>OX411817.1:3062707-4448789 GCA_948253155.1 Leucoma salicis
AACTATACCGAGAGTATAGTAAAGCCGCTGCGCTCCATTTGTAACTATACTTTTTTAATAGCCACCAGCGGTTCAGATGCTGGACTTTACCAACAGCAGGTTCTTTTATTGCTTATGATGACAAACTAGCGACGGCCCACCTGATTGTAAGTGGTAACCGTCGCTCATGGACTCAACTATACCGAGAATATTGTCAAGCCGCTGATATCTGAAAAATGAATGAATAAACGGCTATCTTCTGCTACAGCCAAAACACACTGACGTGCTTCATGACACAGGAGACGATGGTACCGACCCGTTCGGACCCGATAGCAAGTAAGTACTCTCACTTGTTACCCAGCCCTACCACCAGTAATTCAATGGATTATAATTGCTTACTTCCCTTAGTCGCCCTTTTACGACACCCGTGGGAAAGAATGGGGTGGTGACATTGTATTCTTAGTCCGTCACCACACGGATAAGAGGTTACAGAAGAATAAATATACAATACGAAGCTGCGTCGTTAGTGAGAGGTTGAGATGATTTATGCAAACGAGGACATTGCACATGCACATATCGTGAAAGTCTTTATATTTATCACTCGCATGAGTTAATTCTCCCGGAACAAAGAGAACATATTATTTTATCTATAATTCATTGTAATTGATCTCTCAATCATGCAGATTTCCTCACAGATGTACCTTTACTGTGCAGTGATATTTAATAACCTCAATTTCGAGAATTCAGGGCGTTATGAAATTTGACTTCACATCGGCGTTAGAACTAATTTCCACATGTCTTGGCAGTCCTTATCCTGGTGGCTTCTGTTTAGCAAGCTATCGCAGATAGCTACTGGTAACTTCCAATCTTCGCCTGACATTTGTTAACTACAAATTATATTTTGTTTTTAAGACCCACGTCATCTATAGTGGCCCAGAGCAGTCTCCGGATAAGGAAGGATACAAGTATCCTGCTTGCAGTACCTATATCTCTCTTTTTCCACTTTCACAAATATCTTGCTGTACAAAAAATTAACCCATCAAAAAATGGAGAGTGGCATAGATACCGAGCTCCCTCCCCTCCCAACTATTGTTGTCGGTTCGATTCCCACGTAAGACATATTTTTTGTGTGATCCACAAATGGTTGTTTTCATTCTAGATGTACTTTGGGTCAGATAAATTGTTGTCGAGTTTAAAAATACAGAAAATAAAACAATTTGTTAATTAGTCTGTTCACAGCGAGTATCACTATAATATATGATCAAAGCACACAAAAATGTGTTTAGTTGTGCATATCAAACGCTAAAAATAGGTATCGCAAAGTTCGACCTTAATGACGTAAGTTTTACAAAGAAGAGCAAATATCAAGCATATTATTATTATAATATAACTACAGTGCGATCGTTTGGTTAACCTAATATTTGCACTAACGAAGTCTTGTTGATTTAAATACATGTATATATTAGACGAAGGCTTTTACAAATAACTTGTATTCTGTAAAACATGTTTGATTATTTACTACATCGTCGCGGTTGAGCTCGCTTTTCCATGCATGATTGCCCTGGCTCTACAGCGGAAAAACGACTCTCTCACAGAAGACATTGAGAATAAGTAAAGTAGCTATTCTTATTGTATTTTATATGGTGAGTGAGAGCGCCAGAAGCCAATAACTCCTCAACCCTTCACTGCTATTCTTACTCTCCACCTGCTCAAATTCTATCTTCATCATGTCCACCACCTTCTATCCCTTGCTTGGCTTGATGTTACGCAACAGCAGAGGGATAAGCTCTTGTGTCTATGGGTTACGGTAACCGCTTACCTTTAGGCAGGTCGTATACTTGTTCCGTTCCCGAAATAAAAATAGAAAAAAAATACTATGGGTTGGAATCGAACCCGACGACAACTTCACATAGAAATCCGTTCCAAATAGGTACTTTAACCGTTAAATTACCGCAGATAATACTTACTTACTTACTTATCATCACGCCATTTCCCTTGCGGGGTAGGCAGAGAGAAAAGAGTGCCAAGAGGCTATTCTTGCATACATCTCTCGCTTCCTCAACATTCCTAACTCTCTTCATACACGCTCGCTGGTTTCGGTGACTCCTGACTCCACCTTCCTTCAATACATGATCAATTTGGTCTAGGTAGGTAAGTCTCGGTCTCCCACTGTACCTACATCCTTCCACTTTCGCATTGTATATCTTCTTAACAGTCGCTCGTCCGGCATTCTTTCCACATGTCCGAACCATCGGAGCATTCCCTTTCGCATCTTTACACCAATACTATCTTTCATACCTACTCGCTCTCTTACGTCATTGTTACGAATGCGGTCAGTCAGCCTCACTCAGCCTACCAACGGACATAAATAGAATGAAAAAAATATTTGTGGAAGTGGAAATAGATAGCTTTACTGCGAGCAGGATACGAACCTGCTTCTCATTCAATCCCGGAAGTGCTTTGTACCGCAGTCACCAACGATGCCTCCAAATTTCCTCATTTGTTTTAGATATCTTTATGACCCACGCCACCTATCGGATGTATATACATATAATTATTATTCCAGTTAATAAGTTTAATTTGCAATTGTAATTTAGATTATTTGATGGCGCGATTTCTTACAAAAAAAAGGAGCCCTCTTTTTCCAGTTTCGCAAATAATTTGTTCTTTAAAGGTAGCTGAGCATGTCAAGTGCTAAAATATAGATTTAAACAATAATAGAATGGTAATATTTTGTATTATCAATCCAGTAACAGCCTAATGCTACTCCTCAGTGAATGCTTATAAAATGTCACCTAGCGACAAATTTTCAGCACCGTCTGTTGAAGTTTTGTTTAGATTCTGTGTTGATCGATCAGTCAGTAAGTCACGACAAGTAATTTTTGTATGTATGGATTGTCATCATCTCGGCAACAAGAGATGATGGCTCTTGTGAACTTTAGTAATTACTAATCAATTCCAAACAAAAACTGAGGATTTCTCCCGATAATAATAGGATTATTTCAGGGAATTCTATCTTAGTGACGCTTCATAAAATGAAATCATACTTAGAGTCGAAAATTCATCCTTTTGTGAAGTCAATAAAATTAGAAATTACATATGCCTCAGAATACAGTTTTAATAGTAATAAATATATACATTAGTAAAAAAACTAAGAAAATACGTTAACAGAAAAGTATTTTTCTTTCTGATTGTTCTAGTCATTAAATGTACTAAGTTTGGGTTCATATTCTGAAGTAATTTATTCAACATTTCTAACTATTCGTACGCTAGGCGAACTTAACACATCGTCAATACATAGAGGGCAAGCTCGTTTTACAATGTGACCACCTATCTATCTATATTCTATGTGAAACTAGAAGAGAACATTTATCGTTTGTTTAAGTAAACCTACTATTATAATATTCTACCTAATTCTTAACCCACAAATTCTAAGTCTATTCGTCATTTTGAAATAAAACTACGTTTACCGAATCTATCGCGTTTACTTGATTTTTATACTATCCCGACGTTTCGAATACTTTACAGCATTCATGATCACGGGTGGACTTAGATGATAGACGTCCAAGGCTAATATGTTATTTCAATGGTTTCATCTACCCACAGTATATGATTTTACAAAATTGTTGGTTTATTTATTTTAACCCACCTAATATTCGTTTAGAAACACAGTAAAATTATCTACTTCAATTTTTTTTTATGCTTACAGTGCTCAAAAATTCTACCACCGCGTTCCGATCCGGTGGTAGCTTTTTAGTCTTAGCTTTTGGGCAAAATCAATATATTTAATAATATAAACTAATAACCAAGATTGTCTTCTTACTGGTAGTAATTGGTAGTTTGTGGTAGAATTTTTGAGCACTAAATAAAAACAAAATTTTATAGTTTAAAGAGGAGTATTATACTCATTTTAATATACTAACTTAAACTCTCATACATTGTAAGCATAAAAAAAAAATGAAGTAGATAATTTCACTGTGTTTCTAAACGAATATTATTAGGTGGGTTAAAATAAATAAACCAAAAATTTTGTAAAATCATATTAGCCTTGGACGTCTATCATCTAAGTCCACCCGTGATCATGAATGCTGTAAAGTATTCGAAACGTCGGGATAGTATAAAAATTAAGTAAACGCGATAGATTCCGTAAACGTAGTTTTATTTCAAAATGTGTAAAATTCGCGTAAATATTAGAAAGTATTCTATTCGTCATATAAAGTAATGGCGCTATCAGAGTGTGTGTTTCGTCGCTTTCTTCTTCCGAAGTCCGCAACGATTTTAAAACGGCGTAGATAATTTTCCAAAGAAGGTTTATATGTATAATATATCTTAATTTAACATATGAGTAATTTAATGTTATTTAATTAACTTGAGAAATTTGTGACATACGCTAGCTAAACTTGAAGTGATTTTTCAAAAATCCAAAAGTTACTTTCATTTGTCAATTCCACTCGTGCGGGGGGAGGCCGGTCACTAGTTATGAAATAAGTGTACGTTAGAATTTTAAATTTAGGTTAAATTTCAGAGGTTTTCAGAGACAGTAAATTTAAGCTAGGATACAAGAGAATTAATTTATATCGAGATTTATAACCGAGTTTTCTTCTCTCGTGTCAATTACTTGCTCTTCTAGACACATAATCGAGGTTAATTTAATCAACTATGGAAGCGTACGGGTCTCTGATGTCCCTGCTGACTCGGCGTAGGCTTGTAGATGAGATTTAGCGAGTCCACTATGCTTAGTAAAAATTGTCACGGAACTACTTAGGTATATATAACTAGAATAATTGATTGTGAAACAGACAAACATTGACTCACGCCTTTTTTTCAATGTGATAAACACAGACAAGGGATTGCTATTCGTTATAAAACGTGCTCCCCTGCCCACTTTTCGCCCTCGTAGAAACGAGTCATGATATGTGGCGAACCACGTCGCCGCCACTCATATAATTATTACTAAAAATCTCCAAATCGCTGTCCGCTTCCTGTCTGTATTTACGTTTAGTTCTAAACCATGCAACTGGTTTTTTATATGGAAGTCGGTTACACTACCGACTACGCCACGAGGCCCGTATATATTTTACGCCTATCCTATCCTTCACATTTATTTTAGAGTTCTTCCTAGATATTTATAATATTTTTAAGACAACAGCCTCCCACTATTTGCGGATGAAAAAAGGTAACAGTACTACAATGTGGATGAATCGGACAAATAGTAATTACGCTAGTTATCAACTAAAACCACAACATTCGGTACGGTTGTCAGTGTACATTAATGGTTTGTGCATTATATTTATAACCCTCCATATTGTGTACTTATAACCCTCGACGTATATGGGAAGAGGTCTTTGGCATTATGTCTTCCAAACGGCTGAACAGATTTGGTTTAATGAAAAGGTAATTTGATCGAGATTGTTCTTAGTTAAGTTTTAAAAAACTATCTTCATTCGTTTTAAGACTATTACCTTTTTTTCACCAGCTCACTGTAATTTTATCATGTTTCGGCTCATCGGAATGGTATCAATGAATAGATAGACGATGGCCAGGGTCTGATGATGGAGTAAAGAGTGAGGTCAGAGGGTAGGGGAGTTTAAAAATGTGTATTTTGAGGAGTACAAAACTGATCCAATAATAGTTTTTGCGACAGTCAAGTGTTTTTAATATTAATCTTTGTGATTAGAAATATATATTTGCATTTTTCTGCCTCGGTAGTGCAGCGGTAGTGTGAGCGACTGCGGGTCATGTGGTCTCGTGTTCGATCCCCGGGTTGGACAGTATTATTGAGCGTTTTTGTAAAAAGAAAAATTCTCAGTAACAGCCCAGAGTTTGGAAATGTGCACGGTAGACGGCATTAGACTCGCCCCCTGTTACGTGGGACATAAACATAGTTGGTGAACCGTGGGTGTGTAATACACCTCTGCCTACCTCTTCGAAGATACACGCGTGATACTATGATTTTTTCTCGTACATACGGGGGTGAAAGTTTGGCAGCGGAAGGCCTCTTCATGATAAGTGGCAATCTTTTGTCGCTGCCTAACCCTCAGCGAAAAGAGCTTGAGGCTATGTACGGGTATGTATGTAGATACATATTTGCAAGCAGGTAAAAATGCCGCGTCTATACCATTAATACTACTACGACTAGTTATCATCCCGCCATTTCCCTTGCGGGATAGGCAGAGAGGAGAGAGAGAGAGTGCCAAGAGGCTCTATTCTTGCATACATCTCTCGCTTTCTCAACGTTCATAACTCTCTTCATACACGCTCGCCGGTTTCGGAGACTCCTGACTCTATACCATTACTGATAGTAGGAAATTTATTATCTATACTATTATAAAGGTGTAACAGAGCTATGTCTGTACATTTAAGATATTTGAGAAAATATTACTGTATTAGGCTAAACACAAGACGACTTTTTTAGATTTTTGTCTGTTTGTTTGTTCGCGCATCACGCAAAAATTACTGAACGGATTTTGATGCAACTTTTTTTATTTGATAGCTCTCGATAAGACTTAAAAACAGGTATACATTTTATCCCGCTACTATATCGGGATCCTGAGATATAACCTAACCTAACTAGCTTTTGGCTACGGCGGAGCCGCGAGCAAAGGCTAGTGTTATACTAATATTAGTAGTCATAGAACAAAAATAAGGCTTTTTAAATTAATTAACGCTCGCGTTCACTCTAAAAGTGCTTGGCTTTATAATTTAAACGATTATGATTCATCAAGAGAGACGTTTCAACTGTACCTATCATTTTAAGTATTTATGTACGAGTAAATTATGTTGGGTCGAGAAAGGTTTCATTTTGAAGCGATTTATTTATGAGATGAGGTGAGAGAATGTGTGATACTTTTTTCATTCAATATAGTTAATTTGTAACTCAAGAGATGGCTAAGCGGTGTATGTTGGAATCTCACACGAGAAAATAGATAATTCTAGGTGAAAGACAGTAGCGTTTTCATCATGTTTTTCTACTTTAGACTTCAAAAAAAGTGGAGGTTGTCATACGGGTGCAATTCACTAATAAAAAAGTCTCTGAGATTCTCCATGCATGCATTTTTTTCTGCAACACATTTCTGTCTAACCCCTATTTGTACGTGTGGTCATCAATATAAATGTCACCACCCTATTCTTTCCCACGGGTGTCGTACGAGGCGACTAAGGGAAGTAGGCAATTATCACCCATTGCTACTGGTGGTAGGGCTAGATACCAAATGGGAGTACCCACTTGCTATCGGGCCCGTGCGTGTTGGTACCACCATCTCCTATGTGACCGGCCATGAAGCACATTGATGTGTTTTGGGAGATAGCCGTTAATTCGTTAATTTTATACATGTGTAATGAAATGGTGAGCAGCGGTTTGACGATACTCTCGGTATAGTTGAGTCCATGAGCGACGGTTATCATTTACCATCAGATGGGCCGTGGCTCGTCTGCCACAATACGCAATAAAATCCAGTTTTATTTTAAACCCCTTTTCTTTAGCACTATTGGGCATGGGTAGGATTAAGCTATAGTCCACTAAGCTGACCCTATGCAGGTTGGCAGACTTCACAAACCGTCGAGAAAATCGCTCACGCATGCAGGTTTCCCCACGATGTTTTCCTTCACCGAGCAGTGATAAATTGTAAACAAAGTACACACATAAATTTGTAAAATCTCGATAAGTCAGAGGTGTGTGCCGTACGAGGTCTGACCCTTAGACGGTAACGCTTCCGGTTACTTTTTGGAAATTTAAAATGTTGATAAGAGCTGTAGTTAGTGTTGAGAGTTTTGTGGTTATATGTAATGTGACCATATTATTTTTCCGATGAAAAAGGGACGCCAACAAAAATCGATCTTAAAATTTAAATCTGTAACTGGGGTTTTTCAAACGTCCACAATTTATTTTCGATTTCACATTTTCCACTTTGTTGTTTAATGTATATGGCATGTCAAATGCTAAAAATATATATAAAAAAATCTAAATATTCTTTAGACTTATAATATATTCAATTAAAATAGAAAAGGCGGGTTTATTTAGTAGGTGACGGCCCCACACTATCCTGAAATTATGTATGTATTTGTTTACAAACTGCTCGTTGAAGGAAAACATCGTGAGGAACCTGGGGAAACTTGCAGGCCTGAGAGATTTTCTCGACGGTTTATGAAGCCTACCAACCCGCATTGGGCCTGCGTGATGGATTATGGCCTAATCCCGTGCCCAATAGTGGGACAAAAAAGGCTGTAAAAAAACTGGAGGCGTTAACAGCAGCCAAACCAACTTTCGGCTGATGTCGACCGGTTTGAGCTCAGTAGCTGATACACTTATTATTTGTGAATGAGGAAAAAGAGAACTTTAGTGCGAGTGGGAATCGAACCTGCGTCCCTTCCAATCCGGGGAAGTGCTGTAAGCCGCCGAGCTGACGCACTGATCGTACCCAATCTCCTCATTGATGACGAGCAGGATTCGAACCTGCATCTCTTGGATACCGTCCAGATGCTCGTGACTGTTATTTTCGATTTCACATTTTTCACTTTGTGTTTAATGTATGTTGCTAAGCATGGCAAATGCTAAAAATATATATAAAAATATCTAAATATTTATAGGGTTTGCGTCATTATTAGGTAAAATCTTAATTGTAAAATTAAGTTTACCTGGTCGGTATAATGTATGAAAATACTTCCGACAGATGGTGCAGGCGTCACCCAAAGATGTTAAGTATGAATGTGTTATCGAAATTAGCAGTCAGGAGCAAGGGTCACGATGGCTGAATTGGCAAAGCATCTGGACGGTATCCAGGAGATGCAGGTTCGAATCCTACTCGTGACTGTTATTTTCGATTTCACATTTTTCACTTTGTGTTTAATGTATGTTGCTAAGCATGGCAAATGCTAAAAATATATATAAAAATATCTAAATATATATAGCTATTCTTATGACTGTCTTGACTATAGCATAAGTAAGGTATACAACGCTGCATAGATAGCGTAGTGATTATTCCTGACGTGCCGAGTGCTGCAGCTTCAATTTTTCAAACAGGATGTTTGTTTCTATCTGCAATAAAATAAAGAGAGAGAGTCTATTTATTAAGTGGTAGAACCATGCTACCACCTTCTCACAGGAGATTAGCGAAACAATAGTGAGTAATCCTGCAGTTGTGTTTTTCATGCGAGTGAGAGCGCTGAAGCCCCAATTACCCCCCCCCCCCCCCCCCTATCCTCCATCCTCTGCTTAGTATCCTTCCTCTCTACCGTCTATAGGCTTTAGAAATCACTTACCATCAGTTGGGCTGTATGTTTGTTTTTAATATTACGCGAGTGACCATCCGTGTAGTAAATAATTTCTATGTAAACATCACAAAAAACTGACTTCAAGTTAAGATTTATATGAGTTTTCTCATAGATGTCATTGTCAAAACTGGACCAATTGAAACACGGGAAGCACCAGCTTTCAAATAATCAGAATCATCAAAATCGGTTAAATCAAAAGTTCTGAGGTAAACATAAAAAAAATAAAGTGGAATTAAGTACCTCCTCTTCTTTTTTGAAGTCGGTTGGAAAAAAGAAAAGCCTGTTGCTGAATGGCCCTAGTTGCGTGGCTTGTACGCCGCTGGTTCATTTTCTTTGAGCCTCAACTCAAACAAAAGTTTTGGTGCGTGGAGGCGCATTTTAGACAGCGTAGCATTATGAAACACTAAATATAGCTCGCGACTTTGTCCGCGTCTGAAACAAACAAATGCATTTTTGCATTTATTATATTAGTAAGGAATAATTAGTGGTATTAAATAGTACTATTTAAGAATTTCTAGTAATATTAGTACTTAATAATTTATAGTAAGCAAGAATTTATTATAAAAAACGCACAATATATATTTACACTCTTGTGCTGTTTGACGTTTAGTTCTGGGGGTTTAGAACTCATCTCACTAAATCGTATCGACATAGTATCGTCCTATTTGTGATTGGTAGAGACATAGAAGCGTGATGTCGTAATAATCGCTCAATCAATCACGATGATCTTTCAAGATCTCTCAACGAATGACTATGTCACGATGCGATGTCGATACGATTTAGTGAGTTACATTCTACGGGGCCTGGTATGTTTATAGAAATCCATGGTTCAATAATAGCAATTTATTTATAAACCTTAGACTTCAATTAGATAAGTCAAATTACTTTTATAATCAGTGAGTTATATCTATATACCTATCTAACAGAGGGAGGAAAACAGGGAGCGACTCCTCGGAGAATACCCATTGAAGCTGTCAGTTTAGACCGTATTTGTACTAATTGCGGTTTCCAAGTTAGATGGTTATCTAAGATAAGACCGAGATATTTTTCGGTTTACTCTGTGCGTTATTAATATTCAATGGTTCGAACTTCGAGATGTTTTTGTTTTTAGCACTAAACATCATACATTTAATTAGTTTTGGCTATATTATTTTATAGTTAATGAATTATATTGAAACTACGTGTGTGACATATCAAGGTCTCTCTGGGCTTACCTTACTACTGTACGGATGGCATTTGCAAAATATAGAAGGCAAGTGTCATCGGCATACAATGTTATGCCCCCAGTAAGAAACCACCAGGTTTTAAGTCAATCAAAAGCTATCAAACAAAAGTAAGTTTCATCGAAATTCGTTTAGTAGGTTTTGCGTATACATTAAGAAATAGACAAAAATTACTAAAAAAATGTTTTGTGTTTAGAATATAATAAACAACCTACTATAGTATTTTTATCAAATATTTTTTTATGTAGGTGTAATCACTTTTATAACAGTATATGCCATTTTTATATGCCATTTTTATTTTTCCGTGCCTCGGAAGGCACTTTAAGCAATGGGTCTCGGCTATCAAATAATATCCTGGCAATTGTTACAAGTACTAGCTAAGGAGACGATGAAGATGCCATTTTCATTTTGGCAGCAAGTCTCCCTATAGACCGTAACCAGCTTGACCTTTAAACTAGTAGTAGGTAGTAATTAAGATTAATTATTTAATCAAGACTAATAAGACCCTGTTAGAGTTAGCTTTATTTAATGTTATTAACAAATCATTCATTAACAAACAAATGATTAAATAAGACCCAAAGTCAATAATGTGGCTTCGTTAATTATATTTTTTCTATTCTCTCTTAGAAACGCGTGGTGTTTGTGTGTTGCCATTATCTAGATATATTTGAAAGATACAAATTATAGCGAGACTAGAAAGGGATTTGTGAATCACAAAAAAAAACAATGTGTTGATCGAACTTTATACCTATACATACCTACTCACTCAGATCCACGCACTTCATATACTTACCTAATATTACTAGCTGATCTGAGAGAGGTTTTCCTGTTTTAGCTATGAATATTCAATTACTTCCATCCATCCATCCATCAGCCTTTTAACATCCACTGCTGGACATAGGCCTCCCCAAGAATGGGGGATAATGCCGTAATCGCCACGCTTGGCAGGCGGGTTGGTGTTCGCAGTGGATGTTGTTAATACTCGAAGGAGTGCTGCTGCCCACTCCCCTGGTATTTCCTCAGTCGGCTCTTACGACTCCCATAGGTGGAGAGGGGTGGGACAATTCAACAGCCGGCCCCACACGGCACAATTACTTACGAACAATCAATTACTTACGAACTGTGAAACGCGCTAAGATAAGATTGATGTTTTTTTGAAATCGTAAAATTTTCTGCAAAATCATATTATTTTTTCTTTCCTTAAGAACCTTCTACAAAGTAATAGAAAACTTAAAAAAAATAGATGAATGAAATCGGTAATGTCGTTCTCAAGTTATGGCGTGCCCAAGGGAAATAAGAATTCGTTTTTATATACGAAGATTATTAACTGCCTCTGTAGAGCAACGGTAGTGTGAGCGACTGCTGATCATAAGGTCTCGGGTTCGATCCCGGGGTCGAGCAGTGTTATTGAGCTTTTTCGTAAAAAGGAAAATTCTCAGTAGCAGCCCGGAGTTTGGAAATGTGCTCGGTAGACGGCATTAGGCTCGCCCCCTATTACATGGGACCTAAACATAGCTGGCCAACCGTGGGTGTGTAATAAACCTCTGCCTACCCCTTTGGGGAATACAGGCGTGATATTATTACTTTAATCTAAAGCGGCATCAGAAATGTTCATTCGCCGAATGCTGAGATGTCAAGTCGCTAATCTTAGACTCCAACTTTATCACACATTACTATCTTACTGTTGGCTGACATTGACAACGGCATCAGTTTTTTTTTTGTATTGCATGTAGGGGCAGACGAGCCACGGCCCATCTGATGGTAAATGGTAACCCTCGCTCATGGACTCAACTATACTGAAAGTATTGTCAAGCCGCTGCTCACCATTTCATTTCACCGATATGAAATGAAAGAATAAACGGCTATCTTCTGCTACAGCCAAAACGCAACGATGTGCTTCATGGCCGGTCACACGGGAGATGGCGCTACCAACCCGCTCGGGCCCGATACCAAGTGAGTAGGTAATCCCACTTGGTACCCAGCCCTACCACCAGTCATGCAATGGATAATAATTGCTTACTTCCCTTAGTCGCCTCATACGACACCCGTGGGAAAGAATGGGGTGGTGACACTTTTATTCTTAGACCGTCACCACACGGACAAAAGTGTTAACAGACTAGCCATGGCCCAAGAGATATTATAATACACGAGTGTTTGCGCAAACACAAGTGCACTCTCTGTTTCCTCACTCATAATCCAATGGGACGGCATTCAGACCCGACTTGAGAGAGTTCAGGACCAACGGCTTTACGTACTTTCCGAGGAACACCAAGAACTTCTTAACTCCGGGCGGTTATTGGCAATTTATTGATAGAAAATAACTTTTTGCTTGTCTTTCCCGGGAATCAAACCTGGGGTCTCATGATCCGCAGTGGCATATATTGATTATGATGTGGAGATTGGGTATGGCTGTTGGTCAGTGCGATAGCTTAGCGGTTAGAGCACTTCCCCCGATTGGAATTGACGCAGGTTCGTTTCCCGCTGGGACTAAAAGTTCTCTTTTTACACATTTCACAAATAATATGTTATTTAAAGTAGCTGAGCATGTCAAGTGCTAATACAGATCAAAAATATATATCAACTAGCTGACCCGGCGAGCTTCGTCTCCCCATATATTTTTTCATGAATAAATATTGCAATTATAAATTGAGATATAAAGTATCCTATCTCTTAAGTTAGAACAAAACACACATTTAAAAAAAGAAAAGTTAAAATCGGTTCAGTAGTTTCGGAGTTCATCCCGGACAAACATCGTGACACTGGAATTATATATAATAGATAGATTAGGTATCTTCAGGTCCTTTGGTGTTTCAGATATATACTTAACAAGTATTATTTTTAATGCCAATGGTGGCAAACGAGGCAGGCACCTAGCTGATGGTAAAAGTACCCGCTGCTAATCGACTTTTGGCGACACTAGGTTTTTAAGATGGTGAGTAATCAGCTCAACGACTAACCCTTCTTTTTTATGTTATTCAAGTTTTCGTCCCTTACGCTGGCATAGTTCTATCCATACCAAATGTCATACTCATAACTGAGACGTCTAGCCGTGAATAACTACCGTTAAATTATCGTATTTATAAATAGGGACGTGTTTTCGTTAGCCAAGGTTTGCGTCAGTTATCAGGGTCAAAGTATAATTAAACTAACGACATTACTAATTACTAATTGATGATCTTTAGTAATGCTTAAATAACTCGGTTGATAGATGGCGTTGGTGGGTCTTCTGTCGGAATGACCGGAGTTTAGTGTACAGCTTAAGGGCATATTCAGTGGCTAGGTTGTATTATGGAAGTTACTTAACGTCCTTTAGCGCCCTTACCAGGTGCCACTGGATAATCTAACACCGTTAGCAATAAATGCCGAAGCCTTTGAGCGCGGCTCCGCCGCAGCCAAAAGCTAGTTTTTAAGTTATATCTCAGGTTCCCGATATAGTAGCGGGATAAAATGTATACCAGTTTTGAGTCTAATCGAGAGCTATCAAATAAAGAAAATTGCATTAAAATTCGTTCAGTATTGTTTGCGTGATGCGCTAACGAACGAACAGATGAACAGACAAAAAATCAAAAAATATCGATTGGTTTTCAAACACGCGTATGTCTAATACAGTTTTTTATTTTTTTCTCAAATATCTTAAATCTACAGACATGCTCTGTTACAGCTTTATAATAGTATAGATTATGGATAAAAGTAGTACAGCCAATGTTAGTATATCCTGACAATACAATAATAGTCAGTTTCCTTATTTAGGCAAACTCGGAGACCTTTTTAAACTACTTTCATTTAAAATTGGTAGACTGTGTTAACAAGCACAACATACCATTTGATGCAGGACTCGAAGAGTTAAAGAGAAGAGTTACATTGTTTTCAGTAGCTATAAAGGTCTTGATGTGTTTTGATTGTTGAAGAAGATTCATCGTGGTACAGGCGTTTTGCTAGTGGCGTAATGGCTAAGATGCCGACCATCCGTGCGGAGAAGAGTTGGCGATTCCCAGACATGTTTTACTGTGATCCGTATATGTTTATTCTGACTCTGGGTGTACTTGTCTCCTTTAATTGTATATTTATAAAGTCCTCTGCGGTACAAAGATATTTTTTATTAAAAGATAACACCCTGCACTAGGGAATAATCCTTGTATCGCGGGGGACTTTACAAACATACAATTTCGTGTACACAAAGTACACCCAGACTCAGAACAACTATTTGTAGATCAAACAAAGATTTTCCCTGTGTGGGAGTCGAACCCACAACACTCGGGCGGGAGGCCAATCCTAGAAGAGTGTTTTGTTTATATAAAACACAAATAACCCGCCCTTGCTTCGCACGGGAATAATTTATTAATATCTCTAGGTTTAGAAGAACTATAAGTTTCTAGGTCTTATACCTACCTTATTTTATGACGGGGCTCGTGGCGTAGTCGGTAGTGTAACCAACTTCCGTGCACAAGGTCGTGGGTTCGAGTCCAACTCAGGACAATTATTTTTGTGATGAACACAGATATTTGTACTGCGTCTGGGTGTTTTCTATCTATTATATGTATATATGCTACATCTATGATTATATGTACGTATTTACAAAAAAGTCATGTTATGTATTATTTCCGTAATCTGGTACCCATAGCACAAGCATTAAGCTTAGTTTGGGACCAGAGGACGTTGTGTGAAATGTCCGTGAATATTTATTATTTATTTTACCAATCAGATTTAACCAGCGTCTTTCATTTGAACACATAACACTTTAATGTCTAAAACTCATAAGTTACTTAGAGGAGGCGGCTATTTCTGGGTCACAAAATGTAAAGAGACGGAATATGGTTCAAAAAAAATGTTACCTTTTTCTATTCAAAATATAGGAATTATCAACTTAACATTCTATCAAGAAATTGAGAAAAATAAAAAGAAGTTATAGTATCAAAAATACAACCTGAGAACAGAAAACAGTGACATTGTGACAGATCATGGGAGTAAATCCTACGTACAAACTCAGACTAACAAGAAAGTACCAAAAAGCACAAAGTACCAAAAAGAAAGTAACAAGAAAGTACTTCCATGTGTCATATTCTATTTTTTTTTTTCGTTTTGACTGATGGCTGATCTAGTTATCTATGCTGTGCGTCGTCTCTATTCTTCGTCTAAGTCTCTAGTGCGATTTTCTTTGCTTTTTATCTTTAATATTGATTTAATCCTTGACTACTGCTATCTATTTATGGACTTCTGTGTCTGCTTAATTAATTACCTTTGCTATCTTACTGGACACTGAGAAACAAGCTTACACAACTGACTTGGGCTCCATTATGTTGGATTTTACGGCCGCTCTATTGTGTAAATTGTGCATTTGACACTAGATAGCCAAGTAGCTCTATCGGAATGGTGATTTGGTAAATATGAAGCTATTAATTGGCACCACTTTCATTTCTTTACAAATTATTTTTTTTGGGCCCTGGAATGTATGAAAGCGTATCTATATAGTATATATCTATATCGTATGGCGGTTTAAGCGACTATACTTTGTACTATGTGTAGATAAGTAGAAATTAAATGTGTATTCCGGCCTAGGCTTACCCGTATAAAATGCACAAATAACAATATGTTTTAAGACAAGCTCTGTACCAGATACAATATGTGGCTTTACAAAAGAAAGTAAGTACATTAAAAAACAAGTACGATCAAATATTTGTGGATCTCATAAGCAATGGTTATGTATGATAACTGAAACCACAGGTATAAACGCTCTACCACCGAAGGAATGTAACATAGTTCCAGTGGCCCGCCAATAAAGGCGGAGAGATGGCACACGGTGGGTTTCTTTAGTGGGTGCAGGCATAGAGTGTGCGGTTAGAAACATTTTTCCCGCCTCAACAAAAAAAAAGGGTATAAACGCTCTATATTTTTCACGACTACGAAAATCGTGCAGTTAGGTGACAAAAAATAATATATGTATTCTCACACCATACCCTTAGCGCGCCCTGGGGCACCGTATAAAATAACGTCCCATTAAACGCTGCCCCAACTTTAATCTTGCTATTTTTATCCAGAGGTGCAGTTCGTCAACAACACTAAACTTAAGACTTAGTACTTGACATGGTTGGTCGTGTTTGCCCAAGATGAAAAGAATGTAGGATTCCCCCAGCGAGAGTCACGATAGCTCAGTTGGAAAAGTAATCCAGAAGATGCAGGTTTAAACCTATTATTATCTATTTAGCATTTTTCCAGTGGTAAGGAAAACCAACATAAAGGAAAATTATATTCCTGAATAAATACAAATAATAGAATTCCATTATAATTTTTCGTAAAAAGTGTAAAAACAACACAATTAAAAATTTCGCTACGGAGATTTCTATGACAGTGTAGGGGTTTACTAATCCACATGCGTCATCGTGGTCATCTAAGATCTTATTCCCTCACCATTCGAGTAATATTATATAGTTCCAGCGGGCCCCCAACACAACCAGAGAGACGTCACACGGCGGGTTTATTTAGTAGGCGAGGGCCCCACCCTGCCTTACATCATTGCCCCGAACCACAGGGTTTGTTGTTGGGTAAGTACTAATTTTCCCACCCTAACAAAAAAATACAAAGAAAGGGCCTGTTTTCTCGTTCCGAACATAATTTCCGAGCTCAACAAGTAAAATAATACACTATTCCTCCTTTTTATATTTGACTAGCCTTTGCCTCCTCCACTATTCCTCCTTTTTATATTTTTCGGTAGTAACTCAAGTTCCCGATATAGTAACGGGATAAAATGTATACCAGTTTTTAAGTCTAATCAAGGCCTTTCAAATAAAAAAAGTTGTATCAAAATTCGTTCATTAGTTTTTGCGTGATGCGCGAACAGACAAACAGATAAAGTAAAATGTATGTCAGTTGTTAAGTCTAATCGAGAGCTATCAAATAAAAAAAGTTGCATCAAAATCCGTTTAGTAGTATTTTTGGGATGCGCGAACAAACAAACAGATAAACAGACAAAAAATCTAAAAAAAATTGTTTTGTGTTTAGACACGCCTATATAGCCTATTACAGTCATTTTTTCTCAAATATCTTAAATGTACAGACCAAGCTCTGTTACAGTTTTATAATAGTGTTATAGTACCTACCTATATAGATTACTAAGGTAACATGTAAGATATAAGCAGTCTAGTAAATTTCCTTATGTCCATAACAATATTCGTACAATCTATCCATATAATTATTTAAATACATCAGAAATGACCTGAAGCGTACTCATATTTTCTAAGTTATAATTTCTTCCATCGTTTCCTAGGTCTTCCTCTCACTGCTCAACTGCCTCTGTGGTGCAGCAGTAGTGTGAGCGATTGCTGTTCATGAGGTATCGGGCTCGATCCCCGGGTCGCGCAGTGTTATTGATCTTTTTCATAAAACGAAAAATTCTTGTCAGCAGCCCGGAGATTGGGAATGTGCCCGGTAGATGGCAATAGGCTCACCTATTACAGGGACTTAAACACAGCTAGCGAACCGTAGGTGTGTAATACATCTGTGCCTACGCCTTCAGGGAATACAATATGGTAATCTAGGACCCATAGCACAAGCGGTAAGCTTAGTTTGGGACCAGAGGACGTTGTGTGAAAATGTCCGTTATTTATTTATTTGTTACGAGATTTGCCTTTACAGAGTAATGACAATTTGTGATCAAAGCGCGCACACGATTGAGAATACTAAGAAGTGCGCGCGTCAAGTCTATTACAGACTGAGCATCGAACTGAATACCTGTCTGGGCATACTTATGTTTTACCACTAAACTGCGACTGCTTGTCACTGTGTTAATGAACGTTGTTTAAAAACTAAAATAATGATATGGTAATACTAAAATCATGTTTAATAAAAAATTCGTACACGCATTAAGCGCTCAGCAGTTTTCAATGAAATCTAGTGAATGTGCATGTTTGGTTCGAGCTTGGAAGGTATTATAGTTATGAATTAGATAATATGTAGCTCTTATTATTTCATTTTAAAGCAATTTTAAGGCTTTTTGAAAGGAAATAAAGTCATAAATTAATTTTATAAGTTTTTAATACAGGACAGTGTGAATTAATCTATTAACATTGTGTATTATATATTAATAGTGTTTTTTCTGGACCATGATCATACCTGGCCAACACTGGGTAATAACGTTAGCTTATTATAAAATTAATTCATCAAATAAGTTGTTTCGTCGTTCGTTAGGTTACATGTACGAGGTCACGTAGGCCTTCCAGACGCTCTATAAATAGCTCAGTTTATGTAATGAGGCGATAACTTATGAAATGTTAAAGATAACATCTATTTATTATTGGTATAAAACTGGCTATAGAAACACCACACCGTTATAGCTTAAGTAGTGATACTCTGTGTGTTGTAGGATTGATTTCCAAACAGGAAAGTTAAATTTTAAGGAAAAAGAGAGTTTTAGTACGAGCGGGAATCGAACCCGCGTCTTTTCCAATCCGGGGAAGTGCTCTAAGCCACTGAGCTATCGTACTGACCTATTCGGTCATCCCAATTTCCTCATCACATTTGTTTTTACGACCAAATGCATTCCGATAGATGGCTTTGGTTATTCACAAATAATTTGTACCATCTTTTTCTGTTTTACTTTTTGCAAGTGATAGCCTTGCTTAAATTGTCCCTCCATGAATGGGCTGGCTTAAACGGGGAAGTACCACCCTCTCACAGAAGATCTGCGTGAAACAACGGTAGGTACTCCGACAGTTGAGTTCTCCTGTGAGAGGGTGGTACTACCTCGCCGGCCGATCTATTTATTTATTCTATTCTTCCTGGGAGAAGCTTCTCCCACACACTTGCACTTCTAGATATGTTATACCGGCAAGTAAGTCACGCTTAGGATTGATTGCGATTGTTGACCCAGGTTTCGAGCATATCATCAGGGCGAGTACGCAGCGGCGTCTATGAGCTCCCGGCTCAATACCACTAACGGAAATTCAAAGGAAGTGAAAAATCATTCAACTTTTAAACTTGCTTTAAACTTAAGGTTGCTTTATTCTGTTTGAAAGGAGCTATCTAATAGGCGGTTCCATATAAATTTGATACTTACTTATCATCACGCCGTCTTCCTTGCGGGGTAGACAGAGAAAACAAGAGTGCCAAAAGGCTCTATTCCTGCATACATCTCTTCCTCAACATAATTCTCTTCATACATGCTCGTCGTTTCCAGAGACTGCTGACTCCATCTTCCTTCAATACATGACCGATTTGATCTTGATAGGTGAGCCTCCGTTTCTGCTCTGTACTTACATCCTTCCACTTTCGTATTGTAAATCTTCTTTGACATTCTTGCATACATAAAGTTTAAAAATATCCGCGTGCGACATTTGTACCCTTCAACAACTTCTGGATTGACGGTCCACATACTTTAATCGTTAAGCTCTTTGGGGCCGTTGTGTAATGTTTGTTCATTTGTATATTCAATTTTATCTAGGGATTTGATAAATATAGCACAATACAACGCACTAAACACTATCGAGTAAAATGCCATTTGTAAGTATCTACTTACGAAATATTTTTAGTTTTATGTGTGACTAGCCTTTGCCAGCGGCTGCGCCGCAGCCAAAAGCTAACGGTTATATCTCATAAAATGTCTACTAGTTTTAAGTCAAATCAAGGCCTTTCAAATAAAAAAGCTGCATCAAAATCCATCCAGTAGTTCTTTTAAATAAATAATAAAAAAAAATCTAGTTTGAATAATTTTCTAGTTTTTCGGTTATATCTCAGGTTCCCGATATAGTAGCGGGATAAAATGTTTTTAAGTCTAACCAAGGCCTTTCAAATAAAAAAGTTGCATCAAAATCCGTTTAGTAGGTTTTGTGTGATGCGCGAACAAACAAACAGATAAACAGACAAAAATTCTAAAAAAAATTGTTAGACATGCGTATTATAGCCTATTACAGTAATTTTTTCTCAAATATCTTAAATGTACAGACACAGCTCTGTTACAGTTTTATAATAGTATAGAAGACATCTTGTTCCATTCATAATTTCTCTTTTTCCACTTTCATAAAAATAAGTTCTAGTAGAATAGCTGAGCATTTCAATTGCTAAAAATAATTATTCATTATTTTCAGAACACAGACACCCACTAAAATATTGAGCAAATCTGAAGCCTCTATTTTCATTCGAGTTCGGTATACCTAGATCAAAAGCGACCAACTCGCAAGGCTAGTACATTTCTAAAAACAACTATTTAGTTTGAGTAGAAACAATAAGCTACTACTTTTTCTTGCGTTAATATAGCAGTGAGAGCCTAGTGGTGAAACCAAGGACTGCAAAGAAAATGTTATTGAGTTCGATCCCCAGCCAAAGCAAATTAACAAATATATGTGAATTTGTTTACAAATAATCAATGCTCGGTGAATAAAATATCGTGAGGAAACCTGTATGCTTGAGAGATTTACTCGACGGCTGGTGAAGTCTGCCAACCCGCACTAGCTAGCCTAGCGTGGTGGACTACGGCCTGAATACATTTCACTATGAGAGGAACCCTTGCCCAGTAGTGGGACAGGAGATTTGGTTAGTTTCATATAAACTCTGAATATAGTTAACTTGGTATTAGATTCTTAGTCTTGAATGAGATGGGTGGGTGAATGGGGGACGTGCACCATACTTCTAGTGGTAGAACCTTGCTTATCCCAGCATGAATGGGCCGGCTCGATCGGGGAAGTACCACCCTCTCATAGAAGATTGGAGTAAAAAACTTCAAATTCAAAAATATCTTTATTTTATAGGCCTATTATAGCACTTAAAATCGTCAAGAATACACTAATAATTAATACGAGCGCCTGAGGCGAGTGCATCCGCAATAACAAAGTGGCGATTGCAATCGCCAAAAGCGGCCGGATTTCGTAGTAAAGCCTTTAATGAGAAGACCCAGGCAAGAAACTCGTGGGCCACATTTTTAAATTGCCAATTTATTACAATTTAATATAATTCTTATAGCGAAAATGACATTATATCACATAAAATAAATTTCGAAATTAATGAATGAGGAGCAGCTCAAGCCCATTTTGTTTTATCCTCAAGATAATCCGAAACAGTGTAATAACCTTTATTACAAATTCTAATTTTTATGGCTTTCTTAAACTTATTTAGTGGCATGTTTCGGACATTTTCAAGAATTTTATTGTAGAAGCATATAAGTACATTGCCCCATGAAAGATCTACTAATTAAGTGGAGACAAGTACTGTGTGCAATATGTAAGACTTTGCCTTTGTTCCTAGTATTAATGTGATGAACGTCGTGATACTTATCAAAGCTTCTGATGTTTTTCTTGACGTACAACAGATTTTCATATATAAATTGAGATACAACAGTTAGAATATTTATTTCTTTGAATTTATGTCTTAAGGGAAACTCTCGGGCCCAGATTATACGAGTAGATTGCACGAATGGCCCTTTTCTGAAGTACAAATATAGAATTTAAATCAGCGGAGCATCCCCATAGCAGTATGCCATAGGACATAATACTATGAAAGTAGTTGAAATAAATTATTCTAGCCATTTCAATAAGTCAATAATCAATTTTTTTTACCGCATATGCAACTGAGCTAAGTCTACCCGACAATTTTTGACACAACGGTAGGCACCGTGAGGGAGAGCGCCGGAGGCCCAAACCTCCTCCGTATTCTCCTTGTTATTCTTCCTCTTCATCTCCTATACCTTTCTTGGAGTTGGCGACGTGCGAGTGATGCCTATGGTGTTGCTAGTGTCTTTAGACTAGGTAACCGCTTACCATCAGGTGAACCGTATGATTGTTTGCCACCCACATAGTATATAAAAAAAAAACGTACGCGGTGACTAAAGGTATTTATTAAATATAAAATATCAAGGGTAACTACCAAAATAGTGGTAGGGTTTAGTTGAAAATACCACTGAAGGAATGTAATATGCTTCCGGTGGCCCGCCAATAAAGGCAGAGAGACGGCACACGGTGGGTTTATTTAGTGGGTGAGGGCCCCCACACTACCTTGTTCCTTGCCCCAAACGACGGGGTGTGCGGTTAGGTAAAAAAAAAGGTTTACTTGAAAATGATTTCTTGTTGCCATAATTGGTGGTGGAAAACGACTATACCTGACCATACCTGATGGTAACCGGTTTCCTTACCTAGCCTATATAAGCTAGTAAAATCAGAGGCATCACTCGCTCGTCGCCAATTCCACGGAAATGTATAAGACGAGGACTTCAATAGCCTATGCCCGTCAGTAGGAAAGAACTGGATTCTACTTATTTGTACGCAAGAGGGGCCTGACGCGATTATCCTTACTAATGCGAAAGTGAGTTTGTGTGTTAAGATTTCACGCCGGAAATAATGAACGACTCACTGTGAAATTATGTACACATATAGCCTGGAGCCATGAGAAGGAAATATGCTACTTTTCATCCTTGAAAATAAATTATTCCTGTGGGAGACCTATTTTTACAAATAGATAATCAATGTTGCCGTATAGTGACGTATATATAACCTGAAATCTACGCGTACAAAGTCGCGGTTTGAATCTAGCGAAAATATAAGGGAAACCGAAACGTCGAGTCAGCAAAAACTCGATCCTAAGAGTATACCAGAAGAGAACATCAGAAGATATACCTATAGAATAACTATTTTATGCAACAATATAGTGTCTTTGATCATCATCGTTGATGTGGCACTCGAAAACAGTGCCGCCATAATGATCACGCGGCTTATCTAATGGATACAACATCGTATAATTTAGTTTCACCAACGCCAATAATACATGAATTTGTATTAACCTCTTGACTCTATCTTGATCCTTTAATTTCTTGTAAGTCTCACAAATAACCCTGTTTTGTATTTTCCCACCTTATTACATAATAACACTAATATAAATACGACTATTTACCTACAGTTCACTTATTAAAATATTGCTTTGCCGCACAAATTATTTGTGAAAGTGAAAGAAGAGAGTTACACACACAATTACACACACAATTACACACAAATAAATTGTTCTTTAAAGTAGCTGTAGTTGTCAAGTTATTAAATACGGATCAAAATATTGCTTTACTGGATTAAAAAGCCTTATATCCGATACATAATTGTCCCTACTTCCAATTTAAATGCAGATCTGTATAGTCGCGCAAGAATTAAAATATAATAAACTCACATAAATAATCATAGGTCTGTACCTTTTTTTTTGTTTAGGCGGGAAAAAATGTACCTAACCGCACACCCCGTCGTTCGGGGCAACGAAGAGGGTAGTGTGGGGCCCTCACCCACTAAAGAAACCCGCCGTGTGCCGTCTCTCCGCCTTTATTGGCGGGCCACTGGAACTATGTTACATTCCTTCGGTGGTAATCATAGGTCTGTACCTACCTATCTAGGTACCTACATAATTCTAATTTTATATTTAGAATTACTTGAACAGAAACCTTAATAAATACTTGTTATAATACCTATCTAATTATGCTAGATTCAAAATAAAACTATCGAAAGAATAACAAAACAAAACTACAAATTTTTACGATTAAGTACCTATAATAAACTGCATTGAAATCCGTCAAACGATTAGAATCAGATCAAAGAATCCGTCTACTTATATAAATATAAAGAGCTCGATACGTGTCTAGAAGCAACAATACAGAGATTTCTAACATGCGTGTGCGCAGAGAAAGCGCACTTTCCATCCCCTAATTGAAACACACCATATGCGTATGCGCATCCTTAGTCATTATTATCAAAGAAATTGACTCTATTTGCGGTTAATATAAGTTCTTATGGCGAATTTATTACGTTTTATCATTTGGCGACGTCACAGAAATCAACAAAGGCACGGGTAGCGATGTGAGCTGCGATTGCGACGTTGCCACTATATACAGGAATGCGGCCGCGGCGTTGCCACTCCGACGTACGATGTGTCGGGCGATAAACGTGAGTGCATTGGGCGGCGACACCCAAAGTCGACCATTTTGTTTTATATACAACCGTTTGCCTTGTCCCCTTCATGCTAACTACACACAAATTCAATATAAACACTATTAGAATAATTTCATTTCTAATATAGTGAAACAAACTCTTAGGTATTTTATTATAGGCACCGTACCTATATCGATTATAATTGAAAATGCATATTTTGACGATTATAACATTCATTATTTCGGGCTTGCTTACCTATTTTCTACTTACATTTAAATACAAAACTCTATTCTTCTGATATAGTTAGACAAGAGTGCGCATGTTGAAGTTAAGGATAAGTATAGTTAGGCGTATTTTAGTTGACGACTGGTGCTTATATTACATAGCGTGCATAATGCATCACATGTTCTATTTTTAGACGCTAAGGCAACATGGGCCGTGAATAACTCGATTACATTTACAGAATTTACAATAGTTCTGTGTTATTTTAGAGAAAACAGTCAATTTTATAAGGAAAATATTGTATTGATATATTTCCTTATATAATATAGTTATCACAATGACGGAGATACTAATTTACAATTTATCGTTTATTTTGCTATACATATTGCTTGAAAATTATTCCACGTTTATGTTTTGCTCGTAGAAAATATATATATATAATTTATCATAGGCACGCATAAATATTCATAAAACTTTTTACCTACCTAACTACCCGACATAGTTACACTAAACACTATAATTTGTCATCGCATTATATTACCTCTTCAAGGGTAGATTTCAAAGGGACTCTAAATGGATACCAGAACGAGTTTCGAGTTTACAGCACCAAAGACTACATTTACAAAGCTGTTGATTATAATCATAGAGAATTGCCAGCGGACTATTTAATGTCCTGATTGTAAATAGTTACTGCTTTTATGATCACTTATTTCAGAAGAGTTGTGGGGATACAATTTATCTTAATATAACTGTATACCTTCCTAAAGTAGTAGTAAATATACTACATACCTACTTGATCTATTAATAATTTGTTTGGGCTTGTGTATCATGAATATGTGAATATTAAATAGTTTTTGCTTATTTGTTTTCTTTTGAGTTGATAGCAAAGGCACCTTTTTTTTTTTGTTTAGGCGGGAAAAAATGTTCCTAACCGCACACCCCTTCGCTCGGGGCAACGAACAGGGTAGTGTGGGGCCTTCACCCACTAAAGAAACCCGCCGTGTACCGTCTCTCCGCCTTTATTGGCGGGCCACTGGAACTATGTTACATTCCTTCGGTGGTATAGCAAAGGCACCTAACTGAAATAGTTGTAAACATTTCTGATAAATACCTAGTCTAGTTATAACATTTTTAAGTGTTGAGTGATGATTATTGTAATAAATTGATGTCATATTTGAATACAATTAAGTAATTGATGCGATAAATTAATACAAATAAATATCCACGTTTAATTCTACACATTGTCCGATTAATAAATATAAAAGCATTTTGCATAAAATTATTCGTTAAATATTGTATAATTCAAAGGTTTGGTGTTTTAAAACACGAGTTTTAATACAAAGATGGCGTCAAAAAGCCACAGATGGCAGCACACGTCTCGTTCGATCATAATCATTTATCATTGCACACATAAGCTTGTAGGTGGGGCCAACCACGTGGAAATTTTATCCACAGCGCTTAGAAACAACAGTACCGTTTTCAGTTACAATTATTGCTTGTGCTCGTTGATAGGTTAATTGTAGCTAGGTTAAGCTATTTTAACGCGGTTATAATGTAGATGGGTGATACTCCTTGTACATGTGATTATACAGTATCTTGTTATAGGTATTCTAGTGTAATATGCAGACTTAGATTTGTTTACTTAAGTTGGGAAGGTGGAAGGCCTCTACATTATATTAAAAATAATGGCTTAGTGTTTTAAGTTTATTTATTTTTTAGGGAAAAAACAAACAGTTACACATTTAAATTAACTGAGAAAATTGACAATAGGTAAAAAACTTATACATATGTGTAACCCATAACGTTATCCACGTATTAAGTTGTGGCCTTAAATACCGAAAATTGCGGGTTTGATTCTCATTAGCCATAAATTTTATTGTAACTTACTAACTGTTATATTGATTAGAGTTTTTTATATGTGTATGTCAATAAAGTAAAAATAGTAAAACTGTAATTGAAAGGGCTTATTTCTTCATGAATGTTTCGATTGATTGAACGAAAGAATCTTTGGCGCTGAAGAGAATGTTTTTTGTAGATTCATTTCTGGACAAAATTAAACTGTTATAAAACACCATAATATAAATCTGCCTATATCAACTGCCTCTGTGGTGCAGCGGTAGTGTGAGCGACTGCTGATCATAAGGTCTCGGGTTCGTTCCCCGGGTCGGGTAAAGTTATTGAGCTTTTTCGAAAAATTGTCAGTAGCAGTCCGGAATTTGGAAATGTGCCCAGTAGACGGCGATAGGCTCGCCCCCTATTACGTGGAACTTAAACATAGCTTACGAACCGTGGGTGTGTAATACACCTCTGCCTGCCCCTTAGGCGAATACAGGCATGATGCTATGTTTTTATTTATAAATCTAGGAGAATGTGGAAGGGAGTTTTTTCTTTAGTGCAAAAAACTTCCTTCAAAGAAGCAAGCCTTTTTAAAAAGAAATTCCTTAATTTATAATGCGGTACCATCGATCTATATTTTTTATACATCAATGCGAGGTACACAATGATGCTTTTGGTTCAGAATGTAGACCAAAAACATGAATAAATGTAACCTTATAGAGGCTTGCTCATTTCAGCCATCTGATGGTAAATGGTAACCGTCGCTCATGGACTCAACTATACTGAGAGTATTGTTAAGCCACTGCTCACCATTTCATTTCACCGATACGAAATGAAAGAATAAACAGCTATCTCCTGCTACAGCCAAAACGCGACGATGTGTTTCATGGCCGGTCACACTGGAGATGGTGGTACCAACCCGCTCGGGCCCGATATCAAGTGAGTACTCCCACTCGGTATCCAGCCCTACCACCAGTCATGCAATGGATGATAATTGCTTACTTCCCTTAGTCGCCTCATACACCCGTAGGACAGAATGGGGTAATGACACTTGTATCCTTAGTCCGACACTACACTGCTAAAGTTCAACTATTTTTGTGACGTATTAAGAATACAAGTGTCACCACCCTTTTCTATCGAGGGTATTGTACAAGACGAAGTAAGAAGTTATCACCCATTGCATTACTGATAGTAAGGTTGGGTACTAAGAGGGAGAACTCACTTTGTTATCTAAGCCTGAGCTTCTAAGCCGAGCAGGTCCCACACTATTTTTTCTACAAAGTTGGCAAACTAGCATACGGTTCACCGGTAAGTGGTTACCGTAGCCTATATATAGACGCTAGCAACATATATATAGACGTTAGCAACACCAGCTCCATCCGACGCGCGTTACCAACTCCAAGAAAAGGAATAAGAGGTGCAGAGTCGTATAATATATACACTGTCCCGTTTGTAGAACAATTTCTTTTTGCTGGGTATTACATTCACTTCGCTATTCGCGAATAGCTATTCCAAGTATAAGCGATACGTCAGATCGCGTGGAAAAACGACTGTTGATTATCTAAGAGAATAAAATCGTGGAATTGATTATTGTCGGTATAGTTTATTCTTGTATATATTCGAGTTTGGTCGAATCCACTCTAAGTAGAATACCTACCTAGTAGTAGAATTAATTATATGATAATGTCAGTACGTAATATGAATATTTCATAGAGTCTTCGCCCTCTGCCCTTTGTCACTTTTCGTCTCAGCATTTATCCTTTCTTTCTCGTATCCTCCTTCACACAAGCCATCCATCTTTTCTTAGGCCTACCAACAGCTCTCCTTCCATCCACCTTCATGCCTACAAAGAACCAAATCTTAGCAACAGAGAGTACACGACTGTGTCCAAAAGACGGTAATGTGTTCGTCCCTTGTTACTTTGGAACTAAGCGTTGAATAGGCTGGGGTGCTTGCCTTTGCTCACACCCTTTATTTTTGGAAAGACGGGATTAAATGTTTCTTTACGCACCGTCGTTCGGGGCAACGAAAAGGATAGTGTGGGGCCCTCACTTACTAAATAAACCCGCCGTGTGCCGTCTCTCCGCCTTTATTGGCGGGCCACTGGAACTATGTTACATTACTTCAGTGGTCCGCCGGCGGAGCCTTTGCTGAATCCAATTTTTTTTTTTTTTACTTTTCACACCTTTTGCCTTTGTTTACTCCTTAAAAGCTTAAGAAATTAAACGTACATAATTAAAAAAATACAACCGATCTATTACGATACAGGTGGAACAGAATGGAGTATCTCAACATAAGATACCTTATGGTCAGTCTACACCCAGCCATATTACTACGTAACGTCTTTCATAACGCAAAAGCTTAATAAAAGCATATTATTCAATAATTTTCAGCTGCGAATATTAATGAATTATGAGATTTTATATTTATTGTAAAATTGATTCTGCCCACGACTCTCTCCATATGGACAACAGAATATCAATACATCAACTCTACGACTTATTATGCAAAAATATCTATCTCACAGGAACCACGCATTTTATCGGGATAAAAAGCCTTGACCTTTTCTGGGCTCTAAACTATATGTATGCAAAATTTCTACATGATTGGTTCAGTAGTTACGGCGTGAAAACTGTAACACATAAACAAACTTTCGCATTTATAATATTAGTATTGATTACAGATATCGCGATAAATACGTATCGTCTCAATTCAAGAATGACTGAATTTTTTTGACACGGGTTTCTCCATAGACAAAGAGGAATTAAAGCCATAGGTAGGCAAAAAAATATAGACTAATTACATATCATCTTCTAGCTTACGTGTATCCCACTAATACTATAAAAGTGAATGTTTGTAAAAAGGCTTTCACGCAAATAAAAAGGCTGAATAAATTGGCGCACCGTGGGTGTGTAATACACCTCTGCCTACCACTTCAATAAAATATAATAAATGGAATACAGGCGTTATGCTAAGTTATGTTAAAAGGCTAAATTCACTACAGCATTTGGTTTATTACGTGCATAAATATAGATTACTTTCTATCTGGATAAAATGTTACGTTCCTGTGGCATATATATTTTTCCATTGAGATAACGTGCCAGTGACATAATATGTGGTTTATGATATATATATGGTCAGATATTATGTGAACCAATTCAGAGGTCCTTACAGACGTAACTGCAGGCTAATCAATTTATATTTTACTAGTGACCCTTAATGGATTCGTGCGTAATAAATTAGCTATCGGAGTGTTAGGATTGAAGAAATTAGCTTGTAAATTGAACTGTGACTTAAATTACGTATGCCACATTGTTGGGGCTCGGGATTTAGATTTAAAACTTATCTTGCACATATTTTCATTAGTAATATTTTCAAAAAAAGAAAGAATGAAGAGCAAAAGGATAGGGGTGAAATAGTACATTGTTACCCTAGGGGTGAAAGTATTTAGTCCCGAGACGGGGTTTGGCCTATAGTTCCAGGAACTAAATAAGTCTTTAACCCGAGGTAAACACTGCTATTCATTACGAATACAAGGAAAGTAAAAATAAAAACATGCAAAAATGAGTGAATTTTAATTTACATCAACTGCTGAGATAATTATTAAATGAAGATCGGATTGCCGCTTTCTCGCCATTTTTTTTTTGTGGCCGGCCAGCATAACAGCCATTATTTTTCATTTTCAACATTGAAAAAATGTTAAAATATTTTACCCAAAGCTATAATATTATTTTAAAGAAATATTTGAAAGTAAGTAAATTTTAATAGGTGTTCGTTAAAAAAAATATTTATTTAATACCTACTTAACTTTGTTATTTCAATTAAACATCGCGCTGTGATTGAGTGGCTGTAGTAAATTAGATTAAGGTTCAATAGAAATGTGAAAATAGAACTAGTTTTTTTTAAATAATTTGACAGCTGTCAGTTGAAAACGATTCTCACTAGGGCTGAAAAGTATTACTTTCAACCCGCTCCTCAGGCAACTTCAAACCTACTTTCCGAGTATGAGTAATGAAAAAGAATTTGTCTACCCCAAGACTAATAAATTAAAGTCGGCGGATAATATCTCTAATACACACGTTCTAATCAGATGTGACCACAGAGATTGAGTTCACTCCTTTTCCATCTGTATCAAGGTCTTCACTCTTCTACATTTTTTTCGTCATTCCACACATAACTTCTATGGTTATGGAATACGTTTTAATTTTGCAATCGAAGGTCTCAACGTTTCAACACCGGTAGTCGTGAAAATACAGGACGTAGTGGTTGAGTTTTCGCAAGCATATGTTACCGTTAAGGCACCGTAGATAATCGCGATAGGTATTTTTTACTTCAACCTTTTGAAACAGATTTCCTGAGGTCGCTGGTTTGGATTCTACCAGTAATTTATCCACAACTGTCTTCGCAAAACATAAACTAGGAAATGCTCCGGTTGTGACAACTTAGAAAGTGAATGTCGCTTAAAGGTTCCACATTAAGTAATAAGTAGAACGTCTGCTAATGTTTGTGCATGTTTCGCAATGTGCTAGATTGTGTTTAGTTCAAGACAGCTGTTCTATATAACATTTTTGTATTTTTTAATCTATACATATAAAATAAATCAGTGGAACCCATAGTATACAGATCTCACTCCGGGCCCCACTCATTTATTACCTATGTATATATTATATATATGTATATGCCTTTGCCCGCGACACAGCCGCAGCCAATATCTATTTTTTTAATTATATAGCAGGTTTCCGATATAGTTGCGGGATAAAATGTATACCAGTTTTTCAAACAAAAAGCGTTTCATCAAAATCCTTTAAGTACGTAGTTGTGAATCCCGAAAAAATAAGCAGACACTAACTAAAAAAAAATTGTTTTGTGATCAAAGACGCCTAAATAGCCTTGTACACATTATTTTCTTCTCAAATATCTTAAAAGTACGGGTACGGTTTTGGCAGACTTTACAAGTAAGTCGTTGAGAAAATATCTCAGGCGTGGAGGTTCTCTCGCGATGTTTTCCTTCACCGAGCAGTGATAAATTGTAAACAAATGCACACATAGCTAATTGCGTCAGAGGTGTGTAACGTACGAGGTCTGGACCTTCGACTGGAGGTCGAACTCGATACCACTGTCTTTGCAGTCCTTGGTTTTACCACTATCACCGCTTGCAATATTATAAAGTGGTGTAATTATCTGTCTGTGGCTGTTACTGATACCGAAATTGAAAGGAGAAAAGTTATTTTAAGACAGTATTCTATATTACTGTCGATTAACGTAAATACAAAAAAAAAAATCACCTGTGTTTTCACACAACGTCCTCTGGTCCCAAACTAAGCGTAATTAATGCTTTTCTATGGGTACCAGATTACGGATATAATACATATATAACTTTTATTTTTGTAAATACATACATATAATAGATAGAAAACACCCAGACGCAATACAAATATCTGTGTTCATCACATAAATATTTGTCCTGAGTGGGAATCGAACCCACCGAACTCGTGCACGGAAGTCGGTTTTTCTACCGCCACGAGGCCCGATATTCCGAACGTATGCTGACACACTAAAAATATAAGTATCCAGTCTTGCTCGTGGAAGTCGTACGAGGCGACTAAGGGAAGTACTCAATACTCAATCATTTACTCGGTACCAAATGGGAAAACTCACTTGTTAACGAGCCCGAGCGGGTCGGTACAACCACGGCGTGTTTGCTTTTTGTTAGTCTTAGCAGGAGAGTGCCGTCTATTTATTTATTTCCCCTCTGAGAAAAGTGGTGAGCAGTGGCTTGTAGTTGAGTCTACCACTTACCATCAGGTGGGCTGTAGTCTTCTGCCATCATAAAAAATAAAACAACTAAATCTTCGCTATATTATTCCGTGTTTTTGTAGATTTTTTTCCACTGATAACATATTCTCAAAGTGCCTAACTTGTTGGAAAAATAAAACTACTTTAAGGAATACCTACTATATACTTTTACGGAATCCGGTGGACCCGTGACCAGGAATGCTGTACGGTATTCGAAACTGCGATATTAGACATTCAAGTAAACGTAATAGATTCCGTAAAAGTAGTTTTATTTTATATTTTTCATTGAGAGATTATTTGTACCACTTGAAATTCACATACGACGCGATGGATAATTATAATGAGTGTTGGCAGACTAGGAGCCATTAAAATAGACATGCCGGTTTTGTCACAATGTCTTTATTTATCTATAGAAAGAGAACTAATAAATCTAGTGGTAGACCTTGCTTATCATGGGCCGGCTTGAACGGGGAAGTAATGCCCGCGGCTCTGCCGCAGTCAAAAGCTAATTTTTTGGTCATATCTCAGATTCCCAGTATAGTAGTGGGATAAAATGTATACCAGTTGTTAAGTCTAATCAAGAGCTGTCAAACAAAAAAAAGTTGCATCGACATCCGTTCAGTAGTTTTCCGTGATGCGCGAACAAACAAACAGATAAACAGACAAAAAATATCTCAATAAAGTCGTTTTGTATTTAGACACGCCTATATAGCCTAATACAGTATTTTTTTCTCAAATATCTTAAATGTACAGGCACAGCTCTGTGACAGCTTTATAATAGTATAGATAACTGTTATATTTTCAGGGGTGGATTTATCTGATGCTGTCCTAGAGAACTGCGAAAAATGTCACCCCATTAAGTATCCAAATCATACTATTATTGCCCTCGCCACAAATTTCGGAGGTGTTGACAATTTACTGCCTTTATCATGAGCCTTACGTGCCCTCAGAATACATACAACGCTGAAAATAATATTAATTGCAATAGGGAGTTTATATTAGGTATGCTTCCTGAGGGATATCTATTTTTGTACAGCGGTAAATCGATGTGCCGTGCCGAGTAATATATTTTTATTATATTCATCCAATTCTGAAATCCGGCGGATTCTTGTTTTATATATAAAAACTAGCTCACCAGGCGAACTTCGTACTGCCATATTTTTTTCGTGAATTTTTTTAATGAAAATTATTAAAGTACTAATATCGCTATTACAATAAAATATAGGGGTAGGCAGTAGAAGAACGAAAATGTAGGGTTGTACCTATATATTTTGATGTTATACTTCTTTTTGCGCGTTAGGGAAAAATGATGAAAGTAAACGTACGATGCGCGCGCACACCGTCACGAAAAACCGACATCCTGAAGTTAGACACCCTGAAGTTAGCTATAGTCAACATTTTAGATTTTTTGTGATATTTAAATAAACTTTATTTAACTAGGTAATGCGTTATAATAAAACTTTCAATGTATTAAATACCTTTTTTAGGGTTCCGTACCCGAAGGGTCATAACGGGACCCTATTACTAAGACTTCGCTGTCTGTCTGTCCGTCCGTCTGTCACCAGGCTGTAGCTCAAGAACGACGATAGCTAGACTGTTGAAATTTTCACAAATGATGTATTTCTGTTGCTGCTATAACAACAAATACTAAAAACAAAAAATAATAATATTTAAGGGGGACTCCCATACAACGTCTGTCTGTCCGTCCGTCTGTCACCAGGCTGTATCTCAAGAACGGCAATAGCTAGACTGTTGAAATTTTCATAAATGATGTATTTCTGTTGCCGCTATAACAACAAATACTAAAAACAAAAAAAAAACAATATTTAAGGTGGGCTCCCATACAACAAACGTGTTTTTTATTGCCCATTTTTGCTCGCTATTGATAACGGCAACAGGTAGACGCTTGAAATATTCACAGAATATTTAGTTATATATAGAGTTACAATAGTGTAATGTTGTTTACCTAGTCAATGGTACGGAACCCTTCGTGCGCGATTCCGACTTGCACTTGGCCGGTTTTTCTATTGTTAGTGTCGTTTTTTCTACAAACGTAGAATAAGGCGAAAGATAAAATTTTGAAAAGATTTTTATCTTGTTACACCAAAAAAGTATAACTTCTAACGCGTGTACATAAGTACACTACCCACACACTTTATTTTAATGCCGAATCATAAAGAAATTAAAATAAATAATTTAGTCCAAAAAATAAAAAATATTTTTTTGGTATTGACCACCCTTTACCCACTATTTATCATACCCCTTAGTGATACTTAGGGGTATGATAAATAGTTTTCATCATATTCTTAGAGCTACTGAATATACACACAAAATTTCAAAAGAATCGGTCAAGCCGTTTCGGAGGAGAATGGCGACAAACACTGTAACACGAGAATTTTATATATTAGAAGTAATATACGGTATTAATTCGACCAATATATGAAATTGTAAGTCACTTAATGCCAACACAATATACAGATTGGTTTTATAGACTGTGAAAATCTGTCAAGTGTACAGTTTCTCTCACTATGTTTTCTTTCAACTTGCAGTGATTACTTGTGAAAATACACAAATAGTACCTAGGATTGGGGGGATCAAACTTGATACCGCTATCTTTACAGTCCTTGCCTTCACCACTAGTCTATCACTGCTAAATATATAAATTTTAGTATATAAAAAAGACAATTTTTTAAAAATCAGTCCAGCCGTTCACTAGCTATAAAAGGCGCACCTAACCCGACTTTCTATCGAGCTTGTATAGCGGGCTTACAAATTGCAAAATGTAAACGTCCTTAATAATTACGTAAAGACACATCATCAGCGCTGTCTTTCGTGACTGTATATGCTGAGAGAGGTTACCTCGGTCGGCGCATATAGCCCTGCCAACAAACAGAGTCGATAAGGGTGTTACAGTCAACACAGATTGTATCTACCTATGTAGGTATGTAGGCATACTATTATGGGACGATATTCAACTGGTGATGTCAGTCACGAAGTGCAGTCTCTGCCTTGATAACCAAATTAACCCAAAGTGGTGGTGGCGGTGTGCAAAGCTTACCATTGTCTACCTATAGAAACATTATAAAAATTATAATTGCAAGATTGAGAACTTACTCCTTTTTTTAAATTGGTTAATAATAAAATATGTCTGATTGTTTCAGGTAGGTCATATATGGTACAAGTCGCGAATTTTGGTGAGTATAATGCTTGTAATTATAATTATGTTTCATGCCGAGTTTAGGTGACAACGATTAATCTTAAGTAGCCAAATGCGTGTGGTACACCAGAATACATAAAGAGATTGATAAACACAGCTGCACATTCTCGCTTACTTCTGAGTCCTTTAGGACGACATGCGACGTGACCAGAAAATCAATTGCAAGAAGATAGCTTTATGTGATCTCCGAAGCATTTCACCGCTATTGAAAAAAAACAATAATTAATTATATATTTTGTCTTTAATCCCAGATTAAAAGTGGCAACTTCAATAGATATGTACAGCATTTAAATAGAATTTAAAGAAGTATATTTACGTATGCCTTAAAATAGCTAACAATTTACTAATATCCAACACAAGTGCTTGAGGCAAGTTTTATAAGCTTCAACGCTTCGCTTTAGTTACTGAGCTCCTCAGGGAAAGAGAGGCTCAGTTCCCACTACAACAAAAACGGTATCAATCTCTCTCATATCTCATCAATCAATCTCTCTCATATCTCATCAATCAATCTCTCTAATATTAGTTATTTTATAAATAAGGTGACCAGGTGAACTTCTTACCACCTACAATTTATGTTATTAGTGATTATGAATCTTTATCAATCTGCATCGTCTAAGGTTTGGATTTTGATAGGTTATTGAATGAAACTTGCTTGTAATGTAAATTAATTAGAAAGACAGTAGCTGTCATGTTGTCGTCTTGGTCTGTTAACCAAATCCATCCATCCATCCATCCATCAGCCTTTCAACGTCCACTGCTGGACATAGGCCTCCCCAAGAGAACGCTACAACGAGCGGTCCCGTGCCGACCGTTTCGTCGGTCCATCTGGTGGGGGGCCGTCCTACGCTGCGCCGTCCGATACGTGGTCGCCACTCGAGAACCTTTCTTCCCCAACGGTTGTCGGTTCGTCCAGCGACGTGGCCTGCCCATTGCCACTTCAGCATGGCAACCCGGCGGGCTATGTCGGTCACTCTTGTTCGTTAACCAAATACCCATGCAAATTAATCAATATTGAATTTTTAATTTTAATAAGAGGGTACAAAATAAAAATAAAAATATTGGTATCTTATGAGACCCACAGGCTTAAGCCAAAAAAAAAGCTATAGAAGTAACATCTAGGAGGAGGGAGGGATATTTTATTATTTTATATAGATATTTTATTAGCTGCCTCGGCGGTGTAGCGGTAGTGTATGCGACTGCTAATCATGAGGTCTCGGGTTCGATCCCGGCGACGGGCAAAGTTGTTGAGCTTTTTCCTAAAAAGAAAAAATCTCAGTAGCAGCCCGTAGTTTGGAAATGTGCCCGTTAGACGTCAATAGGCTCGCCCCTTATTACGTGGGACTTAAACATAGCTGGCGAGTCGTAGGTGTGTAATACACCATTGCCTACCCCTTCGGGGAATACAGGCGTGATGCTATGTTTATATATATTTTAAGATTTTTAATTTAAGCACTTGACATGTTTGACCGTTAACTAGAACACAAAGTGCTAAATTGTAAAATAGAATATGATGTTTACAATACGAATGTTTAAACCTGTGCCATCTGAATACTTTTCTGCCAATTGAGCTATTGCGATATTCACCCGAGGCCTTTTATTTCCATAACACATTCTTTCGTATCGTTTTGAGTGACACCATTTGTCGCATATATTTGTAAACATTGTTTCCACCAGGTAAACTTAGTTATTACCATATGAATCACACTAAATGATGACACGGCCCAACGCAGCACGGCCGTATAAATATGTTGTTATTATTTTATATATTTAAAGAGGCAATTTTGGAGGAGTTTCCTCTTTAAATATTCAACACATGAGCGTTAAGAATTTTTTGCGTAGTCAATATTTTCCGGAAGGCCTTGAATTCGAGAGAATCAAAATGGTATTTCACCCGTGAGTAGTAGGAGAGCCTTGCTTATCCCAGTTTGAATATGCCGGCTCGATCGGGGAAGTACCACCCTCTCACAAAAGATCAGCGTGTAACAATGGTAGGTGGTACTGGTGCCGTTGTGTTTCGTATGGTGAGTGAGAGCGGCGTAGGTTCAAACTGCTTTCCTATCCTCTCTTTGTTATCTTTCCGATGTCTTTCCTGAGCGATGCCTCTGGTGGTGCTAGCGTATATAGGCTACAGCAACCGCTTACGATCAGGTGGGTCCTATGCTTGTTTGCTACCTGTTAGGCTAAAAAGCGACTTTAATTTATACTAACCTTTGCCCGCTGCTCCGCCGTAGCCGAAAATTAGTTTTTAGATGATATCTCATTATAGTCGTTCCAGATATAGTAGCACGATAAAGTGAACATCAGTGTTTAAGTCTAATTAAAAGCTATCAAACAAAAAAGTCTCATCAAATCCGTTCAGTAGTTTTTGCGTGAAGGCTGAAAACAAATAAACGGACAAAAAATCTAAAAAAAAATGTTTTATGTTCAGAGACGCAGTAAATCATCTAATACATTCATTTGGTCACGAATATCTAAAATGTACAGACTTAGCTCTGTTAGAGCTTTAAAATAGTACCTATAGACTATTTATAGATATATACTATACTTTGATTTATATTATACAACATTTTCAAGATTTAAACGATCAATTTAAAAATGAGCTTAATGTTTTCTCGAGGTTTTCCAAGCATTTCTTAATAATATTCTAAAAAGTGCAAGTTTAATTTAAATAAGTTACTCCATTAGGTCCAGATTCTATATATTCTCTATTATATGTGTAGTCTATGATTTCTTCTCAACTTTGATAGCATATCTGATGTTTTTCACCATATTATACAATCTCAAGACATAGTTTTTAAACAAATTCTGCATATCACAATGTATTGCCCTCCACACGTAGTATTAATCGTTCCTTACATACGTTGTAATTTACACACATAATATGTATCGAAGTTGAGTCCAGAGATGATTCAGATGGGTCGCCGTAATATGAGTCATTGTTCATCGCTTCACTTACAACTTAGTAAGTAAGATACAATAAAATGGCGTCTCGCTGTCGATTCGTCATCGATTAACTTTAAAATGTCTGGACTCGTTTTTAGGTTATATCTCAGGTTCCCGACATAGAAGTGGAATAAAAAGTATACTAGTTTTAAACACAAAGTGAAAAATGTGAAATCTAAAATAACAGTCAGGAGCAGGATATGAACCTGCATCTTCTGGATACCGTCCAGATGCTTTACCAATTCAGCCATCCTGACAATTGCTCCTGACTGCTAATTTCGATAACACATCATACTTAACGTCTTTTGGGTGACGCCTGATTTTCGATTTCACATTTTTCACTTTGTGTTTAATGTATAGTGCTAAGCATGTCAAATGCTGGAAATATATATAAAAATATCTAAGTATACTAGTTTTTAATGTAGTCTAATCAAGAGCTTAAAAGTTTTATTAAAATCCGTAAAGTTCTTAAAAATTGCTTTGTAATTTGTTTCTTAAATTTATCTCGTGGGAACGCTTTATGATAAGTGGTAATCCGTTATCTTTGCCTACACCCCTGGGAGACAGGCGTAAGTAAGTGTGTTTTTAGTGTTTTTTTATCCATTCATTCATAAAGTCTTCTATCGGCCACTGCTGGACATAGACCTCTCCCAGAAAGCGAATAACAAGCAGCCCTGCGCCGCCAGCATTCAACGACTGCCTGCGACTTTGGCCAGGTCATGGGTCCATATGGTAGGAGTTAGTTCTACACAGCGTCAACCAAAACGTTGTCGCCACTCGAAAACCTTTCTTTCCCAACGAGTCCAGTCGAGCGAAGTGCACGCTAATATGGCACTGGGTAAACCCTCCAGTGTCACTCTAGCGTGCTGGCAAGCCATATAGGTCACTTTTGTTCTCCTAAGAATTTTTGTATTACGGCTACATAGAGTGGCCGCGATTCTTTTTCCTCACCTTCCCGAATGCTGCCCAGTGAAGCTGGATCCGTCAATTAACATCTTTTTCATAAAGTTGTGTCTACACATTGGACTGTTACCCCGGATAGACATAATGATCGACAACTTCCAAAATCGCAATCCACCTAGGACCAATACTGAAATAACATGCGCTTTAGACATGACTTTCGTCTTATGCATGGTTACTATACTGTGATCCTCCAGCGATTCTTCTATGAACACGATATCGTCAGCATATCAAAGTTATGTATTTCCCCATTGACGTTGATGCTGAATTCGTTCCAGTCCAAAAGCTTAAAGACATCTTCGAAAGCAGTGGTAAAGAGTTTGTGGGGAATAACATCTCCCTGTTGAACACCTCTCTGCAGTTCGGTCAGTTTCCTTCTCTTTTCCTTTACATGGTAGCGTTTCCAAACTTCGGTGTACTGATGGTCAATATAACACTGCAGTATCGCCCGAGATCGATCGAATTTACACATTAGATATTACTGCAAAATTGCATCCGAAACCGTGGAGTTTCACACAGCCATCATCCAAAATTCTAATATCGAAAAAACTTGCAAGCAAGGCTAGCCAACGTTTGCCGGATCTAGGAAATCAAAATGATTATAACGTAATACAAACTGAATCTGTCACCAGAGCTCAGCTTTATGGCGTGCTGATATCGTTAGAATAACAAGCAGACCATAGATCTTATTTTATTTTAAAATCGTTAAAATATGTCTTAGAGATAAGATAAACTTGTTAAAAATATGTTTACATAGTAATACCACAGTAAAGTATTTAATTGTACCGTGTTAGTGTCGTGTATGCGTATGGATACGTGGATATTTTCCTCGGGAAATTGTCAGTAGTAGCGGAGTCAGGGACCCTACTCGGAGACAGCTGTAGACTCAATATCTATTATTTTATTATTAACCTTCACTTACATAGCTATGGACTGCCTCTGTGGTTCAGCGGTAGTGTGTGTGTCTGCTGATCATGAGGTCTTGGGTTCGAACCCCGGGTCGGGCAGTGTTATTGAATTTTTTCGTAAAAAGAAAAATTCTTAGTAGCAGCCCGGAGTTTGGAAATGTGCCCGGTAGACGACAATAGGCTCATACCCTATTACGTCGGACTTAAACATAGCTAGTGAACCGTGGGTGTGTAATACACCTCTGCCTACCTCTTCGAGAAATATAGGCGTGATGGTATATACCTATCTATGTACATCTCGGAGTAAAAGGCATAAAACGATGGAACATAGAATCTTTATTTCAGCCAAATATACACATAATCCATTTTATTGACTTAAAATTTACCATCAGCTCAAGTAAATATCCAGGTATATCTATACAATTCTGTGCCATAGATATAGTTTATACTGATGTAAGTGAAAATGCTTGAATGAGTTTTAAATTAAGGTAACCTTTGAAATATAATTTAATTTATTTTGAAATATAATTTATTTTGACGGGCCTCGGGGCGTAGTCGGTACTGTAACCAACTTCCGTGCACGAGGTCGTGGGTTCGATTCCTACTCAGGACAAATATTTGTGTGATGAACACAGATATTGGTACTGCGTCTGGGTGTTTTCTATCTATTATATGTATGTATTTACAAAAAAAAGTCATATATGTATTATATCCGTAATCTGGTACCCATAGCACAAGCGTTAAGCTTAGTTTAGGACCAGAGGAGGTTGTCTGAAAATATCTGTGAATATTTATTCATAATTCTTTTTTTTTCGTCTCTTTTTCCACTATTGGGCACGGATCTGCTCTCGTGGTGAGAGGCCATAGTACACCACGCTAGCCCAATGCGGGTTGACTGACTTCACAAGCCGTCGAGAAAATCTCTCAGGCATGTAGGTTTCCTTTCGATATTTTCCATCACCGAGCAGTAATTGTAAACAAATACTCACATGATTTCGAAAAATATCAAAAAGTGGGAGAGTGTGTGACGTACGAGGTCTGAACCTTGGATTCGGGATTGAACTCGATACCACTGTCTTTGCAGGCCTTGGTTTTACCGATAGGTTGTCGCTGCACAATATACTTACACAAGTTAGATTTACGGTCGGCCTATATTTAAATTATGTGTTGTGAATATTAGCTAAGTTATAATATTTTTTTCAACGAAGTTTAAAAGCTCTTACGAACTCTGAAGAGCTTTCACGGCTTACGCTTGTTAACTAGTACCTTAAAATAATAAATGTCCTTATTGTTTCTTTTAAAAAATCCTAAAAATAAGTACGCAATTACATATATTTCTCCATATGCAAACGATAACTCATAGTATCCACTGTTTATATTTCAAATGTTGGTATAAACTAACTATTTAGTTATTTGCGAAGAAATTAAACCAATATAATAATAATTTATGCCTAAATAAATATATAAAATCTAAATATATATAGAACATATTCGCCGTCTATGCCAAATCACTTAAATTAATATTTTAGGAGAAATCTTCGAAATACGGAAATTCGCGCTAAATATAATGGCTTAACGAAGAATAAAGAGTTACGGGACCAACACGGAGGGGTGGGAGTTGCTCTTAGGTGGGCGGGGATATATTTGCAACTTCTCGGACTTCATTCTAAAGCAGACGCGAACAGAAGCTGTTACAAAAAAAATAAAGTGTTTGATTGTTGTGTCAAAATAACAGTTTTTTTTTCTAAATGCATGTGGAAGTATGTACATTACCTATAACCATTATTTATACTGTTTTTTCAAGTTTGTCTGTCTGTCTGAATTCCGCGAAATCGCAATAAAATACAGGGATCGGAATAATTCACATATCAGGATTCGAATGTCAAATTTTACGACAGTTGTAATCAAAGAGCAATACAATTTTATTGTGGATTGTAAAGAATGTATCTGTAAAGATTCCTTTTTTAATATGATACTCAGAGATATTTACGAACGAATGTTCATATTGTATTGTAGGTATATGTGAAAATATGTTTATTCGTTTGTGTTTTTTCTACACTGCAATGGAGTGAAGGATTAGGATGTTTTTTGCATAACAACTCTTTTACACCGTTAATATCTAAATTTTAGTTATTTTTTTTATACCGTACGTTAGGTAAACTATACTATTATAACGCTGTAATAGAGCTATGTCTGTGCATTTAAGATATTTAAGAAAAAAAAATGTAGCCTAATACATTCTTTATTTGGAACTGGTGAAGCGCGAGCGATGCCTCTGGTATTCGCTTGCCATTCATATGCCATCCGCTTAGTATCAAAAAAAATACTGCATTTAAGATATTTAAGAAAAAAAAATGTAGCCTAATACATTCTTTATTTGGAACTGGTGAAGCGCGAGCGATGCCTCTGGTATTCGCTTGCCAATCATATGCCATCCGCTTAGTATCAAAAAAAATACCAAGAATACTGTCTGCTTACACTTCACTTTAATTTCTTGAATGGAAAATTGATGAATAGAAGACTATCTGTCGCTACAGTCAAAACATACCTTGTGTGAAATGCTTCATGGCCAATCATACGGCAGGCGGTGGTACCGACCCGCTCAGTCCCTATCCGATAGCTAGTGAGTACTTCCACCAACCCTACCACCAGTAATGCGATGGGTTATAATAGCTTACTTCCCTTAAAGGCCTCGCACGACACCAGCGGGAGAAAGGATACAAGTGGTGACACATATCCTTAATCCATCGAAATATTTTTTTTGATGTGAAACATCTAATGCGTAGGGAGGGTGAAATCAGCTGTTAGCGTGGCGACGCTTTTATTTTACTTGTCCCGTTCAAATCTTGCAAGTTTAATTTGACATAATTCCCGGTTTCCGATTGAGCTGAAATTTTACACGCATGTATATATCACGTGACAATGCAATATTATGATGACATGGAGCTGATCTAATGATGGAGCTGGAAGGTGGATATAGGAACTCTATAATGAAACGGAGCAACCCCATCGAGTTTGGGCTCGTATGATTCGTCTTGATAAGTACTTTGTCTCTAGATGGTATCCAGGGTCTGATAATGGAGCTGGAAGGTGGCTACAGTAACTCTGTAATGAAACGACCCAAACCCATCGAGTTTATACTCCTTTGATTCGTCTTAAGGGGTATTTTGTCAAGTTATGATCATTTTATTTCTACAAAATATAATTTCGATGTTTTCACATCTGGTAGACGTCACGCGACGTCTAGTTTTAATTTTTATACTACGTGGGTGACATTCTAATGGTATGGTCCGGCGCTCTCACTCACCATACGAAACACAACGGTAACATTACTTATTGTTCTTTCACGCTGATCTTTTGTAAGAGGGTGGTACTTCGCTCAGGCCAGCCCATTATTATTATTATAATTAATTTTCGGAGTTCGTAGCCGACTCGTGTCTCAGCGAGCTGCCTTATGGTCTCAAAATGGGCTGGTGATACTATGATTATATGTGTTGTTACTAGTGTGATTGCATTAGTAAGTATGACAAATTAATAGTTCGTTGAAACTATTATGCACTACACTACGCAAGCATACTGTTGGAATCCTTATCAGCTGTTATCAGTGCGGCAGAGCCACATTCCGTGACCGCAAACCAGACACTGATACATCCGCGCAAACAGACATACTTTCGTTATTAAATTAATTATTGAGTAATTGATAGCGCTTTTATGAATATAAAAATAGTTCTTATAGTATGTAATTCACAAAAAAATAAATACGCGCTCTCTACTCTCGAGTTTCCCACCTACATTCAGCCATCCTTACTTATCTTACTAAGTAAGATATTACTAATTTTATAAATCCGAAAGTTTGAATGGATGTTTGTTATTCAATTACGCCAGGATGGCTGAATGGATCTGGATGAAATTTGGCACAGAGATAGATTATATAGTCTAGCTATTCCAGCACCTAGGCAACTTTTTATTTTGGAAAAATTACAGTTACGATTTCCGTGCGATAGATCGCCGTAACTACTGCACTGTGCACTATGAATTTACATAACTACAGTCTAGGACCCAGAAAACGATATAGGCAATTTTTTATCCCGGAAAATCGATGATTCCTGTGGGATATCTTCTTTTTTCATAGAGTTAATTAATGGGGCGATATATCCGATATCCACTCAGACTAAGTCGCGGACAGAATCTGTTTGTTTGTTTCGCTCTTACGACATAACTTCTCAAACAGTCATCATTAAATTTTGTATATCTATTATATATAATTCAAGTGTCACGATGTTTGTCCGGGATGAACTCCGAAAATACTGAACCGATTTTAACTTTTCTCTTTTTAATGTGTGTTTTGTTCCAACTTAAGAGATAGGATACTTCGCCGGGTCAGCTAGTATATATATATATATATATATATATACATAGTCTGGACGCCAGAAAAGATACTAGGCTATTCTTCATCACAGATAATGAATTGTTCCCATGGGTGGAATCTAATCTAAATATATTTACAAACTTTGGTATTTATAATATTAGTAGGATATACGAGTATTGTCACAGACTATAACAAGTTTTTGAATCTTATAAACATTTAAGTAAGCTAACAAAATTTTAAAAACATACTCGCTGATTCTAAACAGCTGTTATTCTAATTAAATTGATAGTAATTGGTTACATCTACGCTAATGAAACTAACGGCCACATAAATTGTTACGACTTAATTAAGATAGTTATTCTAACATAATAGATTTGGCTGTTTTGTTTGTTTGTTAATTCTCTTTCTATACTTCTGTATTGGGGGTCAAAGAATGTTGCCTATTATTTCTTTCTTTCCAACTGTATTTTATTTCTTTATCGGTTTTACCATCTCTCACTTAATAATAATGTATTCAGATAGCAATTGCATTATACTTTAGTATCACGAGCAAGATTTAAGGTGCTTCTCCTAGAATAACGTTCCAGGCGGTTTGCCAATTTAGTCATCGTGACTTCCGCTCGGAACTGCTAATTTCGATGACACATTCCTTCTTGAGTATTTTTTTGTTGTTCTTACTAATCCTACTTATTTTCTACTAATATTATAAATGTGTATTTTTAGATGTTTCTCTGTGTTTCATGCCTAAACGACTGAGCAAATTTGAATGTCTTTATTATTTTAAACACAAAGTGAAAAATGTGAAATCGAAAATAACAATCAGGAGCAGGATTTGAACCTGCATCTTCTGGATACCGTCCAGATGCTTTACCAATTCAGCCATCCTGACAATTGCTCCTGACTGCTAATTTCGATAACACATCATACTTAACGTCTTTGGGTGACGCCTGCGCCATCCGTCGGAAGTATTTTCATACATTATACCGACCAGGTAAACTTGTTATTTTCGATTTCACATTTTTCACTTTGTGTTTAATGTATAGTGCTAAGCATGTCAAATGCTAAAAATATATATAAAAATATCTAAAATGTCTTTATTATCTTTTTTATCCTCTCCTTATAATCCTTCCTATCCACCTCCTACCTCTTTCCTCGGAAATCTAAAATTTTGTCCGTGTGGTGATGAACTAAGAATACAAGTGTCACCACCCCATTCTTTCCCACGGGTGTCGTATGAGGCGACTAAGGGATGTAAGCAATTATCATCCATTGCATGACTGGTGGTAGGGCTGGGTACCAAGTGGGAGTACTCACTTGGTATCGGGCCTGAGCGGGTTGGTACCACCATCTCCCGTGTGACCGGCTATGAAGCACATCGTTGCGTTTTGGCTGTAGCAGGAGATAGCCGTTTATATTTCATTTCATATCTGTGAAATGAATTGGTGAGCATTGGCTTGACAATACTCTCGGTATAGTCGAGTCCATGGGCGACGGTTACCATTTAAGTACCATCAGATAGACCGCGGCTCGTCTGCAACTACATGCAATAAATAAATAAACGACGATGCGCGAGTGATTCCTCTGGTATTGCTAGCATCTATAGGCTACAGTAACCGCTTACCATCAGGTGGGCTGCATACCCGTTTACCGCTCTCTTAATATAAATAAGACAGAATAAAAATTTTGATAATATTATAATAAGTCATAATTGCATCGTGATGTAGTTAGAATGGACCAGGGATATATCCCAAACCGAGTGGAGTCAACTGCTCGGTTTGGTAAAAGAGAACTGGCACAAACCTATGGTACTTAGCATTGAAGACTGTCGGAAGGTATGGAGGAGCAAGGAGTTGCGTGGACCTTTTTATCGGGCTTTACATGGGCCTGATGTTGACCAGCATCAGGTGTCGTTCAGCATCAATCTCCTGGCTACAATTCAGTGATCTCTTCGGAGAAACTAAAGGTTTGCAATTATGGACGAAGAAGATTACCTGAAATATATCCTGAAAGATGGTACGGTTGACTTTTGTCTGGCATGCCACCAACCCAGAGAATCACTCAGGCATATAGTTTCTTGTTGTACTCGTCTTGCCAACGAGGATCATTTGCATAGACATAACCAAGTAGCCAGAATTGTCCATGAGCAACTTGCTCTTAAATACAATCTGGTGGAAACAGAAGTGTCGCACTGTAGATGTGCCCGACGTTCTCAAAAATGACTGTGCCATGTTGTACTGGGATTGGTATGTCATTACTTACAGAACTATTATTCCTAACGATTAAAAAATATGATGATTAAAAATTATAGAGAATAATAATTATAAACAAGTTTGGAGTACTTACATCAGATTACAAATAGGTCATTGATAGCTTTTTATAAGATTTTATTGTTGTTTATATTATATAGAAATACTTTAATGCTGTTTTGAGACTAAAAAAAGAAGAAAATAAATCATAGTTGTTATAAAGTGGGTGAAAATCACGTTCAAAGATTATGTGACTTAGATATAGAAAAAGCGTAATAAAAAATCCGTACGATATCAAGAATAACCTACATCAGCAAGCTCAAGTACCCACCTTAGGAAACAAAAAGAGGACCATCCTTAGGAAAGAAAGGTCCTGGAGTGGCGACCACCTATCGGGCGGCACAGTGTAGGACAGCTAGATGATCCGAGGATCTGGCCGAAAACCGACTTGCATAGAGGTGAACTTTAATGGCCTGGCAGATAAACCTGATTTTGTCTAAGTGAAGCGGTTACCTCTTGCCTTTAGCTTATAATTTACAAGTTACTCCAGCATATCAAGTACTTAAATACTAAACAATATTGCATAACATTAAACCAATTAATTACACGTGTGTTGTAGCGTCATTAGTTGAAGCTACGTGATCTAATTATGTAATGCCTTAAAATTTACATTGTAAGGTAATGGGGGCGTTGTAGTTTCATATGACAATATATTATGATTATTGTATGTTTATGTAATACCTGTGGAACTTAAGCAAGATAATGAAAAAATTTAATCTACGATTCAATTAGTGAACTCTTCCTAAACGCCTGGACCGATCTTGACAATTTTTTTTGTGTATGTTTGTATAAGTATCGGGTTGGCTTAGATTCACATTTGGACCCGGTAGGTGGCACCACGATAGGTTTTCAGGACCTACCCAACAACAAAATTTCCCAAACCAACAACTTCATTTCTTATGAAGATAATCCTTAGTAGCTAAAATAAATGCTCGATCGCTCGGACAGGACAACATCTGTTGGGTCCGCTAGTTATTTATATAATATTCTATTGTTTTATAAAGTCCTTTAAGTTGTCCTTGTGGTTACGGACTAAGAATTAAGAATAAAAATGTCGCCATCCCTGTCTTTCGTCCAGCTGTCGTACAAGGCGACTAAGGGAAGTAAGCAATTATCACCCATTGCATTGATGGTGGTAGAGTTTAGTACGAACCGGAACTACTTTACTTGTTATCGGGTCGGTACCACTGAGTCCCGTCTGACCGACCATGACGCATCTCGTATTGTTTTGATTAATACCACTAACCGTGAGTCTTCTGCCACCCTCGTGGAATAAAAAAATGTATTGAAATACCGCCCTTTGTGATATTTTTCTATTTCACAATCAAATTATGAACAATCACATTCAAGAATGAAGCGTTGGAGCAGCTGGTGATAGTATGTGAGGAGAAGACAAGTGCTGAAGTTCACACCAAACCTGACGGTTAGCCCATAGTTGGGCTTATTATTAATGTGAACAGCTTGCATAAACGCTCTGCTACCTTATATAAATAAATAAATATTCACGGACATTTTCACACAAAGTCCTCTGGTTCCAAACTAAGCTTAACGCTTGTGCTATGGGTACCAGATTACGCATATAATACATATATTACTTTTCTTTTAAATACATACATATAATGTATAGAAAATACCCAGACGCAATACAAATATCTGTGTTCATCACACAAATAATTGTCCTGAGTGGGAATCGAACCCACGACCTCGGAACGCACACACGCACTTGGAATGCACGGAAGTCGGTAACACTACAAAGTGCGAAAATGTGAAAAATATAGACACGAGCAGGATTTTAACATTTTTATTTTGGTAAGGCGGGCAAAATTTACCGAACCGCACACCTCGTCGTTCGGGTCAACCAACAGGTTAGTTTGAGGCCCTCACCCACCAAGTAAAGCCGCCCTATGCCATCTCTCCTGTATTGGCAGACCACTAGAACTGTGTGACATAACTTTAATGGTATGACAATAATAAAACCTGTTGCAACGCTACGAAACTTCACAGGATTACACGCTGGGCTAATACGAACATTTGCAATTTATTCCCGAAAATTTCATCAAAATCCAGTCTAGTCGTTTTGGAGTCTATAGAAAGATACACACATGCACACATCGATTTTTATATATAATATATAGATGCATATTTACCTACCTATTTTATGCGTTGTTATGTATTTTTTTTTATTATTGCCAACGGTGGCAGTCGAATAAACACCAACCTGATGGTAATTGGTAACCGCCGCTCATGGACTATGGCAACACCAGGGATACAGCCAAGCCGCCGCCTACCGTGAGTGAAGTGCTCTTATCAAACCTCATTTAAAGACTGACAAGTCGTAATGCTTGGGGAAACACCGCAGCAGGAAGCTCATTCCAGATCTTACACGAACGTTGCAGAAAGGAACGCTGAAAATGAAACGTCTTGGACGAGATCGTCTCCAGGTGATATGGATGAACCCTAATATGGTGTCTCGTGGTCCGGTGGTAAAATAGTGATGTTGGTACCACCTCAAACAGTTCCTCAGAGTACTCCCTGTTGAAAAGTCGATAGAGCACACAGAGAGACTCAAAGTCTCTCCGCTGCCCCAACGACTCCAGTCCATCCGTGAGATTGATCATCGAAATTTGAACAGCACGCCTATGCAGGGAGTCAAGTGGCTCGAGCTGGTATTTTGATGCGCCTGCCCAGTTATGTGAGCAATAGGTACTCCACGTGAGGGCGGACTTGTGCTTTATACAGCACAAGTCGCTGCCTTAGTGTGAAGTACCACCTAGCTCTGTTCAGAACGCCCAGTTCTTTGCTCGCCAATTTGGCTTTGTCCTCCAAATGACTCCTGAATTGGACTTTTACCTATGTCGATGCCGAGGATACCAAAGCTCTCGCAGACCGTGCTGGGCTGTTACGTATAACAGCACCTGCAAGCCTGCGACTCTGAACTCGCTGCCTGATGATACCGGTAGGTAAGCCTCCTAACTACGTGGAACATTAAAATATATCATCGATTGAGCAATGGAAATTTACTTACTTATAGTTTTTCATCATTAAATAAGTCTTTAGTTGGGATCATTGGTACCAACCTATGAAATTATTTTAGGAATTAGGTCGTTTGATCAAGACGATTAAAGCAATGTTAAATTGCTATAGTACGCTGCTTTAGTGAATTAAATTATTTATTTATGTAAACTAAGTAGAAAGTTTGTGATTAACATTGCATAGGTAGAGGTAAGTGCGCAATATATGGCAGTCCGCCCATAAACAACATCCAATAATATTATACTGTATTAAAAACCGAAGGCTCGCCTTGATGTGATGCCAAGGAGCGTTTATTTTTGTAACGAACGAAAGTCTGCGCTTGCGCACACTGGGGAAAAGAGCCGTTAGCCGAACGCGCTACGGAAACTACCGAGCGCGCCCGAGCGATACCCACGTGGGAATACAATACCGCGAATGTGTTTAAAAATTACTTGTATCAATTTACATGTATTATTCTACTCTTTTATTAGATTTTTGTTAGTTATAAACAAATTTGTATTGGTATTTTACTGAATCTATAAAAAATATAATGTTTTAGGTGTTATTTGTTCAGAAAAGTTTGCTTAAAACTGTCCACGTTTACCAAAACATTATCTGTTTTGCAGGCGTCTTCTATTTGCACTATCTCACGGAAGACAGCAAACCCCTCGGTTACCGGGCGCGCGTTTTTTCTCTTTTTATTATTATTAACTTCGTCGAACCATACATAAAGCGTACGTTACTTTGTTCTTAAAGTCGGTGAGCAAATGTTTTTGAGTTTTCAATTACTTTAAAATGATATACGGAAGAGATAGCATGAAGCATGATGCTAAAGTAGTTGATCAACAGCTTGAATAACTACTGATAATTTAACTAATGAGTAGGTACCTATGTAACTACATAATATTATCCAGCTGCATATAAAATAGGTAGGTAGGTATTTAGATATTTTTATATGTATTTTTAGCATTTGACATGCTTAGCACTATACATTAAACACAAAGTGAAAAATGTGAAATCGAAAATAACAGTCACGAGCAGGATTTGAACCTGCATCTCCTGGATAACTTTGGCTGAATTGGCAAAGCATCTGGACGGTATCCATGAGATGCAGGTTCAAATCCTGCTCGTGACTGTTATTTTAATTTTGCAGTAGGTAACTTAGACTTGTTTTTAAGATGTAGGCAGAATATTTTTAAAAATGTCATTATCCTAAAGGTGGAAGAAAATAATGATTTAAAAGTTAAATTGCACATACGAGGTGTATGCTTAGCTTTTATACCTAAGCAATGATATTATAAGTACCTATATAAAAAAGGTGGATAAGAAATTAAAACAGTTAAGTACTTTTATTATTTTTGCACTTAGGTATACCTGTCAGGCTGTTATCTAATCCATTTGAGATACCTACCATCCATCCATCCATCAGCCTTTCAACGTCCACTGCTGGACATAGAGAACTGCCCCAAGAGAACGCTACAACGAGCGGTTCCGTCGTGAGGGATAATGCCGTAATCGCCACGCTTGACAGGCGGGTTGGCGATCACAGTGGATGTTGTATACTCGAGGGAGTGCTGCTGACCATTCCCACGGTATTCCCTCAGTCGGCTCTTACGACTCCCATGTGTAGAGAGGGGTGGGACAATATGAAACCCGGCCCCACACGGCCAATATACCTACGTACTTGGCTATTTACTAGAACACAAACAACGAAAATCTGAAATATTTGGAAAATAATGCAACGTACGTGGTTTGACACGTTTTCTGAAAAGGTTCAGAGCACTTCAGGGGCACTGCCTACTGAGCTATTGTAATATTCAGAAAGCTTGAATCAAACCCCGCTCGTGGATATCATTTTTATACTTACTTATTCCACATTTTCAGACTGGTACTTAACTGCCTCAAAGCGGTAGTGTATGCGACTCTGATCATGTGGTCTTGGGTTCGATCCCCGGGTCGGGCAATCTTATTGAGCTTTTTCGTAAAAAAAAAAATCTCAGTAGCAGCCCGGAGTTTGGAAATGTGTGCCCGGTAGACGACAATAGGCTCGCCCTCTATTACGTGGGACAAACATAGCTGGCGAATCGTGGGTGTGTAATACACCTCTGCCTAACCCTTCGGGGAATACAGACGTGATGCTATGTGTTTTTTTGTGTTCTGGTAAAAGTATTTAACGTTACTTTTTTATTATTAATGTCGGCAAACGTGTTATTGTTCATGACCTAGGTATTTATTAGGCAGCATTAGTGGACCACCGCGGGGACCTATCGCAATCCTCAAGAATGCTGGAGCCAGGATCAGTACTTAAAGTTCTAGGTATCCTTAAGGGTAAGCGATGTAGATTTTAATTCTTTAGTAAGAATCTTATAATTATGCTTATTCACAGAAATGTATTCTAAATGCTTATTTAAATATTTGTAAGTACATATAATGAATCGTTTTATATTGTTGACACATTGATCACGTTATTTTGGGACGGATTAAAGACATCGGATCTTGCACTCGATGTAAGTACGCACGAGATTTGAATAAAAATGAACTCTTCATTAAATTTTATGCGATTTTTGCATTCTTGTACAAGTTATGGACGAAAGAATGCGCAATAGTCTTTCTTATCTTAAGTTTTTTATGTTATAATAATAGTTCTAAATAGGTGAGATAGTGGTTAACATTAACATTTAGTTGACGATATTGTTTGGTGAACAAACATTTTAAACGGTACTTAAAGTAGGTACCTGCTTTAACTAGGGGTAGAGCTTTGCTTATTCTAGCATGACTACGGCTGGCTCGATCGGGGAAGTACCACCCTCTCACAAAAGATCAGCGTGTAACAACGGTAGTTACGCCTACCGTTATGTTTTGTATGGTGAGTGAGAGCGCCTGAGGCCCTAACCCCCTCCTATCCTTTCCTTTGTATCCTACCTATCTTCTCTTTATTATGCTCTGCCTATCCACCTCCTTTCCCTTTCCTTGGAGATGGCGACGGCAATGGATGCCTCTGGTGTTGCTAGCGTCTATAGGTAACCGCTTACCATCAGACACTAACAAAGTATAATATTGGCATTTAAATGGTAAAACATTTAAAATATACCTTGAAAAATATCGCTGTAATCTGTCAAAGTTACCAAGAATGACTGTAACTAGGTACATTGTTTTTTTTTATACTATATGCTAGGTACTTACTTATCTGATAATATTTGCTAGCAGCATACTAAGTTCTACAGATTTTAGTTTTTGCAGACATTTTTCTAGCTTTGCTGGTCGATAATGAGATTTTGTGCCGTACCTACGTATACTAGGCTCTGAAGTACCTTCTTTCTGGACATAGCGAATCGAATTTGTTTGCGGTACCTACGTATGTGACTGGTTAAATAAGAGGTGATCCATTTCGAGGTTCCTTACTTCTTTAAAGAAAAAAACAGAAAATTCAAATTTAATGGAGAATATTTATTATCATTTGAAAGAACATTCTTTGGCATTTATTTTTTGAAGATTATGTCTATCAAATGTTGGCCGTTGCTGCGTCGTAGATGGTCCATCCGTTGAGTCCAATTTTCGATGAGTCGTTCGAGCATTTCAAAAATAATTCAAAAATAATAATCTAATAGCTCGACGATACAATTCACAAGTTTTCACTTCTATCGGAGCGTTCGGTGAAGATGACGGGAGTTCCATGATTTTTCTTTACCCAAAATGCGCTCAACGCGCTATAATATCATAAATATTGATTTCATAGGGGAAAAACACTTCACTCACTTACTTCACTTATCATCACGCCATTTCCCTTGCGGGGTAGGCAGAGAGAACAGAGTGCCAAGAGGCTCTATTCTAGCATACATCTCTCGCTTCTTCAACATTCATAATTCTCTTCATACACCCGTCGAACTACAGGCCAATCGCAATGACATCTCTGCTCTCCAAGGTTATGAAAAAAATGTCATAAACCGCCGATTTTGCAGTACCTAGAGGATCACCAGCTGATCAATGATCGCCAATACGGCTTTCGTCACGGTCGGTCTGCTGGTGATCTTCTCGTGTATCTTACCCACCGATGGGCGGAGGCCTTGGAGGGTGGAGGTGAAGCTTTGGCATTCAGCCTGGACATTGCGAAGGCGTTCGTCAGGGTCTGGTATACGGCCCTTCTATCGAAGTTATCATCTTATGGGATACCCGAGGGACTCTGCAAATGGATCGCCAGCTTCCTAGATAGTCGGAGCATCAAAGTCGTAGTAGATGGCTGTTGCTCCGATACCACGGGGGTTATTGCTGGCGTACCACAAGGTTCGGTGCTGTCCCCAACACTGTTCATCCTGCATATCAATGACTTGCTCTCAATAAAGAATATACATTGCTATGCGGATGGCAGTACGTGTGATGCGAGATATACCGGCCGTCAGAAAGTCGCTCGGAATATGCTGGAGGAGAGACGGACCGAACTTGTGTCTGAAGTCGAGCTCTCTTGGGCGGGCCTCGGAATGGGGTGAAAAGAACATGGTTCAATTCAACCCTACGAAGACACAGGTTTGTGCATTTACTGCAAAGTAGGACGCATTTGTCGTGGCGCCCCAGTTCCAAGGGGTAACTCTCCCTGTCTCCAAGAGCATTGGGATACTCGGCATCGACATCTCTAGCAAAGTCCACGTAGACACGTGCCCTCTAGCTGAGGTGATGACTGCATAGAAGTTGTTCCAATGTTCCGTTCACTCTTATTTCCCGCATTCACTCTTCTCTCTACACACTGGTGTACCTTCCATCCCGACTGAATCCACATCTAAGATATACAAATTCATGCACTTGTTCTAGCACACCATTTCTTATTGCTACTCTAACATCTGTTTTGACTTCTAACTAACTAACTAACTTATCATCACGCCATTTCCCTTGCGGGGTAGGCAGAGAGAACAGAGTGCCAAGAGGCTCTATTCTTGCTTACATCTCTCGCATCCTCAACATTCATAACTCTCTTCAAACACGCTCGCCGGTTTCGGAGACTCCTGACTCCACCCTCCTTCAATACGTGACTGATTTGGTCTAGGTAGGTGAGTCTCGGTCTCCCCCTGTACCTACATCCTTCCACTTTCGCATTGTATATCTTCTTAACCAGTCGCTCGTCCAGCATTCTTTCCACATGTCCGAACCATCGGAGCATTCCCTTTCGCATCTTTACACTAATACTCTCTTTCATACCTACTCGCTCTCTTGCGTCTTTGTTACGAATGCAGTCAGTCAGTCTCACTCCGCAGATTCTCCGCAGAGATCGCATTTCGGCTACATTGATTTTACTCTCATGCTCCTTTTTGCACACCCAACTCTCGCTTCCATATAACAACGTTGGGACAAGCACTGCGTTTTGTATTGCGACTCGTGCCTTCTGGCGGAGGTGGTGGCTGCCGAGAAGTTGTCCCAATGCTCCGTTCACTCTATTTCCCGCATTCACTCTTCTCTCTACATCAGTGGTGTACCTTCCATCCCGACTGAATCCACATCCAAGATATACAAATTTATCCACTTCTTCTAGCACACCATTTCCTATTGCTACTCTAACATCTATTCTGGCTTCTTCTCTTTCAAAATTATCCGTGTGGTGACGGATTAAGAATACAAGTGTCACCACCCCATTCTTTCCCACGGGTGTCGTATGAGGCGACTAAGGGAAGTAAGCAATTATCATCCATTGCATGACTGGTGGTAGGGCTGGATACCAAGTGGGAGTACTCACTTGGTATCCGGCCCGAGCGGGTTGGTACCACCATCTCCCGTGTGACCGGCCATGAAGCACATCATTGCGTTTTGGCTGTAGCAGGAGATAGCCGTTCATTTCATCTGTGAAATGAATTGGTGAGCAGCAGCTTGACAATACTCTCAGTATAGTCGAGTCCATGGGCGACGGTTACCATTTACCATCAGATGGACCGTGGTTCGTCTGCCACTACATGCAATAAAAAAAAAACCTTATTTTGGTTTTGCTCACCTTCACACGTAGGCCCCTTTTCTTACAATCTTCTGCCATTACGTCGACTAGGGTTTACAGGTCAGTCGCAGACTGCGCTAATAGGACCGCATCGTCTGCATATAGCAGAGAGTTAACCACTGAGTCGCCCATCTGAACTCCCACATTCATTTCATTCAACCTTTGTAAACATTTATCCAGATATATGATAAACAGTCTGGCTGATAAAACGCAGGCCTGTTTAACGCCGATATTGACATCAAACCAGGGTGACATTCCATCATCCAGCCGCACACAAGCTCTGCAATCGATGTAGTTGGACTGCACCGCTTGTAGCAGTCTACCGTTAATACCATACTCCGGCAAAATGTCCCAAAGTTCCTTTCGTACAACAGTGTCAAATGCTTTCTCCAAATCCACAAAACTGCAGAAAACCCTCTGGCCTACAGTCAGATGCTTCTCCACAATGTTGCGCAGAGAAAACACTTGATCCATGCATCCTCTTCCACACCTGAAACCTCCTTGTGCCTCACACAAACACACACAGTTCTGACTTCTTCTCTTACGAAAACCATTATTTTGGTTTTGCTTACATTCACACGTGGAAAAAAATTAAAACATTCTCATAGTCACACTGTCAATGTTACCCGAATGAGTCAAAGTTACCCTGATTTACTGTACTTACTTATTTATTTTAGTAGATTAGTAATATTTGGTAGGTACCTTATTTCATATATATAATAAATAAGGTATATTTCATATTTATAATTATATATTTTAACTAGCTGACCCGGCAAACATTGTTTTGTCATATGAATTATTTCTAGAGTATGAAAATATTATTATATTTTTAATCTTTACTTTTAAAATGTATTTGAAAAATTGCGCTCGACGAAACTTGCTATTATGCTGCTCCCAAGTGAAGGAGTTTGGCAAAACGGAACCCCATTGATCAGCTTTCGACCGGGGTTAAAAAATACAAAATGTTATTAAAAAGTAGGGGTTGGCGGTAGGCGGGTGAAAATTTAGGACTAAATTTAGTTTTTAATGCCACACCATAAAAAAATAACTAAAAAAAAATTGAACGAAAAATGCAAAAAAAAAATTTTGCGATGAGCTACCCTTAAGACCTAGGGGTATAAAAATTTGTTATAAACCTATTCTCATACCTACTGAATCTACATATAAAATTTCATCAAAATCGGTCCAGCCGTTTGGGAGGAGTATAAACACTAAAACTGTGACACAAGAATTTTATATATTAGATATGACCTGGTTTAATGCATGTAAATGCTTCCGATAGATGGCGTTGGTCGTAAAGACAAAATGTGATAAGTAGATTGGGATGATCGAAAGATCTGTACTATAGCTCAGTGGTTCAGAGCACTTCCCCGGATTGGAAAAGGCGCGGTTTCGATTCCCGCTAGTACAAAAAATCTCTTTTTCCTTATTCACAAATAATTTGTACTTTAAAAAGTGGCGGAGCATGTCAAATGCTAAAAAATATAGATCAAAAATGTTTAGATATGACCTATTTGCAATTAGTTAACCTTATTGTCGATACTTACACTAAAATCATGAACCCATTATTAGGGTCACTTTTAACCACAGTTTTGCTCCAGAAATTCGAGAGCTTGAATAAAGATCGAAACTGATGCCTTTTTATTGCTTTTGATAGAGACGAGCCATGGCGCACCTGATAGTAAGTGGTATCTGCCATTTATGGAATACCAAAAACACTGCATGCAAAACCACTGTTCTCGAATTCATTTCGCGGAAATAAAAGTATGAATAATATATGTCTCGCTACAACCAAAACACTGAAATACTACATAGTCAGTCACACGGGAGACGATGGTAGCGATCCGTTCAGGCCCGATAACTCAAGTGAATACTCCCACTTGGCCTATCAAGTACCGGCCCTAATACCAGTCATGCAATGGCTGATAATTGCATGCTTCTCTTAGTTGGCCAGTACGACACTCGCTAAATGTAATGGGATGGTGACTCTTGTATTCTGAGTCCATCTACCACCACATGGACTACCTCTGCTTCGGCAGTTCTCATATAACCACTAAAGGCGTTTTCATTACAATCCATATATCGCAGTCCTAACTCAATTCCTCCAAAAAATTTAATTACAATATCTGAGCAGATTGTTTGACATAGGTTTGATTTCCAGCGAACACTGAAGTATTGTCACACAGTTCCAGTGGTCTGGCACTACAGGCGGAGAGACGGCACACGGGTGGCTTATTTAGTGGGTGATAGCAACACACTACCCTGTTTGTTAGCGAACAACAGGGTGTGTAGTTAGGAAATTTTTTTCCCACCTTAACAAAAAAAATAATTTTAATTTTACTTAAGTACCTACGCATGATACCCTTTCACGCGGGAAAAATCACGTGCGTTTTACGGCTTTATAAACTAATTAATTAACGGTCACAAAGTACAACCAGATGAACAACCATTTTGTGGATCACACAAAGAATTGTCCTTTGTGGGAATCGAACCTATAATGGGCACGGGAGTTCGGTATATAAACCACTATGACATTTTTGCAGTCTTGTTGGAATACAGCGTTTTATGATAAACTAATTTCTGCCCGCTACTTAGTTCGCGTGGGCTTTCTGAATATAAATATCTTACTAATACGGTTAACTGCCTCGGTGATGTAGCGGTAGTGTATGCGACTGCTAATCATGAGGTCTCGGGTTCGATCCCCGGGTCGGGCAATGTTATTGAGCTTTTTCCTAAAAAGAAAAATTCTCAATAGCAGCCTGGAGTTTGGAAATGTGCCCGGTAGACGTCAATAGGCTCGCCCCCTATTACGTGGGACTTAAACATAGCTGGCGAGTCGTGGGAGTGTAATACACCTCTGCCTACCCTTTCGGGGAATACAGGCGTGATGCTATGTTGTTGTTTGTACTAATACGGTACCTACACTAATGATCTCTATGCAAAAATTGATTTCCCCGAGGAACTATTATTTTTCCGGGATGAAAAGTATTCTGTCATTTTCTAGAATCCAGACTACATGTTTGCATTTGCAAACATGTAGTCTGTTCACGATTTTTAGCTTAGTAGTTGAGGTATGAAAGCGCGACAAACTAATATAAAAACAAAAAACATGCATACGTTGTATCCGACAGGTGGAGTGGGTCGTAAAGACAATTGTAATGTGGAGATTGGGTATGGTCATTGATCAGTGCGATAGCTTAGCAGCTTAGAGCACTTCCCCGGATTGGAAGGGATGCAGTTCGAATCCTGCTCGCACTAAAGTTCTCTTTTTCCACATTCACAAATAATTTGTAATATGTAATAAGTCTAAAAAAACTTAAACTAATACCAATTGAAATATTATAGAAATCGAAATATCTAAAATAAGTCTTTAAAAACTAATAAACTAATTCCAACTCTTTAACTCATAAACATAACTGAAATTATTTTGTTAAAAACCAACTTTTAGCATGATGTTATTGTACACATCAATGGTTACCGTAGCAACGGTTGACATGTGTAGTTTGTGTTGTTGTGATAATGAGTCTAGAAGTCTAAATATGATAACAGATAAAAATATATATTTTGGATAGGAGTTTAGTAAAATCCTATCCAAAATATATAAATCTTAGCGAGCGTCTACGTCGCGAAAGGAGCTTCTATGCAAACAAAATTTCAAGTCAATCGGACGTATGGTTTCGGAGATATCGTGATGAGTCAGTGAGTGGTAAATCGCTTATATATATATAGATTACAAAATTTCTTTCATTCCCACGTGAGTTCCAACAACTTATAATATTATAATCTATACTATTATAAAGCTGTAACAGAGCTGTGTCTGTACATTTAAGATATTTGAGAAAAAATTACTGTAATAGGTTATATAGACGTGTACTCGTATAAACACAAAACTACTTTTTTAGATTATTTGTCTGTTCGTTCGCGCATCACGTAAAAACTACTGAATGGATTTTGATCCAACTATTCTTATTTGGTTGCTCTTGATTAGACTTAAAAACTGGTACCTACTGTTAACTGGTATACATTTTATCCCGCTTCTATATCGGGAACCTGAGATATAACCTAAAAAGTAGCTTTTGGCTGCCGCAGAGCTGCGGACAAAGCCATAAGTCTAAGAAAGTAAGGTAAGTAAGTACACCTTTCAACACTTCATTGTTGTTATCTTTATATATATAATATAATATATATTAGATGGCCCGGTCAACTTCGTACTTATCACCTATAATTTATTTTATCAGCGATTATTATCAATCCTAATCAATTTGCATCTAAGTTTTTATCTGTCTAAGATTTTAATTTAGATAAATGAAACTTGCTTGTGATGCAAATGAATTAGAAAGAACGGCAGTAGACGTAATTTTGTCGTCTGTTAGACAAATACCCATACAAAGTTAGCAATATCGAATTTTAAAATTTTTATACATTTTTATTGGGTTCCCTTTTTTACTGTTAAACCACCAGTTTTTAGGGAAACTAACGAACAGCAATTGATTTTTATATATAACTATTTATGTCCGGTTGGCTTCACACGGGTGGTATACAGTCGCGGACTTAGGAAATGTAACGACTCCGGTAAATTCAAATCAGTCGGATTCAGAGTCAGGAGCAATTGTCACGATGGCTGAATTGGCAAAGCATCTGGACGGTATTCAGGAGACTGTTAGTTTGGATTTCACATTTTCACACTTTGTGTTTCCATCCATACATCCCAGCCTTTCAACGTCTACTGCTGGACATAGGCCTCCCCAAGAGAACGCCACAACGAGCGGTCCCGTCATGGGGGATAATGCCGTAATCGCCACGCTTGGCAAGCGGGTTGGTGATCGCAGTGGATGTTGTTAATACTCGAGGGCGTGCTGCTGCCCACTCCCTCGGTATTCCCTCAGCCGGTTCCTACGACTCCCGTGGGTAGAGAGGGGGGGACAATTAGATTACAAGGCATTACAATGGTTATGGTCGATTACGGCATTATCCCGCATAATGAGCACACAAAAAAAAAAGGATGCGGTCGTCACAGGACCGCTCGTTGTGGCGTTCTCTTGGGGGGGCCTATGTCCAGCAGTGGACGTCGAAAGGCTGATGGATGGATGGATGGATGGATCCATGCAGCCAATATTTCTGAAATTATCAAGTGCTGGCTGAACCACTGAACGTTAGTTAATATGTATATTGAAGATCCCTCACAGACTTCTGTCTCATTCGGTCACTCACTTTTCACATCATGACTTTTTTTAATTTTATGTTAATGTTTTTGTAATTTTCTTTCATACGTACTAACTTTGTCCTGACAATAAGGAACACAAAAAAAAAGAATTATCGGTTTCGGGGCTGTCATTCCGAAGTTATGCGCGTACATATATTTCAACGATTAATTTTTATTAACTTCCTGCTAAGAATATTAAAAATTTTCAAAAGTTGAGAAGTTATTGGTTTTACCTCGTTTTTCGAAATATGAGTTTTCAACGGATGTTGACGTTTTGAGGTTTCGTGTGTGGCCGTATGTAAACCTCTCCTAACTTTTGAACGTCTTGACCGATTTCATCGCGGTTGACGTCATTCGAAAGGACTTGACCAAACTTAGATTTTGAAATAATTACGACCGATTTAAACTCGTAAATCTTGAGAAATCTCAAAACAAGTACAATTTTTTTTTCAAATGTGGTTTTTTAGAATAACTTTTAAACGGTTTTACCGATCGATTCCAAAAACTAATCAGCTCTTAACATAAAAAAAATCACGTCGATCGCCGCCAGTCCGGTCAAAATCGGTTGATTCATTCGTTAGATATTGTTGTAGAAAAAAAATTGAAAAAAATGTGTTTCAAAATTTTCAGTCTGACCAGTTCGAGCTTTAAGATTCTTCAAAGAACTCAAAAAGCTGTGTTGAATGCCGTAAACTACGAGAAAATCGGTTCATTTATTCAAAAGTAATTGTGATTTGAAAATTCAACGAATAGTGTGCTATTAAATCTCTATCAGACTTTTGAGCTCAAAGAGCTCAAAAGCATAGAACAGTTATCTCTTTAAGTTCAGAGAGCTCAAAATGACACGAAAATTATACTTTTGCGCTCTTCGAGCTATTGGAGCTCAAAAGTCGTTCTTCAGATTTTTTTGTGTATGTTCATGTGGATTACAGAATGGCAAATTCAAATTCAAATTCAAAAATATCTTTATTTCATAGGCCTATTAAGTAGCACTTAAAATCGTCAATAATACACTAATAATTAAAATAATTAACACGAGCGCCTGAGGCGAGTGCAACCGCAATAACAAAGTGGCGATTGCAATCGCCACAAGCGGCCGGATTCCGTAGTAAAGCCTTTCATGAGAAGAACCCGGCAAGAAACTCATGGGCCACTTTTTTAAATTGTCAATTTATTACAATTTAATATAATCTTTATAACTAAAATTACATTATATCTTATAAAACAATTTTGAAAATTAATGAATGAGGAGCAGCTCAAGCCCATTTAGTTTTATCCTCAAGATAATCCGAAACAGTGTAATAACCTTGATTACAAAGTCTCATTTTTACGGCTTTCTTAAACTTATTTAGTGGCATGTTTCGGACATTTTCAGGAATTTTATTGTAGAAGCATATACATTGCCCCATGAAAGATCTACTGATTCTGTGGAGACGAGTACTGTGAGCAACAAGATTGCCTTTGTTCCTTGTATTAATGTGATGAACGTCGCTATACTTATCAAAGCTTCTGATGTTTTTCTTGACATACAACAGATTTTCATATATAAATTGAGACACGACAGTTAGAATATTTATTTCTTTAAATTTCTGTCTAAGGGAAACTCTTGGGCCCAGATTATAGATTGCACGAACGGCCCTTTTCTGAAGTACAAATATATAATTTAAATCGGCGGAGCATCCCCATAGCAGTATGCCATAGGACATAATACTATGAAAGTAACTGAAATAAACTATTCTAGCCGTTTCAACTTAGACTTAACGTTACGTAACGTTTCAACTTATGCTTAGACTCAATTAGACTATGACCTGCCCAGGCTCCGCCTTGGGTTTCAGGGTTTTTTCTTCAATTTATTCTAATCCTATCATGGAGGTCCGTGCCCTACAGGGCAGGGAGTTTTAATACTAGTCGTCATATGAATATTCAAATTGTTAAGGGTTTCTATTATAAAATAATTAATTGTTACATCATTACATCTGTGTGGTGACGGACTAAGAACACAAGTGTCACCAGCCCATCTTTTCCCCGGGTGTCGTACAAGGCGACTAAGGGAAGTAAGCAATTATCACCCATTGCATTACTGGTGGTAGGGCTGGGTATCAAGTGAGAATTACTTGCTATCGGGCCCAAACGGGTCGGTACCACCGTCTCCTGTGTGACCGGTCATGAAGCATGTCAGTGTGTTTTGGCCGTAGCAGAAGATTGTCGTTTATTCATTCATTTCATATGTGAGAAATGAAATGGTGCGCAGCGGCCACAATACTCTCGGTATAGTTGAGTCCATGAGCGACGGTCACCACTTACCAACAAGTGAGCCGTGGCTTGTCTGCCATCATTAGCAATAAAAAAAAAAACATCAGCGCGTAACTTTGTCGCATGCTACTCCGATCGGTTTTTTCAAACGCGATCCGATCGGTTATTTACAGCGCGTAATAATTAAAAACTAGCATCACGCCTGTATTCCCCGAAGGGGTTGGCAGAGGTGTATTACACGGCCACGGTTCGCCAGCTATGTTTAGGAGTACGTCTCACGCACGGAGTACAGAAAAATAGCGGAGGTGTTTCAAGGCAAAATCTCTTTAGAACGAAGCGTCGCTAAAATGCGGGTGTTCGGGGGACGAGGTAAAACTATAGCTCCACCCCTAGATCAAAATCCATCTAGTGGTGAAATGTATTTTACAGCGTAATATATATGCATAATGTATAGAACATTATAGATATATATATTTTACAGCGTAATGTATAGAACATTTTTCATTAATTTAGTTTGTTCACCACTATGGCGTTACAAGCACAACAGTTTGTTCCAGAACATTCCATATGCGTTAGTAAGGCTGGTCCACATTGTTTATACTAACTTACTCATCACGACGCCATCTTCCTTGCGGAGTAGGCAGAGAGAATAGGGTGCCAAAAGGCCCTATTCTTGTGTAAGTACATCTCTCGCTTCTTCAACATTCATAATTCTCTTCATACACACTCGACGGTTTCGGAGACTTCTGACTCCATCTTGTTTTCAATAGATGACTGATTTGGTCTAGGTAGGTGAGTTTCAGTCTCCCCATGTACCTACATCCTTCCACTTTCGCATTGTATATCTTCTTAACAGTCGCTCGTCCGGCATTATTTCCACATGTCCGAACCATCGGAGCATTCCCTTTCGCATCTTTACACTAATAGTCTCTTTCATACCTACTCGCTTTCTTACATCGTCGTTACGAATGCGGGCAGTCAGCTTCACTCCACAGATTCTCCGCAGAGATCGCATTTCGACCGCATTGATTTTATTATCATGCTCCTTTTTGCATACCCAACTCTCGCTTCCATACAATAACGTTGGGACAAGCACTGCGTTGTGTATTGCGACACGTGCCTTCTGGCTGAGGTGATGACTGCCAAGAAGTTGTCCCAATGCTCCGTTCACTCTATTATACTCTATCTCACATTGTTTATAATGTATATTGATAATAAATAAATAAATACATTCCTATATCAAATCCGTATTGGGCATAGACGTAATGACGTAGGATATTTTCGCTACGCTCAAAATACCAATGAAGCATTGGAGTGAAAGATCTTAATCAAGTATAAACCGCTGCGAGAGTAGGTAACTGAGATTGCGAAACAAAATGCCGTATGCCAATGTATATCAGGATCAGGTGGATTCTTATGCACCTGTAATATAGGCGATAACTTTCCTATTAGATCAATAAGCGGCGTTATACTTTCGCTTATCTTCTTTTGCGTTCAGGTCCTGACACCTCCTGGCCTTATTCCAGGCCAAATAGCGAACTGCTTCTGACGTGCAGCCTCCCTACAGGTACTGTTAAACCAGGGACGGGTACGACCGCTGACGGGTAACTTGGTGCTTGGGATAAATGAACCAACCCTATTAGCACAATTTCCGTCACGCAGTCCTAACGTATACATGCGGTTATAATTTCTGTATAAACAGGGAATTTAAAATAATAACAAATAAATCAATAACACGATGAAAAAAAAATAATTTAATAAATAGCATGACGTTAATACTTATATTCGATAATGGGTTCGCTGGTGTGACGCAAACTTTATGTTGTCAATTATTTCCGAATACTCACCGACAGATGACATGTAATTCTTTAATATTTTTTTCTCACATATCATGTAACTAAGTAATAAATCTTTGAAATAATTTATATTTTATAAAGGATTTTCCTTTATAAAAGCTAAATTTACTTATTTGTGACAAAAAATTCTTATAATATTATGCTTTTATAATATTAGAGTGACGATTTTGTGGAGTTGTAGGTATAAGGCACTTTTCGACGACAGATGTATCTTTGTAATGAAACAAAGAAAATGTGTTTTAAAATATAAATATATATAAATTTAAACGACTTACACATGAAATGATATGCCATCTTGTTTTAATTTTGCTCCTGAGCAATTTTTACACCCATCAACAACGCACTTCATTGTTAAAAGAATTTAATACCTATATAAACGTGAGAAAAGAGCGAACCGTACGCAGTGACGGTTCATTCGACACTATGGTTTTAGGCCCCGCCCACTGTGACGTCATTGACCTAGTTGAAGGCGACATGACCTAGTTGCCTTGCGGCATCTCCGCTATTTTTCTATACTCCGTGGTCTCACGTAATAGGCGGCGAGCCTATTGCCGTCTACGGGGCCAAATTCTGGGCTACTGAGAATTTTTCTTTTTTGCGATAAAGCTCAATAACCACTGCCTGACCCGGGGAACAAACCCGAGACCTCATGATCAGCAGTCGCTCACACTACCGTTGCACCACAGAGGCAGTTATCATAAAATAAAGCTCGTACGGCCTTTAATATGCCATAGACTATCCTGCTTTTGCCCTAGTATAAATCCAATGCTGGTTGCAGGATGATGTTTAATACTCACAGATTTCCTGGAGAACAATATATGACATACATGCAGTTACCGTAGCTTATAGACGCTACCGACACCACATGCATCACTGGCGCGTCACCAACTCTAAGGATCTCCGGCGCTCTCACTCACCATACGAAATACAATAGTAGGAGTAAATACTGTTGTTTGACGCTGATTTGTGCGTGGTGCTTATTTTTTCGAGCCGACACATTCATGCTGCAAATAAGCAAGGTTTCGCATTCTAAGATTATCTATATACATAATATGTATATTTGCATAAGGCGTTGTGGCTTAGATACCGTCCTTCGTCCAAAGAGTTTTGGGTTCGATTCTCATATAGTATAATTCTTTGTATGATCCACAAATGGCTGTTCTGACTGTAGGTGTAGTTGTGTCCATGAAATGTTTGTAGTCCCCCGCGATACAAAGACCATTCCTAGTGTAGTATTGTCTTTTTTATTTTAACTTGAAAGAACATTTATAAAAATGAGATTATCTCTCGAGTTTGGCTGTGCTCTTGGTATTACGGAATGGCCAGTTAACACTCAACATCTAGTCGACCTCAGTAAACGATAAAATAAGTCTAATAATTCGTCCTTTTCTAGTATATAATAAATCTACGAACAAGAAGATTGATTATCCAGTATTCCTATTGATTAAATACCTACAACAGAAAGGTATTCAATCTTCAATTGATATAGAACTTAGTATTCAATATGTTTATCAAGGTTTTATGTAGTGTGATGACTGCTGACGTCACTTGTATCCATGCTTGCCAATTATCAGTTAAATTATCTTCCGTCTGTATTCATTTACTCAAGATCTAAATTATCAGCTCAATGTTGAATATCTAAATATAATATCACGTTAGTATCAGCGTAAAAATTAATTTATTGGTAATTTCATATTCAAATTCATTTATTGCGAAAATATTTAGGTACTTTTACATTGGTGTTATAAAGAAGTCATAGCCTCGCCATATTCTGCTAAAAGCATGCAATATTAGCATAAAAACAATTTAAAAAATATATTTAAAACAGTTCATTTAAAACTACTGTAATTAATAATAATAGCTATGTCAATAATAATAATAATATGTAAATTATTAAGGTAATACAGATATGATTTGGTAAGATTATGATACTTATGTCAATATTTTAATTACTAAGATACAATTTAATGCTTAATCAATAATTACTTACTATAATAACTTCATCCAACAGCCTTTCAACGTCCGCTGCTGGACATAGGCCTCCAAGACAAGGCCAAGGCAAGAGGACGCCACAACGAGCGGTCCCGTCATGGGGCATAATGCCGTAATCGCCACGCTTGGCATGCGGGTTGGCGATCGCAGTGGATGTTGTTAATACTCGAGGGAGTGCTGCTGCCCACTCCCCCGGAATTCCCTCAGTCAGCTCTTACGACTCCCGTGGGTAGAGAGGGGCGTGACAATTCTAAAGCTAAACTATAATAACTGATCACATAAATACTCATTGACACTATAATAAGCCCTCTCAATCTAATCTTAAATCTCATCTTTTTTTCCATCAAATTCTTTACGATTGCTTGTTATTAGCAGTGTTTTCGGTAGATGGTTATAAATAATTGGTTCCATACGTATACTTTTATTGAACATTGCGGTTTTATGAAACGGACAAGAAATTTTAAATTTGTGTCGTTCACTACTAAGTTTAGTATACATATTTAAGTTATCTCTTACAAACTTTATTATTTCATAAATATGACTACCAACAGACGTTCCGATATGGCTGGTTCCGACCACACGGCGGTTGTAGGCTTGCAAAATAAATATCGATATATCGATATTTTTTGGCTAATTATATCGATGTATTGATATTAAATTTCGAGTATCGAAAACGTATCAAATTCGATATAATACTACTTGAACCCATATATTTATAACGAAAAGATAAAAAAGCTTATTGGTTAAAAATTAACTAGTTAAATGATATAAGTAACATATTCACGGATTTAACTTAACATACTAGCACTTTTTATAATATATATAATCGAATAATATTATTAAACCTAAAAATATTTTGCGAATGTTAGCTAAATTAACTTAGTTATAAAGTACAATTTCTTATTTGTGAATGAGGAAAAAGAGACCTTTAGTGCGAGCGGGATTCGAACCTGTGCCTCTTATGCCGGCTGCACGCACGAAAAGTCTCACTGTCCGAAAAATGTATGTTGACTGATGCATTGTTTGTTAAGAAAACATATATGACGTTATCACGTAAAATTATCGTCCGTAAACCGACTTTACAGACACCATATAGTTGTTTTTTCGATATATAGAAACCGATATCAATATTTAAAAAAAAATATCAACACTTTCTAACATTTACGCGAATTTCACACATTTTGAAATAAAACTACGTTTACGGAATCTATCGCGTTTACTTGATTTTTATGCTATCCCGACGTTTCGAATACTTTACAGCATTCATGATCACGGGTGGACTTAGATGGTAGATGTCTGGCCGGATCTTTCTCAGTCAGGCCGCGTTCCGATCCGGTGGTAGCTTTTTAGTCTTAGCTTCTATTAAAATCAATATATTTAATAATAGAAACTAATAATCAATATTGTCTTTCTTAATGGTAGGTTTTGATTACTTAAAAATTTTAAATTGGTACTTTGTGGTAGAATTTTTAAGCACTAAATATAAACAAAAAATTTTAAAACTTAAAGGAGTATTATGCTTATTTTATCATACTAGCTTAAAATCTCATACATAGTAAGCATAAAACTTAGAGTAGATATTTTTAATTGTGTTTCTAAACGAATATTATGTGGGTTGAAGTAAAGTCCACCCGTGGTCATGAATGCTGAAGTATTCGAAACGTCGGTATAGCATAAAAATCAAGTAAACGCGATAGATTCCGTAAACGTAGTTTTATTTCAAAATATCAACACGATATATTATTATATCGATATTTTTTGGTTCTTCGTATATCCCTAGACAGTTGTATAGCCGACCGTCGGAACGTCTATAGCAATGTCGAAATGGTTGGTACGCCGGTCTAATTATGGTTGGAACCAGCCAAATCGGAACGTCTGTTAGTAGCTTATACAAACAGGGCATTGTCAATAATTTAAGTTTTTTGAAAAATGGTGTACAACTATCAGTCTGTTGTAACCCGCATTTTGATTGATATCAAATTTAGTAATCAACCTCTTTGTTTGTCGTCAGTAGCCTGCAACCTTCGTGCATTTCTATGATATGATATTCGCCGCTCTGCTTTATAAATTTTTTTTTACTCTCTCTGTCTAGAAGACTATTTGCTAGGTAAGATGTGTTTTAAGCTTTCAAATGGTAAGAAATTAAATACATATATTTTATAACTATATCCCTCTGGTTTGGACCATAACTTCCTATACTGAATATACAAAAGTATTGTCTTAGTACTACTGGCAAAGGGTCCCCATAAGCCGATTCCCATCGGCTTCCCTTTGCAGAGCTCACAGTGATGTATAATTAATACACATAATAACTAATATATGATTGACCTAACCCGGAATGGGTTGCTCTGTGGCGCTGACTCTTTTAGAATTTTTTTTTAAATTAGATAATTATTATAGTTTTTGTGCTGTAAATTAATTCGTTATAATTATCTAGTGCTTAATAAGAACATAGCGATTGTAGTGTATTGTGCAAATAGATCTGATTTCTAAAACTACACTAATGTGTAGTTTTAGAAATCAGAACTCTCGTTTGTATGCTATTGTATGAAAAGTAAGCAATTATTATAAGCAATAGCGCCCTTGATACGTATAGATCGTTGTCTAGGTAACAGATTATTTATAAAAAACATGTAATTAGTTTAGGTCGTACTCGCCCGAATTCGGTCATTGATTATAAACGAAAAGACGCGTTCTCGAAACGAAACATTTTCATAATTCCTATTGTGAAAAATATCCATGTACAACGGTCCCTTGCAGACTCAATAAGCTTTACTGTTTTTATTGCTTATTGTTCAATGTAATCGTACTTTATTGAAACGTCTCATAAATATGATCGAGGTAAGATTTTTTTTCACCGACTCCCCTTTTGGATATATTTACCCTTCGCCACTGCTTAGTACTAATATTACTATTAGAATACAAAGTGCAACAATGATGCTTAAAATATAAGCCTATATAGAAATATTAAAATACTTATATTACTAACCAGCCTTTTCCAGCGGCCAAAAAGTTTTTAGGTTATATCTCCGGTTTCCGATATAGTAGCGGGATAAAATGTATACCAGTTCTTAAGTCTAATCGAGTGCTATCAAATAAAAAAGTTAGAACAAAATTCATTCAGTAGTTTTTGCGTGATGTGCGAACGAACAAACACGCAAAAAATCTAAAAAAAAATTGTTTTGTGTTTAGACACGCTAATATAGCCTAATACAGTAATTTTTTCTCAAATATCTTAAATGTACAGACACAGCGCTGTTACAGCTTTATAATAGTATAGATTAAAAATCCGTAATATATAAAGCTACAAAAATAATAAAATGATTCAGTTCAGTTAAAAACTTTAGAACATTAAATGAATAGGAAAATTAAATAGTAGTGATAGCCAAAGACTACAAACTCACAAAGACATCGAGTTTGATCCGAAAGTTACGAAGAGCTCCCTCGCTAGGCATAGATACACTAGTGTGTTTTCGAAGTTTCGATGTTCGATAATTAACAATCAAACTATTATTAAGAGTGAAAATTTAAGGATGCGTCACCATTATGTACATTCATTTTCCCATACCCGCGACATCGTTCGCCATTCGGCACGCCTCATTCCTACTATGCTTTAAAAGTGGGCAGCGAAAGGTTATTATATCACTAGTGACAAACATTGCGAAAGTAACGGGTTGTAAAAAATACCTTTTTTAGCGCAGCAATTTATCGACCTGCCATATAAACACTTAATAACGTAATTAAATAATAATAATAATAAATAAATATTCCCGGACATTTTCACACAACCTCCTCTGGTCTCAAACTAAGCTTAACGCTTGTGCTATGGGTACCAGATTACGTATATAATACATATATACTTTTTTTTTGTAAATACATACATATAATTGATAGAAAACACCCAGACGTAGTACAAATATCTTTGTTCAAGACACAAATATTCACGGGCACGAAGTCTGATGCTATAATTATATATGTATATTTCATCCTGTAATATCCAATTCATTGAGATTTTCTTATACCATGCCATAAGAAATTAATAGGAAGTACAATCAGACAATAGTATTTAGGTACCTATAGTATTTGATACCACTGAAGTAATGTCACGTAGTTCCAGTGGTCTGCCAATACAGGCAGAGAGATGGCACACGGAGGGTTTATTTAGTGGGTAACACACTACCCTGTTCGTCGCCTTGAACAACGGGGTTTGCGGTTAGGATTTTTTCCCGCCTAAACAAACAATAGGTATAGTATTTGATAAAGAACAATTTAGTCTCTGGCACATAGGTTCGCTAACTCTATTTATAATAAAGTAGCTGGTGCCAGAAGCTTTATTTTAAACGCGTGCTTCAGACAATGAAATTAAGATTTGTTCACTAAATATATTAAAATTTTTATGACACAACCCACACTCCCATACAAACTGGTGTAAGTTTACTTATTTTTCCTCCTTTAAATAGAATCTGCGCGGACTTGAAAATATAAAGCAAATAAATAAATGCGTTACTCTAAGACACATTCAATATCTGTACAAAAATAAATATCCCACAGGAACCACCTATTTTTCCGGGATAAAAATTAGCTTATTTTCTTTCCTGAGCTCCAGAATTTATATATGCGAAATTTCTAGTGGTATCTTTTCTTAGTGGTCTTGCTTGTCGCAGCATGAATGGGCCGGCTCGATCGAAGAAGTGATGGCGGAGTGGCTTAGAAACCGGCCTCTCGTCCGAGTATTGTAGTTTCGATTCCCACACAGGACAACTCTGTGTGATCCACAAACGGTTGTTCTGTGTCTGTACTTTGAATCCACAAAATTGTATGTTTGTAAAGTCCCCCGCGATACAAGGATTATTCCTTAGTGCAGGGTGTTGTCTTTTTCGAAACAAAAACAAAAAAAAGCAAAGAAGTATCATCCTCTCACAAATGATCAGAGTGATAAAACAACAGAAAATACCCCCTATTTTTTGTCTAGGCGCGAAAAAATGTTCCTAACCGCATACCCCGTCGTTCGGGGCAACGAAAAGAGTAGTGTAGGGCCTTCACCCACTTTTACTTTTAATTCGATTCCAGATTTGACAATTTCAGTGTTGCAACGTTATGACAAGTACTAAATAGTGACGTTGCGAAATTATTCGATACGGAAATGGAATATTTCCGGATCGATTCCTCTCGTTTATAGTAGTATATCTAAACAACTACTACTTTAGTAGAAACTAAGTATATCAGGAAATTAAATATTTCTGAACGGATAATTTAGTTATGACGATTAATTTTATTAAGGATCTGAGAGTTTTCTTTAATAATTATGTGTGAAATAAATAAAAAAATGTGATCATGAAGGAACATGAGAAATAAAACAAATAGATGTATTATGGTAATATTTTATTTTATAAATCGTCGCCGTCATCGCTATCGCTATCGCTGTCACTTTCTGTAACATTTATTATAAATGTGTCTGTGATATTGTCAATTAACATATCTAGCCTACTCATTTTTTCCTCTTCTTTGACAACATGGGATACGCATTTAGACCATTCGGTAGCCGTAATTTTTTGAATGCCTTCCTCAAATAAATTTCTCACGTCTGTCAATTTGAAGGTTTTATTATTTGAGCTACATGCCCCTTTACCTGCGCCCATATCAATTCGATAGGATTCAGCTCGCAATGGTAAGGGGGCAGTCTTAAAACCGTGATCCCATGTTGTGCTGTCATTTCGTCTACAGCGTACTTATTAAAAGACTCGTTATGTGGAATCAGTTCTAAAAGCGTAGCTTTAACCATATCTGGTTCGTAATGAATATTTTTATTTAAAAGCCAGTCTTGAATTGCAGCTTTTTTCCAGCTCATTTTTGGTGCCGTTTCCAATTTTCGGGAGTGGTAAGGTGCATTATCCATCACCACAATTGAGTTTAGTCTTAATTTTGGTAAGACTCCAGCGAACCACTCCTCAAAACAAACTGCATCCATCTCATCATGGTACTCTTCACAATTATTCTTTGCTTCAAAAATCATGAGCCCCTCTTCCAGGAAGCCTTCTTCACTACCTATATGGCTAATTATGAGACGTTTGCCTTTTCCAGATGGATTTTTTAATCCAGTGGTCAGTCCCTCCAAAAACGCTTGCCGAGATGATGTGACTTTCTTGTCCACCCAAGTTTTTTTTACAGTACGACCTAAAAATAAATATAGTACATGAACATTCAATATTACTATTAAATTTAATGTAAAATTTATATAAATTCAACATGTTAGCCTTACCTGCGTTAACCCAAGTTTCATCTTGATAATATATATGTCTCCCTTCTCGTCGAAACTGACATATAGATCGCAAGTAACGCTGGCGCCATGTTATTATATCATTTCGATGAATAAGTGTGCTCTTGCGTGACCGTGCATCAAATTTAAAATTAAGATACTTCAAAATTTTTCTGAGGGTGTCTTCGGAAACCTTGAGCATTTCTGGATCATCGTTCATCAAATAATCTAAAATCGTAAATTTTATAATAGTTTGGAATCATTTGTTATATATAAAAGATGTAGGTATAAAATAATACTGTCTGACTGATTGACTAACCTTTCCAATGGTTGGAGGTTCATTTCGGTAAAAGAACTGATGAACAATTCTTCGTATTGCGGAGAATGTAAATTCATAAATTTTATCTTTGAAACTTCGCTTTGGTCCAGTTTATGTTTTTATGTTTTTTTTCTTTTTTTTTTTTGGTGCGATAGCTGCCCGAGTGCGCACGGGTTGCCAACACAGAAAACTATCTAGGCTCTTTTATTATAAGTTTTGTTTTTAATATAAAAAACAAAAATATTAACTTTTTATAAAATAAAGCAGCGGTTACTAATTAATAAATAATTATTATGAATAATTATGTATTTATTGAAATAAAAGTCAATAATTTAGTCTTTAATTGGCACACCAATATTATGATTACATAAACATAAATCGCGATTGTTTATCGATTTTTGTGTTCATCACTACACTATTAATATGTGGTATCATTATTTTACAAAATGACAGTAGCTAATGTCAAATGTGGAATCGAATTATAATTCCGACTATAGTGAGCGTTTCGTGTGCACTTCAAATAGTGCTGTGACGTTCACTAAACGCGACTATCGACATATATTGTGTTGTTTATTCTCATGAGGTGCAAAGTGAATTCAAATAAATGTTATATTCAAGGGAATAGAAATAAGACTGAAATAAAACATGGTTTATTAGAAGACATTCAGAAAGTTTTGAGAAACTAAAAAACTAACTTCTATGAATAAAATATTTTAATTAATTTTTTTCAAAGAACTCTCCACCAGCCTCTATGCAAAGTTTCATGCGTCTGAACCAATTCTCGAAACATTTTTCTAGCCCGCCGCAGACACAGCTTCCCCGGCCTTCTTGAACGCTGCTAGCGAGTCTTCCGATGGTGAAAACTGTATCCCTTTCAGCTGATATTTTGTTTTAGGGAATAAAAAGAAGTCAAACGGTGCTAGATCAGGACTGCAAGGAGGGTGACCCAAGACTAACCGGTGTGGTGTCCAGGAAGTCGCTTGTTTTGAGTGCTGAGTGCGTGGGCGCGTTGTCATGGTGAAGCAGTATCGGTGTTGATGCTGCTTTGCTCGCGTAATGGAATTGAAACCAGATATCCCGTCAAAGTGAAGAATCTAGCGATCAAAATGTTCCCTGCGCTTCTTGATCGCTTCACTTTCGTAGGCGTTGGTTCGTTTTAAAACAGCCAAACTGTCGACTGAAGCTTTGTTTCTGGATCGTATTGATAAATCCAGGATTCGTCACCTGTCGCAATGTCGTAAACGCACCGAGACGAGCCTGCTTCAAATGTTTGAATCATAATATCACGACGCCACTCGACACAGGCCTGCTTTTTTTCCAGTCGATTTTATCTCTTTAGCTTCAGCTCACCTTTTTGTGCCTTTTCATTTTTCAGTTTCTTTTTATTCATATCTAAGCGTCTTCTAAGATCAGCAATAGTTTTTTTTTCATTTTCTTCACCCTCGGGGTATTTTCAAAATCACAAATGTTTGTTATAGAACTACTTGGTACTGGGTATATATCTCTGTAGACTTATGAGGATACTTTGCGTCGGATTCAATATGACCTGCAGACAAATATAAACAGAATCTTTGTGTAAGTATTATAATAGGTACGTTAGTGAATTATAATAAATTAACAAAAACAAAAAACAAATAGCAGTATTGGTCGAGTGTGGTCACAATTGATATTGAAATTCTAAAATGATGTACCGGCATGAATAACGTGGGTATAGAACCGGAATTTAGCTTTACTCTCTGTGTGCCTCTATGAGAAAAACATTTTTGTTTAAAGTACTTCCTGCATAATTGAGAATATTTTTTGGGAAACCAATTTTCTATATTAGTAATTTTAGCAATTTTTGTCCAAACACCAATATTCTGAGGAAATCTAAAACGTTAAATAAAAATATAAACTTAACTATCCAAAGATAAAAAAATATTTACTCAAAAAATGATAACTTACCCACATAGAATGATCTTACTCAAATTTTTGACAAAATATAATAAATATATTAATACCTTTACTGAAACATAAGTCAAGGCTTTGCCTTTCCCAATAATAGACACATCGAAGTCATTTTATCGATACCGAAATACCGATAGTGTCAATCTCTATAAAAGAAACATTGTAAATTTTATATCACAAAATTCACGTGTTTGTTATCTTTTTATATTTAATTCGAAGGCATTCCGGGCATGCATATGATTTAATAATGCAATAAAATTCCCCCTCCGTGTATGAACACAGAGTTTGTGGTAGTTCATAAGCTTTGCATATAAACAACAAATTACTTACAGGTGAAATGTACAATTGTGTGTTTTCTTTCTTACATGTGTTACATCCGGGCACTGCACACGTAACCATGATTACACACGTCAATTACTACAGAATTATAGGATAACTTCTGCAATTTTCTTAAAATATGCGAAATTTGTATCGTTGACGATTGATGTCAGGTTCATACAGGTCCATAAAGTGTATGATAGTAGTGTCGTATATCTATCTTGCTCTAACATATGCGTATACTATGTTCTTACTCTTTTGCATCGCCGATCCATCTATATACTAAATCTATGGTATAAGTAGACTGCTACAAGCGGTGCAGTCCAACTACATGGACTGCAGAGCTTGTGTGCGGCTGGATGATGGAATGTCACCCTGGTTTGATGTCAATATCGGCGTTAAACAGGGCTGCGTTCTATCAGCCAGACTGTTTATCATATATCTGGATAAATGTCTACAAAGGTTGAATGAAATGAATGTGGGAGTTCAGATGGGCGACTCAGTGGTTAACTCGCTGCTATATGCAGACGATGCGGTCCTATTAGCGCAGTCTGCGACTGACCTGCAAACCCTAGTCGGCGTAATGGCAGAAGATTGTAAGAAAAGGGGCCTACGTGTGAATGTGAGCAAAACCAAAGTAATGGTTTTCGAAAGAGAAGAAGCCAGAACAGATGTTAGAGTAGCAATAGGAAATGGTGTGCGAGAACAAGTGGATGAATTTGTATATCTTGGATGTGGATTCAGTCGGGATGGAAGGTACACCACTGATGTAGAAAGAAGAGTGAATGCGGGAAATAGAGTGAATGGAGCATTGGGACAACTTCTCGGCAGTCACCACCTCAGTCAGAAGGCACGTGTCGCAATAGACAACGCAGTGCTTGTCCCAACGTTATTATATGGAAGCGAGAGTTGGGTATGAAAAAGGAGCATGAGAGTAAAATCAATGCGGTCAAAATGCGATCTGCGGAAAATCTGTGGAGTGAGGCTGACTGACCGCATTCGTAACAATGACGTAAGAGAGCGAGTAGGTATGAAAGAGAGTATTGGTGTAAAGATGCGAAAGGGAATGCTACGATGGTTCGGACATGTGGAAAGAATGCCGGACGAGCGACTGGCTAAGAAGATATACAATGCGAAAGTGGAAAGATGTAGGTACAGGGGGAGACCGAGACTTACCTACCTAGACCAAATTGGTCATGTATTGAAGGAAGGTGGTGTCAGGAGTCTCCGAAACCGGCGAGCGTGTAAGATTATGAATGTTGAGAAAGCGAGAGATGTATGCAAGAATAGAGCCTCTTGGCACTCTGTTCTCTCTGCCTACCCCGCAAGGGAAATGGCGTGATGATAACTTAGTTAGTTAGTTAGTAGATACGATTCTAATTTTTATCTGATATTTACGCGAATCTTACACATTTTGAAATAAAACTACGTTTACGGAATCTATCGCGTTTACTTGATTTTTTAGACGTCCAAGGCTGATATGCTGTCTATCATCTAAGTCCACCCATGATCATGAATGCTGTAAAGTATTCGAAACGTCGGGATAGTAGAAAAATCAAGTAAACGCGATAGATTCCGTAAACGTAGTTTTATTTCAAAACGATTCTAATTGTCAAGTTCCTATATATAATAATTAAACAAATTTTCATACAATATTTTACCCCCATTCTCCCCACTTATTATATATGTCAATATGCAAAAAAACTAACAAAGTACAATGACATTCATACAACGTTTGTTTACGTCAATTAAAGTTTGGACAACTTCGCTATGCTGCATCATGATTTTTGCGACCCCCTGTAAATATTATGTCGCGACGACTTGAACCCTCACTTTTTTTGTGTTCATGGTTCATTAATATTACCTAAGTAAATATTGAACGTCACGTTGCCTTATACCTTGCAACATTATGAAAAACCGAGCGATATTAATTAATGAATTGTTACTGAAAACGGACACTGATGTCTGTTTCTATTAATTTTGACGTCTAATTGTGCTTCTATTTTTTTTAATTTATTTTGACCTGGAGTCTCTATAACAACACCTAGAATGTAAAATTTTATGTTAGGATATAAATTAAAGTAGTAAATAGTACCTAAAAATATAAAACTAATTATAAAACTCGTTAAAACATTTTAAGAATAGTAATCAATTGTAAGAAAACAAATTGTAAACAATTAAACGCGATAGATTCCGTAAAAGTAATTTTATTTGTAAGCATATGAACATAGCATCACGCCTGTATTTCCCGAACGGGTAGACAGAGATAATAATAATAATAATTTGTTTTATTTTATCTCTCACAAAGGATTTTACACAAATTTGCATAATTAAAATCAATACATAATGGATTCCTTTGGGAGAGACTGGTATCTGAATTAGGGTTTCACCTGTCATACAGATTACCAGGCCCTCCCCCAGTAGTTAAATTTTTAAACAGAATTGAAGCGACACATTGCAAGAGCTGTTGTAGGGACACAATTTATGTATAAATAAAAAGTTAAACATATTAAAAGTTAAAACATATTAGAGTTAGTTGATTGTGAGTGTATATGTGTGTGTATGTTGTAAGACTGAGCCACAATCAATGTGTATATGAATGTGTGTGTGTTTGTGTGTATAAATGTGTGTTTTGCTGATTTACCGTTAGGCCCACAACGCCTAATAATACAAGTCATTTAATTCATTTCCCTGTCTCTTTTTTTCTTGTTCTTTCTGAATTGTGTCATTACACTCACACACGCGGTTAGAAGTACTATATTATAAAAATTAAAGCGAAATTAATGCTATACATTTAAATATGATTAATACATAAAATTTTTGCCACGATTTCTAAATACTATTGTGTATCCTTAATTTATAGATCAATGAAGTAAATCCTACTTTATTAAAGTTTATATTTAAGAAAGATTGTAGTTTAAGGTTTTAACTAATGGGTCTGAGTAAGTTTTCAGTATCACTATAGGTTTGGGTAAGAAGCCATGATGTGACTCTTTGTTTACATTGATACATTTGTAAATGGACAAGGTATTATTGAGCTTGTTGTTTACAACTTTTTTTTGTTTTTTTTTTGCATTATCTTTAGATATGGGCCTAAATAACAAAATAATTTACTTGAAAAAGCCATTTTTGTAGATAAGGTTACGCAAATATAATTTTTCCGACGCTTGTTTGAATGATGTAAAGGGTTATAATCTAAACGGTTGTGTTGCATATTTATAATTTAGAGAATTAATAGTTGCCGTACCGTGAGCATTTTACATGACTGATAGAGAGCTGTAGTGGGATGGAAGAAAGGTAGAAAGAAACAGACTTTGAGGACAGCCCTCTGGGCACGTTCTAGTTTAAGCATATATGTCTTACTAGCGCCACCCCAGGATGATATGCAGTAAGTTAAAACAGATCTACACAGTGCATAGTAAACTGATTTTATAAGCTTTTCGTCAGAAATAGATCGGAGGTTTTTAAAAATATAAATCAGCTTACGGGTTCTTGTAATAAGAACCGAATCAATGTGGTTAGGAAAGTCAAGTCTTTTGTCAATTATGATACCTAGATGCTTAACATTATCTACAACTTGGAGGTTACGGAAGGAGCAATTGTATAAAGACGCACATGAGGGGACTTGTAAAGGTGGCAGAGAATGAGAAATGTTTGCGGGAGAAAATTGAACATATTTAGTCTTGACCACGTTAAGACTCAAAAGGTTGTCAGCAAGCCACTGGTACTGTTAATATTAAAACCATTTTGTGCAAGGCAATGGACTTCATCCCATGAGCGACCGTGAAATAGCAGTGCTGTGTCGTCAGCAAATGTTACAATTTTTGCATTTGTGAGTCTTAGTTGGCACAAGTCGTTTGTGTAGACAAGAAACAGCGTTGGGCCCAGAATGCTTCCTTGTGGGACCCCGTGCTAGAGAGTTAGAGCGTCACTTATCATATTTTTTATTGTGACACACTGCGATCGTCCGGTGAGATAGCTAGCAAAAAAGTTTTGCTGGTTGCCGCGAATACCTAGCCTATACAATTTGCGTAAAAGCAGTGGGACTGAGATTGTGTCAAATGGTTTTGATATATCTAGGAAAATGCCCATAACTTTTTGCTTTTTGTCCATATTTCTAACTATGAAGTCTGTAAGCTCGTGTACCGCATCATTTGTTGATTTGTCGGCACGGAACCCAAATTGAGAATCAGATAGAATTTTAAGTGTATTAAGGTAATTAATTAGCCGTTCATTTACTAGTCTTTCTAGAAGTTTTGATAAAGCAGGTAAGACTAAGATGGGGTGATAATTGTTTATAGAGCATCTATCCCCTGATTTGTGCACTGGATGAATTAAGGCTCGCTTGAATGCAGAAGGGAAAATGCCAGACGTGAATGCAAGATTACATATGTACGTACCCATTACGTAACCAAGAAGTTCTTGTAACGCTTAATAATATATCCTGAGATACCATCGTGGCCAGTTGCAGAATAATTTTTAAGCGAGGAAATGACTGATAGCCCTTAAGCGGGGTCAGTCGGCAGTAGTCCAAATGACTGCAGTTGGGCCTTTGTGTCAGATGTATCGATACGTGCTGTATTATTGTTTACAATTGATTCAGCCAATGATTTACTAACATTCACAAAAGTTGCATTAATTAAATTTAAAGATTCAATGGGATTATTATTAGAAATTAATTCGCTGGCTTGAATTTGAGTCTTATTAGTATAAGTAATTTTCTTAATAACTTTCCAAAATTTTTTGCTACTATGTTGGGAGATATTAATTTCGGCTTTGTCATATTCCCGCTTTACATTTTTTAATAATTCATTACAGCAGTTTCTGTAGCGGGTATATGTAATATGTAGGACTTGGTTATTAGGATCTTTTTTAGACTTCATATGTAGATTGTCACGATTTCTCATACACTTCATTAGACCTGGTGTGATCCAAGGCTTAAAATAACGTTTCCGTCTTGGGACTTTTAAAGTATAACTGTTACTTTGAAGGCAAGTCAAAGAGGTAATGAAGCAATCTACAGCTATATTAACGTTGGTCTGTTCGAAAACTGATTCAAAATTAAGTTTAGGTATAGCCTGGTCAAGTGCCTTGTAGTTAAACTTTTTTAAAGTGGTGGGGGCTTTAGAAGATTTAGATAATTGCTCCAGGCCTACAAGTACGCTGTAATGGTCAATTATTGTAGTATGTCCCACGAAACATTTCAACAAAACTGATGATTTAATAATTACATGGTCCAAACAAGCAAGTGAGTGGGTTGGGAAGTTAAACGCTGGTAGCAATCCGTGAAAGGCAAGTAGGTCAAGATAATTATTCGATCTGGCATCATTTGTATTATCAGAGATATCAATATTGATATCTCCGGCTTAGATAATATTACTATAGGACGATAGACCATTAAGAGTAGTATTAGGTGATTCCAAAAAACTTGCAATATTTCTAATAGCTGGCGGGCGATAAATAGCTAATACTAATAATAATAAATAAAATAAATAGCGATAAATAGCTAATACTATAGCTAATACTGTCGTATTATTCACTTGTATTAGTAAACTATTTGAGTCTACAATATTTAATTCAGAAAAAGTAAAGTTGAATAAAGATTTGTAGTAAACTACAACTCCTTCATTTTGGGTTTTTGTGCTAGATGTGAGAAAGTGTTTATACCCTTGAAGAGTTGGTATATATTTATTGTTATGTATCCAACATTCCGTTAGGGTTATTAGGTCCCAGTCGATTTTAGTTCTTAAAAGCATGATTTGAAGTTGCGATATGTTACGCTTTAGGCTTCTGATATTTTGGATAATTATTTTAAGAGACAATTTGATGATAGATTTTTGAAATAAAGCACGTTCCTCTATACTACCGGTGTGACAATCGCTTAGGTTCAAATCATCCAAGTCATTGCTAATTATAGAAGAACAACAGTGGATATCGAACATTTGTATACAAATTATAATTAATTACAAGACAAAGATGTATTACACACCCACGATTCGCCAGCTATGTTTAAGTCCCACGTAATAGGGGGCGAGCCTATTGACGTATACCGGGCACATTTACAAACTCCGGGCTGCTACTGAAAATTTTTCTTTTACGAAAAAGTTCAATAAGACTGCCCAACCCGGGAATCGAACCCGATACCTCGTGATCAGCAGTCGCATACACTACCGCTGCACCACCGAGGCAGTTAAAACATATGAATTATGCAGTATTTGCGTCACATACATCAGAAAGTAATTACTGTCCATGAATAACTTAAATATAACATTCACATTTTTGCCAACTAAAATATCGCACATATTCGTTATAGACGACTAAAACTAAGTTATCAACTAGTGAGTGAAAGCTACCATTTATGCCTGGACCCTTTTTTTTTGGCGGGAAAAAAATCCTAACCGCACATCCCGTCGCTCGCGGCAACGAACAGGGTATAAGTGTGCCTTCACCCACTAAATAAACCCGCCGTGTGCCGTCTCACCGCCTTTATTGGCGGGCCACTGGAACTATGTTACATTCCTTCGGTGGTATTTATTCCTGGACCCAAACTGATAAAAATACTATAGCCTTCTTTTGATTAACATAAAGAGGAATAACTTTTCGGTGTTTTTTATACAACGTGGGTGGCAAACAAGCATATGGCCCACTTGAAAAAAAAACCTATGTGGCTCGCGCGTCGCCATCTCCAAGGAAAAAGGATAGGTGGATAGGCAGAGTATACTAAGGAGAGGATAGGAAGGATATTACAGAGAGGATAGCAGTTGGCCTCCAGCCCTCTCACTCACCATACGCAACACAACGGTAACAGTATCTACCGTTTGTTTCACACTGATCTTTTGTGAGAGGGTGGTTCTTTTTTTTATTGCTTGTAGTGACAGACGAGCCACGGCCCATCTGATGGTAAATGGTAACCGTCGCTCATGGACTCAACTATACCGAGAGTATTGTCAAGCCGCTGCTCACTATTTCATTCCACAGATATTAAATGTAAGAATAAATGGCTATCTCTTGCTACAGCCAAAACGCAACGATGTGCTTCATGGCCTGTCACACGGGAGATGGTGGTACCAACCCGCTCGGACCCGATACCAAGTGAATACTCCCACTTGGTACCCAGCCCTACCACCAGTCATGCAATGGATGATAATTGCTTACTTCCCTTAGTCGCCTCATACGACACCATTAGGGAAAAATGGGGTAGTGATACCTGTATTCTTAGTCCGTCATCACACGGACAAAACTTCTCCGATCGAACCGGCCCATTCATGCTGGGATAAGCAAGGCAAGGGAGGATAGTCCAATTTATCTCTAGGGAACAGAAGAGGAGAGAAAGTAAAGGTGGTTCTTATTCACCCCGTTCCGTTTGCCTGCAGTTGCAATTACCCTCTAAGAAGATCGCGGTTTAGTCTGTGGCTATTATATGTGAAAAATATGTAACATATTGTACGTAAGCAAATAATTCTACACAATAGAAACGGATATGTGGCGTTACAACATTATGCCAAATAGAGGGGGTATACAGTTAGAGCCGTGAGATTTGTAGGTTGCACCGTTGTCGTGGGTTCGATACGCGGCGAACGCAATTTCTACTAACGCTCGGTTAAAAGTGTTACGTGTATGTAGTTTAATGATTGTTAGTAATCATAGTATGAGAAGTTAACGGCTGTTAAGTCAACTAAGTAAGTGGTAACACTGCATTTGACAATAACAAGAACACATACATTCTTCTCTTTGGTGGCAAGGCATACGGTGTGCCTGAGGGTAAGCGGTTATAGTACTTTAGAGCAGTGTAGACGGGGACATCATTAAGGAAGTGAATACTTTCGATGATTTAAATATTTGCGCTTTATACTTATTAATAGCAGATCCAGCCACGTGTTGCTGTGGCACACAAAATTGTATTAAAATCGGTTCATTACATTAAACACAAAGTGAAGTAAAGCATCTGGACGGTATCCAGAAGATGCAGGTTCAAATCCTGCTCCTGACTGTTATTTTCGATTTCACATTTTTCACTTTGTGTTTAATGTATAGTGCTAAGCATGTCAAATGCTAAAAATATATATAAAAATATCTAAATATCGGTTCATTAGTTTAGGTTTTAGGTATTTTTTAGTTAGGTTCATCGTGTACAAACGACGTGACATGACATTTTTGTGTAAGTAATAAAATATTGATAAAAATAACACCTCTAACGGCTCTGTCCTCGCATCATATTAAAAAATATACGAGATTATGCCTGCGACTTGGTCTGTGTGGCCTTCAGAATAGGGTCGAATTAATTTAAATTTCCTAATCATAAATACAGACATCGGCCTATTACCTTGGCCTTGGAGACTTTCCTTTATTAAGTTCAAAAGAGAAATCTGAGCTGTAGAAGAATTTGAAATCGTGGCTAATAAACCATAAAAACGTTTTCTGGGAAGCAAAACTTTTTTCTAGCTTGACCTTTTTAACTATACTCATGTGATTGAAATAGTGTATGCAAATACCTATACCTAGCGTCTTTCAATAGACGCCAAAGAGGAGTTATGCTGAGACAATCAACTATCTTCTTTTATAGACTAAAAGAGATTGAAATTAATATTATAATTACCATACACATGGAAGTGCTAACCACAAGGTATGGCCTGGAAACAAGCTAGAAAGTGAGATCTCATCACTATATTAAAGTACTCTGTTATGTCCATGTCTAAGTACCAAACCTCTCACTCGCTCAGTGGAATCTAAGTCAGTACCTTTGAAAACTCCTAAATTTCACCTCCAGACCATCCGGTAACGGTTAACAACGAATCGTATAAATCATCGTTGCGTTCACCTCGCAGGATTGGCTGACACAGTGACCTAGTTGCCCAAGGCTACCACTTTATTACCTAAGCCGTTTGAAGCTGAAAACGTTTTCTAAATACTGCACATAAAATAATAGTATTTCTTACTTATTTTATGTAATTTAAATCTTTTGTTTATTTTTAATTTTATTATTAGAGCCATTAACCTAAATGGTGTATGGCCCTAATAAATAATAAAAAAAATCTGGAAAACGGTGGTTGACCCTATAGGCCATCCTCTTCGAGCTCAAAAGTCTGATACAGATTTAATAAAACACTATTCGTTGAATGTTCAAATCGCAATAACTTTTGAATGAATTAACCGATTTTCTCGTAGATTACGGCATTCAACGCAGCTTTTTGAGCTCTTTGAAGAATCTTAAAGCTCGACTTGTCAGACTGAAAATTTCATAGAAATTCGGAAATATATTTTTTTTCAATTTTGTTCGACAACTATATCTCACGAACGAATCAACCGATTTTGACCGGACTGGCGGCGATCGACGTGATTTTTTGATGTTATTGGAATCGATCGGTAAAACCGCTTAAAAGTTATTCCAAAAAAAAAACACATTTAAAATAAAAAATTGTAGGTATGTTTTTTGAGATTTCTCAAGATCTACAGGTTCGAATCGGTCCTAATTGTATTCGAAATCTAAGTTTGGTCAAGTCCTTTCGAATGACGCCAACCCCGATGAAATCGTTCAGAGAGGTTTACATACGTCCACATACACACACACACACATACAGACATCATCGCGGAAACATTCGGGGAAGTTACCTAGGACCTGAAAACGTCAACATCCGTTGAAAACTCGATTTTCGAAAAACGGGGTGAAATCAATAACTTCTCAACTTTTGAAAATTTTCAATTTTCTTAGCGGGAAGTTAAAAAGGATTTAAATTAAATGTGCAAAAACATTCTTACTAATATTATAAACTAGATTCTGCCCGCGACTTCAGAATATAAATGCGTTAATCTTATTAATTATCTTTATGCAAAAATTGCTATGCTGCTGAACGATCCATTTTTCCAGGATAAAACTAATCTTATGTCCTTTTCTGGGTTTCGAACTATGCATATGTATGCAAAATTTCATGATAACTGGTTGAGTATTAAAGGCTTTAAAGCCTAACAAACAAACGGCATAAAAGCGTAATGTACAAAAAAATATAAATATGTAATTATTTAAACACAAAGTGAAAAATGTGAAATGGAAAATAACAGTCACGAGCAGGATTTGAACCTGCATCTCTTGGATACCGTCCAGATACTTTGCCAATTAAGCAAGAAAGCATCTGGACGGTATCCAGGAGATGCAGGTTCAAATCCTGCTCGTGGCTGTTATTTTCGATTTCACATTTTTCACTTTGTGTTTAATGTATAGTGTGCTAAGCATGTCAAATGCTAAAATATATATATATAAAAATATCTAAATATGTAATTATTTATTTAGCATATATTATGTACATATATCCCGGTACGCAAAAAAGGAGATTGCAATCATCCCGGAAAAATTAATGGGATAGCAATTTTTCCACATAGTTATATATTAAGTACCGTAATGACGTATTTATATTACTTGACCTAAGTCTGAGTCCACACAAGACGAAGCCGCGGGCAATATTAGTAGGTCTATAGTAAAAACTGTTATTGAATAATTAATCTTGCATATATTGTACACAATTGCACGCCTCATAAGCGAAGCGTTGAGGTCTGTATTACTCTCGTTTCACGCTGAACAACTGATTTTTCAAACTTAAAATGTCTCTATTTATCATATATTGCACTTGTAAAATAATATATACGCACACATATCAAGAAATAACACTATTTTTAACACACATGATATTTTTGATGCCATTTTTGTTATTTAAACTAGTTAAAAAACTGTTTAAAAAAGTTCTGTCTTGGACGTCCGTTTGTTGTAGGTAATGTATGTTGACACGATAACGACCGAAATACTTTAATAATTGGGTTTTTTTTTCTTTTATGATACAGTATGACTACAAATAATACTCTATCACTTTTCACGGTCTGATTCGATGTGGTTTATTTGTTATTAAATAAACAAAAAAATAGTGAATATTTACGCTCGACGCGACACTAAAGCCAGCGCTATCCTTATTTTGTGAGAACTATTTCTATAGACCAATATAAAAGTACCTCTTAAAATTAGCGCTAGATGGCATATACATATAAGACATGAAGACTACTATGTACTTTTTGAAATTAGCGCTATCTACGTGATTGATTGAAAACTACTTAGTAAGACCAATACATTTTTAGTTACTTATCAAATAATCAATTTTATTGTGAAAAATGAAGATTATGAGGCGTGCACTTTTGGATTTTCCAAAGTATTTTTTCATTTTTGTTATATAGAAGGAAGAAAGAAAGAGATATATTTATATGCTAGCGTTTCTTCATTAACACTCTTTCCCTCTAAAGAAAACGGAGCAGTGACGATGTGGATTAGCAAAGAAGACGTTAACTATGTATGGTTATATTTTATAATACTCGAAGGAGTGCTGCTATGCTGTATCCTACATTTACGTAATTATATAAGCCTGTTTTTTTAAATGTACAATACTTTCATAATAGTTTTAAATACTTGTGTATGCCTATATATAATATTATACTTTTAATCATCCTATGGTTTGTGGGAAACCTTGCAGCTTTCAGCTTGAATGTGCCGGAATGGCAGTAGGGTAAACTAAAGTATTGCTGGCACACCCTTAGTCATTGACACATTGGATTTTAAATGCAAATATTAAGAACTGGTATCGCAAAAAACATTTGGATATTTTTATATATATTTTTAGCATTTGACATGCTTAGCACTATACATTAAACACAAAGTGAAAAATGTGAAATCGAAAATATCCTGCCTCCTGCCTGCCTCCTGCTCGTGACTGTTATTTTCGATTTCATATTTTTCACTTTGTGTTTAAAAAACATTTGTTCTACTTTTTTTCATAATCTGCAATAGTAACATTGTTTGCAGAAAAAAGTAGGTTTTATAATATTATAGCTGGCAGCACTAAAGAAAATAAATGTATACCGGCGCCATGCAGAACTGTTAAAACATCACTTTCTAGTAAGGTTCATCAATTAACGACAGTAACATAGATTATTTATTATTATGCTTAGTTTTTAGGTAAATGATGCCAACGAGTGCTTTTTTGACCAATTTTCTGTTATAATCTTACTTTATTAGGTGCCAATGACTGACTTAATAACAGTAACTGTACATGGCTTTTTTGTTTTTCTATAAAAATCTCTATAAAAATCTCTAATTAGATTGACTAATGCATTTTCATTTGAAAATATACATATCAGAGAACCCTTTATCAATGTTTGCTGACTTTTTGAACATCTCTCAAATTAAAAAAAATATATATATCAATCTTAAATATGCTTAGAGTGCCAATCATTATACAGTTTACCCTACTACCTTCTCACAGAAGGCAATCGAATAAAGTCAATCAAAGAATATATCTCTCAGTGAGTGAGAGCTCCCGAAGCCAGAACTGTCTCCTTTTCTTTCTACTGACCTTACTCCCCCTGTTAATCATTTCCCTTTAGTCTAGGTATATATCACATCGACCAGATTGATTCGAGCTGTCTTATGTCGCAGTAGGGTGGTAAACTTAATGTATTCTCGTTACTCGACTTCACTCATCATTACTGTGATAGTACCAGTATGTTTTACTATAACAAAGTGTCTATTAAAAAAATAACTACAATATTATATAATAAAAATCCAAAAGTGCACGCCTCATAATTTAATTTTTTACAATAAACTTGATACAAGATCTTTTAACTGTTGAATTGGGTGGTAATTTAAATTGAATAAGTAACTTTTTAAAGTATAAATTATTTGTGAATAAGGAAAAAGAGATTTTTAGTAGGAGCGGGAATCGAACCCGCGTCTTTTCCAATCCGGGGAAGTGCTCTAAGCCACTAAGCTATCCTACTGATCTTTCGATCATCTCAATTTCCTAATTACATTTGTCTTACGACCAACGCCATCTATCGGCAAGCATTACATGCATCCAATATAGTAAGTTTAATTTTGCAATTAAAATTCATACTATTTGATAGCGCGATTTTTTAACATTTTAGATCTATTTTTTTAGCAATTGACATGCTCCGCTACTTTTTAAAGTATAAATTATTTGTGAATAAGGAAAAAGAAATTTTTTAGTAGGAGCGGGATTCGAACCCGCGTCTTTTCCAATCCGGGGAAGTGCTCTTAGCCACTAAGCTATCCTACTGATCTTTCTTACTTACTTATCATCACGCCATTTCCCTTGCGGGGTAGGCAGAGAGAACAGAGTGCCAAGAGGTTCTATTCTTGCATACATCTCTCGCTTCCTCAACATTCATAACTCTCTTCATACACGCTCGCCGGTTTCGGAGACTCCTGACTCCACCTTCCTTCAATACATGACCGATTTGGTCTAGGTAGGTGAGTCTCGGTCTCCCCCTGTACATACATCCTTCCACTTTCGCATTGTATATCTTCTTAACCAGTCGCTCGTCCGGCATTCTTTCCACATGTCCGAACCATCGGAGCATTCTCTTTCGCATCTTTACACCAATACTCTCTTTCATACCTACTCGCTCTCTTACGTTGTCGTTACGAATGCGGTCAGTCAGCCTCACTCCACAGATTTTCCGCAGAGATCGCATTGATTTTACTCATGAGCTCCTTTTTGCATACCCAACTCTCGCTTCCATACAATAAAGTTGGGACAAGCACTGCGTTCTTTTTTTTTTTTTTTATTGAAATAGTTAAAGAAAGTTACAATTATCCTTTATAGTACCTAAAAACTAATACAAGTTTGAAAAGGTACTCACATTCAGACGATGTACCGCTTGCACACTTATTTATTATAATAATTTTCTATACAAAATGCAATTAATGTACAATAAATCAAAACCTAAGTTGTAATCTTAGAAAATAAGCAAGTAGGTAAGTAGCGAAAATCTTTGTCATTATAATATCTCATACAAATACATGTTAATGTTACTTTTACTAAGAGAGGGTAGTGAAGACAATAAATGCCCACATCTGGCACGATCAGGCGAACCAGTCATATACAGGCTGTGCGATTAAATAACACAATTGTATATTTAGATATTTTTATATATATTTTTAGCATTTGACATGCTTAGCACTATACATTAAACACAAAGTGAAAAATGTGAAATCGAAAATAACAGTGAGGAGCAGGATTTGAACCTGCATCTCCTGGATACCGTCCAGATGCTTTACCAATTCAGCCATCCTGACAATTACTCCTGACTGCTAATTTCGATAACACATCACACTTAACATCTTTGGGTGACGCCTGCGCCATCTGTCGGAAGTATTTTCATACATTATACCGACCAGGTAAACTTAATTTTACAATTAAGATTTTACCTAATAATGACGCAAACCCTATAAATATTTAGATATTTTTATATATATTTTTAGCATTTGACATGCTTAGCACTATACATTAAACACAAAGTGAAAAATGTGAAATCGAAAATAACAGTGAGGAGCAGGATTTGAACCTGCATCTCCTGGATACCGTCCAGATGCTTTACCAATTCAGCCATCCTGATAATTACTCCTGACTGCTAATTTCGATAACACATCACACTTAACGTCTTTGGGTGACGCCTGCGCCATCTGTCGGAAGTATTTTCATACATTATACCGACCAGGTAAACTTAATTTTACAATTAAGATTTTACCTAATAATGACGCAAACCCTATAAATATTTAGATATTTTTATATATATTTTTAGCATTTGACATGCTTAGCACTATACATTAAACACAAAGTGAAAAATGTGAAATCGAAAATAACAGTGAGGAGCAGGATTTGAATTCCAGGAGATGCAGGTTCAAATCCTGTTCCTCACTGTTATTTTCGATTTCACATTTTTCACTTTGTGTTTAATGTATAGTGCTAAGCATGTCAAATGCTAAAAATATATATAAAAATATCTAAATATTTATAGGGTTTGCGTCATTATTAGGTAAAATCTTAATTGTAAAATTAAGTTTACCTGGTCGGTATAATGTATGAAAATACTTCCGACAGATGGCGCAGGCGTCACCCAAAGACGTTAAGTATGATGTGTTATCGAAATTAGCAGTCAGGAGTAATTGTCAGGATGGCTGAATTGGTAAAGCATCTGGACGGTATCCAGGAGATGCAGGTTCAAATCCTGCTCCTCACTGTTATTTTCGATTTCACATTTTTCACTTTGTGTTTAATGTATAGTGCTAAGCATGTCAAATGCTAAAAATATATATAAAAATATCTAAATATTTATAGGGTTTGCGTCATTATTAGGTAAAATCTTAATTGTAAAATTAAGTTTACCTGGTCGGTATAATGTATGAAAATACTTCTGACAGATGGCGCAGGCGTCACCCAAAGACGTTAAGTGTGATGTGTTATCGAAATTAGCAGTCAGGAGTAATTGTCAGGATGGCTGAATTGGTAAAGCATCTGGACGGTATCCAGGAGATGCAGGTTCAAATCCTGCTCCTCACTGTTATTTTCGATTTCACATTTTTCACTTTGTGTTTAATGTATAGTGCTAAGCATGTCAAATGCTAAAAATATATATAAAAATATCTAAATATTTATAGGGTTTGCGTCATTATTAGGTAAAATCTTAATTGTAAAATTAAGTTTACCTGGTCGGTATAATGTATGAAAATACTTCCGACAGATGGCGCAGGCGTCACCCAAAGACGTTAAGTGTGATGTGTTATCGAAATTAGCAGTCAGGAGTAATTGTCAGGATGGCTGAATTGGTAAAGCATCTGGACGGTATCCAGGAGATGCAGGTTCAAATCCTGCTCCTCACTGTTATTTTCGATTTCACATTTTTCACTTTGTGTTTAAAACACAATTGTATGTTTAGTGTGAAACTATGAATCAATTAGAATGTGAATAATATAATATACACATTTACACATATATATTTATATACATATAAACTATATATTTGTTAATACGAGTCCTTAACCCAATGTGCCGAAGTAATATTTTTCATACATTTGCTTATAATTTTTATTATTTATTGTGTTATTTATGCGTGTAGGTATTTCATTTATTAGTGTAGGAATTATATAGGCAAAAGTTCGTCTTCCGTAATAATTATTTATTTTATTTACCTTTAATTTATTTTGTGTTATACTTCTTGTATTTATACTATGGGCTATTTTTATTTTTGCATTATAATTGTTATATTGTTCTATTAATAATGACATCTTTAATCTTTTTTGAACAGGTAATACATTACAATAGAAGAAAAGACCCGAAGCGTCATCTTTAAAATTTATTTTTATGTTATTGGGTACTAACTTTTTTAACATTCTTGTTTGTGAATTGGAAATGTTTTCTAAATAAGATTTAAATGTCCGACCATAACTGGTAATACCATAAGATATTATGGACTCAGCTAAAGCAACGTACATGTTTCGAAGTACTGTAAAAGGAACTTTCGATTTGATTATGCAAAATTTTGCGAGTATAGTACGTAGCTTTTCGCATACAGCGTCTATATGATGACTCCAGCTAAACCTATTGTCCACAATCAAACCAAGGTAAGTGTGGTAAGCTACTTGTTCGATGACATTACACGAACATTTCCCCTTATTACTTAAACTATGCAAACAGTTATGATTATGTGCAATGATTTCGAATGATTTAGGATTCCGTACATAATTCGAGTGTACGTGAATAATCTTCGTTTTATTAGCATTTAAAACTAGACCAGCATCACGAGACCATTTAGAAATCTGTGTGAAATCTTCCTGGAGCCACTTGGCAGCTACATCAATATCTTTATAGGCAATTACTAAGCATGTGTCATCTGCATATTGGTAAACAGAACAGTCTTGCGACACGTGCCTCCTGGCTGAGGTGATGACTGCCGAGAAGTTGTCCCAATGCTCCGTTCACTCTATTTCCTGCATTCACTCTTCTCTCTACATGAGTGGTGTACCTTCCATCCCGACTGAATCCACATTCAAGATTTACAAATTCATCCACTTGTTCTAGCACACAATTTCCTATTGCTACTCGTAACATCTGTTCTGGCTTCTTCTCTTTCAAAAACCATTATTTTGGTTTTGCTCATATTCACACGTAGGCCCCTTTTCTTACAATCTTCTGCCATTACGTCGACTAGGGTTTGCAGGTCAGCCGCGGAATGCATAAAACCGCATCGTCTGCATTTAGCAGAGACCTAACCACTGAGTCGCCCATCTGATCTCCCACATTCATTTCATTCAACCTTTGTAGACATTTATCCAGATATATGATATACAGTCTGGCTGATAGAACGCAGCCCTGTTTAACGCCGATATTGGCATCAAACCAGGGTGACATTCCATCATCCAGCCGCACACAAGCTCTGCAGTCTATGTAGTTGGACTGCACCGCTTGTAGCAGTCTACCGTTAATACCATACTCCGGCAAAATGTCCCAAAGTTCCTTTAGTACAACCATGTCAAATACTTTCTCCAAATCCACAAAACTGCAGAAAACCCTCTGGCCTAGAGCCACCAGCTCGTGTAACTTACCTTCCACACCACCTCTTACATTCCACGTGCCTTCTCGACACTCTGCTACCCTCGACTCGCAAAACTGGGCAAGGTGTGATGGGTGGCGGCCCCCATCGCCGCAAATGATCTTTCGATCATCTCAATTTCCTAATCACATTTGTCTTACGACCAACGCCATCTATCGGCAAGCATTACATGCATCCAATATAGTAAGTTTAATTTCGCAATTAAAATTTATACTATTTGATATCGCGATTTTTTTTAGGTAAGTGTTTTAACACTAGATTTAAAACGTCATCTTACCGATGACGTTTTAAATCTAGTGGTAGAGCCTTGCATATCCCAGCATGAATGGGCCGGCTCGATCGGGGAAATACCACCTTCTCACAGAAGATCATTGTGAAACAACAGTAGGTACCCGTACCGTTGTTGAGTAAAACCGTCGGTGGCAAATCCCCCTCTCTATTCTCTTCATAGTATCCTGTATACATATCCTTCCTATCCACCTCTTATCCCTTTCCTTGGAGATGACGACGCGCATTTGATCCCTCTGGTGTTTCTAGCGTATATAGGCTACTGTAACCACTTACCATCAGCCCATATGCTTGTTTGCCAACCATGTAGTATAAAAAAAGTCATTAAAGGAGAATGCCGATTTTTCTATGAGAGTTTGGCTATTGTTGCGTCTTAACCAAATTAACTGTAGAACATTGTAAATGTAGTCAGGGTCTTTAAATAAAAATATCATTGAGATATCTGATGGGAGCTTAGAGAAATCTGACTTTTAATTTTTAGTATATAGGTTATATATTATGCGTTGAAATCCATATCTTTTATTCTACTATAGTATAAAATGTAGTATCAATAGTATTTAAGAGTACCTATGTAAGAAATATAGATAGGATATAATGCTACGGCTAACTACTCTGGATCTAGATTACATTCTAAGAGTCCTGGTCTTAGTACCACTAAAAAGTCTATCTCACACGACGACACGCTCTTTTTTTTTAATTACACAACGGAGAATTTGCTGAATTCAGCATTAAAGTAAACACTGAACAATAATAAAAAAAAGCACTGCTTTTCCACAAATGAAGCAATCAACACAAACGTACATAACACGTTATCGGCAAAACAAATGTCAAATCATGACAAATTTTCAATCAAATTCAAATCAATAAGGGTGCTAGTAAAATAACAATATATATCCTAAAATATTTTTAGAAATAGATAATAAATGTTATTATATTTTTTATTTAAAAACAAAATTTCATAATTATGATTTCATAAAATAATCTTCGACTAATACTAAGTATTATAATAGGAGCTCATGTGGGTTTTCTTTTATTTATTTCATATCAATATTCTTACTATTTGGCTTTAAAAATGGGTATAGTAATAAAATGACGACATTGACTATCCAAGCCTTCATATAAATATGGCAGTTCCGCTTATATCGAATTTAATAATATGTATATCTTTTTCCCACTTCGCTTATGACTAAAATAAATACAAATAACATCATTATTCAAAAGACGATTTTTTATGTTTAGATAGTTAAGACGCACGACGGGCACAAAATAGCCTGGTTTTCGGCATTCCCTTTTGTTTGTTATTGTAATTGTTTTGTTGTTTTTATAAGATAGTCTATACATGTACATAAAAGACTTACGGTTGATCCCGTACAGATTTCGTTAAGTTCTGGTAATGTGGTTAATGCAGAACTCTCACCAGACATTTTCTTACCCTTAAAATAGGAAAAATCAAAGTCTTTAATAACGTATTTATTTATTTATGAAGAGTAGATCAAATACAACATTTCAAGTCCCTAGCTTTAGAATACCGTTCTCCATCCGCTTTATCGTTAAAATCTGAAATCCCTGAAACGCGTCATTATTTATTTATGATCTATCCATCCATCCATCAGCCTTTCAACGTCCACTGCTGGACATTGGCCTCCCCAAGAGAACGCCACAACGAGCGGTCCCGTCGTGGGGGATAATGCTGTAATCGCCAGGCTTAGCAGGCGGGTTGGCGATCGCAGTGGATGTTGTTAATACTCAAGGGAGTGCTGCTGCCCACTACCCCGGTATTCCCTCAGTCGGCTCTTACGACTCCCGTGGGTAGAGAGGGGTGGGACAATTCTAAACCCGGCCCCACACGGCAACGGTATTTATATGTAGATAGAATTACGATTTTAAAGTCCCGGTCGACTAAAATTATGAAGCTGAAGACAGAAAATTTAAGATATTTGGGATAAAATGTTTTGTTTGATAGCTCTTGGCTAGACTTACAATTGGTTAATGTTTTATCATGCTACTAGTAAACCCTGAGATATAACCTAAAAACTAGTTAGTTATCAATGAAACTAGCTTTAGCATAGAAGCTAGTATAGGCTAGTCTATATCTACCTGCTATGCTATTATAAAGCTGTAACAGAGCTATGTCTGTACATTTAAGTTATTTGAGAAAAAATCATTGAATTAGGCTATGTAGGCCTGTCTAAACACAAAACTATTTTTTTAGATTTTTGGTCTGTTTGTCTGTTTGTTTGTTCGCGCATCACTACTGGACGGATGGCAAAAACTACTGGACGGATTTTGATGCAACTTGGACTTGTTTGATAGTTCTTGATTAGACTTAACAACTGGTATACCTTTTATCCCGGTACTATATCGGGAACCTGAGATATAGCCTAAAAACTAACGTTTGGCTGCGGCGGAGCCGCGGGCAAAGGCTAGTCTATAATAAAACATACTCCCATGCACAATTTATGGTTTTATATTTAAGGTAAAATTCAATCTTTAAAATAATTAGGAAACATTATCTATCTATACTATTATAAAACTGTAAAAGAGCTGTGTCTGTACATTCAAGATTTTGAGAAAAAATTACTGTAATACATAGGCGTTTCTAAGCACAAAACAATTTTTTTTAGAATTTTTTTCTGTTTATATGTTTGTCTGTTTGTTTGTTCGCGCATCACACAAAAACTACTGAACGGATTTTGACGCAACTTTTTTTATTTGAAAGGCCTTGATTAGACTTAAAACTGGTATACATTTTATACCGTTACTATATCGGGAACCTGAGATATAACCGAAAAACTAGCTTTTGGCTGCGGCGAAGCCGCGGGCAAAGGCTAGAACAACTAAAATGTCCCCATATTGTGTAAAGATAACATTACAAAAAAACACTAATGGCTATTTCAAAATAAACTGAATTAATAATTGATTTGCTCCAAAACGTGTGACGTCACACGACTGCAGGAAAAATGACCTTCGTTGCACACCTGCACACTAACTGCTTCTACAACTACTCATACAGCTGTCCGCGCCAAGGTAGCTTCGTATATTTTTCTACAAGGTTAGATTAGTTGGCTAATTGTTTTATCAAACATCGATCATTGAGAATAATACTTTTGAATTGTAGTCTAGTCTTGCCATAAATACTGTTACAAGGAAAATATCTTTTTAACACGCTTTTATTAGCTTCGCCTCTATCTATGTATGTAAAGGAATTTTTGAACGTTGAAACTTTGCACATTTATCAAGGACCGATGACGATATAATATAATTATTTCCGTTTTTTTATTTTTTACAAAACTGTGTGCTATCTTCACATATACGATACAAAAAGAATAGGATCTTTTAAATAGAAATACTTTTGAAGCTCTTTTGAAACTAATACACATTTACAGTTTATCAAGTGCAAACGTGTTTTTTTTAGTTTTTTAGTTGTAACTTTTTCATTGCTTAATCTTATATAATAGCATTAAAACAATATGCAGCCAGTGAACGAAAAAGTATATGAAAATTAACTTAAAACAAAATTTCTTTGGTAAACGGCCCACGTGTTTTGTTTTCTTAAAACACCTAGTCTATTCTCTATTACGATCACGAAGTAATTATTGGTTCTGATGCCAATGCTCGTCATCAACAACGCATAGTAATAGATGCATCATTGGCTCCTAAGATGAACATTTGACGGGCCCCACGAGTTGTCAAAGTAATGACTACTGTAAAAGGCAGCAATGAAAGATTTGAATAATTTTTATTATGTAGATATATATATTTTTTTTTGCTTAAATGATGTAGATACGTAACGAGAAAAAGTTCACGTTTATAATTACAAAACATCTCGTAGGCTTAAGACCACCGACCAACTAACCTCTGGACATAGCATTGGCAATAATTTACTTCAGACGCATTACGAAAAAATTTGCGGGGTGCGGAAGAAGACAATGCATTGTGATTGGTTAATAAGACGTCGTAAAATAATATTGTTTCATAGTAGTAGTGTAATAACTACTGTGTCAGTAATATTGTCAAATTTTATCGATTACATATTGCTGCTACTAATTAGTAAAAGTTATAATACTTATCACCTGTATATTGATACATTTTTTGTTAATAATATTTTCTTATGATACCTAGATATTTTGTAATTTATTTGGAATTAGAAATTATATCTATGTGGGAGATTTCAAGAGGAAATTGGTATTTGTATGCTGAAATGCCAGTAAATATAATAGTGGCTAATTTAATCCATCAGCCTGTATTTGTCCACTGTTGGACATCCATCCATCCATCCATCAGCCTTTTAACGTCCATTGCTGGACATCGACCTACCCAATAATGGGGGATAGTGCCGTAATCGCCATGCTTGGTAGGCGAGTTGGCGATCGCAGTGGATGTAGTTTAATACTCGAAGGAGTGCTGCTGCCCACTCCTCCGGTATTCCCTCAGTCGGCTCTTATGACTCCCATGGGTGGAGAGGGGTGGGACAATTCTAAAGCCGGCCCCACACGGCAAGTTGTACATAAGCTAGCAACTGTTGGACATAAGCTTCTTCAAATAGTTTTATCGGTTAATCTAACGAAGTGGTTGATATTTCAGCTAATCTGGCTGGCGAGACATGTCGTTTACTTTTGTTCCCCTACGGATCCCCATATTATGGATAGGATGAAGTAGATTTTTTTCTAGCACAGCCCACTTCTACTGTACTTTGCCTGACTAGGCTTTTTATAAGACTCTCATATTTAGGTACTACGTTTCATATGTCATCAATAGTAACGCACACTGATCGATTACTATAATAATAATTATAAATAACAACCTTATAAGAAATTGAATGATCATGTCTAAGAGAAATGCGTTATTTCATGAATATATAATAAACTAGATTCTGTCCGCGACTTCTGATGATCGGTGGATTAGTTGTGATTTATAGTTGTGATGTGTAATCAATATTAGTAAGATATTTATTACATAACATAATAAATGAATCAGAATCCTTTTATTAACTAATTTATGACGTAAATAAACAATATTGACAAATTCTATGTTGGCGTAGCTACTAAACTACCTAATTATTGTTGTTTTACTTGGGGACCATTGGTTTTCCTGTCTTTCCTTGTTCTTTGACTTGGATCTTGAGGAAATCTATTAAATGATTAGAGTGGTTTTTTTCAATGTTAACAAACTGTAAACATTCAAAATTAGACTCCTCAGACATAACACCATCCCCATAGAAAAATTTTATCCATGTTTGTGAAGTGAAACTAACGATGACATGCGCCGCCACAACCGAACTAATCTCGTTCGCGGCACAATTTGGCAAGCCTCGTCCACCGTGGCACAATTTGCATTGGGTCATTTTTGAGCGCTAGGAATACTTCTACCTATGTTTTTTTCGTTCACTGTATGCAGCTTATTCAAAATGATCTCCATTGGCCATAATACAATCCTTTAAACTTTGAGGCCAGTTATCAGTTGAAAAACGCACTTTCTGCTTGGAAAAATTCTTCTCTGCCAATCTGATAGATTGCCTTAACCACTCCAAATTATTTGTGAATCGAGCTTTACATTTGAAACATAGTTATTAAGAAAATTAACAACGTTCTCAAGGATCATAACTTGATACACCTATGCTGATGTTTAGACACCTTTTCCACAAAATATAGCTCAGTCATTCCTTGATAGCTAATACCTCACCAAATCACCACTGAAGTCGGATAATGCCCACGTTGTAATCTGCTAACTAATTGAGAAGCTATAGAGCTTTGAGCATAAAATCTGTTATTCAGCTTATTAAAATGTTGCTCGATAATAAAAGTGTTCTCGTCACTAATTTTTCTGTGACTTCCCTTTGCGTACCGCTTAAGTAATTGTTTTTATGTTACTACCCTATTCTTTTTTAAACTTTTGTTTTAATAATGACCAGTGTGTCTCTTATAAAGCCGAAAATCATGCATGGTTCGCCGTGCTATATTCTTTTTTTTTTTGAGTTAAAATCTTGCTTTCGGACAGTATTTCATCGAATTATTTCTTTGATCGTCTTATTAGTACGAATGAGATATAGACGGGCAGAATTTCTATCGCTAACAGAGGACGTTTCATTGTGCTTATCAATAGCTTGGTACACAAACATTCGACTTATACCAAGCGGATTTACTGCGAAAATAAGAAAACACAATGAATATTCATTTATGACAGTTTCTGAATTTAAATGTTATAATATTGTTTTTTTTTTAATTGTAACAGTATTTGTGGCCAGATTTTGTATAGTCTATGAATATTTTGAAGCAACCGAAGCCTGTTTGTTAACTGCTCAATCGTTTTTTTTTGTAATTTAATACAAGCGGAGAAGCCCCTTTATATCTCCTATTTCATCCTTCGGGGAATAAAACTGAAAATATAGGGTTGTGTGTATGATTTTTAATTTTGTATCTTAATACTGTAACGTCAGTCCTAACATATTTTATAGTTTTAATCCCTCATCAATAATTATACAAAATAGCTAAATAAAAGTGAATATAGCTGGAGATGGATGGAGCCGCTGGTTCATCTAGTGACGTCATGATAGTTATGAGATCGAATATAGCTAAGCGTTTTCGTAGCAGAAGTGTGTCAGGTGAATCCCGGGCATTAAAAATTACAATTCATAAACATTAGATTTTAAATAAAATTTTCTGTTTGATTTCTTTCGTACTTAAAAGGATCCTATCACTTATAATATATACTGTAAATGTTGATATGAGAATAAACTTTTTGAATGTTGAATATATAAAGTATTATTATATACATTTAATATTTCTACTAAAAAGTTCAATTACTATGTCTTACATATAAAACTCCCTAGGAAATATCTAAATGATAGTGAAGATCATATCAAAATCCTTCGCGTACTTTTTTAAAAATACTATAGCCGCAGCGCCGTTGTGTTTGCAAACACAATAACATGATAATTTAACCAAGGTCGTGTTATTTGGGGCGTGGTCTAGCTGTTCTGTTTCCAAAAATTCGCTAACAAGTTTGCCGACTCAAATGTCTAACTTCTTTCCTGCGGGGGTAATATTATTCATTTCATGATTGCGCTCGCCACGTTAAATCTTTATAAATAGTGTGTATGTTTATGTTGTACTTTAGCGATAATGTAGTGGAATAAGGAAAATACTTTTTTTTTAATATTTATTTTTATACCAAATCTGTCTTCAAGTTTGTAATTTTTGATAGATGTTGAAAGAACGTTACTGTAGCTACCTACAGTAACATTCTTTCAACATCTTCGTTCTTTCAACATGGAATATTTTTAGTAGCTAATAAAAATATTCCATACTCAAAAATCGTAGTAGACGGCCTGTTTGCCATACATCTTTTACTAACATGTTAGCAAAACAATATTATTTTGGATTTCGCTGTTGACCCGGCTTCATGTTTGGAACACAAAGTGCGAAAATTCTAAATCGTAAATAATAGTCAAAAACCGTTCCAGATGCTTAACCGTACTACTACTTAGTGTGGATAGGTTTTTCAAAAATATTGTGGATTTGTTAAAACAATTTTCCTATTAAGTGATATGTTTGTAAAATATTAAGCTTAAAAGTCTTAGGCGGGCAAAATTGTTCATTACCGCACTTCCCGTCGTTCGGGGCAACGAACAGGGTAGTGTGGAGCCCTCAACTACTAAAGAAACACGCCGTGTGGCGTCTCTCCGTCTTTATTGGCGGGCCACTGGGACTAGCTTACATTGCTTCAGTGGTCGGTCAAGTGTCCCCCTGCCAACTAATTGATTGTTTTTCATATGTGAAAAGATTAATGGTAGTAGTATAATATACTGTCTGTGTGTGTTTACATGTGTTCGTCATGGTGCTGGATCGGTGGTAGTGGGATTCAGTGTGACTCGTTGTGTTATGTCCTCGAGTGTACATCTGTGGTATAGAATGAAGTTAAAAGGAAAACTATCACAGGTTTTTTTTTATTACGTGTGGTCAGTGATGGTAGACGAGTCACGGCCCATCTGATGGTAAATGGTAACTGTCGCGCATGGATTTAACTATACCTGTTTATCAAGCCTCTGCTAACCATTTCACTTCACAGATATAAAATGCAAAAACAAACGGTCCTTTTTTTTTCTGCACACCGCGCTGCCCGGGGAGACAACGAGGTAGTGTGAGGTGTGCTCTCACCCACTCAAAACCCACCGTGCGCCCTCGCCCGCCTTTATTGCGGTTAGTACTTTCGATGCCGTTCTGGAACTAAAGAAAAAAATAATTATACTTTAATCTTCTTTAATATTAAAGCGTAATTAATCTTTTATCAAATATTTTCTTAAATTCTAACTGTATATAGTATAGGCTATTTATCTATCTATACTATTATAAAGCTGTAACAGAGCTGTATCTGTACATTTAAGTTATTTGAGAAAAAATGAATGTAATAGGCTATATAGGCGTGTGTCTAAACACAAAACGATTTTTTTTAGATTTTTTTCTGTTTGTCTGTTCGTTTGTTCGCTCATCACGCAAAAACTTCTGGACGGATTTTGACGCAACTTTTTGAAACGGTGCCACCCTATCTAGTTTGGACTCTTTTGATTTGTTTTGACGAGTACTTTGTCTTTAGATGGTATCCAGGGGCTGATGATGGAGCTACAAGGTGGCCATAGGAACTCCATTATAAAACGACATAACCCCATTGAGTTAGAAGAGAGCTAGAAGGCGGCCATAGGAACTTCGTTATAAAACGATATAACTTCATCTAGTTTGGGCTTGAATGATTTGTCTTGACGAGTACTTAGTCCCTAGATTGTAGCCAGGGTCTGAAGATGGAGCTAAAAAGTGGTCACAGTAACTCTGTAATGAAACGACGCAACCCTATCAAGTTTATACTCGTTTGATTCGTCTTGAGGAGTACTTTATCAAGTTATTTCTACAAAATAATTTCGAAGTTTTCATATCTGGTAGACGTCCGGCGACGTCTAGTTTTTTTTTATTGAAAGGCTTTGATTAGACCTAAAAACTGGTATACATTTTATACCGTTACTATATCGGGAACCTGAGATATAACCAAAAGACTAGCTTTTGGTTGCGGCGAAGCCGCGGGCAAAGGCTAGTAAGTAAATAAAAAACCAGCCAAGTGCGAGTCGGACTCGCGCACGAAGGGTTCCGTACCATTGACTAGGTAAATAATATTACACTATTGTAACTCTCTGTAACCATGGTGTTTGACTGTTACCAAATTTTTAAGTAAAATTTTACTCATTTCCTGGTTTTCAACTTAGACTTAGATGCGCATAATGAAACAGTTTTAAATGTAAGGAATTATGTTACCATTAGTTATTAGAGGTAACTGTGCGCAGTAGGTAAGCGTGCGCAATCCCATATATTTAGGAGTATATTTCAAGCGTTAATATATAACTAAATATTCTGTAAACATTTCAAGCGTCTACCTGTTACCGTTATCAATAGCGAGCAGAAAAGGGCAATAAAATCACGTTTTTTGTATGGGAGCCCCCCTTAAATATTTTTTATTTTATTTTTAGTATTTGTTGTTATAGCGGCAGCAGAAATACATCATTTGTGAAAATTTCAACTGTCTAGCTATCTCCGTTCTTGAGATACAGCCTGGTGACAGACGGACGGACAGACAGCAAAAACGAGTAAAGAAACACGTTAGTGTAAGGGAGGCCCCCTTAAATATTTGTTTTATTTTAATTTTATTATTTATTTTTTAAGTGAATATATAACTAAATATTCTGTGAATATTTCAAGCGTCTACCTGTTGCCGTTATCATTAGCGAGCAAAAAAGGGCAAAAAAAAAATCACGTTTGTTGTATGGTAGCCCCCTTAAATATTATTATTGTTTTCTTTTGGTATCTGTTGTTATAGCGGCAACAGAAATACATCATTTGTGAAAATTTCAACGGTCTGGCTATCGCCGTTCTTGAGATAGAGCCTGGTGACAGACGGACGGACAGACAGCAAAAACGAGTAAAGAAACACGTTAGTGTAAGGGAGGCCCCCTTAAATATTTGTTTTATTTTAATTTTATTATTTATTTTTTAAGTGAATATATAACTAAATATTCTGTGAATATTTCAAGCGTCTACCTGTTGCCGTTATCAATAGCGAGCAAAAAAGGGCAAAAAAAAAAATCACGTTTGTTGTATGGTAGCCCCCTTAAATATTATTATTGTTTTCTTTTGGTATCTGTTGTTATAGCGGCAACAGAAATACATAATTTGTGAAAATTTCAACGGTCTGGCTATCGCCGTTCTTGAGATAGAGCCTGGTGACAGACGGACGGACAGACAGACGTTGTATGGGAGCCCCCCTTAAATATTATTATTTTTTTGTTTTTAGTATTTGTTGTTATAGCGGCAACAGAAATACATAATTTGTGAAAATTTCAACTGTCTAGCTGTCGCCGTTCTTGAGATACAGCCTGATGACAAACGGACGGACAGACAGACGTTGTATGGGAGCCCCCCTTAAATATTATTATTTTTTGTTTTTATTATTTGTTGTTATAGTGGCAATAGAAATACATCATTTGTGAAAATTTCAATGGTCTAACTATCGCCGTTCTTGAGATACAGTCTGGTGACAGATGGATGGACAGACAGACGTTGTATGGGAGCCCCCCTTTATTATTATTATTATTTTTGTTTTTAGTATTTGTTGTTATAGCGGCAATAGAAATACATCATTTGTGAAAATTTCAACTGTCTAGCTATCGCCGTTCTTGAGATACAGCCTGGTGACATACGGACGGACAGACAGACGTTGTATGGGAGCCCCCATTAAATATTATTATTTTTTTGTTTTTAGTATTTGTTGTTATAGCGGCAACAGAAATACATCATTTGTAAGATACAGCCTGGTGACCGACGGACGGACATACAGACAGACAGCGAAGTCTTAGTAATAGGGTCCCGTTTTGACCCTTCGGGTACGGAACCCTAAAAACGCATAATAACCATAAATGATTACGAAATCTCTTAATTTTTCTTTTTTTAGTTTCGCACTTCCCGCTGCTCTATCCCGATGGTTCTAATACCTTGTCCGCCTGGTGAAGGATTAATACAAGTGTTCCTTCTCACAAGGCGACTACGGACGGATAATAACTAATTATTACACACTAGAGTCCACAAACTATTCTACGGCACACTAATTATCTCTACGTGAAAATAGCTATCCCACGGTAAGCATTCATTTTACCGGGATACAAAGTCCATTTCTTGGCTCTAAAGTATACGTATGCAAAATTTCATTATGATTGGTTCAATAGTTACAGCGTGAAATACGCTTTCACACAAACAAACTGGCATTTATGGATTGCATAATTGGTTGTAGGGTTTGATACCGAGTAAGATTACTCACTTGTTATCAGGCCCGAGCGGCGATTACCACTTACCATTAGTCGCTCCATTCATCGCTCATCAACCATCTGGAAAAAATGAAGGAATGTAAAAAAATTGTTGCTATTCCTCAGTCGCACATAACCCTTACGTTGCCAGAGAATAATTGTGTTTTGAAGGAAATTATTTGAAATTTATGTTTCGATTTTCTTTGATTTGCAGCTAAAATGCGATAAATGAAAAAATATTTTAATAAGGCACTCACTATTTGAGGTTTATTTTCATGCTAGCGTGTACCTGCTATGTATCGTAATCTGACTAAGGGATGGCAACCTTTCGTGTGTGTGTGTGTGTGTCTGTGTGGTACAGCCTTGCTTATGCCAGCATGGATGGGCCGGATCGATCGGAGAAGTACCGCCGTCTCACAAAAGATCAGCGTGTACGTTGTGTTTCGTATGGTGAGTGAGAGCGCCGGAGGACCAAACCCCTTTCCCTATCCTCTCCTTTTTATCCTTTCTATCTTCTCCTTAGTATCCTACTTATCCTCTCCTTAATATTATCCCTATCCACCTGTTGCTTGATTGCCACCTATATGACTTCTTTGTCACTCATATAGTATAAAAAAAAATACGACGTGGGTGCCAATACGACCAACTAAGTGGTTACCATAGTCAATAGACGCTAGCAACACCAGATACATCACTCGCGCATCGCCGTCTCCAAGTGAAGGGATATGAGGGAGAGATAATAGGATGAGGATAAGAAGAATAATAAAGAGAGTATAAGAAGGGTTGCCGGTGCTCTAACTCACCATACGAAACACAACGGTACGAGTAGCTCCCCTCTTTTTTTTGTTCGCCTCCTAATCGCACACCCCGTCGATCGGCGCAACGAACAGGGTAGTGTGGGGCCCTCACCCACTAAAGAAACCCGCCGTGTGCCGTCTCTCCGCCTTTATTGTCGGGCCACCGGAACCATATTAAATTCCTTCAGTGGTACGGTAGCTCCCCCTACCGTTGTTTCATGCTATTTTTTTGCGAGAGGATATCACGTACTCATTGAATAAAACAGATTATGGCAAAATTTTGTGTGCGATTTTATTTGGTATTACTGTTGGCATTCGCTGTTTTCATTACAGGGAAACGTATTTATAGATCCCACTGTTGTTCTCAAATATGGCTTCGCCGTGACTGTTTTATTTGGCTTCGAGTTTTTGCTTTGATTATTTAATTTCTGCTTGAGTTTCTAAGGAATAATATAAAATCTTCAAGGCATTAAGCAAAGTATATTAGATTTTTCTGTAAAAAAAAAACATAATAGTGGGATATAAATTTTTCAAAATTTAAATTAATTATGATTCACAAAAGATAAAAAAACTAAATTTAATTTAACAGAAAACACGAGATTTGAGGATTTTCATTGGAAGTTCTTGTATATTTCTAACAAACCAGAAATAAAGTACAAAATTTTGTGTATTTTATATTAAAAGGCGAGCCACAGCCCATCTGATGGTAAATGGTAACCATCGCTCGTGGACTCAACTATACCGAGAGTATTGTCAAGCCGCTGCTCACCATTTCATTTCACCGATATGAAATGAAAGAATAAACGGCTATCTTCTGCTACAGCCAAAACGCAATGAGTTCATGGCCGGTCACATGGGAGATGATGGTACCAACCCGCTCGGGCCCGCTACCAAGTGAGTACTCCCACTTGGTACCCAGCCCTACCACCAGTGATACTTATATAATTTTTAGTAGTGAAAGACTGAAAGAAGAAGAGATTAAGTGTCACCACCCCATTCTTTGCCGCGGGTGTCGTACCGTGGCTCGTCTAGCACACTAAGCAATAAATAAAAAAATATATAATTTTATAGAGATATTTTATTGTCTTTCTAGGACTGCACAGACGACGGAGTGGTTTAGATACTGGCCTCCAACCCGTGTGTTGTGGGTTCGATTCCCACACAGAACAACTCTTTTGTGTGAATGGTTGTCTTTGTGTCCATGAAATTGTATGTTTATACAGTCCCCACAGACACAGATACAAGGATTATTCCTTAGTAGAGGGTATGAACAATACAAAGTGCGTTTTTTAGGTTTTCGACAATGCGGCTATTCAATAAATTTTAACAAATATGTATTAAGTACCTGCCTTTCTGTGAGGCCAGGGAGGTTAGAATTCGATCCCTACACTGCACTTCTGACTTTTCGAAATTGTGTGCATATCAGCTTCGAGGGCTGTAGGCCATAGACCACCACCATGGTTCAAAGGCTGTTAATAAATATCACAAGCCGCCCCTCGAGAAGATCTCTCAGATAGAACTATATTTCACTTCTCTGGCAGTGATATTGACAGGGCCGGATTTAACTTACTGCCGCTCCTGGGCACCGGAAAAAATCTGCCCCAATACTGGAATTAACTTATTTTTTTTTTCACTTTGTGTTTAATTATATATTTTATTTATCATCAACATTTTTTTAAATTTATTGATTGATTAAAGTTTTGAAAAATGCAAAAAATAAAACAATTTTTTTTTATTCCATAAAATAAAAAAATCCATTATTATTTTCATTTCCAAGGAAATAAATTAATTAAATCATTTTGATCATTAATTTTTACCAAAAGTGCCAATATTATAATTCACATATAATGGATGAATTGGGAATGAATCTGTTGGGAAAAGCCAGCTGACCAAGCTGAAGACCAATTATGGGGCACTGTTGTTTCATCCAAAGATGAGATATTAAGAGAGGTCCATGAGTTCTATGGACAGTTATACAGATCCCAGCCCCCTGAGGCAGAATGTCATATTTCACGTGTCGACCGTATCGAGATCACTGTGATTGGTTGAGAAACCGACGCGTGATGTCACAATAATCTGTTGGCCAATCACGGTGATCGTACAAGCGAGACGATACGATCGACATGTGAGATATGAGATTCTGCCTAACCCCCCTGAACCCTGTTTTCAGCTTGGTCCATGAGCCCAGATCCAAGTTAACTAGGCATTTTACCGAAGATATCCCGGACATCAGCCTGTACGAGATCAGAATGGCTCTCAAACAACTAAAGAACGGAAAGGCACCGGGAGAAGACGGAAGCTTCTGAGGGCAGGCGGAAAGCCGGTCCTCAAAGCCCTCCAGAGGCTATTCAATTCTGTCGTTCTCGAGGGCGACGTTCCAGAATCGTGGACCAGGAGTGTGGTGGTGCTGTTCTTCAAGAAAGGCGACAGAACCCTCTTGAAGAATTATAGACCCATCTCGCTCTTGAGCCACGTCTATAAGTTGTTTTCGAGAGTCATTATAAATCGACTCACGCGCAGGCTCGACGACTTCCAGCCTCCCGAACAAGCCGGTTTCCGAAATGGGCTATAGTACCATAGACCACATACATATGCTGCGCCAGATTATACAGAAGACCGAGGAGTATAATCGGCCTCTGTGTCTAGCGTTTGTGGACTATGAGAAAGCCTTCGATTCGATCGAAACTTGGGCGGTGCTGCAGTCCCTTCAGCGGTGCCAAATTGAATATCGGTACATCGAAGTGTTGAAGTGTTTGTATAGAAACGCCGCTATGTCTGTCCGAGTTCAGGACAAGAGCACAAAACCTATCCAACTGCAGAAAGGCGTAAGACAGGGAGACGTCATGTCCCCGAAACTCTTCACCACTGCATTGGAAGATGTTTTCAAGCTCTTGGACTGGACTGGATTCGGCATCAACATAAATGGCGAATACATCACTCACCTTCGATTTGCAGATGATATCGTGGTTATGGCAGAATCGCTGGAGGACCTTGGTACCATGCTCAATGACCTCAACAGTGTCTCCCGACTAGTGGGTCTAAAAATGAACATGGACAAGACGAAAGTCATGCACAATAACCATGTCATTTCAGCACCGGTCCTAGTCGGGAACGCGGATCTCGAAGTTGTCGATCACTATGTATACCTGAGACAAACAGTCCAGTTAGGTAGGCACAACTTCGAGAAAGAGGTCAATCGACGAATCCAGCACGGCTGGGCAGCGTTCGGGAAGCTGAGGAAGATCTTCTTGTCCAATATTCCACAGTGTCTGAAGACGAAGGTCTACGACCAGTGTGTGTTACCGGTGATGACTTACGGAACAGAGGCGTGGTCTCTAAATGTTGGCCTTATATCAAGGCTCAAAGTCGCTCAGCGTGCCATGGAGCGGGATATGCTTGGGATCTCTACGTGATAAGATCCGTAATACGGAAATCCGTAGGAGAACGGGAGTAACCGACATAGCCTGCCGGGTCAGCATGCTGAAGTGGCAATGGGCAGGCCACATCGCTCGACGAACCGACAACCGTTGGGGAAGAAAGGTTCTCGAGTGGCGACCGCGTATTGGACGGCGCAGTGTAGGACGGCCTCCCACCAGGTGGACCGATGACCTGGTCAAAGTCGCAGGCATTCGTTGGATGCAGGCGGCACAGGACTGTTCGCTGTGGCGTTCTCTTGGGGAGGCCTATGTCCAGCAGTGGACGATGAAAGGCTGATGGATGGATGGATGGATGGATGGATGGATGGATGGATGGATGAATTAAATTTCTTGAATTATCAATTAAACAGAAAATTATTAATTATTAGAATTAATTCATTATATTGAGCACTATTGAAAAGAATAAAAAAAAAATTTCACTCAAAATTTTGCTGTCCTGTGCACTTGCCCCGACTGCCCCTAGTGTAAATCCACCGCTGAACATTGAGATTTAAAAAATAAACTAACGAAGGCTTTTATTTAGTATCATGATGCAACAGAGCAATCAGCAATTAAAATATGATGAAATGTCGAATTTGTAAACCCGCAAAAGCGTGGCGTACAGTATCTATTAGGTTTTTGAATGAGCTTTTATAGTGTCACACTATAAGCTCATTCAAAAAACAAGTATTTTTACAAAAGTTTTGGCTATGGTTCGGACATGTGCAAAGAATGCCGGACGTGCGTCTGGTTAAGAAGATATGCAATGCAAAAGTGGAAGGACGTAGGTGCAGGGGGAGACCGAGACTCACCTACCTAGACCAAATCGATCATGTATTGAAGGAAGGTGGAGCCAGAAGTCTCCGAAACCGGCGAGTGTGTATGAAGAGAATTATGAATGTTGAGTAAGCGAGCGATGTTTGCAAGAATAGAGCCTTTTGGCACTCTGTTCTCTCTGCCTACCTCGCAAGGGAGATGGCGTGAATATAAGTAAGTTATGGCGTTTACTTGATTTTCTACTATTCTGACGTTTCGAATACTTTGCAACATTCATGGTCACGGATAGAATTCGCTTAAATATGTGTAAGTATTAGTATGTTCTCAATCAAAAGCTTATAAACAGTGTTCCTGCAAATACCACGATATTGACTATCAGAATATACTAAAAACAATTTATATAAAACTCTATTATATTAATTATTTATATATATTTTTAGCATTTGACATGCTTAGCACTATACATTAAACACAAAGTGAAAAGTATTTTCGATTTCACATTTTTCACGTTGTGTTTAATCTATTATATTAAGATCAAAATCCGTTTTTATACTGCGTAGTTTGTACAAAGGAACAAGAACGGCTCACAGGAATCGATCGATCGTCTCTTCCACGTAAATAAATGTTGTACATAAAGCTTATGTATTAGTTATTTGTGTACCTAAACTCCGCATCGCACGTCACTGTCATGCGCATTGGGTACTGCGATCGATTAGTGGCTAAAGTTAGTACATACTTCGCTTGTTTACGTTGCTCTATTAATGATTTTTATATTAAATAGGTAGTTGTTTTTCATCCACCATCCATCGGACTTGGAACGTGCAGATACAGAACTTGTATTTGTACAAGTAATAAAACTATGTCATAATAAATAAAATAGCTGTCATAAAGAGAGGTATTTATGTAGTAAAATTAAAATGTATTATTGTTGTAAGAAAACTGTACATGATTTATAGAAAATATTATTCATTTAATAGTACTTGATATGCTTGGTTCAGATAATTTTACATCAGAACATAAGTCGATTTTTTTTTTTTTTTTTACTACATGGGTAGCGATCCAGCATACGTTGCACCTGATGGGAAGTGGTACCCTAGTCTATAGACGCTAACAACACCTGAGGTATCCCTCGCGCGTCGCCATCTCCAAGGAAAGGGATAGGAGAGATATTAAGGAGAGGATAGGTAGGATACTAAGAAGAGGTTAGGAAGGATAATAACGAGAGGATAGGGAGGGGGTTTAGGCCTGCGGCGCTCTCACTCATCACACGAAACACAATGGTAGGGCATAACTACCATTGTTACACGCTGATCTTTTGTTAGAGGGCGGCATTTCCCCGATTGAGCCGGCCCGTTCTTGCTAGGATAAGCAAGGCTCTACCATTAGATAAATTCGTTCCAAAAACGCTAATATTCTTCAGTAAATTAGCAAAATTAAGATTTTGTTCTTATTTACATAAAATACATAACAAAGCAGTCAGTAAAATTTTGCATAAATAAATAAGTAGTTATCTCGCATAACTTAGTCCAGAGTAAAAAAAGGATAATTGTTCATTATGATCGACGGTATGTGGTATTTGGCTGATCATAGTCCGAAGCGTGCCCTGCCAGCCTGTAATCCACAGGCTGCAATCCGGCTCGAATGCGTACCGCAGTGCGGGTTAGGGCGTGCCCCAGAGGCGACGCGTACCGACCCGCTCCCGTCGGTACGAACAATGGCAGATGCGGCGATGGGGGCCGCCACCCATCACGCCTTGCCATTTTAGCGAATCGAGGGGAGCAGAGTGTCGAGTAGGCACGTGGAATGTAAGAGATGGTGTGGAAGGTAAGTTACACGAGCTGGTAACCGTCATGTCGGACAGACAGCTTGATGTGTTCTGTGTAACAGAGACCAAGTGAAAGGGTAGCGACGCCTGTGATCTTCCTGGTGGTGGGATAGCTCTGTGGTCTGGTGTACCGCAGGCTCTTCGGTGGCATCGGATCTAGAGAAGTTCTGGGATAATGTTAGGGAAGTTCTGGATTTGGCAGAAGCTAGTGAACACGTGATCATATGCGGAGACTTGAATGGATGGGTTTGGGACCAAGCGCCCAGACTTTGAGGACGTGCTTGGTTCATTTGGTGATAAGAGAGTGAACGATGCAGGTAGGCTCATTGCGGATGTATGTATGCAAAGAAACCTTATTGTGTCAAACACATTTTTTCAACATAAGGACATTCATATGTATACATGGAGAAGGAATGAACGGAGAAGTATGATAGATTTAATTCTGGTAGACAGTCGCCTCCGAAGTAAAATTCTGGATACAAGAGCCTACAGGGGTCCCACTGTTGACACGGACCACTATCTCGTTATTGCGAGATTTAGTGGTCTGTTAAGAAAATGGAGACACTGGCGAGAGCGTGTCCACTTCGGAGGGCTTGAAAGAATAAAGGTTGAAAAGTTGCAAGATGAGAGTGTAAGAGCAAAATATGCAGAGGGTGTCCGTGAACGGCTGACAATGGCAAGTCGGCCGGGATCTGACATAGAAGAATGCTGGAGAGTATTGAAAGATAGTATGGTAGATACAGCGAAAGAAGTATGTGGATGTTCAAAGAAGCATAGGAAAGTGAAAGGTGATGCATGGTGGGATACGGAAGTAGCAGCTTCCGTAGACCAAAAGAAGAAAGCGTGGCTGGACTATGTATCTTCTTTGAACCTGAGTGCAAGTATGAAAGAACAGAAGAAAGAAATATACCGGCAACGTAAGAATGACACCAAAGCCTTAGTGAAAGAGAAGCGTGATAGAGCAAATATGATTGCAGAAGAAAGGCTGACCAAAAACTTCGAGAGAAACACCAAACTTTTCTGGAGGGAGGTGAAGAAATCTCGGAGTGGTTGGTCAGCTTTCAGAATGAATAAAATAAGGTCTAAAGGTGGAGACATTCTTACGCAAACACAAGATGTGTTAAGCTGACGGAGTGAATATTTTGGAGATATGTATGCGGATGTTCAAGGTGATGCTGGTGCCATATGTGGTTTAACAGATCAGCATTCGGTACCGGCATCCTCTGATGACATTAGTATGGATGAAGTTGAATGGGCGATTAGAAGTTTCAAAAATGGTAAGGCAGCGAGTATTGACATGGTGTCGCTGAGATGATCAAGCTTGGAGGCTCATGTGTCTGGGAATCCTTCCTGATGCTTCTCAATTTATGTTGGAGCTCAGGAATGGTTCCACAAGGACTGGAGAAGCGCAGTCATCGTGCCCTTGTTTAAAAACAAGGGTTCACGTTATGACTGTGCAAACTACAAAGCCATAAGCTTAACCAGTTTGGCAGCCAAAGTGTATGGTAAGATTATTGAAAGGAGAATGAGGATGATGTCTGATGATTTTTTGTGTGAGGCACAAGGAGGTTTCAGGTGTGGAAGAGGATGCATGGATCAAGTGTTTTCTCTGCGCAACATTGTGGAGAATCATCTGGCTGTAGGCCAGAGGGTTTTCTGCAGTTTTGTGGATTTGGAGAAAGTATTTGACACGGTTGTACGAAAGGAACTTTGGGACATTTTGCCGGCATATGGTTTATAACGAATCTTGTGTATCAATAGCTTTTATTTAAAAAAATCTAATCAATTTGGTTGGAAAGATTCGCAATATTTTAATATATACTCGTAGATAGTCATTTTCAATTAGCCAAATGTTCACTGTTTTGCTAGAATAAATTATTTGATATGAACTACAATATCTGTCAACTGAATCGTTTGAAATAGGGATTCTCTATGTTAAGATTTTGATGACCCAACTTAAATCCAAAAGACACTCATTAGTATCCTCCTTTAACTAACAATAATGCTTCTTTGTAGCTTCTTTACGTTCTACCACAACTATTTATTTTGTGCTATACCCTTGTGTCTAGTCTACTCTTAGAAACAAGCCTTAGAGAAAAGGCTTGCAAAATGAATTGGTATAAGTTTTTGTTAGTAGCGTGGAATGGGTTGCAATAAGTTACATCCCTTGCACGTCAACAAACAGTCAATGCCGTAAAGTATATGTATATAGTGCGATTATTGTATGCCCATCTAGTTATCAACTCTCAAATTCTCAGATGTTTATATTCAAGGATCCCACTTGGTTTTTGCTAAAATAAATGTGATTTTTAGCAGTTTTGGTTTTAAGTAAATAATGTATATAATTAATTTTCTTTTTAGTTTGTTTATTTAAATTATATTTTGATTTATTTTTTATTATCAATTTAATGTTGTTTTGTTAATTTATCAATGAATTGTTTCTTATTATTGTTTTTTTTACTATATTATTTCTTATTATATATCTGCCTACATCGCAAGGGAAATGGCGTTAGGATAAGTTAATTAGTTTTTTCTTATTTTTGTTTTAATGATTTAATTGTAAGATTTGATGCCAAGCACCCCACACTTTTTTTTTTACAATTATTATTTATTATAATATTAGGTTCGACTAAGTATTAAAGTGTTATTTTAGTTTTTAAACTATAATTTATTTTCTTCTTTTTAGTCTCAAAACAGTATCAAAGTTACTTTTATTTAAAAGAGATAAAGGCGACTAAGTTGTGATAATTTAACTTTAAACTTCATCATATATACTAGGTACTACCGTGATTTTTTTCACATATCTAAAAACAGCCATTTAGACCTGGCTCACTTGACTATAACTGTGTATCTTGTGTGTGTCTATCTTGGACTATAACATACAGATAACTATTAACAAACGTAAACATTTGTATTGTAAATGCAACTAACCTTAACCTCCAGGCGTCCCCAACGAGCTATTAAGGTCATCCATAGATACATGCATCATAATACGTATCTATAAATAGATATCTATCACATCATCGTACAGTGCAGTGTGCTCTTTAATAAATGCAGAGGCTTGTAACAAAAGAATATTATACAACTTGCACTTATAATATTACTAGAATCTGCTCGCGACTTGTTCCGCGTGGATTTAGTATATATAAATAAATAACTATCCATCCATCCATCAGCCTTTCAAAGTCCACTGCTGGACATAGGCCTCCCCAAGAGAACGCCACAACATGTGTTTCGCTCATATGGGGGATAGTGCCGTAATCGCCACGCTTGGCAGGCGGGTTGGCGATCGCAGTGGATGTTGTTAATACTTGAGGAAGTGCTGCTGCCACTGCCCGCTGGAGAGGGGTGGGACAATTCTAACGCCGGCCCCACACGGAACAAAAAAAAATTAGTTATTATTTTTTGTGCATATTAATTATCTCTATGTAAAAATACCTACTCCACGGGAACCATCCCTTTTTCCGGGATGAAAAGTAAGCCTAGGTCCTTTTATGGACTCTATGTTAAACGTTTTGAAATAAAACTACGTTTACGGAATCTATCGCGTTTACTTGATTTTTATACTATCCCGAGAGAGAGAGGTGGGATAATTCTAAAGCTGGCCCCACACGGCGGAGCATATAAATACTAAATTTTATGATGATCAGTTCTATAGTTACGCTGTCAAGAAGTAACAAACAAACAAATTCACATTTATATTATAAGTAAGGATTGACCCAATTCTGAAGTCCACGTGGATGAAATCGCGGGCAAAATCTAGTGGCATTTATTTTTAAACCAAGTGTGGTAAGCAAGCAAATGGCACGCCTGATGGTAAAGCGGTTACCGTAGCCTATATATAGATGCTAGCAACACCAGAGGCATCACTCGCGGGTACGCACACCAGAAAAAGCCATCGGAGATGGCTAGGAAGGACGGTACCTTCTAATTCTAAATTTAATTTCATATCCGTGAAATGAATTTGTGAGGAACTGCTTGACAGTATTCTTTGTATAGTTGAGTCTATGGTTCGCCGCTTATGACACCCGTGGGAAAGCATGAGGTGGTGACACTATATTTTTATTCTGTAAAAGTATTTACGTTTCAGACGCACTGAGCTATCGTGACATTTGATGAGTTTTTCGTAGTGGTTTTTGTAGTGGCCGGCTCGATCGGGGAAGTACCACCCTGTTACTAAAGATCAACAACGGCAGGTACTTCTACCGTTTCATATGGTGAGTGAGAATACCGGAGGCCCGAACCCCCTTCTTATCCTCTCCTTAGTATCGTTCCTATCCTCTCTTTAATATCCTACATATCCTTTTCCTTGGAGATGGCGCCGCGCGAGTGATACCTTTGGTGTTGCGGTAACCGCTTACAATTACGTGGGCCATGTATTTGTTTGCCACCCACATAGTATAATAATAAAAAAAAACCTCTGGTTATCCCTTTGAGGATTAAGAAGATACTAAGACTATTAAGATATTATTGAAAAAAAAATGTTATGAATTGTTGTCTCGATTCTCTATTTTTGTCATATACTGTTAATACATATCTAATACTGTTATCACCCTTCTAATCTGATAAGGTAATCTTATGTACCTTGAAAAGTTTTAATCTTTGTACCCAAATGTATTGTGATTACGTAATATTTTATGCGGATATATCTTCATCCTGTTTATCTATTCAATAGATGCGAAAAAAAATGCAATTTGTGTCTGTATTACTCAGGTAATACATACAATTCTTTTGTATGCATGAGTATGTCTGCTATATAACTGCCTCTGTGGTGCAGCGGCAGTGTGAGCGACTTCTGATCATGAGTTCTCGGGTTCGATCCCCGGGTCGGGCGGTGTTATTGAGCTTTTTCGTAAAAAGAAAAATCCTCAGTAGCAGCCCGGAGTTTGGAAATGTGCCCGTTAGACGGCAATAGGCTCGCCCCTATTACGTGCCACTTAAACTGCTACCCCTTTGAGGAATACAGGCGTGATGCTATGTTTAAAAATACTGGTCATAAGCCATTCTCGTTTTTTATGAGTATGCCTAAACAGAATTAACTTAAGATCAATTTATCACATTTTGATCAAATTTACTAAAGATATGTCAATTTGATATCAGAAGAAACGGCCAGAACTTATTATAGGTGCCATAGGTAAAGCTGTTACTTACAGAGCTATGTCTGTATATTTAAGATATTTCAAAACAAAACATTGTTCTTTAATTTTTGTTGATCTGATTGCTTGTTCGCCCTTATCCTTGAAAAAAAATCTTGTATACATTTTATCCCGCTACTATGCCGAAAATCTGAAATATATCTAATAACTAGCTATTGCCGGTGGCGGCGGCGCAAAGGATAGTAATATTATAAATGCGCAAGTAGTCATGTTTGTTAGTTTATTTTATACGCTTTCTCACCGTAACTATTCAACCGATCATCATAAAATAGTTCATCTACGGTTGTTATATGTTTGTCCTTCGCACGCTACGCAAACCGTCTTAAACTGGCTTAAGGTCTATCGGTAGATCCTAAAGTGATAGAGATATGATGATGATGTTCACCCGCTGAGTTACCATTGCCTGAAGCATTTCTCGCCGCATATTCCATTTAATAAAGACCTCTACTTTTTATACGTCTTACTGTAATGGAGAGTTCAGGTAATATCTGTTACTCGGTCGGGCATCGGTCGATGCTGATGAAATAATCGTCTGTTGCAGTCTATTGCTTGATATACACCTCTTCCAATGACTATAGGTACATCCAGTGTACTCCTATCGCTTTTCTTCTGATCTGAAACAATCTAGCTGTAGCTCATCTTACTCTTTGCTAAATAAATAGGGATTTTTTGAGACGTGAAAAGATGTATACCGTCGTGCACCTCGTTTTTCGGGGCAGGGTAGTGTGTGGTTCTCACCCATCATATAAATTCGCCGTGTGCCGTCCCTTTCCCCTATTGGTTGGCCACTGTCACTACCCCATTATTGTGTGGTGGCTAAGGAAATAAATAATTGCACTACTGGTGGTAGTATTCCGCGTGAATTTTAGAATGTCATGTGTTAAGACTCCTCGTCAAAAAAAAAAGGGAAAAGTCCTGGACCTCATTTCTGAGTTTATTTCGGAGCCGACATGTCATATTTACTTTGTACAGCTAATCTCTGCATAGAAGTCAACGTGTAGACTTGTCGACCTAATTATGAGGTCGTAGCTACTTATTGACTCCCCTCTCCCTCTCCTTCTTGAATGAGACACTGCTTAACAATTGTATCGCAGTCCTAGTGTTAAAGATAAAACTTACACTAGTCAATTCTGAATACATTTATAAAAATAATTAACACCATTTCAACTTTACATTTGAAAATGAACTGTATGATACTTTAATAAGGTTGTCAGTTAATTGAATAGTGGTACATAGGTCTTTGTCGTGTAAGTGTTTCGGCGAAACCCATAGTCTAGTTTAAAAGACGTGTTTTTGTTAGGTCACTGACCTCGTAGCACGTAGATGTTTCGTAGCCCCTAAAGTGCTACGAACATAAATATGTTCTAAATACTTAAAGGTATATATATACATAATTACCTGTATTGTATACACTGTATAACAATTTCTAGCTGATATTTTAGATTGGACTGCCTCGCTTTTATAATAGATTTAGTAAATTCGATCAGCGACGTTCCGTGTTCGGACTCCGGGTTGACTCGTTCTAAGTTTTAGTATCCTCAATAGCTATAGCTAAACTGTCTATGATCCTTTCACTTCGTTTCTCATTCCACACTCACATCCTTACTCTCCACTTTCTATCTCTTTCCCTGAGGCTTTTATGACTTTGGTATTACGTATATTATACGCTAGTGTTTTTCTTCGATTAATTGTTTTTTTTTTGTGTTGTTATTTTTTATAACGTTTTAGTATATTTTAACCACATTTTGATTTTATTTTTATTAATATTTTTACAATTTTTTGTTGCTAATATTAGTCACAGTACAGTCCAATTATTTAATTTTAAGCGTGCTAAGTTAAATGCATAAGATTTAAGTTGTAACTAAGTAATTATAAACTTCATGTTCATTAATTATTTTGTATAGCTTTTATAAAAAAAAAATTAAAATTGATCAGTTTGTCTAGATCTATCAAAAATATTTGCCAAAATCTATAAAAAAATATGTTAAATTTTTATTGCTTAGCTAATATTATCACACTGAATACGACAACATATAAGTACCAATATGACCTAATAACTAAAATAGTTACGTGATTAATGCATACATATATTTCGATGATATTTTAATATATTTTGATAAATATAGATCGTTAAAAATAACATGTAAAAAATATATGTGAAGGGCAATGATATTTTACACAAGATATGTTACGTTCATAGTAAATGACGTTTAAAATCTGTTCCCGCATTACTATTACTTACGCGCACTATTATCGCGCACACTATTGACAAGTTGCACTAATGAGCAGTACGAAAGATAGGATAACCATATAAGTGAAAGAGATAGCTCTATCTTTTCAATTGTCAATTGTTTTAGTTCAATTGTCGTCTTCCAAGCATAGATTATGATTTTTTGAGACCAGTCAACAGAGCTGGCAATAGCCAGCTCTGTTGACTGGTCTCAAAACCTTTTTTAGCCACCTCCAAAATATTGGAGGTGGCTAAAAAAGGTAGATAGAAGGTAAATGAAATACGATAAAATACTTATAGACATTGTATGAATCCTGATTTTATTCAGTATATTAAGTATTAAAACAAGTTTCATTTGTTACAATATTGGAATTATTTATATTATGGTGGCTTTCGTCTACAATAAACATTTACCACAAGCATATTTGCTATTATTTTATTTTTAAATAGTAATCTGTTATATAAACAAATTATTATAAAATTCATAAATGAAAAACTGAACTAGAGGTAATTTTGTGACTTTAATGCCGGTTTCCTTTATTTTTTTTATTTTTTTTTGTTTCCCCTCTGTACTAATAATCTATGTCAACAGTGCAGGGCGTCCTTATCGATCCTGTGAAAAAATATCTCATTGACAGCCATTTATAAAAATATATCATAAATATTTTTATTGAAATATGCCAATAAACTATTGCTATACATATTTCTATATACTTACATGTGATTGGAGATCCCTTGTGTTTTATTAACTTTGGTATCGTATTATGTACACTTTTTAATCACACATCATGGCATATTTGTTATTTTTGTTACTCAATGCATCTGTCAACGTGACAGCTCATGAGTTTACTCGTCGACTGCTTGACGCGGACTAAAGACAAAACGTCCTAATTAGGACGTTTTGGAGTCTTCACAAAACGCGCGCTTGTAACATATCTGCCTCTTTTTTATATGCAATATCATTGGTGAAGGGTGCATTCCTTAACATACTACTCTGTCAAGAAAGTACCGTCAAAAGATCAATAATACACAACATTTTTGTTATTCATCCAAATTTATTTTATCACCTTCAAAGTATGCTCCTTCAGAAACGATAGACACGCCAACGAATAATCCAATCATCAAAGCATTTTTTGAACGCTGTTTCCGGAATTGAGTTCAGTTCTCGCCGCGAATTCTCCTTTATGTCTTCTACCGATTGAAAACGGGTGCCACGAAGTGGTAATTTGAGTTTAGGAAAAAGAAAGAAGTCGGCTGGAGCCATATCTGGTGAATATGGTGGTTGCTCGATGGTATTTGTTGAGTGTTTGCACAAAAATTCATACACAATGATGGCTTTGTGCGAAGGCGCATTATCGTGGTGCAAAATCCAAGAATTTTCTTTACACAAATCTGGCCTTTTTCGTCGAATTTGCTCTCTTAAACGCTCAAATAATATTCTTTATTTACCGTTTGAACTTTGGCAAGAATTGCGAGTGCACAACACCGCGATAGTCAAAGAAAACAGTCAACATGACTGACTTTTGATCGACTTTGGCGTGGTTCTTTCGGTTTCGGTTCAGTTGGAAGTCGCCACTCTGAAGCTTGTTGACTAGTTTGCATGTCAAACTCGTAAACCCACGTCTCGTCACCAGTAACAATGCGTTTCATGAATGTTGGGTCGGAACTGACTCGTTCTATCATGTCCTCAGCGACTCTCATGCGATTGAGCTTTTGGAGAAAAATTAGGCCTTTTGACACTAGCCGAGCGGAAACATGTTTCATACCCAAGTGATTATTTAAAATGGTGATCGACTCGTGAGACACAGAAAGTTCGGCGGCTATCTCTCTCAAAGTTGAATGAGGATTTTCAGTCACTATTCCCTTCACTTTTGCAATGTTAACTTCAGTTGCAGACGTTGATGGCCTACCAGAGCGAGGCAAATCTTTTGTCACATCTCGACCACTTTTAAACGCTTTGTACCACTCATAAGCACGTGTTTTTGATAAAGTCGATTCACCGTAAGCCTTCTGTAACATTTTCAGTGACTCCGAACACGAAATTCCATTGGCGATGCAAAATTTAAGACAAACTCTTTGTTCGATGTTTTTGCCCATTATCAAATTCGCAATACACACTAGATATGATATAACTAAAAACAGCACTGTATTTAATATAAATGACACATGCAACTCAAACTCCGCGCCAAAATGGATAACAGTTGGGCCAATATACACAACAAAAAAAAATTGGAACATAAACAAATCATCCATTCCCAATACTTTATTGACTGAATGTATTTTCATTCGTCCTTCGAAAACGAAATGTAGATGTAACACATCCTCGGTTTTAGTTCTTTGATGAGCATAGACTTCATGAAAAACGCATTTTTTTCTGCAACTCATAGTGTCTCTTATGGGCACGAGCCTCCTCTCAGTCCGCACTGGCCTAGTAAGATGGCCTATGGCCTATACATCCTCTCAAATCTGAGGGTAGATCCGTGCTTAAGTTTTATTTATGCTACATGTGTGGCGAACAAGCGTACGGCCTACCTGATGGTAAGCAGTTACCGTAGCCTATAGACGCCAGCAACACCAGAGGTATCACTTGCGCGTCGCCATCTCCTAGGAAAGGGTTAGGAGATGGATAGGAAGGATACCAAGGAGAAGATAGGTAGGATACTAAGGAGAGGATAGGAAGGCGGTTTAGGCCTCCGGCGCTCTCACTCACCATACGAAACACAACCGCAGGCGTAACCATCGTTGTTACACGCTAATCTTTTCTGAGAGGGTGGTACTTCCACGATTGAGCCGGCCCATTTGCGTGGGGATAAGCAAGGTTCTACCACTAGAAAGTGTGCCCAGTACAATTATGCACGGTAATGGCTTGAGGAATATAAACAAAAAATATTATTGAACTATATTTCTCAATGAAATAAACTTATCTGTTCTTATCGAGTATTGTCACATACTTAACATTACTATTGACACTCGCGAGTGGTGACGTCATCGAATAATATTTATACGAATGTCATGTTCATTTTTTAGTTATGTACCTATGCATGATATCCAATCAATGCTAGTCAGAAGGCCAAGAGTCTAATCAAAAAGACGTGTCAAAAAGAACTTACTTCTTAATTTCCGTTCTATTTGCCATCTAGATATTTTAAGGAAATAAGCACTTTTCAAACGTCACTACATCTTTTTCCTTATCCACAAATAATTTGTACTTTAAAAGTAGCGTAGCGGAGCATGTCAAATGCTAAAAAAAATATAGATCAAAAATGTAACTACATCAATTATCACTGCTCGGTGAATAGAAACGACGGCACGTGGCCTTCCGGAGAGAGAGATTTTCTAGACAGCTTATGAAATCTGTAAACCTGAAATGGACTTAGTGTACTAATGGGATAAATCTCTCTCACTCTGAGGAAAGATCGGTATCTGACATTAGGACAAAGTGTTGCCGAAAAAAAAACGGTTATTTTTCGTGTCCTTATACTTGCTGTAGGACAAAGGCCCAACCAATATTGTTATTATAATGATTAACTGTGTAATCACACAGGAGGAGTAATCACTCCTCGTGCTGCTGGGCTTATTAGCAGCAGCTACCACTTACAAAGTGAGCCGTAACGCTACTGTCTACTGTCATAAAAAAGTAACACCATCTGGAAACGATCTCGTCCAAGACAGTTCGTTTTCAGCGCTCTTTCCTACTAAGCTCTGGAATGGTTATTTGTTTGCAATTTATCACTGCTTAGTGAAGGAAAACATGGTATGGAAACCTGCATGCCTGAGAGATTTTCTCGACGGCTTGTGAAGTCTGCCAACCCGCATTGGGCCAGCGGGCATTTTTAACGAGGAACAATTCAGCCATGTGTCTTTTTAAGGTACCTAACTATTATTATTCAAACAGCGTGCGTCCCGAAAGATCTCGAAGAGGTACAATTTTTTCCGCGAGTTATTATCGCGTTGGCAAAAATGATTATTATTTTGGTAATATACTTACACAATATATAAATAAAAATGAAAAGGCCGGCAGTAATCTGAAATAGTGTACCTTTCAAATGGTATGTTTTTTTAAATAGGTAAGTATAGATTATATTATAAATTGTTAGTTAGTACAGATAGATAGGTAGGTTACTATGCTCAAGAAATAATAACAAGACTATTGCTTAACATTATGATTCAGAAAAGTTATTATATGGTAGCTACCAGAACTTCTAAAACATAATTTCATTGTAACAAGCATTACAAAATGGCGTCTTATGGAGTTGACACAGCGCATGTCGCACTCAGCGTGGTTCGTCGATTCCCGGAAAAGGCGCGAATCGCCATTTTGTGTGCGCGCGTCACAAGCCCTACGCCGCTTGCGCAAGAGTGAACGCTGTTATTTAAAATTAATGTTTGCGTGGTTAGTTGATTTAAATCAACAGGTTGGTGTATAGTATTCATGTTATTCTTATAATAGGTACTCGAAACGTATCGCTTTATTGTATTCGTGGTATTAGGTACTATCTAGAAACAATCATGATTGTTTAACTAAAATACCAGTCCTTGGCATTTAATAATTAATTGTACAGCGTCCTTGTGACCCATCCTACACGGTGATGACATACTTATAGTACTCTTGTGCATTACTACACTTTAATTCCTGTACTGTGCCCATTTAGTAGGTATCTTTTTTTTACAACACCGTGTACTAAGGAATAATCCTTGTATCGCGGAGGACTTTACAAACATACAATTTCACGGACATAAAGTACACCCAGACTCAGAGCAACTATTTATGGAACACATAAAGAGTTGTCCTGTGTGGGTATCGAACCCACAACACTCAGGCGGGAGGCCTGTATCTAAACCGCCATCTGTGCAGTCTAAACCTAAACAGATGATCCTAAAACCTTTTTTATTACTTACCATTTTACGCTTCTCGCGGACATACTTTTACTCCGATAAGGAGTGTTCCAGGATTTTAATCCGTGTGGTGACGGACTAAGAATACAAGTGTCACTACCCCATTCTTTCCCACGGGTGTCCTATGAGGCGACTAAGGGAAGTAAGCAATTATCATCCATTGCATGACTGGTGTTAGGCTGGGTACCAAGTGGGAGTACTCACTTGGTACCTATCAGGTCCAAGCGGGTTGGTACCACCATCTCCCGTGTGACCGGCCATGAAGCACATCGTTGCGTTTGGCTGTAGCAGGAGATAGCAGTTTATTCTTTCATTTCATATCGGTGAAATGAAATGGTGAGCAGCTCTCGGAATAGTTAAGTCCATGAGTGACGGTTACCATTTACCATCAGATGGGCCGTGGCCCGTCTGCCACTACATGCAATAAAAAAAAATAAAAAATATGCCTCTAAACAACTCTATCGACCAAATTTTAAAGTTTTATTTTTGATGTGAAACATCTAATGTGGAGGGAGGGTAAAATCGGCTGTTAGCGTGGCGACGCTTTTATTGTAGTTGTCCCGTTCAAATCTTGCAAAATTAAATTGACATACTTCCCGGTTTCCGATTGAGCTGAAATTTTACACGCATGTGTATATCACGTGACAATGCAGTATTATGATGACATGGAGCTGATCTGATGATGGAGCTGGAAGGTGGACATAGGAACTCTATAATGAAACGGCGCATCCCCATCGAGTTTGGGCTCGTATGATTCGTCTTGCCGAATACTTTGTGTCTAGATGGTATCCAGGGGCTGATGATGAAGCTGGAAGGTGGCCGCAGTAACTATGTATAATGAAATGACGCAACCCCGTCGAAAGGTGACCACAGTAATTCTGTAATGAAACGACGCAACCCCATTGAGTTTGGGCTTGCATGATTCGTCTTGCCAAGTACTTTGTGTCTAGATGATATCCAGGGTCTTATGATGGAGCTGGAAGGTGACCACAGTAAACTCTGTAATGAAACGGCGCAACCCCATTGAGTTTGGAATCATTTGATTCGTCTTGACTAGTACTTTGTCTTAAGATAGTACCCAGGGTCTGATGATGGAGCTAGAAGGTGGCCATAGGAACTCCGTTATAAAACGACATGCCTAACTCCATCTAGTTTGGGCTCGTATGATTTGTCTTGACGAGTACTTTGTCTCTAGATGGTATCCAGGGTCTGACGATTGAGCTGGAAGGTGACCACAGTAACTCTTTAATGAAACTACGCAACCCTATCAAGTTTATACTCGTTTGATTCGTCTTGAGGAGTACTTTGTCAAGTTATGATCATTTTATTTCTACAAAATAAGTTCGATGTTTTCACATCTGCTAGACCGCGACGGCTAGTTTTTTTTTTATTTATTTTTTTATTGCCAACGGTGGCAAACGAGCAGAGGCCCACCTGATGGTAAGTAGTAACCGCCGCCCATGGACTATGGCAACACTAGGGGCACAGCCAAGTCGCTGCCTACCGTGAGTAAAGTGCTCTTCTCAAACCTCGTTTAAAGAGGGATAAGTCGTTTAGCTAATGAAATTTTTGTAAACTATTTATTTATTTCAATTTAAGTAATAGATGTTCCCAATCGCGACTCGTGGTAGTATTTTATGAAATAGATTATGCAGTAATTTATTTCATAAAATACCTGAGATACGACGTAAAAACTATATTTTTGGCTGCGGCGGAGCCGCGGGCAAATACTAGTAGTAATATAAATGTGCAAGTAACATTTATATTATAGTAAGCTACACTATTGTATTGGGGTTACACCCTATAATAATAGTTGTCAGTAAGATAAATAAATAATACAAAACAATATTATGTGGTTGTTTCTTAAATAATTTCGTAAGAACTATAGTAGTAATATGCCTATTAAATAAAATATTTTTTATAATTATTTGGTGAACATCGATATTATTTCTAATCAAGAGTAGAAATTATGATTCAAAATATTTGCAAAACATTTTAAGTACATCCTTTTGTCGTGTCATTCTACTCATCTACTGCTGTAGTTGTGTTTTGTGAATATTGTTTTGTGATTTAGTAAATCTAAGTTATATATTCAGTGATAAGAAGCCTAATTCATTGTTTATATATGGAGATATTTTATTTATTATGTAGACATTGATTAATTTATAATTATGGTGTTATTTTTGATCAAATATTGGATTTTGTGATATTTTAATTTTAAAATCATATCCATCAAAGATGTCTTTTGTCTCATTATCCCAAAAGTTTTAGTGTGAAAAAGTATAGGGCAATAGGGTAGTCGTTTATCTTCAAAGAACATAGGTATTGGTTTATGAATGTCCTTTCCAGGCCGAGAAAGTATATAGTATACATCTCCTTTCTTCATTTGTATAAAATTATAAATAACATAGTTGAGAGAGATGCAAGTAAGCCTAAATATGACACAATACTCAAAATTGGAATACATTCTAACGTTACCAAATTTTAGAGTACAGATAATTTTAAGATTTTACATTGAAAAGTGATGTTTCATCTTGGATCGGGTTATATCCGCCATTTTTACTATTGATAAACTTACGAGAGCGCTGTTTCTAAATATTTTTATTAATTCATGATACTTTTGTTAAGTTTCTTATTTTGTTAGGTGTGTAGTTATTTTGTAATTGTTTTTATTGTTGTTGTTACGATTCTTGTCTTACGAAAGGCATCAGATGGATGACCAAATGTGACACCTATTTATAACTGAACTTTTCCGCGCTTCTAAAGGAACGTTAAAGAAACATTCATTTCGTTTCGGCATTCGTTTCGTGTTCTGAATTCAAGTTTCTAAATTCTGAAGATGCCAGTAATCCCACTAGCATAAATAGCGGAATGGAAGGGACGCAGGTTCGATTCCCGTTCTCTTTTTCCACATTTCACAAATAATTTGTTCTACAACATTATTATTATTATTATTATTAAATATATATATATATATATATATATATATATATATATATATATATTAATCACATGTCGTGGAATGACATTATACAACAAGGTCCGATCATTTGTCATATTCTATTGTGGCTCCGTGTACCGTGCTGACAGATGTACGGATGTTGTCCTTGTTATGTAATTACTTCCAGTATTCATCACGACATTGAGCGCAACCGATGGGATAAAGTCCCTATCTAAGTATATTATTGGTTAGGTATTTTACTTACTTATCATCACGCCATCTCCTTTGCAGGGTAGGCCGAGAGAACAGTGTCAAAAGGCTCTATTCTTACATACATCTGTCGCTTCCTTGACATTCATAATTCTCTTCATACACGTTTGCTGGTTTCGAAGACTGCTGACTTCACCTTCCTTCAATGACCGATTTGGTGTAGGTAGGTGAGTCTCGGTCTCCCCCTGTACCTACATCCTTCCACTTTCGCATTGTATATCTTCTTAGCCAGTCGCTCGTCCGGTACCCATAACAAAATATCACTTTTTAAAGGTTTTGTCTGTATTTTTTTTTGTCTGTAGTTTTTGTCTGAAAGAGCAGTGAGACGTTTAATTGTAGTTCATTTTTATATTTTCAGTTAAAAGATTAACAATATAGAAACTTGTTTTTATAAATATTTATTTCCCTTTTATTTATGATATCCTACTAGCCTTAGTTTTGACAGGCCTCGTGGCCACTCAGGACAAATATTTGTGTGATGAACACAGATATTTGTACTGCGTCTGGGTGTTTTCTAACTATTATATGTATGTATTTACGAAAAAAGAGTAATATATATATCATATCCGTAATCTGGTACCATAGCACAAGCGTTAAGCTTAGTTTGGGACCAGAGGACGTTGTGTGAAATGTTCGTGAATATTTATTTGTTATTTATTTAGTAAGCTATTAATCATAAATTATTGCATTGTAATATTTTCTTAAAACATATTCAAATTTGTTAAATAAAACATATATATAGAGGTACAACAGTGGTAGTCTAGTGGTAACACCAAGAACTGCAAAGACAGTGGTATCGAGTTCGATTTCCAGTCCAAGATCATCGCACATCACACACGATTTTTAGAAATTCTGTGTGTATTTGTTTACAAATTATCAATGCATGGCAAAGGAAAACATCGCGAGAAAACCTGCTTGCTTTTTTTTGCGAAGCCTGAGAGATTTTCTCGACGGCTTGTGACTGCCACCCGCACTGGGCCGCGGCGGGCGTGGTGGACTACGGCCTGAATCCCTCTCACTCTAAGGGGATACTCATGCCCAATCCATCCATATCAGCCTTTTAACGTCCACTGCTGGACATAGGCCTCCCCAAGAATGGGGGATAGTGCCGTAATCGCCACGCTTGGCAGGCGGGTTGGCGATCGCAGTGGATGTTGTTAATACTCGAAGGCGTGCTACTGCCCACTTCCCCGGAATTCTCTCAGTCGGCTCTTACGAATCCCAAGGGTTGAGAGGGGTAGGACAATTCTAAAGCCGGCCCCATACGGCTGATCATGCCCAATAGAGGGACATTAACAGCTGAAAAAATGTGGAAAACGGTTGACCCTAAAGGCCATCCCTGCAATTTCCCACTAATTTGATACTTAAGCTAATTTGATAACTGTTCTATGCTTTGGAGCTCTTCGAGCTCAAAAGTCTGATAGAGATTTAATAAAACACTATTCGTTGAATTTTCAAATCGCAATAACTTTTGAATAAATGAACCGATTTTCTCGTAGTTTTAAGCTCTTTAAAGAATCTTAAAACTTGAACTGGTCAGACTGAAAATTTCATAGAAATTCCGAAAAACGAAACATTTTTTTAAATTTTTTTATGACAACGATATCTCACGAACGAATTAACCGATTTTGACCGTACTGGCGGCGATCGACGTGATTTTTTGATGTTAAGAGCTGATTAATTTTTGGAATCGATCGGTAAAACCGTTTAAAAGTTATTAAAAAAAAACATTTGAAAAACCAATTGTTTGTAGATTTTTTGAGATTTCTCAAGATCTACCGGTTTGAATCGGTCCTAATTGTATTCAATATCTAAGTTTGGTCAATTCCTTTCGAATGACGCCAACTCTGATGAAATCGGTCAAGCCGTTCAAAAGTTATGAGAGGCTACATACGGACACACACACACACACACACACACACACACACACACACACACACACACACACACACACACACACACATACATACTGACATCATCGCGGAAACATTCGGGGAGGCTTCCTAGGATCTCAAAACTTCCACATCCGTTGAAAACTCGATTTTCGATAAACGGGGTAAAACCAATAACCTCCAAACTTTTGAAAATCTTCAATGTTTTTTTTTTATTGCGTGTGGTTTCAGACGAGCCACGCCCATGGACTCGACTATACCGAGAGTATTGTCATGCCGCTGCTCACCAATTCATTTCACAGATATGAAATTAAATATAAACGGCTATCTCCTGCTACAGCCAAAACGCAACGATGTGCTTCATGGCCGGTCACACGGGATATGGTGGTACCAACCCGCTCGGGCCCGATACCAAGTGAGTACTCCCATTTGGTACCCAACCCTACCACCAGTCATGCAATGCATGACAATTGCTTACTTCCCTCAGTCGCCTCATACGACACCCGTTGGAAAGAATTCGGTGGTGACACTTGTACTCTTAGTCCGTCACCACACGGACAGTAAATTTTCTTAGCGGGAAGTTAAAAAAAACACCATATGTGTGTAATTCACACACGCCAGAAGTGAAACTTCTGAAAAGTACCCTACGAGAGATTGAGATGGATATAGAGTATCAGGAGTATTAGGATAAATGTAAGTTTTATTTGTTATCATTTCTTTCCAATATTTCAAGGTTGTAGAATGAAACCACTCAATACTTATAATTTGGTATGGTATATTACTTTTAAAACTTTATAATTACTTTACAGTCAAGTACTTAGCAATGCCTCGCCTAAGCCTATTTGTCTTCACCGAGTATTGCAGTCGAATGCATATCCCAGCTACTCGTATCGTCAGTTTTCTTGTAACATATCACCCCACTCCATATTGACTTTTACGAAACGGATATGAGGTGCCATTAGCGCCAAAACGATATCAATCACATTATTTATTACCTTAACGAAAATATTGAATGCAATTCATTTATATAAATAAATCTTAATTTAGTACTTAATATAAAACAATTACTACATTTAGCAATTTGAATTAACAAATTTATCAATTGACTAACAAATAGCTTACATATTATTTTTTACAAAGCTTAAAATTACCTCTCATTAATTAAATTTAATGGAGCATTAAAATTCATTTTCGTTTCATCGAGTTTCAAATCACAACGATTCTAAAATCGTACTAAAAGTTAATGAACACAAAGTGCGAAAATGTGAAAATGAAAATAACAGTTACAAACAGGATTTGAACCTGCAATACCTGGAAAATCGTACCAGATGCTTTGCCAATTCAGCCATCGTGACAACTACTTGTATATTCTTTCTTAATGTTTACATTGAAAGGCATTAATGCAACTTGCAAGTTGCTAAACATCGCCATTTAAAAATGCGAACGATGGATTGTGTGGTTAGGTACATTTTTTCCACGGGACCTCGGGTCCAGTTAGAGGGTTTTAGACAGTATTCAACCATATTAGCCAAATACGGGTTAGCAAACTTCACAGCTTTGCAAATCCCTTAGGTATGAAGGATACATCACTGAAGTAATCCAACACAGTACCAGTGGTCCGTCAACACCGGCGGAGAGACTTCACACGGTGGGTTTCTTTAGTGGGTGAAGGCCCCACACTACCCTGTTCGTTGCCCCGAACGACAGGTGTGCGGGTGGGTACATTTTTTTCCGCCTAAACAAAAAAAAAGTTTGTAGGATACAACACACTGTTCCTCCATCGAGTCACTGGTGCAATTATTTTATGTTAATATATTACTTCAATATTATTTTCCTGGAAGAACTGAAAAAACGCAAAAGACTAGGAAGTTTTTTTTTTAAGACAATAACCTGTACTAAGGAGTGTGATCGTATCGTGGGACACTTTACAAACATACAATCAATGTACACGTGGGACGTACCCACACATACATCCTGAGGTAGGGAACACTTAAATCTTCAATGAAACTAATCTAGAATGGATCTTCTCAATTAATAAATCTCATGTATCTATGAAGTTCTAAATATAGTCATCAATCACAATATATTTTTAATATAAATTAAACACTATTTAATTTATTTTTTATATAAAATTAAAACTATTAAACACCATTTAATTTATTTTTTATATAAAATTAAAACTAATCCTAATATAATTATTGTAACACTTATTAGTATTAATTATCTTTTTAATAATATCAAATCTTATCTTATCTTTATTGAGCTTATTCGTAAAGAGATAAATCCTCAGTAGCAGCCCGGAGTTTGGAAATGTCCCCGGTAGACGTCAATAGGCTCGCCCCCTATTACGTGGGACTTAAACATAGTTGGCGAACCGTGGGTGTGTAATACACCTCTGCCTACCCCTTCGGGGAATACAGGCGTGATTCTATGTTTTTTATGTATATCATTCAAATATGTTATTGAATCGTTATCACTATTAAAGCCGTTAAATATTATCATCATCTCCCTAACCTTATTTTTTTTATTGCATGTAGTGACAGATGAGCCACGGCCCATCTGATTGATGGTAAATGGTAACCGTCGCTCATGGACTCAGCTATACCGGAAATATTGTCAAGCCGCTGCTCACCATTTCTTTTCACTGATATGAAATGAAAGAATAAACGCTCTATCTCCTGCTACAGCCAAAACGCAACGATGTGCTTCATGGCCAGTCACACGGGAGATGGTGGTACCAACCCGCTCGGGCCTGATACCAAATGAATACTCCCACTTGGTACCACCAGTCATGCAATGGATGATAATTGCTTACTTCCCTTAGTGGCCTCATACGACACCCGTGTGAAAGAATGGGGTGGTGACACTTGTATTCTTAGTCCGTCATCACGCAGACAACCTCCCAAGCTTTGTTGTGATCGGCTTCCATTCTGTTTGATTTTAGTACACGAAGCGACTGTCTATCTGACCTTCACGACCCTGCTTAGGGGACAACTGGCGACCTTAGATTAAGACTCGAGTCACATTTTTTATCCAGACCTTTCTTATTTATTACTAGCTGAGTTGTTTTTTATAAAAAACGCCATTTCATACAAAATGTATGAGAAAATTAATGTTCATTGTCATTACCTATTTTTTAAATTTTCCATTCTTTAGTAGTTATTCTGCTTACCGGGCGGAGACAAATTCAACAAATCAAAGAACATAAAAATCGGCGCAGCCGTTCGTTAGTTATAAATGGTGCAACTAAACCGACTTTTTTTTATATAATTATGTAGATAGAGATTAAAACCATTAAGTATAACACGTTATAATACGAGGATGTGTGTCTTGGAGGACGAGGGCCGACGCGCGTCGGGCAATTTTCGAACAAAACCGGTTCTGGTCCTCACAAAACTACCTGACAGTTGTACAAATGATTGCTTTACGGATATTTTTAGGGTTTTGATTTTAGTACTCAATTGCACTCCGTTGTCTAGTGACCTGGATCTAGCTTTCTAGACTCCGTTCATAGGATATTATAATACATTAAAAAAAGGACGCTATAAAACGTTAGGTAATTTCCAATCTGCTGCATTTACTGAGAATAAAAGGCTACAGTTCAAAATATATGCATCTGCAAACTACTAGAAATTGGTTAAAGACTATCGAGATTCGGCAACATACATAGTTATAGGTGAAGTTAGTAAAATCGATTTTACAAGTAATTTAAATAAGGAACATGTTTACAGATTTTCCAGGTCCTTTTCAATTAAAAATTTTATTTGACAAAATAGAGAAAAATTATTCAGTCTGTTCAGTGGTGAGATATTACTAGTTCCTTTATTGGGACATAATTCATTTATTATTATAAATATAAATAAATTGTTTATTGGTATCTCTCACAAAGGGTTTTTACACAAACATGACATCGTTATATTCAATATATAATGAATTCCTTTGGGAGACACTGGTATCTGAACTAGGATTATTGTAGCAGTATTTTTTTTTTTATTGCAATTAGTGGTTGACGAGCCACGGTCCATCTGATGGTAAATAGTAACCGTCGCCCATGGACTCTACTATACCAAGAGTATTGTCAAGCCGCTGCTCACCAATTCATTTCACAGATATGAAATGAAATATAAACGGCTATCTCCTGCTACAGCCAAAACGCAACGATGTGCTTCATGACCGGTCACACGAGAGATGGTGGTACCAACCCGCTCGGGCCCGATACCAAGTGAGTACTCCCACTTGGTACCCAGCCCTACCACCAGTAATGCAATGGATGATAATAGCTTACTTCCCTTAGTCGTCTCATACGACACCCGTGGGAAAGAATAGGGTGGTGACACTTGTATCCTTAGTCCGTCACCACACGGACAGATTTCTCGATTATAATAATATATTGTTGTTTGTTTGGGCATAACTTTATTTATTTATGTAACGAATACATTTTTCTTTTTGTGCTCCCACTTCTGACTGAATTTGTGAAAAGTTTTGGTAATTTCGACCGACTGATAATAATTCTCTAGATTCTATAGGGACTCGATATTTACACATATTTTACCAAATAAAAAAATAATTATATTGACGTTTATAAATTATCTTATTGTACTCGTAAAATGTAACAACTCGCTTAACTAAATTCTTTAACTTGTCCACAGAGTGAGAAATGGCTAGTCTACGAAGAAATCAAAGAAGAAATCCTGGAAAAAATCCGAAAGCTTGAAGAGGAACGTCACACAGTAGATCTATGGTCTTGTGGACCCGAATGGGGTCGTAAACGACGCCGGAGACAGGTCACTGTCTCGCCCCCCTATGTGGTATATATGTTACCTGATGCAGATATCATGGAGGACTGGAGACTTGTACGGAAACTTCTAGAAAAAACTGAAAAGAAAGAAGGAGAACTAGAGGTATCTAGGAAAACCTGAAAATAAATAACTTAGAGAAGGGCGGTGATTTTTAGATTATTTTTGTATACTAAGATTAAAATCGTGAAGGAATAAATTAATTTTACCTGATTATCGTGGCTGGTATGTGATTATGGAACTCTGGTCAAAGTATTGTTATATTACAGCAAAATTATAATATACCCAATTATCTATTGAAAGAAGTTAAATGAAAGTATATTTAACATATACTTTTAACTATATCGTGGCAGTAATAATAGTAAGCGTAATTTGTTACTGTTTATTGTATGTTTATTAAGTACCTCGCATGTAACATTGGTACTATTCCCTAATGCGGTATGTAACCTTTAGAAAAATCAAGAAGATAAACACGTTACTGGCCAAAGCCGATTTCAATATCAATTAGTTTGCCTAGATCAAAACTCTCATATAGATGTGTAATCAAAATATTGTTAGTTATGTTGTGATTCATTCTAGAAAAATACATCTAATTATTAGTTTAGCATAGCTGCAACTAATTATTATTGTCAGTAACGTATTATATAGTATCCCAACAAACTATCAGCTCTCAGTCAGGGGATGTAATATTATATCTCAACTTAGAGCGAGCGCACATTGAGCCACTAGAGGCGACCACACTAGAACGACTAGTGGCCGCCACAAGTTGCGGCGTTTCTCCATACATTTTGTTTAGCATCGGCGCACACCGAGCGTTTGAGTGGCCGCGTCCGAGCCACAAGCTGCGGGAGTCGACCGCGCTCGCTACTTGTGGCCGCGTTTTGTCGTTCGTCTCTGTCGAGTACACTTGAACAACTGCCGCAAGTGGCAGCCACTGAAAGCCGCATCCAGCCACCAATGGCTGCCACTGGTGGCGCCGTGAGTGGTCTGACTGAACCACTGGTGGTCGCGTTTAGTAGCGGCGACTGGTGGCCCTAATGTGCGGAGGCTCTTAAGTGAGTTCTGAAGGGGAACATGTTTAATACTTTACAGCATTCATGATCGGATATCTTAAATTACTTTTTTGTTATTTTATTAGCATTTGCATTGAGGCGGAGATTAGGAGTTGCAACCAGGTTTCTACGATAGCTTAACGGCCTAAAGCATTTCCCCAACAAGGGAAAGACGCAAGTTCGAATCAAATGTATTATGTTATTAGTTAGCTAGAAAAACCAAACATAACGCATTGTTTCTTTGTGTGAAATTTCTGTAATGTGATGCAGCATTGAATATTAACTTCAGCCAGAGTTAAAGTATATAATATTAATATTAACACAGTTGTACAATACAGCATCTCGTAAAACGCTGGAATAACATTATTCAAAAGAAATATGTAAATAGAAATGATGAATAAATATTAAAGAGATCAGCCCTATTATACAAGACTAGCTTTACGTCGTGATCATTTTAAAAATTTTGTGTTATATATATGATAGGATCGCTCTCCTTGGTTTGCCTGCACTGAATCATTAATTATTCAGTTTATGAGGGTTAGAGAGTGATATTAGATTGCATATAATCTCCGAAATACATGCTTAGTAAATGTTTAAATTCTGCCGTTACATACTTTAAATAGCACGTTCTGAATAAAAAATCAAAGCTAATAAGAAAAAAAGAGTATTGAATAATTATGATCCTAGGTTTCCAATTCCTTGCTTGGCGATATAAAATACATTGTACTTGTTTCAAGTTGATTAAAAATATAATCTCTAGATACTTTGCGATTTATTTAATATTGGTTTGGGACATAACATTCGTTAAATAATATTTTTAATGCTTACTGCAAACTAAAATCTACTCTCTGATTCGACTAGTTAGCTGAGTCATAACAGTTGTTTTAAACAGAATGTTAACCTGGTTGTCTGAAACAAGTATTTTAAGATTTTAGCTGCTTGCACAGGCCTTAACTTAACATCAAATTAGACATTTATATCTTTTGGCTAATTGGTGTGTTGAATTCTAATTTATTACTCTTCCATTATGTTATTTATCATATTTTTTGAGATGGGACCTAATTTCTTGGATGTAAAGTAACGATAGTGCAAAATCGTATGATTGTCGCTGTAAGATGTTTATCAAATTACGAGAAACTTTGTGGACACAGTACCTATAATAATTTATTCTTGTAAAACTATTTTACTCTACTTGTGTTACCTAAAATAAGTCATGGAGAATCGGGGTATTGTCACATACCGAATTGTATTGTTTTACAAACTGATTGTAAAATGTTTTAAATAGAGTTTGACTTATATTTGTTTTAATTTATTTATCAAACTCCTTTTTTACGTTATAATAACACTGTATTAGTATGTGGGGTGATGCATTATAATATTGTCCTCTTTCTTGCGTATGTGTATTGTTCCATCCATCCATCCATCAGCCCATAAACGTCCACTGCTGGACATGGGCCTCTCCACGAATGGGGAGAAATGCCATAATCGCCACGCTGGGCAGGCGGGTTGGCGATCGCAGAATGGTGTTAAACGTTTCCCAGGAGTATGCTTCTGCCCATTCCCCTGGTGCTCCCTTAGTCGGTTTTAACGACACCCGCGGGCAAGTAAGGGGTGGTGACATATCGTATTCTTAATCCGTCACCACACGGACTACTACTGTGTATTGTTATAGATGTCTAAATATATAAGCGATTTACCACTAATAAAAATAATAAATAAATATTCAAGGACATTTTCACACAACGTCCTCTGGTCCCAAACTAAGCTTAACGCTTGTGCTATGGATACCAGATTATGGATATAATACATATACTACTTTTTTTTTTGTAAATACGTACATATAATGGATAGAAAACACCCAGACGCAGTACAAATATCTGTGTTCATCACATAAATAATTGTCCTGAGTGGGAATCGAACCCACGACCTCGTGTACGGAAGTCGGTTACACTACCGACCACGCCACGAGGCCCGTCAACCAGACACTCACTGACTCATCACGATATCTCCGAAACCGTATGTCCGATTGACTTGAAATTTTGCATAGATGCTCCATTCATGACGTAGACGCGCACTAAGAAAGGATTTTACGAAACTCCTATCCATAATATATATTTTTATCTGCTATCGTATTTAGGCTCACTCATTATCACAAAAACACAAACATGTCAACCGTTGCTATGGTTACCATTGATGTGTTTATTAAAATAACATCATGCTAGAAGTTGGTTTTTAACAAAATAATTTTAGTCATGTTTATGAGTTAAAGTGTATTTGGCATTAGTTTATTAGATTTTTAAAGACTTATTTTAGATATTCTGATTTCTATAATATTTCAAGTGGCATTAGTTTAATAGCTTTTTAAAGACTTATTACAGATAACAAATTATTTGTGAATGTGGAAAAAGAGAACTTTATTGCGAGCGGAATTAGAACTGCGTCCCTTCCAATCCGGGGAAGTGTTCTAAGTCGCTAAGCTGCACTGACCAACGGCAATACCCAATCTCCACATCACAATTGTCTTTATGACCCACTACACCAATCGGATGCAACGTATTTTGACCAGATCGGAGACGTTCTTAAGGAAGGCCAGGTTAAGAGTAATCGAAACCAACAAGCATGCATGAAAGCGCTGATGAAACTGTAGATGAAGCGAAAGATGTGTGTCAGGATCGTAGCAAGTGGAGAGTAGTGGTCTCTGCCTACCCCTACGGGAAAAAGGCGTGACAATATGTATGTGTGATTTTATAAAATAATAACAACTTTTAACTGCGTGCGTGAGCTTAATGACACTATTCAGAAAGAATGAGAGAAAAAGAGACAGTCAATGAGTTTTTCAAAAGAGATTTTGGTATTATTAGGCACATTGATCCGTTGCGGAAAACAATACTACGAAATGAGTGCAGGAAAGCGTAATCTGCACTAATTTATAGTGTATACTTTTAGTGCCCAATTGTGGATCTTCTCTGTTTTATACATCGAATGAATCTGTGGTGCAGCGGTAGTGTAAGCGACTGCTGATCATGAGGTCTCGGAATCTATTCAGTGCAGTGTTATTGAGCGTTTTTATAAAAAGAAAAATACTCAGTAGCAGCCCGGAGTTTGGAAATGTGCCCGGTAGACGGCAATGGGCTCACCCCCTATTACGTGGGACTTAAACATAGCTGGTGAATCGTGGGTGTGTACACCTCTACCTACCCCTTCGGGGAATACAGGTGTGATGCTGTTTTTGTTTATACATCAATGTTTATAACACATAATTATGGTAGGTTGTACGGCTTGATGGTGAGTAAGAAGGTAGGTTTGCCACCCTCTGAGTGGTAGGCGTGGTAGCCTATAGACCAAAGGCACCCTTCACGAGTAATCGACCCCAACAAAAGGTATAGGACATGAAGAGGAATGATGATATAGAGGAGATGAGGAAGTGGTCAGTTAAAGTAATAGGAAGGGAAAGAGGGGGTGTTTTGGTAGGCTAATTTCGAGATAGAAACACAATTTCATTTTAAATTTGATATAGGATACACGTACATTTCGTGATTTTATAAAATCGCGGGTAAAATAGGGGTCGAATTTAGAAAGTAAATCTTTAACACTGACGAAGTCGCGGATATCAGCTAGTAGTAGAATAAAGGAAAGTTTAATATAAATTGCTTCAGCAGTAGCCCTTGGCTTTGTTCGACAGTTGTTGCAGCAACGGTCGTAAGTCGGTACAATCGCTGTCCGTATGGCTATGGACTATCGACCTTTTAACGGGGAGTGCTCTGAGAAACTGTTTGAGGTGGTACCAACATCACCGTTTTACCACCCGGGCCACGAGACGCCGTACTAGGGTCCATCCATACCACCTGGAGACGATCTCGTCCAAGACGGTTCGTTTTCAGCGTTCTTTTCTACCACGTACGTGTAAGCTCTGGATTGAACTGCCTGCTGCGGTGTTTCCCCAGAGTTATGACTTGTCCCTCTTTAAACGAGGATTGAGAAGAGCCACCTTCTATCTCCATCATCAGACCCTGGATACCATCTAAAGACAAAGTACTCGTCAAGACAAATCAAACGATTCCAAACTGGATGGGGTTGCGTCTTTCCATTACAGTTACTGTGGCCCCCTTCCAGCTTCATCATCAGACCATAGATATCATCTAGGACTGGAGTACTAGTCAAGACATTTCAAATGAGCCCTAACACGATGGAGTTGCGCCATTTAATTACTGAGTTTCGCATGGCCAGCTTCCAGCTCCATCATCAGACCCTGGATACCATCTAAAGACAAAGTACTCATCAAGACAAATCAAACGAGGCCAAACTCGATGGGGTTACGTCGTTTCATTATAGAGTTAATGTGGCCACCTTCCAGCTTCATCATCAGACACTGGATACCACCTAGAGGCAAAGTACTCTTCAAGACGAATCATACGAGCCCAAACTCGATGGGGTTGCGCCGTTTCATTATAGAGTTCCTATGTCCAGCTTCCAGCTCCATCATCAGATCAGCTCCATGTCATCATAATATTGCATTGTAACGCGATATACATATGCGTGTAAAATTTCAGCTCAATTGGAAACCGGTAAGTGTGTCAAATTTAACTTGCATGATTTGAACGGGACAAGTTGATTTGATTTGAAAAGCGTCGCCACGCTAACAGCCGAATTTACCCACCCTCCGCATTAGATGTTTCACATCAAAAAACTAAGATAAGTGACACCACTCCATTACTTCCTGTGGGTGTTATACGAGGCGACTAAGCAAGGTACGCTGTTATCGCCCATTCCTTTACTGGTGGTTGGGCTGGGTATTAAGTGGGAGTACTTACTTGTTGTCGGGTCCGAGTGGGTTGTTCTTCGATGTATTTTGGTTGTAGTGGGAGATAGCCGTTCGTTGTTTAATATCATATCCGAAAAATTAAATGGTGAGCACTGTTCAGTCCATGAGCCACGGCTACCGCTTACCATCAGGTGGTCACCAAAAGCAATAAGAAAAGGATCGAAATATCTTGGATTTGTTTTGCTCTATAGGACTATTAGCAGCTTTCAACCCAGTCTTCAGCGTAGGGTGATGCAGAAATTACTGCTCCAAGTCTGGGTGTGTATGTTACCGTTCGTCAATTGCATATTTGTGAACTTTGAGCGACTCAACGTTTATTTGTCTTTTATGCTACTAATATGGCAAACAAGCATAGAACCTGCTTGATAATAAGCGCGGTTACCTTAGGCCTATCACCAGAGTATCATCACATTGCCCACCGTAGGGAAAGGGATAGATAACAGAGAGAGAGACGAGGAAGCGTGAGAAAGAGAGAGAAGATGTGCTCTCACCAGCTGGAACGTGTAGGTATGTACTGATATTCGAAAAAGGTTGGTATTTTTGTGATTTGTACTTTAGTTGACGTATTCAGCTACTTGGCCGTGTGGGCCCGGCTTTAGAATTGTCCCACCCCTCTCCACCCATGGGAGTCGTAAGAGCCGACTGAGGGAATACCGGTGGAGTGGGCAGCAGCACTCCCTTGAGTATTAACAATATCCACTGCGATTGCCAACCCGCTTTGCAAGCGTGGCGATTACGGCACTATACCTCCAATTTGGGGAGGCCTATGTCCAGCAGTGGACGTCAAAAGGCTGATGGATGGATGGATGGATTCAGCTACTTAAGAACAAATTAATTGTGAAAGTGGAAACAGAGATTTACTGCGAGCAGGATCTAAAAGACGTCTTAAAGAGAAGAGGGTCTTAACGACATCTAAAAACAAATGTCAAGTGACGATTGGGTGTCTACGATAGCTTTGAGATCCAGAATACTCACTTGGATTGAAAGGGACACAGGTTCGAATCCTGCTCGCAGCAAATCTCTCTTTTTCCACTTTAACAAATAAATTGTTCTTTAAGGTTGGTATCTATGTAAGAACCATCAGGGCTCTAACCAAAATTCATATTATATATGTACAACTTGTACAAGCTTATGACTCAAATGGATCTAAACGAGTATGCGAGGTGATATCAATTCACATTTTCCGCGTACCTGTTGCAACAACTAAGAGGAAAATATCAGATAAATAGTGATGAATTTTCATTAGTAGCACCAATTTTCTTAGGACTGCAATATTTTCGTACTATTTGAGGGCAAGTCCCACTGTTGAACCTCTTTAGCAATAGGGGAAAAATTGTTCTGCCACATCAAGTAGGTTTTCCTTCCAACTTTCTTTTCTTTTCCTAACTATTATAAAACTGTAACAGAGCTGTGTCTGTACATTTAAGATATTTGAGAAAAAATTACTGTACTAGGCTATATAGGCGTGTGTGAACACAAAACAATATTTTTAGATTTTTTTGTCTGTTTGTTCGTTCGCGCATTACGCAAAATCTACGGAACGGATTCCGATGCAACTTTTTTTATTTGATAGCTCTTGATTAGCTTAAACACTGGTATATTAGTAGTAGTTAGTGATATTTTATCCCGCTACTATATCGGGAACCTGAGATATAAACTAAAAACTAGCTTTTGGCTACGACGGAGCCGCGGGCAAAGGCTTGTCATACTATAATATGAAAGAAGGAGAAAGAAAACTGTTTTTAATTGCCACTTTGTACAATTGACAGCCAAAAAATAAACTTAAATATATGTGATGACCTTAATTTAAAGGCCTCCATCCAGCTACGATGTCGCAGTGCCGCAGTCAAGATGCACCGCAACGCAGATTTTCAATCAGGGCCTTAATGACGTACGGATGACAAATCAGCAACATTTTAATAATATATACATAACTATGTAACACAAAAAAGTAAATATCAGAAATAGATATAAACCGTTAGACAGAAAGTTATTAAACGTAAAAGCATGTTTTTCTTTATTTAGCAACATTATTATTCCCAAACCACGCAACCATGGAAATTTTAGAGTAAGGGGGTGTTACGTTGCCTGCTGTATCTCTCACCGCGTGCTTTGCGGCCCTGACAGATAAGTAGTGAGTAATTATATTTTGCTGTTGTTATACTGTATGTTTTGCTTTATGTATATTATGTCGTGACTGAAATTGCAGACTAGAGATCATTCTGGAGACCGTAATTTTGGTCGCCATGTATGCAAAAGTGTTTGCGCAAACACAAGTGCACTATCTATTTGCTCCCTCTCATAATCCAGCGGGACGGTAGTCAGATACGACCGGAGAGAGACCGGCTTTAAAACCCAATAACTTGCTGGCTTGACCCGGTAATCGACCTGTCCAAAAAAGTTCCACTCCTCCTACGTTACAGTCTAAGTTAAGGAAGTAAAACTCGGTAAGGAAATAAAACTAAGCAACATAGCGAAAAAATATCCGTAGCACCTCATCCCACCTATCATCCATCATGTCCACCCATCCCTTGTTATCCCGTCCCATCTTTTTACCTAAGGTCGGCAACAAGTGTGGTAGTTGATTTTATCTGAACTGAATTTTGTTTCATAACCTTGTAAATTGTGTACGTCAGTGGAATACTTCATCATATTTGTTATATAAATTTTGTCAGGATTTCAAGCGTTCGCTATGTCCCGCCAAGAAATGACTTAAACATAGCTAGCGAACCGTGGGTGTGTAATACACCTATGCATACCTCTTTGCTTACCCCTTTGGGGATACAAGCGTGATGATATATGTGTGTGTGTATAAGTATTACTCCTTCACGTTACGTTTGAGTTGCACTGCCGTGCTCACGAAGTGTGATGCGTGTATAGTTCCGGTTTATCCTACTAATATTATAAATATGAAAGTTTGGATGTTTGTTATTCAGTCACGCAAAAACGGCTGAATTGATTTTGATGTAATTTGGCAAACAGACTTTATTATTTGGTTTAACACAATGGATACTTTTTATTCAGCAAAAATATTCAATCATAGGTACGCTATTGTTAATTAATGAGGAAAATTTCGTTAGAGATTTTTAGGTTTAAGGTAATTTTTAGTGTTGTGAAAGCTTTTTTTTGTTTTTTTTTTTTTGCGGGAATAATGTACCTAACCGCACACTTCGTCGTTCGGGGCAACGGACAGGGTAGTATGCGGCGCTTTCCCACTAAATAAACCCGCTGTGTGCCGTCTATCCGCCTATACTGGCAGACCGCTGCAACTGTGTGACATTACTTCAATGGTATTATAGTCTTGTGAAGCCTGCCATAATTATCCCTACTAATATTAAAAATGTGAAAGTGAATTTGTTTGTTTACACCTTTTCGCCGTAAATGCTTCACCGATCATGAAGAAATTTGGCGTACAAACAGCATTTGTTTAATGTGGCATACATAGTCCGGGTACAGAGAAGAACCTAGTCTATACTGTTTATCCTAGAAAAATGGAGGGTTCCTATTGGGATGGCTGTCTTTGTGTAGTGATTTTCTAGTTGTAGAACCTTGTCCCAACATGTATGAGCCGGTTCGATCGGGGAAGTACCACCCTTTCACAGAAGACCAGCGTGAAACATCGGTAGGTACTTCTACTGGGTGTGATGCCTCTGCTGTTGCTAGCGTCTATAGGCTACGGTAACTGCTTACCATCAGCTGGGCGGTTGTTTGCCACACACAAAAATCCTGACAGTGACGTACTTGTATTTAGATTAGAGATTGCTAGCTTTAGCGATATATTGCCAACGGATTCAGGATACAATAACACGGTTCGTTTTCAGCGTTCTTTTCTACCACGTACGTGTAAGATCTGGAATGAACTTCCTGCTGCGGTGTTTCCCCAGCGTTACGACATTGTCCCTCTTTAAACGAGGTTTGAGAAGAGTACTTTACTCACGGTAGGCGGCGACTTGGCTGTGCCCCTGGTGTTGCCATAGTCCATGGGCGGTGGTTACTACTTACCATCAGGTAGGCGTTTGCTCGTCTGCCACCGTTGGCAATAAAAAAACTTTACTTGTCTGTACTTTATGTCGGTAGTATATTATTACCTATTTTTTTGATTATACTATTACTATACTAATCATCACGCCATCTACCTTGCTAGGAGAATAGAGTGCAAATAAGCTCTATTCTTGCATACATCTCTCGCTTCCTCAAAATTCATACGAGTAATTCTCTACATACAAGCTCGCCGGTTTCGGAGACTCCTGACTCCACCTTCCTTCAATACATGACCGATTTGGTCTACGTAGGTGAGTCTCGGTCTCCCCCTGTATCGACATCCTTCCACTTTCGCATCGTATGTCTTCCTAACCAGTCATCTGTCCGGCATTCTTTCCACATGTCCGAACCATCGGAGCATTCCCTTTCGCATCCTTACACCAATACTCTCTGTCATGCCTACTCGCCCGTCACGTCGTTTTTTTTTAGTATATCTCAATCATATTTGTAATGGTGATGAATTGTTTCTTCGACATCAAAAAAAATCTCATGATTGCTTCATTCAAAATCAGTTACATTTAACCGCTGCGACAAGATGCACTTATTCAGTATAGCCAATTAGTAAGGCTATTTTCTAGTGTTATTTTGTTGTTTTTTCGTTTGTTATTTTCTCTTGTTCTGTGTGTTTTCGTTAGTGTTTTGTTTTCTAGTGTTTTACTTGGGTCATATTAAAATCAACATGTAGATAAAACTCTAGTCTACTTTCATATTGTTTACAAGCCTACGATTACACTACCCGTCCGTTATGAGAGGCAATTGCTCGGAAAATGCTATGTAAATTGTACCCTGCTATTCATAATATTGAAGCCAATGTGTGTAAGTAGTACCTATTCGATCTACTTACAATATTACATCCTGAGAAAATGGGGCGGGATATTAGGCTTTTATGAAATTATATTTATTAAAGATTCGTAATTTGTTAACCAGGAAAGTTTTTAGGACTAGAAGAATCTGCAGCTGATTATATTATTATACTAGCTACAGCCCGCGACTTCGGTTTAGTACCTAGACTCTCCATCTATCGGGCACATTTAAACCTAGCAATCATTAATATTTAATACATTCAAAAACATTGTAATTATATTTGTTTTTCTATAAAGTGATAACTATTTCTCACGTCAAATACCTATACGTAAAAACATAATGAAATACAAAATATTTGTATGATTGTAGAAACACGTAAAATATAACGTAATTTGATGAATTCATTAGTCATTTTCCCGAAAATCCTGCGAACTATATAACAGATATTGTTTTATTTGTAATTGTATGTAGGTACACTTAAAATACTATAAATTAAGGTGAGTTTCGTTAATGTTAGGTATTTTGACAACATGATACAATTTGAAATTAAAGTCAAAATACATTTATGGGCAATCTCCTTTGGTCTATAGTCGTTTAAGCAGGAACTCTTGATTGGTGTAAAAGTGCCCGTAATATATACTAAATTTCATACAAATCCGTTCAGCTGTTAGGTCTATCCTTTAGCCAAAGTTATCCTACAGGAACTATTTTTGATCTTTATTTTTTAGCATTTGACATGCTCCGCTACTTTTTAAGTACAAATTATCTGTGAATAAGGAAAAAGAGATTTTTAGTACGAGTTTCCTTATTCACAGATAATTTGTACTTAAAAACTACAGGAACTATTTAATTTTTTCGCTATAAAAATTATCGTAAGTGTTATTTCAATGACTGGTCTATTGACTTCTAAATTTGATTCAAATCGGACGGACATACATTCAAACTAGGTGTTTGAACAAACTTTCACATCCTAACTACTATTGATTATATAATATAATACTTATATCATATTGACCCAATTTCATCCATGAGGTCGATGCAGACGGTATATAGGTATATATTATAATAATAAATTCTAAGCAAATATTATACACACTATGGCCGTGTGGGGCCGGCTTTAGAATTGTCCCACCCCTCTCTACTCACAGGAGTCGTAAGGGTCGACTGAGGGAATGCCGGGGGAGTGGGCAGCAGCACTTCCTTGAGTATTAACAACATCCACTGCGATCGCCAACCCGCCTGCCAAGCGTGGCGATTTTGGCATTATCCCCCATGACGGGACCGCTCGTTGTGGCGTTCTCTTGGGGAGGCCTATGTCCAGCAGTGGACGTTGAAAGGCTGATGGATGGATGGATGGAAGCAAATATTTGAAAACGTATCATTCATTATAAGAAGTTATATAAAGTTACCAACAGAACATCGACATTACGCGTTTAAGGTAATTTTTAGTCTTTTAAGGCGGGAAACAATATACCTAACCGCACACCCCGTCATTCGGAGCAACGAATAGGGTAGAGTGGGGCCCTCACCCACTAAATAAACCCGCCGTGTGCCATCTCTCCGCCTTTAGTACTGTGTCTTGTGAAGCCTATCATCATTATCCTTACAAATATTATAAATGCGAAAGTAAGTTTGTTTTTTACGCTTGTACGCTATAATTATAGGACCAATCATCACGCATACGTATAGTCTGGAGCCCAGGCATAGGCTACTTTTTTTCATCATTATGATGTATCTTTTAATTAAACACAAAATGAAAAATATGAAATCGAAAATAACAGTTATATATATTTTTAGCATTTGACATGCTTAGCACTATATATTAAACGCAAAGTGAAAAATGTGAAATCGAAAATAACAGTCACGAGCAGGATTTGAACCTGCATCTCCTGGATACCGTCCAGATGCTTTGCCAACTCAGCCATCGTGACAATTGCTCCTGACTGCTAATTTCAATAACACATTCATACTTAAAGTCTTTGAGTGACGCCTGCGCCATCTGTCGGAAGTATTTTCCGCAGGCGTATGAAATCGAGCCAGAAGAGGAAGATGTTTTGACGGATGAAGATCATGATTAACTAATCAATTAAATATTTAAAAAAAAAACGTTTTTTTTTCGTTTTTTTCTTACAAATAGAAGTATTCTACTTAAAAAAACATACACTTTTTTATTTGGATGCTATTTCCTGAGCTTTTCAATTAATTAAGAACAATTATTAAAATAAAGATATAAAAAAAAATTGTCAGATTAGGCGAATCCCTCTAGATAATCGTCAGATTATGAGACAGCACGTCTAGGACATAAAGATGAACGATATGAAGTGTACAGGCAAACAACAGGGAATGTCACAATTTTAGGACATAAAGATGAACCCTATATTATATATCATAATCTGACGCGCTTGAGTATTTCAAAATGGCGATTTTTTTTTGCACATTTTATTAATGACCGCGAGTTTGCGTCACATCGAAATCGTCATCGGTCGGTGAATGAGAGTTTTTTTTTAGGTTCACTTAACATTCCCTTAGAAAATCTGACGCGCTCGATTAATTTTTTTTTTTATTTTAAACCTTTACATACGACTGAAATCGTCATCGGTCGGTGAATGAGAGTTTTTTTTAGGTTCACTTAACATTCCCTTAGAAAATCTGACGCCCCCGATTATTTTTTTTTTTTATTTTAAACCTTTACATACGACTACCCGCATCATGCAAACGATCAGATTAACATACATACATTATTAAAAATACGTAGGACATTGATGATATCAATACCTGATGCGCTCGAGTATGTCCATGCAAGTTTTTTTTTTACGTATTTGAAAATATATAGCCGCTTACCCCACTAATGAAAAGGATACATTATATATAAAAAAATCTTATTATCATCTAAGCTTTGCAACCCAATAGGTCTCCATGACGCTCGAGTAAATCCCCAATTAGCATCGTCGGCTCCCCTATTTTAATGTATCTTAACTATGAAAATCCTTTTTTTCTCGGCTTGATTTGGAAACATTGATTTTTTCTACTTATAATTATAAAGCAGTTTAATTACGGGGTATTGTTCATACCAAGTCAAAACATACCCATTAAAAGAAATCTTAGAAAAATACGAAAGAAAGATAGTCAAAACCAAAACTCGGAGTAATATTTCCAAGCTCCGTAGAGGAAATCGTATCAAAATTCACAGAGAGATACGGAGCACTTGAAATACCCACTTCGTTGTAGGAATGCATTTTTTCCTTTCCCCAGCATGCAAACCTGGTTAAAGACAAACAAGAACAAAATTTTATCAAATACATCATAGTATCAAGCAAGTATATCAAAGCCCGTCTCATGTTATATTATATATTTTTTTAATGGTAATAATTTTTATTGTCATAATAATGATCACATATTTAAATAATTGCACTGACTACTGTACTAGTATTAATATACTGTACTAGCCTTTGGTTGCGGCGGAGCGTACTTTTTAGCTTGTATCTCAGGTTTCCGATATAGTAGCGGGATAAAATGTATACCAGTTGTTAAGTCTAATCGAGATCTATCAAATAGAAAAAGTTGCATCAAAATCCGTTCAGTAGTTTTTGCGTGATGCGCGAACAAACAAACAGACAAAAAATCTAAAAAAATTCGTTTTGTGTTTAGACACGCTTATATAGCCTATTTCAGACATTTTTTCTCAAATATCTTAAATGTACAGACACAGCTCTGTTACAGTTTTATAATAGTATAGATTACAGAAGTCAGTGTCTCCTCTTGACTATGTTACAGATATTAAGATTTATTGTTATTTTTTTCTTTATAGATACTCCTGCTTCCCGAAACCTTATCTACGTGGATTTCATAGAGCCGCTTAGACATATATCTCACTGCTACTCCTTGTCGATGTAAAATAATATGTGTTTATTCAGACCATTATTATTTATCTTTATAAAAAAATTTGGTACAAAACTGTTTAGTTCTTAGGCATATTTACCACAGCCGACGGACCACTGACGTAATGTCTACCAGTACCAGTGGTCTGTCAGTACAAGCGGAGAGACACCACACAACGGGTTTATTTAGTTGGTGAGGGCATATATATTATATTGTCCCGAATGATGGGGAGTGCGGTTATGTACATTTTTTCCCGCCTTCAAAAAATAACTGGGCTACGTGAACTATTAATTTAAAAATACTTACCACAAACATCTAAGACATATTTTTTTTTTAATATAAATATAACGAATATTTAGAAGATCTATTGCTGGTCTGGAAGCATAATAATAATTATACAATAGGTATTTAACCGTAAGATTTCAGTTTCAAATCCTAGGTCAGGCAAACTAACCACTGAAGTAATGGCCTATAGTTCCAGTGGTCTGCCAATACAGGCGGAGAGAGGCACACGGCAGGTTTATTTAGTGGGTCCCCCACACTACCCTGTTCGTTGCCTCGAACGACGGGGTTTGCGGTTAGGTACATTTTATCCCGCCTTAACAAAAAAAAAGTCAGGCAAACCAATTTTACAAAGTCTGTATACTGTAGTTTAATTTTCTAGCAATCTAAGAGAAGGCCCCTGCCCGATAGTAGTTAATATAATTATGGGTTTCAAAATACTGCAATTATTATTTGGCTCGAGGGCATCTTTGCACTAAGATATTATATATGTATAATTAATGAGATTACCCACAATTTTATATTCTATTGTTTGTAGTTATTAGATTTTTATTAGCATCTTCCATTCTCAGTGCACTAAGTTCGGAAGATCACCGAACCTTTTAATTTAAAGGGTAGGTACTGACGATATCGTAAATATGTAGTAGTCGATACAATTCATAAAAGAGGTTCTACCAAGATTATGATTACGATAAATTAAAGATTGGCCTTGATTCAACTAAATTTTATTTAGATATTTTATATTTAGCATTTACATATCGAAAAACTTCACATTTTCACACTTTGTGTTGAATTGTTGATATTTTTTTTTCATACATTTACGAGTATTATCGAATTTGTTTCACACATTTACAATTATTATCCATCAAAATTATTGTAGATTAAATATCTAAGTACATAATAATATATAGTAATAGCTTAGATAAGCTCAATCCATTATAAAAGTTTGTTCCGTGGAATCGGGTTCAGTAAATCTCTGACCAGTATAAAAGCAATTTGTAAGCTTAAGAGTAAAATTAAATCTAAACAATATTCAAACTAATTAATAGTACAGTAATATAATAATAATACTTCACCTTAAATGTAAATGATAATGTAATAGCAGGCGAGTCGTGGGTGTGTAATACACCTCTGCCTACCCCTTCCGGGAATACAGGCGTGATGCTATGTGTGTTGTGTTTTTTGATAATGTAATAAAATAATAATAAAGACAAGCTCTACCTAAATTATGTATTTTAAGGCTTCGTAAATATATAGCGCGGCTCTAGATTCTAGTATATCTTTACTAATAATATACTCGTAAACTAGATTGTTGCGGTGACTCCGGTCCCGTGTATTTCAGAATAATTATAAATACGTTACACTACAGCACACTAAGGTTTAAAGTAAACTAGTAAAGGTGTGTTTATCAAAGTTTTCTTTAATACACGCGACATGATACAATATTTTTAATCAAAACATTAATTTTGATGATATTCCTGACTGAACTGACTGAAAAGCCTGAAAAGAAATTTATGATTTAAATTGCGTATCGAACATTCATTTTGTTTATTAAGGAAGAAATAAGTTCTTGTTATTTTTTTTCGTTATTGGGTCTCACAGAGTCTGGCAGTACAAGTCAGCAGGTTGGCAAGGACTTCACGAGTTCTCCGTGTCTTAGGACACGAAGTTATTCTTGGTGATGTGGGTGGTTACGGGGATGCATTTATTCACCTCCCACCACAAAAGACCGTGGTCGCAATCGTCCATGGCTAAAGAAAGCCTTCGGGGCGGCTGCACTCCAGAAGCAGTCCACATATCTGGCCGGTATACGGCCAGGAAAAGTCCTGATCCAGACGCCAAAGAGAAGCGCGCGAAAATTTAATGCCGCTTCCAGGTCCAATAAGAGGGTCTTTGCCAAAGACAACGCGGAACACGTTGCCAGACTTGACTAACGACTCAGAAGCTATCCCTCTGGGAGTGCTTTTCAACCGCTCGCTAAAGCAGCACAGGGCAATTTAGGCCAGTGTACTACTACTGCAAAGAGGTCAATATGGCCCATAGTGCTAAAGTAGAAGCCGATCTCTTGGCCCAACTACTCAAACTCTGTCTCGAACTCGACTTTAAGCCTTTGACGCCGGATCGGCTGCACCTACCATCCCGTGGTGTAAGTGCTCGCTTTTCTGAGCTCTAATTTACCACGTGGACTCTGAAATAACCAACCTGCTGCGGTGTTGCCCTGGGCTACGACATATCCATATTTAAACGACTTTTGAGAAGATCAATTTACTCACGGTAGGTGGCCACTTCCCGCTTGCTCGACAGCCACCGTTCGCAATAAAAACCCAAGTCCGAGGACCAGACCTCGCACGCCACTAACCTCAATTTTTTTTAAAGTTTCAGAAATGATGTAGGTATGTACATATTTGTTTACAAATTACTACTTCTCGGTATATGAAACCTTTGCGAAGAAACCTGCATGCCTGAGATGTTTTCTCGATGACTTGTGAAGTCTGCCAACCCGTACAAGGCCAGCGTGGTGGACTATGGTTTAAATCATACTTTGAGAACATACTAGAGCCCCACAGTGGGACAAAAATTGCTTGAGAATAAATGGACAAAGAATATGAAAAATATCAAGAAATACAACATAATAATGAATATAATAAATGTACTTAAATTTACTGTCGTACTAGCTGTTACCCGCGACTTCGTCCGCGAGGAATTTCATATAAATAAATAAATATTTTTTTTAGTAAAGAGTTTCCTATGTTACTTCTAATACCTCCAAAAATATGTGTACAAAGTTTCATGATGATCGGTTAAGTAGTTTTCGCGTGAAAGCGTAACAAACAAACTTACATTCACATTTATATGGGATTGAGTATATGAATGTATGCATATCCGCTAGCCTAGGCCAAGAGTCAACTTCTAATATGTACCTATTATTTGCTAAGGGAACTATTTTAGTACTTTTTGTAACTACCCAGCTCAGTCGTATAGACCAAGCTTGGAGACATTCGTTCCTACAATAAATTGATCTGTCAATAAATACGCTGGCGTAAAAAAAATAACGGTGCGGTTGTGTTATGCATACATTCACAAAGAACATAGTAAAACAAGTCTTTTATACTACTTGTTATTTAGACTGTCTGTTTGTATATTGCCTACCGCTAAGTATATTAATATTAATAAAAAAACGAGTGGATAAACTGAGCGAGATATGTCTAGTGGTAGCTTTTAGAGGTAGGACAATTCTGATTGAGCCTTATGAGGGAGGATTAGGTTTCTTAATTTAATTTTATATAAGTAGGTATTTCAGTACTTTGCAAAATCATATTTTAAGGTCGTAAGATAGGGGATTTAGTTTGAAACGTAAAAAACTATCGTGGATGAAGTCGCGGGCAACTACTAATTTGTATAACTATATTACTCTAGTAGAATACCGATACAAAATATCTTATTGCTCTCTCAAATTTATATATAATCCTCAGATTATGTTCACTTGAAACAAGTTTACAGTGCCTACTCGACAGGTTAGAAAAATAATAAAAAGAAAATTAATTATTAAAATACCGGCCAAGTGCGAGCCGGACTCGTGCACAAGGGTTCAGTACCATTGACTAGGTAAACAACATTACACTATTGTAGCTCTCTGTAACCATGGTGTTTGGCTGTTACCAAATTTTGCAAGTAAAATTTAACTCATTTCGTGGTTTACAACTTAGACTTAGAGGCGCATAACGAAACAGTTTTAAATGTAAGGAATTATGTTACCATTAGAGTCCTTCGAGGTAACTGTGCGTAGTGGGTAAGCGTGCGCAATATCGCCATTCTTGAGATACAGCCTGGTGACAGACGGACGGACAGACAGAGCAAAAACGAGTAAAGAAACACGTTTGTGTATGGGAGGCCCCCTTAAATATTTGTTTTATTTTAATTTAATTATTTATTTTGAAAGTGAATATATAACTAAATATTCTGTGAATATTTCAAGCGTCTACCTGTTGCCGTTATAAATAGCGAGCAAAAAAGGGCAAAAAAAAAAAAACACGTTTGTTGTATGGGAGCCCCCCTTAAATATTGTTTTTTTGTTTTTAGTATTTGTTGTTATAGCGGCAACAGAAATACATCATTTGGATATTCATATCTGTGTAATGAAATGGTGAGCAGTCGTTTGACAATACTACTGGTATAGTTGAGTCCATGAGCGACGGTTACCATTTACCACCAGATGGGTCGTGCTCGTCTGCCACAATGCGCAATAAATAAAGCTTTTATCATACTTTAGTCGGTGTACAGTGAAATAGAAATCCCATCCTCTCTATTTGACATCCTTATTAATATTATAAGTAAGTTTGTTTATTACTTTTAAACGCCGTAATTACCTAATCAATCGTCATGAAATTTGGCGTGCATGAATTCTAGATTACAGAAAGACGTGAGAGTGAGTCGACGTATTTATATTAAATCTTTAAACTAGTTTGAATAAATGAATAATTATAAGATGGATTAAAAACAAATAGCTACTTATCTAATAGTCATGTTTTGAGTGTTAATTGTAACTGGAAGGTTTTACAAAATGCCCACATCATCCAACTCATCTTTAATAACACACAGAGACTGTGTAACGACTTAAAAATATCTTTAGTCTACCAACCCAAGTGCCCATTCATTCTCAAGCATTTTGTTTGTGGCAAAATATATAAGCTCAGAACAGTTTCAGTTTTGGTGGTAAGGTGTGGATAATAGGATTGGTGGCTTATAGTGAGATTCGCTGGCAAAGGGACCCGAGAGGATAGATGCCACCGTCTTAGTAAAGCATCTTGAATGTGTTTCGGTGGTACGGCGAAATAGCAGTTGTTATATCGATTCTACTGTTGTCTGTCGTGGTATATCTGATTAGCAGGTTGCGCTCTATTTAGGTATATATATATATATATATATATATATATATATATATATATATATATATATCTAGGCCGTTCATAGACTATATAGATTCAAGTAGGTATTACCATAAAATTTAAAACTATTCATGCCTTTGTGATAGCGCCTCCAGGCTTTCCAAAGTCACAACCCTTTCTTCTAACATCAAATTTCACTTAAATAAATTGTATTCTCATATTATATTCTCATATACCTATATTCCCATCGTTATGCAAGTTCGCCTCTTTGCCGTACAACTATTAAACCAGACCATGACATTAAAATTAATTTAAAAAGCTATTATCACAGCATGTCTACCGCTTAGTATGGGTATTACTTATAGACAAAATTTTTACCATAGACTATAAATAAAGTGTCAGAACTTTGCTCTCCCAACTCTTTCCTTTAAAACCATAATAACTTTTATCCGTAGTTTTCAAAGCGTTATTTATTTGATACGTTCAGAACGTGTACATAAATATTACGGTTGTGGCAGTTAAAAGGTTAACGACCTCCTCGCAATATGGCCGACAAGAATACTGGCGCGATTTTGTTATGAATTACGCTTGACTCAATCAAGTAGTATTTTTATTAGAATTTCTTTTTTGTTTGATTTACGTCTTATTGTAGTTAAATTTAACAGTGATATTGTGATATTTTAGTAGGTATTAACAACATCCACTGCGATCGCCAACCCGCCTGCCAAGCGTGACGATTACGGCACTATACCCCCAATTTGGGGAGTCCTATGTCCAGCAGTGGACGTCGAAAGGCTGATGGATGGATGATTATGATATTTTCAGTGACTTACTCAATTTTGTAAACTAAAAATTAAGTTGGTACCTACCTACTAAGTTATTTAAATTTAATCCTGAAGAATACACGTACATTTAGAAACGTATTATAAATGTCAAGCTCATTAAGAATGTAGGTACCTACTCGATTGAATTGTAAGAGTTTCTATACTTAGTAGAAACGGTTCAATAACTTAAACACAATTGCCACTCTGTGCAAGAATGCATCACAGGCCCTTGCCAGGCTCGCTTATAATGTCTTATGAGTAAATAACTGGAATTCTTAAACTATAAACTTACCTACCTAGAAATAGGTAGTGTTTCTAGATAAGAGAACTAATATTGTGTAAACTATCTTCATTCGAATTTCCAAGTATCGTCCTTCATATTTCCACAGAAAATAATTTTGTAATCCAAAATAGGTAACTGTCATAATTACTTTAATAAAATAAAAAGAACATGTACTTACCTACTTACCTATAACTTTACGCATTAAATTACAAAATACTAGGGGAAAGGGCTATTTTTTATGGCACTTTTTAGCGTATCAGGTCTGCTACATCACAATGAGCTTAATCTATTGGTTAGGGAGCTGAGTGCTATTTTGGTATATGATTTGTTCGTCTTTCATATTAATAGGGATGAAAGTTTATGCCAATACAAACCGATTTGGTCTTGTAAATGAAAGTCGTATGTCCCTGCGTTTTCAAGTTTCAGCGCTCCAAAAATGTAAAAAAAAAGGTGATACTAAATCATTTGTTCGCGTCTGCCTCTTGGACTGATGGTCAAAATCATCCTTAAAACTATAAACATCGAAGAGGCAGATCTGCAGGGCTCTGTTTTATCAAGGGACGTAGGTGCAAAAATGTAAAAAAACTAAATCATTTATTCGTCGTTCTCATTACGTCCATTCGATTCATTAGGACTCCCAGAATAGGAAAAAAAAGTTGGCAGACGTCTAGGTCGCTGATTTTTTATGTACGATTTTTTAAAGTTTTTCAGTAATTCAAATAAGAAGAAGTGATCTACAGGAGTGAAATAAGTTCGTTATTGGTCGTTATTTTCTAAAGAACGAAGGGTTAGGTACCTACATTTTTTCCCGCCTTAAAAAAGACTGTTCTGTGAGTTTTAGGTCGCCTTAGAATGGAACTGACAGCAAATTTCTCACTGAAGATCAACGTGAAACAATGATAGGTACTGCTACCGTTGTGTTTTGTATGATGAGCGAGAGTGCCGGAGGCCCAAATAGGGATAAGTCTCCTCTCCTTATATTCCTTCCTATCCTCTCCTTGTTATCTTTCCGATCCTCTCCTTAGTATCCTTGATATCCTCTGCACCTCCTATCCCTGTCCTTGGAGATGGCGACGCACGAGTGATACCTTTGGTGTTGCTAACGTCTATAATAGGCTACGGCTACCGATTACCATCAGACGGCTCGTATATTTGTTTACCCACGTAGTATAAAAAGATGTAAAAACATCAACATAAAAGATGGAAAAAACGAATATACTTCTACTTATTTTGAGTTATTTATCACCTCTGAGGTGGAAGGATCAACTCGCTAATTAAGAGACGCAGGATCTCTGCATTGACCACTGAAGTAATGCAATATAGTTCCAATCGCCCGCCAACACAGGCGGAGACACGGCACACGGCGGGTTTATTTAGTGGGTGAGGGTCCCACACAACCCTGTTCGTTGCCCCTAAAGACGGGGTGTGTGGTTAGGCACGTTTTTTCCTACCTTAACAAAAAAAAACTAGACGTCGCGGGACGTCTACCAGATGTGCAAACATCGAAATTATTTTGTAGAAATAAAATGATCATAACTTGACAAAGTACTCCTTAAGACGAATAAAACGAGTATAAACTCGATGGGTTTGGGTTGTTTCATTACAGAGTTATTGTGGACACCTTCCAGTTGCATCATCAGACCCTGGATACCATCTAGAGCCAAAGTACTCGTCAAGACAAATCATACGAGCTCAATTTCGATGGAGCTATGTCGTTTTATAACGGAGTTCCTATGGCCACCTTCTAGCTCCATCATCAGACCCTGGATATCATCTACATCTGGAGTACTAGTCAAGACATTTCAAATGAGCCCTAACTCGATGGAGTTGCGCCATTTAATTACAAAGTTTCGCATGGCCACCTTGCAGCTCCATCATCAGACCCTGAATGCCATCTAGAGACAAAGTACTCGTCAAGACGAATCATAGGAGCCCAAACTCGATGGGGTTGCGCCGTTTCATCAACCTTCCAGCTCCATCATCAGATCAGCTCCATTTCATCATAATATTGCACTGTCACGTGATATACATATTAGTGTAAAATTTCAGCTCAATTGGAAACCGGGAAGTGTGTCAAATTTAACTTGCAAGATTTGAACAGGACAAGTAAAATAAAAGCGTCGCCACGCTAACAGCCGATTTTACCCTCCCTCAGCATTAGATGTTTCACATCAAAAATGATCTCTACATCGAATCTACAGTAGCATCACCATACACGCTTTATTCTTGTTACAGGATGTATACAAGTATCAAAATACATTTTATAGTAAGTATATACATAAAAACACAATACAATTACGATTATTAGACAAAGTGTTAGGCAATTACAACATTTTAGTTATAACAATTAAGTATGTGGCAACATTGTTGACCACTTCCGCTCCCCTTTTTTACTGTAACTTTGCAATGAACGCGTTTCTTATATAAGTAAAATTATATGGTGCACTTGTAAATAAAGTAGGTACTTAATTCGCGCCATACACTCATACATAAAGACATCACTATTATCAACTTCGATCATCAATACCAACAAGATACAGTGTCACGAACAAAGTCAAGCAAAAAATTATCCGTGTAATATACTTATACCGTGAATATATACTTATACAGCTACATCAGTTTACTAACGAACTGAGACAAAGGTTTTAAACCAGTTTTAAGTTCAACCTAATTACAATCATGGCACTTAGTAATAGTCACAAATCTTTAAAATATTATCTTACATTTACGATCATTCGTCACAAAAAACGAGCAAAGCAATAATTTACTACTGCCACTTAAAAGTGAAAAGACGAATGACATTTACTGTGAAATCAAGCTTAAATAGCAACAATTAAAGTATTTTTAGAACTAAACAAAATAAGAGCTCATTTCTCAAGTGTGCTGTTATTTACCGAGACGGATTTTTTGGCCCGACGCGATATCTATTGCATTGTTGATCGAATATTATCAATTAATAAAGCAAAACATGTTGAGGTAACCTACATAGGCTACGTGCCTGAGATATTTTCTAAACGGCTTGTGAAGTCTGCCTACCCGCACTAGCTTATATCTGTCACTGCCACTCTGAGAAGACCCAGGCCCAATAGTAGGGCCATGGTAAAATATACCTACCTAATAAAATCCTGACTACAATATTCTCAAATGCTAAAATGACCTGACAATGTGGCAATCTCTAGAGGTCATCAAATAGGTAGATCAACGGTAATTTTAAATATTTAGATATTTTTATATATATTTTTAACATTTGACATGCTTAGCACTATACATTAAACCCAAAGTGAAAAATGTGAAATCGAAAATAACAGTCACGAGCAGGATTTGAACCTGCATCTCCTGGATACCGTCCAGATGCTTTGCCAATTCAGCCATCGTGACAATTGCTCCTGACTGCTAATTTCGATAACACATTCATAGTTAACGTTTTTGGGTGACGCCCGCGCCATCTGTCGTCAGTATTTTCATACATTATGTTGTTTGGGTGACGCACCCAAAGACGTTAAGTATGAATGTGTTATCGAAATTAGCAGTCAGGAGCAATTGTCACGATGGCTGAATTGGCAAAGCATCTGGACGGTATCCAGGAGATGCAGGTTCAAATCCTGCTCGTGACTGTTATTTTCGATTTCACATTTTTCACTTTGTGTTTAAGGTAATTTTAAACTTAAATTATCTCTTAGATCTAATTATTTGTGACAGTGGAAAAAAGCAACATTTACTGCGAGCAGGATTAGAACCTGCGCCCAATTCAATAAGGAAAGTGCTCTGGACCGCTACGTTATCGCAGTCATCCAATCTCCACTTCACAATTGTTTCTTAGATATCTATCTGGTTATAACTAATTAATATTAATTGACCACTGACAACAGACACTAGCCACGCAGAAGATATTACTTATAGCACACAAATGTGTCCCCCTCCACTCTCATAGTCCGATAGGGCACTCTGACACCATCAGAGAGAGTTCAGGTGCAGGACCAACGGCTTTACGTGCAGGACCAACGGCTTTACGTGCTTTGCAAAGCACGGGAGTAAAACACCACCAAATTCCCAACTCCAGGGTGCTATTGAGAATTTTTTGACGGAAAAATCCAAAAACTTTTTGCTGTCCTGACCTGGGGAATCGAACCTGAGACATCATGATCCGCAGTCGCATTCACTACTGCTAGACCACTGACGATTTAAATATTTAGAAATTATAAAGTTATAGACTCGTTATGGTAGGCTTATTTTTTTGTTAAGGCGGGAAAAATGTACCTAACCGCTCATTCCGTCGTTCGGGGCAACGAGCAGAGTAGTGTGGGGGCCTCACCCACTAAATAAACCCACCATGTGCCGTCTCTCCGCCTGTGTTGGCGAGCCACTGGAACTATGTTGCATTACTTCAGTGGTTCGCCGGCGGCTTACCCATTCACGTACCATCAACTGAGCGAGTGATTATAAAGCCTGGAGTCTAGACTAGGCCCTAGGCGAAAAATTAATATTTCTTTATCATTTCACATAAACAGCCCTTCTACAATGTCTAGGCTTGTTAAAGTATACTTATACGTATGGCTTGTTAAAGTATACTTATACGTATGATTTCCGTTCACGGCCCGTTAGTTTTAACATTACTTAGCTTAACTCTGCCGTGCCATGACAAAACTCTGTAACTTCAGATACAGAGTTTTGTGCTAACATGAATAAATCGTATTTTCGCACATGTTTACATAGTATAGCATTTAATTTTTTTTATTATGTCTCAACAATACTGAGAAAACCGAAGAGAATAAACACTGTATTTCAAAAATTATAAGGATCAAATTTGATAAAACACTGCAACATCAATTACAGTGTTTTGTAAAATACAGCTAACGGTATAGTCGCCTGCTATCTATAAGATACAGTGTTTTGTCATAACAATCAGTTGGGTTGAAGTCAAATGACGTTTATTATATTAATATTTTATCTCCATCATCCCCTTCAATATAAAAAAAAGAAACGAGATAGAGAATCTTAAGAAACTTTGAAACTTTTGAACAGCAATGGCAGAAGCATTCTGTATTGCAATCATGCAATTGCAGCAAACTAAAAACATTTGAAAAATAATTTTCGCCCACCTCAAAGATATAAAAAAAATATGCAGTAATTAGTATTCCTGACAAAGTATTATTTACTGCTGTTATGCAAAAAGAAATTTGTATGCCTTTACCTAATGACGAAGGCATATTATTTTTCTAGAAATCTTATTTTATTTGAAGAAACTTTTGCTCAGCCCAGCAAAAATAAACTAGCTGTTGGTGTTTTATGGCACAAAGCAGAAAGTGGACAAAAAGCCTTTAATATTGCTAGTACTTATATGAGCTTTTTGCTGAAGTTTTGCAGAGATCTCAAATAAGTTTATTTTATCAATTGCAACTTGCAACGCCCAAAATTTTTTTGTTCTCAGCTTTAGTCCAACTGGTAAACGATTCCTCCACTTCCATTGAAGACATGATGATGACTATGATTTTACGGAAATTAAGTTTTTATGATCAATAATAGTTGATGTCTTCTGTGTGATGATGATGGTGACGATGATACTTTGTATTTCTGGAAAATATTTTTCTATAGATACAGTTTTATCTATAGTAAGCTTAGGTTACATTTCTTTCGTTTAGTTTAGTTTCGAATCATATTTGTGTTGACATATCACTGTAACTATAAATACAGTGTTCTGTAATAACAAATATTATCTTTTTGTAAACATAGAGATTTTGACAGAACACGTTTGTAGGTCTAGACATAAAAAATAGCGTAAAATGTGTATTTTTTTACATGGCCGATTAGAAGCTCATATATCATCTCATGATGAATATATAAAATGTCAAAGAATTCTGACATATATTAAATTTTTAACAAATTTTCCAAAAAAACAGAAAAACGTGATTTCTGTAAAAGTGATATGTTTTTTGATACAGTGTTTTGTCATGGCACAGCAGAACTTTGTTAAACTCTTTGTTAAACTACAAAGTTAAAGTTTGTTGTTAGTAAATTAAGTTTCTATGTAAATATTTTCATGTGGCATATACGAGTATACGTGTATCGTTGAATGTTTAATGTGAAAGTTGTGGGCTTGCTTCTGGGCGCGAACGTACATTTTAGTACATTAGCCAGTGTCTCTTCATTCCGTCTCTAGTATTGATGTCGGTAATTTTAAAAGGCATGCGACTCTGAATTTTCAAAATTATATACGTATTGCCTGTATCTATATAGATGAATAAAATTGAACTGTCTAATTTTTTAATTTCTAAATAACAGCTCTTTCTAAATGCATGAAAATGTATACGGCACTTAGAACAAAAAACCGAGTAGAGAGTGAGACATTTCCTGTGTTTTTGTTCCGACTAATCTCCGAAACGGCTGGATCAACTTTGACGGGACTTTCACTGGTCGATAGTAGATGTTATAAGGAGTAACTTAGGCTACTTTTATTTAAGAAAAATAATTAGGATTCCGCATAGAAAAAAAAATAACTTAATTCCACACGGAAGTCACTGGTAGCAGCTAACTATACAAAAACATTCAATGACGTACGTTAGTGTCGCAAAAACTCGAAAATGGTTGGACTGATTTTGATTAAATGATTTGTATTTATTTTATGGGTCCCTGGATGGTTGATTGGTGGACCCGAGGATCGAACCCAAAACCTTATGATCAGCAGTTGCTCACAATACCGCTGCACCATAGAGGCAGTTAAGGCAGGCAACGACGTCCGCTGATAATGCATGAATGCGTTGGCTTCCATTTTTTCAAAAATATTGGCGGGAAGTAACTACTAAGCTTCGTTGGATAAGTGAGAGAAACAGAAGTTCAAACCCTCGCATCATCTAGATCATCGGTAGACCCAAATATTGGGATATTTAAAGCCACTGACTACAATATTATGTCCACCGATTGTCGTACATTTTCATACAAGCCATTATTTATTATCAAACACGTCAGACAGACGCCATCTTATGTATGACAATGTATCACGTGGCGTCACGTGCAAGTCCAAAATAATAAGGTTATCTATATTTGTGTTCTATCGTTATGCTACGCTTTTGTTATTGTAAATAGAAATATGTATATAACATATACATTTTTGTTCACTTTATCACTTTATGGGCACGTTTCGTTTAGTTGTACTTTTTATAAATAGTTACAATTATGTGTGAAATCGACACCCACAGACTTAATGCTTACTGTCAATAATACACTAATATGGTAGGAGAAACAATTCAAGTGATATCTTATCAATTGATTTTGACGGTAAAATATAGATTAATTATTTATCTTTTAAGGAAAAATTTCTTCATTATACCTTTGACGTCCTAATTTTACACGTTAGCCAAGCGGAGAGACGCAGAGATGATCCAAAGAGGATGAACCTGGGGCGTCGCAGGCGCGATTACCTGCGCCTTGATGTCGCCTTAGCTGAGGCTGCGGGCGAGCGGCCCAAGGATTGTTCGCCCTCACGGAAGGACGGAAGCGTCGTACTCTAAAGGGTGACACTCCTGTGCAAGGCTAAGCCGCCGGTAGACCACTGGAACTGCAGTGGTCCGCCAAAACAGGAAGAGAGATAGCACACGGCTGGTAATTTTAGTGTGTGAGAATCACACTGCCCTGCTCGTTGCCCCGAATGACATGGTGTGTGGATAAGATAATTTTTCCCGCCATAACAATAAAAACTATCAGGCTGGAGAGTTGAAAAAAATTCGATTGCCAGCCTAGTCATTGATTACGGCGACTACTGTCTACGATAGCTTTCCAGAAGATTTCCAGAAGTCAATGGTTTGAATCCATCTATATCCAATTATTTCTATTTTCACAATTACTTACTTATCATCACGCCGTCTCCCTTGCGGTGCAGGCAAAGAGAACAGAGTGCCAAAAGGCTCTATTCTGGCAGACATCTTTCGCTTCTTTAACATTCATAATTCTCTTCATACACGCTTTCCGGAGACTCCTGACTTCACCTTACTTCAATACATGACCGATTTAGTCTAGGTAGGTGAGTCTCGGTCTCCGCCTTAACCTACATCCTTCCACTTTCGCATTGTATATCTTCTTAACCAGTCGCTCGTCCGGCGTTCTGCCACATGTCCAAACCATCGGAGCATTTTTACAATTGATTCTAGTAATGTGTGTTTACAAAGCGCCATACATATATTGCACGTGACAATAGGTACACCGTACGTAATAGACAACGTTAATAAACAAGATATAAAAAAATTGCAGGTATTTTTTACAACCCCATTTACTGTCCCAGTAATGGGCATAGGTCTGCTCTGATGTGAGAGGGATTTTAGGCTGTAACCCACCACTCTAGTTCAGTGCGGGTTGGCAGACTTCACAAGTCGTTGAGAAAATTTTTCAAGCATGCAGGTTTATTTCATGATCTTTGCGAAAGAAAAGGAAAAAAAATTTTTTTTTTTAAATCTCACAGCTAATAATCCTTGTATCGAGGAGGACCTTGCTTACAATTGACGTATACAAAGTACCTACGCCCAGAAATTTATATTGACTATAAAAATAAATTTTTAATTACTCATACTCTGAAAGTAGGCCTGAAGTTGCCTGAGGAGCGGGTTGAAAGTAATACTTTCAGCCCCAGGGAGAATTACTTTCAACTGACAGCTGAGTAATTATAAAAAAAAACAGTTCTATTTTCTGTACAGCAAGTATTACAGCGCGATGTGAAATTGAAATAACATAAAGTTACGTACCTATTTATTAAAGAATTTGTTGTTGTTCAATGATTAAAATGAAAAATAATGGCTGAATAGCTGACAGGCCATAGAAAAAAAAACAAAATCGGCGGGAATACGGCGATTCCAAATTCAATTTTTTAGTCTCCCATTTTTTCTTTAGCTAATTCATGATTTTTATTTTTAGTTTCCTCGTATTCGTAATTAAAAGCACAGTGTTTACCTCGGGATAAAGTCTTTTGCTTTCATCCCTAGGGTAACAATGTACTATAAAAGCAAAATCTTGAAGTCCTTTGAAATCTCCAACAATGACAATAACGTTATCAGATAAAATAATTCCCTTAATATTATCTATACTATTATAAAGCTGTAACAGAGCTATGTCTGTCCTTTAAGATACTTGAGAAAAAAATACTGATTTAGGCTATATAGGCGTGTCTGAACACCAAACGATTTTTCTTAGATTTTTTGTATGTCTGTCTGTTTATCTGTTTGTTTGTTCGCGCATCACGCAAAAACTACTGAACGGATTTTGACGCAACTTTTTACGTTTGATGGCTCTTGATTAGAACAACTGGTATACATTTTATCCCGCTACTATATCGGGAACCTGAGATATAGCCTAAAAACTAGCTTTTCACTGCGGCGAAGCCGCGGGCAAAGGCTAGTTTGTTTTTTAAAAATAGATTTTAATCAAAATTTGATATTCAGTGTTTCTGTATGTTACCTCTTTACATATTTTCATCTGTATTTTAGCACAACATGCTCAGCTACTTTTAAAGAACAAATTATGGGAAGGAACGCAGTTTCGAATCCTTCTCGCACTAAAGTTCTCTTTTTCCACATTCACAAATAATTTGTACCTTTTTAGATTTTCACTTACATTCTTACAAAAATATAGAACTACACTAGCGGGCCCAACAGACGTTGTCGTGTTTGAACATTGACGTTTCGTTTGGATGGAGCATTTATTTTAGCTACTAAGGATTATTTTCATTAAAAGGGGGGGAAACTTAGCAGTTTAAAGATTTTCCCCGGATAGGGATAGATGCAAGTTCGAATCCTGTTTATAGAAAATTTATCTTATTCCATTTTCATAAAAATTTGTTTTACTACTGTTTCGATTTACTTACGTTATAGCAAACTCACGTTTTCGCTGCTCTAGCTATGTTTATATAATACTACTGCCTAAGGACAATAAAAAATTATATTTTATTTACATAGCATGTTTTAAAGAACAAATTATTGGTGTAGTGCTCGACCTAAACAAATACTTTGGAAAATCCAAGTCACGAAAATCCAATCACGCCTCATAATCTTCATTTTTCACAATAAAATTGATTATTTGATAACTAATAATGGTCTTACTAACTAGTTTTCAATAAATCACATAGATAGCGCTAATTTCAAAAAAGTATCTTCTCATGTCTTATACGCCATCTAACGCTCATTTTAAGAAGTACTTCTACATTGGTCTATAGAAATAGTTCTCACGAAATAAGGATAGCACTGATTTTAGTGTCGCGTCGAGTGTTAATAGGTATTCACTATTTTTTGTTTATTTAATAACAATTAAACCACATCGAATCAGACCGTGAAAAGTGATAGGGCTCTATTCGTAATCATAAATCGTAAATGAAAAAAAGACTCGATTAGTAAAGTATTTTGGTCGTTATCGTGTTAACATACATTACCTACAACAAACGGATGTCCAAGACATAACTTTTTTAAACAGTTTTTAAAATAGTTGTAATAACAAAAATGGTACAAAAAATATCATGAGCGTTAATAATAGTGTTTTTTTTGATATGTGTGTGTACATATTATTTTACAAGTGCAATATATGATAAATAGAAACATTTTATGTTTGAAAAATCAGTTGTTCTACAAAAAACGAGAGCAGTACCCACCTTAACGCTTCGCTTATGAGGCGTGCAATAATCTATATACATATATTGCATGTACCGACTGACTGACGATCAATGCAGAGCCTAAACCGCTGGGGCTGCACATTTGACATTTTGGTAGTTGATGCCTATTTTGTTATAGAGATCCACTAAGAAAGGATTTTTGAAAATTTCACCCCTAAGAGGGTAAAATAAGGTATAAACGGTTGTATGTAACTTTGTCATATTCATAATAAGAAGCGCGAAATTTTAAATTCCTGTTTCTGGTTGGAAATAAATGAACACGTATATCAGCGATTTTATAGATTTTACCCCCGAGAGGGTGAATTAGGGGTCGAAAGCTTGCATAAAAAATTTGTTATTTTTAAAAGAAAAGCATGAAATTCAATATTGAAGCATCTTATTTAAAGTGTAAGTAACTAATTTTGTTAAGTCTTTAATTTTATGCAGTAACTTAATTATTTTTCTAAAATAATGGTCTCATAAGTTACTCCTTGTAACATCTGCTATACGCCAGTGAAAGTCCCGTCTAAATTGGTCCAGCCGTTATGAATAATTAGTCGAAACAGTCAGACAAAAACTTTAAAATTTTTATTTTGTTATTCTCATACGCTTTTAGTAATTTAAAATATTACAAACAGACATTTCAAATTTATTTATTTGTATTGAGAGGTTTTTTATTGCTTAAATTCATAGTTTGCATTATAAATAAGTTTACGCTCGATAGATATCACGTTTTCTGATTCGGGCTATTGTTTCGTTATGCCGCTTATATAATTATTATTGAGATATAATAATTATTATATGACGAGATAACGTTAAACACACCGTAGGTTATACTTATGTGACTACTGAAGGAATGTCACACGGTTCCAGTGGTCTGCCAATACAGACGGAGAGACGGCACACGGCGGGTTTATTTAGTGGATAAGGGCCCCACACATGTTACTTCCTATCTTCAATCAGACATTTTTAAGGATAATCCTACAAAACTTCGCACATGTTATTAAGAAATCTTAATCACCTAAATTGTGCAATGCAACAAAGTTACAAATCAAAAGCTATTTTATAAAAACGTCGTAGGAGCCACAGTAATCACAGAACGTGGTGAAGGAAATGTTTTCATTCCACGAATACCGTTAATTCCATCAGAGTATTCTGAATAAATTAAAATAATATAAAAGAATACAGATTCCTCTTAATGTGTGCTTTGCCATAACAATTAAGTCCCTAGGCCAGTCACTGATCCGGTGGCCCGCCAATAAAGGCGGTGAGACACCACACGGCAGGTTTCTTTAGTGGGTGAGGGCCCCACACTACCCTCTTCGTCGCCCCGAACGACGGGGTGTGCGGTTAGGAACATTTTTCCCGCCTAAACAAAAAAAAGGCCAGTCACTGAAAATGACAGGCATCGATTTAAGTAAGGACTGCTTTTCGCACAAAGATATTTATGTTGCATGCATGCTCCAGAGTGAGTTTTAGACGCAATAGGAATCACTGCAAACGTCGTTTACAAAGAGGTACTTACTAAAGTAATTAAACCTAAAAGTTTGATAAATACTATATCATAGTTTAATTTCATTTAGAGACAGTATTTTTTAACAAAATCGTTCCTATTTCAATATTCATTTATTGGTGCGAGCGAAGCCGCGGGAAACAGCTAGTTTGTTCTATAAAGTAGCTGAGTTTGTCAAGTGCTAAAATACAGATCAAAATACATTGCGTGTTCCAAGAACTTAACATGTCTTAAGTAGGAGTACCACATGTATTTGAATAAAAATTCTTATATGTTTTTTACCTATAGTGCCGAGAAAAATACTATAAATCTATACTATTATAAATAAGAGTGACGGATTTTGATGCAAGTTTTTTTATTTGATAGCTCTTGATTAGACTTAACAACTGATATACAATATATCCCGCTACTATATCAGGAACCTGAGATATAACCTAAAAACTAGATATTGGCTGTGGCGGAGCCGCGGGCAAAGGCTGGTAATATATACGAAATCATCTTTCTTTCTTTTAAAAATCAATATTAAAAATCAATATAGTAGTGAAATGGCCAATAATCTTTCTCAAATATACGGATTAAATCCCAACAAGTCCACTTATTACCATAAAAATTTAAATAGGTATATTTGGCTTTGTCTCTCGTGTTCATTAATTGCAGTTTATACTCGTACACGTCATTCTATATTTATAAACTGTCAGTCGTCGACTTCTGGCTTATTTTATGTATTACCGTGCGTCTGTTTCACAGCTGAAATATAGTTCTAAGCTAATGAGGTAAAACCATAGACTATGGCGAAAACTGTTTGCTAAAGAAATGAGATCAACAATCCATGGTTAAATTATAAGGAAATTATGTTTGGATCAAATGATCAATTTTAAGCGCCTTTATTGATGTTTTTCTTCAATATATTATTGTCTCATTGTTAGGTATTGGTCTTCACTAACACACGCTAACGGGCCCAGTGCGGGTTGTCAGACTTCACAAGACGGTATCCGCGTTTTTGTCTTTCCCTGTTTTCTGCTTCTTCCACGCAATGTTTGAAAAAAAAAAGTTTTGAAATAGTATTCCAAGCCAGTTATAATCTTCCAAGGATGGTTAAATAATATGTAACCTAATAATTGTGTTAAATAGAGAAATTAAATGTTTTGAGGAAAAATCTGTTTCAGGCGCTAATAGCTGAATGTTATGATGTCAAAATAATGTAGGTGCTCAAAATAATAACTAGATTCTTGTAGTTCTTCAAAAATCCTAGAGATTAGTAGGTATTGCCTGTTAAGCGAGGAGTCACTAGTATTGAATTACAGGATATTCTTTTTTCATGCTATCTGGGTGGCAAACAAGCATACGACCTGATGGTAAGCTTTTACCGTAGCCTATAGATGCTAGTAACACTATGGGGCATCACTCGCACGTCGCCATCTCCAACAACCATTTGGTACCCAGCCCTACAATTAGTAATGCAATTGGTTATAATTGCTTACTTCCTTCCATCCATCCATCCATCCATCAGCCTTTCAACGTCCACTGCTTGGACATAGGCCTCCCCAAGAGAACGCCACAACGAGCAGTCCCGTCAGGGGGGATAATGCCACCACCGAAGGAATGTAACATAGTTCCAGTGGCCTGCCAATAAAGGTGGAGAGACGGTACACGGCGGGTTTCTTTAGTGGGTGCAGGCCCCACACTACCCTGGTCGTTGCCCCGAACGATGTATGCGGTTAGGAAAATTTTTTCCCGCATTAACAAAAAAAAAGGGGGGGGGGGTAACGCCGTAATCACCACGCTTGGCAGGCGGGTTGGCGATCGCAGTGGTTGTTGTTAATACTCGAGGGAGTGCTGCTGCCCACTCCCCCGATATTCCCTCAGTCGGCTCTTACGACTCCCGTGGGTAGAACAATTCTAAAGCCGGCCCACACGGCATACTTCCCTTAGTCGCCTCATACAACACTCGCGGGAACGGATGGGGTGGTGACACTTGACACATTCTTCCGCGTCCGTTACCACACGGAAAAAGCTATAAATATGGGTTTCTTTATACTGTAGGTGAGCACTAAAAAAGGATTTTACGTAAATTTTATCCAAAATGGATTTTTCATCGACATCACTATGACGCGAGCTGAAGAGAAAGCGATCTGGGGGGTTAGGCAGAATGTCATATTTCACGTGTCGACCGTATCGAGATCACTGTGATTGGTTGAGAAACCGACGCGTGATGTCACAATAATCCGTTGGCCAATCACGGTGATCTCTCAACCAATCACAGTAATCACGATACGATCGACATGAGAGATATGAGATTCTGCCTAACCCCCCTGGTCTATATCTATATTATTATTATTATATTTATATAAAAATGAATCTCTATTTCCCTTGGTCACGCGTTGGTATCACGCGTGAACGGATGGAACAATTTTGGCAATTCTTTTTTGTTGTGTTTATTATTGTCAGGAGAAGGTTATAATAGAAAAAAATAAGAAAGTTGAGTGGAACATAAGAAAATTTAAAAAACTTAATGACAATATTAATTTTTGAATAATATTTTTTTATTAACCAATTCGAATTCAATATTCATAGTTTAGACAGGACAAGGTCTGTCGGCTTAGCTAGTATTATATAAAATTGCTTGTCCTGACTGACGATCAACGCACAGTCGAGGCTGCTAATTCTAAAATTTGGAATGTAGGTTTATTTTATAATAATAAGCATCCAATAAGAAAGGAATTTTTAGAAATTTCAACTTTTTGGGGAGAAATGGGAAATGGAGCTTTGTATGAAAGTTTTTGTTCATTGAAGATTTGTAAATAGAAACATGTAAATATAAAATACAGTTAACGATAAAATTTAAATGGAACCACCTGGGAAGTAACAATAACAAAAAAAAACCTTTTAAAACAAAAAAAATCCTCTCTTTTGAAGTCTGTAAATAAATAAATAATGATACTCTTCAGTTTGTGTGCATATATATTCACATAATTATGTGGGGAAAACAGGGGGTTAAAATTTCTATGGGAAATTAGGTTTTATTGTAATAGGGACTTGAATATTTGAATTTTATCTATATATCACAAATAAATAAAGACCTATATCAAGGTTTCTGTATTTTCACGGTTTAATGGTGAAAAGTGAATTAAATTGGAAGAATCTGTTTTTTTAACAAGAGCTTTGAAATGTGCGAAAGGGAATTCTCCGATTGTTTTTACATCTAAATAATGCCAGACGAACGATTGGTAAAAAGATATACAATGCAAAAGTGGAAGGATGTATACAGGGAGTATACCGAAACTAACCTATCTGCGGGAAAAAAATGTACCGAACCGCACATCCCGTCGTTCGGGGCAAAAAACAGGGTAGGGTGGGGCCTTCACCCACTAAAGAAATCCGCCGTGTGCCGTCTCTCCGACTTTATTGGCGGCCACTGGAACTATGTAACATTCCTTCGATGGTCCGCCGACGGAAACTAACCTACCGAAGTACGTACACCAGATTGGTCATATTGGAACCAAAACAAGCGAGAGTCTATCAAGAGATTTTTTTTTGTAATAGAAAACACCCAGACAGTACAAATATGTTCATCAGACAAATAATTGTCCTGAGTGGGAATCGAACCCACGACCTCGTGCATGGAAGTCGGTTACATTACCGACTACGCCACGTAGCCCGTCAACTATAGGTACTATAAGTGTAATAAAACAGCCACAGTGCTCATTGTGGATTTCCCTTGGCGAGACATTGATCAGTGGTGGACGATGAAAACGAAAGATGGATGAATATTTAGATATTTTTATATATATTTTTAGCATTTGTCATGCTTAGCACTATACACTAAACACAAAGTGAAAAATGTGAATTCGAAAATAATCTATTTTCTATTTCACATTTTTCACTTTGTGTTTAAAGATAGATGAGTAAATGTATGCTATGTAGGCAAGGACATACCTTTTTATGGGCAAAAATGTGCCTAACCACACGCCCCGTCGTTCGAAGCAACGAACTGTGTAGTGGGGCCCTCGCCCACTAAATGAACCTGCCATGTGCCGTCTCTCCGCCTGTGTTAGCGGACCACTGGAACTATGTTGAATTACTTCAGTGGAGGCGAGGACATCCCTTTTTTTTGTTAGGCGGGTAAAAATATACCTAACCGCATACCCCGTCGTTCCGGGCAACGAACAGGGTAGTGTGGGGCCCTCATCCACTAAATAATCCCGCCGTGTGCCCTCTCTCCGCCTGTGTTGACGGACCACTGGTACTGTGTTGGATTACTTCAGTGGTCCGCCGGCGGAGGCGAGGACATCCTTGCGTGTGTCTATCTAAATATGTATGTTATATGACAACAGTAAAGCACTTCTCCTCGTAATACACCCACTTGCGAGCTTTAAAGGTGCTTATCCAGCTTAGAATCAGGAGCTCCCTTCTCAACTGTGTTTATAGCTTAATAATACATAACGGAGTATCCGTCCTCCATGTAATAAATCTATATAAATAAATAAAATTTAAGCGTCCGTTAGTAATTTCTAAATACATAGTTTTTTACTAAATATATACCTACTAATACTTTTTACTGAATGCTGTTTGTTTCGGCTAATCTCGGAAATGCTGAACCGATCTGTACCGGACTTTCACTGGCAGATACATCAACATCAGCATGTTATAAGGCCATTTTCCTTGACCTTTTACGCCATGACTTAAGTGATTGGCGACATAAAGTCAAATTAGAGTAAGATTTAAGGATTGTTAGTAGCTGAACAACTGTGAGTGTTATTTGACTGTCAGGACATTGGTTAACTTGTCTTAATTGAAGCATGGGGGAGGTGTTTATATCGTAATCATTGTTGGTCACCCATTTGATGCTGGTTAAAAGTGGCGTAGCCTTACCCATCGATAGAGATTTGCACAACTAGGCTTTGAGCTCCTTAAGGGAAACGGCTGTAACCCATATATTATAATTAGGTGACCGCTGAAGGGAACGACCATCTTTATAGAGGAGAATTACCTTAGATACAATCAAGAAAAGAAGTAACTAATCATTAGAATACCACGATATACTATCGTAGGTTCGATTCCCACTCAGGACAATTATTTGTGTAATGAACAAAGATATTTGTACTGCGTCTGGGTGTTTTATATCTATTATATGTATGTATTTACAAAAAAAAGTAGTATATGTATTACATATATCCATAATCTGGTACCCATAGCACAAGCGTTAAGCTTAGTTTGGGACCAGAGGACGTTGTGTGAAAATGTCCGTGAATATTTATTTATTTATGTATGCCTTGTTGTTGAGGATAGTTGGTTCTATTTAAGTTTTCTCTGGAAACGATATTCAAATTCAAAAATATCTTTATTTCATAGGCTTATTACCCATTTAGCCTTCGATCGTCAATTTAGCACTTAAAATCGTCAAAGTTACTAATAACAACAAGAGCGCTTGAGGTAAGTGCATCCGCAATGTCGCTATTGTAATCGCCACAAGCGGCCGGATTTAGGCTTTTCATGAGAAGAATGCGCCCAGAAATTCATGAGACACTTTTTTAAATTTCTAATTTCTTCCAATGTTTAAATTTATATACTTAACTAATGTAGGTGCTAGCCAAGATCATGAAAAAAAATATAATATATAAAATTTAATAAAATGGGGTACCTATGTGCTTATTCAAAACAGTATTTTCAAATGAGAAGCAAATAAGCCGAAATTGTATATATAACCTTTTCATTACTTATACTCTGAAAGTAGGCCTGAAGTTGCCTGAGAAGCGGGTTGAAAGTAATACCTTTCAGCCCTGGGACAGCTGAGTTATTATAAAAAAAAAACAGTTCTATTTTCTGTACAGCCAGTCAATTACAGCGCGATGTAAAATTTTAATAACATAAAGTTAAGTATTTATTAAAGAATTTGTTTTTTATATGACTATATTTTAATATAGTTGCAACTATATCTTTAAAATAACGAAGATTTATATTTTTCAATGATTAAAATGAAACATAATGGCTGAATAGCTGACAGGCCACAGAAAAAAAAAAACAAAATCGGCGATTCCAAATTCAATTTTTTAAAGTCTCCCATTTTTTCTTTAGCAAATTCATGATTTTTATTTTTAGTTTCCTCGTATTCGTAATGAAAAGCACAGTGTTTACCTCGGGATAAAGACTTATTTAGTCCCTCGAACTATTGGAGCCCTCGCAACGCTCGGGCGGCAAACCCCATCTCGGGACTTAAATAAGTTGCTTTCATCCCTCGGGTAACAATGTACTATTTCATTACTCATACTCGGAAAGTAGGTTTGAAATTGCCTGAGGAGCGGGTTGAAAGTAATACTTTTCAACCCTAGAGAGAATCTTTTTCAACTGACAGCTATCAAATTATTTAAAAAAAAACTAGTTCTATTTTCACATTTCTACTGAACCTTATTCTAACTTACTACAGCCACTCAATCACAGCGCGATGTTTAATTGAAATAACAAAGTTAAGTATTAAATAAAGTTTTTTTTTTTAACGACCTCCTAAGATAATTTACTTACTTTCAAATATTTCTTTAAAATTATATAGATTTGGGTAAAATATGTTGAAAATGAAAAATAATGGCTGTAATGCTGGCAGGCCACAAAAAAAAACTTGGCGAGAAAGCGGCAAAAAAGTAGATATGATTTGATGTAAATTAAAATTCACCCATTTTTGCATGTTTTTATATTTACTTTCCTTGTATTCGTAATGTAAAGCACAGTGTTTACCTCGGGTTAACTTATTTAGTCCCGAGACGGGGTTTGGCGCCAGAGCGCAGCGAGGGCGCCTATAGTTCCATTGGAACCAAACAGGACTTTCACTTGCAAATAGAAGATGTTATAAAGAGTAATTTAAGCTGCATACTTAATTTGGAAAACTAATTAAGGTTCCACACAAAAATACAAAATAATTAAATCCCACGCGGACTAAACCGCGGTTGCCAGCAACAATTAAATTAATTAGATATAGGTACTTATGTTCTTGTTAAATTAAAAATATTTCCCAGAATATTTAATGTTTTTATATTATATCTCAGGTTCCCGATATAGTAGCGGGATAAAATGTACCTATACGAGTTAGTTTTTCAGTGTAATCAAGAGCTATCAAATAAAAAAGTTGCATAAAAATCCGTACATTAATTTTTGCGTGATGCGCGAACGAACAAACAGACAAACAGATAAACAGACCAAAATAAAATAAAAAGTGTTTTGTATTCGGACACGCCTATATCTATAGACTAATACAGTGTTTTTTTTTCTTTAAATATCTTAAATGTACAGACACAGTTCTGATACAGCTTTATAATAGTATGGGTATCAATCAATCAATTTCACAACTTCATCGTGAATTGTACATATACGTAAAATACATCATACCAATGTGTCATAGGGTTTTCCACTTTGAACATTCATAATGGCGTCGCCATTTCTCAGTATACTTACAGCTAGCGAAGCTTTAATTAGTTTTTAAAAACCTTTCGAGTTTTCCTATTTATTTACAATTGAACAAGGAAACCTGTGCAGAAAGATCTCGTGCTGTTGGGCATGGGCTTTCTAACATAGCATCACGCCTGTAACCCCACGATTTATTACACACCCACGATTCGCTAGCTATGTTTAAGTCCCACATAATAGGGGGCGAGCCTATTGCCGTCTACCGGGCACATTTCCGTAAGTAGTCGGTCCGTAAGTTTCGCTAAGTAGGACGGTCTCCCACCCAATGGACCGACGATCTGGTCAAAGCGACGTTGCATGCAGTCAGCACAAAACCGCTCGTTGTGGCACTCTCATAGGGAGGCCTATGTTTAGCAGTGGACGTTGAAAGGCTGGTGGATGGATGAAAATGTTATTTCTTGATAAGCTAATTTTGTGTATTCGTAACGACAGGATAACCAAAAATCTATCAGTGATCTGAATCTCGCAAATTAGTTCTTTTTATTGCATGTGGCACGTGGTGGCACGCGAGCCACGGCCCAACTGATTGTAAATGGTATCCGTCGCTCATGAAGTCAACTATACCGAGAATATTGTCAAACCGCTGCTCACCATTTCATTTCACATATATGAAACGAAAGATTAATCTCCTGCTACAACCAAAACGCAACGATGTGCTTAATGGCCGGTCACACGGGAGATGGTGGTACCAACCCGCTCGGGCCGAGATAGCAAGTGAGTACTCCCACTTGGTACCCAGCCCTACCACCAGTCTTGCAATGGATGATAATTGCTTACTTCTTTTAGTCGCCTCATACGACACCCGTGGGACAGAATGGGCTGGTAACACTTGTATTCTTAGTCCGTCACCACACGGACAAAAGTTTTATAGTCTAAGTTGAAGGTTAGTCTCCAGTTCAATGCTGCGATCTGGTATTTTATTTTGATGGCCTAGTAGGTAAACGCTGGGCTACGGTAACCGCTGACCATCAGGTGGGCCGTATGATTGTTGTCTGTAACGTCGGTTTACGGACGATAATTTTACGTCATAACGTCATATATGTCGATAGATGCGTCACAAGCCGAACGCTTAGGCCGACCGTGCCTCTCTATCGCTTGTTCCGCGCTCTCGCTTACACGCTTGGCTCAGGCGGAACGTGACACTTTTTCGTGCTTGCTTATATTTATAAGACGTTATCATGTCAAAAAGTGTTTGTTTCTTCTTCCCTTGTTCTATTACAGCTTTATAATAGTACAAATCCAACATGTTATTTCATGATGTTATTTTGTCAACATAAAATAACACTTATTAACGTTATACATAAGGTAAAATATAGATCAAGAAGGCATGGTTGTGGATTTTCCGTCACTCTAATAAATAAATAAACAATAGTTTCAAATAAATTGTACACAAACATAGAACAAAACGAGTAACGAGTTAATATAAACTATCTGCTGCCTAAGACTTTCTTCGCATAGACTACAGACATCAATATTAGTGTTTATGAAAACATAACTATTCCACAAGCACCTAACATTTTGCCAAGATAAAAGGTACCATATGTCACTAATTATTATTATTATTTATACTTTGTCTCGAAAAATCAAGTTTTTCGGTGTTTTCTGAGACTCATGGGCCTAAGCCAAGTGAGAATCATCATTTGGGGATATTGAACGGTCATCTAGTAGGAATTTTCGAATAATTCGTCATGTGTTAAGGATCGCAGCTTTTTGCATAGTGATGTATGTATTTTCGGGCAGGTCTAAAACTTTGAGGGAGTTTAGTAAGCATTTAGGTATTACACCTGTGCTGGACTACCAACGGCACAATATACACCTTATTTAATTTCCAAATTCGTCTTCTTCTTTTAATTCTGTATATTTATTGATTTTTTCTGTTATTGTTTTTTGTAAATTATGGTTGTTAGGTACGGCTATATCTATTATATATGCAGTTTTATTAATTTTGTTTAATCGTGTAATGTCCGGTCTATTATTGTGAATAGCTTTATCAGTCAGTATCGCTCTGTCGAAATATATTTTATGGTTGGTGTTCTCCAGTACGAGTTTAGGTTTGTATTGATAGTAAGGTTCTACTGTTCCTGTAATTAAATTATGATATTTAATTACAGGACAGGATTTTAGTGATAGTTTCTCTGGTGAACATAATGTACTATTTGATTGGGCCTATGAGTCTGTCTGGGTTAAAGATGGGCATTATTATTATTCTATATGTATTTTATTATTATTATTATTCCTTTATTTCAGGCAAATACAACAAATAAAAAAATATACGTAAATATTATCTAACTAATTATAAAATAATAAATATGCCATGTGAAGTGTTGGCGTCATGTTGCGCTGCGTGGTGTCGCGTAACCTTCCGCGAAATTTTCGATACACGACACCCTTCGGCCAAAACTCTTCTTTGATGAAGGTCGCAATATGCTGAGTTGGAACTCGCACCACGAACGACTTGAAGTTTGTGTTGTGGCGCGATTCGAGCTTCTCAGCCCTAAAAGTCCAGCTGGTCTTCACCCGCATATATTCAACTAAGGACTCCAGCGTTGCCCACCGGCAACGTTACACTTAACGTAATTGCTCAACTGCTACAATATTATTATTGCTGACAATAAGGCCTCCACGGCCTTATTGTTAGTAATATTAGTGTAAAAAATGTAGTAATATGTAATATGCTAGTGACGATTCAATATAATTTTCTTTCTTTCTTCCTCTCTTTCTTTCTATGTTTTAGTCCAGGTAATAAACTATCCGTCTACCATACTTCATCTGTTCATAAAAACAATTCTAAAAATTTGCTGATGTAAAAAACCACAATGAAATCAGTCCGGGAGTTTTCTAGGAAAACAGTAACAGATATAGAAACAACCTCTGACCGCAAATGCATATACCGCCTTCGTTCTGTATCGTTCATCGTGGCTAAAATGGTATATTGTATTCTTTTTTCCTGCCTGTTTGGTTTTAGGTAATTCAGGCTAAGCCGAATTTCCTCTACACTCAATATCAGCAAGGAGACTGACACTTTCAGAATCTTTGACCTTATTTACTTGTGGCAATCAATAAACTTTGGCCTATAAGTATATCAGGATCATAGGAAACATCTATCTGGATTGTACAGGCTAGTCCAGTCATTATTATATTTGAATGAAATAGTGAATCGTTTAAGCCAATTTTTTAAATTATATTGTGGAGAGATCAGGATACCTTAATTTCAAGTTTTCGGGCTAAACGCTCCCATGGCGTTTTCCACCATCTTGATAATAAGGGTGCAAATTTTGCCCAAATGCTTTGTTATCTCACAGAAACTTTAAAAAAACTATATGAGATCTATGTGCAAATCGGATATTTAAAAAGAGTTGTTAACAGCGAACAGTTTCAAACAAGAACCGCCGCCGTGAAGTTACAATTACTGGCAGTTGTTAAGTGCAATTTTCGAAAATTTTACTATAAAATTTGTAGGAAATAAAATGAAAATTCAAATTTTTAGGTGTTCTAAGTACCAAGAACAAAACGAGAAAAATATTATAGGTACGAACGTGTTCTACAAGTTTGATAATAGACATTTTTTCGCTATGTGTGACGATACAGGAAAAAATATAAAAGTACCTATGTACTCCATTTTTTTTTTTCTTATTTTTGCCTCTATCTCAAGAACCGTCGATATCAGGTGAAAAAAATCACATGACATAAATTGTAGAGAATAAAAATCTAAACAAATAATACCAACATAACTTCCCCGTAAGATGATGAGGAGCCGAGTTACAACGGAAACAAAAATGCACTCTTATTTTCAAGATGGCGGAAATTGTATGGGGGGGGCTTAGCCCGAAAATTTGAAATTAAGCTGTCCGGAAAACATAATTTCAAAAAAAATGCCTTAGACTAGCTTCGTATTTATGAATATAATTTCATTTCGGCTGACCTTGACGTTTCTCGATTGCATTGTTAGTGTGTTATCTTGAATTGAGTTGAGCCACTTTACTGCCAAACTGTTGCGTACGATATACGATAGGCAATAACGTTGATTATACACAATTAGCGATACTGTTGATTATTACCAAGAGACTTACAGATTACCTAAGTGTAGACAATTAAATTCAGACTACTTATGTAATGACATACAGTTCCAGTGGACTGCCAACATACAGCGGAGAGACTGCGGGTTAATTTTATGGGTAAGTGCCCCACACTACCCTGCACGTTACCTCAAATGACAGGCATACCTAACAAAATATACCTAATCATAAAAAAATACTGTTAATTCTAGCTGCCCGTACAGTTACCGTCTAACGATTAGGTTAAAATTAATATTAGTACACAAAAATATTATAATCTATTTAAATATTTATATATATTTTTTTAGCGTTTGACATGCTTAGGCATATACATTAAACACAAAGTGGAAAATGTGAAATCGAAAATAACAGTCACGAACAGGACCTGTACCTGCATCTCCTGGATACCGTCCAGATGCTTTGCCAATTCAGCCATCGTGACAATTGCTCCTGACTGCTAATTTCGATAACACATTCATACTTAACGTCTTGGGTGACGCCTGCGTCATCTGTCGGACGTATTTTCATACATTATACCGACCAGGTAAACTTAATTTTACCTTTTACGAAGCGTAGCACCTTCGCGGGAGATCTTGCGGGTGCTGAGTGACGGGGATCGTCCATCGGCAGAACGATCTGAAACCATCATTCAAAATGATCTGATGTAGCAGACCTACTCCGGCACCCAGAAAATTACATAGGATTTTTTATCAGCAAAACAAACGATTCCTATGCGATAGCATATAGATAAATAACTTGCTGCTTGTAGAATCTTTTAAGAATATTTATTAGTATAAATTATTGTGAGCATAGAAAAATCAAATGGAGTGGAAATCCGTGTGAAACCATTCAAGAGAAGGAGTTGGCTGGCGTCTCAGTAAATGGTAATGATGAGGAGTGGAGTGGAAACTGATAAGTAAAATTACTATCAACAGTTTGTAATAGATTTCAAGAAAGTCTGGTTAGAATCCCACCCGGAAAGAAGGAAGGAAACCTTTCTGACTTTGCAATATTTTTTTTATTTTTATTTTCATGATTATTCTAACATTAAAACTTACTTCGGGAATACCTATACACATCTCTTTAGTCGTATGTATTTTTTGTCAATTGCGTGTTTATTATATTTGTTTTATTTCTGATTCCCAAACTAAGATGTCGCTGTGTTATGTAATATACTCGTATATATTATTTGCCCTAATTCTGGAAGTCCACACATATGCAAGCGCGGACAGAATATGTTATCATATAAATAAATATACTATATAAATGTTCGTTGTTAAATATTATTTTTATTTATAGTCATATTAACAAAAGAGTTATTTCGATTTTATGAGATATACATTATACAAAAGTTTTTATAGTTAAGCTTTTAGGTTGTATCTCAGGTTCCCGATAAAATGTATACCAGTTGTTAAGTCTAATCAAGATTTATCAATTAGACAAAGTTACAACAAAATCCGTACAGCAGTTTTTGCGTGATGCGCGATCAAACAAACAGATAAACAGACAAAAAATCTAAAAAAAAATGTTTTATGTTCAGACACGTCTATATAGCCTAAAACAGTCATTTTTTCTCAAAAATCTTAAATGTACAGACACAGCTCTGTTACAACTTTATAATAGTATAGATAACGAATTTTCTTTAGTATTTTTTCAGTTTTCTCGTGATGCAACTTAGCCGAAATATCGAGGTTGTGTCATTTGTTTTATACTTCGAAATATTGTGGTGAACGGGGACCGAACCTCCGAACTGAGAACACGGAACCAGTTCGCTCGGAGCTACCAATCTCCATATAACATTGAATTGGGTGACACCCGTGCATATTATTATGACTAGCTGATACCCGCGACTTCGTCAGCGTTAATGATTTACTTTCTAAATTCGACACCTAATTTACCCGCGATTTTATAAAACCATTGAAATGTATGTAAATCCTATGTCAAATATAAAATGAAATTTAACATTCTTAATTCAAAAAAGTCTAAATATGTGTTTCCATCTCTAAATTAGAAACCTACTAAACCACCCCCTTCTTATTATTTTAACTGACCACTTCCTCATCTCTTCCATTCCTCTTCATGTCCTATAGCTTTTCTTGGGGTGGATTACCCGCGTTGATGTATAAAACAGAGAAGATCCACAATTAGGCACTAAAAGTGTCCACTATAAATGAGTGCAGATTACGCTTTCCTGCACTCATTTCGTTTAGTATTGTTTTCCGCAACGTATCAATATGCCTAATACTACCAAAATCTCTTTTAAGTGTTTCTTTTTCTCTCGTTCTTTCTGAATAGTATAAATAAGTAAACGCACGCAATTAAAAGTAGTTATATTATAAACCATATTGTCACGCCTTTTTCCTGTAGGGGAAGGCAGAGACCACATCTCTCCACTTGCTACGATCCCGACACACATCTTTCGCTTCATGTACTTTCATCAGCGCTTTCATGGATGCTCGTTGGTTTCGAGTACTCTTCGATCGGATACGTTCTTAAGGAAGGCCAGGTCCTTCCTTAAGAACGTATCCGATCTGGAGTGGGTCGTAAAGACAATTGTGCTGTGGAATGGCCGTTGGTCAGTGCGATAGCTTAGCGGCTTAGAGCACTTCCCCGGATTGAAAGGGACGCAATTCGGATCCCACTCGCACTAAAGTCCTCTTTTTCCATATCACTAATAATTTGTAATCTGTAATAAGTCTAAAAAACTATTAAAACTAATGCCAATTGAAATATTATAGAAATCGGAATATCTAAAATAAGTCTTTAAAAAACTATTAAACTAATGCCAATAAACTCTTTAATTCATAAACATAACTAAACTTATTTTGTTTTTTTATTTTGTTTAACCATGTTTTAGCATGATGTTATTGTACTTTAATAACCACGTCAATGGTTACCATAGCAACGATTGACATGTTTGCGTTGTTGTGATAATGAGTGTAGAAGTATGAATACGATAGCAGATAAAAATATATATTTTGGACAGGAGTTTCGTATAATAACTGTTCTATGCTTCTATGAGCTCTTCGAGTTCAAAAGTCTGATAGGGATTTAATAAAACACTATTCGTCTAATTTTCAAATCGCAATAACTTTTGAATAAATTAATCGATTTTCTCGTAGTTTACGGCATTCAACGCAGCTTTTTGAGCTCTTTAAAGAATCTTAAAGCTCGACCTGGTCAGACTGAAAATTTCATAGAAATTCTGAAAAAAACATTTTTTTCAATTTACGACAACGATATCTCACGAACGAATCAACACACACACACACTCACATATACAGACATACAGACATCATCGCGAAAACATTCGGGAAAGCTTCCTCAAAATGTCAACATCCGATATACATCGATCGATGCTAGGATCTGGACGGCATCCAGGAGATGCAGGTTCAAATCCTGCTCGTGACTGTTATTTTCGATTTCACATTTTCCACTTTATGTTTAATGTATAGTGCTAAGCATGTCAAATACTAAAAATATATATAAAAATTTCTAAATAATTATAGGGCTGCGTCATTACTAGGTAAAAATCTTAATTGTAAAATTAAGTTTACCTGGTCGGTATAATGTATGTAAATACTTCTGACAGTTGGCGCAGGCGTCACCCAGGACGTTAAGTATGAATGTGTTATCGAAATTAGCAGACGAGAGCAGTTGTCACGATGGCTGAATTGGCAAAGCATCTGGACGGTATCCAGGAAATGCAGGTTCAAATCCTGCTCGTGACTGTTATTTTCGATTTCACATTTTCCACTTTGTATTTAAGTATTTAGTTAAACTTAATCAGAGAAAAAATATTTTAATAAAGAAAAGAAAGAAGTTGACCACACTGTTTTGGAACCAATGAATTTGCGATTTAAATTCATTGCTTAAAGTGCATTTGCAATAAAAAAATATTAAACATTAAATCATAGTTTTATAGGTACATGTATTTCTTAAAGATCTCTTTTTTACGTTTATGAGGCTCATTTAGACTAATGAATATTGAAATTACTTCTTTTTGTTAAGGCTGGAAAAAATGTTCCCGTCGTTTGGGGGTAACGAACAGGGTAGTGTGGGGCCCTCACCAACTAAAGAAACCCGCCGAGTGCCATCTCTCCGCCTTTATTGGCGGGCCACCGGAACCATATTACATTCCTTCAGTGGTATATTAAAGCCTTTACATTATTATAACGTATAATCCTAACTATTATAAAGCTGTAATAGAGCTGTGTCTGTACATTTAAGATATTTAAGAAAAAATACTGTATTAGGTTGTATAGGCGTGTGTGAACACAAAACATTTTTTTTTATTGTTTGTCTGTATGTCGATGGGCCTGTTTGTTTGTTCGCGCATCACGCAAGAACTACTGAACGGATGTTGATCTATTTTTATTTAATAGGTTTTGATTAGATTTAAAAATTGGAATACATTTTATTCCGTTGCTATACCGGGAACCTGAGATATAACTTAAAAAGTAGCTAGTTGCGGCGCCGGAGCCGCTGGCAAAGGCTAGTTGAAAATAAAGAGGTGGCTTACCCGTGCCTTCAACCTGTAATAACTGAAGGTACTTATATATTTCTTATCGGGTATGGTGAGCAACTAATAAACATAAAGAAATGAATGCGACCTCGACAACCAGAAATTCGTTTAATTTCAAAAGCCTTTCCTGAAATATTTTTACGCCTTGCAATAAAAAAAAGCCTTGAACAATAAAATTTTGAACGATGAAATTGAAGACCAGTAACCTTCATTCCTCATTGTATAGTGAGTAAAAGCTGATTAACAAAAAACTACAAAATCGCTTCCAGTGTCTAGATGAGTGTGAATCAGCGAGCGATATGAACAGCAGGTTCGTGCAAACTGTCCACGCGGTCGGGTCGACCTACTTCAAAGCCCGTCGCGTCAGTAGGACTCGTAAACTCTCGGACCATACTCTCACACTCATGGAGAGGAGACAAGAAATGACAGGCTCTCAAACAGCTAAAGGACGGAAAGGCACCGTGTGACGACGGAATTACTATAGAGCTACTGAAGGCAGGCGGAAAGCCGGCCCTCAAAGCCCTTCAGAGACTATTAAATTCCGTCGTTCTCGGGGGCGGCGTTCCAGAATCGTGGACCAGGAGCGTGGTGGTGCTGTTCTTCAAGAAAGGTGACAGAACCCTCTGGAAGAATTATAGACCCATCTCGCTCTTGAGCCACGTCTATAAGTTGTTCTCGAGGGTCATTACAAATCGACTCACGCGCAGGCTTGACGACTTCCAGCCTCCCGAACAAGCCGGTTTCCGAAAAAATTATAGTACTATAGACCACATTCACATGCTACGCCAGCTTATACAGAAAACCGAGGAGTACAATCGGCCTCTGTGTCTGGCGTTTGTGGACTATGAGAAAGCCTTCGATTCGATCGAAACTTGGGCGGTGCTGCAGTCCCTTCAGCGGTGTCCAATTGACTATCGGTACATCGAAGTGTTGAAGTGCTTGTATAGAAACGCTACCATGTCAGTCCGTGTTCAGGACAGGAGTACGAAACCGATCCAACTGCAGAGAAGTGTTAGACAGGGAGACGTTATGTCCCCGAAACTCTTCACCGCTGCATTGAAAGATGTCTTCAAGCTCTTGGGCTGGACCGGATTTGGCATCAACATCAATGGCGAATAAATCACTCACCTTCGAAATGCCGACGATATCGTAGTCATGGCAGAATCGCTGGAGACCCTTGGCACCATGCTCAATGATATCAGCAGGGTTTCCCGACTAGTGGGTCTCAAAATGAACATGGACAAGACGAAAGTCATGTCTAATGTCCATGTCATTTCAGCACCGGTCCTAGTCGGGAGTGCGCTTCTCGAAGTTGTTGACCACTATGTCTACCTGGGAGAAACAGTCTAATTAGGTAGGCACAACTTCGAGAAAGAGGTCAATCGACAAATCCAACTCGGCTGGGCAGCGTTCGGGAAGCTAAGGAAGATCTTCTCGTCCAATATTCCGCAGTGTCTGAAAACGAAGGTCTACGACCAGTGTGTGTTTCCAGTGATGACATATGGAACAGAGACGTGGTCTCTGAATGTTGGCCTCGTATCAAGGCTCAAAGTCGCTCAGCGGGCCATGGAGCGGGCTATGCTTGGTATTTCCCTACGTGATCGAATCCGTAATACGGAGATACGTAGGAGAACGAGAGTGACCGACATAGCCCGCCGGGTTGCCCTGCTGAAGTGGCAATGGGCAGGCCACATCGCTCGACGAACCGACAACCGTTGGGGAAGAAGGATTCTCGAGTGGCGACCACGTATCGGACGGCGCAGCGTAGGACGGCCCCCCACCAGATGGACCGATGATTTGGTCAAAGTCGCGGGGAGCCGTTGGATGCGGTCGGCACAGGACCGCTCGTTGTGGCGTTCTCTTGGGGAGGCCTATGTCCAGCAGTGGACGTCAAAAGGCTGCTGGATGGATAGATGGATGAAAAGCTGATTTAAAAGAGTAGCCTATATACTTGCTCGGGATTCATCTTTACTACGTACCAAAAGTTTCATCAAAAATGGTGCTGTGGTTTAACTGTTAAAGCGTAACAAACAGCTACTTTCACCTTTATAGCTTCTGGCTTCCGCCTGCAAGGTCTTCTGCGTGTATTTTAGAATTTGTTCAATATAACTCCATCCATCCATCCATCAGCCTTTCAACGTCCACTGCTGGACATAGGCCTCCCCAAGAATGGGGGATAGTGCCGTAATCGCCACGCTTGGCAGGCGGGTTGGCGATCGCAGTGGATGTTGTTAATACTCGAAGGAGTGGTGCTGCCCACTCCCCCGGTATTCGCTCAGTCTGCTCTTACGACTCCCATGGGTGGAGAGGGGTGGGACAATTCTAAAGCTGGCCCCACACGGCCATAATAAATTTTAATTAAAGTTAATTGGGCCATCTTAGGAACCTAGTGGCACAAGATAGCCCATAATTAATTAATGAATATTTATGTAGTAAGTATTTATTTTTCTTTACATAATTCAAAATACAGTTTTATTTATGATTTATTTATTCCAGTCAATTAATAACTCAGTTTTTTTGTCTTTGGCCCTTATCTAAAATCTGTAGAAATTTGGAATATCTTTAAAACAAAAATCTAACATAACTACAGCGGGCAAGCATACCAAACAAACAAAATCAATTTATTAGGTACAGATAAAACATTTCCCGCCTAAACAAAAAGTACAGATAAAACAAATCAATCAAAAATCCTGGCATCACATTTGACGGTAGAAGACCTATTTTTCCTTTGTAAAGTAACTTCCAATATTCTACCAAATATATTCTACCGAATCTAATTAATCTAGAAAGCCGACCTCAATACTAGTAAGAATAATAAGATGGATGACTGTAAAACATGTGTACATATTATAACCAGTATAATAAGCCACAGTCGACGCGGGCAATACATTAAAATGTATTCAATGATGGTTGACCTTTGTGAGGCTTGACGTCACTGTACAGAACGCCCACTGCGTGATATTTTGTACCATGAAGCGAGATAATTTAACAATATTTATAAGTACATCGAGTCAAGCTATGTGCTTCTGGCTCAGACTAACTTAAAAATAAAGACACCGCATTGTCAACTAAAAAGTGAAGCCACTTTTTAAAGATGTGTGCGGGAAAGTGTTGTCACCGGAAAAAAATTATCTCTATAATTTGGATAATTTTTTAAAAGTTTTATATTTAGAACTTAAAGGAAGTAAAAATGTAAAGTAAGTATTATAACATATACAGCAAGTCATATAGGGCATATTATGGCGCTGACGACGTATTCATGTTCGTAACGTACGTACTAAATCGTTGAGTCATTTGGGGTAATTATAATCATACTCTGGTACCACTCGTGGTTTATGACACTTGGTTTTCGCATGATTTTGTTTGTATATGTGTGCGTGAGCGCGTGTAATTACAAGTTTGGCATGATTTTATATGGCTTCACTGGATTGTTCGTGATGCTCCGTCTATATTTTTAAGTTTGTCTGAGGCTTCTGGTTCTCATTTCGTATACTTTATCTGCATCTCGTAAAGCTTTTCCTAAAGATCCGTTCAACAAAAATTATAGGCAAACAAGGAGCGTGAGAGCACCGGAAGCCCATATCCTTATCATTTCCACCTCCTATCCCTTTTCTTAGAGAAAAGGTATTACTTGCGTATTTAGGCTACAGTGACCGCTTACCGTCAGTTGGGTCGTAAGCTTGTCTGCTACCCGCGTAGCAAAAGAAAAAGAGGCGGTTACTAATGTGTGATGAAAAATATTGACGTTTAAGAAATTAAAAATATTCGTATCGGTGTTTGCAAAATTGCAAATAATCATGTAGGTACAATTAATCATGTAGGGAAATACAAGGGGAGGAGTCTCGATTTCGTAACATAAGTACAGGGTAGTTCGTAAGAATAACAAAGCAATTGTAATAACTTTTGTCCGTGTGGTGACGGACTAAGGATACAAGTGTCACCACCCCATCATTTCCCGCGGGTGTCGTACAAGGCGACTAAGGGAAGCAAGCAATTATCACCCATTGCATTACTGGTGGTAGGGCTGGGTACCAGGTGAGAGTACTCACTTGCTGTCGGGCCCGAATGGCTCGGTACCACCGTCTCCTGTGTGACCGGTCATGAAGCACGTCAGTGTGTTTTGGCTGTAGCATAAGATAGCCGTTTATTCTTTCATTTCATATCTAAGAAATGAAATGGTACGCAGTGGCTTGACAATACCCTTGGTATAGTTGAGCTCATGAGCGACGGTTACCACTTACCATCACAAGCAATAAAAAAAAACTAAAGGGAAGGAAATTATAAAAAAAACACAGCATCACGCCTGTATTCCCCGAAGGGGTAGGCAGAGGTGTATTACACACCCACGACTCGCCAGCTATGTTTAAGTCCCACGTAATAGGGGGTGAGCCTATTGACGTCTACCGGGCACGTTTCCAAACACGTTTAAGGAAATTATAAAATCAATCGTAATCGTCGAATATTACTCACTTTTCTTGAAGTGCGTACTTTTCCGAATTATATTTCGCAAAATATTGTTGAAATATCGTAATATTAGTAAAGGTTAGATAGTGTAGAGATATTGCCTTAGCTAAATAGCAACTATTTCAATACATAATACCTATTATAACTACCCAGGGGGGTTAGGCAGAATGTCATATCTCACATGTCGATCGTATCGAGATCACTGTGATTGGTTGAGAGATCACCGTGATTGGCCAACGGATTATTGTGACATCACGCGTCGGTTTCTCAACCAATCACAGTGATCTCGATACGGTCGACACGTGAAATATGACATTCTGCCTAACCCCCCAGATCAATCGCAGAGGCCAATCTGAGCGTCATTTGGCCCTTACGATTGGTCTGGCTACTAATACGCTAGCTTTAAACACAGTGTCATTTAAATGTTTGGGAAATGTGATAATATACGAATACGTATTACGTTCAAAGGACATACTATCACTTCACTACTGCTTGTTACTCTAACTCTGTTATCTATGTTACTTTTTCCCGGGTTAAAAACATATCGATAATAGACGCTCGAGGAAGGATAATAAGGAGAGGTTTTAAGGAGATCCTGAGGAGGATATTAGGCAAAGAAGGCCGTGTGGGGCCGGCTTTAGAATTGTCCCTCTCTACCCATGGGAGCCGACTGAGGGAATATCAGGGGAGTGGGCAGCAGCACTCCCTCGAGTATTAACAACATCCACTGCGATCGCCAATCCGCCTGCCAAGCGTGGCGATTACGGCATTACCACCCGTGACGGGACCGCTTGTGGCGTTCTCTTGGGGAGGCCTATGTCCAGCAGTGGACGTTGAAAGGCTGATGGACTAATTTTTATTACAAAATAAACGATTTTTATATCCTGTGAGGTATTCCGGAGTGAGAAACTCAGAAACGGCTTTTTAATATAGATCATAAGATAAATATTAATTACAAGAATTATAAGGGTCATTCTACCGAGTGATAAAAAAAAAATACTATTTAAATTTTATAAAAACATATTTTTAATGTATTATTATAAAGAGACATTAACACATAAGTATCTAAAAAATATAATCAGAGATCAGTCATAACAATTTTACAAAATAATTGCACCTTTTGATTTTACCGCGTCGACGGGAGTGATTTTAATGTCAACATAGTGAGAAAAAGTTTCAGAAAAGTAATGAATTTAGAGAATCAAATAAAAGTAATCAACAGAAGAAACTTCTTATGGTGGAATAATTCTTAATTATGTCTAATGAAAATAGTAAAACACAATAAAACATATTCTAGAATATTAAAAATTTGTTTTCACAGAAGTGACGTTATCGTAATATTCCTGTCGAATGTAATAAGCCAATAAAAATTTACACTTAAGGAAAAGGAACATTAAAAAATATTTTCTTTATCCGATGAGGTCTTATTTTATGGTCTTTTTGTTTATCTAAACTTTTAATATCAATTACATTTTCCCTAAAAGGTATCTGCTTCCTGCTCTTAAAAATCTCTAGGTCGTCAGATGAACTATCCGATCCATGTTTTCTATAAAAATCGATAGAGGTACGTGAGGTTGTTGGTATTGGATACTTGTATATCTCATACATTGAATGTTGGCATTGCGGCTGTAAATAAGTTGATGTCCTCAAAACTGGTATGGAAACAGTTTGTTGTTCTTTGTAAATTAAGTAAATAAGCCCAATTTCATGATGTGAGCAAATTTGGTGTGTTTCAACAAATATTGCAGCTTAATCTTCTGGCATGCAAGGTATCAGGACTAGTCTTAATCCACGTAAGTTGATGAATTGCTAGAGTGCCATTAAATAGTCTTGTAGTACTAGTACTACTCAGTATATTAGAGATATTATCGACGTGAGTATCGTCAATTGGCAAAATAAGAATACTCTTACATTTATCTTGTAAATAATTTATCAACGCTTCAAATTCTTCTAGGATATCTCCACTGATTATCAAAAATGCATCAGCTGTTCTTTTAACGCATCATCCAATGTCATCAGGAGCCCCCTTTCCATGTACGGTTTCACTAGAGTGCCATATAATATTAACAACACCAAGTTCTATGCTTATAATATTTTATGTATTTATTTTTATTTCTTATAATGGCAGATGAGCCACGACCCACCTGATGGTAAGTGGTAACCGTCGCCCATATAGGTACTCAACTAAACGGAGAGTATTGTCAAGCCGCTACGCACCATTTCATTTCTCAGATATGAAATAAAAGAATAAACGGCTATCTTCTGATACAGCCGAAACACACTGACTTGCTTCATGACCGGTCACACAGGAGACGGTGGTACTGACCCGTTCGCGCCCGATAGCAAGTGAGTAGTCACTAGTAATGCAATGGGTGATAATTGCTTACTTTCCTTAGTCGTCTTATACGACCCGCGAGAAAGGATGTGGTGGTGACACTTGTATTCTTAGTCCGTCACCCTACGGATAAAAAAACATATATTTTTCTCTATATTGCGATGAAGGACTATCACTTTGAAAATGCACACTATATTTTTTGATTGATTTTATTTTATCAGCTTTTCTTTTGTTGTACCTCTCTCTGTCTTTTTGACGTCTTACTTCCAGTTCAACCTCAGTCATTTTTTCTCTTTTCTTCCGTATTCATGCCTTCTTTTGCTCTCTTAATCGATCTTCTTTTTTCTTTTTCTAATTGTTTTTTACCCGCCATACCTGCGAATAATCGCTTGTGTAGACAACAAGTCACATCTGTCGATATAGATAATTAAAATGCGACATAGTGTATAGAACCATCAAATCATCACAATAACAGCAATTTACGTAGTTAGGTTATATTGTGAGTGTATATATCTTATAATAAGTTAAATGTAATAAGCATAGCAAGCATACCATCACTTTTGTCGAAAAACTTCACTGCCGTAGAAAACTATATCGACAGAAGTGAGTTCTACAGAAGTGACTTTTAACATAAAAACACATAACCTGCACAAATTTTGAGATTATGAGAACTAAATTTACTTGACGTTACTAATAAACCAGCTAATTAATCACGCCATAAGGAAATTATATTTATAAATCACTTACTTATTTTGTTTTATTAAGTACAGAGGTGACGATTCAACTTTGACATCGTTGTAGAACGCTGTTTTAAAATTATTTTTCTCCGAACTGCATGTACTTGGTGAAATATGGCTGACACTAACGCTGACACAATATGGTAAAGGGTTGCCCCGAGATAGAAAATAGGGTGCAGTTTATTTCTACACGAGTGATTATTTTTTACGAACATTGTAGAATATTTAATAAAGTTTATAATATCGTAATAATATTTATGAAATATTACGGATGCTTGTTTGCTGCTTGTGCTTTAATAATAAATTAATTTAATAATTACATAAATTATTTCTAAATATTTTTAAGTGACACCTAAATCTGTAACCTGCGTTACGAACATTCGACAGGACGTGAGCAATCACGTACAGTGTACCTTTAAAAAAAGCAAAATTATTAAATTATTAATAAGACGTCTATGTGAGCAATTAGATAATATCTTAAAGTTAAAAATAAAAGTATTAGAAATAGATAAAAATTTAGCGTATTTAACAAATTTTAGGCGAACATAATTTTAGAGTTTCGGTAGAATGACCCATAAGTGTGTTATAATTCTCAACTTAATTCATGTTTTTAATATTAATATAATTAATTTATAAATGTATTTAATATAATATATTTAATTGTCTTTATATGCGGATAACATTTTTCCTGAGATCCAATTTAAATGAAACAAGTCTATATTCTGCTCTATCTGCTCATATAAGCCGCATTAAAATCTGTTCGGTAATTTCAACTGGTTTCTTTAGTTCATGAGGGCCCCACACTACCCTGTTCGTTGCCCGAGCGACGGGGTGTGCGGTTAGGGACCATTTCTCCCGCCTAAATAAAAAAAAAGGGGGTACCAAGTGAGAGTACTCAATTGCTATCGGGCCCGAACGAGTTGGTACCATCGTCTCCTGTGTCACCGGCTATAAAGCACGTCAGTTTGTTTTGGCTGTAGCAGAAGATAGCCGTTTATTCTTTCATTTCATATCTGAGAAATGAAATGGTGCGCAGCGGCTTGACAATACTTTTGGTATAGTTGAGTCCATGAGCGACGATTACCACTATCTGGTACGCCACGGGTCGTCTACCATCATTAGCAATAAAAAAACATAACAGCCCTTCTACAAGATGGTGTAGTACCTTTAAAGTAAGTATTTCACTGTGACCTAGCTATCTCCTCCCAGAATCGGGTGGGGGCACTATGGCCACGCTGAGCCTCCACGACGGACCGGCCAATTCACTGTGCCCTCTAATCAAAGAGACACGCGGAGACCCGTCCCATGGCGGGATTTATCCAGCATAAGAGAGCCGACGTTAACCAGGGTGCACCATCCGCCGCAACCACGCACACATTTTATCCTACAAATGAAATATCATAAATTTGAACTACGATATACTTGCATTAGATGGCGTGGATGTATATTAGTCAATCACTAAGAACTTTTTTAAAGTGGGAAAAAATGTTCCTAACCGCACACCCCGTCGTTCGGGTAAACGAACAGGGTAATGTGGGGCCTTCACCCACTAAAGAAACCCGCCGTATGCCGTCTCTCCGCCTTTACTGGCGGGCATGTTACATTCCTTCGGTGGACGGTAGGTGCTCCTACCCTTGTGTTTCGTGGTAAGTGATCGCCACCTCTCTATTCTCCATTAGTAGGCTAGTGGTAAGTAAGATTATCATCTCTTTAATATCCTTCCTATGCATCTCCTATCCCTTTCCTTTAAGGTGACGACGCGCGAGTGATGTCTCTGATGTTGCTAGCGTCTATAACCTCTTACCATCAGGTGGGCCGTATGATTGTTAGCCATCCACGTCATACAAAAAAAAATCACGTAAGTACAACTTCTGAAAGGATTTGGATGAAACACAGATATATTATATATTTATAAACTGTATTAACACATAGGATACAGTTTTTTATCCTGGAAAAATGTAAGGTTCCTATGGTATAGCTATTTTTCCATAGAGAAAATGTGTCATAAAGTGACGTATTTACACAAGTACGAGGTCCACGCAGACGACGTCTGCGACAGCAGCCATTTTTATAGTAACACTAGCCTTTGCCAGCGGCTTCGCCGCAGCCAAAAGCTAGTTTTTCGGTTAAATATCTCAGGTTCCCTATATAGTAGTGGGAATAAATGTCTACCAGTTTTTAAGTCAAATCAAGGCCTTTCAAACAAAAAAAGTTGCATCAACACCCATCTAGTAGTTCTTTTAAATAAATTCTAAAATAAATTCGTTTCAATAATTTTCTAGTTTTTCGATTATATCTCAGGTTCCCGATATAGTAGCGGGATAAAATGTATACCAGTTTTTAAGTCTAATTAAGGCCTATCAAATTAAAAAAGTTGCATCAAAATCTGTTCAGTAATTTTTGTGTGATGCGCGAACAAACAAACAGACAAACAGATAAACAGACAGACAAAAATTCTAAAAAATATATTTTGTGTTTAGACACGCCTATATATCCTATTACAGACATTTTTTCTCAAATATCTTAGATGTACAGACACAGCTCTATTACAGTTTTATAATAGTATAGACTAGTTCACCAGGCGAACTTCGTACCACCATATTTTTTTCCGTGAATATTTTGCAGTGAAAATTATTTAAGTACTAATATCGCTATTAAAAAATAGGGGCTGGCAGTAGAAGGGTGAAAATTTAGGGTTGTGTATATTTTTTAATCCATCCATCCATCCATCAGCCTTTTAAGGTCCACTACTGGTCATAGGCCTCCCCAAGAATGGGGGATAGTGCCGTAATCGCCACGCTTGGCATGCGGGTTGGCGATCGCAGTAGATGTAGTTAATACTCGAAGGAGTGCTGCTGCCCACTTCCTCGGTATTCCCTCAGTCGGCTCTTACGACTCCCATGGGTGAAGAGGAGTGGGACAATTCTAAACCGACCCCACACGGCAAAGCCGGCCCCACACGGGAAAGCCGAATGCCGAATCATAAAAAAAAATGTCCAAAAAATAAAAATAAAATTTTTGGAGTCCATCCTTATCATTCAGGAGTATGAAAAATACTTTAGATCCTATTCTCAGACCAACTGAATATACATACAAAAATTCATAAGAATCGGTAAAGCCATTTCGGAGGAGAATGGCGAGAATTTTATATACTAGAATAATAAAATTTGGTTCACGTCAGACTAAGATCGTGGACGGTTTAGGGGGTATTGGCAAGTCCATGAGCGGGGGTTCCCACTTGCTATCAAGTGACGGAGCTGTTTGTCTAGCAGTATAACAAATAATTGCGTGCTCTATATCAGTGTCAACATAATTACGATCAATGTAGTTTGTACCCTTAATTCTAAGTGCGTTATATCCGCAACAGAAATTAATGTCTGTTGCGTATTATATATTTACAAAATTATTAAAGCAATTATTAATATGCTAAGGAACAGGTACTTTTAGTATTCTTTAAAAATTTCGACTGACTTACGTAATATGTAGCTCTTTTTTGATAGTACGCAGGTGGCACGCGAACATACGGTTCACTAACTTATTTGTTATATCTTAACTTATCTCTCGTTTTTGACTACGCGAGTAGCAAACAAGCATACGTTTAAGTAATCGCCATAGTACTAACTAATACTGCAGCTCATCTATTTCGTGTGATACTTTAATCCATCCATCCATCAGCCTTTCAACGTCCACTGCTGGACATAGGCCTCCCCAAGAGAACGCCACAACGAGCGGTCCCGTCATGGGGAATTATGCCGTAATCGCACTATTAGGCCGTGTGGGGCAGGCTTTAGAATTGTCCCACCTCTTCTCCACCCATGGGAGTCGTAAAAGCCGACTGAGGGAATTCCTGGGGAGTGGGCAGCAGCACTCCCTCGAGTATTACCAACATCCACTGCGATCGCCAACCCGCCTGCCAAGCGTGGCGATTACGGCATTATCCCCCATGACGGGATCGCTCGTTGTGGCGTTCTCTTGGGGAGGCCTATGTCTAGCAGTGGACGTCAAAAGGCTGATGGATGGATGGACATGCTTGGGTATTTACTACATACAAAGTGAGTAAATGTGAAATAGAGCATGATTGTCACGAACCGATAAAGTAATAACTTTATCGACTTAGGTGAAGCCCAAGCGCACGTCACGATGGCTCAGTTGGCTGAGTATCTGGAACGCTAATCCAGAAGACGCTGATTCAAATCCCGCTCGTGGCTATCATGTTCTATTTTAAATTTTCGCACTTCGTGGTAAATGACCGTTAATTCTAAGAACGACAACTTCAGGTATGTTGCTCCAGTTATTTATAAATGTATCTAATTTAACAAGTCTCCTGAGCCCGCCTACACACGCGAGTGACGATGGTCTACCACGCATTGGCTTTACTCCAAACGACCATGCATAAATCGAATCAACAACTTATTACGAAACGGTTATATAATCATTATATTTTAGTCGTGCGTGGTAAGTGGTACATGTCGTTCACTTTATAGTCGGAGCACAGCGAAGCCGCTGCCAGCGTAGACTGTAAAGAGAGGAATGGGCACAAAATATGTGCCTATCTGAACACAAAAACAACGGTGTAGTACTAAATTTTCATGTGCCTACTAATTAGTTTTTTTTTTGTTAACGCGACAACAAATGATCCTAACCACACACCCTGTCGCTCGGGGCAAAGAACAGGGTAGTGTGGGGCCCTCACCCACTAAAGAAACCCGCCGTGTGTCGTCTCTCCGCCTTTATTGGCAGGCTACCGGAACCATATTACATTCCTTCAGTGGTTATAATAATAGATCTAACCAATGAGGGTTTGGAACAGATGAGAATGCCGAAACCTCCCCAATCTTTAACCTTACTTTACCTTAGGGGTCATAGATATACCACTAGAGTAATGTTGCGCAGTTCCAGTGGCTGTACATGCGGAGAGGTTTTAGCTAGTGAGGGCCCCACACTACCCTGTTCGTTACCCCGAACGACGTGGTGTGTGGTTAGGTACATTTTTTCCGTTTTAACAAAAAATAGGGTTATAGGTATATCTAGTTTCTTTTAGTAAATAGGTATCCATCCATCCATCAGCCTTTTAGCGTCCACTGCTGGACATAGGCCTCCCCAAGAAATGGGAGATAGAGCCGTAATCGCCACACTTGGCAGGCGGTTTGGCGATCGCAGTGGATGTTGTTAATACTCGAGGGATAATTCTAAATTCGGCCCAACACGGCCAAGGTATATTATCTTATCTCCAAGTAGTATGAAGGAAAGTTCTTGTAAACTAGGTAGGTACGCAATTAATTTCGTTACGGTTTTCACTGAAATTTAGATAGGTGCTTAGAGGTTAAAGCACTTCCCCGGATTTGAAGGGACGCAGTTTCGATTCCCGCTCGCACTAGTACTCTTTTTCCGCATTTCACAAATAATTTGTTCTTTAGGTTACTTTTGCTAGGCGAACCTTTTGTAAACACTTCATGTTCCTTGATTCAAATCATTCATGTTCTACCTAGACCAAATCGGTCATGTATTAAAAGGTGGTGGAGTCAGGAGTCTCCGAAACCGGCGAGCGTGTATGAAGAGAGTTATGAATGTTGAGGAAGCGAGAGATGTATGCAAGAATAGAGCCTCTTGGCACTCTGTTCTCTCTGCCTACCCCGCAAGGGAAATGGCGTGATGATAAGTAAGTATAGTAATATATCACAGGAAAATTATCGGTTCTTATGGGATAATTGTTTTTGCATAAATATCATTAATGTGCCTAGTGAGGTACTTATAAGCATTAAATTTCTTCAGTGTATACCCGCGTATACTTACTTGCTAATTTTCATGCTAGTTTTTTTTTAAATCCCACCCCCTACCTTATGGTATGTGGTAAGCTTAATATTGAAAATATTACCATACTGCTACTAATTGTTTCTTCAAAATTAATTAATGATCCGCGATATTAGCGAGTACAACCAAAACACAACGAAATGTTTCTTGGTCGGCCACATGGAAAATGGTGGTATGGACCCAGTCAGGCGAGATAACAATTGAGTACCATCCCCAACCACCAGTATTGCAATGGGTGATATTATAACTGCTAACTTCCCTCATCGCCTTGTACTCTTATTGTAAAGAACTGCAGTTACACTTGTATTTTTTGTAACTCTATCGCCACACAAACGCATAGTTTTAAGGTAAATTACATTCAATATTTGTATACATATAAATATTACGCACATAAACTGCGGCATCGCATATGCAGTCACAATTTTCCTCAGTCCATTTTGTCTGAAATAAAATGTTATAATTATATTATATTTTTTCCTGGACGAATTACATACAGCTACCAACAGGATCGTAAAATCGAGATAACTTGAGTAGATAATACTAATCTATTAAACTATTTAGATATATTTATATTTTTGGCATTTGACATGCTTAACTATAATACTGTAACAATACTGCATTTGAACATGTTTAGGTACTTGCGCCTAATGCCGCCCTAGCTGAGAGGCTGCGGGTGGATGGACCGGGGAACGTCGGCCTCCCGCGAAGGTGCGACGCTCCGTGTGCGGATGCGTCGCTCAGTAGACCGGTACCTGAAAGGGTAAGCCGCTACCTGAAGCCCGCCAACACAGGCGATGGCACACCGTGGGTTTCTTTAGCGGGTTAGGGCCTCACACTATCCTGTTTGTTGCCCCGAGCGACGACGTGTGCGGTAAGGTAAATTTTTTCCCGCCTTTAAAAAATGTACTAATATTATAAATGCTCAAGTGCGTTCGTTTGTTTGTTAAGCTTTCACGCCATAGTAGTTATAAAGTTTAGCGATCATCATGAAATTTTGCGCGTTCCTGTGGAATAGTCATATTTTCATAGACATTATTAGGTAATTTGCCGTAGAGTGATATGTTTATATTCTAGAGTCCAGGTGGATGAAGGGCAAAATCACATTTTTGATGTGAAACATCTAATGCAGAGGGAGGGTAAAATCGGCTGTTAGCGTAGCGATGCTTTTATTTTACTTGTTCAAATCTTGCAAGTTAAATTTGACACACTTCCCGGTTTCCGATTGAGTTGATACAAGGATTATTCCTTAGTGCAGGATGTTGTCTAAAAAAATGGTCGTGGGGTTGTCAAAGTTATCAGTTAGGTAATGTTGGCAAAAACCGTTACATACCACGTTCTTTTTCGTAAATCGAGATAGTCGATTCTATTCCCATTCTCATCAAGTGATTAATCTACTCGGACTTGGTTCTTTACTATCGAGTCCACAAAAGTCTATTACCACTTACCATCAGATACGCTACAGCAATAAAAAATATATCAACAACAAACAATTATAAATCAATCTTTATCAATCCTAGAAAACTTGGAATACGTATAGTCCAGAATACAGATACAAACTTAAGCTGTATATTTCAGAAAAATGGAGATTAATTTTGTGCCAGTTAGTTGACCTATTTAGATTAGAAGTGGCTGGCTAGTTTGGCATAAGCTATTTTTGAATAATTAAACAAAAACGTTTTAACAATATACATGGGCATCCTATTATAGAGATCCTACATCTGTATAAGAGAAGCCGTAAGGAAGGAAGGTCTTTCTGATAAAAATAATATCGGAATTCAGTTGACGCTTTAAATAATTATTCGATAGATACGAGTGTATAGTTCGAAACTCAGCCAGGACCTACGCCACATTTTATTCCGTGGGAAAGAAAGTTTATTCTTAAATCCACTCAGATGAATTCGTGGGCAGAATCTTGTCATAAATATGGTTACATGGAATAGATCTTTTTTTTTCCATTTGTTTGAATTTGAACTGCTTCGGTGGTGTAGCGGTAGTGTATGCGACTGCTAATCATGGGATCTTGGGTTCGATCCCCGGGTTGGGCAATGTTATTGAGCTTTTTCCTAAAAAGAAAAATTCTCAGTAGCAGCCTGGAGTTTGGAAATGTGCCCGGTAGACGTCAATAGGCTCGCCCCCTATTACCTGGGACTTAAACATAGCTGGCGAGTCGTGGGGAATACAGGCGTGATGCTATATGTTTGACATTTGTTACTAGAGTATTCGTTAGCTTATACGTTAATCGAAATAAGGTAGATATATTTATCTATTTCGTACAAAATAAATAAGCAACTGAGTCAACTACCATATGTTCGCTTCTACGTAGGACTATCTAATTACTGATACGTAAATCATTTTAATTATAAAAGGACTCATTACTATATTCTTTTATAATATATATCTAACTATCAAAATAAATAAAGGGTAACTATGATTAACACCAAAATATTGTAGTTATTTCAAGTTACTTGGTAATTCTAGAGGGTTAGATATTGATATTGCAGATATAACTATTAATATGATGTGCTTTTGGAGTTTAAGAAAATAATTGAGTTCAGGCATTCTTTAATTGATTTTTTAATCGTTGTAATCATATTACAAAATATCAAAAATGCAAAATTTGCAGAAAAAAATAATATTTCTAAGAAAGAAAATTAATTTATTGTCTCATTCATATCAGACGCTTATGCTAATATAAACAGTAAAAATAACATAAATAAATCTACAGCACTAAAAACTATCAGGTAAATAAAAAAAAAAGAAAGGAGGTACAATCTTCAAAAATAATTATCAAAACTTACTCAAGCTATAAGCACAGAAAAGAATTGGATCCGTATTAATACACGTCCATCCATCCATCAGCCTTTTAACGTCCACTGCTGGACATAGGCCTCCCCAAGAATGAGGGATAGTGCCGTAATCGCCACGCTTGGTAGGCGGGTTGGCGATCGCAGTGGATGTTGTTAATACTCGAAGGAGTGCTGCTGCCCACTCCCCCGGAATTCCCTCAGTCGGCTCTTACGACTCCCATGGGTGGAGAGGGGTGGGACAATTCTAAAGCCGGCCCCACACGGCTATTAATACATGTAGGTAAAGCTTATTTTAATCACAATCATTAAAATTAAAGAAAAAAAACTTTCCTTCACGATTAACAAAAAAACAAATTCTAAACAAGCTATAATCATACATAGGAACTGAACCGGTATTATGATAGCCAAGTTAAATTAAACTTACTTTTATAACAATATGCAAAATTTTAAGATTCTATTTATCAAATTATTACCAACAACATCCAACGGCTCCCTGCAGCTTTTACCAGATCGTCGATCCATCTGGTGGGGGCCCGTCCTACGCTGCGCTGTCCGATACTTGGTCGCCACTCGAGAATCTTTCTTCCCCAACGGTTATCGGTTCATCGAGCCATGTGGCCTGTCCATTGCCATTTCATCATGGCAACCCGTCGGGCTATGTCGGTCACTCTCGTTCTCCTACGGATCTCCGTATTACGGATTCGATCACGTAGAGAAATACCAAGCATAGCCCGCTCCATGGCCCGCTGGGTGACTTTGAGCCTTGATACGAGGCCAACATTCAGATACCACGTCTCTGTTCCATAATTGTCATCTCTGGTAACACACACTGGCCGTAGACCTTCGTTTTCAGACACTGCGGAATATTGGCCGAGAAGATCTTCCTTAGCTTCCGGAACGCTGCCCAGCCGAGTTGGATTCGTCTTTCTCGAAGTTGTGCCTACCTAACTGGACTGTTTGTGCCAGATAGACATAGTGGTCGACAACTTCGAGAAGCGCACTTCCGACTAGGACCCGTGCTGAAATGACATGGACATTAGACATGACTTTCGTCTTGTTCATGTTCATTTTGAGACCCACTAGTCGGGAAACCCTGCTGAGATCATTGAGCATGGTGCCAAGGTCCTCCATTGATTCTGCCATGACTACGATGTCGTCGGCATATCGAAGTAGAGTGATGTATTCGCGAATCCGGTCCAGTCCAAGAGCTTGAAGACATCTTCCAATGCAGTGGTGAAGAGTTTCGGGGACAACCGTAGTGTCTCCCTGTCTAAACCTCTCTGCAGTTGGATCGGTTTCGTACTCTTGTCCTGAACACGGACTGACATGGGGGCGTTTCTATACAAGCACTTCAGCACTTCGATGTCAATTTGGCACCACTAAAGGGACTGCAGCACCGCCCAAGTTTCGATCGAATCGAAGGCTTTCTCATAGTCCACAAATACCAGACACAGAGGCCGATTATATTCGTCGGTTTTCTGTATAATCTGGCGTAGCGTGTGGATTTGGTCTATGGTACTATAGCCTTTTCGGAAACCGGCTTGTTCGGGAGGCTGGAAGTCGTCAAGCCTGCGCCTGAGTCGATTTGTAATGACCCTCGAAAACAACTTATAGACGTAGCTCAAGAGCGAGATGATGAAAACCTTATATCTCAAACAAAGTCTAATCAAAGCTCATCGACTTCGACTATCGGTAAAATATGAAAAAACAGTATTTTTCTTCAGTCTTCTTCATCCTCATAATTATTATCTATCGTTGTATGCTTTAATTTTGATTGAGATGAAACGGGCATGTAACTGATATCTTTGTTTATGATATGTGAAGTGCCGAATGGTACGACGCACACACGCACAAGTGTAGATGTGCGTAAGTACTTCGTTACTTCATAAAAATAGGTGTAGTTGTCCTTATATACGATACGCGATAAAATAATAATAAAAAATGAGATTTTTACAAAAAAATAATATCAGTACATAAAATAAAAAAATCTGAATTCAATAATGTAATAAAGTGAATTTCGCAAAAATGTAGATGTCTTTTTATTCTTTGCTGCCGTCGATATACTGTAGACTCTACAGCGTCTAAATTGCGGCGATCTTTGAGGGAGTACAATGGACTAACAGTCGCCTCTCTAGTAATAGAGGTCAGTGAGTTTAGCGTACGAGTTAGAAATTCATGTTTTAATTAATTTTATATTGCAATTGGTAATAACCTTTTCCCTATTTTCTTTTTAGTTTAATAAGGCAATCTAAAACGGCGTAAATCTCTTCTAATATATGTATCAAATTCTCGTGTCACAGTGTGTGTCGCCATTCTCCTCTGAAACGGCTTGACTGATTCTTATGGAATTTTGTGTGTATGTTCAGTAGGTCTAAGAATAGGATGTAAACTATTTTTCATATCCCTACGTGATAAGGGACCCCGAGAATATTTTTTTTATTTTTGGATCAAATGTTTTTTTTTATATAATTCGGCATATAAGTTAGTTAGTTATTTTTAGCATTTGACATGCTTAGCCATATACTTTAAACACAAAGTGGAAAATGTAAAATCGAAAATAACAGTCACGAGCAGGATTTGAACCTGCATCTCCTGGATACTGTCCAGATGCTGAATTGGCAAACCGTGACCGTTATTTTCTATTTCACATTTTCCACTTTGTGCTTAATAAGTTAGTTATTTTTTTCTACGCTAGAAATTCCCTAAAAATTCTCTGGAAATAATTTATATGGCAAAACAACGTTTGCCGGGTCAATTAGTAATACATATGATATGATTTTTTGTTTCGTGTATTTTAACAAAAGATTTATTCGCTTGTTCGTAAGTCCAATATTAGCAATTAAATAAATTGGTTTAATACAATTTAACCAGGAACAGAATTAGCACCGGAAATTCAAGACGACTCCAATCAAGACTCAGCCCCCTTAGAATGAAAACCGAAACTTTAGACTAACTTTCGTTTCGCTTCATTGTGATTGGGTCGCCTTAATCACGCGTCGAAATCTCGACTAATCAGGAATCACGCGTCGGACTGTTGATCAATCACATGGCTCGAAACGAAAGTTCGTCTAACGTTTCGTTTTTCATTCTAAGGGGGCAGCTTTCGTCTTTAATTTACGGAGCTCCTACAGAGGCTTTGCCGAGTCCTAAGACTTGGATCACACTGCGTATGCTTAAATTATATCTTAATTAAAATAAACCAGCTGCACTTTTTAGTTGGTCAATATTAGGTCATTGTGTAGCACATCCAATGACCTATAAATTAAGTATATACAATTGTGTTTAGAAAACGAGGCAAAACTTACATATATAATCTTACTTAAATGTATAGCATTAATTTCGCATCAATATCATAAAATAAACAACTTTTAACTGCGTGCGCGAGTGTAACGACACTTTTCAGAACGAGAGCGAAAGAGAGAGTGAATGAGTTTTTCAAAAGAGATTTTAGTATTATTAGCCAAGTTGATACATTGCGGACGTTTGCGGCTGCTCGCGCGTCGAAACAACACTAAACGAAATGAGTGCAGGAAAGCGTAATCTGCACTCATTTATAGTGGACATTTTTAGTGCCTAATTGCGGATCTTCCCTTTTTTATACATCAATGTGCACATCCTACTTTTTCAATACATTCGTATACATATAATTTAAAAGACTTAAGAGAACTCTTTAAGAAGTTCTTGCTGATCAGACGTATCTTTTTCTGGTCTTACTTTACTCCTACAAGCTTTCACATTCTTGCCCAAAGCTTTCCCAACTGAAATACTTTCAGGAACCCTGTGTCACCACAAGTACTTTTATTTACAATTTATTCAGTATGGTGACGGACTAAGAATATAAGTGTCACCGCCCCATTCTTTCCCACGTGTCGTACGAGCCTACTAAGGGAAGTATGCAATTATCACCCATTGCATTCCTGGTGGTAGGGCTGGGTGCCAAGTGGGAGTACTCACTTGCTATCGGGCCCGAGCGGGTTGGTACCCCCATCTTCCGTGTGACCAGCCATGAAGCACATCGTTGTGTTTATGTTATAGCAGTATTTACACGGAGTGACTATATGACCTCCACGAGCCATCTAGGGCGATAATTGGTGACCTTATTTGATAGCCGGGAAACACTGCTTAACTTGCCTTCCAAAGCAGGAAGGAGGTCAAGTGTCCACAGATAAGTGCCACTTTTAGAACGCCCATCTGATGTCAGCCGAGTGAAAGAGACTTAAGCTTACCGATTATTCGATCTGCTGTTCCTGAGCTTGAAGGGACAGACACCTCCTATAGTAGGCTCTACACACCACCGGTATTCCGAGGTAATATACTCAAGGGAGGTGGCAGAACGCGAACGGGAGATGACCAGCAATCTCCCAACTCGCAGAAGACGCACTGGACGCCAATGGATGCTAAACGATCTCTGGCCTCTATAAACGCTCGCCTGGGGAAAGAAAGAAGGATATTTATTTGTGCCACAATTATACATTACAAGAGTACAAGATCAAAATACATAATAAAAAAAAACATAACATTAAAAACTATTTTTTTTTTTGGCACAAAACGGAATCAATTCAGCTTTTGCTGTTTTGCCTTAGGTATAGGTAACACAACTGCTGGTTTTCAATTCTAAAAAAAAATTGTTTTGTGTTCAGACGCGCCTATATAGCCTATTACATTAAAACAATCTGTGTTTATCTGTTTGTTTGTTCGCGCATCACGCAAAAACTACTGAACGGATTTTGATGTTACTTTTTTATTTGATAGCTCTTGATTAGACTTAAAATCTGGTATACATTTTAACCCGCTACTATATCGGGAACCTAAGATATAACTTAATAACTAGCTTTTAGTTGCGGCGGAGCCGCGGGCAAAGGCTAGTTGTGAGTATCAATTTTATTGTGAAATTTTGCCGCCCCCTAAATGCGCTGCCCGGGATTGACCGCCGCCTTTCACACACTACGCCACTGGTATAAATTTAATAGGTACAACATTTTGAAACGGCATTGCTGTTACCCGAGACTGAGGGCGAACTCTATTTATAGGAATGTCACTTGAATTTCATGAAAACTTTTTGTTTTATGATGGGGGAGTACGTTTCAAAGATTCATTGTGTTGCGAGAACTGTAATAGAATCCTTACCAATATTAGGGGTTAAAGTATGAAATTGCCATTTCGTAATTTATTTATTTATGGTCTATATTATTAATCAAAATATGTTATCTATACATTTCCGCCTAAGATCTAAGATTAATCCTTTCTGATAAAACTCTGTGGAGCTGGACTGGTCTGTTATGCTTTCACATTGTAATTAATTACTCAATCGATCTTTTTTTTTATTGCATATAGTGGCAGACGAGCCACGGCCCGTCTGATGGTAAATGGTAACCGTCGCTCATGGACTCAACTATACCGAGAGTATTGTCAAGCCGCTGCTCAGCATTTCATTTCACCGATATGAAATGAAAGAATAAACGGCTATCTCCTGCTACAGCCAAAACGCAACGATGTGCTTCATGGCCGGTCACACGGGAGATGATGGCACCAACCCGCTCGGGCCCGATACCTACCAAGTGAATACTCCCACTTGGTACCCAGCCCTACCACCAGTCATGCAATGAATGTTAATTGCTTACTTCCTTTAGTCGCCTCATACGACAAACGAAAAAATGGGGTGGTGACATTTGTATTCTTAGTCCGTCACCACACGGATAATGATTAAAGTTAGTATATCCGTAGTGTCTAAACATATAAAAGGACATAAGTTACTTTTTATCGTGGAAAAATTGACGGTTTCTATTGGATAGCAATTTTTGCATAGTGCCGTAGAGTAATAATATTTTTGAAGTGAAAAGGTTTGGACGACGGAGGGAGTAAATTCATGAAAGTCGTCATCGACATGCGTCACGTGAGGTGTTAACGATAACACTATATCTGTTGCTATTAGTATAACCCCGGCTGTACACACTTGTCTATTTGTCTCGCGAACCTCTCGTCCACTCGCGTCTCGTAGAGGCTACACACGAGCGTGCCATGTACACACTCGTTGTATCAATTGAACTTCGGATGCCCGTCGCGATGGACGTGTAAAAACCAATCGCAGAGTTTATTTTTTTTATTAGTTATTGTAATTTTTTAATCATTTACCATAAAAAAATATATTATACCATGGCGAAAAAGAACTTTTTAACTATTCAACGGAAATATATTTTTTTTAACTCTTTCTATGGGGATATCAAATTCGTTGCTTACCCGCAACCAAGTTTCGTGTAATAGTTGCTTATCTTTGTGCATGACATTCTTAGGATTCCATAATAGTGCTTGCCTTTGATAGAGCTCTAAAAAGCGTTAGACCACATCGTTGTCGCACGCAGAAAGCACGTCTTTACGGGAACGCAGTTGGCGGGCAACTAAGCAAACGAGTGTGTACACTGTACAGGCACGCTCTCGTTTTCATCGCGAGACACACCGAGACCCTTTGACTCGTGCAAAACCGCCACGCTTCCGAGACATAGCGAGAGCTGCAAGACTATACGAGGCTACCATGTACACACGCCCTCGGCCTGTCTCGTTGTGTCTCGACGAGTGTGTACAGCCGCCTTTACTTATTGCGCTGAGCCAGCTGTGAATGAAGAAATAAATAATTTTAAATAATATATTTTTTTTAATGAACGAATTAAATATTTTGATTTGCAAGTTTTAATTTAAGATCAAACAATTAATTTAGATATCTAAAAATAACAGCTGTTTGTTAAAACTATATTTTAAGTTTTCACATCTGTCAGCAGACTGCTTTGACTGTTGTTTTTATATTTTTACTCAATTCTAAAGTCGCAGTCAGAATATAATTTAAAATAAACGTGCGTTTGTAGAACGTATTTTGTAATACAGAAAGTTTTGAAATTATTTTGATAAGAAATATATAATATTGCCGTGTGGTGCCGGCTTTAGAATTGTTTCACTCCTCTCCACCCATGGGAGTCGTAAGAGCCGACTGAGGGAATACCGCGGAAGTGGGCAGCAGCACTCCTTCGAGTATTAACAACACCCACTGCGATCGCCAACCCGCCTGCCAAGCGTGGCGATTACGGCACTATCCTCCATTCTTGGGGAGGCCTATGTCCAGCAGTGGACGTTAAAAGGCTGATGGATGGATGGATGAAGATATAATAATCTGCACGTTGGTTTCAGCTATATTGGTCACAAAAAGAAAATCTCTTGTTTTCTTCTTTTGCAACACTATGTCTATGGGCCTGTACCGCCGTCGATGCGCGTTTGTATTGATACAAACACGATATGCACACGAGCCCGACGCAGCTTGTAGATCTATGCACACCTGAATTTTTTTTGAAAAAATATAATAATACTCTCTCTAGACAGATAAAATACATCCGTTTGTATCGCTACAAGCGCATAACAAAATGCTATATTGTGAGTCTGTACACCGGCAAAAAATTATGAAAATAAAAACTCTGAGGACAACAGTCAACCGCTGAACTAGCTTACCCGTTGTGCTAGGTGAGTGACGCGACGCAACGCGAATTATTGCGAGTAATACTTTAATCGCGTTTCGTCGCATTCATCATTACGCGACAACGTAGGCCATAATTTACAGTATACAACCTCTATTTGATATTTTCGTGTCGCGTCGTATTACCGCGTTTGTCGTTCACATAAGACAACCGATTACCCTTATATTTTTTTTATTAAGGCAGAAACCCCCCGTCATTCGCGCAACGAACAGGATAGTGTGGGGCCCTCACCCACTAAAGAAACCCGCCATGTGCCGTCTCTCCGCCTTTATTGGCAGGCCACCGGAACCATGTATTACATTCCTTCAGTGGTACAACGGGTTACCCTAGCGTCTCAGCGGCCTAGGCTACAAAGGCTCTCGAATTCAGAGTGTAGTATTTTTGCAAGACGTGGGTCAAATAATAATAGTAATCAATCCTTTCAAATAAAAATTATTCAATTCAAAATTCCAATAAATATTTTCTTTGTGTCTTTCTTTCTTTCCAAAGTTTCCTCCGTATGTTTTCCTTCATCGGGCAGTGATAATTTGAAAACATAACTTCGATAAGTCAGAGATCGATCTTGGGCTGAGAATTTAACTCGATACCATTTTCTTGCATTAAAAAGTAAAAATCCAAAAGCACAGATAAAATACGTGATTAATGATTTGTAATAAGAAGATAGACGAAGAGATTGTCTTTGCAGTTGCTTTTAAAACTAAGCTATCATAGAAGACATGTGAAGATAAAGTTTTAGAATTAGAGATATTAAGAAATAATGTGTTAGGTCTTTAGAACCAGTTAAATCAGTTTACTATTTATATTAGAGACTAGTGTTTGCAATGGATTTATGTGTACAAATAAATAAAATTAGTCGACCCGTGCGAAATTGCGCATCCATTAAAGGGCTCTTCTTGGGTGATTTTGAATCTCAAATTTAAAAGAAGCGGTTCATTTTTAATCTATGGTATTTTTCGTCATTAGTCAGCACAATAAGCTTTAAAATTAGGGGTAAATTATGGAGTTTGATAGAGGATTAAGAAAGATCTCGCGGACTGACAGAAAAACAGGCTAGAGAAATCTATACTATTATAAAGCTGTAACAGAGCTGTGTCTATACATTTAATATATTTGAGGAAAAATTTGTGTAGTAGGTATTAGGCTATATAGGCGTGTCTGAACACAAAACAATTGTTTTTATATTTTTTTTAGTTTGTTCGCGTATCACACAAAATCTACTGAACGGATTTTGAAGCAAATTTTTTTGTTTGATAGCTCCTAATTAGACTTAACAACTGGTATACATTTTATCCCGCTACTATATCGGGAACCTGAGATATAAACTAAAAACAAGCTTTTTTTTGGCTGCGGCGGTACCGCGGGCAAAGACTAGTAATTTGTTAGATTGAAGTGACGGTTTTTAATGTTTAAATAACAACTTTTTGGCCGTGTGGTGCCGGCTTTAGAATTGTCCCACCCCTCTACCCACGGGAGTCATAAGAGCCGACTGAGGGAATGCCGGGGGAGTGGGCAGCAGCACTCCCTCGAGTATTAACAACATCCACTGCGATCGCCAACCCGCCTGGCAAGCGTGGCGATTACGGCATTATCCTCCATGACGGGACCGCTCGTTGTGGCGTTCTCTTGAGGAGGCCTATGTCCAGCAGTGGACATTGAAAGGCTGTTGGATGGATGGAACAACTTTTTACTAAATGCATATGAAAGTATCGAAATCTTATAACAGAAAACCAATTTAAATATTGTTGGTCTGGCTGCTTGTTTCGGTTAATCTCCGAAACGGCTGGACTGATTTGGCTGTGACTCACTGGCAGATAGCTCATGTTATAAGGACTAACTTAGGCTATTATTTGCTCGACATAAACTCGTGCGACAGCGGGCGGGGCTGTGCCGCCTACATACAAAGGCTTTGACTAAGTCATCGTTGCTGGTGGGAGGCCGTCCCACGCTGCTATCTCTAAATAACTATAAAATTCTCCACTTCTATAATATATAGGTACGTCTGGTCGCCTGCTGTTACAGAGTAACAAAACAATAAGTACAAATTATTTGTGAATAAAGAAAAAGAGATTTTTAGTAGGAGCGGGAAACGAACCCGCATCTTTTCAATATTATAAATTCATAGGCTTCCCTAAGAATGGGGGATAGTGCCCCATTCTTGGGGATAGAGTTCTCCATCTATTTTCTTGCATTAAAATGTAAAAATCCAAAACCCCATCTGAAATAAAACGTGAAATTGTACGTGATTAATGAAATCAGAAATCAGAACCCATATATTTGTGAAACGTAGGTATAACATGCTGCAGGTCTTACATTAAATTGTCGAACGCTATGCTTTGTCATTAGGACATAAAAATACCAAATAGGATTAGGCTGATATTAATACATATAATGATTTGTAATAAGTAGATAGAAATTTAATTTTCAAGTCACTACCTATAATAAGACCGATAGCCCCCCCATACAAAACTGAAAAAAAATTTGGATCGTGTCGTTGTTTTAAATTCAGTAACTGTATCTCAAATTCTACTACAAAGAACAAAGAGTTTCATACAGTTTCTCCTGCGATTTTCCCCCTTTAAATTTGGAATTTTTCAAAAGTCCTGTCTTAGCGAATGCTTACGTTATAAAATAAAGCTATATTTTAAATTTAAACTTTGTAGGTACCTAGTCTTGTAGTTTTGGCTGTGTGTTGATCATCATCAGTCAGGCTCAGGACGAGCCATTTTATAGTTATTAGAAACAATTTGTATACATAATTATAGGTACCTAGATGTCTTGTATTCGAATCGCACCTATAATTTGGTATCTAAACGAACTAAACCAATGCACCATCTGTGTTATCGTTACCTACGTTAAATAAAAAAAAACAAAAGACATCTTTCGTCAGTACCTTTCCACCCTTATACTTTTTTTATAAATAGATTCACCCACCCTAAACGTAAATTGAAAAAGAACGAGACCCTTACTATTGTCTATGTCTTAAATGTTTTAAATAGGTAGCAAGTAGAGCAGGTAAGTAGGTAGGTAATAATTTTAATGTCGTCTAAATAGGTGTAAATTATCAAACGTTAGGTACTTAGGTAGGTAGGTATTACTTATCTACTAAATAGGTAAATTCTACCCGCGACGTCAGCGTCGTCCGCGGGGACTTCAGGATATAAAAACTTCACTCTAAATAACAATAATTACCTTTAGGTACTTAGGTATGCACAAATAGATACTTATCCCACGGGAACCATCTACTTTTCCCGGATAAAAAGACATGTCCCTTTCAAGGCTCCGTCCTATATGTAGGTAGGTAGGCATGCAAAAGTTCAGAAGTTACGCCATGAAAGCGTTACAAACAAATAAACAAATTCACTTTTGCGTTTATAATATTTGTAAGGATGAGGTGCGCGGTTACAGCGTACCTACTAGTGAACTCATTTTACTTTCTATTATCAATCAAATAGATAAACTTATCATTAAGTTCATGAAAAAATTGAAAAAGGACGAGTCATGTCTTAAATCCATATCAAGCGCAGACAACTCACGCAGATGATCCTCTAAGTAATAATTAAACAAAGAGTGACTGACTACATTTAGTTTTAAAAACGAATAACGAAACTCATTTACAATCAAATTTATAATGGAAACTCAAATTGCTATAAACGTGGCGTAGGTACCTATATTTCAATAAGCATAAATATAAATGTTTCTCGTAACTATAACCATCCCTTGTGTAGAATCATAATAGGTATTGGTTGTTATGCAATAATACATTATACACGTGTCACTTCTGAAAGCGCTTGGCCTTGAAAATCATTATAACTACCTATGTACCTAACATACCTAATACTAACTGTATATCTTACGTAATTTTACTGTAAATGTTCAATATCGATCACCGATTACTTCCTATATATACGAATGACGACATAAAATAAAGTTTCTAACAATAGCAGAGCTAATTACGTAAATTTATAAAGAGATTAACATTCAACGACAAAGTTATTGCAATAAAAGTAGGTAACCTAAAAGTTATAACGTTAAATGTATTGTAGTTGTAATGCAAAAAGCGTCTCAAAGCGTTATTGAATGTGTATATTTGTATATTAAGCAGAAAAGTTGTTTTTAACAAAGACGAATAGTGGGTTTGTCTCTAAAATATATACCGTGGAGAGGCCCATTGGAGTCGGGCGGATGTTATATAGCTACGTAGATAAAACCTTCCGCCGTACGCAGCGCCCCTGGTGGCAGCCGAAATAAGCAAACTTCATGCCGTGTGTACACCTCTCCAAACAAGTTTTGACAGGGTTACGTTGTAATCAAATAAATTAATATTATTTTTTGAAGGTATACTTCTTTTGGCGCGTTAGGGAAAAATGATGAGAGTAAATTTTTACGATGCGCGCGCACACCGTCACTAAAAACCGACACCCTGAAGTTAGACACCCTGAAGTTAGCTATAGTCAACATTTTAGTTTTTTTGTGATATTTAAATAAAGAATAATAAGAAGTATAACTTCTAACGCGTGTACATAAGTACACACAATTGTTTTTTTATTACAAAACTAAACTCAGTACAAAGAATTTTTTTTTTTTCTACTTTTACTTTTCTTTTTGATTGATTACTAATTCTCATTTTAAACGCTAATTTAAAAAAATACTCTGCGATATTATAGTTCAACACAAAGTGTGAAAACTAAAATAACAGTCACAAGCAGGATTTGAACCTGCATCTCCTGGATACCGTCCAGATGCTTTGCCAATTGAGCCATCGTGACAATTGCTTATGACTGATAATTTCGATAACACATTCATACTTGACGTCTTTGTGTGACGCCTGCGTCGGTGACAGCATTGACCATTTAATTTTACAACGAGAGCTTATGAATTTACTTTATAACTGTAAGAAACTGCGAAGACGGTGGTAGACCAGTGAGAGCTCTCCTAACTAGTGGTACTGAAGCGTTTATGTTTCGAGCCTTCGTTTTAAGTTAAATTATATACTTACTTTCCTTATTCGTCACACATAGTATGTGTAAGGTCGTGTGTCAAGACATTTGGGTTGCTGCATTTATTCTATTTATATGTTTTGGCTTGTCCTCATAATCCCTATTTTACTATTTCAACACCAAATTTATGGTTAAACCTTTCGTAGATGACGTACCATGATAAATGATCTACATTTACCGGCTGAACCTTTAATTGCAATATTTAAAAGTTTGAATTGCCATTAGTGAACAGAAATAATATTATCCATTTTTACGGTTCATAAAAGAATAACAGTAGCCAGCACTAGGAAATAATCATTGTATTGCAAAAAGTCCCCCACTTTACAAACATTTTGGTGTGCCTATAGCTAAATACAAGTGGTGGTTACTACTTATCGAGTGGGCTTCAGCTTAAAATAAATATATACAAACATATATGTAATACACACAAATAATAATCCTCTGTTGATTTTTGTTGGCGTTAGATACATATCTAAATCACTCCGTCATCTCTGTATTTGCACATGGAGTATTATTAATAATACTAAACAAATACTTGGTTAAAGGATTTTTAGCACTAAAGTGTAATAAAACCAAAAATGTTACTAAATTATTTTATTACTAGTAATTTTCATTTAAAAACCTTTGGAAAGTGCCCATTCCATAAGATCATTAACAAAATCACCTTTGACTTCAATAAATCGACCCACTTCTTGAACGCGAGTTTCTACGTATCTATTATTTTTTTCTTTTAAATATGTTTTGATTTCATCGTTTAGTAACCAGATGTCACCTTCAATTTTCCGAATTTGTGATATTTTACGCATACCCCTGTACGTAATATTTAAGTAAATAGGAAGTACGTGGTTTTTAGTTCTTGGTATGAAATATGGCAGGTCTTTCGCATCCTCTCTTGGTGGGATCCAACCAGAAGGATATGTGTCCTTCGGTGTAACTGCAGGAATTGTATCAAAAGGCAAAAGTCTTTCAACATAAGTCCACTCCGGGGGATTCTTCACAATGTCAAATTCATATTTTTCTTTCTTGATTTTATAAACTAGGGGGGAATTCCCATAACTTGAGTACGCATTTGACAGTATAATCTGAAATTAAGAAAGAGAATGTAAGCACTCACGAAATAGTAGATACCGTGATAATTATTACATAGTAGTGATAGCCTAACGACAGTGGTATACTGATATTTCGAGATTTTTCGAAATTAAGTGTGTATTTTTTTCAATTTATCATTACTTGGTGAACGAAAACATCGTGAGGAAACCTGCATGCTTGAGAGATTTTCTCGACGGCTTGCGAAGTCTGCCAACCCGCATTGGGCCAGCGTGATGAACTATGCCCTAATCTCTCTCATTCTGAGAGGATACCCATGCCCAATAGTGGGACAGAAAAAGGGTTGAAAAACAAGGAAGATAATTAATTACCTTATTATTCCTAAATTGATATAAACAAAAAAATATTGTTTTAGATCTTAATTCATTACGTTATAGATACCTAGTAAATTTAAACAAAAAATAAGTAAGACCAGTATTAATCATCGCTTTACGGGTCATTAATCAATGTCATTCTGAAAATAAATGTGACAAAAATATTAAGTTGCGAGAAACCTGTGCGGAGGGTTGTACGCCCATAGCTCTGTCACATGTTGCGGTCAAAGCAACATTACGGTCCGCCACGACGGAAAATATATTATAATAATTACCGATTGTGATCCCGGAGCAAGTTTTGTACCCAAATCAGTTGCGTTGTTCAGGATTTGTCCAGTTTTTCCATTAAAAAGACGTATAAACGCGCACTGCGATCGCCACACCGCCGCCATTTTGAATAGCGAATAGAGAATTGCTACAAGAGCAATAAGAACTATATTATTCGTTTCGAAGGAAACATTATGGCGGACGCCTGCAGTAATTTGGGCTTTTCAAAAATCGTTTTCTAAGTTTAATCGCGAGTTTATACTGAACTTTTTCGCATATTATGGTGCATTGTGTATCCGTTTAACTGTTTATTGTGGTTTTTGGAGGTTTCATTGGATTAATTGTAAGTATTTTGTGAGGACATTGCAGAGGTGCGCCACGGCTGGGGAAATGATTTGGTGCTTTCGTTCGCTCGACGCATACGCACTCGCTCAGCTGTAGGTGGCGTTAGGTATCACCCGCGACCTAGCCACCAAAACATCGAGTTTTTCATGAATTTTCCGGCGCGATTTTATAGGTAGCGAAGTACTTTTAGAGTTATTATGATAAATATTTAAGTTAACTATAGTATAGAGTTTCAAAATAAAAGGTAATTAATGCTGTAAAGTGTGAAATTAATGGGTTAATAATACGCGAACTTGTTGATTAGCGCGCGTTGGCTTTTGTTTACCACGAGTTGTAGCACGATTTATATGTGAATTGTGTCAAATATTATCACAACCCAGTGCTCAGTATACTAATCTACTATAGCAGCTATGTCTATAATGAAAAAAAATGCAGTTTTATTTCATTTAAGTTATAATTTATTGTGGTATTTATTGAACAAGTCATTATTACACTACATTGCTATTTTAAGGTGTTTTATGTGTATTTTTTGTTTTTCCAGGTCCAAATGGCATATGATAGAGATGATCTAAACCTTAAAATAGTCCCTACACAAAGTTAAATGTGTCTCTCAAAACAGAAATAGAACTATTTCAAAATAAATATTAATCTGGTTTTAATATGTTCAGCTGATTTATATTGAGGAGCTACTTTGATATTAAGAAAGGAGGTGCCTACATTGAGTGTCACCATTCATAAGCTTAACACCTGAGAATTTTAGTTTAGACTCGGGGCACTCCTTCAATCAAGCTTCGATCGACTAATAAGAGTAAAGCTGACAGGCAGTCTCTACCTAATGTCGGAAGAACGGGATCAACTCCCACCACACATTCCAACATGAAAACTAAGCAAAATAAAGAAGAACAGGATAAAAACATAGATGAAGACACTGTAATAGAACCTAAAACTCGAGCCCGTAAGAAGGCTTCTGATACTTTAGAAGAAGATAAAAAAGCTAGCCAAGATGAACCTAAAACATCCAAAGATGCTAAGAAACCAATAGGTAAACCTAAGGCTATTGTGAAAAAGCGACCCTTGGGCATCAGGAAGACTTTGAGAAGTAAACAGACAAAAGTTATTGTTACCAAGGATAAAGTCAAAAATGCCATAAAGCAGCAGGTAAAAAGGGGAAGAAAACCTGCTTTAAAACTTGATAGTATAAATTCTCAAGACAAGGAAACCGTCCCACTGATACCTGTTTCTGAAATAAAGAAGGAGCCGGTTGATGATACAAGTCCTAACTCTAGGTCCTCGAGCCCCAAAACAGGTGGGAGGCGACAGAGACTGAGTTCTGACTTGTTTATGATGAAGACAATGCTTGGTGACTCTCCAAGTAGTCTGGTCTTGGGACCTCGTACCAGTCCATACTCAATGCGCTCTGAAAGAAGTAATAGCCCGTCACTTTTTGAAGGGAAAAATTTGAGAAGTGGCAAGCCCAGAAAAATTAAAAATAATTTGCTTAACGAAGTTGTAATGAAGGAGCAGAAAAAACGGCGCCGACTCCACTCTGATTCTAAGACTTCAGACACTGCTGAAACTGAAGACTGCAAAAAGCTCAAGCGGGGCCGCTCATGTTCCCGTGATGGCAGTGAGATCTCAAAATGCTCTGACAACACAGAGTCAGATTTAAGTATGAGCGAGACTCTCAATGATTTAGACAACAGCAAGGAGCTCAACAAAAAACTAGATAAATCTAAGACTGACCTAGATATAGATATTGAAAATAATGTACAGATCTCGACTATTGAAAAAGTGCCTTCTGTTAATATTGACTCCAAGCTAGCTGAAACCAAACTGGATGCAGAGCCTAGTTCTAATGCAAAAACTAAAAAGAAACTGAGCTTAAAAAGAAGTACTTCACTAGACTCTGACAACAATAATAGTAATAGGTTAAAATTAGATAATTTAAATTCAACAGATACAGAAGAGAAAATTTTGTCAAAGACTGATCTGACTGACCCTGAATCGCTTTTTGAAGCTCGTAGTAGCATATTGACTAGCATGTCCAAGACATTCAATTCTAAGGAGGTATCAAAGAATATAAGGAAGGCACGTCGTGGCCGAAAAGTAGGCACGATTCAACGATCTAATACAATCACCTCACGGCCTGTACAGCCTAAAACTAATGTTATTCCTACCACACCTAATCCTGTCAGTTCAACTACTACCAGCACTATTATCACTGATGAAGTATCAACAGGTAATGTTGTTGACAACAGTGACCCTACGCACGAAACAATAGACACCCTCACCAAAGAGATTAATGATCTCATCAATGATCTAGATCAAAATATTGATGGTGACCATGAAATGGATATCAATACAAACTCTACCGATAGTGCACCTGAACAATTACAAACTAAGACTGTGTCAAAATTCTATGGCCTAGCCAAATCTGTAAATAATGGAAACAATACTCCAACACCTGAAACTCCTGTAAAAGACAAAGATATTATTTCTCCAATTAGTAATGAAGACACACCATCGAAGATTGACGATATGCGTCTTCACTATGAAGAAGATTCGATGGATAAGCCAGTGGAAAGTGCAAAGCATGAAATCACTTTTAAGAGCAGTCCTATCGCCAGTATTGACAAACTAATGGACAGACTGAAAGAATTCGAGGAATTTGATAAAAGAAGACAGCTTGAATCTAAAGCCAGTGACGGCAAATCACTAATGGTGACTAATGACGTCGTACTTATCCCAAAATCTGGCGATATAAAGCCCCTTAAAGACATCCAGTCGGTGAGATCACCAGAGAGACCTATCGAAAAAGAGAATGTCTTGAGTTGTTTTGAAAACAACTCTGCTATTTCAATAGTCAAGAGAGATCAAGTACGCAAGTCAATAGACATCGATTTGCCTAACTCAGTTACTTTAATAAAGAGAAATAGTTTCAGTTCAAGGAAAGAGTCTACTAACTCAAATCACTCTTCTGACGCTATTAGTATATTTGAGAAGTCTCTAGGTAAGGATGTAACTCTGACAGAGATCAGAAAGTCAGTTGACAAATCAGCGCCGCAATCACGAGAGCACGTGACTGCTACACAAGTAGACCTTCATCAGTTTGCGACATTACATCCGAACCCACCACAAACTTTAGTGAGTGGATTAGATGCCTCTCAGATATCTATAACACCTCGTGTGGTTGATTCAAGAGTCACAAGTAAGAGAAAATCAAGAGAATCTCAGTCACGAAAATCATCGGAATGTGCTAATGATACTGAGGACAAGGCAATAATTGAAAAAATTAAATCCCCTACACATCAATTAATATTACCAGCAATTTCTATTACACCTACTCCAGTTGCTATTAAGTCTCCTGAAGTAATGCCTGTTGAGACTGAAGCTCTGCCACCCCCCATTGAGAACATGAAGTCTATTGAAGATATTGCAACTTCGAAATCTTCGAAAGTAGAAAGTGCTAAAATAACAGAACCTACTAAAGACGAAGAAATCATAGCGGAAACAGCTGTAACTACAGATACTGCTGTAACTGAACTCCCTATTGCTGCTAGCCAAGGTCTTCAACCAGAAGAGACTGAAAAAGTCCCATTAGCAGAAGCTGTAGTTGAAACAGAACCGGAAAACATGCAAGTAGATGAAAAACAAGAGGAGAAAGTAGAAGTGGAAGCAGATAAGGCTAGCGAAACTAAAGAAACCATAGAGAAAAAGCCTGAAATTGTTGAAACGAAACCAATAGAAGAAATTAAACCTGCTAAGACTCCTAAGACAAAATCTGCGCGTAATTCAATAGAATCTCAGCCAGGCCCGAGTAACGCGTTCAATGAAACGCCGGAGAGTCAGAAACGTAAAGAGAATGTGTTGAGAACTCTTGGTCTTTTAACCCACAAAGCAGCTAAAGAGGCCAAAATTGAGAAGCTTAAAGAGAAAGAGAGGATATATGGGTCAAGTTATTATATGGGTAACAAGAATAAGGCGAAGAGTAGTTCTGGGGATTATACTGGGACTTTAAAGACTGTGATAAAGTTAAATAGGGGAGGCGGAGGGGATAAAAAAAAGCATAGGACTTCTTTGAAGATGACTTTCCAGAAAAGCAAGTATAGAACCGGGAAGCCGACTCCGGAGCTTGGAGAGGCAGCTGCAGAAGACGAGGCTTACTACACCATTGAAAGGCGCGAGGTAAGAGATATTTTGATTCGTATTCATTTTAGCCAATTATGATTTAATTATCAAGGAATCCTGGTATAATTTAGGACTGTACCTTTACCACTTGATATTATTTATTGTATTAATAATTGCACTAAACTCATTTGAGCTTGCAAATAATCATAAGATACTAAAACATCCCTAGCAACGACTGCACCGATGGCGGAGTGGTTACCGGCCTCCCGCCCGCGTGTTGTGGGTTCGATTCCCACACAGGACAACTCTGTGTGATCCACAAATGGTTGTTCTGTGTGTACTTTTTGTCCGTGAAATCATATGTTTATAATGTTCCCCACGATACAAGGAGTATTTCCTAGTGCAGGGTATGGTCTTTAAAAAAAATCGCTGAAATATTCGTCCTCCGAGAATCAAACCGACAATATTCGGGAAATCTTACCAAACCACTCAGCCATGTAGTAACATTATGATGCATTTGTTTCTAAGGGTGTATTTAATGCCCCCTGTACATCGTAGTAGCGTATACACCTCGTAGTACTTCTCTACTCCGCTCCCACAAATCATAGCGTGATATAACAGCCTTTGCTATTTCTAGATAATATAGCCTTCTAAGAAAACAGTTGATCAGTCAATCTTTTATTGCCTTTATAATCATCACTAATATTATAAATGTAAGATTTAGTTTGTTTGTTATGCTGTCACGCTGTAACCACTTAACCCGAACATCATGAAATTTTGCATAAGTATAGTCCATATGCCAGAAAATGATATACTTTTTGTCCCGAAAAATGTTCTGTTCCTGTGGGATAGTTTTGCATAGAGATAATTAATGCACTTGCCGTGTGGAGCCGGCTCCAAGAATAGCCACACCCCGTCTCTTCCTATGGGAGTCGTAAAAGCCGACTAAGGGATTACCGGGGGACCGGGCAGCAGCGTTCCCCTGTGTACTAAAAACGTCCACTGTGATCGCCAACCCGCCTGCCAAGCGTGACGATTATGGTAAAACCCCCATTTTGGAGAGGCCTATGTCCAGCAGTGGACGATGAAAGGCTGATGGATAGATGGATGCAATTAATGCACGGCAGAGTGATGTCTTCGGGTCTCCAGGATTTACAAGCCGTCGAAAACAGCATAGCATCACACTTATATTGGCCTAATTGCGCTGCGCAAACAAAGTCGCGGGCTGTATCTAGTATTAGTGTAAGTAAATGATTTTGCCATCCCAACTGCCTCTGTGGTGCAGGCGGTAGTATAAGCGACTGCTGATCATGAAGTCTCGGGTTCGATCCTCGGGTCGGGCAGTGTTATTGAGCTTTTTCATAAAACGAAAAATTATCAGTAGCAGCCCGGAGTTGGGAAATTTGCCCGGCAGACGGCAATAGGCTCGCTCCCTATTACGTGAGACTTAAACCGTGGGTGTGTAATACACCTCTGCCTACCCCTTTGGGGAATACAGGCGTGATGCTATGTTTTTGAGTGGTCAAGCTGGAAGTGACAGGAAGGTGATTTTTTACAATTCAGCTTGTCAAAATATGTTTTCGATGAGTTACTGAAAATTTATGGAGTGCTAGATAGCATAGTGGATTCGACAATAATTGTTAAGACGAGAGGTTTTGAGTTCAATCCCCAGTCAAGACTTTGTAAGACGCACGTCTCTTACCTTTCAAAGTTATGATTTTCTCGAAGCACGAGTCTACCAACCCGCGTTAGGCCAGCGTAGTAGACTATAGAATTCTGTTTGTTGTCATATCACGCAAAAATACTGAAACGATGAAACTTTGATTTTGATTGAAAGTTTGATAGCTTAAAACTGGTATATATTTATTATAAGCTGTTACCGTAGCTTATAGAAGCTAGCAACACAATAGGCATCACTCGCGCGTTGCTATCTCCAAGAAAAGGGATAACAGGTGGATAGAAAGGATAATAAGGAGACGAGAAAGAGATTTGACTTCCGGCGCTCTCACACTCCATGAGAAACAACGGTACACATACCGTTGTTACACGCTGATCTTGTGAGAGGGTGGTACTTCCCCGATCGAGCCAGCCTATTAACGCTGGGCTAAAGAAGGCTACCTCTATATATTGGGAACCCGACATAACCTAAAGCATCTATTAAAGTCTAATAATGTTTTCATTTTGTCCCCAGGGAGCATCCGGCGCTGCGTCTGACGGTGGGCACAGAAAATCTCATTACAGTAATCGTGTTAACCATGGTGTGTGGATATATTCACCCCCACAACACAATATACTACAGCTGTGGGAATATGATGTTTTTATAACGATCGGAACAAGAACTCCCGAAGGGGTTAGCCGAGGCTTTTACCTACATTTCGCATATGTAACTTTGTCGATTATAAAAGGCGAGCCATTTAGATTTTTTCATTGATTTGGTGGTGGACGAGTCACGGTCCACGTGATGGTAAGCGATAACTATTGCTACAACCAAAATTGGGGGTAAAGGCTACAGGCTGTCACGGGGTTTATGCAATATTTCGGAAGCAGGCATTTTACTGCCTCACAGCACTGTTAGGAACATACTCGTATCTAGAATCGTAATCTAGAAGTTATTTTGAGTTCAATTTTTAACAAATATTTTTTTCACTATTCTGTATAGCAACAACAATATGGAAAAAATTGTTCTCGCCAATTAGCGTTTATTATTGTTAGGCTTACCTTTATAGCTAAATAAAAAAAGTAAAAAAAATACCATAGAGTAAAAATTCTCATAAAATTATTAAACAAACATCATATTCTCACAGCAAAACCTTTTCCAACTAAATTAGTATGAGGTTCTCTCAGATATATAAAAAATATGAATATATTCTAATTTATTATTATATTGTTTTGAAATAAAACTTCGTTTACGGAATCTATCGCGTTTACTTGATTTTTATACTATCCCGACGTTTCGAATACTTTACAGCATTCATGATTACGGGTGGTGGACTTAGATGATAGACGTCCAAGGCTGATATGATGAAACGTCGGGATAGTATAAAAATCAAGTAAACGCGATAGATTCCGTAAACGTAGTTTTATTTCAAAATGTGTAACATTCGCGTAAATATCAGAAAGTATTATATTATATTGTTTTCATAAATATCAGCTTCTCGGCAATGGTTTACGCTAACTATTTTCGACCTATTTTAAAGAGATCACAAAAATGTTTTGGTTATGGAGCTATGTCCAAACCAATTTACTTCGATGTTAATTCGTTATCAACTTAATGCTTTATTAGTTTATTAAAATATAATATGCCAGTCAGGCCACGCACAAAAGCCTCAGTTTTTTGGGGACGTCGCTCACAGTGTCACACTCCCACCACACACATCCACAGTGACCCCGATGGGGCTAGTCTCCCCGTGGATCATTGAAGTAAATATTCGTGATATCAGTGATCTACCGAGTACGGGTGACGTCGCCCGGCGGTTTGCCAGTTAAAACCCCAAACTACCTCATTGTCTCCCCTTATAGCGGGGTGTATGGCAGCTACATTTTACTCACCAAAAAGGCGGGGGTTGGCTTTGCAGTTGTAAGGCATTTCACCTACCGATGTGGTAAAAAGTGTAGTGTATTGAACACTCAGAAGTCTGATTAGTAAATTTGTTTAACTTCTCTGGAATGTATTGAGAGAGAACCTCATATTTATCAAATCATATTTTGATGTAATCAAAAAAATCACTTTACTGAGCTTTCGGAAGTGTGATAAGCTTAAGCAACTTAACTGCAATTTCAGAAGCATGTGACTGCTTATCAATCTTCTGAAAGCTTTATTGTAAATAAATTAACTCTTATCTTTGCATCACAGTACTAATAAAGCGTCGCATATAGGTACATTATTTTCTGGTAATGGAATCAACATAATATGATCATAAAACGCCTGTCTGCTTGCAGAAACTTGCTTATATTTTATCGTTTTTCTTAATCTCTAACTGGTAGTAGCTGGGTATGGTTAGTTTATGAATCACTCTCGAAACATCATCCATCCATCCATCAGCCTTTTAAAGTCCACTGCTGGACATAGGCCTCCCCAAGAATGGGGGATAGTGCCGTAATCGCCACGCTTGGCAGGCGGGTTGGCGATCGCAGTGGATGTTGTTAATACTCAAATGAGTGCTGCTGCCCACTCCCTCGATATTCCCTCAGTCGGCTCTTACGACTCCCATGGGTGGAGAGGAGTGGGACAATTCTAAAGCCGGCCCCACACGGCTAATACCCCACTCGAAACACACGAGTAATATTTTGAAAAAAAAAATATATCAATGTAAAAAGTGCTTTATTCGTAAGTAATATTTTACGCACTTAAAAATAAATCTAAATCAATGTAAAAAGTGTTCTATTTCAACTCCAAGCCATATTTTACGCACTATTTAACGACATAAATTACTAGATAACTACTAATTAGTTTATGGAAGCTAATTTATAATTCCGTCTGTTTCTCGGAAGCTTATGAATTCTCACAAGCCAAACGTAAACACTTACTAGTTAAAGTATAAATTATTTGAGAATAAGGAAAAAGAGATTTTTTGTACTAGCGGGAATCGAACCCGCGTCTTTTCCAGTCCGGGGAAGTGCTCTAAGCCACTGAGCTATAGTACAGGTCCTTCGACCATCCCAATCTCCTTATTACATTTGTCTTTATGACCAGCCATCATTTGATGATTCATACTATTTAGTATGAATTTTAATTGCAAAATTAAACTTACTATATCGGTTTAATGCATGTAAATGCTTCCGATAGATGGCGCTGGTCATAAAGACAAATGTAATAAGGAGATTGGGATGGTCGAAGGACCTGTACTATAGCTCAGTGGCTTAGAGCACTTCCCCGGATTGGAAAAGACGCGGGTTCGATTCCCGCTAGTACAAAAAATCTCTTTTTCCTTATTCTCAAATAATTTATACTTTAAAAAGTGGCGGAGCGTGTCAAATGCTAAAAAATATAGATCAAAAACACTTACTAGTTATCAAAACTACAAAAATTATCTCTTGATTTTAAAGTTATTTTTTATGTTTAATATTATAAAGACGACACCCTGCATTAAGGAATAATCCTTGTATCACGAACTATCTGTGAATCTACACAAAGAGTTGTACTGTGTGGAAATCGAACCCTCAACACCCGGACGGGAGACTGTTATCTAAAACCACTCCGCCATCTGTACAGCTAAGTAAATCAGAGAATGCTATTGGCGGTATTGACACGCCTGTAGTAGAAAGTTAAAAAGCTGTGTGCTGTGCTTTCTGTTATGCCAAATCATATTTAGTGAGTATCAAGCACCAGTTTTAGTCATTTAGTAAATTCTGAAGATTTTCAGTAGCACTGTTATTTATGTTATTGATTTCTAGTTCCTGGACTTTGAAATGCAAAGATATCCCATCATCCAAGTTCCTCCACAGACACAGAAGCGGTTCCTGAGCCAACGGAATCCAAAGAGACGCTTAACCTGGTGATACCCGAGAAGGCTTCGTCGTTCAGTATCCATCCGGGCAGGCTGTGTATGGACCAGTGTTTCTACTGTGGGGGGAAATTTGGACTTTTCGATACGCCTTGCCATATCGCACAGATCAAGAGCTCAGAACGCCAGAAGAAGGTGTTAGACAGTGAGTTTTTATAGCATATAATGTTATAATATTTTATTGCTAATGATGGCAGACTAGCCACAGCCCACCTGACGGTAAGTGGTGTGAGTATTTCGCTTCTAAGATATGAAATGAAAGTATAAACGGTTATCTTCTGTTATAGCCAAAACACAATTGACATGCTTCATGGCCGGTCACACATGACACGGTGGTACCAACCCGTTCGGGCCCTATAGCAAGTTAGTACTCTCTACCCAGCCCTACCACCAGTAATGCAATGGGTGATAATTGCTTACTTATCTTAGTCTCCTTGTAAGACAGCCGCGGGAAATGGGGTGGTGACACTTGTATTCTTACTCTGTTACCACACCACAATCTCGTGACATATTCAAGGAAATGCCATATTGATAATAAATGCCCATCAAAATATTATAGCTGGATCTTAGGCTATAAGATGTCTTGAATTTCATTGTAACTCAGACTATCAGACATCAGGTAGCAGTTGGTCCATGAAAAGTTTTGTCGGATTTTGTGATTTTATTTCATACTACGTGCGTGGCAAACAAGCATACGGCCCACCTGATGGTAAGCGGTTACCGTAGCCTATAGACGCTAGCAACACCAGAGGTGTCACTGGCGTGACGTCATTTCAAGGAAAGGAATAAGAAATGGAAGGGAATAATAATACGAGAGGAAGAAGCATTTAGTCTTCCAGTTTAGCGCTCTCACTTACTATACGAAACTCAACAACAGGGACATCTACCGTTGATTCACGCTGATCTGTGACTTCCCCAGTTCAGCTCACCCATCATGCTGAGAGAAGCAAGTCTTTACCTAGGCGGTATCGCCATCGCATTCTCATTACATTATGACACTTGTGATTATGTTTATAAATATTATCTTCATTACTAGATGAAGAAAAACTGACGATAGACAGTTGCCTTTGCGATGCTTGCTATCGTCACGTGGACCGGCGAGCCAATTGCCCGTCGTATCGAAAGCGCCCCATAGGAAAACAGCCTTTGCCTCCTGGAGAACAACCTATGCAGACATCGCCACTCCATCAGTGAGTATTGCTAAATTTTATAAGCTTTGGCGTGTTGAGCAGTGCACACGTTATTCGTTCTGGGCCATATCTGGCCTATTATTAGGCATAAGCTTCCAGCGCAAGAGGAGCATAAAATATTGTACTATAGTACACTGGTCAGGTCGGATAATTTAACCCCAGAATAATTATATCGGCAAAATTTGAATTATAACATTTCTATTTCCCAAGTAAATTGCCATATTTTATGTCCAATCAGATGCTTAAAATATATACGATGGGCCTCGTGGCGTAGTCACACGGCCCATTATCATGCATCAAGATGAAATTATCCCCTATAAAGCCTTGATAAGGGACAACTTGATCTAGTAAAACATTTTCAATGTAATGATCACTGGTCAGACCTCCTCCCCGGCCTCCCCCAGGAACGAAAACAAGATCCGTTTTTCGTTCTAAGGAAATTCCAGCCCACATCATGCAAGAACCGCCACCATATTTAACGGTTTCAGCAAAGCAGCATTGTGAAAACTGTTCACCGGGACGCCGGTACACCCGGCCTCTCCTGTCTCTGCCATGGAGACACTTCCTCGTCTCATCAGTGAACAGCACTGACTGCCATTGCTCTATGCTCCAATCCAAGTGTTCTCGAGCAAAGTGAAGGCGTGCTTGACGGTGAGCTATGGTCAACTTCGGGCCTGTAGCGGGTCGTTTGGGAGCAAGGTTGGCTTCCTTCAACCTTCTTCTAACTGTCCATTGACTGACAGTCACCCTGCGAACTTGACCTAGCTCCTGCTGCACATCTACACCGGTAAGGTGTCGATTTCGGAGAAAGGTCGAGACCAAAAACCCGGTCGTCACGCTCCGAGGTGCACCGGTGTCGGTTGGTATTAGGCCTCCGAGTGAAGGCACCAGTCTCTTGAAACCTCTGTACACTCTCGAGACACCTGATGATGACCTGATGATGATACTGACTCATATTCAACCGACGAGCGACTTCTCGCTGGTTCAACCCTTCTTGCAACAGGGCAACAGCTTGAGCGGCTTCTTCAGGTGTAGTGTCCATAATTTTCTTCATTTTGCAGAGATGTATTCAGGTCAACGTCTGATGAGCGACTGATAAGAAAAAACTATTACAGGGGGTTTTTATAGGGGATTGTGTCGCGCTAGTTGTGTATAGAGCGCAGAGCATTTTACGAAGGTAGCGTTCAGTTGCATTCTAAAGACAGTGTTTATTTGTTTACTGAAATGATGCTACCATTTTAAAGCCTAATTACTAGGCTTTAAATATGTAAAACATTATATAGAGGTAAAATGAGTCATTGTTGAGGCATCGCTTGAGGCTTGAGTCGATTTATTCGCACGTGACTGACATACATATAATAATATGTATGTATTTCCAAAAAAAAAAGTTAAGCTTAGTTTGGGACCAGTGGACGTTGTGTGAAATGTCCGTGATTGAATATTCATATTTATTTATTATAATTTATTTATTATAAATGTATTAAATATACCTAGATAATACAAGTATTATTTCTCAATTTGAGAATATTATCTAATATTTTTCTCTATCTGAAAATATTATCTAATCGTTTACTTCAGTCAAGAAAATATGTAATCGTTTTTTTATACGATTTCCAGCAGTCAATCGGAGAAACCGCCGAGTCCTCCAATAGAAGAGGACAGTGAAGAAGAACCACCAACAGTGGCGAGTACAGGGCGCGTGTCTGTGTGTCACACGGAGGCCTGCACCATCGTGGCTGACCACTCCATACGTCGCAAGTGGCTCATTAAGATGAGGTCTAGTGTTAACAAACTGGTGAGTCATAGAGAATATTGTAGTTATATATTTCAATATCTTCGTATTTATAACTAACTTATCTTATCATCACGCCATTTCCCTTGCTGGGTAGGAAAAAAAACAGAGTGCCAAGAGTCTCTATTCTTGCATACATCTTTCGCTACCACAATATTCATAATTCTCTTCATACACGCTCGCCGGTTTCGGAGACTCTTGACTCCACCTTCCTTCAATACATGACCGGTTTGGGTGGATTTTGGTGAGGCGGTCTCCCCCTGTACCTACATCCTCCCACTTTCGCATTGTATATCTTCTTAACTAGTCGCTCGTCCGGCATTCTTTCCACATGTCCCAACCATCGGAGCATTCCCTTTCGCATCTTTACACCAATACTCTCTTTCATACCTTTTTTTGTTTAGGCGGGAAAAAATGTATCTAACCGCACACCCCGTCGTTCGGGGCAACGAACAGGGTAGTGTGGGGCCCTTACCCACTAAAGAAACCCGCCGTGTGCCGTCTCTCCGCCTTTATTGGCGGGCCACTGGAACTATGCTACATTCCTTCGGTGGTACTCTCGTTCGTACCTACTCGCTCTCTTACGTCGTCTTATTATCGTCTCTTTATTTCGTAATAATCCTTACATTAAGTATGTGTCAGGGTTTAAAAAATATCAAGGGTTATTTATTGTAAAATTCATATTGAATTCAAAATAATTAAATATCTTTTAACCGACTTCAATAATAGGAGGTTCACTATTTGTCCGCGATTTTCGATCCAATTTGAATGGGAGTTTCGTTCCTAAATGCATATTTTTTCAGAGAAGATCTTGTTGGTGTACTACTCTGTCAAGAAAGTACCGGGAAAAGATCAATAATACACAAAATTTTTGTTATTCATCCAAATTTATTTTATCACCTTCAAAGTATGCTCCTTCAGAAACGATAGACTTACGCTAACGAATAATCCAATCATCAAACGACGCCACGAATTCTCCTGTATGTCTTCTACCGATCGAAAACGGGTGCCACGAAGTGGTAATTTGAGTTTAGGAAAAAGAAAGAAGTCGGCTAGAGCCATATCTGGTGAATATGGTGGTTGCTCGATGGTATTTGTTGAGTGTTTGGACAAAAATTCATTCACAATGATGGCCTTGTGCGAAGGTCCATTATCGTGGTGCAAAATCCAAGAATTTTCTTTCCACAAATCTGGCCTTTTTCGTCGAATTTGCTCTCTTAAACGCCGCATAACGCTCAAATAATATTATTTATTTACCGTTTGAACTTTGGCAAGAATTCCGAGTGCACAACACCGCGATAGTCAAAGAAAACAGTCAACATGACTGACTTTTGATCGACTTTGACATGGTTCTTTCGGTTTCGGTTCAGTTGGAAGTCGCCACTCTGAAGCTTGTTGACTAGTTTGCATGTCAAACTCGTAAACCCACGTCTCGTCACCAGTAACAATGCGTTTCATGAATGTTGGGTCGGAATTGACTCGTTCTAGCATGTCCTCAGCGACTCTCATGCGATTGAGCTTTTGGAGAAAAATCAGGCCTTTTGACACTAGCCGAGCGGAAACATGTTTCATACCCAAGTGATTATTTAAAATGGTACGGATCGACTCGTGAGACACAGAAAGTTCGGCGGCTATCTCTCTCAAAGTTGAATGAGGATTTTCAGTCACTATTCCCTTCACTTTTGCAATGTTAACTTCAGTTGCAGACGTTGATGGCCTACTAGAGTGAGGCAAATCTTCCATCACATCTCGACCGCCTTTTTTTTTCACCGTAAGCCTTCTGTAACATTTTCAGTGACACGGAACATGAAATTCCATTGGCGATGCAAAATTTAAGACTAACTCTTTGTTCGATGTTTTTGTCCATTATGAAATTCGCAATACACACTAGATATGATATAACTAAAAACAGCACTGTATTTAATATAAATAACAGATGCAACTCAAACTCCGCCCCAAAATGGATAACAGTTGTGCCAATCTAACAATAACAAAAGAAAACAAAAATTTTAATTTGGAACCGTAAACAAATCATCCATTCCCAATACTTTATTGACTGAATGTATAATATATTATGATCAATTTAGATGTTTTTATATATATTTTTAGCATTTGACATGCTTAGCAACATACATTAAACTCAAAGTGAAAAATGTGAAATCGAAAATAACAGTCACGAGCAGGATTCGAACCTGCATCTCCTGGATACCGTCCAGATGCTTTGCCAATTAAGCCATCGTGACCCTTGCTCCTGACTGCTAATCTCGATAACACATTCATACTTAACGTCTTTGGGTGACGCCTGCACCATCTGTCGGATGACCATCGAGATCCATTGAACACCTCATTTAAGGTGGTCCTTTTCTCTTTGAAAATAATATCAGGAATGTTATGGTAATGAAATTTCGGATCTGAATACGGATCCATCCATCAGCCTTTCGACGTCCACTGCTGGAGATAGGCCTCCCCAAAGATTTTTTAGAATACGGATATGAAATTATTTCGGATTATCCGCTAGTTTCAGTTACGGATACATACTTATTATCACGCCATTTCCCTTGCGAGGTAGCCAGAGAGAACAGAGTGCCAAGAGGCTCTATTCTTGCATACATCTCTCGCTTCCTCAACATTCATAACTCTTTTCATACACGTTCGCCGGTTTCGGAGACTCATGACTCCACCTTCCTTCAATACTTGACCGATTTGGTCTAGGTAGGTGAGTCTCGGTCTCCCCCTGTACCTACATCCTTCCACTTTCGCATTGTATATCTTCTTAACTAGTCGCTCATCCGGCATTCTTTCCACATGTCCGAACCATCGGAGCATTCCCTTTTGCATCTTTACACCAATACTCTCTTTCATACCTACTCGCTCTCTTACGTCGTCGTTACGAATGCGGTCAGTCAGCCTCACTCCACAGATTCTCCGCAGAGATCGCATTTCGACCGCATTGATTTTACTCTCATGCTCCTTTTTGCATACCCAACTCTCGCTTCCATATAATAACGTTGGGACAAGCACTGCGTTGTGTATTGCGACACGTGCCCTCTGGCTGAGGTGTTGACTGCCGAGAAGTTGTCCCAATGCTCCGTTCATTATTTCCCGCATTCACCCTTCTCTCTACATCGGTGGTGTACCTTCCATCCCGACTGAATCCACATCCAAGATATACAAATTCATCCACTTGTTCTAGCACACCATTTCCTATTGCTACTCTATCGTCTGTTCTGGCTTCTTCTCTTTCAAAAACCATTAATTTGGTTTTGCTCACATTCACACGTAGGCCCCTTTTCTTACAATCTTCTGCCATTACGTCGACTAGGGTTTGCAGGTCAGTCGCGGACTGCGCTAATAAAACCGCATCGTCTGCATATAGCAGACAGTTAACCACTGAGTTGCCCATCAGAACTCCCACATTCATTTCTTTCAACCTTTGTAGACATTTATCCAGATATATGATAAACAGTCTGGCTGACAGAACGCAGCCCTGTTTAACGCCGATATTGACATCAAACCAGGGTGACATTCCATCATCCAGACGCACACAAGCTCTGCAGTCCATGTAGTTGGACTGCACCGCTTGTAGCAGTCTACCGTTAATACCATACTCCGGCAGATTGTCCCAAAGTTCCTTTCGTACAACCGTGTCAAATGCTTTCTCCAAATCCATAAAACTGCAGAAAACCCTCTGGCCCACAGCCAGATGCTTCTCCACAATGTTGCGCAGAGAAAACACTTGATCCATGCATCCCCTTCCACACCTGAAACCTCCTTGTGCCTCACACAAAAATTCATCAGACATCATCCTCATTCTCCTTTCAATAATCTTACCATACACTTTGGCTGACATACTGGTCAAGCTTATGGCTCTGTAGTTTGCACAGTCATAACGTGAACCCTTGTTTTTAAACAAGGGCACGATGACTGCGCTTCTCCAGTCCTTGGGAACCATTCCTGAGCTCCAACATAAATTGAGAAGCATTAGGAAGGATTCCCAGAGACATGAGCCTCCAAGCTTGATCATCTCAGCAGACACCATATCAATACAGCGGGTATTACCATTTTTCAAACTTCTAATCGCCCATTCAACTTCATCCATACTAATGTCATCAGAAGATGCCGGTACTGAATGCTGATCTGTTAGACCACATGTGGCACCGGCATCACCCTGAACATCCGCATACATGTCTCCAAAATATTCACTCCATCGGCTTAACACATCTTGTGTTTGCGTAAGAATGTCTCCACCTTTAGACCTTATTTTATTCATTCTGAAAGCTGATCAACCACTCCGAGATTTCTTCACCTCCCTCCAGACGGATATTAGCTTTTTAAAGAGTTGTAAAAGTAAAATACAAAATCTCGTATATATTAAATTGTAAGGTAATCCCACAATCACTAACTACATAGTTATAACATACTAGCTTCTGCCCACGACTTCGTCCGCGTGGAAGCTTTCAAAAGGAAAAAAAAAACTATTTCGAAACATTCTTCATTAGTGCTCCGCTCCTATTAGTCTTAGCGTGATGATATATAGCCGATACCCTTCTTCGATAAATGGGCTATCTAACACTGAAATAATTTTTCGAATCGGGCCAGTAGTTCCTGAGATTAGCCCGTTCAAGCACACAAACTCTTCAGCTTTATATATTAGTAAGTATAGATAAGGGGACGCAAGTGGCTTGTGTGTTGCCTCAGCTGGAGAAACACGAAAACCTGTCATAATATTAATAGGTAAATATTAATAGACTCCACCCCTCTTCGAAATTATTCGGATTTGATATCGGTTTTGGTTACGTTTACGGAGCTCCATAACATCCCTGAATAAGTATTTTAAAAGAATTTTACTCATTTTAGTACATAAGTCTACAATGAAGTTCTAAACAAGTTATCACCTTAGTGGGATATACCTGTCAGTGGACTTAATATATTTTTTTGTTGCAGTTGAAGCTAAAGTATGACTACCCTGGCTTGCACACAATCCCGCTGTGTGGCGAACATTACAGATGCCTCACCCCGCTGATGGCTTGCGTGCTCTGTCGAAGGAGACTCACCAAACATCACAACGTGCACTTTATACACCAAGTAAGCATATTGTGGCTTAAGGGTAAAAGGGGATAAACCATGATTTTAAGAAAATGTAAGATTGTATTTTCGATAGTTTTTTGCATGATGACGAACTCTTAGTTGATGCATTAGCTGCTGCTTACACTAAAGAGAATTTAACTGCTATGTTTATACTTGTATGACTTAACCTCTCCTGCGATATGTCACATTGAAAATCGATAGAATATCTTTATTATGTATGTAATATGTATATGTTTACGTATTTGAATTCTTCCTACATAGCTGGATGGGTTTTGGCGAATTTTTTTGTGTTGTAGTCGCGCTAATACTTCGAAAAGTTTTCGAATTATAAAAACTGGTATAAATTTCGATACCCAGTCTGACGTCAATAAATGGCTAAGACATGTCATTGATTTTTTTAAATTTAGAGTATTTTTTTTTCATAAATTATCACTTTTTGATGAAGGTTAATCGTGAAGAAACCTGCGAGCCTGCGAGAATTTCTCGACAGCTTGTGCAGTCTACCATCCTCCATTGGCGAACATGGTGGAAAACCCTTTCATTGGGATAGGAGATCTAAATACAACCCACGAGACAGGAATGATTTGTGAAAAAACATGTTTGTTCTGATATCATAAAACCACAAAATTTGGTAGATCTATATAAATCAATATTTGATTTAATAAGTGATTGTGTATTTCAGGGATATTTGGAACTAAACCCGCAACTGAAGGCGGCCGGGTTACCCGTGCAATTCTCAGAGCGGCCCGTGCTATGCAAGTCTTGCCGATATTACTGCTCGTTACTGCAAAGGCCTGGCCACGACGACGCATTCATATACACTCACCGACGCAAGTGAGTCTGAACTAATCTCTATTTTATGTGTATAACATTATTTGATTGCATAAGGACTATCGGACTACCTTAAAGTAACCGCTGGTAATGGCACATGCTATTACCCGCTATAAAATAAACGAATCTTAAATGGCGTCGCTATTCATTGCCTCTCACTCACTCCTTATACCTGTCTTCATCACACACCTCGGTACATGCAAAAAAAAAAGATCACTAATAATCAGTCTGGATCTGCTTCTAAAGCTGCCTAGACGCTCTCAGTTTTTTTCTCATTTCATTGATATTTTTACTGTTATACTTATTTTGTTATTGTTGTAGACTTGCAAAGTACTTCAACCACTATTCTATAAATTAACTGCGAGTGGAGTACAAATATACGAGTATCTATCTCGCACTGCCATTTGACCACCACAGCTAGTACCCGCAATCACTAATTTGTATATTACCTTGCTTACTGTCTTATTAGGAGACGCACATGCTATGCTGCTGGTTGCATGCTATGGTTTTAAAACTGTAGGTGAACATTACACAAATCCAATCAAAATAGATTTTTGATTGACATCACTAAGACGCGAGCGAAGCTGCGGGAAATTCACTATTAACAATATATTACATATTTTATCAGTACTCACAAATTACTGAATTTTCGTCCACCCATGACCATGAATAATGTAAAGTATATAAATAATATAAACGTCGGAGAGAAAATTAAGTAAACTTCGTTTTATTGCATAATAATTAATGATTGCTATTAAAAAGTATTTTCCTCTTCTAGATTACTACAATCATACAACATAGAAATCCCACCATCATCTGAGAATGAAACTGAAGACGCTGCACAGGAGGATGGTAAAATTAAGAAGAAACACCGAGCTAAGTCTAAACAACGTCACTCAACTGAAATGGAAAACAGTGAATCTTCAGAAAGAACAAGCGAAAGCACTCCAGAGAAAGAAAAAGTTAACCAGGAAAGTGACAAAGAACAACCGTTAGAAGAAGACATTGAGAGCTTAATATCATCTAATAAAATATTAGTACCGAATGCTAAATCCGGTGAATCAGGTCCACAAAGCGATGGCTCAGAAGCAGAAACAACATGTGATCTAGATGCTCCTATCATACCAATAGACAAACAAACAGAACTGCAATATCTTTTACAGAAACAGAATAACCCTGCTCAATTCCTACCTAAACCAAACCTAACACAGAAACAAAAGAATATATTAAAATTACAGCATTTGTATAATATACAGAAACCAGGGCAACAACACAGAATTAATGAGAAGAATGCTAAAAGAATACAGAAACTTGGACAGACAGTCATACAAAAAGAACGTAAAGATGATACAGTTGAAGAGGCAATGAAAGAAGGTATGCCTATATTAATGAAAAATATAACCTTAAACAATGAATGCACTATAGAAACTATTCCAAATAAGAGACCGGCTGATATAAACACACTCAAGAATAAATGGCAAATGTCTGAAAGCTTTACTCAAGTTAAGAAAAACTTAAACGAGCTGTCAAAGAATAAAGACCATAAAAAACCAAATGAAGTGAAATATTCAAATCCGGTTAAAAGATTAGAAACAAATCCATCTATATCTGTTCGGGAATTATTCCCAGGTGAAGAAGAAATGAATTTGCAGTGCAATATAGAGTTCAATAACTTGAAAGGTGTTACTCCAGAAGGCTGGGAAAAGTGCAACACTTTGATTCAGTACGATGTAGAGACGAGGAAACTCTGGAATGAGCTACAAAGGCCTTATGGCAACCAATCTTCATTCTTAAGACATCTTATTCTTTTAGAGAAATACTTTAGAAGTGGTGATCTAGTTCTATCACATAACGCTTCACCTCATGCTGCAAGCTACAGTGATTCAGTACAGAATAGACTCAAAGCTTACGATAACGTAGAAACTCCAAAACGTAACGAGCCAGCCACAAGTCTTATAGAATTCAGGAAAAAGCCATCTTTAAATGGTAAAAGCTTGTTAAAGTCAAATCAAAATGAATCTGAAAAGGATACGAAGAAGTTCATGCCACCTCCAGGGGTTCTCCCAAAACCTAAGCCTAAAAGCGAAAAGGCAAAAACGAAAGCTTTACCTCCTGAATTGATAGCCATTAATACTCCAAATGCTCAAGGCAGGAAAGCTATTCAAAATGTTCTACATAATATTCAGCAATTAGTCAAAGGTGTGTCAGCGTCGGATCCTACTGAAATCGCGGCGGCGCCGTTACCAGCCTCTATTGTGGCAACTAAGTTCGATCCTCCTCCTCCACTTCCTCCTCCTGCAAAGGAGAAAGAGAAGAAAGAACCACCAAAAAAAGAAGAGACTCCTAAAAAGCCTAAGACAACCAGCAAGCCTTGGAGACCAGCTCTTATGCCTATCACTCCGGTATGTATGAAAAAATTTTTGTTGCTACTTTTCTTTCACCAATACAGCTTTATAGATCAAAAAGGAAAATTAATGCTTTGGCAGATGTGTTGATGTAATATTAGGATTATTATGTATGTAAGGCCTGGCTAACAATACATCCCTGTGGGACTCCAGAAATAACTTCCGAAGTAGTATGTGTACACTGGATGTGTTAGATAATTTAAAAGAGTGTTTTAAAAGTGTTTGAAAAATCTCTATATACATTACTGTAGTCACAACGGATCTTTGTATCTCTGAAGTTGGCTGCAAGACGCTGCGCAGTAGCTATTTTTGTGTCTACTACACTTTACATTAATCAATAAATGTTCGATTAAATTAATTAATGGCCTCCGTGGTGCAGCGGTAGCGTGTGCGACTGCTGATCGTGAGGTCTCGGGTTCGATCCCGTCGGGCAGTGTTATTTGGCTTTTTCGTAAAAAGAAAAATTCTCAGTAACAGCCCGGAGTTTGGAAATGTGCCCGGTAGACGGCATTAGGCTCGCCATTACATGGGACCTAAACATAGCTGGCGAATCATGGGTGTGTAATATACCTCTGCCTACCCTTTCGGGGAATACAGGCGTCTATGTTCGATTATATTTAACAATTTGTAATTGATGATCATATTATTTATCGATCATACTAAAAGATGTGAACTCTTCTGTATCTAGATAAAAGCTTTTTCACTAAAATCGCTCGCATACTTTTTATTGAATATAAAAATAATAAATAGAACCTAAACAATTAGATATGAAAACATTATGATCTTATTTGATTGTTTTGTTAATCGAGTAATAATTTTTTATTGAATTGGTCAGCACTGATCGTATGATTCTGTCACAATCGCCACGTCTTGTTCTGTGCCTAACTTCAGACACAAAGATCCGTTGTGACTACTATACCTTATTTCTTGGGACCAGTCTTCTGCTATATTTAGCAAATAAAATTATATTTTCTCCAAATGGACCTTTCAGAGCAAAATGTTCGGTAAAGCAACTCCATCATCTCTAGCTTTACTATTATCCCAAGCTTTTTTTTATTGTGGTTGGCTTTACCGATCTCTTCAGTTTTAGCTATATATATTATCTGACCACCACAATCCAACTGGACAACCTTAGAACAATGTGGCGATTGCATTCGCCACCATTTCGCCACTGCACTCTCCTCAGGCGCTCGTGGTAATAGGCATGATGACTGTTTTTCAAAATCTATTCTATGATATTCAGAAGTATGTATAACTATTTAGATATTTTTATATATATTTTTAGCACTTGACATGCTTAGCACTATACATAAAGTGAAAATGTGAAATCGAAAATAACGTCGCGTCACCCACAGACGTTAAGTATGAATGTGTTATCGAAATTAGCAGTCAGGAGGGAGGAGGCAATTGTCACGATGGCATGGCTGAATTGGCAAAGCATCTGGACGGTATCCAGGAGATGCAGGTTCAAATCCTGCTCGTGACTGTTATTTTCGATTTCACATTTTTCACTTTGTGTTTAATGTATGTCATAACTGAAAAATATATCGTATTTCTGTAAAAATATTGACTTTTTATGCAGTAAAATTAAAATTAAATTCTAAAATTCAAACTCACGTCAAAACGCACGCCATTTGTCATGACGTCACGCATCAGTACGGCAACAGTTTAAACGTTAGAGTCAAAGAAAATGTAAACAGCGAATGACGTCATGCCTTAGCACGTGACGCCATTCGCTATGATTGGTGTTTAAGCTATCGTGGCGGATTGTTGTATTTTGTAGGTTTATTTTATCAAATATATTAATCTCACCATTAAAATAAGAATGAATATATTTTTCGAAATCCTTGAATCCTATTTCACTAGATCACTTCAATATTTTGGCGATACTTTATTACTGTCATCAAGCCTATTGTTAGTATATTCTTGACGATTTTAAGTGTTTAATGGGCCTATAAAATAAAGATATTTTTGAATTTGAATTTGATCGAAGTCAGATTTTTTATTCAGGACTGACAAACCTATAACGATTCCATCAGCCTTTTAACGCCCACTGCTGGACATAGGCCTCCCGAAGTATGGGGGATAGTGCCGTAATCGCCACGCTTGGCAGGCTGGTTGGCGATCGCAGTGGATGTTGTTAATACGGTATTCCCTCAGTCGGCTCTTACAACTCCCATGGGGTGAGAGGGGTGGGACAATTCTAAAGCCGGCCCCACACGGCAAAACCTATAACGATTGCCAGGATATTATTTGAGAGCCGGGATCTTAATGTACCTTCTACGTAAGAATTTTCCGACGAATCCTAGTGTCCTAAGGTAGGGGTAGAGGAGACATAAATGACATAAACATACATAGCATCACGCCGTATTCCCCGAAGGAGTAGGCAGAGGTGTATTAAACACCCACGGTTCGCCAGTTATGTTTAAGTCCCATGTAATAGGGAGCAAACCTATCGCCGTCTATCGGGCATATTTGCAAACTCCGGGCTACTACTGAGAATTTTTCTTTTACGAAAAATTCAATAGCACAGCCTGACCCGGGGATTGAACCCAATACCTCATGATCAGCAGTCGCTCACACTACCGCTGCACCAGCGAGGCAGTTAAATAATATTTATACTGCATATTTAACAGATTGTCTTGTATGCCAGATGTATTACTAAGAAATACTAAAATTAATAACATCCTCTTTATAGGAGAACTTGGCGAAAATCGCTCGAGAACCAACCCAAGTGGCAGTCGACGGACGAGCCTTGCCCAGTTTAGTACAAGTAATGTCTGCGGGTAAACGATACCATATCACACTTCAAGATTACAACAAAATGTGTATCATGAGGCGAGAAAAACTACAACAATTGCAAGATGGAGAAAAGTCCAAAAAACAGTTGGATGAAAACACCGTTGTTACAGAAATACAGCCTTCTACTATGCTCGGCAACGGTGGGACTGTGGTACAGAATATATCCTCCGAAGAAAAACAAGAAAAAAAGGAAATGCCAGAGCTTGGTCAAATCACAACCAATGCGGCAACAATACTAAAAAATGTTGGATTAAAAAACATTACTATAGCTCCAATCCCGCCGAAAACAGCAACTATAACGTCGCAGACTGTTGCGTCACCTATTATGACGTCACCGTCGATACTTGTGACGTCACCGCCTGTAAAACTCCCCAATTTGGGGCCCTCTGTGTCGATATTGAGTGAAACTATATTATCACCACCAATAACTACGCATATCATGCCGAAGATACCTAAGTCTTTAACGGTGATCCCTCAAACTGTGATGTCTACTGGCCAGATTACCCCATCGGGGTCTACTGCTGATAATGCAGGTCCATAACGAAACCTGATTCTCGTGGTTTTATAGCGACGACCACCGGTCTATCGCAGTGGGCCATGAAAGACTGCAATAATATAGCACCGGGAGCCTTAATAATTATACTGTGTATATATATAGTGTAGTGCTGGACAAGTGCTGTGAAGTGACTATGAAAGTGTTAAATATTAATGAATGTTTTTTTTTTTCATTTGTGCAAATGATGCGACGGTATGTGCTGGCCTGTTCTTAATTTGAATATGTGATAGGTATGATAATTTGTTACTGGTAACACAGACTTGAGTATTCAAACTAGTTAAATTATCAGGACCTTTAGTGAACTCAAATGGAGTATGTGTTTAATGAGACAGTAATTTTATTTGAGTTTTAATGGATTATTTTTAAATGTAAATATTGGACCAACATTTTTGTTGATATTAACATGAAGTAGACAATCTATGATAGTAAGATCTACATGTGTATAGCAATAATGTATTTGAAATTAGATGGCATGGTCACTTTTTTCTTATATTTACAGTACTTAAGTTTGTGTTACCAGCAGAAATATTTGATATAGTAGTATAATATGCATTAAAAGAGGCCTATAATTATTAGCTTATAAATAAAGTGGCAAATCATTACCAATGCTATTACATGCTCGCCGGAGCAAATCTATCGGCCAACAAAATAACCACTGTCTATGCCTGACTATATTCCTTACAAAAATATAGTTCCTCCAGCATTCAAAATTCTCTAGTCAGGTGGTAATATGCATTTATAATTTATTATTCATCTTTCATTATATACAGAGTGATTTTAAATACATGTGTTTATAAACTATATTGGATTTATAAAGAATAAACAATAAAACATTAGAGTATAAAATATAAGTTTCATAATAGCACATATTATTCTAAGAATGAACTTTCTCCACATAACTTGTTTTTAAGATTGCTAGACCAATAAACTTTCAATTTCTGTCTAATACGAAAAGATTTCTAATCTTCATTATGAAATCTTATACAGTAATAGTCACATGGTTTAAAATCACCTGATGAATATTTTAATTTTATTTATAGTATGTATGGGCGTTAGCAAGGAGAATAGATATTAGCTACCCACTCGAAAATATACAGCAAAAAAAATACTGTCCTATAGCTGTGTGTATGTAATTTGTGGGTAGTATGAAGTTTATCGCATCGTATCATTCGCATAAAGTAATAGACAATGTATATGTATAGAAATGTATAGTTTATCTTTGTAAGGATCATTCGGAACATATTTTTCCAACTGTTAATTATATTTTAAGATTCATTAAAACTATATCCAAGTAGATAATAAATTTTATTTTTTAAAATACACATTATCATTTCAATGTTGAACAAACCTGTTTTCAAAGGGGCATTTATATTTGGATTAAAAAACTACAAAAAGTACAATGATAATTTATTAAATAATCTTTTGTTTAATTACATTTATTTGTCATTTATAGCAAATATAAAATATATATTACAAATAAGTAATGTGAAAAATATAAAAAAATATACACTTAATGTAGTTTTTCAGTTTATCACTAAAATATTCATATTATAATATAGTTTTAAATGCTTAGCTTAATATCATTTAATATCGATAATTAATCCTAATTATAAATGTCCCTAAACCCCAAAAGTAAACTGAAAATACCTGCTTATATTTAAAGTCTGATCTCTCGAACGACATATGTGGGCAGGTGTGCTCATAACGCGGTATAAAAGAGTTTGATATATTGAAGAAATTAATATGGCATTATGCGGGGGAACTTCCTGTTTTATATTAATTATATCTTATATAACACATGTAACAGCATATACACGTAAGAAAATCGATTTCTTTTCAATCATTCGATGGTGACTGCTGAAATTTTTGCTCTATCTACAATAATAAAAAACATTTCATTTTTTGATTTTTTTTACGGGCCTCGTGGCTTAGGCGGGTAACCGACTTCCGTGCACAAGGTCGTGGGTTCGATTCCCACTCAGGACAACTATTTGTGTGAGGAACACATATTTGTACTACGTCTGGGTGTTTTCTATCTATGTATTCACAAAAAAAAAAGTAATACATATATGTATTATATCCGTAGTCTGGTACCCATAGCACAAGCGTTAAGCTTAGTTTGGGACCAGAGGATGTTGTGTGAAATGTCCATGAATATTTATTTAATAACGTTATCATATCTTTCAACGTTATTTCAACCCAAAACAATTTTTCTTATATATTTTGTCTGTTTATAGGTTCTATTCATGTTAGTGCATGACGAAAATACTGCGTAATTCGTTTGGTAACTCTTAATTAGACTTAGAAACGATTATTTTAATATATATTTTAGCATTTGACGTGCTCGACAATTTTTGATGTTTGTTACTGATCGCCAACATATCGAGAACTTGTGCAACCATTAAAACAGATTTTTGACACGTGTATAATGTGATACCTGTTACTTGCATGAGTTATAATTTATAGGCATTTTTAAGTATTTATTACTTAGTATAATATACTAAAAAAAAACTTATTATGCTTTAGATATTTAAGCAGGTATTTTAAAACAGTACACAACAACATAATTTATATTGTAATATTTAAAATCATGAAATTTGGTGATTGTAATTGTGCCTAACAGAATATATAAAGTGTATATAAATTTACTCCAACCACGGGATCCAACTTATTTCTGACATGGTTTATATAAGGTTACGCTCATTGAGTGGCTTGTGCGCTTGTCTATATAGATAAAAAGCTTCAAATATATATTTTTATAACATACAACATGTGTATATAGTTAAAAATAATTAATTACAAATACTATAAGCAAGTGTCTTTGTCAGTCGTCATGACTGATGAATATTAGAATATAAGTAAGCATATCTAATCTGTTATTATCATTAGGAAATTCCCACTTCAATGCCTAAGTGAGAACACAAAGGAATTCTCACTCATGCTGCTTAGGTGCTGTTTGTAAATTACGTCAAGATAATAACTACTACCCTTTCGGATCTCACCCGAATCACGTCACGAAATCTATGATATATACGATCGTTAAAAAAATATCTAGACTGTGATCGTCACGTTTCCTTAAACACCCCGGTCTCCCCGTGTCACACCAAGTGATACCCCTCCCTTTTTACGAATTAACCCTTATATAAATTCCCACAATAATTAAACGTGAATGTTATAAATGCATTTAAGGAATGCCCACTGAAATATGCGTCCCGTATTAGAAATTATTCATATTTCTTTGAGCAGCGTTTCCCCTCTTACCATCAAGAAACTTATGGAGTGAGAACTGCCGTATGTTTATCGAGCGGGAATTTGCGACTGAAAAATGTACCTATCAGTCCTTAAAAGTGGAGCTGTAGCAATGTTATCGCTACGCTTGTGAATAATATTAAGGTATTACAATATGACATAGGATATAGTTAGGTTATAGACAAAAATATAACAAAAAGCAATATGGAGTATTAGTTTGCAATGTCCATTATTTATTTAATTATAATTGTTGTAGTTGCGAAACCCCATGTTGATTTTATATAGACAAGCGTATACGCGTATGTTAAAACATTACATATTATCTATATTGTTGAAAATTTGCTATTTTATTTGGTCCAATGACAGCTAGGTCCAATTGAATGTTAAGTGTATAAAATATTCTCTGGTCGGTAATGACAGATGCTCATTGTTCGCTAAGTTTTTTGTGCAGTTTCTAAATAGAAAACGTCGACAAAATTGATTTTTATTAATTCATTAAAAGACAGAATAATAAGTTTTTTGTGACGCTAAAGTGACGGAATCTTTGAACGACTGGAAATTTACACACGTATTGGAAGGCGATAATTTTAATATTTTATGATTTCATCATATTAGACTGAACGTAACAGGATCAAAGGGGTTTGAAAAAAATACATCTACGTTTATTGATTTAAATTTTAGACTATGAGTAAAGCATTTGCATCGCCCTACCGAATGTTCTGCATTTCTCCAATAGCATAAGGTATGCTACCCACGACGCGGAATCCTAATTATTATTTTTGAAAATCTCGCAATCGTCTGCCGCTGTCTCCGATACTCCTTATAACTGCAGCTATCTGCCAGTGAAAGCCCCGTCCATAGGAGTCCAGCTGTTTCGCAGATTAGATTGTAACAAACAAAATTTTCAAAAATTGTGCATTTGCTTTTTATTACTTTCATATGTATTTATTATAAAGCTGTTATTTAGATATTACAAACAGATGCTACAATTTGATTTATATTCAAATTCACGGTTACGAGATGGGCCATGTTTACATATTCCCTGTGCCCAAATGCCCAATTTATATGACACAAGCACAAGTATAGGATCTTTAATATGAAGGTGACCATAATAAACATGTCAAATCGGGAAATTACAAGCTAGGTTTCGTATAGGTTACCGAAATGGCACCTTTTTTTTTGTTAAGGTGGGAAAAAACATTCCTAACCGCACACCCCGTCGTTCGGGGCAACGAACAGGGTAGTGTGGGGCCTGCACCCACTAAAGAAACCCGCCGTGTGCCGTCTCTCCGCCTTTAAAGGCGGGCCGCTGGAACTGTGTTACATTCCTTCGGTGGTACCGAAATGGTACCTAGGCATGACAACCATGGTCTACTTGATTCCGTCTTCTATCTTCACAGTATTTCGTCTACTTGCAAGGCATTCTAGAGTAGGTAGAGTACACATAACACAGCATGTTTCTTTACTTAACCACGCACTGATAGTACAGTAATCTGTCTGATCAGCGAAAGATCAAGCGCGGTACAGTTGGCCTAGCCAAGTTGCATTCCATGATGGCTAACGCTATAGAAAGCTATATAATCGCTAACGCTATGAAATATAAGGGAATTTGATATCTTTAACGATATCTATAACGCTTAGTCACGTGACTTAACGTTAAAAATGTCATATATCCATACATTTTAATAGGTTTATGTAGCGTTATCGATCATAGAATGCAACTTGGCTAGGCCCACAGGATTGCTTTGTTTGGATAGGGAGACACTCAAATCGCGCATATATTAAGTACCATTCAATAAACGGTTACCCATTTATAAACCAGAGCATACCGAGGTATTTAAAGTCTTCCAAAACTGTCTTAAAAATCATGAATCGGTTGTTTTCTGAAACTGTACGTATTCGTTTAAAAGCCTAAGCGTTTTTTTTAAACATTATGTTAAAATACACTTAGTTAAATAGTGAATTTGGAAGTTCTCCTCTGTTGTTAAGTTCATTTTACATAAGCTTTGAACAAATTTTAAACCCCCAATAGTCCGGATGTTTAGTTTCTTCCAAAGATAGTGCGTTAGTCCACAATTATTATTATATTTAGTTAATATTTTTGTTCGCGCGTCGCCTGCGCCCGAGGTATGAATTGTCTAATAAACATATCTTATCTCCTGAACTTTGTATTTATTTATACCCTTCATTTATTTATTATTGTGACAAAGAGATGGCAGACGAGATTCGGCCCACCAATTTTAAGTGAGTCGAGTACTGAACCCATGGTATCAATTATCAGTTCGATGTGATTTACACGGTGTTTAGTGTGCCGCAGTGGTTTCTATATCGAGCTAATGGGGATCCTAGCGCAAGCTGAGCGCAGATGGCGCTATCGCTCGGCGAGATGGCCGCTGTCAAAATGTAGTATAATTATACTCTAAGGTAGTTGCTGTTTGCCTGAGAATTCTTTGGTATTTTTTGTGTTTGATTCGGTTGACCAGCGATATTCTTAAAATGTACCTATTACCTGGAAGATTAAAGAATTGAACTGCTACAATTTTTTTGCTATTTTTACCACTTTTTTGATGTTGGATCTGTGGGGGTGGTATGCACTGTACGTAGATAATAAATAGAAAGTCTCTTACCACAAATGACCACCCCCACAGATCTTTGGGAAATAATGTACATCGAGATTATTACATTTTGGTACAGCACATGCAGGCATATTGAGAGAAAATTTAAATTTACTAAATTAAAAGTTACAAATTGTATGGAAATTACAGTTTTCAATGGCCATGACGATAATTCGCCATCTGCCGTGAAATGATGGCAGTCAACATCTGGGGATGTTCTGAGTTCTACGCGAAGTCGCGGGCAGAGTCCAGTATTTTCATAAATTCTAGTCATATTTACATTGACGTATAAAAAAGAGAGGATACACAATCAGGCACGAAAAGTGTCCACTATAAATGAGTGCAGATTACGCTTTCCTGCACTCCTTTTGTTTAGTATTATTTCGACGCGCGAGTAGACGAAGCGTGTCAAAATGTCTAATTGTTCGATGAATAAATGCCGAAATAGTGCATTAAAAGTACAAAAAAAGGATGGGGTTTCTTATTTTCGGTAAGTATTAATAGACAGTATTTCTATTTCATACATATTTTGTGCTTTAGATTAGCATTTTTTAGTTTTTCAATATATTTTGTTTCAAATTATCGACGATGGCCCTGTATGAACCAGTCAAATAGAGTATGTATTAAAACAAAAGCAGTCTCGCTCTACTATGCTCATACATCAACGCATTTTGCTCACTGATCGCATAATACGCCGTTCTCGGTTCTAAAAACGAATGGAGTCAACTTGTTGAATGTATTTTTTATAAGTATATATATTAAGTAATTAGTTGACAATTTTTTATTTACAAAGTTTTAATATCAATAACATTGACTTTATATGATGATTTTTATAATACTTTCTAACATTTACGCAAATTTTACACATTTTGAAATAAAACTACGTTTACGGAATCTATCGCGTTTACTTGATTTTTATACTATCCCGATGTTTCGAATACTTTACAGCATTCATGATCACGGGTGGACTTAGATGGTAGATGTCCAAAGCTGATATGTTGTTTCAGCGGTTTCATCTACCCACAGTAATATGATTTTACAAATTTTTGGTTTATTTATTTCAACCCACATAATATTCGTTTAGAAACACAATTAAAAATATCTACTCTAAGATTTATGCTTACAATGTATAAGATTTTAAGCTAGTGTAATAAAATTAGTATAATACTCCTTTAAGTTTTAAAATTATTGTTTATATTTTTTGTTTATATTTAGTGCTTAAAAATTCTACCAAAAACTATCGATTAATTTTTTTTAAGTAATCAAAAAACTACTATTAAGACGACAATATTGATTATTAGTTTCTATTATTAAATATATTGATTTTAATAAAAGCTAACACTAAAAGGCTACCCCCGGATCGGAACGCGGTCTGACTGAGAAAGATCCGGCCAGAAAACTCAGTAGGCAACAACAAAATGATGATTTTTATTTTAGTTTTCCTAGGGACCCAGTCAGATGATAAAGCTTGCGCAAAATTATTTATAAATATGTATTCTTTTTTTTAATTAAACAGCGAGCGAATTTGAAGGGCACAGCTAGTATTTTATAAGATGATCATTTAAATTATTGAATTTATGGCTTTTATGCTTCAATAATGAATGTTGAAATGTTGTATTATGTATAAATTATGGTTTTACATACTAATAGATTTAAAAGTTTTTGGTGGTCTATGTTACGCGAGTGAAGATGAATATACTGTATGTAAAAAAACCGAGGAGATAATAAGACGAGAACAGCGCATATGTGGTCAAAAACCACAACCAAGGCCTATTTGTGTTCCTGAGTTTTAAAATGTACATTAAATTTAAATATATTTTCTGGTATTGATACACATTCCCTTCAACAACCTGCTCTTTTTAATCATAAAATTAGTTATTAAACACAAAATGAAAAATGTGAAATCGAAAATAACAGTCACGAGCAGGATTGCTATTTTCGAGATTGTGCTAAGCATGTCAAATGCTAAAAATATATATAAAAATATCTAAATATAAAATTAGTCTTATAAAAGCTATTACAGAAAAATTTATAGATGCTAGTTTAGGTGCATTATATCGCAAAAAAAAATCAACAGAAAAGCTGACATCTAATTCAACTTTAGAGTTGTCAATAAGCTTCATTTATTTCAAGGAAATTGATTTACTTACTACTGCATTATACTTTCTGATATTTACGCGAATGTTACACATTTTGAAATAAAACTTTGTTTACTTTACAGCATTCATGATCACGGATGGACTTAGATGATGTCCACCCATGATCATGAATGCTGTAAAGTATTCGAAACGTCGGGATAGTAGTAAAATCAAGTAAACGCGATAGATTCCGTAAACGAAGTTACTACTGTATTGTCAATGTTTATTATGACGCCATTCATCTAGACTAGAATAGATCTGGGTACTACTAATAATATTAGAATTACTATATTACTATATTGGGAATAAAAACTAAAATTTATATTTACGAGTTTTATTTTATTTATATATAAATAAATATTCCACCTAAAAGCATACTAATACGATCAGATAAAAGTATAAATATGAGTTTGGAACACATTTATAAATTAAACAAATTTAATAAACTAAGTAAATGTTCATACATGAAAATTATAAAAAAATATTCGTCTCCACTCCGTCCTTGTCCTGCCCGCAAATTTCGGCCGTAAAATTTTATCGCTTTTTGCATAATGCTTTGTAAATACAACTTTAAACCATACGTGTAAGGTTGAATTTTGGAAAGAATGCATTTGTATCATAACTATAACTACTTATATATAACTGGCGACAGTTTTGGACGTTTCGTTTGTTCGGGGGTTTAATATCAATGCATATTTAGATATTTTTATATATATTTTTAGCATCTGACATGCTTAGCACTATACATTAAACACAACTTCACTTTGTGTTTAATTCTAGTCATATTTAAATTAGAGTAGCTTGATTTAGTGAGTCTTTGTTCTTATTGTGTCTGGATACGCCTTTCGTTCTTTTCCATTTCATTCTTCTGTTTTGGAACCACACTTTAACCTGTAACGTAAAAAAAAAACAATTTACATTGCTCTATAAATTCAATTGCAATTTTGACGGGCCTCGTGGCGTAGTCGGTAGTGTAACCGACTTCCGTGCACGAGGTCGTGAGTTTGATTCCCACTCAGGGCAAATTATTTGTGCGATGATCACAGATATTTGTGCTGCGCAGACGCAGGTGTTTTCTATCTATTGTACGTATTTACAAAAAAAAAAAGTAGTAAGAGCTGATCCATTTCGAGGTTCCCTACTTTTTTAAAGAAAAAAACAGAAATTTAAATTTAATGGAGAATGTTTATTATCATTTGAAAGAACATTCTTTGGCATTTATTTTTTGAAGATTATGTCTATCAATTGATGGCCGTTGCTACGTCGCAGATGCTAGGTGTGCCTCCGACTTTTTCTTTTCACAATGATATTTCCATAAATTGATTGCTCTAGTACTTATTCTTATGAAACCCATGGAAGGGAATAGTGATGTCCATCACTGAATTAAAATCAAAAATCGCTGTTACATCCTCTACTGCCCCAATGATACCTAGCGAAAAATTCCTACGCCTATGGAATAATATACCTACTTAAACTAGTGCCATCTAGTGTTTTCCGAGGAAAGTGCCTTAACTAGGTAGGTGAAAGAAGGCGTTTTTTTTTTAATTTTAACGTCATTGCTAGTAAAAATCGTAATAAGAAATCAATAAAATACTTAATTTCTCTTCAGCCCTCTTTACGGAACGTGTTGCAATATTAAAATATCAAATATACATTCTCAGAACATCGTTTATTTTCCGCAATGAATATAAATAAATAAATATTCACGGACATGTCACACAACGTCCTTTGGTCCCAAACTAAGCTTAACGCTTGTGCTATGGGTACCAGATTACGGATATAATACATATATCCATCAGCCTTTTAAAGTCCACTGCTGGACATAGGCCTACCCAAGAATGGGGGATAGTACCGCAATCGCCACGCTTGGCAGGCGGGTTGGCGATCGCAGTTGATGTTGTTAATACTTGAGGGAGTGCTGCTGCCCACTCCTCCGGTATACCCTCAGTCGGCTCTTACGACTCACGTTGGTAGAGAGGGGTGGGACAATTCTAAAGCCGGCACCCACACGGCCAAATGTAGGTAGGTACATTATATTAATACACACAAACTTCAACATTCTAATTTCAAAACTTTTACTATTATAATAGTGTTGAGTTTTCTTTGCAAAGATTGGCGCGCGATTGTTTCTCATTTGGTTGCAAAGTCGTGCGCGGACACGAGGTCCATTTGTTGGTAGGTTATAAATCTGCATATACGTATATTATATTATCTAGATCTGCACAGATGTCAGAGGTTATAATATTGATCTCTCGTGCCAAGTGTTGTGGTTTAAATTTCCACCCAGGATAATTATTTGCGTGATCCACAAATGATTGTAAAGTTTGGGTGTACTTTGTATTCGTCAATTTTGGTTGCAAAGTCCCCCGCGATACAAGAATTGTTGTTGTGCAGGGTATTATATTTGAAAAAAAGATTTCCTAAAATATATAATGATCTTATCGTTGTGTTACCTGTCTTTCAGTAAGATGTAACGCCACGGCTATCTCATACCTCCTTAGGCGAGTAAGATAGTTGGCGCGACCAAATTCCTCCTCTAAACTTCGAATTTGACTTTTAGTGAACGCCGTCCGTTCCTTTCGCCCGCCACAGGAAGGAGTTTCTGTGGATTGAAGCAAGCAATGATTAAACTTTCCCGACCGAGTAAGGATTTCAAATCCCGTTGTCTGGTAAGGTAATAGCACTTTTACCAGATACCTACATGCCAAAGATCTTTTAGGGCTTGGTAATATTACGTCACAAAATCTAGAACCCCCCTCCTGAAAACCCCTCCCCTCTAGTCTTATTTTCTACATTAGATACTCATTGTGATTAATTGCATAGACCTCCCGCCCGCATGTTGTAGGTTCGATTCCTACACAGCACTCTGTATGATCCACAAATTGTAAGTTTGGGTATACTTTATGTCCATTAAATTGCATGTTTGTACAGACCCCCATGCTACAAGAATTGTTCCTTAGTGAAGGGTGTTGTAAAAAACATATAATTTGTGAAAATGGAAAAAGAAAGATTACCTATTCCATTAGAATGAAAGTTTTTTTCATTTCATATCTGTGAAATGAAATGAAAGTGGTTGAGTCCATGAGCGAAGCGCGTTACCTTCTACCATCAGGTGGTCCGTGACTCGTCTGCCACCATATGCAATAAGAATAAATTATAGTTTAAAAAACTAAAATAACACACTTTAAAAAAACTAAAAAGTAGGTAGTAAATAATATTACAATAAATAATGATTGTAAAAAAGCGTGGGGTACTTTTTACTATAATAGGTGAACTATTTGTAACATTTGATTATGCACCTCACGCTTTTTTACAATCATTATTTATTGTAATATTATAGATATCGATACGACCCACGCCATCTATCGCATGCATTAAAACAAAAGGATTTTTCTGTATCTAAGACAATACTCTGCATGGGCAGTCGCTATCTAAGCCATCATTGAAAACTTAGTACTTTTGCACTACAATAGTCATGCTCGGTTAATTTACAACAGATGCAAATATGCGCCGGCGCCGCTCGAATGATGTTTATCTTAGTTTTAGCCTGTGTTTGTCCGGCTCGTAAAAGACACGTTTCTACTCGTAAATCAATGAGGTGAGGCCGGAAGATGTAACTAATCAATGTTTTATTGTGTTCTAGCAGCTGTACCCGCAGCTCCACTTGCGTGAACTGCGAACTTTTCCAATTGACTAACAAATACATTTTAAAAACGCTTACTGTAGCCTATACAGGTTAGCAACACCAAGGGCAGCATTTGCACATTAGCAAGAAGAAGGAAAGGGGCATAATAAATGGGCTCGTGGTGCGTGGGCGAGTGGTTGAAATCCTGGTACAAATTCTTGTAAAACCTATTGAAAAGTACAAATTATAATTTGTGAATATGGAAAAAGAGTATTTTAGTACGAGCGGGAATCGAATCTGCGTCCCTTCCTATCCGGGGATGTGCTCTAATCCACTGAGCTACCGTATCTACTATTTGGTAGAAATACCCAATCTCCTTACCACATTGTCTTAACGACCGCTCGTACTAAAATATTCTTTTTCCTTATTCACAAATTATAATTTGTACTTTAAGAGTAGCTGAGCATGTCAAGTGCTAAAATATAGTTCAAATTACCTATTGAAAATTTAAAAAATGTATAGTATATTCCATCCATCCATCCATCAGCCTTTCAACGTCCACTGCTGGACATAGGCCTCCCCAAGAGAACGCCACAACGAGCGGTCCCGTCATGGGGGATAATGCCGTAATCGCCACGCTTGGCATGCGGGTTGGCGATCGCAGTGGATGTTGTTAATACTCGAGGGAGTGCTGCTGCCCACTCCTCCGGTATTCTCTCAGTCGGCTCTTACGACTCCCGTGGGTAGAGGGGTGGGACAATTCTAAAGCCGGCCCCACACGGCCAAGTAGTATATTCCACTGGCGAAAAAATAAACGGGACGAAGTACAAAAATTATGAGGTGAGGGTGTGGGTCTTTTTCTGTAGTCCCGTGTCCTATGGTAGCTTTACTACCCAACTATCCATCCTACTACACGACACATGACATGACAAGGAATTGGTAAAAACAATGACCAAGAATGTCCATTATTTTTATACCACGCTAGCGGTTACCGTAGCCATAGACGCTAGCAAAGGCATTCTCGTGCGTCCCCATCTCCAAGGAAAGGGATAAGAGGTGGATAGCAAGAAAAATAAATAGGATAGGTAGGTAACTAAGGAGGGGATAGGGAGAGGGTTCGACCCTACGGTAATCTCACTCACCATACGAAACACAACGGTAGGAGTAACTACCGTTGTTACACGGCTATTTTGTGTGAGTAGGGATCGAGCCGGCTCTTTGGTGCTACGATAAGCCTCTACCACTAGCGAGAAGAACATTTTGCATTATAACTTCAGTAGACTGAAAAAAGATTCTTCTGCCACTAGTACACACAAATTTGGCTTAGTATAAATATAAATACATACTGTTTAAAAACCCTTTATCTGTTGAGCCAACCTTTTATTGTTGAGGAGGGAAAACATGTAGGTAAGTACGGTTGGGGGTAGTGAGGGGCCGTCACTCACTAAATAAACCCGCGGTGTGCCGTCTCTCTGCTTGTATTGGCGGTCCACTGGAGAGTTGACTCATATCTAAGCCTTAAAGCCCACTTTTTTTACAATATTATTCACTATAAACTAAAATAATTATCGTGAATAAATAGCAGCCTATTGAAACTAAAGTATAATTTTTGACTTTTGTGTTCCAAATTACTTTGAATTATTTACCTATCTATCTATACTACTCGTATTATAAAGCTGTAACAGAACTATGTACATTTAGGATATTTTAGAAAAAATATGACTGAATTGTGTCTAAACACAAAACGATCTTTTTAGAATTTTTGTCTGTTTGTTTGTTCGTGCATCACGCAAAAACGACTAGACGGATTTCGATGCAACTTTTTTTTTGATAGCTCTTGATTAGACTTAAAAACGGGTATACATGTTACCCCGCTGCTATATCGGGAACCTGAGATATAACCCAAAAACTAGCTTTTTGCTGCGGCGAAGCCGCGGGCAAAGGCTAGTATAGTACTAGCCTTTATAAAGCTGTAACAGAGCTGTTTCTGTACATTTAAGACATATTTAGTATATTTGAGAAAAAAATACTGTATTAGGCTATATAGGAGTGCCTGAACACAAAACTATTTTTTAGATTTTTTGTGTTTATATGTTTGTTCGTTCGCACATCACTCAAAAACTACTAAAGGGATTTTGATGCAACTTTATTTGATAGCTCTTGATTAGACTTAAAAACTGACACACATTTTATCCCGCTGCTACATAGGGAACCTGAGATAGGCATAACCGAAACGGCATAGGCTTATTTTCTTCTTATAAAAGAAAATAACTGTCTGACTATCCATGCACAGCCCAAACTCCTGTGGCCAGGTCCTGAAAATGTACATATGGGGTTTTTTGATACTGTAGGTGAGCACGAAGAACGGCGGACCACCGAAGGAATGTAACATAGTTCCAGTGGCCCGCCAATAAGGGCGGAGAGACGAGTGGGTGAAGGCCCCACACTACCCTGTTCGTTGTCCCGAACGACGGGGTGTGCGGTTAGAAACATTTTTTCCCGCCTTAACAAAAAAAAAGGTGAGCACGAAGAAAGAAGTTTACGCTAATCCTATCCAAAATGGATTATTCATTAACCATCCAATACACTGGTTCAGTTGTATTCGAAAGAAGATATAAAAGCATGTAATAGGACATCATTATGGTGCGAGCGAAGCCGCAGGAAATGCAAAGCAAATTATAGTCGACGTATCTATCATATTGTAGTAAAGCAATGGTTTACGGTATAGAGAAAATATTATACCAAGTACGATTTCGGCATCCAAAAATGCACGGAGTTTACAGGTGTTGTAACCTATTGATTTTACAAAAAAAGAATATTGGCAATATAAATCTTATATAATAATCTTATCGACAAATCCAACTCGGCTGGGCAGCGTTCGGAAAGCTAAGGAAGATCTTCTCGTCCAATATTCCACAGTGTCTGAAAACGAAGGTCTACGACCAGTGTGTGTTACCATATGGAACAGAGACGTGGTCTCTGAATGTTGGCCTCATATCAAGGCTTAAAGTCGCTCAACGGGCCATGGAGCGGGCTATGCTTGGTATTTCCCTACGTGATCGTATCAGTAATACGGAAATCCGTAGGAGAACGAGAGTGACCGACAAAGCCCGCCGGGTTGCCATGCTGAAGTGGCAATGGGCAGGCCAGATCGCTCGACGAACCGACAACCGTTGGGGAAGAAAGGTTCTCGAGTGGCGACCATGTATGCGGATGCGGTCGGCACAGGACCGCTTGTTGTGGCATTCTCTTGGGGAGGCCTATGTCCAGCAGTGGACGTTGAAAGGCTGATGGATGGATGGATGATATAAATCTTACCAAACTTCTATGCTCGGGAGTTTACTAAATGGCATGTAGGTATAGGTGATTTAGATATTTTTCTATATTTTTGAGCATTTGACATTCTTAGCCATATAAATTAGCACAGTACGAAAATGTATAAACTATTTAAAAAAAAAGAAAACCACCTTCAATAAACGCCCAGGAACTAAAAAGCAGTAAATAATTGGTATTTACATACAATTTCCGTGCTAGACACCTACTGATGTGTTTGAAGCCGGTGTCAAGTCCAAAAGTAACAAAAACAATACATTTAAATGCTTAAATAATATTTAGAAGAAATACAATGCGAAAGTGGAAGGATGTAGGTACAGGGGGAGACCGAGACTCACCTACCTAGACCAAATTGGTCATGTATTGAAGGAAGGTGGAGTCAGGAGTCTCCGAAACCGGTGAGCGTGTATGAAGAGAGTTATGAATGTTGAGGAAGCGAGAGATGTATGCAAGAATAGAGCCTCTTGGCACTTTGCTCTCTCTGCCTACCCTGCAAGGGAAATGGCGTGATGATAAGTAAGTAAGTAATAATAATATTTAAAACATTTTTGGCAGATTTTGTTGCACTGCTCGTTGAAGGAAAACATCGTGGGGAAATCTGTAAGCCCAAGAGTTTTTCTTATTTAAGTATAAGTTCTTTTTTTTAACTTCGCGCTAAGAAAATTGAAAATTTTCAAAAGTTGGGAAGTTATTGGTTTTACCCCGTTTTTCGAAATTCGAGTTTTCAACGGATGTTCACGTTTTGAGGTCCTAGGAAGCTTCCCCGAATGTTTCCGCGATGTGTGTGCGTGTGTGTGTGTGTGTGTGTGTGTGTGTGCGCGCGTGTGTGTGTGTGTGTGTGTGTGTGTGTGTGTGCGTGGTAGATCTTGAGAAATCTCAAAAATACTTTGGATAATCCAAAAGTGCACGCCTTATAATCTTCATTTTTCACAATAAAATTGATTATTTGATAAGTAACTAATAATGTGGTCTTACTAAGTAGTTTTCAATAAATTACGTAGATAGTGCTAATTTCAAAAACTACTAATGAGGTTTTCATGTCTTATACGCCATCTAGCGTAAATTTTAAGAAGTACTTCTATATTGGTCTATAGAAATAGTTCAAGTAATTCTCACGAAATAAGGTATAGCGTTGCGCTGGTTTTAGAATCGAGCGTAAATATTCACAATTTTTTTGTTTATTTAATAACAATTAAACCACATCGAATCAGACCGTGAAAAGTAATAGGGCTCTATTCGTAATCATACTTATTCGTAAAAGAAAAGAAAAAGACTCGATTAGTAAAGTATTTTGGTCGTTATCGTGTTAACTTACATTACCTACAACAAACGGACGTCCAAGACAGAACTCTTTCAAACAGTTTTTAACTAGTTTAAATAACAAAAATGGCATCAAAAATATCATGAGTATTAAAAATAGTATTTTTCTTGATATGTGTGTGTATATATTATTTTACAAGTGCAGTATATGATAAATAGAGACATTTTAAGTTAGAGAAATCAGTTTTTCTGCGTGAAACGAGAATAGTACACACCTCAACGCTTTGCTTATGAGGCGTGCAAAACTACAAATACTTTTTTCAAATGTGTTTTTTTTGGAATAACTTTAAACGGTTTTATCGATCGATTCCAAAAACTAATCACTCACATTTTAACATCAAACAACCATGTCGATCTCCGCCAGTCCGGTCAAAATCGGTTGATTCGTTCGTGAGATATCGTTACCAAAAAAATTTGAAATATGTTTTTTTAGAATTTGCTAATGAAATGTTCAGTTTGACCAGTTCGAGCTATTCTTTAAAGAGCTCAAAAAGCTGCGTTGAATGCCGTAAACTACTAGAAAATCGGTTCATTCATTCAAAAGTTATTGCGTTTTGAAAACCCAACGAATAGTGTTATTAAATCTCTATCAGACATAGATATATATATTTGTAAAACATCACTCTTCCCTAAGGAATAATCCCTGTATCGCGTGGGACTTTACAAACATGCAATTTCACGGACACAAAGTACACCCAGAATCAGAACAACCATTTGTGGATCACACAAAGAGTTGTCCTGTGTGGGAATCGAATCCACAACACTCGAGTAGGAGGATCACACAACACATTGTCACTTCAAACATGTTGCTAATTTTTGAGCCATGTGGGTAATTACTATTCCGATATTCTCTTACTCACAGTAGCTTCTATCCGCAGCTTCATGAGCGTGGACTTTGACTTGTATCTTTAATATTATTGTATGTATTTAGACCAGGCCATAATTTCTTCTCTAACGATAACACTACATACTTTCTTGCCTATTTTATAACAACAAACAACACCACAATTGACTCACCTTCTCCTCCCAAACTTCTGCTTTGTTCCTCCGACTCTTCTTTCACAGTAACATGACTCTCCATATCTCCCCAGTCCCATTGACCAACCTCTTGAACCCCACAGAGACCTCTATCTACAGCTCTATAGTCATAGAAGAACGGTAGATACCCTGGGTGGAAGGTATGTTGGGACTCCTGATTGAGAAGTGGTTCCAACTGCGTTTGCTCTATTAAATCAAGGTATTTGATTTCTTCGATTTCTTCAGCAGGCTGGGCGTTGGTTCTTATATTGTACGCCATTTTAAAAGTATGGATTTTAGATTAAATTATCAAACAAGTACACTAATTACATAGTTAATTTTAGTTAAAATTAGTTTCACCTCTAGCTATGTATATAATAAAATCTAGCTAATCTAATTTAATCAACTATTAATCATCCAATCTACTTAATTATAAATTTGCAAATGCATGTAATCCAGATGACAATAAATAATTTTATTACGTTAACTAATAAATACTGACTAGGGCCAGCGGGATGAAAAACTTTAGTGTTTTTATAACTTTTTAAACTGTTATTTAGTTCCAGTTTCTATGTAATGTTAATCACCGTTCTACCGTTCCGTTCTCTGGTAGGCACAACACACGTCTGCTCTAGGCTAAGGTCCAGCAGAATAATATTGGGTGGACTGTCAGTCTGCGCGTGCGCATTTGGGCGGAGCTTACCTAATTTTGGGCGGAGATAACTCTGTTTTAAGGAAGCCGGAACAATATCAGACGTTTTTGGTTTTATTTGGCGTGCCTCGAAAGAAAAAATAAGAATTCGTTTATACAATACTAGTACATTCCCCGCGTTATAGTATTGTCGATGAAAAATCAATTTCGGATAGGATTCCTATTATTAGGTATAAGCGTCGCCACGCTAACAGCTGGTTTTACCCTCCCTCCGCATTAGACGTTTCACATCAAAAATGTAGGTTCCCGATAAGTAATTACCATAAAAAACCTTCTCCGAAACACGCTGCATCTTATGGTATAAGTACTATTCCGATCGGTTCAGTAGTTTTCGCAGTATAACCAAACAAAAAAAACGGCTCTCTATTTATTAGTATAGATAAAATTCAAAGGAAACATTCAACAAAACTATAATAACAACTACCTGATACCCGCGACTTCACCTGCGTTGCTTATTGATGTGAAACATCTAATCAATCATGCGGATGGAGGGCAAATTCGGCTGTTAGCGTGGCGACGCTTTTCAAATCAACTTATCCCGTTCAAATCATGCAAGTTAAATTTGACACACTTCCCGGATTCCAATTTAGCTGAAATTTTACACGCACGTATATCGCGTGACAAAGCAATATTATGATGACATGGAGCTAATCTGATGATGAAGCTGGAAGCTGGCCATCGTAACTATATAATGAAACGACACAACCCCATCGAGTTTGGACTCGTTTGATTCGTCTTATTGAGTACTTTGTCTTTAGATGGTATCCAGGGTCTGATGATGGAGCTAGAAGCTGGCCATGTGAAACTCTGTAATTAAATGGCGCAACCCCATCGTGTTAGGGCTTATTTGAAATGTCTTGACTAGTACTCCAGTCCTAGATGATATCCAAGGTCTGATAATGAAGATAAAAGGTGGCCATAGGAACTCCGTTATATTACGACATAACTCCATCGAGTTTGGGCTCGTATGATTCGTCTTGACGAGTACTTTCTCTCTAGATGGTATCCAAGGTCTGATGATGGAGCTGGAAGTTAGCCACAGTAACTCTGTAATGAAACGGCGTAAAATTGTTGGACTTTAATAACTTTATATTGAACTAGCCTTTGCTTGCGGCTCCGCCGCAACCAAAAGCTAGTTTTTAGGTTGTATCTCAGGTTCGATATAGTAGCGGGATAAAATGTATACCAGTTGTTAAGTCTGATCGAGATCTATCAAATAGAAAAGTTGCATCAAAATCCGTTCAGTAGTTTTTTCGTGATGCGCGAACAAACAAACAGATAAATAGACAAAAAATCGTTTTGTGTTTAGACACGCCTATATAACCTATTTCAGGCATTTTTTCTCAAATATCTTAAATGTACAGACACAGCTCTGTTACAGTTTTATAATAGTATCTATAGATGAAGATATCGCAATATTTTTGATAAGGCTCAAGTAAAGAAGAAGTTGCCTGAAGAGCGGGTTGAAAGTAATACTTTTCAGCCCTAGGGAGAATTACTTTCAACTGACAGCTGAGTAATTATAAAAAAAACAGTTCTATTTTCTGTACAGCCAGTCAATTACAGCGCGATGTAAAATTGAAATAACATAAAGTTAAGTATTTATTAAAGAATTTGTTTTTTATATGACTTTATTTTAAAATAGTTGAAACTATGTATGTCTTTAAAATAACGAAGATTTATATTTTTTTCAATGATTAAAATGAAAAATAATGGCTGAATAGCTGACAGGCCACAGAAAAAAAACAAAATCGGCGGGAATACGGCGATTCCAAATTAAATTTTTTAAAGTCTACCATTTTTTCTTTAGCTAATTCATGATTATTATTTTTAGTTTCCTCGTATTCGTAATGAAAAGCACAGTGTTTACCTCGGGATAAAGACTTATTTAGTCCCTCGAACTATAGGAGTTGCTTTCATCCCTAGGGTAACAATGTACTATTAAGAGCTGCTTTAATAGATTTATGTGCATTTTTTGTCAACCTGTCGCGCTCTCCTCTCAAATTGAGTGAGATTTAGACCGTAGTTCACCACGCTTGCCGAGTTTGGGTTGGCAGACCTCACAAGCCGTCGAGAAATACCGTCCCATCTAATTTATTCAACCAACCAAATCTAATTTATTCAAAAATTTCACCAACAACATGATTACAATTGAAAATACATAACATTTTAACATATTACTTAAAATTGTGTAATGTCTCTTACACACCTTTCAAATTATATTGTGTAAATACTTAAAACTAGGCTTTACTAATAAATAATAATAAATATTCACGGACATTTTCACACAACGTCCTCTGGTCCCAAACTAAGCTTAATGCTTGTGCTTTGGGTACCAGATACGGATATAATACATATACTACTTTTTTTTTTGTAAATATATACATATCATAGATATAAAACACCCAGACGCAGTACCTGTGTTCATCACACAAATAATTGTCCTGAGTGGGAATTGAACCCACGACCTCGTGCACGGAAGTCGGTTACACTACCGACTACGCCACGAGGCCCGTCAAAAATTTACTAGAATAATATAAAATTTTGCATTTAATATTGAGGTAATGAATAAATACACGAGAATATGAATAATTGCTCGATATTAATAAAGGTTATATAATTTAAACACAAAGTGAAAAATGTGAAATCGAAAATAACAGTCAGGAGCAGGATTTGAACCTGCATCTCCTGGATTCCGTCCAGATGCTTTACCAATTCAGCTTAAATTACAATACTTCCGGCAGATGGTGCAGGCGTCACCCAAAGACGTTAAGTATGAATGTGTTACCGAAATTAGCAGTCAGGAGTAATTGTCAGGATTGCTGAATTGGTAAAGCATCTGGACGGAATCCAGGAGATGCAGGTTCAAATCCTGCTCCTGACTGTTATTTTCGATTTCACATTTTTCACTTTGTGTTTAATGTATAGTGCTAAGCATGTCAAATGCTAAAAATATATATAAAAATATCTAAAAGGTTATATAAGTTAAATATTTAAAAAAAAAATACTGGAAATAAGAATACAGTTATACCTACATATACCTACTATTGGAAAATATTTATAAGTGTTTTATGAAGGAAACGAAAGCAGCTAATTATAATTAAATATTTAGAATTTTTGATTTAAAATGTGAGAAATTATCACAATTTATGTCGATTTTACTCTCAACAGAGCAGGCTTTATTATAAGTGCACATCATTCTGCTTAGAGGAGCATTATGAGAGTGAGAGGACAGAGAGACACGTCACTCGTGCACTATAATATCTCCAGTGGACATGACTAGTCTGTATGTACACATTGGCCGCCGAGACTGAAATTACTGTTAGTCGACCATTATTATACCACTGAAGGAATGTAACATGGTTTCAGTGACCCGCCAATAAAGGCGGAGAGACGGCACACGGCGGGTTTATTAAGTGGGTGAAGGCCCCCCACTACCCTGTTCGTTGCCCCGAACGACGGGGTGTGCGGCTAGACCAATATTATTATTACACATTAGTATGGATCGATAAAGGGACAGAAGATGGAGAGCAAAATGAGGGGGCAAAAGAAGCACTTTTCGGCATCAGGAACACTTACCCACAATACTTAGTGTGGTAAACGCACTCGCTTAATTTATAAATAAATAAATAAATATTCACGGACACTTCACACAACGTCCTCTGGTCCCAAACTAAGCTTAACGCTATGGGTACCAGATTACGTATATAATAATTGTCCTGAGTGGGAATCGAACCCACGACCTCGTGCACGGAAGTCGGTAACACTACCGACCACGCCACGAGGCCCGTTACATCACACGACCCTGTTCGTTGCACCGAACGACGGGGTTTTTTCCCGCCTTAACAAGAGTCTACCAATCTGCACTATACCTATTGTGATTTATTGAACTAGGGTAAACTGTAGTATTGCTGGCACCCCCTTAGTCATTGGCACTTTGGATTTTAAATGCAAATATTAAGAACTGGTATAGCAAAAAACATCTGTTGTTTTTTTTGTAATCTGCAATAGTAACATTATTTGCAGAAAAAAATAGGTTTATAATATAATAGCTGGCAGCACTAAAGAAAATAAATATATACCGGCGCCATGCAGAACTGTTAAAACATCACTTTCTAATAAGGGTCATCAATTAACGACTGTAACATAGAGTATTTATTATTATGCTTAGTTTTTAGGTAAATAATGGCAATGCGTGCTTTTTCTGACCAATTTTCTGTTATAATCTTACTTTATTATGTGCCAATGACTGATTTCTATGTGTTAATTACTTATGGTGCCAATGACTGTAATTTCAAATATTATTTTCTTCTTTTTTTGTTTTTCTATTAAAAATCTCTAATTAAATTGATTAGTGCATTTTTATTTGAAAATATACATACCAGAGAACCCTTTATCAATGTTTGCTGACTTTTTAAACACCTATCAATTTAATATATATATATATATAATACTAGGCGTTACTAATAAATAATAATAAATATTCATATATATATATATATATATATATATCATAAATATGTTTAGAGTGCCAATCATTATACAGTTTACCCTATACCTATTGTGGAGATTTCACTTTTTGTTCTTAATCCATTTTGTAGCACACGGCACGGTTCTGTCATGGTGAGGGATTAGGCCATAGTCCACCACGCCGGCCCAGTGCGGGTTGTAAAGTGTGATAAAAATTTCGGAAAATCTCGTAAAGTCGTCGATGTGAGATTTATCGTACAGGAATTTATCTTTGTAGTCTATGGTTTTACCGCTAGTCTATCACTACATTACCACTGAAGTAATGTAACATAGTTCCAGTGGCCCACCAATAAAGGCGAGCCGTGTGCCGCACGGCGGGTTTATTTAATGGGTGAGAGCCCCACACTACCCTGTTCGTTGCCCTGAACCACGGGGTGTGCGGTTAGGTACATTTTTTCCCGCCTTAACAAGGTAGGTACATTACAGACAATAATGTGGAGTACCTACCTACTTTATTTTCATTCTATGAGATACCCGTGCGGAATAATGATAGATAGGGTTTATGAATATAAAACTGTCTATTTTTATAATACTTCCTATGTATAAATCCATCAATTAATATAATGAGTTGATTTAGGTGAGAGTGACGGAACATGTTGTTACAGGGCCGTCGGTCCTCCCCAGAGACCGGACTGAACGAACTTTGCCCTCCGCTTCTCACGACATCCAACTAATAATTAATACCTAACTAAGAATGTGATGAAACGTTTATGCATATTTATAAAAATACTACTCGTAGTAAGTATTATTTTTTGTTTAAAGCATTGGCATATATGGCAATCTATAAATGATTTAGTTTGGAAATGTGCCCGGTAAACGGCAATAGGCTGGCTTACGTGGGACCTAAACATAGTTGGCGAATCGTGGTAAAATACACCTCTGCCTACCCCTTGAGGGAATATAGGCGTGATGCTGTTTTTTTTTCAATAAATGTTTTATTTTTCGCGTGGAATGTTCTTGTATAAGTATTATTTGTCCAAAATAAAAGTAGCCATAACTACTACTTACATCAGCTATCTGCTCGTCTCGTCCAAATCGGTCTGGAGAGTAGCCAGAACAAACAGACAGGCAGGCAAAAACTAATAATTTGATACTTATGCATTTAGTAAAAAAACTGTTATTTAGACATTGCAATTTTATTTATTTGAATATGATCTCTGAAGGCTGAGTTTATGGTATTTTTTATATAAGATTTTGCATTTTTTGTAAGTAACCCCTAGACTCCCGGGAGTCTAATACCTACAGATTTATTTTTAAAAAAAATTGTTCAAAAGTCCTTTTTTTTTAATCCAGGGGCCCGGAAAAGCGGGCCGGATTTTTTTTATTTCTAGGTAAACTGGTATAAAAAAATAACTAGACCACTTATCTTAGTTCTGTATAAGGTATCGGCTTTATGAATTGTTCCTTTATGTATAGACGTAAAGTGTCTGCACTTTACGCCTATATAAAATAAACAATAAGAAGTACGTACGTACGACGTAAATATTCGTGCAATGACCTTGACCACAAGAATTGTCAAAGCTATATTCTATAAATGTTATATAGATATTATATCAAAAATTGGTTCAAATGCATAAGCAGAGTCTAGTTTCCATATTTCAATATTAATCTTGCATATTACAATGAAAAAATAAAATAATTACTTGAATTTGTCATATTTTTTTTTTATTTACAAAAGCGGGTATATGTTTAGAACAAAGATTTATATTTTTGTGAAACTAATCTTTAAAATTCTTTCAATTATATGGTGAATATTTTGAATAATCTTGGTTTGCAACTGTCTGCTAATAAATCAAAATTATGTATATTTAGTAAAGGTCGTATAAGGCGAGAAGTTAATATCAAAATTAATAATTACTAAGTTAGTTCTGTAGATCACATTAAATATTTGGGGATGTGGCTAGATAGATAGATCCCTTTTATGGAGTAAACATATTAGTGAAATATCGGAAAAGACATTAAGATTTCTGAACTTATTAAAAGTACTCGCTGGGGCCAGTTGGGGTGTCCACACTAAGCACCTACGTTCTAAACATTTTTGATCTATATTTTTTAGCATTTGACATGCTCCGCCACTTTTTAAAGTACAAATTATTTGTGAATAAGGAAAAAGAGATTTTTTGTATGGTTATGGTATGGTTTAATGCATGTAAATGCTTCCGATAGATGGCGTTGGTCGTAAAGACAAAATGTGATAAGTAGATTGGGATGATCGAAAGATCTGTACTATAGCTCAGTGATTCAGAGCACTTCCCCGGATTGGAAAAGGTTCGATTCCCGCTAGTACAAAAAATCTCTCCTTATTCACAAATAATTTGCACCTACGTTCTCTTTATCTTGCATTGATAAGGAGTAGGCTAGACTATGGTTGTTTTTTTTATGCAAATTCTGCTAAGTCTCACTTAATGAAATTAGATAGAATTCAAAATCAGGCGTTAAGAATTATAGGTGGCTTCATCAAAAGTACACCTATACATGCTATGGAAGTTGAATTGTGCGTCCAACCATTGTTTGTTCGTAGATTATACCTAGCACATAAGTATTGTGCTAAAGCTATGTCATGGTCGAACAATGATATTATTAGGCTACTAAAAGAATTAGATTTGTATTCAAACTCTAGATATTGGCAAAACAAAAAGAAACCTGTACTCTTAAACGCATACAATGATACAAAATTGTATGAAATTCATTCTACATATCCTTTACAAATGTTTACACTAGATACCTGGCTATCTAAAATTAAGTTGAGTGAAATATTACAAGTTGAGTTAGAGTGTGTGCAGAAATTACAAATTTACAATATGAAATTACAAGTGTATTAAATGTAAAATACAATGGTTGGCAAAAATTTTTCACTGATGGTTCCAAAAATGCAATTGGCCAAGGAGCAGCCTTTTTTTACGCCAATGAGAATCAGGCAGCTTTGTTCAAATCACGCCCCCGTGTATTAATAATGACGATGGAACTTATAGCCATATTTGAATCTCTTAGATATATAAGTAGCTTAAGTAGTGACTCGAGCTACGTCATCTTCGCTGATAGTAAGTCTTCCTTGTACCATTTGGCTCGATGCGCCTCTGGACACAGCGGTGTATCGATAGCTTATGATGTACTGAGGGAGGTTTTACATGTAAGCTCTCATAAAAACCTAATATTGCAATGGGTTCCATCACATATAGGGCTACATGGTAATGAGAAGGCAGACAGTCTAGCTAAGCTAGCCATATTGGAAGGGGAGACTATATATATTGCGCCGAATTATGCAGAAATTTTATTTATATCAAAATCTGTATGTTTTAATGTTTGGAAAACTGTTTCGATAAAAAATCTAAGAGTAAAGGTATTTGGCACAGAACCATTCAGAGCCAGCCTCCTCGTGTTCCCTGGTTTCTGCAGACAAATTTAAGTAGAAAATTTGTAACCATTATTCGTAGGATGCGTTCTGGACACATTCCATCAAAGATGTTTGAGCACCTTATGGGGCAAACCGTTTCTCCCAATTGTGTTTTATGTGGTAAAGTTGAAGATGTTCAGCATGTTTTGATGGAATGTGTCAGGAACAAAGTACAAAGAGAGATTTTTATAGAAGATTTTAATGTGAACCTTATGATGAATGTGAATATTACCGATGTCGGTGTGGTTAAAACTATTTTGGCCACTCCGACATCTAAAGCTACTAAAAAACTGTGTGATCTATAATGGTCTTTTATATATGATTTTTTCTGTAATTTATAATATTTTGTGTGTGTTTTTTTTAGTTTAAGGTTATGATGGAGCTGGCTTAACATTTAATGTTTTAAGCCCCAAAACAAATAAAGATACAAAAGAAAAAAAAATGGTAAGTATGTAGTTACGCTACTCAACTCGTAGACTCAACTTTACTAAGAATAGGCACTGTCAAGCCGCTGCTCACCATTTAATTTCGTCGATGTGAAATGAAAGAAGAACACAGCTAGCTCCTTCTACAACCAAACAACAAGGTGACACGCAAGACGGTGGTACCGACCCGCTCGGGCCTGATGACAAGCACCTAAGTAGGTATATGTATACGCGACCCTACTACCAGTAATGTAATGGGTGATTTGATAATTGCTTATTTCTCTTAGTCGCCTTATACGACACTCACGGAGGAGAATAGGGTGATGATACTGGTATTCTTAAAATATGAATAAGCTATAGTCATAAGCTCCCAGCACCTCGCAAGCGGTTGAGATAATCTTTAATTAGCGATAGTTAACAAGCCACAAGTCTATTTAATTGTGTCTATTTAATTGTGTCTATTTAATTGTGTCTATTTAATTGTGTCTATTTAATTGTATCTATTTAATTGTGTCTATTTAATTGTGTGTGTCTATTTAATTGTGTCTATTTAATTGTATCTATTTAATTGTGTCTATTTAATTGCATCTATTTAATTGTGTCTATTTAATTGTGTCTATTTAATTGTATCTATTTAATTGTGTCTATTTAATTGTGTGTGTCTATTTAATTGTGTCTATTTAATTGTATCTATTTAATTGTGTCTATTTAATTGTGTCTATTTAATTGTGTCTATTTAATTGTATCTATTTAATTGTGTCTATTTAATTGTGTGTGTCTATTTAATTGTGTCTATTTAATTGTGTCTATTTAATTGACCTATTTAATTGTGTCTATTTAATTGTGTCTATTTAATTGTATCTATTTAATTGTGTCTATTTAATTGTTTTTATTTAAATGTATCTATTTAATTGTGTGTGTCTATTTAATTGTGTCTATTTAATTGACCTATTTAATTGTGTCTATTTAATTGTGTCTATTTAATTGTATCTATTTAATTGTGTCTATTTAATTGTGTGTGTCTATTTAATTGTGTCTATTTAAGTGACCTATTTAATTGTGTCTATTTAATTGTGTCTATTTAATTGTATCTATTTAATTGTGTCTATTTAATTGTGTGTGTCTATTTAATTGTGTCTATTTAATTGTATCTATTTAATTGTGTCTATTTAATTGGTGTGTGTCTATTTAATTGTGTCTATTTAATTGTATCTATTTAATTGTGTCTATTTAATTGTGTGTGTCTATTTAATTGTGTCTATTTAATTGTATCTATTTAATTGTGTCTATTTAATTGTGTCTATTTAATTGTGTCTATTTAATTGTATCTATTTAATTGTGTCTATTTAATTGTGTGTGTCTATTTAATTGTGTCTATTTAATTGTGTCTATTTAATTGACCTATTTAATTGTGTCTATTTAATTGTGTCTATTTAATTGTATCTATTTAATTGTGTCTATTTAATTGTTTTTATTTAAATGTATCTATTTAATTGTGTGTGTCTATTTAATTGTGTCTATTTAATTGACCTATTTAATTGTGTCTATTTAATTGTGTCTATTTAATTGTATCTATTTAATTGTGTCTATTTAATTGTGTGTGTCTATTTAATTGTGTCTATTTAAGTGACTTATTTAATTGTGTCTATTTAATTGTGTCTATTTAATTGTATCTATTTAATTGTGTCTATTTAATTGTGTGTGTCTATTTAATTGTGTCTATTTAATTGTATCTATTTAATTGTGTCTATTTAATTGGTGTGTGTCTATTTAATTGTGTCTATTTAATTGTATCTATTTAATTGTGTCTATTTAATTCTGTGTGTCTATTTAATTGTGTCTATTTAATTGTGTATATTTAATTGTATCTATTTAATTGTGTATATTTAATTGTATCTATTTAATTGTGTCTATTTAATTGTGTGTGTCTATTTAATTGTGTCTATTTAATTGTGTGTGTCTATTTAATTGTGTCTATTTAATTGTATCTATTTAATTGTGTCTATTTAATTGTGTGTGTCTATTTAATTGTGTCTATTTAATTGTATCTATTTAATTGTGTCTATTTAATTGTGTCTATTTAATTGTGTCTATTTAATTGTATCTATTTAATTGTGTCTATTTAATTGTGTGTGTCTATTTAATTGTGTCTATTTAATTGTGTCTATTTAATTGACCTATTTAATTGTGTCTATTTAATTGTGTCTATTTAATTGTATCTATTTAATTGTGTCTATTTAATTGTTTTTATTTAAATGTATCTATTTAATTGTGTGTGTCTATTTAATTGTGTCTATTTAATTGACCTATTTAATTGTGTCTATTTAATTGTGTCTATTTAATTGTATCTATTTAATTGTGTCTATTTAATTGTGTCTATTTAAGTGACCTATTTAATTGTGTCTATTTAATTGTGTCTATTTAATTGTATCTATTTAATTGTGTCTATTTAATTGTGTGTGTCTATTTAATTGTGTCTATTTAATTGTATCTATTTAATTGTGTCTATTTAATTGGTGTGTGTCTATTTAATTGTGTCTATTTAATTGTATCTATTTAATTGTGTCTATTTAATTCTGTGTGTCTATTTAATTGTGTCTATTTAATTGTGTATATTTAATTGTATCTATTTAATTGTGTCTATTTAATTGTATCTATTTAATTGTGTCTATTTAATTGTGTGTGTCTATTTAATTGTGTCTATTTAATTGACCTATTTAATTGTGTCTATTTAATTGTGTCTATTTAATTGTATCTATTTAATTGTGTCTATTTAATTGTTTTTATTTAATTGTATCTATTTAATTGTGTCTATTTAATTGTGTGTGTCTATTTAATTGTGTCTATTTAATTGTATCTATTTAATTGTGTCTATTTAATTGGTGTGTGTCTATTTAATTGTGTCTATTTAATTGTATCTATTTAATTGTGTCTATTTAATTGTGTCTATTTAATTGTGTATATTTAATTGTATCTATTTAATTGTGTCTATTTAATTGTGTGTGTCTATTTAATTGGTAGCTACAGGAAAACCTGGTTATACGCTCGGTTAGGTACTATTTCCCGATGTGTAGACTAACAAAGGCGATAGGGATAGTGAATAGTTTTAATAAACTGCAATTATAATTAGCAATGTATGTACAGTATAAAATATATAAAATTAATCTGATATGTTACGTTCATATGTCGAAGAACACAAAAGTCTTCTCCAGGCCTCCCGTTGTTATTCTTCCTATCCTCTCCTTAGAATACGTCCTATCCACCTCCAATCCCTAGCTTTGGAGATGGCGACGCGCAACTGATGACTCTGGTGTTGCTAGCGTCTATAGGCTACGGTAACAACTTATATTACTCTATGGGCAGTATGCTTGATTGCTACCCACGTAGTATAAAAAAAAACGTCAGGATAGTAGAATATTAAGTAAACGCGATAGATTCATAAGTGGTAGGGCCTTGCTTATCCCAGCATGAATGGGCCGGCTTGATCGGAAGTAACACCCACTCACAGAAGATCAACATATAATAACGCCAGGTACTCCTATCGATTTGTTTCGTATGGTGAGTAAGAGCGTCGGAGGCCCAAGCCCCCTCCCCTCCTCTATAAATAAGAATGATAGCATAACTAGCAACATTGTTAATATGCACTAAGGAATGTATCTATATAGATTAATAAGAAACAGCCCACAAGAGGCACCACTATGTATAATATAAAAACCTGTGTACTTATATTACGACTAAATAAAGTTCCTAATACTGTTAGGAGCAGATCGCGGAAAAAAAAATAAAAAAAAAAACCCCTCTCATTCTTTTTCTTCCCATACTTTTCCCACTTCCTAGCTCTTTCCTTGAAGTTGGCGACGCATGAGTTGGTATTAGTTACGGCGTGAAAGCATAATAAACAAACAAACGCACTTTCGCATTTATGATATATTATGAGTAGGATCAAAATGTAATATGGACGCAAATATCAGAAGAAAATATATATCTCTGTTGTGTCTGTGTTTTCTTGAAATTTATAGGTTTTTTTTATTGGAACCATTAATTTTGCGACACGTACCTAATACCCTCCTATTTATTCAGCTGTGTGATAATTGTGCCCACGATAATAACTAATGTCAACTTGAGAATCACGTTCTTTTTTACGACCGATACGTTGACGATAGCTGTTCGTGTCACAGGAGCCAGGCTCACGAGTCACTGGCCTTAGCCCCTGTTGTCTTTGCTTGTTTAAAAACAATGTAAAATTATGGGAATGTTAAAAGAGCTCGTTTTAATATTCTCTAGGCCCTTTAAATGGCATCACTGAAGTACCTAATGTAATATAGTTCCAGTGGGCCGCCAATACAGGCGGAGAGACGGCACACAGCGGGTTTATTTAGTGGGTGAGGACCCACTCTACGACGGAATGTTCGGTTAGGAACATTTTTTCCCGCCTTTTAACAAAAAAAGGCCCTATAAATGACCGGGTAAACATTTGTTGAAAATTGCATTTAGCTAGTTGAAATGATGTATGCAAAATTGCAAATACATCCGACATGCAGTGCGGGCGTCACCCAAGACGGCGCGACGGTTTTTTTTATGTTGGTCGAATGATCTAAACAAGCCCGAAGTAAATCTCTCTTATCCACTTTCAGAAATATTTTTTCTTTAAAGTAGCTAAAAGGAGGTCAAATGTCAAGTGCTAAAATAAAAATCACAAACATATCACGCGAAGTTTAGTATTAATTGGGCTTACTAGATCGTAATAAAAATGTATGCAAATACATCCTATAGGTGGCGTAGGTCTTAAAGGCTTCTAAAAACAAATGTAAAGTGAAGATTGGGTTGCAACATTAGGTGATTGCTTAGCGGTCCAGAGCACTTCCCCGGATTTAAAGGGGCGCAGGTTCGAATCCCGCTCGCGATAACTAAGAAACGCCACCACTTAATTATATGACCTAGAGGAAGAGGAAAGGTATGAGGCGCAGGCGCACTCTATCAACGAAAAAAAACGTATCACGTGAGTATTGCTATACATTGCTATTATGTAAAAAAGTTGTAGGTACTTTCTTGTCAGACCCATTCCAGGCCACTAAAGCTGTTTTTCAAGCAATATTGTGTTAATGACTAATTTTGGGATGTTCCGTCAGAGCTGAAAACATGAGACAGCTCGGCTGAACCAAAAGTACCGAAATACGTACTCACCTAATAATATATAGCTATTTCTTTCATGCCCTGCTTATGTTTAGTACTTAGGGTTGCCCCTACAAAAATTAAGGCATTATTTTTATTCTATGTTATGATAACGTTAATTATTAAAAAAAATTAGGGATAACATTCCATCTTTTAAAACTTCTAGCAACATTTAGATATTTTTATATATATTTTTAGCATTTGACATGCTTAGCACTATACATTAAACACAAAGTGAAAAATGTGAAATCGAAAATAACAGTCAGGAGCAGGGTTTGAACCTGCATCTCCTGGATACCGTCCAGATGCTTTGCCAATTCAGCCATCCTGACAATTGCTCCTGACTGCTAATTTCGATAACACATCATACTTAACGTCTTTGGGTGACGCCTGCGCCATCTGTCGGAAATATTTTGTAAAATTAAGTTTACCTGGTCGGTATAATGTATGAAAATACTTCCGACAGATGGCGCAGGCGTCACCCAAAGACGTTAAGTATGATGTGTTATCGAAATTAGCAGTCAGGAGCAATTGTCAGGATGGCTGAATTGGCAAAGCATCTGGACGGTATCCAGGAGATGCAGGTTCAAATCCTGCTCCTGGCTGTTATTTTCGATTTCACATTTTTCACTTTGTGTTTAATACTTCTAGCAACATCAAAAATTGCTGCAGTATGAGCACCGCTACATTTTTTAACAAGTTTTAAAGTACTTCCTGATATTTAGGCGAATGTCAGTCTTCATAATCACTGTCCTGGACAGGCCACCCGTGATCATGAATGCTGTAAAGTATTCGAAACGTCGGGATAGTAGAAAATTTGGTAATTGCGATAGATTAATAAACGCAGTTTTATATTTCATAAAGTTTTATTACCTTCGCTTGTCTCTATGTCACGGAACCAACCCACTTCAAAATATCGGATTAAATTGAAACTGCACACTCCCAAGAACCAATGACAATACCGTCCGCTTTTTTTTGTTCTTCTTGTATTACAAAAAATAGTAGTAGATACTTTTCATGCAGTTTTGAGAACAAAAAAAAACTAAAGAACGACACGAAAGACTATTGAATATAAAAACACCAAAGTGCGAAAATGCGTGACACTCAAGATAGCGTAATTGGCAAAGGATCTGGACGGTATTCCAGGAGATGCGGGTACAAATGCTGCTCGTGCTGACCCTTGAGGTTTAATGTAGGTAGCACATAGTACAATATACCGCTTTGCTCGTGACTGTTATTTTCAATTTCACATAAGCTTGTTAAATGCTTAAGAAATATATTTAAAAAAATCAAATTAAATAAAAACCAACTTTTGACTGCGGCGTAGTCGCGGTAAAAGGCTAGTATTATATATTATGATTAGGTTACTTAAATAGATATTAGATCTATACATATTCCGATATATCAGTTACCTACTTGTGATTCTAAATTATGCCCTATTTGATTGTTAATATTTACTTAATTATATTATTAACTATCAGATACTCGTAACTTTGTCAGCGTTTAGATCAATTCGACCCCTATTTTATCCGCGATTTTATAAAACCCTTGAAAAATATATGTATATCCTATGTCGAATATACAATGAAAAAGCCTAAATATGTGTGTTCCTATCTTTAAATTAGAAATCTACCAAACCACCTCCTCATTCCATCCCTATTATTCTAACTGACCACTTCCTCATCTCCTCTCTATCGTCATTCCTTTTCATGTCCTACTTATTATTTCCATGTGCGTGAGTTTTGTTGCTGTTTTAATGATTGTCCAAGTCTGTATTTACAGATCAGATAGAAATAGGTAGATAAAAGTATATATTTTGAGTAGGAGTTTCGTTAAATTCTTTCTTAGTGAGCGTCTACGTCGCGAAAGGAGCTACTAAGCAAAAGCAATTGCTTAGGGCATCCCGTCTAGTTGGGCACCAGACGACCGAGGAAAAAAACGAGCACAGGAAAGTTAATAAATTATTTTCAAATAAAAAACTGCCTACCAAAGACACCCAGGAACTAAAAAGCAAAACCACCTTCGATTTACCTTCGATCAATATCGCGTCAGCCCAAAAAACCGTCTCAGCCATCTCAGCATATTATTAAGACCGCACTTGAGAAGTGAGCTCTTATTTTGTTTAATTCAAAGAGTATTTTATTTCTTGCTATTAATTTAGTAAATGTTATTTGTCTTTTCACTTTTAAGTGGCAGTAATAAATTATTGCTTTGCTCATTTTTTGTGACGGATGATCGTAAATCTAAGATAATATTATTTTAAAGATTTGTGACTTTATTACTAAGTGTCATTATTGTAATTATAACCGATTTAACTTTTGATTAAAATGTACTATACGTTGAACTTAAAACTGTTTTGAAACCTTTGTCTAAACAGGCGTAGCTGTAGTATATTTCACACGGACAGTTTTTAGCTTGATTTTGTTCGTGACACTGTATCTTGGTATTGATGATCGAAGGCACTACACATACGATTTCCGTGCTAGACACCTACTGATATGTTTGAAGACGGCGCCAAAAATGATGTTAGTGTTATTAATTTATATAAATATATACCTAATTTGTTTTTTTGCTTTTTAGTGTTTTTTTATAAAATAGGTGCGTAGGTTAGAGTAGGTAGTTAGTAGTAATTAGGATGAGGAGGCCTTCCTTGGGTGTATCTCGTATGAGAAAGCGTCAAGCACAAGAGTATGAAAATGACAAAGATGAGCGCCTAAAGCGCAGTAGAGAAAGGAAAAAGCTCAATAACATTGCCCGACCCGGGGATCGAACCCGAGACCTCATGATTAGCAGTCGCATACACTACCGCTACACCACCGAGGCAGTTAATTGAAAATGTGCCCGGTAGACGTCAATAGGCTCGCCCCCTATTACGTGGGACTTAAACATAGCTGGCGAGTCGTGGGTGTGTTATATACCTCTTAAGAACTGGTATACATTTTATCCCGCTACTATATCAAGAACCTGAGATATAACAGAAAAACTAGCTTTTGGCTGCGGCGAAGCCGCGGGCAAAGGCTAGTAGATAGATAAAATGAGTACACCAACGCACTGCTCCTAAATGGGACAGTGAGGTTTCGAAGTAAACGAAAACATCATCAGTGTAAACAACTTTTTAGATTTTTGTTTTTAAAAACCCCTTGACCAATTTTGGATAAAATTTTAATGGGACCACCTCTGAAGTAGCATCTATCAAACAAAATAAGAATCATTGCAACCGATTTATAATTGGCGGAATAATCGTATAACAAACATACAAAAAAAATACAGATGAATTGAGAATCTCCTCCTTTTGGAAGTCGGTTGCAAATATAGCCGAATCTAGGAAAACATGAAATCACGTTCTGCTGACTCCACTTAGCATGGGATAAGGGCAGGAGGAACAACACATACATATTCTACCTACGATACACATAAACATTTTTTTAAATTAATTCTTTGTAGTTCACTTAAGGATAGGGGAAGATTGCTTAGGGCATCAAGTTAACTTAATCCGGCACTGGATATATTCCGTGTCGAAGGAGTGACGTTAAATTTACTTAATTTTATATAATCACTACATTAGTGTTCGTGAAATAAGCTTTTAATTGCAGAAAATGGCGGAATTCCTTCTAATAATTAAAAATCCTATTTATTTAGGTTTTTTTGTATGAGTTTTTTCTATATATTCATAGTTATTCTGCTATTCGGGGTGAAGACAAATCTAAAAAATCAAAGATTATAAAAATCAGTCCAGCCGTTCTTGAGTTATAAATGGTGTAACTAAACAGACGGGTGACACCATTAGGTGACTGCGATAGCTTAGCAGCGCAATTCCCAGGATTGGATGGGACGCAGTTTCGAATCCTGCAGGCCTACCATGAACTCTTAGCTAGCTATTCAATTCCGACGCAATTCAACATAAGTGTGTTGTATTTCGTACCATGATGTCTAATTGAGCGATCTTGTTGACTTGTTTAGTTTGTCAAGTAAGTTCATGGTACGAATTTCAATACAAAGATGTCATGTTTGCGATTACAGATTATGTGCATATTAGGCAGAATCTCATATCTCACATGTCGATCGTATCGTGTTCACTGTGATTGGTTGAGAGATCACCGTGATTGACCAACGGATTATTGTGACATCACGCGTCGGTTTCTCTACCAATCACATGCGAGTCGATACGTTGTCGATTGTGAGATATGAGATTCTGCCTAACCCCCCACAAAAGATTGCGTCTTTGACACGTCATGGTACGAAATTACGATTCAGTTCAGTTTAGGTCCTAAACTGGATCGCAATAAGAGTTCATGATAAGCCTGCCGCTCGCAGTAAAGCTCTCTTATGCCACTTTCTCAAATAATTTGTTCTTTAATTACTTTAATTATAAAATTATATACCCATACAAAAAAGGCAAACGTATAAAAAAGGCAAACGTATAAACGTTTGCCTTTTTTGTATGGGTACATACATCTCCAGGCACATTTTTATTTGACAACCCTACAACCAAATATCTCTGGGATGACCTGATGAGTTCCGCAGGCGCGATTAAACTCATAACACTCTTTATTTATAGTGTGCCACTTCATTATTTGTGCTGTGCATGATTTTGGAGACCACATATGTGTACGAGTATGTAGGTACCTACATGTCTTATCATTAATATTATTATAACTGTGACGAAAATATGTGTAACGCAGGTCCGTGTACATTCGTTACAAATATTTTAAAACTAGTCTTTACCCTTTGCAGTATAGAATTTTCACCAATAGCTTGATGACGACAATCACAATGTAGTTGCAGTCGTCTCGGACTTGTACCTTAAACCTAAGCAACGTATTCGCACACGCGTGATTTTAAACCTTATCCTATAAGCCTTTTTTATTGCATGTAGTGGCAGACGAGCCACGGCTCATCTGATGGTAAATGGTAACCGTCGCTCTTGGTCTCAACTATACCGAGAGTATTGTCAAGCCGCTGCTCAACATTTCATTCCACAGATATGAAATGAAAGAATAAACGTCTATCTCCTGCTACAGCCAAAACGCAACGATGTGCTTCATGGCCGATCACACGGGAGATGGTGGTATCAACCCGCTCGAGCCCGATACCAAGTGAATACTTCCACTTGGTACCCAGCCCTACCACCAGTCATGCAATGGATGATAATTGCTTACTTCCCTTAGTCACCTCATACGACACCCATGGGAAAGAATAGGGTAGGTAGTGACACTTATATTCTTAGTCCGTCACCACAAGGATAAAAAAAGACGAGGATTTAATCTCCTCTCGTAGAGCTACCAATTAGTTCTAAAAAAAAAGCCTAGCTCCAGCTGTAATTCTATAGATTTGAGCATTTAAGCAGCAAATTAAACGCTTCCATTTTATTAGGTATACCATTTTTGGCGACGAGCTCTCGATAGGTATACATTGATACATTGCTTGAGATTTTTTTTAATACCCTGCATTAAGGAGTATAGGATTACGCCGGGGAGACTTTACAAACATACAATTTCCCGCACACAAAGTACACCCCGACTCAGAACAACCATTCGTGCATCACACAAAGAGTTGTCCTGAGTGGGAATCGAACCCACAACAGTCGAGCAGGAGGTCACTATCTGTCGGTCCCGGAATCACTTACAAGAAAAATATTTATTCGTTATTCAGTCTCTAACAATCAGACGACCCGATAAACCTTACGCCTAAAAGATATGATAATGGAATGGAATACTTTGTCAGAGGTGGTATTCCCATCCAGTAAAATTTTTATTTTTATGTTTTTACATAGCATCACGCCTGTATTCCCCGAAGGGGTAGGCAGAGGTGTACCCACAATTCGCCAGCTATGTTTAAGTCCCACGTAATAGGAGGCGAGCATATTGACGTCTACCGGGCACATTTACAAACTCCGGGCTGCTACCGAAAATTATACTTTTTACGAAAAAGCTCAATAACACGCCTCTGTTCCGTAAGTCATCACCGGTAACACACACTGGTCATAGACCTTTGTCTTCAGACACTGTGGAATATTGGACAAGAAGATCTTCCTCAGCTTCCCGAACGCTGCCCAGCCGAGCTGGATTCGTCGATTGACCTCTTTCTCGAAGTTGTGCCTACCTAATTAGACTATTTGTACCAGGTAAACATAGTGATCGACAACAAAAGAAATGACATGGTTATTGTGTCTTGTCCATGTTCATTTTTAGACCCACTAGTCGGGAGACACTGTTGAGGTCATTGAGCATGATACCAAGGTCCTCCAGCGATTCTGCCATGACCACGATATCATCTGCAAATCGAAGGTGAGTGATGTATTCGCCATTTATGTTGATGCCGAATCCAGTCCAGTGCAAGAGCTTGAAAACATCTTCTAATGCAGTGGTGAAGAGTTTCGGGGACATGACGTCTCCCTGTCTTACGCCTTTCTGCAGTTGGATAGGTTTTGTGTTCTTATCCTGAACTCGGACAGACATAGTGGCGTTTCTATACAAGCACTTCAACACTTCGATGTACCGGTAGTCAATTTGGCACTCCTCGGTCTTCTGTATAATCTGGCGCAGCGTATGTATGTGGTCTATGGTACTATAGTCTTTTCGGAAACCGGCTTGTTCGGGAGGCTGGAAGTCATCGAGCCTGCGCGTGAGTCAATTTATAATGACTCTCAAAAACAACTTATAGACGTGGCTCAAGAGCGAGATGGGTCTATAATTCTTAAAGAGGGTTCTGTCACCTTTCTTGAAGAACAGCACCACCACGCTCCTGGTCCATGACTGGAACGTCGCCCCCGTGAACGACGGAATTGAATAGCCTCTGGAGGGCTTTGGGGACCGGCTTTCAGAAGCTCTATAGTAATTCCGTCTTCTCCTGGTGCCTTTCCGTTCTTTAGTTGTTTGAGAGCCATTCTGATCTCGTACAGGCTGACGTCCGGGATATCTTCGGTAAAGTGCCGAGTTAACTTGGATCTGGGCTCATGGACCAAGTTGAAAACAGGGTTCTGGGATCTGTATAACTGCCCATAAAAATCATGGACCTCTCGTAATATCTCATCTTTGGATGAAACAACAGTGCCATTATTAGTCTTCAGCTTGGTCAGCTGGCTTTTCCCAACAGACAGATCTCTCGCGAACACTTTGGAACCTTGTTTCCACTCTATCACCTCTTTTATACGCAGGGTATTAAATCGGCGAACGTCTTGTCGCATAGACTTGGAGATCTGCCTGTTTAGTCGCCTCTGATTGGACCAATCAGCCGAAGACTGCACCGTCATTTCTGTCCGTCTTACCATGAGCTTAAGAGTTTGGTCCGAAAGTTTTTGAGTCCTATTGACGCGACTGGTCTTAAAGAATGAAATGAATGTGGGAGTTCAGATGGGCGACTCCGTGGTTAACTCGCTGCTATATGCAGACGATGCGGTCCTATTAGCGCAGTCTGCGACTGACCTGCAAACCCTAGTCGACGTAATGGCAGAAGATTGTAAGAAAAGGAGCCTACGTGTGAATGTGAGCAAAACCAATGTAATGGTTTTTGAAAGAGAAGAAGCCAGAACAGATGTTAGAGTAGCAATAGGAAATGGTGTGTTAGAACAAGTGGATGAATTTGTATATCTTGGATGTGGATTCAGTCGGGATGGAAGGTACACCACTGATGTAGAGAGAAGAGTGAATGTGGGAAATAGAGTGAACAGAGCAATGGGACTACTTCTCGGCAGCCACCACCTCAGCCAGAAGGCACGTGTCGCAATACACAACGCAGTGCTTGTCCCAACGTTGTTATATGGAAGCGAGAGTTGGGTATGTAAAAAGGAGTATGAGAGTAAAATCAATGCGGTCGAAATGCGATCTCTGCGGACAATCTGTGGAGTGAGGCTGACTGACCGCATTCGTAACAATGACGTAAGAGAGCGAGTAGGTATGAAAGAGAGTATTGGTGTAAAGATGCGAAAGGGAATGCTCCGATGGTTCGGACATGTGGAAAGAATGCCGGACGAGCGACTGGCTAAGAAGATATACAATGCGAAAGTGGAAGGATGTAGGTACAGGGGGAGACCGAGACTTACCCACCTAGACCAAATTATTGAAGGAAGGTGGAGTCAGGAGTCTCCGAAACCGGCGAGCGTGTATGAAGAGAGTTATGAATGTTGAGGAAGCGAGAGATGTATGCAAGAATAGAGCACTTGTTGTCTTGGCACTCTGTTCTCTCTGCCTACCCCGCAAGGGAAATAGCGTGATGATAAGTAAGTAAGTAAGTAACAAATATATAAGTAAAAAAATTTATACATCGATGATATTTTCTCGTTTACTCTGAAACCTCGCTGTCTCATTGGAGCAGTGCGTTTAGTTGGCGTACCCATATTAAATATTAAGCCTTTCTTCACGGTCTTGGGTCGGGGCTCTATTTCTTTCTCTATTGCGCTCAACTTTGTCACTTTCAGACTCCTGTGCTCGACGCTTTCTCATACGAGATGCACCCAAGGAAGGCCTCCCCATAATGTGCCACCTACTCAATAATGTCTCCAGCCTTTAGACCTTATTTTATTCATTCCGACGGCTGACTAACAACTCCCGAGATTTTTTCACCTCCCGCCGGAAGAGTTAGATGTTAAAATTTATTCTGAGCTTGCCTCATCCATCTGCTCATACTCCGGACCATGGCTTGACGGCCAGGGGCGTGAGGTTATCCACCCTGACTGCAGCTCCAAGCTGGAAGCTGTCCCATCAAATACTATGGTCGGTTGTGAGCTTGGTTTGTACAGCTGTGAGCATAAAGTTGCTTTTAGCTGTGAGGAAACAGGTTAAGTTTTTATAATTGTTGTAAAATAAAACAATAAGAGTCCACTGTCAACATGATTTTATTTAAAAAAAATTCGCGCCAAATTTTTTTTATTTTTCTTTAAAACTAGCACCTCTTTTCTCAGATTATTCTTGCTTACTACATACACGTGGTACAAGCGATCGAGGTACACGATTTCAATGCTATATTTTGATTTATTAATATAAAATTGTCATTATACGACTCAAGACAATAAATTAAAAAATACATAAAGGTGAAAGCTACTATCGGACATCGCGAGATCTGAATTCATTTTCTCGAGATTTCGTGGCGTATTTCAGAGCAGTTTACTAATTACGATAGAGTACGTACTAGGGAGTAACCAGTGTTGAAAGATTATTATCGATAGATATTTTTGGAGTAGGTGAAACTGGATTTTGTGTGAAATAGGTATATGCACATTCTGCACAATAGTAAATTTCAGTCTTCTTATAGATAAATTTTCATGCAGATTTTAGTCTCTACCGATTCCGATAGCAACTTGATATAGGTATACCTATGACTTAAAACAATTATAGCTTTATTTATTTACGATACGTAGACAATAAAAGCTTTTACACTTAAAAATCCTAGGCCTTATTTAAAATTAATAACTAGGTATCGAGCCGTTCGTAAAATATTAGTTACCTAGGTATTTGGAACTCAGGAAAAATTTTGATAAAAGTAGCAGTGTAGGTGCTTGCAGTTTAAAAATGTCAATAGAGATATGATTACAGTTTTTAGCAATAATGTTATGCCAACTCAGTTTAGATGCCTTATAAAAATATATTTACTTACCTATCTGACCAAGACTTGCGTAATTAAACAGACCTTTATAGAGTACCTACGTACGCACATAACATTAACAACATTATAAATTCATTAGGGGAAGTTTTTTAGTTTCAATATCTCGTCTGTTATATTTTGTTCTATAATTTAAATTACTGCATTATGGATTATGAGGCATACTACATTAAATTTAATTTAGATAAATACATCCCATAAACATAAAATTAGTTGAATCACTGTTTAAAATTTGTACATTAGTAGGTACTTACATTTTTAGTAACGAAACTTCTTTATACCTACTTTTCTGCTTCGAAATTATTTATGAATATTTACGAATAATTGAGAAAAACTAATAACTATTCTTAACTAATAAATAATCAAAATTCCACATAGATTATGTAATTCCAAATAGGTAGGCCTATTTAGGATTACACTATTATTATTCTAGAGATTACATAATGTTTATTCTAGTCTTTAGCCATCACGCTCGTCAATGTTTTAGTACCTACTTTTAAAAAGAGAGAATGATAACCTCAACTCAAAATTTAAATATATAGACTTACGCCTGTTTTCCAAAGGGGTAGACGGTTTGCCACCTTATAATGAAGCGGCTTTCTGGATAGCCAAAATAAAAATGGACTATTGCTATTAGTTATTCTATATATGATCCAATTTGTGGCACTAAGACAAAGTTATTTTTAAAGAAACACCAATTAATTTTATAAGCACCATTATCATATTTAATAACCGTCGAAGAATTGACAGAAAGTCCACGCTGCAAAATTTGAATTTAGATACTTACTTGATATGGCTTTCTTTAGGTTACACTGTACATCGAGGAAAATCGAGGTTTAGATAGGTAGTTATATACCTAGTTTACATAACATCGAATAAATCCACAACCCCACAGAATATACCTAATATAGGTATATAGTTAAAATGAAGCAGTTCTTTAAAAGCATCTAAATTACAAAGAAGGGAACAATGTATTTCTGCATGCCTATATTTTTTATGTAGTTAAAAACCAATTACCGAATTCTAGATATCTTATAATTAAGTATAATTATTCAAACAATTATATTATTCCAACACAGAACATTATTTTTTTTATACATTATAGGGCAAAGATCATGACTGTAATGTCAATAGCCTGACAAAAGTTAATGTAGTGTATCTTATTATTTTGTTAGCTTTCGTTGTCAGCTACCGAGGTTGGCTGTGTAGAGGGCTGGCAGGGCTCGAATTACTGAGCGCGGACAGGGAGCTTGCGCGCTTCATGCTGTGAGAAAATAACGTTAGGCCTCGTCATTAAACCAATAACTGTTCACTGCAGCTTTCAATTTAAATGTAGGAACCAAATTGATCCATAATAATAGGGGTTAAAGTATGAAATTGCCGTTTTATTGTAATAGGTACTTCGAATAGAACCTTCATGATTTGAGATTTTTGAGTGAAAGTTTTTTCAAATGGTAGGTAACCAGCCCCCTGAGGCAGAATGTCATATTTCACGTGTCGACCGTATCGAGATCACTGTGATTGGTTGAGAAACCGACGCGTGATGTCACAATAATCCGTTGGCCAATCACGGTGATCGTACAAGCGAGTCGATGCGATCGACATGTGAGATATGAGATTCTGCCTAAAACCCCTGAGGTTTTTCTTTTAAAAAATGTGCAACATTCGATTATCCACATTCAGTTGTTTTTTTTATTCAGCTTAGACCAGAAAGATGGATACTTCGAAAATTCAAGTGATTTTTGAATACGAGTTCCGACGCGGAACTAACGCTGCAGAAACAGCTCGCAATATCAATGTTGCGTTTGGAGAGGGGACTGCTAATGAACGCACCGTGCGATTTTGGTTTAAACGCTTTCGTGATGGAAATTTTGATTTGAAGAACGAATCACGTGGAAGACCGCCCACACATGTGAATAACAATGAATTGAAAGAGATGGTGGAAGCCAATCCGAGCCAAACTACCCAGGAATTAGCGGCATGGTTTAACGTTACCTTACCAACAACGTTCGTTCAACTCATTTGCGTCAAATAAATAAAATAAAAATTATGAAAAATGGGTGCCTCATGTTTTGGCTGATCTGCAGAAAGAAACGCGTGTTGAAACTTGTGTTGCCTTGTTGAATCGATACAGAAATGAAGGAATATTGGATCGAATTGTGACATGTGATGAAAAGGGGATTCTTTACGATAACCGTAAGCGAAAAATGCAATGACTGACCCCAGCTCAAACGCCGCAACAGTATCCTAAAGCAAAGCTTACCAATAAAAAGGTAATGGTAACTGTTTGGTGGTCTCAGCATGGTGTTATTCATTATAGCTTTCTCCGATCTGGTCAAGCAATAACGGCAGATGTCTAGGTACTGTGCCGAACTCCGAACAATGATAGCAAAACTTGCAGTGAAACAGCCCCGACTCATGAATCGATCTTCACCATTATTGCTCAATGATAACGCGAGACCTCATACAGCACGAGAAACCGTTTTAACTCTACAGGAACTGCAATTAGAGACCATTCGTCACCCTCCGTATTCGCCAGACTTTGCTCCAACGGACTACCATTTTTTTCGTGATTTGGACAATTTTCTACGTGATAAATAGTTTTCTTCCCAGGAAGCAGTACAAAATGCTTTCATGGCTTTCACACAGTTTCTAGATCACCAGAGTTCTATCGCAAAGGCATAAATTACCTTCCTATTAGATGGCAGCAATGTATAGATAATAATGGTAGATATTTTGATTAAATAAATATGTTAAATGAAAAAAAAAACTAATTTCAATTTTTCAGTACAAATCGGCAATTTCATACTTTAACCCCTAATAATAAGGTAATAAAGGCAAGACAATAGTTTTATGTAAATAACAATAGGGATGAATCAATTTGATTTAATTTTATTAATTCTTACACAATACGAGTAGATAGAAATATGCAGTAAATCGCAAAGGACAAGTTGCCGGAGCTATCTTTAAAGCTATATCTAGTTATACCATAAGAATAAATAATTATTGTTATGCTTGTAATTAAATAAATAAATCAAAGGTAAGTTTTATACTTCAACAGAATTTTAATAACAGTTCCAACAAAACACAAGCGAGTTTACAATGTAAAATTGTTTTTAACATTGCATAGGTATTATTAAGCTACATATTATTTAATTTACTCACAGACCACAAGCGAAATTAATAATAAAATCAAAGGCTAGGTAAGGAGTAAGCTTATTACTCCTACATGACTAGAAACTAATTGCCGGGGCCATTTTGATGTTTTCCGATGGAGAGTTTTTCTTGAAATTTACTATGAATTATAGGCCACTCAATTTTTAAATAAAAAAACGTTGAAGAAAAAAAAGTAAAAAGTTGCTATTCTTTTCGGATATAAGAGGCCATAGTTTTCAGTCTAGTGCCTACCTACTGAAACACAACCCGAACACGTCAGTCAGTCTAAACTATTCTTTTTTGAATATTATATATACTTTCTAGTGCTAATGATCGATGCCTCGGTGGTGTAGCGGTGTAGTAGTAGTGTGTAATCTACTGTGGATGTGGGTCTTTAGTTCGATTCCTAAGTTGGGCCAGCAGAAAATTATTAAATTTTTCCGTCAATAAATTCTCAACAGACAACTCGTGGCGTAGTCGGTACTGTAACCAACTTCCGTGCACGGGTTCGATTTCCACTCAGGACAATTATTTGTGAAATGAACACAGATATTTGTACTGCGTCTGGGTGTTTTCTATCTATTATATGTACCTACGTATTTACAAAAAAATAATATATGTATTATATCCGTAATCTGGTACCCATAGCACAAGCGTTAAGCTTAGTTTGGGACCAGAGGACGTTGTGTGAAATGTCCACGAATATTTATTTATTAGTACCTACTATATATACTGCGGCGAGGAGCGAGTCAACACGTGTTTGAAAATATTACTAGATCTTAGGTTTAGCCCCGTTTAGCTGCGTGCGAGTGACCTTTGCCAAATTAGTAATGTAATAAAGGGCACCAATAATATATATGTACAAATTATTTGTGAATAAGGAAAAAGAGATTTTTACTAACGGGAAATGAACCCGCGCCTTTTCCAATCCAAAATCCAAAGGAAGTGGCCTGAACCACTGAGCTATAGTACAGATCTTTCGATCATCCCAATTTACTTTTCACATTTTGTCTTCACGGCCAACGCCATCTATCGGAAGCATTTACATGCATTAAACCAATATAGTGTTTAATTTTGCAATTAAAATTCATACTATTTGATGGCGCGATTTTCTAAACATGATAAGTAATATTTAGATATTTTTATATATATTTTTAGCATTTTACATGCTTATCACTATACACTAAACACATAGATAAGTAAATTGGGATGATCTAAAGATCTCAGCTCAGTGGTTCAAAGCACTTCCCCGGATTGGAAAAGGCGCGGGTTCATTTCCCGCTAGTACAAAAAATCTCTTTTTCCTTATTCACAAATAATTTGTACTTTAAGAAGTGGCGGAGCATGTCAAATGCTAAAAAATATAGATCAAAAATATATATGTAGTTATTTTAAGTGAACATCCTTTAACTAAGGAACAATCCCTGTATCGCAGGGGACTTTATAAACACACAATTTCACGGACCAAAGTACAGCCAGATTCCTATTTGTGGGTCACACAAAACATCCTTCGTGGGAATCGAACCCACTACACAGGTATCAAGGTTCGACATTTAAACTACTCCGCTATCTGTGCATTCTCCAATAATATCTAATAGAAGCAAATTGCCTTAATATACTAATGTACAATATAGCATACTATACCTACTTAATGTAGATTAATCATTAAGTTTCCATAAACATCAGGCCACTCACGATCTCCAGGAAGATTTGGCCATAAGCACGGCTCAGCTATTAAGCTCATTATAGCCATCGGATTGCTAATGGTGGCAGACACAAGGAACGGCCCGCCTGATGGTAAGTGGAATCCACCGCTCATTGACTCAACAATACTAAGAGTAGTGCCATTTTTCGGAAAATTAGAGAGGAAATCCGCCTAGCTGAGCTAATCCGCCTTATAATTGAGTAGCGTTTCAGTGTTCAAATCACAGTTTTATTAAGATTATTTTGGCTTGTTTTACAGTACAAATTGTAACCGTTTTTACCTTTCAGGGTCAGTGAAGTCTACGTCGGTTGGCAGGTGGGCTGAGTGTCGGCCCGCGAGGCGAGAGAACAGTCTCGCGGACGAGCGCCGCAGCGACTCGCGCAGTTTAGAGAAACTCCCGCTCCGTGACACCGCACACTCCTGCCCCCGTGTTATGCAATTTACACTCCATTTTGTTCAAAAATAATGACAAACTACTAGGGTAACAATAAATAATAACAACTAAGTCTGTTCGAAAAAAAGCTGTAATATCCAGTTATTTGAACTTTAGTTCGGAAATTAATAAAATAAAAATACAAATACCAAAAATGGGTTTAATAGGATTTCATCAATTTGCGATTCCATAAAAAAAAAGTTTGATATAAATAGGCAGAATGATTTGATACCCTTGCCTATAAACAAAAAAGGGCGGTAAAAAAAATAACTCAAAATCTAAAAATGGCGAAGTGAAAGGTTTGTGACAAATGAAACATACAAACATGAGATGCCACCATGCATCTAATCTAACAGCAAAAGCCGTTATTAGCAGAAGTGTATATAGTTTTTCATGCGTCTTGATAAATGGGCTATAAATTGCATAACACTGTAGACTCACTTAATCTTCGGTTTGATAATATCATAATACCGAAAGATTTATTTATGTAGTTATGTGTCAAATTTTATTTTTTTATACTCCATGGGCGATTTATTTCTGCATCAATATTTATGCATAGATAATTGCAGGACATCCCGCGACACAAAGATATACCAGTGTTTCTCGGAGATTGCACTACAATATGGAATTCAATAATTGTTTTTTTTTTTAATTACAGCCTCTTTTATATTGTTGGGCTTTCTCCAAGCCCCAGCCTAGTCTGTGATTTGGCTGTAAGTAAACTAATAAAAGTTTATAATGCGCAAAACAGATTTGAAACTACAAAGCTATTTAAACACAACGATATCTCATAATCTTGATACAAAATACATAATTAAACAAATAAAACCAAAAACATGTTACAAAAATTCTATTTATTAACAATTTTCATAATTACCACTCGACATTATTATCGACACAATAAAAAATATTATCATGGCGTGGATATTAAAATGGAGATTCTTATTAACTGAACTCTATGCCGATAATGTTATGTATATTAAAAACATTCGCATTTTAAGCACCCCCATATTTTTTTATTAAGTATATAAAAATAATATATATTTATCACCTATTCTCACATAAATCCTAGATCGACATTACGCTAACACTGGAATGAAAGTTAAGCATAAAATTACGAATAAAATTAAGACATACAATGACATCAAATAAATATACATACATAAAAGCTGTACTCAACCAAGCAGTTTGCAGTAAAATTATTCAAATCTCCATACATTATTTAATTACAGTTGCTAAAAGGAGACATCTAATATTATTTTTAGAATAATTACATAGAACCACCATTTTCGTAATAGAACCATTTTTTAAACTAAATGTAGGTTAAAATACTAAAAATTACTTTATTAAAATATGCTTATTAATTAATAGGTTGAGTATAGCCACTGATCATAAAATAAAAATGACATTCATGCATTCTTTAAAAACAAAGAATAAACATCAATACAAATACAATCAGTAAATTAAAATAAAATGAATATTGTAAATTAATAAAATCGTTGTATGGGCATGCTCGAATTATTAACAAAATAATAATAATTATATTGATATAATAAAAATAATATATATGTATGTATTATAATGATTTTAAATGCAGATTTAGTTTATAAATCTTCTAAAGAGTTATACATTTTATATAACCGTTATATATTTTATATAATTTGGCAAAATAGAAAACAAACACTAAAATATTAGTTTGTTCATATATTACTCGTATTACAATTATTCTGTAGTACACTCTCTCTCGAGAAAGTAAAACATTGCACTAAGGATGTAGCGCTAAATACTTATTAATATTACTTATAATTATTATGTATTTTGTATAAAACGGTTATACAAAACGTATATCAACAAATGACAGTGTCATTGTTAAATACACCATACATACACCGCCTTTTATATTAATTTATAAACAAAATTATATAATTATACTATAGGACGGCTCACTGACATGCTATCTATCACACGTTCATTTATATCTTTAATTATTTTTTCATTACTTTTTGTATATATTTATTAAAATATATTGCATGCCAATAAATAATACTAAGCTAGATGCCATTTTGAATTTTATTGTGATATTTATTTGATTAAATCTTACACTAAAACTACGCTTGGCTTCTAGGCCATAAACAATTGGTAAAATATTTGACACAAAATTCAAAATGGCGGGCGAATTAAGTGTGATACGCACATGATCCATAATGACTGTGAGCTATTTTATATCTTGCTACGATAAACAGAGAATACATTTTTGCACTAGCTACTACAAAATTATGTGCATAAGCAAATAAAATAAAAAATATTTTATTGACTTGTTTTTCAAATAAAGTATTTCTTGCTCACACTTTCTCAAAATCTTATATAAAAACGTATGAGTGTAAGCGAGATGAAAATACTGTCAAGATATACTCGTAATTAAGCATACAAAGCCACAGTTCAATAACACAGGGACCACGTGCGTAAAGCGAATGTGAACTTAAATCCTATAGTGTACTACATAAAGACTACTGGTGCGGCGCATTGCTTCCAGTGTTGATCCCTAGAGCATTGAACAGCTTTGACTTTAGGTTCATGCGTGGTTCGCTGGCTTGGTTCGCGCCCTAGGGAAACAAACAAAAAAATAAACAAAATAATAATGTGCGAATAAGCCAAATTATGTGTCGTACAAGCTGAATATACAGCAAAAAATAAACTAAATGGATAAGTACTAAGAAAGTATGGTATATATGTATATATATAAACAAAAAGTTAATATCATTGTCAGTAAACAGACGTCTATACCTATAGTTTTATGGTGAAATAAAGTTATTATTAATGATGAAAAATTTGTAAAAAATTATTGACATGATATTGACGTTATTTAGGCGTCCTGAACACAAAACATATTTTTTTAGAATTTATGTTTGTTTGTTCGTATATCACAAAAACTTCTGAACGAATTTTGATAACACTTTTTTGTTTCTTTGTTCTTAGTTAGACTTAAAAACTGGTATACATTTTATCTTAAACACAAAGTGAAGAATTTATTTTCGATTTCACATTTTTCACTTTGTGTTTAATGTATAGTGCTAAGCATGTCAAATGCTAAAAATATATATAAAAATATCTAAATACATTTTATCTCGCTACTGTATCAGATACCTGAGATATAACCTCAAAACTAGATTTTAATTGTGGCGGATCCGCAGGCTTAGGCTAGTTTAATTATAAAAACTTTGATTGATGATTGATTTAAAGATAATCTTTTTGAAAACGAAAGTCTACAATGCGATTATATACATTAAACTAACTATAATACTAAAAGCATTGCATTTAAATTAGTTAATTGTTAAAAATATTGGAGCGTACACTTCGGGAAAATGACGTGTTTTACTAAAATAAACAACAGCCTAAATCATACTTTCTTAGTAACTAAGTAACAATCTAAACAACAGGAGTGTTAAACAACATATAAGCTAGGAAAGTGATACATCCCAATTTACAGCAAAATCTTAGTCTCCCCAACATCGATGAATAACTAAGAAAATATGTTTTAAAAAAAATACAAAACCACAAAAATGAACAAACATTGTGCTATGATGTGTTGAATTATTATACCAACTGCTGAAATCTTAAACAACTAATGAATTCAGTGGACGCAGAATATATACATCTATATGAGAAAAGCAAACATGTCACCCTAAATATGAATATGAATCGGCGGAGCCTCAGCTAAAACATAAAAAAACTACATTTTTAAAAATAAAATAAAACAATGTCGAATGAATTTATTGTGATTACACAAGATGATCAGAACTATTATATAAAAACTCTTTAGACATAAATGCGTTATTGTTAAGTATTCTCGATTTATAAGCAGGGAATTTTGTGACGCGTAACTATAAACACACACTACCGGTGTTTCCTCCAAGGAACATGATCCCGTTAAATAGGGTTAGCTGTAACCGCAGCGTGCTAGACAACAGTGCTAAACCATCCGGGTTCAGCATCCAAGGACAGCTAAGAGTTGTATTTCTGTGCCTACAGTATAGTTTGAATGTACAATAAATATATGAGCTGATATTTTGAGTCAATTATGCATAATGACAAGCGATTTGTACATGATTCATGGCATGTGCATATTCCAGTGCATAACTAGACAACGTTGGACATGCGCACCGTGGTAAGCTTGTATGGTCATGTCGAAGTGCGCGCCTTTACATACCATGGACATACCGGTGCAAACCCATTTTTGATTAGAGGTGGTTTCGTTTCTAAACAATTTTGTTATTTAAATCATATATGATTTATAAAAATAGTTTTTTTTTGTATCTAGCCAGCTTATTCTTTTTTTTTTTTTGAATTGGTGTACATGTTAAATTTTTGAAACTATGTTTTTTATAAGCTGGATACTTGTAACAACATTCCGAAGGAGGTTAGGGGGCTAGTTTTGAATATGTAGGTATTTCACAAGTAGGTACTTAATTATACAGTCAGATACTCGTAACTACACATAGTAATATATGTCGCTTTACGTATATATTACATCTATGCAGTGGGGGAATAAATAACGTGTCTCGTTATTAAAAATGATATTGCACATATTTATATTAGATACTCTCTATTATTAACTCCTACATAAAACAATATTTTTTTTTAAATTTAATTTTCTGTCTTTGGCGTCTTAAATATAGAAAATATCTGTATTTTCGGGTCATAAATATTGTCTGTTTTATCAAAACGAAACCACCTCATTAAGCCACACACATACACAGTGGATGCCAATTCACCCCCTAACCTCATCGTGCCCGTCGACGTGGGGCTCCATGCCGTCGCGCGCGTGCCTCACTCGGCCGCGGGACTGCTTCACGATGTCCAACGCCTATGGCCAAGGGTACATCAGAATAATACAATCATAGTTACTTAGTCGTTAGGTCTGTGGGTTATGGTGGTCAGAGGGCAGTAGCTCTGCACAAAGATTAGTAAGTAGCAGTAGTCTTTCATCCCCTAATAGGTATAAAGAGTTGGTGAAGTATATTAACCGTAGAACCAGCTGTGATGGTAACTGCTGTTCTTGAGAAAACTATGCATTATCAGTAAAGTCGTCCTTTAAAACAAAAATTACTTTCCTGTCCCTTAATATTATTTTCTTTTGAACAAGAACCAATGTCGTGCCCCTCCATACTGTAAAAAAGCTTACGCCATTGGAAAAGCAGTTAGTACCTATGTCTTAGGGTCACTTTTACAATAATGATCAATATATTCAATTCTATCGTACGACGAACCCGGTCTTTCTTACCGTTTTTAGTAACAATTTACCCTACTTTTATAGAAATATAATTTCATAACAGCATCACGCCTATGTTCCCCGAAGGGGTAGGCAGTGGTGTATTACACACCCACGATTCGTTTAAGTCCCTCATAATAGGGGGCGAGCATATTGCCGTCTACCGGGCACATTTCCAAACTCCGGACTGCTACTAAGATTTTTTCTTTTTAGGAAAAAGCTCAATAACATTGCCCGACCCGGGGATCGAACCCGAGACCTCATGATTAGCAGTCGCACACACTACTGCTACACCACCGAGGCAGTTAATTTAATTTCATAACTTATTAAAATATGTAGATTGTAGACTGATATTTTCGCAATTATTACACATTATGAAATATAACTACTTTTACGCCAACTATCACATTTACTTGATTTTCTACAAAAATATTTTTCTTATAACTAGTTTTATTTCATAACCTGTAGATATATTTTTAGCCGTGTGGGCCGGCTTTAGAATTGTCCCACCACTCTTCACCCATGGGAGTCGTAAGAGCCGACTGAGGGAATACCGGCGGAGTGGGCAGCAGCACTCCCTATTAACAACATCCAGTGCGATCGCCAACCCGCCTGCCATGCGTGGCGATTAACGGCACTACACCCCCAATTTGGGGAGGCCTATGTCCAGCAGTGGACGTCGAAAGGCTGATGGATGGAATGGATGAGATATATTTTACAATTTCCGAAATGCAATAACACCAAGCATGACATCCTCTAAGTTTCTGTGCTTTACGAAATATCATCAGCTCAGGTTTAGCCAAGCCCTCTCTCATTGTAAGCAAAAAAATAAATAATAATAATTAGATCCACCCGTAAATAGCAGATAACTCTCTGGGCACCAACACAGTTATAACTTAACTAATTGTAGTTCTTCCACATCTTATATCTATAATATAATAATTATAAAAAAACAATGGTAAAAGCGAATCAGACTAATGCAATCCATATATTACAAAGGAGTAGAAAAGTGACTGTTTGTGGGACGACTGATAGATGTGAACTAACAAATATATCGATACAGGTATGAATAATATAATAAGGAACGATATAAAATACTAAGCCTCGTTTTTCGTCTACACGCATTTTGGCATGCAGTGGCTGGGAAATTCAAAGCTGAAGTGAGATGACTGTTTATCATCAGCCCCCTTAGAATGAAAAACGAAACGTTAGACGAACTTTCGTTTCGAGTCACTGTAATTGATCAACAGTCCGACGCGTGATTCCTGATTAGTCGTAGCGTAGTAGTAGCGTGATTCAGGCGACCAATCACAAATAATCACAATTAAGTGAAACGAAAGTTCGTCTAACATTTCGTTTTTCATTCTAAGCGGGGGGCAGTTTGCAAATTGTCCGTTTGCTACTTTGATCATCAATACTAACATACAGTGTCACGAACAAAATCAAAAACTAAAAACTGTTCGTATGAATATATACTTATACAGCTACATCTGTTTACTAACGAACTGAGACAAAGGTTTTAAAACAGTTTAAGTTCAACCTAATTACAATCATGTCACTTAGTAATAAAGTCACAAATCTTTAAAATATTATCTTACATTTACGATCATTCGTTACAAAAAAATGAGCAAAGCAATAATTTACTACTGCCACTTAAAAGTGAAAAGACAAATAATATTTACTGTGAAATCAAGCTTAAATAGCAACATTTAAAGTACTTTTTGTACTAAACATCAAGTGGGCTCTTATTTGTCTCTTTTTGATTTGGGAGTTTTTTTGGGCCGATGCGAAATCTATTGCGCTATTGATCGAAGGTTTGCTATATTCAAGATACATTTGATAGATGAAGGTAACTGACTTTCCTATTCTCTATATGAATTGCATTAAATAATCTATTGTTAGTTATTGGTCGCTTCAAACTTTAATCTTATTTTGAATAAAGGCAACGCTATATCTGATAAGTAGCATAGACAATAAAGTTAGAAGCGACCTTTTACCATTAAAAAACGAAAGAAACGAATTACTACCTATTACTACTTAGGCTATATAGAGAGCTGTAAAAATTAAAAAAGTAGATCAAAAAGATAAGGTAAAGGGTGGGTGTTATTAAATATTGTTTAGTACAATACATAATAGAAATATAACCATTATTAGCGTTCGTTAGTGACTTACTTGTTGTACGTGCTAGGCAGCGTGCAAAATTAACCGTTTTGTTAAAGTGTGCTCAGTATTTAGCCAATGTAATTAATTACTTGTACTTGAATTTATCGAAAAATATTGGTCTTGTAATTTTAAAAAGTAAAAAATGTGTTCTCGTCAAATAAAAATAACAAGTAGAAAATTTTTTTATATGGAATATGCATATAATTTTAATATTAAATAAAGTATTTTTTTTAGAATTACTAAATCACATCTATTACGCATTTTTTAATATAGGCATATGAATTGTAAAAAAAAATGCGAAGCGAAATATCAAAACGCAACTCGTAGGACGTGACGTCAACATCTGCGGTCAAATTAAAACCAATATGGCAGTATTTATAAGTTTTGCCATAATGTTATACACTTAAATAAATTAATAAATTGTACTTACATATATATAAATATAATTATTTTGGAATAGGAGTAAAATATTGCAACGGTCAACTAAGTTTTATGTAAGTCACTTAATTGACTAAAAGTTATTATGGACGGCCAAAGCTGATATTAGAAATTTATTTGGGTATCTATACTATTATTAAGTTGTAACAGAGCTGTGTCTGTACATTAAAGATATTTGAGAAAAAATGTCTGTAATAGGCTATATAAACGTGTCTGAACACAAAACATTTTTTTTTAGATTTTTTGTCTGTTTGTTTGTTCACGCATCACACAAACACTACTGAACGGATTTTGATGCAACTTTTTTATTTGATAGATCTCGATTAGACTTAACAACTGGTATACATTTTATTCCTCTACTATATCGTGAACCTGAGACACAACCTAAAGCCGCAAGCAAAGACTGGTAGGTATATTATATTTTGGTGATAAATATTTTTTGTCAATAGTATTATTTTACGGTTTAATAACCTACATGGTATAATTGTCTAGAAATATAAAAACTACATGCATATATCATATAAAGTTAGTTAAACATTGCATTAGAAATATGTATCAAAAAGTGTAATACAGAAAATAATAAATCATTTTATAATAATTTGATATTGATTCGGTGCCTAAACTGCGGAAACGCTATGGCGCCTATAGCCTTGCATGAATAATATAATAACGCAAATATTTTTTAAGGTCATGGGGCTGTCCTCTCAATAAAATAAGCACAAGACATAAATCCCGTAAATGTCTAATACTATAATAAAAAAGATCTCTAACAACTCGTTTCGTGCTCAAGGCTAAACGATTGAATCGCGTAAGATAAAGTTTGGTGCGAAGTAAGCAGAAAACACAAGGAAGGACATTAAAGCCTTCTACTCGAAGGCATAAAATTTATTGCTACTTTTTAGAGTAACATTTATTCTTGTAGATGAAATGTCATTCTTTTTTTACCCCATTATACATTCAAGAAAGTATTGGGAATGGATGATTTGTTTATGGTTCCAAATTCAAATTTTTGTTTTTTTTTTGTTGTTGTTAGATTGGCACAACTGTTATCCATTTTGGCGCGGAGTTTGAGTTGCATCTGTTATTTATATTAAATATAGTGCTGTTTTTAGTTATATCATATCTAGTGTGTATTGCGAATTTCATAATGGACAAAAACATCGAACAAAGAGTTTGTCTTAAATTTTGCATCGCCAATGGAATTTCGTGTTCCGTGTCACTAAAATGTTACAGAAGGCTTACGGTGAATCGACTTTATCAAAAACACGTGCTTATGAGTGGTACTATGCGTTTAAAAGCTGGCGAGATGTGATGGAAGATTTGCCTCGCTCTGGTAGGCCATCAACGTCTGCAACTGAAGTTAACATTGCAAAAGTGAAGGAAATAGTGACTGAAAATCCTCATTCAACTTTGAGAGAGATAGCTGCCGAACTTTCTGTGTCTCACGAGTCGATCCGTGCCATTTTAATTAATCACTTGGGTATGAAACATGTTTCCGCTAGGCTAGTCCCAAAAGACCTAAATTTTCTCCAAAAACTCAATCGCATGAGAGTCGCTGAGAACATGCTAGATAGAGTCAATTCCGACCCAACATTAATGAAACGCATTGTTACTGGTGACGAGACGTGGGTTTACGAGTTTGACATGCAAACTAGTCAACAAGCTTCGGAGTGGCGACTTCCAACTGAACCGAAACCGAAAAAACCACGCCAAAGTTGATCAAAAGTCAGTCATGTTGACTGTTTTCTTTGACTATCGCGATGTTGTGCACTCGGAATTCTTGTCAGAAGATCAAACGGTAAATAAAGAATATTATTTGAGCGTTATGCGGCGTTTAAGAGTGCAAATTCGACGAAAAAGGCCAGATTTGTGGAAAGAAAATTCTTGGATTTTGCACCACGATAATGCGCCTCCGCACAAGGCCATCATTGTGAATGAATTTTTGTCCAAACACTCAACAAATACCATCGAGCAACCACCATATTCACCAGATATGGCTCCAGCCAACTTCTTTCTTTTTCCTAAACTCAAATTACCACTTCGTGGCACCCGTTTTCAATCGGTAGAAGACAAAGGAGAATTCGCGGCGAGAACTGGACTCAATTCCGGAAACAGCGTTTAAAAAATGTTTTGATGATTGGATTATTCGTTGGCGTAAGTCTATCGTTTCTGAAGGAGCATACTTTGAAGGTGATAAAATAACTTTGGATGAATAACAAAAATGTTGTGTATTATTGATCTTTTCCCGGTACTTTCTTGACAGAGTAGTATACTTATTATTCATGCAATACTTTGACCATTTTCTGTAAAAAGTAAGGCACACAGTATAGACTAAAAATTATAGCTACAAAACATAGTAAATAATAGATAATTATTTTAATATTTGTATCATAAACTATAATAGATACACGTACAGTATGTCAGGCTGTCCAACAAGTTTCGTAATAGAAATAAAAGTAAATAAAAAAGTATAACACAGATGACAGGTTTACCTCCTTACGGCTGCGAAGGGCACAGTCCTCGAGGGTTTCCGCCGCCTCATACTTGCCCTGACGCCGATAGAGGGCGCCGAGGTTCTTCAGAGTTGTCGTCACGGTTGGGGAGTCCACCTATTTCAAGGAGATGCATTTTTAGTAAAAATTATAATAATCTTCCTCAGGTGGATTTTACGGCGGTCAGACAGATACACAGCCAATTACAGTGTACGACTGTGTGCCATCCACAGCATACGCTACCGATAGATCACCATCAAAATGTATATTCAATTATAGCAGTCTAGTCGTAAAAGCTAAAGTTGTGCAACGCTACTGGTTACATAAACGAAAAGTTTCATACATCTGCTTGCCCCTTCAAGGATAACGACGTGATAGTATAAAACACATGATCAGAATGGTGAGTGTGAATGAGAAGAAAATAGGATGTAAGCGATCTAAAATTTGTTGTTTTAGGAAAGAGATGTCTCTAGAAATGTTGTAATAAACAAATTGATTATTATGAGTAGCGACCTCCTCGCAGACAGTGAATTAAGCTTCCATACAGGGAATATCATACAAAATGTAACGTACCTTGGCAGCCTTATGCCAACCTCCATACTCGCCGTAAGGCGCGTTTTCCTTCTGCAAATGTTTGTTCTCTTCACGTTCTTCAGCCACCTGCCAAATAGGTTTGTTGTCACCTGTGAAACACAAGCACAAATATTAAACTACATAATAAACGAACAACTAAAAATAACAAGCATATTGAATCTGCTCCGTACAGCCCCCCTAGGATGTAAAAGTCTCCGTCGTCCGAGGCCGCGGGTGGATGGACCGGGGAACGTCCGCCACCCGCAAGGCCTCCCGCGAAGGTGCGACGCTCCGCGTGCGGATGCGGCAGTGGAGGGTACCCGGAAGGGTAAGCCGCCGGCGGACCACCGAAGGAATGTGACATAGTTCCAGTGGCCCGCCAAGAAAGGCGGAGAGACGGTACACGGCGGGTTTCTTTAGTGGGTGAAGGCCCCACACTACCCTGTTCGTTGCCCCGAACGACGGGGTGTGCGGTTAGGAACATTTTTTCCCGCCTTAACAAAAAAAAAAAAAAAAAAAAAAGGATGTAAAAGGAAACGTTAGACAAACGTTCGTTTTGCTTCATTGTGATTGGTCGAAAGCCCGACGCGTCATTATTGGACGAAAGATCGGCACATGATTGACGCGACCAATCGCAATGAAGCCAAATGAAAGTTGGTCTAAAGTTTCGTTTTACATTCTAAGAGGGACGGGTGTACGAGCACAGACATTTGTTTCTTTTCCGAGAAGTTTTGAGATAAACTAGATTAGACAACAATAGTATTTATAAAATAAAACTATGAAATAAATTAGTAATTTAAAAAATAAAATTTCTAAAGCAAGAAATTATATTAAAACAAAAATATGTGACACAAGTCGGGAAGGTGTGACACATTGGCATAAAAAGATCTTTGAATATAAAATAAAAAAGTAAAATTATAAAAACAAATTATATGCACTCTGCCTTTCCTACCCGTGCCACACGTTATCCAAACTTGTGTCACTCACCGTTTTAGTCTCGTTATAACATATTCATTCACAGCAGCAAAGGTTAATTGGGGACCTGTTACATGAGGATTTTTATACTTGGATTACAGAAACGAGTCACTCGGTATTTTTAATCTGTATTTTAGCACTTGACATGATCAGCTACTTCAAAGAACAAATTATTTGTGAAATGTGGAAAAAGAGAAATTCAGTGCGAGCAGGAGTCGAATCTGCGTCCCTTCCAATCCGGGGAAGTGCTCTACCGCTAAGCCATCGCACTGACCAACGGTCATTCCCAATCTCCACATCACATTTGCCTTTACGACCCACGCCACCTAACGGATGCATTTACATGCATTAATCCAATATAGTAAGTTTAATTTTGCAATTAAAATTCATACTATTTGATGGCACTTCCCCGGATTGGAAGGGACGCAGGTTCCATTCAGAAATCATTTGTTCACTCGGTGTTATTGATATTCCACTTAGTGGGGAAGTACAGTTCATGAAATATTTACTGATAATAAATAATCACCTATTCATTGTTCTTATCACAATTAATAGCCTCATCACTTTTACCGTCAGACCAGCGTAGTGAAACAGTTCAGTGACTAACGAAAGGGTGCAGGGCGGGTTCTCTAGTTGGTTAGAGCACATTACCCGACTGTCTTCCCGTATAATAAAATGTGCGGTTAATTAACTATCGAGTGAATCTGTCGTTTCTACATCCAAGTGTTCATAAAATAATTAAATAAACAATTAAGTTTCAATCTCCATTTAATTGTAAACTTTATAATAATAGATAAAATCCTAAATAAAATAAAATTCAGCGGCTAGCATTATTTGGTATACAAATTAGTCGATATATTTGGCATAGTAAATTTAAGGAAGACAATACATGTTTTATATTATATAATCAAAGCTTTGTTACTATTTAGTAATGGACATTTACTAGTCAAAAGTACTCGGTGCTTGATACATTTGGCTTCGTGCAGGTAATAAAATTTTATTCCAGCCGAAGTTTTACAAAAATTTTTTTTTTATACATTTGTCCTGTTCAGTAAGAAAACATCTGAGCCTCAGTTTAAGATTAAAATAAATTGTCATCTGATGTTTAGCCAGTAACCCGTTGGTCCTTTCAATCTTAATAATATTATTAATGTGAAACTTTGTGAATAGTTTTCGATGTTAATCCGTCAAACGCGCCTAAATGACTGAACAAATTTTGAAAGAAATTTGATAGGGAGATCTGTAATTGAGACTGAATGAATGAATCTCGTGATAGCTATTTTTGCAATATAAACCTTAAGACTAAACTGATTTTAACGAAATTTGGTAATTAAAGAGAACATACATGCAAAACGCCTTTGACTAGTAAATGCACAACAACAAAACTTTCAACACAACAATAAAATTAAATAAATAAATTGCCCTATTCTAACAGCGACAAAGCGATACTTTAGCAAAATATATCTCATGTGAGAATGAGCACCTTATATAAATAAATAATACAAACAATATATAATATAAATTCGGATTCGCATGTCACTTTTATACAATTACACACTTTTGGTTCTAAACATTGAACTTGTTAACTAGAAACTAGAAACGCCATAGAACTTTTTGTTAGAACCACAATTTTATTATATTGCAAATATTGAATGATCAAAGGTAGGTAATATAACGCTTTATAACACACATTCACATTTCCATTTCCAATTCACTAATAATTTATTAGTAACTCCTTTAAATAAAAGCTTTAGGTGGGACAAACGGGCTCAAGTTAGCAGTTCACCCAAAACTTGAAGAACCATCGTCAAGTTTTTGGCTTAATCGTATTATCATCGACGATCTTTAGCGGTATTGTGGTCTAGTCTCTAGTTTCAGCTTTCAATGGTCCTAAGTCAACATCTTGTCTGTTTATAATACAAACTAGAAGTGGGTCGGTGAAGATATTATTTACGTCAATTAAACTAAACAATTTATGGCAAATGGTAAATTTTAAAATCCAATAGACGTGTTTAACTGGTTTGCAGTCACGTTAGATCAGTTAACGTCGTAGACGAATTCAATTAGTTGATTCATAGACGGTTAAAGTAACGCGCTGATTGGAAAATCTTCGGTTGATTTTAACTAGTTCGCTGATTCATCCGCCCATCATTATCGTACGTTGATCTTTTGTTAAACAAAGCAGTTGAATTCAACTTGTTTTGCGGGCAAGACAAAACGGTAAACCAGTTAAAGTAAATAAACGGTGGCAAAAAATTTCCTTAATTCAACGTCCACTCCTAATAATATCTCACTACAATATAGATTTGTATCATTTAGTTTCGTTGAACATGTCTGTATGCAATAGAAAGCTTCAGATATAAAACATGACAGGATTGAATTTGTATGATATAAACACGACTTTGTTAAGGACATGACTATACTGAGAAATCAACGTATTAGGCGTACATATATAATATAGATAGCAATCATAATTTTTTTATAAAATTATTTATAATCGCTTTATAGTATTTGATTTAATTATTCTATGAAATCGCATAACAGTTTTGTAAATATAATATTAAATAATATTAGCAGCAATATGATAAAACTTACAATTAGGCAATGCAAGGCACTTCGGATTGAGGTACATATGAACACATGTAATAAATCAATGAAATAGCAGTAGAAAATCGCACAGTAATCATTTTACTTCTGAGAGGATCTTTCGTCAGTCCACTCCAAGCTTCAATTATTTTATTTATCAGAACTGGTAATTTCAAAACTCGTGTTATAATTATGACCAGTATATATTGACTGCGTAAATAACAAATTCGATTTAACGAACTTAGGTTTAAAAAGATTTATAGAAATAAGAATCTCGCTGGTACATACATATTGCATTTTTCAAATTAACTACATTGAAAATTAGTAGTGCTATCGGTGATACATAAAATATAAAAACTCTCAAATTAACTACATTGAAAATTAGTAGTGCCATCGGTGATACATAAAATATAAAAACTCTCATGCCCATGAATACTATACGAGTATGCCAATCGCAGAAAATCGGTCAGTAGGATAAACCGAAAAATGCCGTAAAAGTAGGGTTATATCATAAAACTCCGTAGAAGTAAATTTTTTGATATCTCATGGATTACATCAATTCTCGTTTCTATAAAATGAGTACCGGTGTAATATAAATTATGGATATTTCCGATATGTTCATATGTACCCAACAAAGTATAATAACCACGTGCAATCCTCTAAATTCCCTTAGTCCTGAGCAAAGGAAACAGAGGTAATCAAAATGGACGTATATCTTGATTTATGAATTGTGATTCACAATCAAGAATCAATACTACTTATTATCTACATTTATAAGGGTGATATTAAAATCATCTATTTTCTTTTACCCTGTAAAATAGTAAAATTTAAGATTTAAAGATTCTTGTTCTTCTTTTACAATCTACGGGTCACAAAACCGGTTTCACCGAAATAAAAAACCGGGTAAAACCGGGCTTACCTACAGATCTTTTTTCGGTTTAAATGAGGTGGTAGTTTAGAAATGTTTCGATTAAAAGATCAATAATAAAAGTGCGAAGTGGAAGCGCTTTTGTGACTACCATAGCCACAGAACTTAGTCAAAGAAAAATATCTGAATTTAACATCAGCCCTGTATAATAACGCAAAGTTGCAACCATAATAAAAACTAGATTTTTTTAATGGCAAACAATCAAAAGCTCACTATTCAAATGCATAAGAGATCTACGTAGAGTTATAAAAAAACATTAAATTGATGCGAAGGTCTTTAGTAAAAATAGATTGATATAAAAATATATTTACAGACTCATTTCATCAGACAATATGCATTTTTATATATCAATAGGGCATTTGCATGTACACGAGTACTTTAATTGGACAAATATCTAAGTATCAAACGCCACAGGTAATGAATAATTAGTTCTGATATCCATGTGTGTCAGAATTCGATTCCCTAACATGACAAATATCGATATAATTATTTTGTATTTGGATCTGCATGTTCGTATAATGTTCACCATTTAAACAATCTAAAGTTATAAAAACTATTTGTGTAACAAATCTAGTCGATGAGACGGGATTTAAAGGCATTTAATTAAATTATTATTTTAAAATATCTCCTAACACCTAAAATTTTTGTTTGTGTTGGAATACTGTTTTAAAATTATCAAAATACTATTATTTTGAGTGACCTCGACGTTTCGGCTGAGTTGCACCAGCCGTGGTCACGAGTAGACGTCGAGGTTAGTCAAAATAATAGTATTTTGAGAAGTTCAATGCGCGTATAGACCCGTTAAATGTGTTATAAGAAGTAATATCAGACAGTTCCAGAAAGGGCTCATGGCGAGTTATTTTAGTGGGAGAGGGCCCACACTGTCGTACTTCTAACCCCAAACAATAGGGCGTGTGAAAAGGAACATTTATTGCCGCAATAACAATAAAAAATATTAAATCTAACCAAATACGAAAGTAAGATATATATTTTGGTACAGAACGACTGTCACCTGAGCCTCGCAACCCAAAGGGATAAAGATATTCTGAGGTTAGACTTCATGACAGTTCGTAAGAATTGATTAATAACTTTGCATTACTTTGTCGAAACAATTAAAATGTTTAAATAATTTCCAAAATTCTGTTTAGTTAGGCATATCAAGAACTAAGGTGTAGGAGTATATCTTAACCTTATTTAATCATAGTTAAGTACACCAAAATGTACCAACTGCATAAAATTAAATTCACTCAGCAAGGGTGACACATTTTAGCACAACTGTGTCCATTTTTTTTGATGATGGATGCTGTAATATACCCTAATCGTTATAATACTGAGAACTTTACCAAACTCATAAAATTGAACTCATTTTTTTATAATGATATTTAACATGCATATACCCTATTGTATTTATTAAAATAAGTTGACAAATGTAAACAATAAAATTTCTACGAACAAAAGAAAAAATCGAGTACAAAAATACTTCTAAAACTTCAACATGCAATATTTTTGTATTTTTATTTGATTGTACACATTCGAGTTACTTATATCAACAGTTATAAGTAATAATTTTACAAAATAATATTATAAATACTGTAGGAACATAATAGTAAATATTAGAAAATTTCACTTTGTGCTTTGGTCGAAACATAGATTACAATACAACCTTCACCGAGAATTAACCTGTTATCGAGAAATAGCAAAACAATATAATATGATATTATAAATTTCCTGTTTATCTGCGAATCTAGCACGTATACGCACCGACCATACAACTAGCAGCGTAGCTAGCGGCAAAGTGACACATTTTGTTTACGGACTCAAAGTGACACATTATATACGGATTCAAAGTGTCTTGCTGACGCGACTAGTTTTAAATTTATTGTGAAAATGTAGAGACAGATTATTACTACTATCCGGGAGTGCTCTGGACTGCTAAGCTATCGCAGGCACGTACTGGTGACTCCCAATCTCCACTTCACATTTGTTTTTTATATGTGACACGTTACTACTGATCCCGCAATAAGATGTCGCTTTTGTCATGTTCCTGTAGTTGTAAAGCGTCCAAGACTTGTGTGACAAACCTATAAGGATTTTTTAAAAGTATATTTGCAAAGAAAATGGTCTTTTGCATACGTGCTATTAATATCAAACCACATTGGTGCAGCTTAGTGAACTATAATCTAATACATTATGTTGCTATTTCTTAATTGGAGCAGAACTTAAATAATATCCATTACGACAGGAATGTCTGAGTAGCATCTTCTGCTTATGTTAGTTTCTTAAAACTCATATACTAAACGGGAGCTTTGTTATTTTTTAGGCTTTTTTAATGATGCTATATACTCTGAAATGTTAAATAAAATTATCAAATATAAATAAGGGATATTATATATTTTTTAATTAATTACTTGATATTACTCTCTCTCTGTAGAGGTAGCTGTTGATGGTTTATTGAAATTTATATTGTTGTTTAATTCATATTAGTAAGATAAATAGGTATTAAACCTATATCAGAACGAAAATAATGTTATTTTACATTAATTTTACGGTTTTGCTGTAATAACCACTTCGAATATTTTCCATAAAGTATGAAGAAGTAAAAAAAAATTAAATAAACATAAATGTGTTTTATTAATAGTAATTCAGTTTGAAATTACATAAAACAAGCCTAGTTTTTTAACTAAGATTTTTTATTACAATAGTTTGGCGTATAATCAAAAATTAACAAAATAACTAAACATTTAAAAATGGACTCTAGAGTTATGGGCGCAGCCGAAAGGGCACCTTTTAAAAATAATGTAAAATGGTACTCACCGTCGATAGTGCCAAACTCCCGCTCGTGCGCCCTCGTTAACACTTGCTTGTATAGCGTCTCTGCTTCCTTGTACTTGCCCTGGTAAACCGTCATAAGACAGTTATCAATTTTAACTCTCTAAACAGCTCATAGGAATCATAATAACAGCACAATAGAAATAGTATAGAGGCAGTTTGTGATTAGAAACATGTCCCTAAACATTCAAAAAATTGTAATTATTATTTTTATCATTTCAATAATTTTCATAATTCATAACTAATCCTGGAAGTAATTTATTCCAATAAACTACTGGATACTAACAGTGAAATATAAAACGATAAACTACTGAATAGGGTTCAAACTCCCAATTTTCAGAAGATTTAATAATATAGACAGTGGATATGAAGTAGGAATTGAAAACTAAAAGTACTATTTATCTATCCATCAGCCTTTTTAAGTCCACTGCTGGACATAGGCCTCCCCAAGTATGGGGGATAATGCCGTTATCACCACGCTTGGCAGGCGGGTTGGCGATCGCAGTGGATGTGTGTACTACTCGAAGGAGTGCTGCTGCCCACTCCCCCGGTATCCCTCAGTCGGCTCTTACGACTCCTATGGGTGGGACAATTCTAAAGCCGGCCCCACACAGCCTATTTATGTAAGCTTAATTTTTTTGATATAAAAAAATTAACATTTCATTTACGTATACTAGCCCCATATAGTTAAGGACTAACCTACCCCTAGTTATAGACTTCGTACCACAACTGCAGGAAAACCCAATAATGCGTATGATAAAGGATTCGAGAGTACGCCACTACCACAAAAAGAAATATTTTCTACATATGAACTGACCAACTGACCTGTTTGAGATAGCAAGAGGCTAGATTGTTCTTGGTCTTGGCAACATTGGGATCGTCTGGGCCCAGTTTGCTCTCGTAGATCTCCAGCGCGCGTTGGTAATACTGCTCCACTTCTTCGTATTTGTTCTGTGGGAATATTGATGTATTAATATTAGACAATGAAGAAGTTGCATAAAGGCATCTGTCACCGATGACGGAATGGCTGTTCATGAATTTAACTTTATCATTGAGGGGCATTAATTCTAGTATAGTAGTAGTTAAAATGCAGATAGATAGATCAAAGAACAATATGTGCTAGAGGTATACACAATACCTTTTTTTTTTGTAGTATAAAATGTACCTAACCTCGTTCAGGGCAAAGAACAGGGTCACACATACACTATAACCTGAAAAAATAAACGTATACCACAATACTTACCCATGTTAAAACGTGTATTTAAAATATACACAGAAATAAAATATATAGAATAGACATTTTAGGAGAAGAACCCGGATGCCCATCTAACCAAAGATTGCCAACCTGGACTTCTCACAGATAGAAGAGCATGTGAGAATGGTGCAGAGTAGAATGCACAACAATGAAAAACTGACCAAATGCCATTTGACCACTACAACTATTATATGTAAAAACTATTAATACCCAGAAACTTATTAATTGTTACCTGATTCTGACAGAGTAGTGCGAGGTTATTGAGCTGCTTGGCGACGTCAGGGTGGTCCCGGCCGAGCACAGCCTCGCGGATACACAGGGCGCGCTTGCATAGGGGCTCCGCCTCGCGGTACTTGCCTGATGACATATAACTAATTTAACGTCTGTTCGTGGGGTGACACCGGTTGGCCTCTGACATTTTCTAACAAATTGATGACATAAAATTATCCAGATGGTGGATGTGGCATTTGCCCTCACAGCCCCTCTTAATGTATGAACCTATGCTTCCTTTCTACCAAATATGAGTGCTACTAACTCATCTGTAACTATTAGCAGCGCACATGTATATTGTTGTTACCTCGTTTGCCGTACAAAACAGCCAAGTTGTTGAGCGTGGCTGCCACAGCGGGATGATTCTCGCCGAGCGTCTTTTCACGAATGGACAGAGCATCGTTCAGCAAATTAGCAGCTTCTTTGTATTTGTTCTGGTCTCTGTAAGTTACGTTACATTTATTACATTACTAGGTGACGCATGCGAATTCATCTGCGTTGACACTTCTATGAGCATAACTGTTTTCCCGATATCCAATTTAAATTAAGTAAAGCCTATATTTAGTCAAACTTCATCTAACTGTAAGCCGCATTAAGATCCGTTCACTAATTTCTGAGATGTGCTCTAATTAACAGACACAAAAAAATATCGTTGCATTTTGTTATATTATCTTCCTCGTATTTACATCAAAAATAGTAACATAAAATGGTCCTTTGAGCTATATATATTAATGACAATATTACCTGTATACCAGAGCCAAGATATTGAGCATAGTAGCGACATCCGGATGGTCGTGTCCAGAAGTTTTCTCTAAATCTTCCAGAGCTTGCTTGCAGAGGGGCACAGCCACTTCGTAGCGGCCCTGGGATGCGTACTGGATCACCAGGTTGTGTAATGTGCGCAGACGGGCCGGGATCTCGTAGCCGGCGTTCACTTGCTGAGCGAAGTGTAATGGAGGTGTTGGGGACATGGCTAGATTGGAAAGAGACCAGCGTGTTTACAATAACTTTAGAAGAGACATCTTTTAACATTGTTTTGTCGCTAAAAGTAAGTTTATTTATTATTGAATTATGGTCTTCAAGATATAAATATGTGTCACTACGGCACACTAAAAACTTTTCAATATTATAGTAAGGATTTTTAAATCACAAGTAGTTTAGGACATTAAAGTTGACAGGTAAAATGTGATGACAGTGTGAATTAGCAGAATGATGGCAGGGTCTATACTCTATAGGCTGCAGTAACTGCTTACTATTTACATAGGTAGAATGCTTGTTTACCACCCTTGTAAAATTGCTCTATAAAAATGCAATTGTAGTATATAAGGCGGCTATATTGCCATAATATGACATTTTCTCCCAACTTTCTTCTTTCTTCTTTTGGGTTAGTGAAAAACATGAATCAGTAAGCGAATCAGTGGACCTATGATGATATCTTACATTTATTGTTCCTGTTGTCCTCATGGTCATCATCTGGGAACAGGTCCACCATAGGGTCGTCGCGTTTCTTCTCACTCTTCTCGCGATTTGAATCGGATTCTTCGTTCACATCGCTGTCATATTTGCTGTAATTAAAATGAAGATTATGAGTCATAAAACAGTCTCACTATCGATTCTGAGGTTTATTTATTAAATTCTAGATGCATAAAGATTCTGTAACAATATTTCATTATCGTAATAATTGTTCGCGCCAAATCTATCCGGTGCTTATTTCTTTTTTCTATTTTTTATAAATGTAGATACTCTTAATTTTATCGGAGTTTTAACCGCCACCGCATTTTCTGCAGCAAATCTACTGCAGCACGGTTTCGTCCACTATATCGAAGAACCGCAGAAGATCGAGACCTCGTATGCGAAGGGAAGAACGCGCCTGAGCGTTTCCAAAGATAAGTTTAGTGGTCGTGCAGCCTCCCTTTGTTCAATGCTAGATCTTTTTCCCCGCTACATAAAAATAAAATAACTATGGAGATACAGTAGACCGAAAACACTCTTCGCGTCAACAATAATAGTAAGTTAATTGTTTTATTAGCGTGAATCTCAGAATTGAGTCAAAATAAGTAAGGCAATATGTGGTACATTAATTATCCCTATGCAAAAATAGCCATCCCACAGGAACAAACATCTCAACATACAAACTTTAGTAAAATTTTAGCTACTGATCATCAAATGGGGCGTTATAAAAAAATAAAAAAGATCTCACCGTATAGAAGCCATGAAGTCCAAATGCTTGTTCTCTTCTTCCAACTGCGCGACTCGTTGCTCCGAAGCCTGCAGATGCTGTTGGGCCGCGGCGAGTTCATCCCGAAGCCATGCGTTCTCTTGGCACAACCTCCTGACTTGAGTCCGGAGTTTTTGTTTTTCCGCCTCCACTGATTGTAAATGAGAAGCTAAGGCCATCATCACCTGGAACAGTTAGTTTTGTGTGATGGGTAAGCGTAATAATCTAATCGTTACAGCATCATTTTATAATGGGATATAACGTTATTATGAGCACTTTCTTCCTCATTCACTTCATAAATTGTTGCGGGCAATTGCATTGCTGACTGCCTAGTTTTTATCTACAATTAATATCTAATCTGTTTGTGTCATAACTATATTTTATACCACATAGTATTAAATTAGGCACTGACAATTGAAGATATAGGAGCAACTAAAACAGCCTATACTTATACTTGCTTATCGTCGCAGACGAGCCCACCTGATTGTAAGAGGAGCCATATTAATTAATTCATTTTTTTGTTTCTTTCTATTTCCTGCTACAACCATAACACATCCCGCTCGGATATCAGATAACAAATGAGTATTCCCACTTCGTAGCTGACCGTATCACCATTAATACTGTGATAATAGTTCACCTTCCACAGTAAAAAAAGGGGTGGTGACACTTGTATTTTTAGTCCGTTACCACGGCAAATTAGTAAATCCGCCACTGACATTCATTACTGGTAAGGCAGTGGTGATTTGAACATATGATATTCATTAACTCAATCATATTTCTGTATGTTATATATTATTTCTCTAGTTTTTCTGTCGGTCCGTGAGATCTTCCTTATTCCCCCTCATTTTAAAGCTTATCGTGCCGGTGAATGACGCGTAATAGACCCATGATTTAAAAATGTACCCCTCTTAAATTTGAGTTTTAAAATCATCTAAAAAGAGGTGGATGCGTCGATTTTCGATATTCGATAAATATCGAACCGCACGGGTCGACTGCACACCTTACTTTAGAATCTAGGTTTTTCTTAAGCGATGTTTAACTTCCAAGATCTGGGGCGTGAAATGGACAAGCAATTTCGCAAATCGCAAAGGAAGTACGTAACCGAGGAAATGAGTTATTACTTCGTCGTGGTTGGTCTACAACTCTATGGCTATGCGGGAAGTTCTCGTAATAAAATGACGAATAAACCGTATTAATCATTAAACACAAAGTGAAAAATGTGAAATCGAAAATAACAGTCACGAGCAGGATTTGAACCTGCATCTCCTGGATACATCGGTATAGTGTATGAAAATACTTCCGACAGATGGTGCAGGCGTCACCCACGTTAAGTATGAATGGGTTATCGAAATTAGCAGTCAGGAGCAATTGTCACGATGGCTGAATTGGCAAAGCATCTGGACGGTATCCAGGAGATGCAGGTTCAAATCCTGCTCGTGACTGTTATTTTCGATTTCACATTTTTCACTTTGTGTTTAATGTATGTTGCTAAGCATGTCAAATGCTAAAAATATATATCAAAATATCTAAATACGTATTAATCATGTTGTCTCTTTTTTATCCCGTAATCAATCAATCAGCTTAAGCAGCCCACTACTGCACATATGTATTTTTCCATTTAGATCACCAATATCCAATTTTTCAAGTGCCATCAATTCTATTAACTAACTACCTGTGTGATGCAGCGGTAGTGTGAGCGACTGCTGGATCATGAGGTCTCGGGTACTATTGAATCGGGTGTTATTGAAATTTTTCGTATAAAGGAAAACTCTTAGCCCGGAGTTCGGAATTGTGCCCGATAGACAGCAATATGCTCACCCCCTATTACGTTGGGACTCAAACAAAGCTGGCGAACCGTGGGTGTCCAATACACCTCTACCTACCCCTTCGAGGAATACAGGCGTGCGTACATACATAGCATATGTATGTATGCACAAATTCTATTCAGTGCCTATTTTAGACTAGCCAAGCGTCTAGTGGGCATCCATTCTAGGTCTTTTCATTATTTGATTTGAATCCATTTTCGTCAATCCATCTTATTTTGGAACTGTCTGATATTCTCTTCAGTTGTTCGTCAATTTTATGCAGTTATCTTTCGCTTTCTCGAGTAAGGAAATGGCTGTTTACTGTGCTGTATGTTTTATTTGGATCAAGTCTCATATATTCGGGAAATCTTCGGATTATAAAAAAACCTAATCTATGCTGCGCAGTATTTTAAAATATTCAGTTATTCATTTTGTTTCATACATTATATCTATTTCTTATTTTGTTGAAGTAAACGTGAAATAATTTAAGAAAACTGTTAAAATATTATATAATTTGATATGCAAATAATATTCATATTAAGTTATAATTTTTCGACTGTCGTCTGTAGACCTTGACTTCTATGACATGCTGCGGGAAATTGTTTACGTTCAAAACTTAAATCTTTAGCGCAGTCTAAAACGTTGTATATACCTTCAGTAATTTGGAATTCTATTAGCAGAATTACATTTGTAGCGCTATTGTAAGGTTTATAAATGCACGAGATTTTATTGTTCAATCTACCTATATTTTATATTTCTTATTAGCGCAGTCCACGACTGACTTGCAAACCCTAGTCGACGTAGAAAGAGGAATGATGTAGGTACGGTAGGAGACCGAGACTAATCTACCTAGATCAAATCGGACATGCATTGAAAGAAAGTGGTCTCCGAAACCGGCGACCGTGTATAAAGAAAATTATGGATATTGAAGAAGCGAAAGATGTATGCAAGAATAGAGCCTTTTGGCACTGTTCTCTCCTACCCCACAAGGGAGATGGTGTGATGAAAGTAAGCATCTACCTATATTTTATTAGTAACTTTTGATTTTTTCAGACATCCTATTATATGGACAAAACTATGGAATTAGTAACGAGTATTTTCTATATTTTTAGATACATACTAGCCTTTGCTTGCGGCTCCGCCGCAACCAAAACCTGTTTTTTAGGTTGTATCTCAGGTTTCCGATATAGTAGCGGGATAAAATGTATACCGGTTGTTAAGTCTAATCGAGATCTATCAAATAGAAAAAGTTGCATCAAAATCCGTTCAGTAGTTTTTGCGTGATGCACGAACAAACAGACAAAAATCTAAAAAAAATTGTTTTGTATTCAGACACGTCTATATAGCCTAACAGTCATTTTTTATCAAATATCTTAAATGTACAGACACAGCTCTGTTACAACTTCATAATAGTATACTCGTAGATATGTATCGTTTTAGAGAGCGATAATTAAAACATTTATTTTGTAAAGAAAATACAAAGTATGTTGACCCGGGGTCAGCAATTCCCAGAGAAGCTAAGTACTTAAAAACTAATGGTAGAGCCGTGCTTATCCCAGCATGAATGGGCGGCTCGATCTGGTAAGTACCGCCCTCTCATAGAAAATCAGCGTGAAATAAGGTAAGTACTCCTACCGCTGTGTTTGTATGGTGAGTAAGACCGCCGGAGGTTCAAACTCCCTTCCTCTCCTTATTATTCTTCATATATGTACCTCCTATCCCTTTTCTTGGGACATGACGTCTCGCGAGTGATGCCTCTAGTGTTGCTAGCGTCTATAAGCTACCGTCACTGCTTACCATCAGGTGGGCCCTATGCTTGTTTGCCACACAAGTAGGTAGTATAGAAAAAAAAATGTAAATTTGACAACAGTGACATGAACTGACCAGGTCCGCATAGAGCTGTTATTTGTTGAAATAGCACTCTTAGCTAACCAAAGCAGAGCTTAGCGCAGCTCAGTGTTGATTACGCTTAAAGAAAGAAAGAAAGGTTTCATTGCAACAAACAAAAGCACATTAACATATTTATTTAAAAACGAACAATAAAAAGGTACAACAAGAAATCAACAAATATTCTACAAAATAATAAGAGGAAGAAATATCAATTAAGTTTGTTACAAAACGACCCCAACTCAGCGGTAAAGCGGTGTGAAAGCGCTAAAATTAGGGCAAACAAAGAGGATCTCGTAAGTTAAAGCTTAACTCAGTCGGCAGGACTAATAATACTGCATAAATGATACAAAAGTAAAGTATCTAACTATGTAGACGAGACGACACGGCACGCTAACGGCATCTCATTAATCAAAGTGAGTTTATTTATGTCTGGGATAACACACCTCGCCCCACCCTCTGTTATAATGACGAATTTCATTTGCCTCTGACGTGAAGTGTGTCAATCTTTGTAAGCAGGCTCTGAGGTTTTTTTACAATGGGGATGTTGACTGTCATCTTTTCACGGCAGAAGGTATATTATCGACATGGCCATTGAAAACTGTCATTTCCATACAATTTGTAAAAATGTAATAACCCCTATGTACATTTATTTCCCAAAGATCCAACATTCAAAATACTGAGAAAAGTCGCAAAAATTTTTGTGGCTACACAGCATAGCATTTAATCTTCCAGGTACTATACATTTTAACAATAACGCTGATCCACCGAAATTGAACACAAAAATAGCAAACAATTCTCAAAACAAACAAAGCAACTACAATTTGACAGTGGTCATCTCGCTGATAGCGTCATCTGCACACACACAGCTTTGCCCGTGGATACCCCATTTTAATTAAATATACACTATAATCACGAAAGACACTTAGTAGATCATAATCGATATTGAACTGATTTATATCACAAACTCAAATATTTCTAGTTGCGGAGGCAGTGCTACGCAGTCAAAAATGATCCTGAATGCTCGTATATCTGATACGTTAAGTTTTATGTTGACGCCAGATAGCTTGCTAATATCTTTATAGTTCTTGCTTTTACCATGCGAATATTAATTCTTTAGTACATAAAATCGATACATATTATGAAGTCCGCCGCCGCGACACTTGCTACCTACCACCTGTCTGCCTGATTGTAATAAACTTAAAACCTGTCAAACAAATTTAGACTGGGAGTTTTACTAACATGCTCTTATCGTGGCGGAGTCGCTCGTAAAAGCTAGTTATGAGTAAAAACCCAACATATCTTTTATAGGGAATAAAGCTGATATATATGATCCTGTGATGGACTGGAAGACAATTAACGGACATAAAGCACTGCCAATCTCAAAATATATGTAGGTACAATGAATTTTCATCTTAATTTGGCATTTTACAAATCCTAGAGCACTTTTTTGTGCATAAGCTATTGACAGTTTGCCGCCTTTTTTGTATTATTCATTTTGTCATATAAGCAAAGACCACAGACTGTCAATTAAAAAGTTAATCTCGTTTAGAATGTGTTGTTCACCCCACAGCTAAACTAGAGGCGTCTCTCCTCCTGTTTAAAAAAATATACATTCCCACGTCCCAGCCAAGGACGTGTCAGGCGTTGTGGTGTTTGAGACGGGCAGTATTTATGAGCCTTCAGAATTTTGAATGCTAATTAGTACGAGTATAGTGATTTATTATCACCTTTCGACTGCAATCTTTTATTATTTTTATCCCATTAACCATCTACAAATTCTCTTAGGATAGGCTTCATACTTCTATAGGAAAGATACAGTCATTAACATGTTAAAACATGTAAAATATAAAGTTAAAACTTTAGACATAAAAAAAATATAGTGAAGTTAGTTTCATCTCGGAAAAATTAATGCTTACCATGGGATAGCTATTTTTACATGGAGATAATTAGTGTGGTGATGTCTTTATATTCTGAAGTTCAGGCGGACGGAGTCACGGGCATAATCAAGTTTAAACTATATCTATTTAGATATTTTTTATATATATTTTTAGCATTTGACATGCTTAGCACTATACATTAAACACAAAGTGAAAAATGTGAAATCGAAAATAACAGTCAGGAGCAGGATTTGAACCTGCATCTTCTGGATACCGTCCAGATGCTTTGTTTGCGTCATTATTAGGTAAAATCTTAATTGTAAAATTAAGTTTACCTGGTCGGTATAATGTATGCAAATGCTTCCGACAGATGGCGCAGGCGTCACCCAAAGACGTTAAGTATGATGTGTTATCGAAATTAGCAGTCAGGAGCAATTGTCAGGATGGCTGAATTGGTAAAGCATCTGGACGGTATCTAGAAGATGCAGGTTCAAATCCTGCTCCTGACTGTTATTTTCGATTTCACATTTTTCACTTTGTGTTTAAACTATATCTGCCTGTGTATTGACTTAGAGGTAATTTATAATATATGTCCCACTTTTTTGAATCTCTTCCTCACCTTTCGGGCGGAATTAGGAATGTTGGATAGACGTGTGACATTTGATCATAAATTTTGCGACCCCTCTAAATATCACTCCGTACTCCTAATCTCATTTTGGCACACCAAGCGATACGCCTCCCCCTGATTGTAAACGTATTTTTGAACGACCTTTCAATTTCCAAACATTATCTTAAGAAAAATAACCTGAAGCTAGAACAAACAGCCAGAAGTGACGTGTCGCAATACACAACGCAGTGCTTGTCCCAACGTTATTATATGGAAGCGAGAGTTGGGTATGTAAAAAGGAGCATGAGAGTAAAATCAATGCGGTCGAAATGCGATCTCTGCAGAGAATCTGTGAAATGTGGCTGACTGACCGCATTCGTAAAGACGACGTAAGAGAGCGAGTAGGTATGATAGAGAATTTTTATGTAAAGATGCGAAAGGGAATGCTCCGATGGTAAATCCCCGAAAGAATGCCGGACGAGCGAAAGTGGAAGGATGTAGGTACTGTACCTACATCCTTCCACTTCGGGAGACCGAGACTCACCTACCTAGACCAAATCGGTCATGTATTGAAGGAAGGTGGAGTCAGGAGTCTCCGAAACCGGCGAGCGTGTATGAAGAGAATTATGAATGTTGAGGAAGCGAATGATGTATGCAAGAATAGAGCCTTTTGGAACTCTGGCCTCTCTGCGTACCCCGAAAGAGAGATGGCGTGATGATAAGTAAGTAAGCTGTTCTAGCTAACTGTAATTTAACTGTTCTAACTTTGATCAACAATAGTTTTATTGGTGATCGAAGGAGAACAAGCATACACGTAGTACCTATACTATGAGGCGTACGTATATATACACAACACTTTTAACACAATATCCCAACATTCTAACCGCCTTGATCTCCTTACTTAGTATATGAAGTCCTCAGCCTCACAGGAGGGTGTCGCAGCCTTTGTGAGCCTCAAAGCGGGGCGACTACATGAGAAACTTGCACAATTTCATTTTTACCCTCTCTGAGATAAACTAGGTACTTAGAAACATGACGTAGTTATTATTTTTCTTTTATATTACCGGCGTAAAGTGAATACGATTAGATATAATAAAACCTAATTACTTATATTGACATAACGAACTAGTTGCGTGAGATAGTTTAACGAAATTAGTATATGAGTATACTACACATACACACAGACCAGGCACACATAAATAGTTACAAATCGTTGTTAAAATAGAATTATTTTTTTAATTAAAAAACCTTCAAAAGACACCTAGGAACTAAAAACTAAAAAATAATTAGTATTTACATACGATTTCCGTGCTAGACACCTACTGATGTGTTTGAAGTCGGTGCCAAGATGATGTTAATGTTATTATAAGTATATAATATACTAGCCTTAGCGCCGCGGCTTCGCCGCAGCCAAAAGCTAGTTTTTGAGTTATATCTCAAGTTCCCGATATAGTAGCGGGATAAAATGTCTACCAGTTTTAAGTCAAATCAAGGCCTTTCAAATAAAGAAAGTTGCATCAAAATCCATCTATTAGTTCTTTTAAATAAATTCTAAAAAAAAATCTCGTTTAAATAATTTTCTAGTTTTTCGGTTATATCTCAGGTTCCCGATATAGTAGCGGGATAAAATGTATACCAGTTTTTAAGTCTAATCAAGGCCTTTCAAATAAAAAAAGTTGCATCAAAATCCGTTCAGTAGTTTTTGTGTGATGCGCGAACAAACAAACAGACAAACAGATAAACAGACAAAAATTCTAAAAAAAAATGTTTTGTGTTTAGACACGCATATATAGCCTATTACAGTCTTTTTCTCAAATATCTTAAATGTACAAACACAACTCTGTTACAGCTTTATAATAGTATAGATAAGTATAGTTTTGTCATTTTTAGGCTAGGCACCGACCTTTTAGATTTTTTCACACAGTTTTTTTAGATTTTGGTTGTTTTTTTCAAAAACAGCTCGACCGATTTTGATAAATTTTAAATGGGACCATCTCTAAAGTAGAACCTACCAATCAAAAAAAGAATCATTGAAATCAATTTATAATTGGCGGAATAATCGCGTAACAAACATACAAAAAAACAGCCTAATTGAGAACCTCCTCCTTTTCGAAGTCGGTTGAAAAGATAACTGCGATTGAGTATCGAACCCGCAACAAAAGCCCGCAAGTTACCATACTCTTTACTTCTAAGTTTCCGTTCTCAGTAATATTTTGTTGCTAGATGTCCGCGAGGAATTTCATAAAAATAAATAAAGCAACCCTTGAAATGACAAACAATTTTTTTATCTTTCGTAAAAAATATATTTATTTAATAAAAAGTATCCTATGTTACTTCTAATACCTCCAGGAATGTGTACAAAGCTTCATGATGTTCGGTTAAGTAGTTTTCCCGTGAAAGCGTAACGCAAACAAACTTACATTCGCATTTATAATATTAAGTGTGAAGTATGATAAGTAACCTTTGACGTATTCAAAATATTTTAAAAATACTTTTCATTTAGACAACGCGCCCCGTTTACACATAAGTGCTTAAGCACCCTCAAGACCGTGTGACCTAAATGATGTTCCATGCGAAGTCCTTTAAGACATTCAACGTATGTAGGCTGCTTCCCTTAAGGCGTTTGTCTACTGCCTCATCTGAAAAGCCATTTTTATAAAAGCCTTTTCATGTAGGTACCTTTTAGTTTCCATTAGCACGAATTCAAATTTTCTTTAGAGCTCTTAAAACATGGTTTAATCTTTGCAGTACCATAATAAACAGCAATATAGAGCGCAATAAAACGTTTGATCAATATTCTTAGACATCGCGTGCCAATTCCCACGAAACCCTGTTCCATATACCAATTAATTTACTAACAATTGTGTGTACCTTATCTGCTTATAGTTTCGGTGTGGTGACGGATTAAGAATACAAGTGTCAACACCCCATTCTTTCCCACGGGTATCGTATGAGGCGACTAAAGGAAGTAAGCATATATCATCCATTACATGACTGGTGGTAGGGCTGGGTACCAAGTGGGAGCACTCACATGGTATCGGGCCCGAGCGGGTTGGTACCACCATCTCCCGTGTGACCGGCCATGAAGCACATCGTTGCGTTTTGGCTGTAGCAGGAGATAACCGTTTATTCTTTTATTTCATATCAGTGAAATGAAATGGTGAGAACTTGAGCAGCGGCTTGACAATACTCTCGGTATAGTTGAGTGCATGAGCCACGGTTACCATTTACCATCTAAAAACGAATTGGTGGCAGAAGCTTAGTGATTCCAGTATAAAAGCGCCAAGTCGATCAGGGAAGTATCATTATATTTTTTCTTTTTATACTACCTGTGTAGCAAATAAGCATACGGCCCATCTGATGGTGAGCAGTTACCATAGCCTATAGACGCTAACAACATCAGAGGCATCTCTTGCGCGACGCTATCTCCAATGATAAGGATAGGATGTGTAGAGGCAAGATAATAAGGAGGATAGGAAGGATATTAATTAAATGGTTGGAAGGATGACAAGGAGAGGATAGAAAGAATGATAAAGACAGGGTACGAAGGACAATAGGGACGGAGATTGGGCCTCCGGCGAGCTCACTGCCCTACTAAACACACGGTAGGAGTAACTCCATATTTTTTTAAAATTTTGTACCACCGTAGAAATGTAACTTAGTTCCAGTGGCCCGCCAATAAAGGCGGAGAGACGGGAAACGGCGGGTTTCTTTAGTGGGTGAAGGCCCCACACTACGTTACCCCGTTGTTCGTTGCCCCGAACAACGGGGTTTGCGGTTAGGGACATTTAAAAAAAAAGTAATCTCTTGTGATGCCCCTTGCCCCGATCGAGTTGGCCCATTCATGCTAGGTTATGCAAAGCTCTACCACTAGTAATCTCACATAAAAAAAAGCTGCTGAAGATATTGCTGTCCTAATTTGATTGGTGGTGACACCTATCCCCTTCCCTGTCTTCACATTTTGTCAGAAAATTTGCGACTAACCTATAAATAATACGTCGAGAAATCAAGACTTCTTTTATCGTGGTAGAGCATTGCTTATCCTAGCACAAATGGGCCGGCTCGATCGGGGAAGTACCACCCTCTCACATAAGATCAGCGTGTAACAACGGTAGTTAATCTTACCATTGTTTTTAGTATGATGAGTGAGAGCGCGCCGGAGGCCCAATCCCCTTCCCTATCATCTCCTTATTATCCTTCCTATCCGCTCCTTAGTATCCACCCTATCCACCTCCTAATCCCTGTTCTTGGGATGGCGACGCGTGAGTGATGCTTCTAGTGTTGCTAGCGTCTATAGGCTACGATAACCGCTTACCATCAGGTGGGCAGTATGCTTGTTCCACACTCACGTAGTATAAAAAAAAGACTTCCTACCCTACTATTAGCTTGCCTATCATTTCATTTCCTGAGACCCTCCGTACATTATATTTTGTCCCACCAAAAATTAATGCCAACGCGTGAATAATGTCCCTGGTGTTGCTAGCGTCGATAGTATGGTAAGTAACTAATTATGATTAAGTGTGTTATACTCGTATGCCAGCTTGCCTTATAGCGTAAAATTAAATATTCTTAGACAGTACTCATTTGTTAAGTGCTCTCCATAAAATGTCTTAAAGGATATTAATTAATTCTTTATGAAATAAAAAAGAAATAAACTTGGCTAAGGCATTTGATACTGCCCCACACGAGTGAAACCACACCCGGGCGACAGATGTTTCTATAAGTATGTAGTTTACAGACCGCAGAAACTTAAAACATGTCGACATTATGTCACGTCGCGTCGTGTGCTTGGGAACCTGAAGCTTCGATCAATCGCGTTTTGTTTATACTTTTTATTGCACATTGGATCACAAAACATTTTTTTATAACGTATGGTGGCTGATGGTAAATGGTAACTGTCGCTCATGGACTCAACTATACCGTGAGTATTGTCAAGCCGCTGCTCAACCAAAACACTCAGATGTGCTTCATGGGCGGTCACACAGGAGATAGTGGTACCAACCTGCTCGGGCCCGATAGCAAGTGAGTACTCCCACTTGTTACCCAGCCCTACCACCAGTAATGCAATGGTTGATAATTGCTTACTTCCCTTAGTCGCCTCATACGACACCCGTGGGAAAGAATGGGGTGGTGACACTCGTATTCTTAGTCCGTCACACACGGACATATTTTTATAATTTATGGCTGGTATATTTTTTTTAGATTACGAGGGCGGCAAACATGCTTACAGCCCGCAGGTAAGCACCGGTTTCCGTAGCCTATAGATGCTTGCAACACCAGAGGCATCACTCGGGCGTTGCTAACCCCAGGATAGGAGGGGAGGAAAGATGCCAGAGAGGAAATGAGGAGATGAATAGTAAGGATAAAAGGGAGGAGGCTCCTGCGCTCTCACTCACACTACAAAACACAACAGTAGAAATAACTATTGTCGTTTAACGAAGACCTTCTGTGAAACAGTGGTACTTCTCCAGTCGAGCTTGCCCATCTATTCTGGGAGTACCTAACTATAAAAATATCATAAATATCCTAGTCAAACCTTAAGTTCTTTTCTGCGACCTACATAATACTTATTACCGTATCTTTCATAATATAGGCCGTGTGGGACCGGCTTTAGAATTGTCCCACCCCTTCTCCACCCATGGGAGTCGTAAAAGCCGACTGAGGAATACCAGGGAAGTGGGCAGCAGCACTCCCTCGAGTATTAACAACATCCACTGCGATCGCCAACCCGCCTGCCAAGCGTGGCGATTACGGCACTAACTCCGATATGAGCGAAACAGCAGAGGACCGCTCGTTGTGGCGTTCTCTTGGGGAGGCCTATGTCCAGCAGTGGACGTCGAAAGGCTGATGGATGTATCTTTCATAATATGATAATTACAATAACGATTAATACGAATCCAATTGGAAACAGGTAGATTCGCAATATGTTCTAAACTAGACTTCTATATTGTCTCAACGAACCTGTGCTTCTCCTAATCCAAGTTCTATGGCATCAATGCTCTTTCTGACGAGGGCTGCCTTCTCGTGTTCATGTTCTGTGTTGGCTGCTAGCCCCGCAAGTAGCTGAGCATGCTCTGCCCTTAAGGCCTCGAGGCCAGCGGCGACGGTCCGCGCGCCCGCCACCATTTCCTCCTGCGTCATCGCGGTCATCCTGCCCAAGGATTCGATCTTCTTTCTGTGAACAATGAAATATATACTTAGTCAAGGCTCACTGGTAGGTATAGGAACATGAGTGGTTATATAAATTATTCGTAATTGGTTTATATAGTGTTTATTTAGATTATACTAGGGTATAATAACCATCCACCATGACTAATAATATGAGGACAAGCCACCTTCGCAGGACATGTTATAATGTAAGGTACACACACACACATAGCAACACGCCTGTATTCCCCGAAGGGGTAGGCAGAGGTGTATTAAGGTACAAAGGATTATTATCTGTATCATTGCTTTTGCTACTGCCTCGGTGGTGCAGCGGTAGTGTGTGCGACTGTTGATCATAAGATCTCGGGTTCGATCCCCGGGTCCAGCAGTGTTATTGAGCTTTCCCATAAAAAGAAAAATTCTCAGTAGCATCCCGGAGTTTGGAAATGTGCTCTGTAGACGACAATAGGCTCGCCCCCTATTACGTGGGACTTAAACATAGTTGGCGAACCGTGGGTGTGTAATACACCTCTGTCTACCCCTTTTACAGGCGTGAGACTATGTTATGTTCATTACTTTTAAAATCCGATGGAATACACGGAGAAAAATCTAGTAGAAACCGGACGGCTAAGTCAATAATTCCCTTACGTAGGAGACCACACGCAAATTACACCCAAAGTAATGTGTGCGTCGCACATATATTTGTTTTGCAACTCAAAAAACTTTGCGGGTGGTACCTATTTACACCGCAGCCCATCATGTTGATGAGCCAATGATGTTATATACAAAAAAGAGTAGATCGTAATAGCGCGCGGTAAATTCAGTCAATTTGCCGAATTTGTTTTAGTTGGTGATCTTCTGTCTCTTTCTGTATCATGCGTTCCGTATTATCTATATATATGCGTATGAATGCACACATTTCTAAATTAGGACCTACTTTGTCATAATGCAACAATATCGGTAAGCCATTTCGTATGAACTTATATCGTCTTTATTTAAATATCATTGATCTGAGCAGTTATACCTCAAAAATAATTTCAATTGCAAGCATTACGTAAGGTGACCCAAGCTAAAGTATTTAGTACAACGCTCCGCTAATATAACAATAAATAAGTTCCATTGCAACGTCTAGCAGTTATAAAACATTGTTGACAAGAATAAACAAACAGAGTTCACGGTTACAATTACAAATTAACAATTGCATTGTCTCACAACAACGTTCTTAGAGTGGATCGCAATTGTTGCGTATTAACGTACTCGTAAATCTAATGAAAAATTGCTGCGAGAGTTAATGCGCGGGTCAGACGCCTGCTTGTATGTTTTATTGATATCGGTACAATTTATTTACATAAGGTCTCGGGTTCGATTCCCGGGTCGGGCAGTGTTTATTGGGCATTTACGTAAAAAGAAAAATTCTCAGTAGCAGCCCGGAGTTTGGAAATGTGCCCGGTAGACGGCAATAGGCTCGCCCCCTATTACGTGGGTCTTAAAAATAGCCGGAGAATCGTAGGTGTGTAATACACCTCTGCCTACCCCTTCGGGGAATACAGGCATGATGCTATGTTTTATGTTTATGTAGAATTTATTTACGACAACATTATGATTGGTTTAAAATAAAACTACTTTTACGGAAGCTATCGCGTTTACTTGTTTTTTCTGTAGTGGCTTTACGCTTTGCTTATCCGAGCATGAATGAGCCGCCTCGATAGGAAAAGTACCCTCCTCTCACAAAATATTAGCGTAAAACAACGTTTAAGCCCAAGCGCCCCTCCCTATCCTCTCTTTAGTACCCTACCTATCCTCTCTTTATTATCCTTCGTATCCACCTCCTATCCCTTTCCTTGGAGACGGCGACGCGCGAGTGATACCTCTGTGTTGCTAACGTCTATAGGCTACGGTAATCGCTTGACGCTTACCGTCAGGTGAGGCCGTATGCTTGTTTCCCACCCACATAGTATAAAATCGATATCGACGTTTAGATTGCTGATATATACGACTATTCATAAAATATCCGCAAGTAATAATTATGAATGATTATCTCGAGAGTTTATAAAATATCCGTCCGTTCTTTCAACAAAGATAAATAAATAAATATTCACGGACATTTTCACACAACGTCCTCTAGTCCCAAACTAAGCTTAACGCTTGTGCTATGGGGTACCAGATTACGGATATAATACATATATTACTTTTTTTTTGTAAATACATACATATTATAGATAGAGAACACCCAGACACAGTACAAATATCTGTGTTCATCACACAAATAATTGTCCTGAGTGAGAATCTAACCCACGACCTCGTGCACAGAAGTCGGTTACACTACCAACTATGCCACGAGGCCCGTCCACGACGCGACGAAAGCGAAGTAAACTGTGAACACTCGAGCATAATATATAACGCGTGTCTTCCTAGCGACCTATCGTATACTAATAAACAAAACCATTTCGTAAGTAACTGTGTAAATAAAGATCAATTTTATTGATCTTTTAATTCAATAAAAACATCAAAAATCAACTAAAACTTTATTAACAATAAATAAATTAGTAACTATACATTAACTGCCTTGCTAATAAGCTTTGTAAATAGTTTATTCAGTGTTTTGTCTTTGTCACTAATATGACAGTTTAACGTTGAAAGAACGGAGAAAAACACTAAATAACTATACCGGAACTTATACAATGTTTATTAGTAAGGGGGTAAATGTAAATGTTTTATTAAATATTGCAGCTATGACACGTAGAAGTCATACTTTTTGAAATGATAAATTTTTGAGGAACACAATAGGACTAGACGCCGTTAAAATACGAGCAGGAAATTGAAAAATCTAAAAGAACATGCTGAGTTGTAATTGATTTGTAAAGAGGTTTTAGAACTAATTTTAATAATGGACTTTTAAGACTTCTTCGCTATAAAGATATTTTCACTGTAGTAGAATACCTATATATATGTATAAGATGCGAAAAGGAATGCTCCGATGATTCGGACATGTGGAAAGAATGCCGGACGAGCGACAGGTTAAGAAAATAAACAATGCGAAAGTGGAAGGTTGTAGATACAGGGGGAGACCGAGACTCGCCTACCTAGACCAAATCGGTCATGTATTGAAGGAAGGTGGAGTCAGGAGTCTCCGAAACCGGCGAGCGTGTATGAAGAGATTTATGAAAGTTGAGGAAGCGAGGTATGTATGCAAGAATAGAGCCTCTTGGCACTTTGTTCTCTCTGCCTACCTCGCAAGGGAAATGGCGTGATGATAAGTTAGTTAGAATACTATGAGTATTATTCCTGATATAGATCATGAAATGACCATACCCAACAGTACCTATACAGCGGATCGTTCCATGATATCGAATCGCGAACATTTTAGGTAATTGTACCTATTTCAAACAAATTCCCACAAATAACAATCTTGATAGCTACGTACGAAGCGTGGTTGAAATTTTTTATATTTAGACGAACGACTGTTTTTACAAACAAGAGAAAGTTTGTCGGCTAATACGCTATAGTGCGTTTCATGTATCGTTTATTTCAGCAATTCTAGTCTCTATTTTTATTTTAAAGACTAATAATACAACATGAAAACGGATAAATTTGAGATATACAATTTGAGTATCGCACTTTCTTCTGATACATTGTGCTTATTGCACGCCTCATAAGCAAAGCGTCGAGGTGGGTATTACTCTCGTTTCACACAGAACAACATATATTGCACTTGTCTCAAAATATATTGCACTTGTAAAATAATATATACACATACATATCAAGAAAAAACACTGTTTTTAACACATTATATTTTTGATGCCATTTTTGTTATTTGAACTAGTTAAAAAACTGTTTGAAAAAGTTCTCTCTTGGACGTCCGTATGTTGTAGGTATGTTCGGATAATGTATGTTAACACGATAACGACCGAAATCTAATCGAGAATTTTTTTTTTTACGTTTGAGTATAATTACGAATAGAGCCCTATCACTTTTCACGGTCTGATTCGATGTGGTTTAATTTTTATTAAATAAACAAAATAGTGAATATTTACGCTCGACTAGACACTAAAACCAGCGCTATCCTTATTTCGTGAGAACTACTTCTAGAGACCAATATAGAAGTACTTCTTAAAATTAGCGCTAGATGGCGTATAAGACATGAAAACCACAGTACTTTTTGAAATTAGCGCTATCTATGTGATTTATTGAAAACTACTTAGAATACCAATACATTATTAGTTACTTATCAAATAATCAATTTTATTGTGAAAAATGAAGATTATGAGGCGTGCACTTATGGATTTTCCAAAGTATTAAAACCTACGAAGCGAATTAATTTAAAGTTATTATTGATATTGTTACATGTAATCAAACTTATTGTAATACTTTGACAGAAAACGAGATCTCTTTCACTAACCCACCGTGCGCCGTCTCTCGACAGACCATTGGTACTACGTTGTTATCGTCGATGATAATGACGTAGTAGCCACTAGGCTTGCCCTGTCGGATACTTTTCTTAATTATTTTTTATTATGGTGGGAAAAACGTACTTAACCGCACACCTTGTCGTTCGGAACAACGAACAGAGTAGTGTGGGCCCTCACCCACTAAATAAACCCGCCGTGTGCCGTCTCTCCGCCTGTATGTGCGGATCACTGGAACTGTGTGATATTACTTAAGTAGCTCCAAGCCCCGAGCGATGTCAATGCGTACTGGGATATCATCTTGGGGTTATCATAGATACAAATCGCTAACCGACGTATGCCCAGGTTGTACAGAAGACCAATTTCTCTACCATTCTGAGGGGAAAGATTCAGCCCAACAGTGGGAACGTATAAAGCTATGTAAAAAGTAAAAAGTGCTACCAAGTTCTAAGTCCATATGATCGCAGTCACGTAAATAATATATTAAATGTTACCGCCACGCTATAATGTACTTAACTTGCCTAGTTGACCTTAAATAACTTGACTATCGATTTTATAACTATATATAGAAAATTTAGCGGCAGCACCAGTCAGTCGACCATTATAATGATTTCAAATAAAACTCACATTATGATGACTCATAGTTTTGTACGTAAAGGATTTCAATCTGTACAGAATTGTTCTCCAAACGTTAGTTTCATTAATGCGACACCCCATAACGTTGCAGGATTGTGAATGTAGACTGTCAAGTTCTTATCTAATAAACGTCCATCCTGATAATACAATCAAACACCTTCCCGGAAAATATCCGTTTACATTAAATTGGCCAACATACGTTACGTTACACAAAAGACCAAATAGCAACAACACAATGTTCTATTCAAAATAAACATTTTACGGACAAGGTTGCCAGCCTAACATTTTTTTTATTTAAATGTGTTAGTTCTCTGTAAACATTGGGATTTAAGTTGAAGTCAGTTATAGATATATAACTTACAGAATTAGTTATCTGTTATATAAGATAGAACCCCTTATAATAAGAAACTAATATAAGTGCGCCTTGAAGTGGCAGTGGGCAAGTCACATCACTTGACAAACCGACAACCCTTGCGGAAAAAAGCTCTCGAGTGGCGACCAGGCATCGGACGGTGTAGTGTAGGACAGCCTCCCACCGGTTGGACCGATAACCTGGTTAAGGTCGCAGGTAGCCGTTAGATGCAGCCGGGACAGGACTGTTTGTTGTGGCGGTTTCTTTTCTAGTAGTGAACTACAGAAGGCTGATGGATGGTAGGATAATAAATGTGCCAAAAATATTACTTCAATCTTTAAATAATATCGTAACATAAACTTTTTTTGGTAACCTTCTTGAAACGAGGTTCAGAAGAGTACGAGCCCCGATGCAAAGTAGTTCATCTAGTGTGAAATTTTCTCTGTGAGATTTTCTTTCTTCATTATTTTTGTATATCTATATAAAATATTAAGCTGTTCCACTACTACATGTCACGTTACTTATGCTATTTTTTAATTATGAACCAATAAACTATTTTAACTTTTTAAATTTATACATATACTGTTTTAAATTCGAAGAAGTTATAAGCAAAATAGTTCGTCTAATTGTTAATCGATGCAAAAGAGTTCGTCTATCGGTGATTTAAATAAGATTATTCCTTCTTTGTACAATTATGTTGCATTTTTAAAAGTAAAAGTTTGTAAAAGTAATTCTGTGTCATTTGTCAAGTGAGACAGTATAAATTCTAAAAATTTCAGCTTTTTTTCATTAGTTTTCAAATAACAATGGGTCGTGGCAAACCCGTGTGTGAAGAGCTTCGAAAGCGATTAGTTTGTGGCGTCGATGCTGGCAAATCAAGTTACCAAATATCTAAAGACTTGATACTTTCCAGGTCTACAGTCTAATCAGCACTATAAAAAGAATAGAACGACTTCTTGTTTGAAGAAAACTGGTCGACCACGCATCACAAGTGCAGTAGAAAACAGAATCCTGAAGAAAATTATCAAAAATAATCGTCGTGCTCAAGCTGGAGAACTCACGGTGCAAAAAAACATGATTCACAAAGACGTCTCAGTTGATACTTGCAAAAGAGTCCTAAAAAGAATGGGTTGGATTTTACACCGCTAAGGAGAAACCACTGTTGACTGCTGTACAAAAGAAAAAGAGGTTGAAGTTTGCTCGTGATCATTTAAATTGGACTTCCGATCAGTGGCGTAGCATCATTTGGAGTGACGAGTCCAAATTTGAAGTGACAGTCGGCGATGAAAGGAAAAAAGTGATTCGGAACAAAAGTGAGGCATTTCATACTGATCGTCTCAAACGCAAAGTGAAGTTTCCGGCGTCTCTTATGATATGGGGCTGCATGTCTGCACAAGGTGTTGGTGGTATGTAGTTTGTGAATAGCTCTATCAATGCTGCAAGGTATCAAAACCTTTTGGAAGAGAATTTACTGCCCTATATTCCGTCACTTAAGCATCAAGATTCCTTCATTTTTCAACAGGATGGTGCTTCCAGCCATACTGCAAGGACAACAAAGACGTGGCTACTGGCGAAAAGCATCCCTACAATCAAAAGGCCATCTAACAGCCCGGACTTGTCGCCGATCGAAACCCTAAGGTGAAAAATGAAAAAAGTTCTACGTAAAAATCCATCAAGATCGAAGAGCGACTTAAAGGCTAAACTCTTGGATGTCTGGGAGTTAATTACGCCTGAGGAGTGTGCAGCGTTGGTTGCAACCATGCCTCTTCGCATTAAAGCTGTCATTAAGAGCAAAGGCGACACAACTAAGTGGTAGACGAACTATTTTGCGTGAGTGACAAGGGTAGACGAATACTTTTGCGTTATGTTTTTTAGAATATTTCTTTAAATTTTTTATGTTATGTAAAGTCATGAAAGAATTGCAGTTATGTTAAAATAAACTTTAAAATGTTCCTCAAATTGTGGTTTACTTTTTATTAAACGTTCTTAATTATTTTACCAATATTTACTTTCTATATTTTACGCTTTGCACTACTTTCCATACTAGACGAACTATTTTGCATCGGGGCTCGTACTTTACTCACAGTAAACGGTGACTCGGCTGTGTCTCTACTGTTGCCAAAGTCCATGTGACGGTTAATATTTATTGTCAGGTGGTCTGCCTGCACATATAACACCCGTTGGCATTTTAAAAAAATATACTAGTTTTAAACATCAACCTGAATTATTTTACATTTTGAAATAAATGAATTATTTTAGTTGACAAAATCTTCAACGTAAAAATGGTAGGTATTAGAATTTCTTAAACAATTTTAGAAAAGTTACTTTGTACGACAGTGTTAAAATGTTAAATTAATTACGACCGGGATTGAACAAGCATATTTTGGACCGCCATTTTAAAACTGTGTTCTAGCAAATAGGCGTACATGTGAGGTGCTTCAAATACATTAAAAAAAAATAACTTACTTAAAAAGTAAGTACTCGGTTGACAACCCTACACGCAAGCATCGCTATCAGAACGGAAACGTTACATTACCGCACCCACTATCAACACTACGATATATTGAGGTTGATTCGCCTGGATATGAGGAAACAGGGGTGGCTCCCGGAACAATTACGTGAGAAGCAGATCAACTGCGTTATTACAAAAATAAAGTGGCTGCGCAAAATGGCAGCTTTGATTACTGTCTTTAACGCATTGATTCAGCCGGAGGTACGGATAGTGATACTCTTATAGGATTCCTCAAAAATCTCCACTTTTTGGCACTTTTTCAGTAACATTTTACACGCCTCATAAGCGAAGCGTTGAGGTGTGTTCTACTCCCGGTTTACAGGCACAACTGATTTTCCAAACTTAAAATGTCTCTATTTATCATATATTGCACTTGTAAAATAATATCTACACACACATATAAAGAACAAACACTATTTTTAACACTCATGATATTTTTGATGCCATTTTTGTTATTTAAACTAGTTAAAAAAACTGTTTGAAAAAAATCTGGCTTGGACGTCCGTGAGTTGTAGGTAATGTATGTTAACACGATAACGACCAAAATACTTAATTAATCGAGTCTTTTTTTTTTCGTTTACGAATTATTATGACTAGGAATAGAGCCCTATTACTTTTCACGTTCTGATTCGATGTGGTTTAATTGTTATTAAATAAACAAAAAAAAAGAATATTTACCACCTGTAATGCAATGGATGATAATTGCTTACTTTCCTTAGTCACCATGTACGACACTCGTGGAAAAGAATGGGGTGGTGACACTTGTATTCTTAGTCCGTCACCACACGGATTATTTCTGATTGTGCCACCTTGTTACCACGATAAACAGTAACAAAGATTGTAAAAGATTTTGTTAAAGCAACTGGTACAAAATACAGTAAATTATATAACAAAATAAAAGACAGGTAACAACTTACGTTATAATTTAAGGAAACCCTCATCAGCTACATCTATCTTTTGAATGGTTTCGCTGAAACCTTAATACCTTTGCAAACAAAAATTGGTACCGTTAAAAATAATCTTATAAGAGTTACTCGAAGTTTTCGTTGTTACTTTGAAGAGGGCATACCTTAAAAGGATTATTTTAAGAAGCTTACTGAGCATTGCTTCCTCTTTAAAATATTGTAATTCTTAATATTTTTTTTATAATATTAGGAAGTAGTAGTAAGTTTACGGATAAAGTATTCAATTGTAATAGAGATTCCCCCCTCATTAAGCTCGTAGCTTGCAAAGTGTGCAGATGCACACTTTCGAGCCATAATGACTTAGGATGGAGAAAGTTGGAGCATTTACAACTTTGATACTCTAACAAAACTACTAAGAGCTTGAATTTGTCATAAAAGACATGACAATGGGCATCCACAGGCAAATCTGAGCGCAGGTCGATCGGCGAGATGGCCACTGTCAAATTGTAGTTGGTCGTTTGCCTGAGAATTGTTTGCTGTTTTTTTGTTTAATGCGGTTGATCGGCAATATTGTTAAAATTTACCTGGAAGATTAAAGAAATGAAAGACGCTATGCTATGTCGCCACAATATTTTTGCGACGTACTTATAAACTTTTCCCACTTTTTTATTGTTGGATCTTTGTGAAATAAATATTAACCGGGTTATTACATTTTGGTATAGCCCACAGAGGCATATTACTATTGTTTGTGTTTAATGCAGTTGATCAGCGATATTGTTAAAATGTATAGTACCTCGAAGATTAAAGAATTGAAAGAAACTATGCTATGTAGCTACAACATTTTTGCGACGTAGACTTTTCCTACATTTTTTGTTGGATTTTTGGGATATACGAGCCCCGATGCAAAATAGTTCGTCTAGTATGGAAAGTAGTGCAAACCCTAAAATATAGAAAGCAAATATTGGTAAAATAATTAAGAACGTTTAATAAAAAGTAAACTACAATTTGAGAAACATTTTAAAGTTTATTTTAACATAACTGAAATTCTTTCATGACTTTACATAACATAAAAAACAAAAAAAAAACATTTTAAAAAACATAACGCAAATGTATTCGTCTACCCTTGTCACTCACGCAAAATAGTTCGTCTACCACTTAGTTGTGTCGCCTTTGCTCTCAATGACAGCTTTAATGCGAAGAGGCATGGTTGCAACCAACGCTGCACACTCCTCAGGCGTAATTGACTCCCAAACATCCAAGAGTTTAGCCTTTAAGTCACTCTTCGATCTTGATGAATTTTTACGGAGAACCTTTTTTATTTTTCACCATAGGGTTTCGATCGGCGACAAGTCCGGGCTGTTAGATGGCCATTCGATTGTAGGGATGCTTTTCGCCAGTAGCCACGTCTTTGTTGTCCTTGTAGTATGGCAGGAAGCACCATCCTGTTGAAAAATGAAGGAATCTTGATGCTTGTGAGACTTGACGGAATAGAGGGCAGTAAATTCTCTTCCAAAAGGTTTTGATACCTTGCAGCATTGATAGAACCATCCACAAACTGCATACTTGGTGGCACCTTGTGCAGACATGCAGCCCCATATCATAAGAGACGCTGGAAACTTCACTTTGCGTTTGAGACAATCAGTATGAAATGCCTTATTTTTGTTCCGAATCACATTTTTCCTTTCATCGCCGACTGTCACTTCAAATTTGGACTCGTCACTCCAAATGATACTACGCCACTGATCGGAAGTTCAATTTAAATGATCACGAGCAAACTTCAACCTCTTTTTCTTTTGTACAGCAGTCAACAGTGGTTTCTCCTTAGCGGTGTAAAATCCGTAACCCATTCTTTTTAGGACTCTTTTGCAAGTATCAACTGAGACGTCTTTATGAATCATGTCCTTCCATTGCACCGTGAGTTCTCCAGCTCGAGCACGACGATTATTTTTGATAATTTTCTTCAGGATTCTGTTTTCTACTGTACTTGTGATGCGTGGTCGACCAGTTTTCTTCAAACAAGAAGTCGTTCTATTCTTTTTATAGTGCTGAATGATAGATTGGACTGTAGACCTGGGAAGTATCAAGTCTTTAGATATTTGGTAACTTGATTTGCCAGCATCGACGCCATAAACTATTCGCTTTCGAAGCTCTTCACACACGGGTTTGCCACGACCCATTGTTATTTGAAAACTAATGAAAAAAAGCTGAAATTTTCAGAATTTATACTGTCTCACTTGACAAATGACACAGAATTACTTTTACAAATTTAAATTATGCTACATAATTGTACAAAGAAGGAATAATCTTATTTAACTCACCGATAGACGAACTCTTTTGCATGGATTAACAATTAGACGAACTATTTTGCTTATAACTTCTTCGAATTTAAAACAGGATATGTATAAATTTAAAAAAAATAGTTTATTGTTTCATAATTAAAAAATGGCATAAGTAACGCGACATGTGATAGTAGAACAGCTTAATATTTTATATAGATATACAAAAATAATGAAGTTAGAAAAAATCTCACAGAGAAAATTTCACACTAGACGAACTATTTTGCATCGGGGCTCGTATATATAAAACGCGGTTATTAAATTTTGGTATAGCACACAGAGGCATATTACGAGAAAATTTAAATTTACCAAATTACAGATTACAAATTGTATGGAAATGACAGTTTTCAATGACCGTGTCAATAATACGCCACCTGCCGTGAAAAGGCAGTAAATCATCCCCATCATGTAGATGAGTTAAAAATTTGACTAACAGTTTCTACATACGTGGTTAAGGGAGTCTTGTTTAGTAAAAGAGATAAGCAAGAAGTGTCATCCCTCAAAAATTAGGTTCGTCAATTTTTCGTTTATTATTTTTGGTATAACTTCGGGATAAACATTGGATTTATTGAAGTAATCTAAATCTTGTAAAATTCGACCTGCATTTAAAAATCAGTGGTATATTTTTGGAAGTCCTGTATATTATTGTTTTAACCGTTGTTGACTGAGAAAGTCTCTTGGGCATGATGGGGTCTAATCACCTGATAGTGCCAGAGGTGTTGTGATCGAAATCACAACGCCTCAAGCCAATTGGTAGTCTTCGGACTTAGTCACGTGTGACTGACTTTGTCCCGTTCTACACTTCGAAATTCATGCATTCATTAACACGAATCCAACACTATTTATGGATGTTTGCTATTAATATTCGCATAGCATTACCAGACACGCCAACCTGTCTGCGTATGCGCATACTGTAATCAAACACCGCTATACTAGAAATAGGTTTGTGGATTTGTCGTGCTTCCTGTTATCTGGAGCTGAGCTTTTATGGGCCCTAGATAACCATAAGTAGAATAGTACAATAGGTGGGTGGTAGGATAACTACAACACATTTCATATTTTTACAAACATATTAGGGAACGTACTCATACTACGTGACCCGTTTAAGGGGGGGAGGGCGTAGTCGATTTCGCCGAGAGAAATTTCGCACTTTTTCGACCTATCTTTGAATATGGCACGCAGTGTTTAGTGCTTCTTAAACTCAGTTTGGCGCTGACGCCGTATTAATAAAGACAAAAAATATGAGTCAAATTATTTTCATTTGTTTCACTTTCTGCCTGCGAAGTGATTAATAAGTATACTTGTCAAAACTACGTAAAAACTTTTTTTAATGTCTTGGCATATACTACGAGTGGTCATCAAGGGAAGGGGAAAAAAAATTGCATCGGCCGTGGTCAATATTGTTATTATTGATGTGAAACATCTATTGCGGAGGGAGGGTAAAATCGGTTGTTAGCGTGGCGACGCTTTTATTGTACCTACTTGTTCCGTTCAAATCTTGAAATTTATATTTGACACACTTCACGGTTTCCGATTGAGCTGAAATTTTACACGCATGTGTATATCACGTGATAATACAATATTATGATGACATGGAGCTGATCTGATGACGGAGCTGGAAGGTGGACATAGGAACTCTATAATAAAACGGCGCAACCCCATCGAGTTTGGGCTCGTATGATTCGTCTTGCCGAGTACTTTGTGCCTAGATGGTATCCAGGGACTGATGATGAAGCTGGAAGGTGGCCATAGTAACTGTACAATGAAATGACGCAACCCCGTCGAGTTTGGACACGTTTGATTTCAGATGTCTTCTTCAGATGGTATCCAGGGTATGATGATGGAGCTGGAAGGTGACCATGCGCAACTCTGTAATTAAATGGCGCAACTCCATCGAATTAGGGCTCGTTTGAAGTGTCCTGACTAGAACTTCAGTCATAGATGATATCCAGGATCTGATGATGGAGCTGGAAGGTGACCACAGTAACTCTGTAATGAAACGACGCAACACCATCGAGTTTGAAATTATTTGATTCGTCTGACGAGTACTTTGTCTTTAGATGGTATCCAGGGTCTGGTGATGGAGCTAGAAGGTGGCCATAGGAACTACGTTATAAAACGACATAACTCCATCGAGTTTGGACTCGTATGATTTATCTTGACGTACTTTGTGTCTAGATAGTATCTAGGGTCTGACGATGGAGCTGGAAGGCGGCCACAGTAACTTTGTAATGAAACTACGCAACCCTATCGAGTTTATACTCGTTTGATTCGTCTTGAGGAGTACTTTGTCAAGTTATTATCATTTTATTTCTACAAAATAATTTTGATGTTTCACATCTGCTAGACGTCCCGCGACGTCTAGTTTTTTTTTATTATATATCTATACTAGCTGACCCGGCAAACGTTGTTTTGCCATATAAATTATTTCTAGAGAATTTTTAGGGAATTTCTAGCGTAGAAAAAAATAACTACCTTATATGCGAAATCAAAAAAAATTAAAAAAAAAAATTTGGTCCAAAATATTAAAAAAAAATTGTGGTGGGGACCACCCTTCTCACTTAGAGGTATGAAAAATAGTTTACATCCTATTCTCAGACCTACTGAATATACAAAATAAACAATAACACAAAATTTCATAAGAATCGGTCAAGCCGTTCCGAAGGAGAAAACACTGACACGAGAATTCTATATATTAGATTAAGCGAAATTCAGAAGACGCGGGGTTAATACCACCTTTTTCTATTTACACTACTTGTATAATTATAATATTCTAATAACTACAAAGCACTTATGATATCCTAGTTATGTAAAGATTTAAACATTTGATGTAGCTGTACTCCATGTAACATAGAAAGTTTTATAGAAAATGTTACAAGTTAATTTTAATTGTAAAGTCAAAAAAACTGTGTTGGAGTAACATTTTGTAATTAAAATACCGTTATTAAATAACGTTTCCTTTATTAGTGCAAAACGGCTATATCACAGCATTCAATGTGGACGTAATATTTGTATAATTAAATGATCATTATCTCCGCTACAATATTTTTTTCCAAACATTACTATTCAGCATTTGAGCAAGGATCTCCTTTCTAAAGAGAGGCACACACTCGAGAATTTTCTACAGAATTTGTTAAATCTACAAATAATAGAGAATTGATGTTGCCAGCCTACGGAGGCCCAATATTACATTGTAAACCGGTAACCATCTCGGTGCCTACGACACAAGTGTTTGTACACTTAGTGTGGGTACCACAGGATATCTCTTTGGCTTATGATTTATAAAATGTTCCTATGTAAGCATTTTTTTGTGTAATTTAAATGTGTTTTGGTAAATAAATAAATTTTAATTTTTAATTGCCTAAGAATTTACTTTGATATTTCAAAGTCTCATCAAAATCTCATATGGCTCCTTTTATTTTAAAAGAAATTATCGGTGTACAAACAACGCTCACCATAGCTCGATCCAAACTTCGTAATTAGATCATTTTAATTCTAGTCAGGTTTTCATTAACCGGGCTCGTGAAAGGACGTCTGTTTCGCCAAATTGGAACTGGTATAAGGAGTCACGTAACGACAAATAGGTCGCCAGAATGTCATAATATTTCACCGTTATTCCGCTTTTGATGAGTTTCTTTTCATACACGCGAAAAATGATAGTTATAGAAATAGTAACAATTTTGAAAACCCTTACATTGAATACAGGGGGAGAAATTGTAGGAACATTATAATGAAAGGAATTTGATTCCATTCGTAATCTCTTTAGTATAAATCTTATTTCCGATTTCATTTTTGAGGTTTTAATGTATTTTTTTAAACAACACCTTGCACTGAGAAATAATCATTGTATCGCGAGGAGACTTCATACAATACCACGGGCACAAAGTACAACACTTGCGGATAACACAAAGAGTTGTCCTGTGTCGGAATAGAACCGACAACACGCGGGCGGGAGGTCAATATCTAAACCACTCCGCCATCTGAGCAGTTAATACAACGCTGAAATATTCTACTATATTTACGAACTGCATAAATACGTCTTTCGCAACTAAATTTGCAGTTAACAAATGAGTCATAACTAATTTACAATTTGGCACACCTGTAATTCATATTTAACGAAGCAGATCCTTTTAATTCTAGAACTGAGTGTAGTGATTGAGTGCAAAAAACTGCAAGATTTCGGGTTAGTTGGCGGCCATGCAGAAAGCGAATAAAAAGCGTTAACGCAACAATTATTTTTTCGTTCTGAGTGCTACAGTATTTTATTCACTCTGAAGAGGAAATTTCATAAAATTTTTGGCCAGTATTTTTTATAGTATGTGTATAAAACGAAGTTAGTGTTTTTCCAGATTTCTTCTTATAAACTACGCAATTGGTTTTATACTATTGTCATTTATATTTGAAGAGTTTTTTGGCTTTGTATGCATTAAGGTGGAACTGCTTAGTGTCATGAAATTTGATAAAGAGAGCTACGAAGAGAACGTGACGTCCGCAGTTTGCCGTTTTTAATCGTAATAGGTCATTCCATCCATCCATCCATCAGCCTTTTAACGTCCACTGCTGGACGTAGGCCTCCCCAAGAATGGGGGATAGTGCCATCATCGCCACGCTTGGCAGGCGGGTTGGCGATCGCAGTAGATGTTGTTAATACTCGAGGGAGTGCTGCTGCACACTCCCCCGGTATTCCCTCAGTCGGCTCTTACGACTCCCATGGGTGGAGGGGTGGGACAACTCTAAAGCCGGCCCCACACGGTCATTAGAGTTTCATCATTCGAGAGTCACGATAGGATAAACTTGACAGATACATCAAAATAATGTACTAGATAATTGTAAGACTTCAAAACTAATTAGTAAATTCCGAACATACGAATTACCAGTCTTTACTAATATTGTAAATGTGAAAGTTAGTTTGTCACCTCTTGACGCGGTACCTACTTAATCGATCATCAGTAAATTATGGCATACATATAGTCCAAAGTACAGAGAAGGACATAGGCTGATGTTTATCCCAGCAAAATGAAGGGTTCCTCTGGGATAGCCATTTTGTGTAGATTATTTTTGCGCCAGAGGGTGACGTCAGAGGTAGCTAGATTTTATACAATAAAAAACGCTGTACTATTATACCGCATCTAATGTTAAGAAGCTATATTACCATGACAGTTGCAGCAAATAAACACAAATAAGTTTTCTTGTTTAAAAGGCAACTAGGGCGGCAACAGCGACGTCGACAACTTGTTCTATTTTATAGGCATGTGAGCCAAAAAGTTGATGCAAATAACTTGGCTGCTAAAAATATAGTAAACATTCGTTATAATGTATGATCAATCAATATAATCCATAGAGAGTAAGTACATTTTATTGTCATATAGTGTGACAAACGTTGCTCTTATGTTCAATAAAACCAAAGGACTAACTCTTGTTTTTTTAACTACACAAAAATTACTTGCGAAGTATTGGCATTAGTCTTTCAAATTCAATTCAAGTAGGTTGTTATAATTAATTGACAATGATATTTAGGACAGCGCTTACTAGGGTATACAGTACACCCTAAGTTTATTGGTCAACAGAATATAACTGGCACTACATAACAAAGTTTCAAAATATCTCAACTGTTCAACTGTAGGATCCAATGTATTCAAGTATGTATAAAAGGACTTTTGTAAAATTAAAGTAAAATCCCGAGGGAAAAATTTAGGGAATGTCAATCAATGCAATTTCGAGACTAGAAGGGCAAGGCTGAACACGTAAACAATTTTAGATATTTTTAGCATTTGACGTGCTTAGCCATATACATTACACACAAAGTGGAAAATGTGGAAATCGAAAATAACAGTCACGAGCAGGATTTCAAACTGCATCTCCTGGATACTGTCCAGATGCTGCTTTGCCAATTCAGCCATCGTGACAATTGCTCCTGACTGCTAATTTCGATAACACATTCATACTTAACGTCTTGGGTGACGCCTGCGCCATCTGTCGGAAGTATTTTCATACATTATACCGACCGATCTTAATTGTAAAATTAAGTTTACCTGGTCAATAATGGGAAATTGGCAAAGCATCTGGACGGTATCTAGGAGATGCAGGTTCAAATCCTGCTCGTGACAGTTATTTTCGATTTTCACATTTTCCACTTTGTGTGTAATGTATATGGCTAAGCACGTGTTTCACGTAAACAATGTACGGTAAATGAGGTTACCTATATCAAAAAGTTTGGAAAAATCACCTTCAAATATCAAGATTACATAAATACCTTATCAAATGAAAAGTATCAATATTTTTGGAAAATAATCTCATAACCCATTGACAAAGAGCCAACACCCTATCCAAGCAATATGCCTACTACTACTTACATATTCATGTATTTTCCACATTGTCACGTAACACAAAGTCATATGTGACAATGTGGAAAAGACATGTACACGGTTTGGTCAGTGTCCAGTAATATTCAATTATTATTCTTGAAAGACCCTCAGTCAATTTATTTTTAATGAAAATATTCATAATCCTTCATCACCTTACATAAATAGCACTACAGCTTAGATAGCTACAGTGTTATAAACCCTAATTTACAGTAAGCCATCATATACAAACACTAGAAAATCTCTACTAGCAATGTTTTTTTTCCACAACATATACTGCCAGTAATATAGGGCAACAGTAGAAATCTACAAAGTGAAGGAGATATTCCACTACGCTGAGCCAAAACAGGTAAACTACAATCTTTACCACAGATGAAATTTGATGTTTCAATAATTTTGAATAAAGGAACGATTTAGCTGTCAATATTCCAACAATTAAAGTCCAACTCTACAGTAAAAACTGTAGTATAACGGACATTGGTGCAATGCGGACAACACAAGTACCAGCAGGTGTACATATGCGATAAAGCACGGAAGCACAAATATGGCTTCGAGATATATGTACGGTTCAACGGTCGCGGATGTAGATTTCATTTGCCAATCAACTTGCATCCAACAATTGATAACATAATAGAAAATAAGTATGGTTTGTTCTCGATGTCAACTATGCTAGAGGTGATCGGATGACAGAATACTGGAGCTTCAAAAATCTTTAAAGATTGAGCAACCATGGCGTGGAATTCTCAGGGAAGAGGAAGGGTGGCAGTCTTTGCTAAACCTGGCATCTGTGTTGGCAGAAGTGACGAGCATAGGAATTTGGATATAAATTAAGCATAACTCAAGATCATATGCGATGATCATGGTGGAAGTTACTTTGTATGCCTGACAGGATCCTAACCACCTAACTGTACGCAAATTGTGAAGGTGATAGATGTTAGTGATTTAAGTTAATCTTGCTGTCCTAGTAGGGACGAATTTCACAGACTGTCAAGAGAACGTATCTGATATGCAGATTACCATAGTTGTATCACAATTTAAATAAGAGATTATAAATTGTGCAAAAACAATATAAATAAATAGAAGTTTTAAAATAAAAAAATAATTTGCAGTATTCTTATGCATAATATAATTAGCTACAATAAATGTGGTAATTATTATGACATTGACACCAAATATGGTGTTACAAACTATTTTAATTTCACTAAGTTGCGGTACAAATTATATTTTTGCTTTAAATCGTGTTTATTTGGCAGCTAATATTACTACTTTTGCTCTTTCAAGATAATGTGTGTTAACTATTTTATGCACGAACCGGGATATGAATTTTCTATTTTGCGTCAATTTTGTTAATTTTCAGTCCTTGTGTCATTTGAAAAAGATTGATTTGATGTAACGTCTCGAATGAATTAGAACTACTGGTAGTCCCGACTGGATGTCACGATTGCATAATTGGCAAAGCATCTGGATCGCTTTTCCAGAAAATGCAGGTTCAAATCCTGCTCATGACTATTATTTTCGTAACACATTTTCGCACTTTGTGTTCTGGAATTAGAACTCGTTTTTAATCTATAAAAATGGTCTATATTTTTCATATATTTCTGCCTTGGTTTAAAATATGTAATGTTTTGCAAGCCTTATCTAACTGTATCTAAAAGTATCGACCTTGCCATGCTAGGTTGCTTACGTAAATAGACATAAGAAACATGTTATGAAAACTTTTATAGGTGAAAATAGATCCGATATGTATATTTCAATAAGCAAACAGATGTTAATCACATGTCACACAGTGTGTTTATGACCTTCGTTGCGATACAACCGGAATGGAGACATAGGTACATAGATTATCCAATACAAAATGAGAATACATAATGCCACTACTTTAATTAATCTGGGAACTAGCAAGATGGATTATTAAATATAATAAAAATAGAAAGAAAGAAATAAAGAAAAGATTTCATTACATCATCGTTATCTTCTCCTTTTTTTTTTCTTGCTTTTTGGTAAGGCGGGAAAAACTGTTCCTAACCGCACACCCCATCGTTCGGGGCAACGAACAGGGTAGTATGGGGCCCTCACCCTCTAAAGAAACCCGCCGTGCGCCGTCTCTCCGCCTTTATTGGCGGGCCACCGGAACCATATTACATTCCTTCAGTGGTATCGTCATCTTCTCCTAGCCTTATCCTCAAACTTTGTTGGGCTTTTTGTCGGCTTCCGATCTGTTTGGTTTCGCTGATCCACCAATTACGGAGCGACTGCTTATCTAACCTCCATGACCTTAGAACAACACCGAATTCAGATTTTTTTATTCAGACCTCAAATACCAAGAACTCATTTGACCGCAGAGCTCCACTGCTTAACGTGCCTTCCGAAGCACGGAAACGGTCGGGAATCCACAAATAGGTTTCACTTTTTGGTCACTTATCTAATGCCGGCTGAGCGAGTTGCTTTCTTGCCGATCGTTCGAGCGGCAAGTGCACAAATAGAGTACGATCTTCTCTAGTCTTCCTTGAAATATTTAAGTTCATATGCAGATAATAGGATAAACTAATAAAAAGACTGTAAAAATTGTATGGGAACTGAATTCAAAACCGACAAACTAAAGGACCTTTATAAGCTTTGCTCAGTCAAAAGCAAAACATAAAACAATTCTGAATAGGTATGTAGTCTCAATTTTGCCACTCTGTCAAATCGTGATTGCTTAATTTGCCTGTAAATTGTATGCTATTTTTTGTGTCGGTTCTAAGATTAAAGAATTGAAAGACACTATGCTGTGTAGCTACAAAAATGTAATGACTTTTCCCATTTTTTTTTAATGTTGGAAATTTGGGAAATAAATGTACACCGGTATTACATTTTGTTACAGCACACAGGCATATAACGAAAAAAAATTAATTTACCAAATTACAAGTTATCAATTGTATGGAGATGACAGTTTTTAATAGCCATGTTGATAATACGCCATTTGCCGTGAAATTATGGCAGTCAACATCCCCATCGTCTGCCAGTCCTTAGTCAAAAACAAAATCAAGCATTATATATCCGGAAATCTAAGGTTATTATCAATTTGGGTACGTATATTTTCGAAGATATTTAATCTTCGTTATTTGACGTTTAGCATTTACCTCATTTTTAGTAGGTACATAGAGTTGTTGTTGCGTGCACACAAACAGTTATATTCATATTCAGGTACATTTGTACGCGATCTCAACTGAATACTGGCAGAAGGCTATCTAAAGGCACAGCTAATTTACTGGTGCTAATTACCACGATTTTGTTTTACTGTTATAAATACGACGCGAAATTGTTTGCAAAAAGTAAAGCATTATTTAAAATCATTCCTCCTAAAACATGGCTTATAATGGTTATAGAATTTTTAGATCTTAGAGCTTATTGAAGAGGAACGTTGAACCCAGTAAAGCATTTAAAAACACATAGCATCACGCCTGTATTTCCCGAAGAGGTAGGCAGAGGTGTATTACACACCCACGATTCGCCAGTTATGTTTAAGTCCCACGTAATAGGGGGCAAGCCTATAGCGCTCTACCTTTTTTTTATTGTATGTAGTGGCAGACGACCTATCTCTTTTTACGAAAAAGCTCAATAACACTGCACGACCCGGGGATCGAACCCATGACTTCATGTTCAGCAGTCGCTTACAATACCGTTGCACCACTGAGGCAGTTAAAAAAATGAATATTAACTTCCAACTTTACTTGTATATTGAACAAGGTCATCTGATTAGCGCACGCTAATTAACACATATTATACAAGAAAAGAATACAGTAGGCTTATTTACAAACTTGTCCGCAAGGGAAAACCTAGCCGAGTTAAAAACAAGCAAACGAGGGGACGCAGCTCAAAGCACTTAGTCAAAATAAGGGAAAGGGGTTCATAATTACGAGAGTACTTCAAAGTTAACAAATAGATCCCTAAGGCAAGAAAGGGACCACGTCATCGCAGCGAACAGCAGAAAAATACGGATCAAAGGATCGATGATCCAACACATATAGAAATACATACCAGGATAAAAAAGTTCGACTTTTTAGTATGGAAACCAAAGGGGGTGTTCGTAGGAGGCAGCATTGCCAAATTTATATCGACCCCTAACGGGTGGAAGGCAACATGGGGCGCGTAAAATGTCCGTTGCCATGACAACCAAGGGCGACAACCCTCCAACGTAGCGTAGCCACGCAATGTTTGCAGAGAAAATTAGGAAACCGTGTAAGACATGGAATGTGTTAATGTTTAATGATCTAGTTACTTTTGTTTTGTTCAATGTTTTTGCTGAAAATTTAAGTAATAGAGCAGTTAGTCTATCGGTAAAACTAAGTACTGCAAGGACATTTTCCATCTATATTTTTTAGCATTTGACATGCTCCGTTACTTTTTAAAGTACCTACAAATTATTTGTAAACAAGGAAAAAGAGATTTTTAGTAAGATCGGGAATCGAACCCGCGTCTTTTCCAATCCAGGGAAGTGCTCTAAGCCACTAAGCTATCGTACTGATCTATTCGGTCATCCCAATCTCTTTTTCCTTATTCACAAATAATTTTTACTGCAAAGAAAAAAAAATTAGCTTTTAGTTTCAAGAAATAAATCTCGCAAGAAAATTTTTGAGTTCAGAAGTTTTCAACGATTCAAAACATGTAAAACTTCAAGAGAAAATGGCGAGAGAGATTAATAAATGACAAATTTAATGTATTTTTTTTTTATTGCCTATGGTGGCAGACTAGCCACGGCCCACCTGATGGCAAATGGTAACCGTCGCTTATTGACTCGACTATACCGAGAGTCAAGCTCACCATTTCATTTTTCACATAATGAAATGAAAGAATAAACGGTTTTCTCCTGCTACAACCAAAACACACCGATGTGCTTCATGGTACACGGGAGATGATGATACCAACCCAATCGGGCCCGATAGCAAGTGAGAACTCCCATTTGGTACCCAGCCCTACCACCAGTAATGCAATGGGTGATAATTGCTAACTTTCCTTAGTCGCTTCGTGCGACACCCGTGGGAAAGAATGGGGTGGTGAAACTTGTATTTTTAGTCCGTCACCACTTCATTGTTTGACTGTTGTTTTAAGTATCATTAGGTTATTATATAGCGTTAAAATCGTAATAATTTCAAATCACTCATAAACGCAATTGAAATACATTAGTGAAAATATTGTTTGTTTGTAAAAATTTTTGATGTGAAACATCTAATGCGGAGGGAGAGTAAAATCGGCTGTTAGCGTGGCGACGCTTTTATTTTACTTGTCCCGTTCAAATATTACAAGTTACATTTGACACACTTCCCGGTTTCCGATTGAGCTGAAATTTTACACACATCTGTATATCGCGTGACAATGCAACATTATGATGACATGGAGCTGATCTGATGATGGAGCTGGAAAGTGGACATAGGAACTCTATAAAGAAACGGCGTAACCCCATCGAATTTGGGCTCGTATGATTCGTCTTGACGAGTACCTTTTCTTTATACGGTATCCAGGATCTGATGATGGATCTAGAAGGTGGCCATAGGAACTCCGTTATAAAACGACATAACTCCATCGAGTTTGGGCTTGTATGATTTGTCTTGACGAGTACTTTGTCCCTAGATGGTATCCAGAGTCAGACGATGGAGCTGGAAGGTGGACACAGTAACTCTGTAATGAAACGACGCAACCCTATCGACTTTATACTCGTTTGATTCGTCTTGAGGAGTACTTTGTCAATTTATGATCATTTTATTTCTACAAAATAATTTCGATGTTTTCACATCTGGTAGACGACCCGCGACGTCTAGGTTTTTTTATAGAACTGATACAACTTGAAAAATAGGTGCTAAATACAACAAATTATATTTGATAATATCGTGCATGCATCATTTCAACTTTTCGCAGCGCGGGTTTTTAAATACAAAGTAGCTACATAATATATATTCAACAATTTTTAAATTTAATAAGATCTCTCTAAGCAGCCACTGACACAATTAATGCCTGTGAAAACAAAGGGCTACGTGCCTTTAATGCAATTACTAGCATCTACACAAAGCCTAGGCAATCGATGCGTCTAGACGGCCAAGGGACGCCAATGAAAGCATTAAAATTTTCTGCACATACAGATATAATACACCATTGTCCACAGTAAAGGCTAACTGATATTGAGTAGCTACATTGATTTAATACATTATTCTTCCACGTAAAATAGCATTTATTAAAAATTTTTGACAAATACTTTTAAATAGCTCACGCTAATAAGCTACTTGTAATTGCTTTGTAAAAAAATACCTCTCTTTTCTCTTAAAATGAATTCTCTTTTTCTCTTATTAGTGTGTCGCTAACTCCGGTGCTTAGACGAACTATTATAAAGAAATATTCGATAAAGGGACCAAATATAACACGCCTTTATTCTCGTATTCCAGTTTTATGACAACACACTACCTCGCTACTCAGGGACGCCGAATAAAGTTCTCAGACGCCACGATCCAGACTTAAATTGTAAAATATTTTAGAGCGCAAAGGGGAGTTAGACTTTCAAATATTGTTTGTTGCAACTCGAAAGAGTTGGGTGAAAACCTTGGGGTCAGAGAGTATATCCAAGCTATATTCTCATTATTATCTGCACCGTTGAAACAGCGGAGAATATCTCTCGGACAGTATGTTAAGTTTATGCTGTTGGGAGGGGTAGATCTCGTCGCACGTTCTCTTACAAAATCAGAGGAATTCTCGAGAAAGGTCAGATCAGGATCCCTTAACCGACGTGCATCTATGAAGAATATAATGAGAGACGAGGCAAAAGAGGTGAACCAGAATCGAGGCTAGTGGAAACCAGTTGTCTCTGCCTACCCAAAAGGCGTAAGTCTATATGGAAATTAAAATTAATTTGAAAAAAATATTCGTTTTACATGAATTCATTAAATACCATTTAAAGTGTTATTAGTGTACTTCCACACTTATTCCGATTTCATATTTTCAAATATAACAGTGACATATAAAAATACTTTGGAAAATCCAAAACTGCACGCTTCATAATCTTAATTTTTCACAATAAAATTGATTATTTGATAAGTAACTAATAATGTATTGGTCTTACTAAGTAGTTTTCAATAAATCACATAGATAGCGCTAATTTTAAAAAGTACTAATGTGGGTTTCATGTCTTATACGCCATCTAGCGCTAAATTTAAGAAGTTCTAATATATTGGTCTATAGAAGTAGTTCTATAAAATAAGGTATGGGCTGGTTAGCATAGCGCTGGTTTTAGTGTATCACTGTGCCATCGAGTCGAGCGTAAATATTCACAATATTTGTATTTATTTAATAACAGTTAAACCACATCGAATCAGACCGTGAAAAGTAATAGGGCTCTATTCGTAATTGTACCGAATTTAATGAGAAAAAAAGACTAGATTAGTAAAGTATTTCGGTTGTTATCGTTTAACATACATTACCTACAACAAACGGACGTCCAAGACAGAACTTTTTTTGAACAGTTTTTTAACTATTTAGATATTTTTATATATATTTTTAGCATTTGACATGCTCAGCAACTTACATTAAACACAAAGTGAAAAATAAGAAATCGAAAATAACAGTCACGAGCAGGATTCGAACCTGCATCTCCTGGATACCATCCTGGAAATCCTGAGCATGTCAGATGCTAAAAATATATATAAAAATATCTAAATATTTATAGGGTTTGCGTCATTATTAGGTAAAATCTTAATTGTAAAATTAAGTTTACCTGGTCGGTATAATGTATGAAAATACTTCCTTTTTAAACGAACATAAATAAATCGAATAACAAACAAAACTAGACGTCGCGGGACGTCTAGCAGATGTGAAACATCGAAATTATTTTGTAGTAATAAAATGATCATAACTTGACAAAGTAAGTACTCCTCAAGACCAATCAAACGAGTATAAACTCGATAGGGTTACGTAGTTTCATTACAGAGTTACTGTGGCCACCTTCCAGCTCCATCGTCAGACCCTGACTACCATCTAGAGACAAAGTACTCGTCAAGACAAATCATACGAGCCCAAACTCGATGGAGTTATGTCGTTTTATAACGGAGTTCCTATGGCACCTTCTAGCTCCGTCACCAGACCCTGGATACCATCTAAAGACAAAGTACTCGTCAAGACGTATCAAATGATTTTAAACTCGATGGTGTTGCGTCGTTTCATTACAGAGTTACTGTGGTCACCTTCCAGCTCCATCATCAGACCCTGGATCTCATCTATGACTGAAGTTCTAGTCAGGACATTTCAAACGAGCCCTAATTCGATGGAGTTGCGCCATTTAATTACAGAGTTTCGCATGGCCACCTTCCAACTCCATCATCAGACCCTGGATACCATCTAAAGACAAAGTACTCATCAAGACGAACCAAACGTGTCCAAACTCGACGGGGTTGCGTCATTTCATTGTAGAGTTACTACGGCCACCTTCAACAAGTAGGTACAATAAAAGCGTCGCCACGCTAACAACCGATTTTACCCTCCCTCCGCATTAGGTGTTTCATATCAAAAAGAAAAGCATGAATAGTTCAAGAGAATAAAATGTGTAAGATAGAAAGTGCTGCCTTTACAGGAGAGTTATCTAGTAGCTGTAAACATTTTATGGCTAATGTTGGGCGATAAATTTAATATGATTTAAGTATAATATTTGGAACAGATTATTCGAAACGACTGTAAACAAATATTACAAAATTTTATATTTCGTTCACTTGTTTTTAAGATGAATTGATTTATATCTAAGATAAATATGCAAATAAATTAAATATTTTAGATTGCCAATCTCGCAACCTCTACGAAACCATGTGTAAGTATGTAATACTGCTTTTAATTTATACTTTCTAAATTATATACCAAATTTAAGCTATTTTCTTCCCCTTATGAGACATGTCACATGACAGCTTACCTGTGTAAAAGTAGCAGCGAACTAAACAAAATTGTTTAAAAAGGTAATTGATAAAATGTTAATTCAAAGCACATTTTGATTGGCAACCAGGCAGAAATGTATAATCCTATTAATAATTATTTATAAAAAATAAGCTCTATTAAAAAAGCGGGGGCCAAATTAGTGCTAAAAACCCACCGTGCACCCTCACTCGCCCGGTGCTCGACGGACCACTAGTATTGCGTATATTCACTTCAGTGATCCGCGCGGCGGCTAGCCCCATTGGGCTTCCTCTCTGAGTGACGTACCCACACACCTGGGGCGCCGCAACCTTCGCTGTAGGCTCTACGCGGGCGGAGGACAATCAGTCGGATCTTAGACTAGCACAATGTTAACTCAAACGAACAATAAAATAATGTCTCATCCGATAAATTATGAACCTTATCACGCGACACATACTGGTACGCTATGCTCAATTTTTTGCCAAACAACTAATTCTATCTAACGCTGATGAAAGCCATTAACAAAACCATAACAGCGTCCAATAAATCAATTTATTTCGAGATTAATAATTTATTTGGTAAAATGAACCTACAAAATACAACAATCCGCCATGATGTATTATGCCATGATATCTTAAACACCAATCAGTGCGAATGACGTCACGTACTAAGGCGTGACATCATTCGCTCTGAACGTTATTGCAAAGTAGTGTCTTACATTCTCTTTGACTCTAATGTTTAAACTGTTGCCGTACTGAGGCGTGACGTCATGACAAATGGCGTGCGTTTTGAGGCGTTTGAAATTTAAAATTTAAATTTAATTTTATTGCATAAAAAAACCAATATTTTTACAGAAATATGTAATATTTTTCAGTTATGAGATAGGTACTTCTGAATATCATAGAATAGTTTGAAAAACAGTCATCATGCCTATTCAAGATTCCTGTTATTGTTAAAACGGTTAAACCAGCCATAGTTTAATTCTTTGTTTTATCACCCTAAACTAGGCTAGTTAATAGACGTGACGACGATATTCTTCGCATATTTGCATCACCACGATTTAAATTGTCTACAGGCAGTAAATACTTGCGTTTAAAGTATGGGGCCGTTGGCAATCACGTTATACTAAATTCCGCTCTTATGGAGCAGCTTCTCGGCTATCGTCACATTGACTCACAACTTTTGAGTTTCCCTATAAAATATTACGTTACAAAGTCTAAAACCACTGCCTTTTCTTATCTTGTAAAAACCCTGTAGTTATAGAACCTTGCTTATCCCAGCACGAATGGACCGGCTCAATCAAGGAGTACCAACCTCTCACAAAAGATCAGCGTGTAACAACGATAGTTATACCGTCGTGTTTCGTATGGTTAGTGAGAGCGCTGGAGGACCAAACTCCCTCTCTATCCTCTCCTTAGTATCCTACCTATCCTCTACTTAGCATCCTTCCTATCCACTTTCTATCCCAATTCCTTGGAGATGGCGACGCGCGAGTGATACCATGGTTTTGCTAGCGTTTATAGGCTACGGTAACCGCTTACCATCAGGTCGGCCGTAAGCTTGTTCGCTACTAGTATAAAAAAACTACGTACAAGTTTCCTTAGGCTCTGCCGCCCTATATCATATTTTGTCACACGAAATTTAATTTCAGACCACTTATTCAACGCCTATCGAGTCTGTTAGACTAATAATGGGCAATTACTAGATATCAAACTTCGAAGACTAATTAATCACTGCTTGAACATGAATCTACCCCCAATTAAAATATTTCGAAATCCTTGATACTTGATTACTGTCATCAAGAACTCTCTTTGGAAGAACCTTCTAAAGATTATATAAAACTAGGCGATTAATGAAAATAAATGTATTTTCAATAACAGAAACTGGAAAGTTTATTAATACCGTTCAAATTTAAAGAGAAATTATTGTCTTAGGAAATGATTAATTAATTAATGATTAATTAAGGAAATGATTTTATATCTCTGAGTAAAACGCATAAATTATTTATTAGACATGATAAGTAGTACCTTTTGCTTGAAATATTATGTTAATTTAAGTTTAATAGTAAGTAGTTCTGAAAAACATGAATATAATAATTTTGTGTGAAACACGATGTCACAATGATGACACGTGTCTCTTCAAATAGATCTCAAGTTTTAATCTCACAAGCTAGTGCAAAATTCCAGATTGAGGGATATTTTAGACAACGCCAGTGCTTCAGAGCTATAATGCTCTAAACTCTAAAACATAATAGTGTAAATTAATTAATATAGGTACTATTAGCAAAATGTTATTGTACTAATGTTGCAGTATTATTACAGGACTAAACATAAAGACGTTTTTGCTAAGTAGCCAGAATCCCAAATATACATAATAACACCCTGATAGACATTTAAAAGGTCAGCTGCCAGCCTCAAAATGGTTTCTCAGCTTAAACGACTATGACCTTTTCGGCTTTAATAAAATTACATCGTTTTGGTGATCGTGGTATCTGGCCCCATTAGTGCTTTTTACTAATCAGAAGAGAAACATGAGTATACGACAAAGACAATATCTATAAATCAATTTACAGCTTAATACAATGTAGAAAATTAAGCCAGTACCTAAGTACCGTGTGCTAGTATGATTGTATGTACTTATATAAAAATTAGCCTTTGCCCGCGACTTCGCCGCAGCCACAAGCTAGTTTTTAGGTTTTATCTCAGGTTCCCGATATAGTAGCGGGATAAAATGTATACCAGTTGTTAAGTCTAATCAAGAGCTACCAAATAAAAAAGTTGCCTCAAAATCCGTTCAGTAGTTTTTGCGTGATGCGCGAACAAACAAACAGACAAAAATTCTACAAAAAATTGATTTGTGTTTAGACACGCCTATATAGCCTATAAGAGCCTCCGCACATTATGGCCACCAGTCGCTGCTACTAAACGCGACCACCAGTGGTTCAGTCAGACCACTCACGGCGCCACCAGTGGCAGCCACTGGTGGCTGGCCACTTGCGGCATACTCGACAGAGGCGAACGACAAAACGCGGCCACAAGTAGCGAGCGTAGTCGACACCCGCAGCTTGCGGCTCGGACGCGGCCACACAAACGCTCGGTGTGCGCCGATGCTAAACAAAATGTATAGAGAAACGCGTCCGCAACTCTAAGAGCCCCCGCACATTGAGCCACTAGAGGCGACCACACTAGAACGACTAGTGGCCGCCACAAGTGGCAGCCACTGAAGGCCGCATCCAGCCACCAGTGGCTGCCACTGGTGGCGGCGTGAGTGGTATGACTGAACCACTGGTGGTCGCGTTTAGTAGCGGCGACTGGTGGCCCTAATGTACGGAGGCTCTTAGAGCGAGCGCACATTGAGCCACTAGAGGCGACCACACTAGAACGACTAGTAGCCGCCACAAGTTGCGGACGCGTTTCTCCATACATTTTGTTTAGCATCGGCGCACACCGAGCGTTTAAGTGGCCGCGTCCGAGCCACAAGCTGCGGGATTCGACCGCGCTCGCTACTTGTGGCCGCGTTTTGTCGTTCGACCCGCGCGCACACACAGCCACATTCACCGGCTTCTCCCTTGTCCTTCACTTGAACAACTGCCGCAAGTGGCAGCCACTGAAGGCCGCATCCAGCCATCAGTGGCTGCCACTGGTGGCGGCGTGAGTGGTTTGACTGAACCACTGGTGGTCGCGTTTAGTAGCGGCGACTGGTGGCAATAATGTGTCTTACAGTCATTTTTTTCAAATATCTTAAATGTACAGACACAGCTCTGTTACAGCTTTATAATAGTATAGATATATCTATAAAATATGCATAAATTTTCACATTAATTGACAATTACAAATTATGATTTAAAGATAAAAACTTATACTTACATTCTATAAGCGTTGAGAGTCTTCGACATTATACGGATGTTGCAATTAATAGCGAATATACAAACACTGCACTAGCACGATGCTATCATATTATCATCAATTCATCACACACAATAACTGTATTATTGATAATCGTATAAAAATACTAAGCGGGTTGTTATAATACTATCCAGCTAAAACGGTACAATTGGTTTGGTCACAGCATGGCCGTTGTGTGACCTTGGAAGGAACATACGCATTGAATTAAGTAATACATAGAAGATTGCGATCCACCGCTTATCCTATCACGAATTGAACCAAATCAAAGTCCAAATAAAAAAACTGTACTGTAATTATAATCATTTTTGAATAAGCACCAATACCGCTATGAATTTAAAATTAAAATAATGATCATTCGTCTATTTAAATTTGATCGTCATCAATATTGCGAGTAAAAGCTGTAAATGAAAGCGGTTCGACATTGAATTATATGAAAGCTATTTTTTTACAAGAATTTATGATTTCTTCAGTTTTTATTGGTATAAAGCTATGCTTAGACGCCAATGTCAGAAAAGATATTTTGTACAAACGGTATTTTACACAAATGATGCACCTATTTTATTGTACAATGATGAAATTTCGAAGTAATCCGCTATTAAAACGTATCGTATTTCTTTTATAATATCCAAAGCAATTCAAATACAGTTAAAAGCCGCCATTTTTAAAAACTAAAATCAGAATTCATGATTTGACGGACTGCAGATGTAATATTGATTGCCTTGAATTCAGAACTGGTTACACACAGTTAGAACTGATTTCCTGTACACCAAAAACTCTAATTTCAAAGTAAACTGTTTTGAAATTACAGCCGCGGAACACACTTAACAACCGTTTTATTATCTATTCAGGCTCAGGTCATCCACGTGCGTTTTTGGCACAGATCAAGCGGGAAAAATAACATGTTGCCAATCGTTGCACAAGGTTTGACAGAGATGCACCAATGTTTTTCTCTGATGTTGGTATGAGATAAGTATATGCTGAAAGGTGAAAATAGACGACTCCTACGCAACTTAGCCAATCGCATATTGTGTCGTTGATCCCTTCATATAGCTTCCTTTGTTTTCGTTTCATATCTGACGCTGTCTGTCGCTGTAATAATAGTTTTTGTGAGGTTGCCAAGGGCATTTGCGAAGCTGGTCCAATTAAAAGCTGATTTTAATTGGAGTATCGAACAAAATTGATCTTGCTTGATTGGATAGTATTTCAGAACTGCATAAGAATGAACTTTAGACTACTAAAGGATTTTCTTGTTTTCAAGCTCATTATAAAATTAGCAATGACGTTTATTTTAAATAAATATAACGGATACATCGTCACCTTGTATATTTACAAAGTACTGAATACCAACAATATGAAAGTTAACTATAATTGTATTTTGTATATAACACGCTTTTATTAGCTTCATCTCTGTTTATCTATATAACGGAATCTTTGAACGAAAGTTTCATCTACTTCGAATCTGATTAAATTAAAACAACACTTATTAAGGAGCAACGAATTAAGAAGTTTGCCCGTTTTTATTGTTTCTTTTTTTTATTACAAACCCGCACTATCAAAAGAAATGAATCTTTTAAATAAAAGTAAGTGCTTTTGATGTTGTTTCGATACAAAGAAAAAAGAAAATAGGTCATTATAATTTAAAAAACTAAAAAAAGCACGCTTTAGTAGCGGGTTGTAGTTAAAGTACAAAATAATATTTTAATAAACTGGCCTTTGCCCGCGCGTCCCCCGCACACTAAAGTTAGTTTTTGGGTTATGTCTCAGGTTCCCGATATAGTAGCTAGATAAAACATAGATATACTAGTTTTAAGACTAATCAAGAGCTATCAAACAAAAAGGTTTCATGAAAATCTGTGAGTAGTTTTTGCGTTATGTGCGAACAAACATACAGAAAAAAAAATAAAAAAAAATTGTATTCGGTTCAGAATCACCACATGCCATTTTTTCTCAAAAATATCTTCAATGTGCAGACATTGGTTCTGTTATAGCTTTAATAGTACAAAGTAGTTATTGTAATAATACAATATTATTTTCTTTTTTCTAAGTCAACTAGATTAAAGCGTGTTTTTAGGGCAAAATAGATGAGCAAGGACCTTGGCAAGTGGAAATCCCTTGTCTCTAGCTACTCCTCTGAGAAAAAGGCGTAATTTTATATACATAAGCAATAGTTCAAATAGCATCACTGTCCTCCCAAAAACAATCACGGAGACAAATAACGCTTATTCTTGATACGTTTGCTTAAATGCGATAACGGTGTTAATTAAACTCGTTAATTGCATATCTTTAAATTAGAATTAGATTAACAGTTGACGTTTAAATTACTTTACTTATTAGCCTAAATTGTTTTTATTAGAACATTTACCTTTGAGTTATTAAGTCTAAAATAAGAATAAATATGTAGATAAAATCACTAATTAGTGGACATTGGGATATTCACAACTTTTTAATTAATCACGGTCTAATCATTACAGTATTTAATTTTAATGTAGGTATTTTAATTTAACAGACACGAGGCAAAAATGTTGTTAACGAATGAAAAAAGGTAAAGGACGACCAATAAAAAAGTCAATCAAAGAAACTAGAGTAATTCCAAGTAGAAATAGAAATATTATAATTAGATATTTTTCAATTTGATGACTAATAAAACAAAGCTCATAAATTCAAATAAAGTAAAACTATATAACTTTATGGTAACGAAATAAACTATGAAAGCTAAACTTAGTGCAATGGTATGTTTTCGCACAAACGAACGACGAAAGCGAGTAGGTATGAAAGAGAGTATTGGTGTAAAGATGCGATAAGGAATGTTCTGATGGTTCGGACATGTGGAAAGACTGCCGGACGTGCGACTGGTAAAGAAAATATACAATGCGAAAGTGGAAGGATGTAGGTACAGGGAGAAACCGATACCAAATAGGTCATGTATCGAAGGAAGATGGAGTCAGGAGTCTCCGAAACCGGCGAGCGTGTATGAAGAAAATTATGAATGTTGAGGAAGCGAGCGATGTATGCAAGAATAGAGCCTTTTGGCACCCTGTTCTGTCTGCCAACCCCGCAAGGAAAATAGAGTATTGATAAGAAAGTAAGTAATATGACATCAAGTCGAATGACTTTGACGGCCAATACTAAATACAGCCTGCATATATATGTAAACAATGTTCAGTATGTGGAACAAATTAATTCATTTGCAATGTAGGTCAATGACCAGTATAAATGCTACCAGTGAGGTACAGAAGAGACATGGATTTTATTGTTAGCCAAGTTACTAAGCTCAGTCTTTCAGCATGCCGTGACTGGGTTCATGTACTTCCTATCCATCCATCCATCCATCAGCCTTTTAAAGTCCACTGCTGGACATAGGCCTCCCCAAGAATGGGGGATAGTGCCGTAATCGCCACGCTTGGCAGGCGGGTTGGCGATCGCAGTGGATGTTGTTAATACTCGAAGGAGTGCTGCTACCCACTCCCCTGGTATTCCCTCAGTCGGCTCTTACGACTCCCATGGGTGGAGGGCGGTCGGACATTTCTAAAGCCGGCCCCACACGGCACAATCTTCCTATATGGGTATCCGACAACATTGGGGAATATAGGTTCTCGAGCGGTGACTAGGATTTAGGACGACGCGGCGTAGCACTGCCTCCTGTCAAGTTGATAGACGACGTAATTAGTGGGCCTATGGATGCAGACGACCCAGGACTGCTCGTATTGGCCTTCGTATTCGGATGGCTAAGAGATAAACTGTAAAACAATGCGTGTGGGAGTTGACATTCAACATCAAAATACCGGGTTCTTATTTTAATCGTATATTTCGTGATAGTTACAGTTTCAGAACATAATACATCTTTTTTTTTTAATTTTTGTCTGTTTGTTGGCATTACGCATACACTACCTAAACGGATTTTGATGCAACTTTTTTGTTTGATTGGTTTTGATTAGAATTAAAAACTAGTATTTATCGCTCTACTATGTCGAGAACTTTTTTTTTTTTTACGCGTGGAAATCCTTTATGGATACCCGACCGCCGGGCAGACGGAGGGGTTATGCAGACTCCCAGTGGAACTGGGCTGCTAAAAAGGCCTTTTTGGCCATTTTAGCAGGCCAGGGGTGAGGTATACGCTCTACGCATGAGTTCCTCCACCCCTAACAGGTCTGGGCCTCCATTACCGGTGGCCCCGTCTGTTTTGGAGGGCTAAGCCCTCCCTCATCGGGGGGCTATGTCGGGAACCTGAAATATAACCTAAAAAAACTAGTATTACATTACATAATAAAGGCGTTCTGTAATCGTAAACACACAAACAGTGATTGACGTCTGCCGCAAAATACTAATAAATCATTGAAAACTCAATTACTTACATTCGACTGATTATATTTTTAGAAGCTTTCTATAAACACCACGAAATTATCTTTCTGAGGAGTCCTTTTTACTAAATACTCAGACAACATAAGAATTTAATTACGAATTGAAGAGTACTTACAGTTTCTGTACTACATTTTTAAATATATCGTTATAACAGAAAGTGCATTTAAAGACTTGAACGGTTTTATTGTGATAACGAGATAAAACTATAATAAAGACCTTACAGACATTCGGCACAGTAGTCGGTCTTTGAGAAAATTACTGTGTAATTACATGTCCCAATTACGTTGTAACTTTCAGTCATTAATCTTCGAGGATCATCATAATAGATGTTAGAAATACTATAAAAATTACACACATAACATTAAAAATTAATCTAGTGATAGAAACTGGCTTGTCCCAGCACGAATGGGCCGGCTGGATGGAGGCAGTACCACCCTCTCACAGAAGATCAGCGTAAACAACGGTAGGCACTCCCACCGTTGTGTTTCATATTGTGAGTGAGAGTGCCGGGGCCCAAACCTCTTCCTTATTATGCATCCTCTCCCTTCCTATGTCTTTAGTAAGAGTTGACGACGCGCGTGTGATGCGTCTGGTATTGCTAGCGTCTCTAGACTACGGTAAGCGCTTACCATCAGGTAGGCCGTATGCTTGTTCGTCACCAGTGTAGTATAAAAGAATATATCATTTGTTTTTATTACGGTATTTTAGATAGATCGGCCGTGTGGGGCCGGCTTTAGAATTGAGCGTGATGATTTCGGCACTATCCCCCATATGAGCGAAACACGTGTTGTGGCGTTGTCTTGGGGAGGCCTATGTCCAGCAGTGGACGTCGAAAGGCTGATGGATGGATGGATGGAGATAGATACAAGTTAAACTATAAGAGTTGACTTTTCTGACAGCTGTACTGAAAGTAATCAACCATTTCAACAGCATCCCGTTGGGAAATCTCGAAGGACGCAAGAGTCTTTGGTAAGTCGGGTAAAAAGGATCACTCTTCGTATTTAAATCAAGCACGGGGTTTATTACACTCCTTGAATTGATAACTAACCAATTGTATGTTAATGACAAGTTCGCCTTTCTGTTTACATTTAAATGTATATGAAATGTTTATCTATACAAATCGCGTTGATTTGACTTAATGAGCGATGTGATTGACCTTACGATATTAATACATGATCCTTGTAATAAAAAAATAAAAAAATATGATGTGGGCTTATGTAAGTAAATACGTATGATATAAATTAAGAAGGTTTCAATGTTTAATGTTTAGTTAAATGTTCTAGTCCAATGTACTTCAGCAAATAATATTATGGCTTCTCTACGGAGAATTTAACTTAAGAGTAGTGTAGGTAAACTAGATGAACAGTTAGTAAGTACATTGGATTTCGCGTTATCACTTTCAATTAACTTGAATTGATTCGTCAGAGGTGTCCAATATTAAGGGCTCCAAAAATGTACTTTGAAGCGGTTTCTCTTTTAAATGAGTGCGGTTAAGGACCAAATTTTGGTCGTCTAACCTAATGAGATTCTTTACGATCAAACTTGCTATAATAACAGTAATTTAATGACTAATGACCCTTATCTTTAATTTAGAATTTTATACAGTATAGTTTATATTAGATCAATACGCATTAAAACTAATTATCATCACGCCATTTCCCTTGCGGGGTAGGCAGAGAGAACAGAGTGCCAAGAGGCTCTATTCTAGCATAGATCTCTCGCTACCTCAACATTCATAATTCTCTTCATACATGTTCGCCGGTTTCGGAGACTCCTGACTCCACCTTCCTTCAATACATGACCGATTTGGTCTAGGTAGGTTAGTCTCTTCCGGTGGCCCGCCAATAAAGGCGGAGAGACGGCACATGGCGGGTTTCTTTAGTGGGTGAGGGCCCCACACTACTACGAAGGGGTGTGCGGTTAGGAACATTTTTTCTCGCCTTAACAAAAAAAAAGGTAGGTGAGTTTCGGTCTCCCCCTGTACCTACGTCCTTCCACTTTCGCATAATGCAGTCCAAACCAATCATTAGTGATCGCACAACTTGATGATAATAATTATTACGATAAAAAGCTGTATAATATTGATAAATGACATTTAATGTTTGAGTTGCCTGTGCAGAGTCTATACATGTCATAGATGCATTTTTTTAATATCAAAGATCTTGGCTAGGCTGGCATTTTTCTGAATAGTAATTACACAGATGGCGTAGTGGTCTAAATACCGGCCTTCCCCTGCCCGGGTGTTGTGGTTTCGCTTTCCACACAGAACAACATGTTTTTTCATTTTTTTCATTGTGTGATTCAAAAATGGTTTTACTGAGTCTGGGTGTACTTTCTGTCCGTGAAATTGTATGCTAGTAAAGTGCCCCGCAATACAAGAAAAAATCCTTAGTGCAGGGTGTAGCCTTTTAAAAAAAATATAGGTGCCACATCCTGTTAATTTTGGTCTCAATAACTGTGGGTTTGGTGTAACGGGGTCCATTTACATTATTATCCTTACTAATATTATAAATGCGAAAGTAAGATTGTTTTTTACGCTTTCACGTCGTAACTACTGAATCAATCATCATGAAATGTTGCATACATATAGTCTGGACCCCAGAAAAGGACTTTGTATCCCGGAAAAATAAATATTTTTTGCAGAGGTAATTAGTGTGTCATAGAATGACGTACTTATATGTATATTTAAGTCTACGCGGATAGAGTCGATATCAATTGTACAATATAGATATCAGATTATGTTGATATTAGGACATTTTGATAAGTGAAATGTTGATTTCCCAATAATTACACAGTCAAGAAAGTATTATTATATCATCGACGTACATAACGATGAGTGTATCGAAGCGTTTCCAAGAATTTTAATTATATCGATCGATATGAAAACTCTTTTCTGCTACAATTTACACTAACATTCACATTTTTTATTGCCTTATCCTGTAAATTTTGTTATAACCAGCAAGCACGTAATACGTAGTTCTAAATACAAATTCATAAATCAAGTCTTTAATATTCTGAATGTTTTGCTCGGCCCTTAAGGAGTCGTAGGGTACGTGACCATAAATAGCCTATAGTATTAACAAAAATTCGACTATCAAATACAAGAATTTCCCAAAATCAACTGGTGCTTCGCGAGGTTAGCGTTTAAACACAAAGCAAACAGACTTAGACAACTTAGTATATTAGATGATTAAATAATCAGTAGCAGATCTAATTTCGCATTCCACGTCGCAATATTAGAAAATGTCGTAAAAATATTTGATGAAAGCAATCGGAATGCCGATGTCGACGAAATTTCGCTTAAGTCCTTCCAAGGCCCATTAAATAAATAATGATAAGAACACTAACACTTGATTTGATATAGAAAACTGGGGACGGTTCTGTAGGACGCGCGAATTTTATTAATTATGGTTTTATTGCCGGCGTACTGCCAAGCGTCGCGACGTTCGATCGCGTCGGTCGCTCGTTGCGTACTACCGTACCGGAGTTAATCGAGCCGCATGTAGTGTGGCGCACGCAGCCGGGTGCCACTCGATTAGCATTATCGAGTCGATAGTTACAATAAGTGGATTACCACTATAAACATGTCTAACATATCACATAAGAATTTATGCCGACTCAATCTTATACCTACACTAGATAATTTCACAACACATGTGGTAGTTAAAAATAGCCTTAAAGATAAACTTTTTTAAGGACTTGGTAATATCACAAATAAACACTGCATAATCGCGAGTACTCTACATGTTTATGAGATTTTTTCGACAACTTTACTACCGTGAGAGACTATGGACAAAATCCTTCTCATCATTGATAACCCGTAGTCAGACAATGGAACAGTACTTAATAGCTTACTTTCTTAAATATCGTCGTCGATTATCTTCATTGTATTTTGAGTAATTAATGGTGGACATTGCCAAAATTGTCTACAGTCTCGATTCTCCTTTTAATAACAATTCTATCTCGCCGTGTGGGGCCGGTTTAAGAATTGTCCCACCCCTCTCTACCCACGGGAGTTGTAAGAGCCGACTGAGGGAATACCGGTGGAGTGGGCAGCAGCACTCCCTCTAGTATAAACAACATCCACTGCGATCGCCAAACCGCCTGCCAAGCGTGGCGATTACGGCATTATCCCCCCATTTCTTGGGGAGGCGTATGTCCAGCAGTGGACGTTTACAGGCTGATGGATGGATTTACTATCCAACAGAAAAAACTAAATAATAACATTATGATATTGCACTGCCCTACTGTTTTCCAATCGTGTTAGGGAGAGTAGGCTCCCCTACCAACGCCCTACTACTACATTTGTAATTTGTGCAATTTCCTCGTATAAGCTGTTACGCACACACGCGCGATTCATAGGGTCACCATAAATCATGATGAGTAATAAAAAAATTAGGGGAATTACAGGGGTGGTACTAAATCCAATGATTTTTATCTTTTGTAATTTTCTATAGTGCTACAATAGGACAACACTATAAGAATAAATTAATAACTAGCCTTTACCTGAGGCTCAAAATGTTTTTAGGTTACATATACATTGTCAGGTTGGCGATATAGTTAGAGGGATAAAATATATACCAGTTTTTAAATCTAACCAAGAGCTATCAAAAAAAAACATCATAATCCGTTCAGTAGTTTCTGCGTGATGCCGAACAAACAAACAGATAAACACACAAAAAAACTGTTGTGGGTTCAGAGACACCTAAATAACCTGAATGTTGTTCTCAAATGTCTTAAATGTACTATCTTTGTTACAGCTTTATAATAGTAAATAATACATCTATAGTGTAATTATAACTGGCGCACGAACTACATATCAATATTATTGTGTAATAAAATAATCTAGTGATATATACTAATAGAATAAAGCAGAATACACAAATATAAACAAAACCATGCGAAAACGAAGTGACATAAACCGAGTGTTACCAGAGTATGATTTATTTTTTCTTTCAGGTGACAACACTATAACACACATTAAAAAATTCGCTTCAATTGTTAGTTGACAATGCGGTGTCTTTCATTTTTTGGTAGGCTGAGCTCCCAAATAAGTTGCGTGATGTAACTGTCTCCTCAGTGACCCTGTATGTAATCCCCGACAGGATTAAAGAGCGAGATCTCGAGACCTTCAAATAAAGAGTTACATAAGGCAAGGTTGCAAGAATCAATACCGAGACGCCGAATAGTCTGCCGAATAAACGAGAACGCACTGTCACGATCAGAGGAATAAATTCCTTAATTTCATGTTGCGTATTACGTAGATATTTAAAAACAAAGGTTTTTTTTTTAAATAGTTCCTTTGCTCCTATAACTTTTTTGCCCAGACAACTTAGCAAAGGTGTTGGCGTCAACACAAATACGTATACCTACCACTACTAGGTACCTCTGCAAGCTATAGATTACTATTATTATTAAATCCTAGCAGTGATCGTTTAGGGGTAAAACAAAGAGATCGAATACGATCCTCATTCTGAGGTCGCCATTTTGGAAAATTATGTGCGTACATTATTATTACAACCAGTAAGTTAAACATCTTGAAGAAACCTGCACGCCTACACTTATGACCATTTGCGAAGTCACAGGACAGTGTATATGGTCTAAATTCCTCTCCTTATGAAGGGAGACCTACTCCGAACAATGGGAAAGTAATAGGTTGTAAAAAAACTAAATCGTCTTTGGAAAATATAACATTAACTATATAAATAAACCTACTTCTATCTGTCATAAATGACTCTAGCCATTTCCCGACTTAGCGATGTAAATCAGCGCGGTACCATATGCTTTGTACTTATACCGATACGACACTGAATTGCTGATTTTCATGGATTTGTGGCATATATTTTGCAGTATAGCTATACAATGAATTTTATTCCATTTTATATTGATACTGAATGTTTCTATTGAGATGCAGTACGATACGATTCCTCTCTGCTCCCGCAATACCAAGCCGAGATCATGAAACACTCTTTGAAATATAGGCTCTCGGTAAACTTTCGGTACCACGTATGCTAGCTTGGCGCTGCCACACCGACAAGTCGGGAAAGGACCTTTTTTTTTGTTAAGGCGGGAACAAATATACCTAACCACACCCCATCGTTCGGAGCAACGAACAGGGTACTGTGGGGCCTTCACTCACTAAATAAACCCGCTGTGTGCCGACTCTCCGCCTGTATTGGCGGATCACTGGAACCGTGTTATATTACTTCAGTGGTATATCAGGAAAGGACCTGAGTCGAAGTCATGAAAACATCCAGAAAATAGTCAAAATAAACCTGCAAATAAACTGCAATCCACATGTTGTAACTATGGATAATTAACTCATCTGCCAGATAATCTATACCTACTTATACTTAAAGAAAAAGATTTGTTTGTTGCGGATAAACTCAAAAAGTACGGAATCGCTTTTAAAATTCTATTACCAATAGAAATCTCTATTGTCTAGAATCTAGACTGCACAGATGGCGGAGTGGTTTAGAGACCGGCCTCCCAACCGAGTGTTGTGGGTTCGATTTCCACACAGGTTAACTCTTTGTGTGACAAATGGTTGTTCTGAGTCTGGGTGTACTTTGTATCCATGATATTGTATGTTTGTAAAAGCCCCCCGCGATACAAAGATTATGCCTAAGTGCAGGGTTAAAAAAAATATATATTTTAAACTGTTCTATATCAATTGTTTGAACATTGGTATATTGGATTTTTTTATTTACTATGTAATTGTAATAAGTTAAGGTATAAAAAAATCCCGTGTGTATTTCTATTCTGAAGACCACGCGGATGAAATCGCAGGCATTCAAATAAACACTATAGCAAATGTGCAAAAACTGGCCTCATGCCATTAAACCGCCAAATAAAATCTTTGTAAATTAAGCACGTTAACTCATGGGGTTTGGTTGAGCCATAAATACATTACTTATGGCCACCCTATACGGCCTGAAGCACTTATGTGCATTACACACTACCTGTTATATACCTACCTCTGTGAAAATAGTGTTCTTAAACTAACGGTTTAATATTTTAAAAACATAATAAGTTTACGGGGCGATTAGGTTGCAGCGCTATAAACTTTTCGTTTCAACTTTTATGCTTCTAAATTTGTTTTGTAAGCTTTTTAGAAAATTATATTTGCAAAATAGTTACAGGAATTCCCCCAAATATTTCTTTGTTATGAAACTGGAAGTCGAACACACCAAAAACTACTCAATTTGATACCGAAAAAAAAATACCACCTTCTCTCTCCCTCCCCACCTTAAAACTTTAAATACTTGCGGATCGCAGCTGGTAATTATTAATATTCCTTTACTGTGTATATGATTTGAAGGGATTCAGCACAATATGAACACATGCATAATGAACTCCATCATCCATCAGCCTTTCAACGTCCACTGCTACATAGGCCTCCCCAAGAGAACGCCACAACGAGCGGTCCTGTGCCGACCGCATCCAACGACTCCCCGCAGCTTTGACCAGATCATCGGTCCAACTGGTGGGGGGCCGTCCTACGCTGCGCCGTCCGATACGTGGTCGCCACTCGAGAACCTTTCGTCCCCAACGGTTATCGGTTCGTCGAGCGATGTGGCCTGCCCATTGCCACTTCAGCATGGCAACCCGGCGGGCTATGTCGGTCACTCTCGTTCTCCTACGGATCTCCATATTACGGATTCGATCACGTAGGGTAGGTTCATACCAAGCATAGCCTTGATATGAGGCCAACATTCAGAGACCACGTCTCTGAATGCGTCAATCATTAGTTCATTATGAATCTGCATAATGAACTAATGATTGACAAGAATGAATAATGTATAGTACTAATACTTTCTGATATTTACGCGAATGTTACACATTTAGAAATAAAACTACGTTTACGGAATCTATCGCGTTAGATTCCGTAAACGTAGTTTTATTTCAAAATGTATAGTACTTTTATATTCATGTTTAATGATTGCTTTTGGAAATCGGTGCTTTTCTGGAATGTTTGAAACATATATTAAATAGTAATAGAACACTAGGTGATTGTGTGAGGAGACTGATAAGTAAAACAAATAAGTGTTTATGCAAAGCAAAAATCCCCAACCTTTTCTATACTCTCCTTAGTATCCTTCATCCTTATTTGCTTTCCACTCCACCTCTTATCCCTTTCCTTGGAGATGGCGATACGCGAGTGATGCCTCTTGTGCTCTGGTGTTGCTAGCGTCTATAGGCTACGGTAACCATCAGGTGGGCCAGTATGATTGTTTGCCATTACATAGTATATAAAAAATGTGAATCATGAATTATTTGTAGCTATAATTTTCGTTTGCTGCTCATAAATGTACGATTTGATAACCTACACTCTATTATATCGTATCTTGAATACACCTTTCGCGCTTTTTACAGCACAATAGATACTTTTGTAAATCAATTACAAATATCTACCCCCATCCTACCTTGAGGGCAATCACACCCACTTATCAGAAGATTACACAACGGTCTACGACGAACAAAGGCTCGATACAATTTAAATTAAAAGCGAACAATTGATTAAATCCCTTGTGCTTACATTGCAAAAGCCTTTCACCAAATTCCAGGTAGCTATATTATGTAACTGTAACTTCTACAATGATTTACTTACTTACTTATTTTTACCTATTTTGATAAGCGCTTGAACACATTTTTTTTTAACCTGATGTGTAGTCACGTGATGTGTCAGATCATCAGGCATGTGTATCAGTCTGGACGTTTAGATATGGGCGTCACAGCGCGATATATCTGAGAAAAATAAATCCGGCATCCGGCACAGCCTTAAATCGTTCTTTACATAATTTATTCTTAAACGGAACCCTTGGGCTCAGTATGGCCACTGTCACTGAAGTGATCTATCACTTCGCAAAAATATTGGCCATAGTGAAAAAACATGAAATATATTCCAAAATGTAGCCTAAAGTGTTCAATGAAAATGGTAATTTCAAGTAATATGACGATTAAAACATCGCGCGTGGCGAACTCTGATTTTTCTTCAAGAGTGTGCGTATAGTAGATATAATTTTAGGGTTCTGACAAATATTAAGTTTTCCAAAAGCGTTCCGTCGCCTTAAAATTTGAACCACTGGCATCCTGAAATGCTAGATATAGTATGCTTATAGTATAGCGTATTTTTGTCAAAAAATAAAACTTATACCAACCCAAATCGAATAAGCGAATTAACCGACTATACACTGACGAGAAGAGCTACACAGTGATATTGTGAAAGAACATATCGCAAACAATGATTTCATTGTGGAGTAACGAAATAACAACGCTAATTCATGAAAGTAGCAGATAACTGTAACACAATGCCACCGTTCAAATATGATATGCTAAGTCTTATTCTCGGTATAGAATTGCTCGATGTATCGTGGGAACATATTTTTTCAGTACGCCTCGTATTAATGAAATTACTGCGAGCAACCAACTTAAAAATAAATCTTGATGAACTAAACATTAAATTGAACGCAGAGTTATGAGTAAAAGTAACATTTTTGCAGCAATGTAATTTTTTTTACAATCAAACCTAATTATCTTCTAATAAGACGCTAACAAAAGCCAATCGCCTTTTTGCCTACACAATCAGCTTTCCCTTCTATAGTCAATTAAGAACGGCATGTTTTGCACAACTAATATTATCTATCAAAGATGTTATATTGCTTGAGTAAAACTCCGAGGTGAAATTTCAGTTGCTTTCACTGTGAAATGATTATTTTTTAGTAAATAGCTCATCGTAAATCTATGACCAACAACAATGTACATCTCGTTCGTAGCTCTGCTAAAAATTGATTCTGACTTTTCAAAATAAATATATTAGGAACTATTAGGAACATTTTTGATGTTATTTTTTAGAGTAAAGTCTACTTTTTAAAGTACTTACTTAAAAATTATTTTTTGTACGAGTGGGAATCGAACCCGCATCTTTTCCAATCCGGGGAAGTGCTCTAAGCCACTGAGCTATCGTACAGATCTATATTAGGAAGTTAAATATTTGCATACCAGAGAGATTGACTCAAGAGTCAAGGGGACTGAGATCTTCGATTTAGAATCAACAGTCGCAATAGAGGTTCTGCCTGTCTAAATATGATATATTGAACAAATATCGAAGATTTCTTTTGGCTTACAGATTAAGGTATATAACAATAGTTTCTGACCGTGAATTCGTCTGCTTGGAATTCAAAATTTAAATACATTATGTCGTTTATGCGTGTCCCATATTGCTCATCTGAATAATAAACATAGCATCACGCCTGTAATCCCCGAAGAGGAAGGCAGTGGTGTATTACACACTCACGATTCGCCAGCTATGTATAAGTTCCACGTAATAAGGGGCGAGCCTACTGCCGTCTACCGGGCACATTTCCAAACTCCGGGCTGCTACCGAAAATTATACTTTTTACGAAAAAGCTCAATAACACTGCCCGACCCGGGGATCGAACCCCTCATGATCAGCAGTCGCACTCACTACCGCTGCGCCACCGAGGCAGTTTATAATAAACATTCCGTTTTTATCCAGGCAATCTTATCTTTAAGTACCTATACCATATGTCGTCTAAATCCATTATCCTACGGAAACTTTAAATTTTTTTGAGGTTAAAAGTTAATCCTTGTACTAAATGTTAATTACCTGACCATCAACACCTTTAAAACTTTTTTTTTTTTGTTAAGGCGCGAAAACTCTGCAACAACAACTCGGCTTGGAGCAACAACAGGGTAGTGTAGGGCCCTCACCCACTAAATATACCCGCCGTGTGCCGTCTCTCCGCCTGTGTTGGCGGGCCACTGGCACTATGTTACATTACTTCAGTGGTGGCGATAAATAAACCTGATAACTCGATAAGCCGAAATCTAAAAATACTTGTACAAGGAATAATAACAATGATAGATCGAATTTCTTCTGCAGCAGTCTTTAATACATTGGTGCCTTTCGATCCCCAAAGGGGCACATTGTCAAAATTCTTTGTAAAGCCAGTAAATAGTGTAAATACTATAAGTGATATATTAAAATCAGTACTAGATACTCTTACTTTCGTCTTTTTCCTTTTTAAGTGCTTGCAAAGAAGGTACTTTTAAAATATTGTTTTCAAAACGGTTAAGAAACTCTACGCGTAGCTCGCGAATAGATTTGAATGCCAATACGAACTAGAGTTAAAATTAACAAGATCGGCGCGCAATCTCCTGTTGCCACAGATTTGCAAATGAAGGAAATTTCTAGAGACATTGCGTAACACATTTTAAGATTGACCTAGTAAATACGCCAAGTTTTTCGATTCGGTACACATTTTTTCCCGCCTTGCCGAGAAAAGGACAGATGTAAATCCAAATTTCAAAACACCACGCCGCAAATATAATTGAATGTATAAAAAAACGTATGGGCTGATAGTTTATATATATTTTTATTTCCATTTCATTATCCCACTTCCCGTCCCTTTTTTTCAACCCTTTTTCTGTCCCACTAATGGGCACGGGTCTCCTCTAATGATGAGAGGGATTAGACCATAGTCCACCACGCTGGTCCAGTGCGGATTGGCAGACTTCACAAGCCGTCGAGAAAGTAAAGTCTCTACGGCATGCAGGTTTCCTTACGATGTTTTCCTTCAAATCAAATTATTTATTGCGAACTAAGTGTACATATTGTTCTTAACATCTTATAATAGTACTTATGACTTAGTGCCTTTTTCAGGCATTGCAATATTGAGGGCTCTATGATTATTTAGGCTATATGATTAGAGGAACTATGATTATTACATTATTATAATTAAACATGCATTTATTTATATTTTTCTAATAATTTTTTTATAATTATCATGAATTTATTTATAATCCTAATTAAATTTTATAGTTATTGTATTCACATAAATATTTATTTTAATATTATTATTCTCTATTAATTTATCATTATTATTTTTAACATATTTGCCGCCTACTTTCTAGATATTCTGTAACCGAGTAATTACATTTTTGTATTATACACTCTTATTCTGTTATTAAACAATAATTGATTTTTTGATTCTTTAATAAAATTTGGTAGTTTATTGTAAATTTTTACTGCCATATAATAAGGACTTTCACTTAACATTTTTATTCTGGACGATGGCAAGTGCAATCTATTTTTATGTCTCGTATTTATGATGTGGATGTCTTGTTTATTACAGAATGTATTAATGTTTTTGTAGACAAATGTACATATATCAATATTAAATTTAATAAAGTATGGTCTGCAACTTTGTGTATTATCTATTTGAGCAAGGATCCTAATGCATTTTTTTTGTATTAAAAAAAGTTCATAGTTCTTCACCAAGCAGTGATAAATTGTAAACAAATAGATAAGTACATCATTTCGAAAAATCTCGAAAGGCCAGAGGTGTGTGTCGTACAACGTATGGACCTTGGACTGGAGGTCGAACTCGATACCACTGTCTTTGCAGTCCTTGGTTTTACCGCTGGCCTACCACTACACAGTGTGAACTCCGTCCCTTACAAACATCTTACTCAAGCTACTAGATTAAGGGCGGATTCGACCAAACAAGAATACATTTTATTCCTAGAATAAATCGATACTTACTCGAGAATTTTACATTTTACCAACAACAATTCGAAGAATAGCGAGCCTATTTGGGAATAGTCACTATACCACTGATAAGCATCGAATAAGGAGTCACTCCAAGAATTAAAAAAATGGAGTCATCTTTTTTGTGCTGTCATATTTCGAAACCAATATCGGTTTCGGGCGCGTGACAGCTACTTTCTCACGCTATATACGACAAATAAGAGTTGAGATGAGTTAAGCTATACACTGTCCCGTTTGTAGAACAATTTCTTTTTGCTGGGTATAACATTCACATTGCTATTCGCGAATAGCTATTCCAAGTATAAGCGATACGTCAGATGGCGTGGAAAAACGACTGTTGATTATCTAAGAGAATAAAATCGTGGAATAGATTATTCTCGGTATAGGTTATTCTTGTAAATATTCGAGTTTGATCGAATCCACTTTAATGCAATATTTTGTATGTTTACGAGACATAGATACGAGACACAGAACCCAATATATAAGTACACTACCTCCAAAATTAATTACAAGACATTTCATCCTACTTCAACAAATTTAATTTCCCGCTCTTCCCTTGTAAACACTTTCATAAAACGCCTCATTCCACGCCCCAGTTTTAAATTAACAATACGTAAGCCATTTCGCATTGTTCTGGAATATGCTACGTCTCTAGAAATGGAGGATGTTACCGAGCTCGTAAAACAAGCGTTTATGAGGTCTTCTCTACATTTATTGCATTTTGAAACAGTGTTAAAAATGGCATAAGATATTACTGATAACAAATAGACTACTCGTTACACAGATAAATAGTGGTAAAAATCGAGTGCTGTAGATTCGATTACTATACGTGATAAATCTATTCTATACAAATAAATAAAATCGAATTGTCAGTAATAATAACTTTTTACTATATGCAATATATGAAAATATATACGTTACGTATAACAAAATAGCAATAGTTTTAAAGGTATTGTCTGTCTGTTTGTTCTAGCTAAACTGGAATGGCTGGACTAATTTGGACGAGACTCTCACTAGCAGATAGCTAGCTGATGTTGTTATAAGGCGTACTTAGGTTACTTTGACTTTGAAAAATAATTAGGATTCTACATACAAAAACAGAAAATCAACTAGCCGGCCGGCCGGCTAGCCCATGTTAGAATTGTCCCACCCCTCTCTACCCACGGGAGTCGTAAGAGCCGACTGAGGTAATATCGTGGGAGTGGGCAGCAGCACTCCCTCGACTATTAACAACATCCACTGCGATCGCCAATCCGCCTGCAAAGCGTGGCGATTACTGCATTATCCCCCATGACGGGACCGCTCGTTGTGGCGTTCTCTTGGGGAGGCCTATGTCCAGCAGTGGACGTTGAAAGGCTGATGGATGGATGGATGGATGTACACAGGAGATGTTATAGTGCACGCGTGTGTGCGTAAACGTAAGTCTATGACCTAACCCCGAGCATAAGGAATCTCCTTAACGTTGTAGAGCGTTGCTTATGCCAGCACGAATGGGCCGGCTCGATCGGGGAAGTACCACCCTCTCACGAAAGATCAGCGTGTAACAACGGTAGTTACACCTACCGTCGTGTTTCGGGTTATGGTGAGTGAGAGCGCCGGACGCCAAAATCCCCTCCCTATCCTCTTCTTAGAGTCCTACTTATCCTATCCTTATTCCTTTTACTCTGGTGCTGCTAGCGTCTATAGTCTACCGGTAACCGCTTACCATCAGGTGGGCCGCACTTGCTTGTTCGCCACCCATATAGTATAAAAATAATATCAGCTTTCAAAGTATCTTGAAGTTTTTATAAGGACCTCCTGCACTAGAGAATGACCCTTGTACTGCGGAATCTTCACAAGTACAACTAAACACAGAACAACCATCTGAAGATCATAGAAAGAGCTGTCCTGTATGGGAATCGAACCCACTCCACCATCTGTGTCAAGGTTAAATTAAAATTCTTGAAAACACTGTATACTGAAAAAACTCAACTGATCACAATCGCAGCTAAAAGACACATTCTAATTTTTTTACGATATAAATATACCGTTCGCTGGCGGATCGTGCTTCCCAGCCATGACTCATAGTCTGTGTGCATCGGTCATGGACGTTATGTACTATGTACACTGTATTTCAAATTATTTATAAACTGCTAGCGATTCTTATTGTGTATTCGCACAAATGGATCAACGCTGTATCTGTTCTTTTTTTAAATATTTTAATGACTGTAGAATACATAAATTGTCAGGGGCACTTTTCAAGCGCTCAAATAAAGGGCTCCTTCCAGATTTCGCACAAGTACAAAATTTTATTAGTAAACATGTATGTTTGAGTGAGTAGTCAAAATAAGTTTGGAAAATCCAAAAGTGCACGACGAGGCTTGCACTTTTGTATCGATGAATCTTCATTTTTCACAATAAAATTGATTATTTGATAAGTAACTAATAATGTATTGGTCTTAAAACTACTTAGAGTTTTCAATAAATCACATAGATAGTGCTAATTTCAAAAAGTACCTTCTCATGTCTTATACGCTATCTAGCGCTAATTTTAAGAAGTATTACTATATGAGGTCTCGGGTTCGATCCCCGGGTCGGGCAATGTTATTGAGCTTTTTCCTAAAAAGAAAAATTCTCAGTAGCAGTCCGGAGTTTAGAAATGTGCCCGGTAGACGTCAATAGGCTTGCCCCTATTACGTGGGACTTAAACATAGCTGGCGAATCGTGGGTGTGTAATACACCTCTGCCTACCCCTTCGGGGAATACAGACGTGATGCTATGTTTTTTTTTTACTATATTGGCCTATAGAAGTACTTAGTTCTCACGAAATAAGGTATAGCGCTGGTTTTAGTGTCGAGTCGAGCGTAAATATTTTTTTGTTTATTTAATAACAATTAAACCACATCGAATCAGACCGTGAAAAGTGATAAGGCTCTATTCGTAATTATACTGAATCGTAAAAGAAAATACCTACAACACACGGACGTCCAAGATAGAACTTTTTTAAACAGTTTTTTAACTAGTTTAAATAACAAAAATGGCATCAAAAATATCATGAGTGTTAAAAATTGTGTTTTTTCTTGATATGTGTGTGTATATATTATTTTACAAGTGCAATATATGATAAATAGAGACATTTTAAGTTTGAAAATATTTTAATAATTTTTTTAAATATTTTAAGTTTATAAATACATATTTTGATATTTTTTAAATCTTTTTTAAGAATTTGACATGCTATATATAGGTATAATGGCTATAAATGAACATTAAGTGCAAAAATGTGATCTAAAATAGCGTAATTGTGCTTAATTTATATACTTTAAAGTATAAATTATTGTGAAAGTGGAAAAAGAGAGCTTTACTACCAAACTAAGCCTTAGTAACTATATCGGAATGTGTCTATGTAAATGCATCTGATAGATGGCGTTAGTCGTAGACATCTAAAAAGCAATTGTGAAGTATCGTTAGGTGATAGCCGATAGCTTAGCGGTCTAGACCACTTCCCCGGATTGGAAGAGAAGAGAAGCAGGTTCGATTCCCGCTCGCAGTAAAGCGCAAAAATCCTAACATCCGATATGGAATAAAGTTTATATCCTGCTTCATGTCACTTATCTGTCCGTGAAAATCGTTCAGCATTTATCAATTCAGTTATTTGAGAGATGTGTAACAAAGGAATAAATCAAAAGAAATTTCTTGTCAAATAATTGTGGTGAATTCTCATATTAAGTCTCCTCTCAATTTTTAATATAGCACACTTTCAGTGTACAGAAACAATGGATTCTACTCTTTTATTATAAGTATAGATATCGATTTACTTACTTTTAGGCTCGTATCTATGGACAAGTAATAGCGGTTACTTGAGTAAAAGTCATTACATACTAAAATGACGAAATACATTCAACAGTTTAGAATTTGCTCAGCATATTAAATATTGTATTATCCATTCAATTAATAAAACGTTATATAAATTACTTGTAAATAAGTAATGACTTGTTTAAAGACGGGCCTCGTGGCGTTGTCGGTAGTGTGTAACTGACTTCTGTGCACGAGGTCGTGGGTTCGATTCCCACTCAGGACAATTATTTGTGTGATGAACACAGATATTTGTACTGCGTCTGGGTGTTTTCTATCTATTATATTTTTTTATTGCATACATATAGTGACAGACGAGCCACAGCCCATCTAATGATACATGATAACCGTCGCTCATGGACTCAAGAGTATTGTCAAGCCGCTGCTCACTATTTCATTTAACAGATATGAAATGAAAGAATAAACGGCTATCTCCTGCTACAACCAAAACGCAACGATGTTCTTCATGGCCGGTCACACGGGGGTGGTACCAACCCGCTCGGGCCCGAGTGCAAGTGAGTACTCCCACTTGGTACCCAGCCCTAACCAGTAATGCAATGGGTGATCATTGCTTACTTCCCTTAGCCGCCTCATACGACACCCGTGGAAAAGAATGGGGAGGTGACACTTGTATTCTTAATCCGTCACCACACGGACTCAACCAACCTACCTACCTACCTACCTATATGTATTTACAAAAAAAAAGTAATACATTTTATGTATTATATCCGCAATCTGGCACCCATGGTACAAGAGTTAAGCTTGGTTTGGGACCAGAGAACGTTGTATGAAAATGTCTGTGAATATTAAAAAAAAAATAAAAAAAATAGATAGGAGGGTTAGTCTTAAGTTCTTACACTTAGTCATAAGAGCCAATTAATCCTATAGATTAATAATACGAACATTAATTCTACCTATTTTATCTCAAACAAAATAGTTGTTAATAATATAAAATAATTTGACACGCCATTATGATTGAGGCGTATGAAGCGTACAATCTGGATAGAGCCATAATTTTATATCGGTGATGCATCAATAATGAAAGCTGAATAGAAAGTAATTTTAATATCATTATTTATGGCAGACGAACAAAGAGAACTTGAGGTTAATGTCAGTCTGGTGCAAAAATCGAAAGGGCAATTACACTTGGAAGACAAAAAATTGAGAGAGTTCTTTTGGGAACAATAAAATTGTCTATCTATTTAATAATGACTATGTTTAATAAGAGTACTGATTACTTTAAAAAATGTTTAATGTTTTAACTTATTTATATTTAATTAAACACAAAGTGAAAAATGTGAAATCGAAAATAACAGTCAGGAGCAGGATTTGAACCTGCATCTCCTGGATACCGTCCAGATGCTTTACCAATTCAGCCATCCTGACAATTGCCCCTGACTGCTAATTTCGATAACACATTACACCTAACGTCTTTGGGTGACGCCTGCGCCATCCGTCGGAAGTATTTTCATACATTATACCGACCAGGTAAACTTAATTTTACAATTAAGATTTTTACCTAATAATGACGCAAACCCTATAAATATTTATATATTTTTTTAGCATTTGACATGCTTAGCACTATACATTAAACACAAAGTGAAAAATGTGAAATCGAAAATAACAGTCAGGAGCAGGATTTGAACCTGCATCTCCTGGATACCGTCCAGATGCTTTACCAATTCAGCCATCCTGACAATGCTTTGTGTTTAATGTATAGTGCTAAGCATGTCAAATGCTAAAAAAAATATATAAATATTATTTATATTTAGTAGCACTTGACATACGTTTTCTATAATCTATATATTCAGTAAAATCAAATGAGTGGTGAAAGTCTTAATATGTGTGCATACTGTATTTAATTATACTATGTATAATAAGATATTAATTTATTGCTTACTAGATGACCCGGTGAACTTTGTATCACCTACTATAAATTTATTTTATCAGCGATTATCAATATCAATCCCAATCAATCCCAATCAATCTGCATCGTCTAAGATTTTAGGAATTTAGATAGGTTATTAAATAAAACGTGCTTGTAATTCAAATGAATTAGATAGAATGACAGTAAGTGTCATTTTGTATTGCCAGTCCTATAATCTAAAATGGCGATTCCCATACAAAATTACCAATTTGTTTTTTTTTTATTTTTCTAGTTTTTATAGGGTTTTCCCTATTTAGAAATCTTTTAAACTTCCCCTATATTAGAGCGACCAATCCAAAAAAAACAATTATTTAACTCAGTGAAGCCATTTTTGTGTTTTAGCGAGACTAACGAACAGCAATTGATTTATATGATATTATTTACTTATATTTGTTTTGTCGGTCGCTAAAACACACATGAAAAGTTTAAAAATGAGAAATTAAGTTACATACAGGAATTATACTACTTTTCTATTCAACCTAAAAAGGTGTCAATTTTTAACGTCAGTAACTTTTATCTAATACATCACCATGGACATATAAGAAACGGACTGCGTCTCGCTAAGACAGAATTGAGGCATCGTAATGGCGGCGGCTATCTATGTGTGAGTGAATTTAGGGATACCATGTTAGCCAAATTTACCATTTAACAAATACAGATTGGCAGACAAATTTATTGGAAATGTATATAAAATATATCGTACTATTTGAAAAGGTTAATAGTAGCCAAAAAAACACTGTTTTACTGTATTTATTTATTTAAAACTTACGGCACAAATTTGTATGAAGAAAGAGTATAGTAGTCACAAGTAGTCACAACAAATCTTTGCGTCTCTGAAGTTAGGCACAGAGCGCGAAGTAGGAATTTTAACAGAATCATACGATAAGTGCTGACCAACTCAAATGTTATTACTTGATTTAACAAAACAATCGAATGAGATCATAATGTTTTCATATCTAAATCTAAGTATTCTATTTTTCTATTTTTTTTTAATATTCAATAAAAAGTAGGTATACGAGCGATTTCAGTGAATAAGCTTTAATCTAGATTTAGAAAAGTCCACATCTTACGATCGATAAATTATATAATTATCGATTACAATTGTTAAATTATAATCGAATATTTTTCGATTAATGCAAACTGTAAAAGACGCACATGCCTTGCGACACAAAAATGGCTACTACGCAGCGTCTTGCAGCCAACTTCAGAGACACAAAGATCCGTTATGACTACTGTAGGTATATAGTAAAAGAAAAAGATGTTTGTTTACTTTTTTATTATAAGTACCTAATGTCTAACATCCCATAAGCTGAGTAGTTTTTTTATAATGTTGTATTTTACTTTGAGAGGTTCTTGTAATTCCCTCTAATTTTTAAATGTGGTGAAATCGAATTGTTAAATATTTTTCCACTATATTTTTAATTAGGCTTATTTTATGTTCTGTTCCGGCGAATGTGTATGGACACAGGTAAAGGGACATGTAGCAAGAAATATCAAGTTTTAAAATGGCCGAAATTAAATAATTATTTACTGACGGGCTTAAGTTGTTGACACTGCAATGGTAGTCGAGATATATCGAGTATGTTATAAACTAACGAAATAAAATGATGCTACTGGTTCCCCTTATTGATTGCAACAAAAAGATTCTTAGTAAATGTAACAGACTCAGATTCTCAAATAATAATTCAGAAATAAATCTAAGGGGTTAAGAAAGATCTCTTTTATTTTTTCCCATTTTGACTAAAATGTTAATAAGCAGACAAATAGACATATTATTATACGGTGGGCATCTACCACCTTATTTTATGTCGCTTTCGTTAAATTTTCTTATGAACATAAATAACACTCGCAAATGCAATTTTTTTACGTTAAAACATATTAAAATAGGTATGATTACTTTAATTTAGATTTTGTAAATGTCACTACAATAATACATTCATGCTACTTATACTACTGACCAACGCAAATTCTAATTAATAAACCATCAGAAAATTTATTATAATAAAAAAAATATGAATAATGTGTTTTCGATAACGCAGACTATAACAACACTATTAACGATACGTGGCAATCAATATCATTTTACTCTACAAAATAAAAAAACAGAGTATAAAAAAACTAATAAATATAGAACCAACTATAAAACTCTCATATTTCGGGTAATTTGCACTAGTGAATATTAGCAATACTGAATTATTTTGTTCTAGTGAATTAATATTAATTTTAATGTATAAAATAGGGAACTAAGTGATTAATTATTCGTTTACCTATTAAAATGTGACTCCTGGATTTTTTTTCTTTCGGTCTCTACGGTTTTTACACCATTTCACCATACAAGACATGCTGTAATTATGCATGCTGTAATTTTTAATATTTTTTTGCAGCGTAGACGTACCGACTGTGATAATGTTTACTCGGGCAATGGCTGACTAACGTGTGAATGTGTGCGTGTAGGTATGTACGTACAGCGAACTGGCCGACTCTGAGCGACACAAAGTTGTGTTAGCGAGGCTATGTCCGAATATTTTTATATGTCCATGTATATCACCTTTGTCCGCGGCTCCGTCGCAAGCAAAAGGTAGTTTTTCGGTTATTTCTAAGGTTCCTGATATAATAGAGGGTTACAACGTACTCTTAAACCAGTTTTTAAGTCTAATCTAGCAAATAATTAACCAACCTAACTATCAAACAAAAAAGTTTCATCAAAATCCGTTCACTAGTTTGGATTATGTGTTATTTCTAAGGTTCCTGATATAATAGAGGGTTACAACGTACTCTTAAACCAGTTTTTAAGTCTAATCTAGCAAATAATTAACCAACCTAACTATCAAACAAAAAAGTTTCACCAAAATCCGTTCACTAGTTTGGATTATGTGCTAACAAACAAAAAGATACAATTCTAATGCGATACGAATGTGAAGAATGCGATTTACTCAAACCTTTCTCCACGTTAGCCAATATTATATTAGGGTTCGATAGCACAGAATTCTTGCCTTTGGTGACTTACGACCGAATACTGAAACGCTACTCAACTCTGTCGCTTAGGTAAAGGCCTCCTATATATAAGCATCCGTCAAATTTAATTGGTATACATACACAAACGCCACTCAAGTAATTTGAAACCGTGATTAACTAAGCATGCCTCAGATGTTTACATCATGGCAACACCTTCCCAGAAAGTAAGTTCTCAGTTACCAAAATAAATAACTTGGTGTCGTGTATTCATTTTGCCCATACATAATTGAACAAATTGTAAACATTGAACGAAAATTTATTACATTGATTCGTGTAACCTAGAACGGAACGCTGCCGATTTGACGCGCGTAAAAGACTAAACTTTACACACATTAACATGTCAGATCCATCCATCCATCCCTCAGCCTTTTAACATCCACTGCTGGACATAGGTCTCCCCAAAGGGGGAATCGCCACGCTTGGCATGTGGGTTGGCGATCGCAGTGGATGTTGTTAATAGTATAAGAGGGAGTGCTGCTGCCCACTACCCTGTTCGTTGACCCGAACGACGGGGTGTGCGGTTAGGAACAAAAAAAAACGGGTTTCATAGTGCTGCCGAATACAGAGTTCAAAAGCACAGTTTCTTTGGAAACGCGGAGCCGTGCACGAAATTCCACATTATTGTATTTTTCGAAAGCGTCAAGTTTTTCGACATTTCTACGACTACCTGAAGGCCTTTCGATATCAGAAAGCGATAATAATGATGATAAACTTACTTATCATCACGCCATTTCCCTTGCGGGGTAGGCAGAAAGAACAGAGTGCCCAGAGGCTCTATTCTTGCATACATCTCCCGCTTCCTCAACATTCATAACTCTCTTCATACACGCTCGCCGGTTTCGGAGACTCCTGACTCCACCTTCCTTCAGTACATGACCGATTTGGTCTAGGTAGGTGAGTCTCGGTCTCCCCCTGTACCTACCTACATCCTTCCACTTTCACATTGTATATCTTCTTAACCAGTCGATATGATGATAAAGACATTTTTTAATATTTTAATAATAGTATGTAATAGATTTAAGACATGTCGCGACCACAATTAGATTTAAGGGCTACTTAGAACGATTTGACAGTTCACTTGACAGCAAAATGGCGTTGAGTAACGTTTCAGTATACGTATTTTTCACTGAGTGGTGTTTAAGTTGGGCTTGCGCTAAGTTGGACTTATATTTTCGGCAACAGAAATACGTCATTTGTGAAAATTTCAACTGTCTAGCCATCGCCGTTCTTGAGTTACAGCCTGGTGACAGACGGACGAACAGACAGACGTTGTATGGGAGCCCCCCTTAAATATTATTATTTTATTGTTTTTAGTATTTGTTGTTATAGCGGCAACAGAAATACATCATTTGTGAAAATTTCAACTGTCTAGCTATCGCCGTTCTTGAGATACAGCCTGGTGACAGACGGACGGACAGAGACAGACAGCGAAAACTTAGTAATAGAGTCCCGTTTTGACCCTTTGGGTACGGAACCCTCAAAATGGCGTCAGGAAGAAAAGTAACACAGGTTTTGGAAAACAACACAAAGCGGCGCAATGATCTTCATGTTCCCGCCAAAACTCCTAATAGCGATTAAAGTTATTTGCTAGTTTTATCTTTACCCTCAATGATGTGTCTGTATTTCTATCCCAAATTAATTTTAGTCTGTTAAAAGCAACGGTGCCGAAGATTAGTGACAAATTATTAATTATACATGCATCGATTGCACAATAACTTTCAAAGATTCGCAAATTGTACATAATATAGTAAACAAGAAAGGGTCCTTTTTCGCGTATAAGGTCAAAATTTATGTTACTTTAAATCTACACATGTTCACATTGTACTTAAAACTACACCTTAAACCTCCATCTGTCTTCGTATATTTAATGACAATAAGTAAATTATGTAATACACATTATCACATGATCTTGAAGCCTTATGACGTCATGGGTGCTGTTTTTATGAAACTGACAGAAACAACGCATGCACTACTATTGAACAGCGGTTTGTGACGTAACTGGGCGTATTTTCGGAAAATTAAAAAAAAATATTTTTAATACTCAACCTTTTTTTTCTGCAGATTTAATGTTTTATTATTAAGTTATTTTTTTCAGACTTCTTTAATTTTGTTTATGAAGGTTTATGTAGAAAATTAAAGCATAACCGAAAAATAGTTTTAATCGGAATTAACCACAATTTTATATCTATCTTTAAGTACGTACATACAAAATTTTACATTGAGACAAGTAATCTTCAACTTTTCTTAGACAAGTCAATCTATATCCTTTATTTCTATACAAAAATAATTCACCGTGACTCAGCACAGCAGGAGGCCTCACTAAACGAAATAATTGAATTAGAAGCTCTTCGAGAAAATGGGGGCGTATTCTTAAAGCAATGGAAGGCTTTCTATTCGATATGACTTCATTACTTTCCCTTTTAAATAAGCTCTTAACCTTTCTTTGTTACTTTGTTATAAAGTGCACTTATGTGACTCTATTCAAATAGAGAGATAGAAAATCCATAAAGAAATTTGTCGAAGATTATATTTTTAAATCACAAGGAATGGCAAACAAGTATACGGCTAGTTACGGGGTCCGTAGCCTTTAGACGCAAGCAAAGCCTGAGACGTGATTGACGCCGGTTAGGAACCCAAAGAGAGGCATGTCAAGCGGAAAGGGGATGGACATGAATATAAGTAATTTAATTAGATAATGAGAAATTAGTTTAGTAACCATATTTCAAAGTTTACACTAAATTTAAACAATTTTCAAAATTGTTTACACTAAGTTTCAGCCTGGTACAAAATTTATTATTTATACATAGTTTGCATTGATTTATTAAATAGTTTGTGGTAAATTGTTAATTTTGTATAATAAATAAAACTTTCATTATACAGCTCGCCTAAAGTATAGTAGCAAAAATAATTTCACTGTCTATTCCAGTTTGCTCTTTAAATGTCAAGGTTATAAGACAACAGCTGGAACTGCAAGGATGGAGCAACATTCCTTCCAAGGGAGCGAGCCCGCATTGATGACAGGAATGTTGTATTCAGCAAAAACATGTTCTCTGGAGTATACCCATACTAGTATAATATATTCAAGTACATTTAAATGGTTTCAAAGGAATACGATCCGACGACATGATACCTCTATTCTACGAATTATCTGCTATAGTATTACACTACGTAGTTCCCAGTGTTCACACGACTGTACCATCGTATCATCGTATTATTACATACTATAAATGACGCTCGATGTATGGATGTTTATCTGTTAATTACGACTAACAGATTTGGATGAAATTGGACAGGTAGATAGATGCTGGGCTCGATTAAAAATAGAAATAGGATTTTGTTCCCATAGGTAGGATAGCAATTTTTATTCAATTATTATTTCAATCGATCACATATTTTATTTCTGAGTCGACCTAACTTTTAGTAAAGGCTAACGAACTTGGGAATAGAAGCTAGTCCTTTATATAACACTTACTTTTATTTTAAACTAATAAATGACATATATTTATTGCCAAATATGAAATTGTTATTATTGCTAGCGGGCTATGCTATGTCTGTCTTAAGCTAGAATCAAACTGTCGGACGTGTCCGTATGCCGCGGCTGACAGCCGCGACTTGTATGTAATGTATCTAGAACAATTAATGTACACTGAACTGTGCAAACTATAAGATGTAAGTCGCGGACGCAACCTTACGCCGTCCTTGAGCGTTCGGACGTCCAATAGGAATCTGGCTGGATGTTTTTGTCATGTCCACACTTATCAGCCGCGGCTTACGGACGCATCCAACAGTTTGATTCCACCTTTAAACTTCCCTGGCTTGTTTAAAAATCGAAGGTTAGGATAACCTACCACCGAAGGAATGTAACATAGTTCCAGTGGCCCGCCAATTAAGGCGGAGAGACGGCACAGGGCGGGTTTCTTTAGTGGGTGAGGGCCCCACACTACCCTGTTCATTGCCCCGAACGACGGGGTGTGCGGTTAAGAAGAGTTTTTCCCGCCTAGACAAAACAAGTTTAGGATAACCTGGAAGAACAGATACTTTAGTAGCTTTAAAAATTTGTAGAGCAACATAGCTTTCATATTGTAGCACCCCGCACCGTTTTAAACTTAACATAACGTAACATCTAGACCTCATCACAATTTCATATCGAATGTAAATCGATTCATTAGTCGATCTTTCAGCATTCACAGCCAATAAGATAAAAATAAGGCAAATAAGCTGATGGCATAAACGCAAGTTGAATTCATTTACGAACTCCGTTTTTTCTTCCCCTACTAATCTATAGTAGATATCTAATGGGCGGAGGGTCTTACTCTACGCTAGTCAATTCACCATAATGCATTCACGGATCTTTCTACTCCAGTGATCATCGGTCAGCAGATATGCCAGGTATGTTGCGACCACAGTTTGCTGATTCTGCAAGCTATGTCGGTATTACCAACTCGGCTAAATAGACTCCTCATGGACCATTCAGGGAAAATGTAACAGAATACTAACGCTATAATATATCAGAAAGTATTATGACGCATATTGTTATATACAACATGAATAAAATTATAAACTAACTGAGAAGACCGAGATAGACGATAAAATACAATAAAATATTGCATTACTAAAAGAGGCGCCACCGCGACAATTTTCTAGCTGCACTGTCGTCCACTTGTCTCACAAGAGGACAAGTATCGAGCGACGGCAATGTGCTCACGACCGTGAACTCTACACGAGGGCAACGGAGCCCTGCGTGGACTCATCGGACTGTTTGCCGGTCTTTGTGGAATAATGATAACACTCTACACATTCATTTAAATCTTTCCCACAAAATGCAGCATTCTTCAATTGCATATTTAGAAAGTGATTTTATTTACTTTAATTTTTAAATGATATTTATGTTTGGGCGCTGTGTAAAACTATTTAATTTAGCAAAATTAGCGGTAGTGTATGCGACCGTGGATCATGACGTCTCAGCCAGCAAGGATTATATTAGCTAAGAATTTCTTAATAGTGGTTGAGCCTTGCTTATTCCAACACAGGGACCGGTTCGATCGGGGAAATACCAGTCGCTCACTGAAGATCGACGTGAAACGACGATAGGTACTCGTGCCGTTGTCCGAACCCCCTCCCTATCCTCTGCTTATTATTCTTCCTCTTCACATTCCTTTCCTTGGATGTAGTGACGCGCAAGTGATCCCTCTGGTGGTGCTGTCTATAGACTACAGTAACCGCTTACCATCAGGTGAGCTGTATGCTTGTGGGTATTTTACCCACGTAGTATAAAAAAAAACGATAGCAGCCCAGAGGCAGATGGCAGTATTACACCACCATACCTTGAAAAACACGTAAAACTGTTGGTCCTGCGAATAATCCCTCTCCAGTTATGCCCAAATACCGTCTTATCAGACTATGGGAGTGGGAGAACAGAGTGCACTTGTGTTTGCATACTATCCTGCAATATAATGTCTCCTACATACTTGGCTAGCGCCGTTGACGTTGGCCGAAAATCATGTGTTATGAATGACCAAAAAGATTATATTTTTGGTCTATCTAAACAAAACCAGATCTCAATACATATAACCAGATTCCTGTTGAATTAACACAAAGTGTGAAGGCGCAGGCGTCACCGAAGACGTTACAGAATAAATGTGTTATCGAAATTCGCAGTCCCGAGTAATTGTCACGATTGATCAATTGGCAAAACATCTGACGGTATTCCAGGAGATGCAGGTTCAAATCCTGCTCGTGACTGTTATCTCCGATTTCACATTTTCACACTTTGTGTTAGTCATGGTAAAAAAATATATAAAAATATCAAAATATTCCTGTTGAATTTTATATAAAATATAATTTACGGAATGGACTACGTCGAAAACTTTAAACCTTTACCGTTAATCTTCCCGACTTTTTGGCGAATCTTTTCCAAGTAGAAACACTGATTTTAGCACACACAAAATAATATATACACTAAAAACTCGCACCTCTTCAGTGTTTTATTTACGAATACAAAGATACAGGAAGTTTATGTAGTTTAATGTCTGGTTGTGTGCTGTCCAGTGTCACAGCGTGACCTTCCACAGATTACATCACTTTTATTTATTATGATTATTTATCAACATGTATTACCTACTACTATAATCCTTGAGTAGGTTTTAATGATTGTATACTGGTGAAGGAAATCTTTCATTACCTTACCAAGTACACAACCAGCTGCTTCCATGTGACCGCAAAAGAAGCCAGCATTAGCATTTTGGGGTGAACAAATACCCGGCCCCACCTAATAATCCATTGAGCCCAAATATTTGCACAGACTAATAGACACACAGGTTTCAATTGTGATTACCGCCTGCTACAATGAGATTGATGAGTTATTTTAGTTTTGCAAAGGCCATTAACCTATTTTGTGTCCCCATTATTGAAGTCAGGAGTCATAAATCAATTTAAAATAGGCAGCACAATTATTATTAATAGTTTTCTCTACACTATAAATCAACAATATTTACTTAAGTTTATGAAATGTTTTACAACTTTTAAATTATTAATATTTGTTTATTTTATTTGCGTTTTATTGGTAACATGGAAGTCTATCTATATATCCTTATACCATAACTTTGAGTAGCATAGAAATTAGCTCGAAACTATGATATATCCAATATTATAGTCTATAAACATTAGAAAATTATAAAATTGAAATTTAGTGGTGAAGTGGAGTAAGCTAGTATTAACGATGAAGTATTATTCCAAACAAGCAGCACAAATCTGTACTAATTAATATAGTTATTAAATTTGAAGCATTTGTTTATTAAACTGTGCTAATTTCAAGAAACAAAACAAAGTAAGCGCCATATAAATATTATAGTAAATATAATAAAAGATGCTACTCATTGTTGCAGCACCCAATTGTTTAGTTACAAAGGAAATAATTGGAACAAAAACTATCCTATCTTTTAAAATAAAAGATAAAATATTTTCAGTATAAAAGTATTCTATGTTACACCGGTTAGTTATTGATCCACCAAATTAGACAACAGACAAACATCTTAGCAAAATTTTGCATTATAATATTAGTAGGAAATAGGATTATGATCAAAACATGTACTCTATGTACTACAAGTTGAAAGCTATAAGAGTTTTGGTGGGAACACAAAGAAGATCATGTCGTCGCTCTGCATTATTTTCCTAAACTTGTGTTATTTCAAGTATTAATGTGTAAAAGTGGTGGCCTTTTGCTTATTAATTATTTGAGTATGTGCATAAGTGTTGTCAAGTGATGTAGTGCTACATAACGTGTTTTTTCCTGTTGTCTCCAAAACTCCATAGAAGCTTCATTAAGGTTGCCATCGTCTAACTGGAGTGGGAATTTGACTTGACTGACTAATTTTATATGACTGACTTCGAATATGACTTGTTTTATGAACTAAACTTACGTGTGATGAGATAATAACGATGTTTATAAGTTACTGTTAGGCAGATGGTTCTTCCAACGCCTCAAACAAATTAAATAAAATAAATAAAAATTTAAAGCTATAAAAAAAAACAAGAAAGCCTAATTTAAAAAGAAAAAGAAACTATTAAATAAACCTTATGACCTTGGGAATTAAAAATAGACAAAACATCAACACCGGAACTAAAGTAACTGTGTTGTGCACTATGCAGTAAAAGTTATGTAAATAATACAATATAACGCCAGTCAGAGCGGAATTATAAAATTTCATTTGAATATAAATAAGCAAGATATAAAACTGTCTTTTTAACCAGACAAAAACATTCCGTAGGCACACTAGGAATAAAAAAAAAATATGTACTACAGAACGAACCGAATAATTCCTCAATATGGTTTGTTGTGGAGGATTGTTGTAATAAGTATGTAGCAAAAAAATTATAAAATATTTGGAATAAGGGCGGTGTTATAAAACGCACTTTTGCGAAAGGGCATACTAATTGACTTTAATCAATAGTAGGTCAGTAACTCAGTAATACTACAATGTAAACGCAGTATGTGTATGCTGTTTAGATGCCCTTGCGAAAATGGACCTTGTAGGCAGAGCAGAGATTAGTCATCAGAAATAAAACAATAAAAGTATTGCAAGTACTGGAAACACTCAATTTGTTCTAAAGCTTGGTTACAATTCTTATTTGGAGCTGCCCAAACTAATAAATCACTAATTTATAAATAATAGCCAAGTCACGGCGACTCAAAAAACACTCGAATCTCCGAAGCGGAAAATGGCGTTCGAATTTACGGTTATACCGATGTTTTCATCATGGTTTTTATTCAATCTTTTAAATATACTGATCACCAACATATAGATATATTAGATAAAACTACCATATTCGGATTTTATAAGGAATCTAATAATAAAAATCACTTACCTTTCTAAAAATTGACAGCAATACACACCACTATAATTCACTGTTATCAATGTTGCCAATATCACAAACCAAACATATGGCATAATTTGTGGTTGCCAGAAAGTTGCCGGATTGGATGCGTTTAGTTGCACCGAAAGAACAATCACAATAAGTGTATATTTTAATTAAAAACATTAAAAAAACATAGCTTCACGCCTGTATTCCCCAAAAGGGTAGGCAAAGGTGTGTTGTTACACACTCATGATTCGCCAGCTACGTATAAGCTCCACGTAATAAAGGGCGAGACTATTGCCGTCTACCGGGCACATTTCCATTCTCCGGTCGGCTACTGAGAATTTTTCTTTTTACGAAAAACTCAATAACACTGCCAAACCCAAGACCTCATGATCAGCAGTCGCTCACACTACCGCTGCACCACAAAGGCAGTTATTATAATATTTTAATACATGGTCTAAGTATATAACAATCTGTCTACGATTATGTTTAGCTAATGTATTACTTTAAGCCTGTGTTCTTATTTAAATATCGTATAAGTCGCGGACCTCCCACAGCAACAGCGTTGACGGGAGCTCAACGGAGATGCCTTCCCCAAAAGTCACGACTTCACGCAGGTTTGAAGCATCAACCACCTAGGGACACCGGCGCCAATGATGTCGGAGGCTACCACTTGTAGAGTGAGGCGTGCCTAAGGAGAGAAGCTGAAGAAGAGGTCAAGCAGCTCTCTCACTTTCACTATAATACAAGTATGTCTGAGCATAGCATGATAGGTCCATGATCTGAGCAAAAAGGTCATTCCTCCTCTATACAAGTGTACTCTGTGGAGACTGTCAAACTCAAACAGAATTATAGAACATATAGTGGTGGTCTTATAGGTTGTTTATCTAAGGTGGTGGTTAATAGCCTTATTTTATGAGCCTTAGACAAACTTCGTCTAAGTTAATAGCTCAATGCTTAGACAAAATATAATATAGACTCGCTACGATTATGACACTAAGGATGAGGAAAAGGATGCATATATTAGGTTTTAGCAAGAGTGAGAGAGATACATGTTTAAGTATTTCATCCTTTTCGCGTATGCCATATTTTTATTTGGACCCAATCAACTGGGTCCCAACAATAAGGTGGCCAACCGTCCCCATCATCGGTATGTAAGCTTGTTATTTACGCAAAAACACTTCACGTTTTATACGCTAATGTTACACATTCTAATATATTTTAAGCAAAATATAAGCATAACTGCAATTTCTTTTTTCCTGTCATTATTGTATCTTTCAAAATTATTCCGGTTATCGTATGTCAAACTATTGCTATCTCTACACTGCATACACTGATAGCTTGTCTATCAATGATATTTTTAATTTACACAAGATATGTTACGTTCATAGTAAATGACGTTTAAAATCTGTTCCCGCCTCAGACTAAGGACCTGAGGTATTTCTTTGGCATTACTATTACTTTCGCGCACACTATTGACAAGTTGGACTAATGAACAGTACAAAAGATAGGATAACCATAAAAGTGAAAGAGATAGCTCTATCTTTTCAATTGTCAATTGTATTATTTCAATTGTGACCTTTTTTGGCGGGAACACGAAGAAGATCATGTTGTCGCTCTGCATTATTTTCCTAAACTTGTGTTTTTTCAAGTATTAATGTGTAAAAGTGGTGGCCTTTTGCTTATTAACTATTTGTGTATGTGCATAAGTGTTGGCAAGTGATGTAATGCGACATAACGTGTTTTTTCCTGTTGTCTCCAAAACTCCATAGAAGCTTCAGTAAGATCGCCATCGTCTTACTGGAGTGGGACTTTGACTTGACTGACTTATTTTATATGACTGACTACGACTATGACTTGTTTTATGAACTAAACTTACGTGTGATGAGAGAATAACGATGTTTATGTTACTGTTAGGCTGATGGTTCTTCCAATGCCTTAAACAAACAAAAAAAAAAATAATAAATATTTCAATTGTCATCTTGTTGGCATAGATTATGATTTTTTGAGACCAGCCAACAGAGCCGGCTATTTCGGAGGAGGTAAAAAAGGTAGGTAAATGAAATACGATAAAATAGTTATAGATATTGTATGAATCCTGCTTTTATTCAGTATTGTATTAAAACAAGTTTCATTTGTTACAAATATTGGAATTATTTATATTTAGTTAAGTTTAATAAATGTAAGAATATTATTATACAATGGATAGCTCACTTTATTTATTAATGATGCCAAAGAAGTATAAATTCTCACACGCGTAGGTACATAAGTAACCGCTTTTTTTTTCTATAATATAAACATATGGCTGTGTGGGGCTGGCTTAAGAATTTTCCCACCCCTCTCTACCTACGGGAGTCGTAAGAGCCGACTGAGAGAATGCCGGTGGAGTGGGCAGCATCACTCCCTCGAGTGTTATGTAAAAACATCCACTGCGATGGCCAACCCGCCTGCCAAGCGTGGCGATTAGGGCATACTCCATGACGAGACCGCTCGTTGTGGCGTTCTCTTGGGGAGGCCTATGTCCAGCAGTGGACGTTGAAAGGCTGTTGGATGAATGGATGAATGGATATAAACAAATTATTATGAAATTCAAAAACTGAACTAGTGGTAATTTTGTGACTTTACTGCCTATGATTCGCTCCTATAATAATCATCTATTTCCACAGTGCAGGCAACCTTATCGCTCTAGTGAAAAATAATGTCTCATTGACAGCCATTTATAAAAATATTACAAAAATATTTTTATTGAAATATGCCAATAGTTATATAATTTTCTATATACTTACATGTGATAGGAGATCCCTTGTATTTTATTTACTTTGGTATCGTAATTTGTACACTTTTTAACACATATGATGGCATATTTATTATTTTTGTTACTCAATGCACATGACAGCTCTTGAGTTTACTCATTGACTGCTTGACGCGGACTAAAGACAAAACGTCCTAGTCAGAAAGTTCTTCACAAAATGCGCGCTTGTAACATATCTGCCTCTTTTTATATACAATATCATTTAGATATTTTTTAATACGTATAATAAATAAAATTTTAATACGATATGGGATGTGCTAAGTTTTCGCAAAAGTTATGCATCCCGCAACCCTAATCAGCTGTTTTTCTGAACTCTCGTTGACTTAATAAAGATCAATAACGTAGATGTGACATAATATCAGATCATAGTAAATGCCTACCATTCATTGCAGCTGTGAGGCAAACTATGATCCCATTTTACCATGAAGATAAAGTTATTTTGTATGTGCATTTTCTTTAGCTGATATTGAAAATCATTCCAAATTTGTATTTACTTATTTTTTTTTATTTTTTTTTTATTTATTTACTTATTTTTACTTTTTTATTTGTATTTACTTTCGAACCTTATGTACTTACAATTATTGCGGTTAGTTCCTGTTGCCTCCATAGCGTATTGGCTAGCGTATGCGACTGCTAATCACGAAGTCTCGGGATTGAACCCGGGCCAGGCTGGGACGGCAATAGGCTCGCCTCCTATTGCGTGGGAATTAAACATAGTTGGTCAACCGTAGGTGAAAAAAAAAATACACTTCTGCCTAACCCTTCGGGGATATCGGCATGAAACTATGTTATGTTATGCATTTAGGTTAAAAAGATCGGCCTGTCTGCCGTCTCGTCTGTCTACTCTTTAGACAACTCTTTTCACAACATTTATTAGTTGGTGATTGGATATTATTTTGACATGCCTATCGGTTTGGCTACCTAATTGGCTAATCGAGCATCTTTATTAAAAGCCGACAGCTCTACTACAGTGACACCGATTTCTTTTGTAAAATGCCGCTTTACTACCTAAAGAGTTCCGCATTGCACAAAGGGTGCCGACGCCTAAAGGCATAATGTACATTGCACCATTTTTAATTCAATATCTTTTTGTTATTTTGGAAATTAATTCAGTTCACATTTTTGATAAGTACTCTAATGTAGGATTATATGAAATTTTCTTTAGCTGACATTGAAAATCATTCTAAATTTGTATTTACTTTCGTTAAGTACCTAATTACCCAATAAAGGATTCACGGCTAAATTTAGTCTAAAATGGATATCTTTGATCGTCCTCGTGATAGTAATAGCTAAGTTACTATGCAGCTTTATTTTTACCCGACTACGCGAAGCAAAATGGAAGGTCATTGTACTTTCGAATCTTATTTACCTACAATTATTACGGTTAGTTATTATTGCCCCCGTGGCGTATTGGCTAGCGTATGCGACTACTGATCACTAGGTCTCAGGTTCGATTCCCGGACCGGGCAAAAATAGTTATTGGGTTTTTTGGAAATGTTCCCGGCAGACTGCAATAGGCTTGCCCCCTATTACGTGGGACGTAAACATAGTTGGCGAACCGTGGGTAGAAAAAAATACACGTCTGCCTAACCTGCCTTCAGGAATACAGGCGTGAAACTATGTAATGTTATGTAGTTCCTTATTTTGTTTATTTGTCATACTGTTACATAATAACGAGAAGTATTATTGTAATTGTATGTGAAATACTTACATCACTTACTTGCTTATTATCACACCGTTTCCCTTGCGGGGTAGGCAGAGAGAACAGAGTGCCAAGAGGCTCTATTCTTGCATACATCTCTCGCTTCCTCAACATTCATAACTCTCTTCATACACGCTCGCCGTTTCGGAGACTCCTGACTCCACCTTCCTTCAATACATGACCAATTTGGTCTAGGTAGGTGAGTCTCGGTCCCTACATCCTTCCACTTTCGCATTGTATATCTACATAGCCAGTCGCTCGTCCGGCATTCTTTCCACATGTCCGAACCATCGGAGCATTCCCTTTCGCATCTTTACACCAATACTCTCTTTCATACCTACTCGCTCTCTTACGTCATTGTTACGAATGTGGTCAGTCAGCCTCACTCCACAGATTCTCCGTAGAGATCGCATTTCAACCGCATTGATTTTGCTCTCATGCTCCTTTTTACATACCCAACTCTCGCTTCCATATAATAACGTTGGGACAAGCACTGCGTTGTGTATTGCGACACGTGCCTTCTGACTGAGGTGGTGGCTGCCGAGAAGTTGTCCCAATGCTCCGTTCACACAATTTCCCACATTCACTCTTCTCTCTACATCAGTGGTGTACCTTCCACCCCGACTGAATCCACATCCAAGATATACAAATTCATCCACTTGTGATAGCACACCATTTCCTATTGCTACTCTAACATCTGTTCTGGCTTCTTCTCTTTCAAAAACCATTACTTTGGTTTTGCGCACATTCACACGTTGACCCTTTTCTTACAATCTTCTGCCATTACGTCGACTAGGGTTTGCAGGTCAGTCGCAGACTGCGCTAATAGGACCGCATCGTCTGCATATAGCAGAGAGTTAACCACTGAGTCACCCATCTGAACTCCCACATTCATTTCATTCAACCTTTGTAGACATTTATCCAGATATATGATAAACAGTCTGGCTGATAGAACGCAGCCCTGTTTAACGCCGATATTGACATCAAATCAGGGTGACATTCCATCATCCAGCCGCACACAAACTCTGCAGTCCATGTAGTTGGACTGCACCACTTGTAGCAGTCTACCGTTAATACTCCGGAAAAATGTCCCGAAGTTCCTTTCGTACAACAGTGTCTAATGCTTTCTCCAAATCCACAAAACTGCAGAAAACCCTCTGGCCTACAGCCAGATGCTTCTCCACAATGTTGCGCAGAGAAAACACTTGATCCATGCATCCTCTTCCACACCTGAAACCTCCTTGTGCCCCACACAAAAATTCATCAGACACCATCCTCATTCTCCTTTCAATAATCTTATCATACACTTTGGCTACCAAACTGGTCAAGCTTATGGCTCTGTAGTTTGCGCAGTCATAACGTGAACCCTTGTTTTTAAATAAGGGCACGATGACTGCGCTTCTCCAGTCCTTGGGAATCATTCCTGAGCTCCAACATAAATTAAGAAGCATCAGGAAGGATTCCCAAACACATGAGCCTCCAAGCTTGATAATCTCAGCAGACACCATATCAATATATATTCTTTCAAGCCCTCCAAATTGGACACGCTCTTGCCAGTGTCTCCACTTTCTGAACAGACCACTAAATTTCGCAATAACGAGATAGTGGTCCGTGTCGACAGTAGGACCCCTGTAGGCTCTTGTATCCAAAATTTTACTTCGGAAGCGACTGTCTACCAGAATTAAATCTATCATACTTCTCTGTTCATTCCTTCTCCATGTATACATATGGATGTCCTTATGTTTGGAAAAATGTGTTTGACACTATAAGATTTCTCTCCATACATACATCTCTTATCACCAAATGAACCAAGCACGTCCTCGAAGTCTGGACGCTTGGTCCCAACCCATCCATTCAAGTCTTCGCATACGATCACGCGTTCACTAGCTTCTGCCAAATCCAGAACTTCCCTAACATTATCCCAGAACTTCTCTAGATCCGATGCCACCGAAGAGCCTACGGGAGCATAAGCTGCGACCATGAAAACCCTGGTGACACCTAGTTTTATTCAGACCCATAGAAGTCCGGGATCAAACATTCCGTAGTCTTTCACAACTGAGGCCAAGCGAGCGGACTGCAACACCCCCACTCCCATGCTAGCCCGATCGCTCTGCGGTACACCAGACCACAGAGCTAACCCGCCACCAGGAAGATCACAGGCGTCGCTACCCTTTCGCTTGGTCTCTGTTACACAGAGCACATCAAGCTGTCTGTCCGAAATACGCTACTTACATCACGCCACGTGCATGCCTTGCATTCCGTATTATTCGCCTTTTTTGTGGTTCGGTCTAGTGTGCGTACACCTTAATTATGTCGCAATTTCAAAGGATATTTAGCTACTTACCAAAATGAATTTATTAGTCTTCCTGCTGACGTAGTTGTGAGTTCGTCGCGTAGGACTTTTTGGATTGCATTGACTTCGTGTGATAATCATGGCAGATTATGGAAACAATGAATATTACGACATGATATTGTGTGTCGGTGCGGTGAAGAATAACCATCTGGTTGCGGCCCGCGAATTGTACCACCGTCAGTACCGGAATAGGAGGCTTCCCTCATACGCCTGTTTCTGAAGGTTGGTCCACAGGCTACACTCAAATGGGTCATTCCACAGCTCCGACCGTGGTGAAAGACAGAGGAGTGAACCTTCACTTCAAGCGGGAGAAGCAATTTAAATTTTTTTTGATGACGATCCGAGGCGTAGCACCCGTGTTGCGGCAGCTGCTTTAGGTTTCACACAGATGAGCACATAGCGTACTCTAAGGAGAGATAGGCAGCATCCATACCATTACCCGCGCACACAGGAGTTAACGGTGGCAGACTACACACCTCGACATAATTTCTGTGCGTGGTACCGCGACTGGTTCGGTGCCGAAGGAAATTTTTGTACCAACATTTTGTGGAGTGATGAGGCAACCTTCACAAGCCATGGGTTATTTAATCAGCACAATAAACACGTATATATATAAACAGTAAGTCTGTACCGGGATATGGTGCCGCAACAAAACGGCGCGCCGGCGCATTACACCCACGGTGTCCGAGAATACCTGGATCAGCTATTTACGATGTGGATAAGCCGCAGCGGCACAGTGGCTTGACCCTCACGATCTCTGGACTTAACTCTATTGGACTTCTTTATGTAGGGCTACCTCAAAGGAGTAATTTATGCCACTGACTGTGAAACTGTCCAAGAAATGCGTGACAAAATGAATTCTACTTGTAGCACGGTGTCCCCACAAATGCTTCCGAATGCGACGCGGTTCGTAGCTCGCTGTGCCGAATTATGTATTGAAAGGGAAGGATGGTACATTGAACCCTTCTTTAAGTGGTGTGGCTGCAAAACTACTACCTACCTACTTCTATTTGTATCCTGTATCATGTTGTGATGTACCTGTGCTGCTTTGAAGGTACTAGTGATTAAATAACTACATATTTAAGTACCTAACAACTTACTAATTAGCTAAAACAACTCACATGTGATGTGGTGTGTTCCGTGTGGTTGATTTGTAAAATTTATGATGTAAAGCTGCGCAGGATACAAATAAGAAGGATGGTATGTACGTAGACTTTGTTTATGTTTATGGTAGGCCTTACGTCCGTAGGTAGGTGTAATGTTACAGTAGGTTACCTTACTTTGTTTCTAAACAACGGCTCCGCCCAAAAATGGCGGTCTCTTCAAAAGTTAGGGTTGTCTAAGAAAATAAATTGAAAAATAATATTTTTATTTTGTAGGGATTTTCTTTTTGTTATTGACTTATTAAAATTTAAACGTCACAATACTATTGCATATGGCTTAAATAACATAGCATTGAAATATACTTCCCTTTCTGATTCACGTTGTATACTTTAACATAAGTGGAAGTTTTTTTACGAGAGTGCTTTCCTAATTTGGATGCCCCTTTTTTTTTATCAATTCTAAGTTAGTTATATCGATTTTCTACATTTTTGAAAAGCTGTACATTTATCATTTTTAGGTCTTTATTAACAATTAATCCATATAGAAAAAATACAGGTTTTTTTCTGCATTACTTTTTGGAGAATGTTTGTTTTGCATTAGAGGTTTATATGTTATCGGTGTCTCCCGAAGCTGAGATTTTTATTGTATTGGATACAAGTAGTTCTTTGTACATGGAAAACATAAAAACTTGCGCATATTTGCGCCAATTCTGATTATGGCTAAAAATACTTTGCAAATAAGGTCTATTTTCACTTGGTTTTCATTGATTTTATTACTGCTCCATTTTATCGTAATGAATTCATAAACGCGATGTAATATTCTTTTAAAGCATGCTATCTATTCGACGCATGAATCTAACGATAAGGTAGAAGCTGCGAGCTAACAGTCACCGAGTTTGCTTTATTCTTGCCTACCTGCCGTAACAAATAGCTACGCTCTACGTATGTAAAAAAAGCATGCTATAAAAAGAACGTAAAATAACTTGCTTAAAAAATATAGCATATCTAAGCAAGTTATTGGCATATAGCAACTTTGAACACAAAACATCAGTGCTTTATAAAACGTCATTATATTTCTATGACACTGACAACAAATGAGAATGAGAGATAAGATAAAGTTGTAGCGAGCTACGAGTGATTGTGGAAATTCCTATCAAGGATTTTAATATTATTTTACAGAAAAACCAGTTAAAACTGCATTGTGAGAAGCCGTCGTGACTAATATATGTGGTGTCTTCTGTTATAACAGTAATTTCATTAATTAAACTGCATGATCATTGAACATAAATAAACTATATCCAGATAGTTACTGGGCTTTGTTTATTCGTTATAAAATGAGTAGTTTCGGTGTGGGTGTGTATTTTTTGACTGTGCTATGGTTTGTAACTTTAATGTTGTGCTGGGTGTCTGTGCGTACAGGTCATAATATCGGTAAAATTGCTGTAGTCATAACTTCTTTGTTGACTGTGATTCTAATATGTTTGCCAAAAGGCGAAACTGATGGTACAGACGTTGCCAATTTTTACGATAGACTATATATCCCTCGTTATGTGATTCTTGCGTTTATGCTTATGAGTGGGGCAGTGGGTTCTGTGTTTTGTTTTGTTCACGTATGTCTTGCACCAATCAAAACTCGCAAAATTAGAAGCTTCGGTACTGTTAACTAAATGCTTTGGTAAGTTTTGTAATTGGTTGCATTCATTGAGAATTGTCCTGTTAAATCTAACGTCTCTAAGAAGCGAAGTAACAATGTTTTATAATTATTTTCTTTTTCATTTAACTATATTATGACCAAATCTAATTTCTCTATGAGTTGTAATAATAAAAGGGCTTTCTTAATTTGATTAAATCATCAAATCTCATCTGCCTAGTGAATACTTTCTAATTTTTATAATTTAGTTGTCATTTCACATATTGATTGTTTTTTATCATTATTATTGTTGTATTATATTTACAAAGCAATATATACATTTCTGTTAAATAATGGGTGATCTTGGTCCAGGCTCAAGTGGCTTACGTGTTAATTCTGAGCCTGGACAAAGCCCTCCCCCGACTTGATCATGACTATATAATTAACAATCAAACAATAATATCTCTGAAAAAAGAGAATGATACATACATATTTTTTTTATATAAATTGTTTAATCTCTTGGAAATAAAATGTTTTGTACCCCTGCTGCTATAACCCTCTATTTTCTAACTTTGTAATAAATATATCATAGTTCTAGGTTTAAGAAGTCAATTTTATTATATAACAGCATGTAATTATCTTGTATCTTATTTACAATCTTAAAATACCGGTGTACTTAGTTTTCTAATCACACACTCATCGCTTTATCATTTCTCTGTTTAAGTGCAAATATAATAAAGTACTTGTTATTTTTATTTTTTAAGCACTTGACAAGTTGGGTAAAATATCCATTCATAGAATGACACCTGTTTCCTATAGATACTACTTCTTAAAAAATTACCTTCCACTGGCAAATTTTTTACCTCTGTGGGAATGAGCTAACCATGTTGCTGCATGGATACTTGGTACTAAAAATTTAATTTTCAAGTCATTGTATTGCTGCAATAATGCAGATTTGTATCCCCATATACTACCTCAATGTCAAGTTTTATATTTTTTTAATTATTGAGATATTATTATTATCCACTGTCAATGCATGGCAATTTCAATATAAAATTTAAAAAATATACAATTTTTGTTCTGCAAAAATCAAATTGTGGCAACTTATCACTGTTCCGCAGTTGGACATGGGTCTCATATCAGAGTAAGAGTGTTTAGGAAAGTTTAGATTTAAATATTTCTCTGTCCATCCATACATCAGCCTTTCATGGTCCACTGCTGGACATAGGCATCCCCAAAATGGGGGTTTTACCATAATCGCCACGCTTGGCAGGCGGGTTGGCGATTGCAGTGGATGTTTTTAGTACACAGGGGATTGCTGCTGCCCGGTCCCCCGGTAATCCCTTAGTCGGCTTTTACGACTCCCATAGGAAGGACGGGGTGGAGCTATTCTTGGTGCCAGCCCTACACAGCAGAATTTCTCTGTAATGATCTTTAATAATTTTGTTCTCATTATTTTGCTTAAACTTATTAGGTTTAACATTTATTTTTTCAACATGTCTTAACTGATGTTAAATATCAAAATATTTTATACTTTAAACACAAAGCGAAAAATGTGAAATCGAAAATAACAGTCACGAGCAGGATTATTTTCGTTTCGGTATTTCGGTATTCAATATTTCGGTTATTTTCGATTTCACATTTTTCACTGTGTTTAATGTATAATGCTAAGCATGTCAAATGCTAAAAATATATATAAAAATATCTAAATATATTTTATACTGTTTCAGTCAAAATGTCTAGTACAATATGTCACAGTTTGCGATCACCCATCAAACGTCTGGCAGCTCTGAAGAAAGCGTGTCCTATATCTACATCAATTGTTCACAATGAAACCATACTAGTCAAAAATAATGATGAATTTGTTAATAAAGTAAGTATATGTCAATAACATTATCTTTTAATTAGGGATGCATCCTACTGATAAGTTATACTTGCGGCTGTTTTCCGCATGTCGACGTCTTTTAATGCTCCTATTTCGCGTTATGGGTTGGTGGCACTACTCTAGCATCATAAAAAAACATAGTATCACGCCTGTATTCCCTGAAGGGCTAGGCAGAGCTATATTACGCACCCACGGTTCGTCAGCTATGTTCAAGTCCCACGTAATAGGGGGCGAGCCTATTGCCGTTTACCGGGCCCATTTCCAAACTCCGGGCTACTGAGAATTTTTCTTTTTACGACCCGGGGATCGAACCCGTATTGGGTTGATCATGATCAGCCTGGGCATTCAAGTATTACATGGGTGGTTGTTTCTTCTGCCTCCATGCAGGTTCTGCAGAGGGGACTGTACATAACACCTAGTGTGAATAAGTGTTTGTTCGGTAGCGTATGTCCAGTTAGGGCTCTGACTATAAGTCTAGCTGAGGCCTATTCATTAGCCGTAGCTTACGTGACAATCCGGGGTTGATTGTCGGGAAGCCCTCTTTAGCTTGCCTGCATGTACCTAGATTAGACCAGTATTGTTGACCTTGGTGTATTGTCGCAGTATTTTCCGAAGACAGGCGAATCGTAGGGGTGGGATGGGCTCAGGTCTTATTGCTGTCATCTCCAAGCCTCCCCTTTCCAGTGCATCAGCCGTGTCGTTACCGCGTGAGTCACTGTGTCCTTTGATCCACTGTAAGGTTATATCATTGTCGATACATACCTGAGCTTGATGACATTCGTATCTAGCCCCCTTTTTTTTTGTTAAAGCCGGAAAAAATTTACGTAACCGCACACCCCGTCGTTCGGGGTAACGAACAGGGTAGTGTGGGGCCCTCACCCACTAAATAAACCCGCCGTGTGCCGCTCTCCGCCTGTATTGGCGGGCCACTGCAACTATGTTATACATTAGGTACTGCGGTGGTTTCGTATATAAGCCCTGAGGTTACGGTGTAGCTTCGGAGGGCCTGTAGAACTGATCGGCTGTCAAAAAGTATGCGGATGGGATTTTCTTTTAAATTTCTGGAGACGAGTGCGTGCGCTGCCATTAAAATGCCCTTATATTCAGCCTAGAAGACGGTATTTTGGGCTCCTAATGGTGAAGGGATGTGTGTATGTAGGTCCTCTGAGAATACTCCCGAGCCCGACTTTGTTTTAGATGCATCCGTGAAGATTCTCAACTCTCTTGAATTAAGATCTTTACTAGGTTGTTGACGTAATTATTTTTCGGCCGCCGCTTCTAAGCGCCTCCTTACTGCCTCAACGAGGATTTCGGTAAGCGGTGCCCTGGCCAGCTTCCAGAGATTCAGTTTTTTAAGAAGTACCGCTGTGGCTGTTGCCTCTTGTTTTATGAAGAGATGCAGCAGCGGCAGGTCAAGAATAGCTTCCAGGGCTGCGGTTGGGGTTGATCTCATGCACCCCGTGGCCGGCATACAGGCCAACCTCTGGAGTCCTTGTAATTTGACTTCGATGGAACCTATATAGTTATATCCGTGGCTACCATACTACCACCCCGTAGCTGATCATTGGTCGAATAACTGCTTGGTATAGTGATAGATTTTAGTGTTTAACCCCTACATTTTACCTACCACTCTACGGCATAGCCAGAAGACGACTGTAGCTTTGTCAATTTTGTTGTTTAGATGCCTACTCCAATTTAACTTACTGTCAAGTATTACCCCGAAATATTTTACCTTTGTTGACAACTGGAGTTCTGTTTTGAACTTTGGGCAGTCGGTAGTTGCCCAGATTACGTTTGTTGGTAAAATTACTAGTTCATAGTTCTGTCTTCGTGTGTCGTATCGGATGGCGCAGCGTAGGATGGCCCCGCACTAGATGGCCCGACGATCTGGTCAAGGCCGCGGGGAGCCGTTGGATGCGGTCGGCACAGGACCGCTCGTGGCGTTCTCTTGGGGAGGCCTATGTCCAGCAGTGGACGTTGAAGGGCTGATGGATGGATGAATGGAGTTCTGTCTTCCGTGGATTCACTGTCAGTTCACCAGCGTTCCACGATATAGCTTTAATTTCCGACATATTGGAATTTTATCGTTGATATTAATATGTCAATACGCCGATACATTTCGAATTCTACGCTAAAACCAAATATGTTGGAAAGGCGCCATTACGTTCGTTCTTGTAAACATGTGCCGTTTAAACCAATAATAAATATAATTATTATTCTACATTATGTTATAATAATAATTATTATTCTATACATATAATATGTCTATTTTAATTAAGCTAGTGGCAAACTATGCCAATACGTTGCTGGTTATTTAATGATAGTGATCTTTAATTAGAAAGATAAAGCTAGGTATCTTTAAGAGAAGCTATCTTCAATTAAAACATTTTGATTATTTTCAGGTAATGAACAATGATAAACCAGTAATAGTAAACTTCCATGCAGAATGGTGCGAGCCGTGTAAGATCCTCACGCCAAAACTCAAGGAGCTGATTGAGCCTCTAAATAATTTGGATTTGGCTGTGGTTGACGTAGAAGACAATGCGGACCTTGTGCATACATTTGAGGTATATCTCATTGGGAATTATGTTTTTTCTTTTAACATTAATATATGCACCTTGGCGGCTTGCCACCTGAAAGCAGAAGCAATGAAATTGTGGCCAATATTAAACACAAAGTGAAAAATGTGAAACCGAAAATAACAGTCAGGAGCAGGATTTGAACCTGCATCTTCTGGATACCGTCCAGATGCTTTACCAATTCAGCAATCCTGACAATTGCTCCTGACTGCTAATTTCGATAACACATCATACTTAACGTCTTTGGGTGACGCCTGCGCCATCTGTCGGAAGTATTTTCATACATTATACCGACCAGGTAAACTTAATTTTACAATTAAGATTTTACCTAATAATGACGCAAACCCTTTAAATATTTAGATATTTTTATATATATTTTTAGCATTTGACATGCTTAGCACTATACATTAAACACAAAGTGAAAAATGTGAAATCGAAAATAACAGTCAGGAGCAGGATTTGAACCTGCATCTTCTGGATACCGTCCAGATGCTTTACCAATTCGGCAATCCTGACAATTGCTCCTGACTGCTAATTTCCAATTTGTGGCCAATAAATAATAATAATTTATTAAGCCAATAAACAATACAAAAAAAGCCTTAACCTTAGATAGTATAAGCTTCCAAATATATAGGCTGCAGTGTTATAAGGTAAGTAGGGCTCCTGCCTCCCAAACTAGGAAGAAATCATGTCTCTCAGGAATCAGGGATTCTTCGATTCTTAAACTCATTAATAATAACCATAAATTCATTTAACAAAAATATATAATACTGGTCTTTGCCCGCGGCTCCGCCGCAACTAAAAGCTAGTTTTTAGTCATATCTCAGGCTCCCGATATAGTAGCGGGATAAAAATGTATACCAGTTTTTAAGTCTAATCAAGAGCTATCAAATAAAAAAAGTTGTATCAAAATTTATTCAGTAGTTTTTGCGTGATGCGCGAACGAACAAACAGATAAACAAATAAAAAATTAAAAAAAAATTGCTTTGTGTTCAGACACGCCTATATGTATAGCCTAATATAGTCATTTTTCTCAAATATCTTAAATGTACAGACACAGCTCAGTTACAGCTTTATAATAGTATAGAAGTTAGTACCTAACTTTTCCCAGTATCTAACTTCAGTTTATTTTTCATGTTGCTGAAATCTGACAAAATACCAATGCTGGCAATTTCTTCCATTCCGTTGCTATAGTGGAGTTTTTGGTGGGATGTCATGGCGAGCGGTTGTAATACTTATTTACTTATCATCACGCCATCTCCCTTGCGGGGTAGGTAGAGAGAACAGAGTGCCGAAAGGCTCTATTCTTGCATATATCGGTCGCTTCCTCAACATTCATAATTCTCTTCATACACGCTCGCCGGTTTCGGAGACTCCTGCCTCCACCTTTCTTCAATACATGACCGATTTGGTCTAGGTATGGTGAGTCTCAGCCTTCCTCTTTACCTACATCCTTCCACATTCGCATTGTATATCTTCTTAACCAGTCGCACGTCCGGCATTGATTCGACATGCCCGAACCATCGGAGCATTCCCTTTCGCATCTTTACACCAATACTCTTTTTCATACCTACTCGCTCTCTTACGTCGTCGTTACGAATGCGGTCAGTCAGCCTCACTCCGCAGATTCTTCGCAGAAATCGCATTTCGACCGCATTGATTTTACTCTCATACTCCTTTTTACATACCCAACTCTCGCTTCCATATAGTAACGTTGGGACAAGCACTGCATTGCGTATTGCGACCCGTGCCTTCTGGCTGAGGTGGTGGCTGCCGAGAAGTTGTCCCAATTAGAGATTGCAAACCGGGCCCGGGCGGGCCGGGCCCCAGGTATAATGCTAAGCATGTCAAATGCTAAAAATATATATAAATAAATAAGATTTTTTTAAAGTACAAATTATTTGTGAATAAAGAAAAAGAGATTTTTAGTAGGAGCGGGGAATCGAACCACGCATCTTTTCCAATCCGGGGAAGTGCTCTAAAACACTAAGCTATCCTACTGATCTTTTGATCATCCCAAATTCTTAATCACATTTGTCTTACGACTAACGCCATCTATCGGTAAGCATTACATGCATCCAATATAGTAAGTTTAAATCGCGCCATCAAATAGTATGAAGGAGCATGTCAATTGCTAAAAGAAATAGATCTAAAAATAAGAATTTGTTTTGTTTTTACCATGTCGCATCTAGCCTACCTAGCGGGTGGTAGAAACCTAACACATATAGGTAATGACCATGCGGTCGCTTTGCGGGTGTAGATAGAGAAGAAAACCACAACAGAACAATATTACTATCAGCGTATATTAGAGGAACCACTAGTAATTAACATATACAATAGAATATCAAGGGTGTAGGTTCTAGGCACAAAGTGAGGTAGTAGCCGAATTTGAAGTACAGGGCTACTCAACTAGTGACGGCGACCGATGCGTAGTACCGGGCCCGGCAGCGGGCACGCCGCGGTATATAAATGGCCGCGTGGGGTGAGGCTTGAAGTCCGGGCGGTGTATGTGGAGGAGGGCTTCGCTGGCGCGACGTATGACGTCACAACCAAAGCTACCAGTTTATCTATCTATCTAATCTAAGTTGTTATGACACGTGTAGTACTTTAAGCTGCGTTATTAGTTTCTTATTTTAATACTTTTCAAATAGTCACTATAAGGAGTAAAGAGAGAGTAAGTTTAAACAAGCAGGTCTTTGCTTGTTTAAACTTATAAAAATGAATGATTGCTAATAGGTACTTACTAATGTTACTTTTCCGTCCATAAGTAAAAGTAATCAATTCTGTATTAAGTATAATTTCACTTTCTTTCATTTTTTCACTTGAGTGAGACTGATTATTGTTGTAATTGTTCATATAAGCCAGTTTGAAATAAATATTAACCTTGAATCATTCTTAGTAGTCTTTTTCCATTCATATATAGAAATGTTTCATAAAATACTTTAAAGGTTTCATTGCTAACACAGAAACATACCGGGTTGCAATCTCTAGTCCCAATGCTCCGTTCACTCTATTTCCCGCATTTACTCTTCTCTCTATATCAGAGGCTGTGTCTTCGGTCCCGACTAAATTGAAATATTTAAAGTATAACCGTTTTTTTACAGGTAAAAGCAGTACCGGCAGTAATAGCTATAAGTAATGGTTTAATAGTTGACAAATTCATAGGTCTAGTGGACGCGGATATGATCACAGGCCTTATAGACAGGATGTCGGGTAAGAAAAAAGAAGAAGAGTAAAAAGCAAAAGAGTATAAATCTAGAGGTGTCAGCTTGTTAGTAATAATGTTTTTTTAATATGTTTGACTTGTCACTTGCCATATCGCCTATTCAGTTTGTTAGTTAATTATTATAATTATTAGTGAGTTTTATGATTTAGAGAAATGATTAATTTATTTTCTGTCTGATAAAATACTTGCTTAAGACGCAGCTTATATTCTTAAAAAAAAGGTTGGCTGCTTGAATATACTAGTAGTGAATGTACGACCTCGCGATACTTAGTCTGCTACAGTACTGTGATGTAGCGGTAGTGTGAGCGACAGCTGATCGTGAGGTCGCGGGTTCGATCCTTGAGTCGGGCAATGATTTTGAGCTTTTTCGTAAAAAGAAAAATTCTTGGTAGCGGCCTGGAGTTTGGAAATGTGCCTAGTAGACGGCAATAGGCTCGCCCCCTATTACGTCTTGGTTTACTTAAACCTAGCTGGCGAACCATGGTTTACGCAACCACATCTGCCTGCCCCTTCGGGAATACAGGTGTGATGCTATGCTATGCCACATGCCACCATATAGCCAATTTAACGGCTTGAAATTGAAGATTATAAAGTACTTATGTCATTTGAAAAACATATATATGTATATTTCATATTATACGAAATAGTTTAGTTTGTTAGAAATACTGAAGTAAAGACTGTTTAACGATATTCTTCATGCTGGCATCTCTAATGTATATAAAAACTACAGGTACATTTTTCACTCATAACTTCTGACTATGGTATTTATGTCATTTCATTTATTATTTTTGACTATGGCAATATCGACTTCAAGAAATCAATATCTGTTTGTTTTTGGTTTTACAACCTAGAAATTATTATAGAAATTACATTCGCTATATTAATAACAAAAAAAGGTTTGATTTATGAAGTAAAGTAAATAGTTTTAGTATTCACTGCCTTATTAACAATTTTATGCCCACAATTTTCTCCAAGAGTATATTTATATGAATTAATAATTAAAATTGTTTATTAAAAAAGGAAAACCTTTCAAAATAAATAATGTGACCTGTATTTTAATGTATGTGAATAATTTAGCGGAAAAATAAAAATATGTGTTTAAATGTTTAAGTTATGAATAAAGCAACAAGTTATTGTTCCTATATTAGATAATCACTGTTATATTTATTCACTGTATTAGTCAAAATTAAATTAATAAAATAAAAAATACGCAGTTACTTCGGCGGCAGTTTGGAATTGAGCGGTGTACCTAATGGTGGGTCCAAACGACAATGGCGTGGCTAAGGGCAGGGAACGTATAGATTGTCAAAAGTTTACCTTAGAAAAATATACATCGGTATCCAATGAATAAGCAAAGTTTAAATAATTGTAAATAAGAAAACATTTAAAAGAGAAATTGACTTTTTTAAATTTTAATGAAAAAACTAACTGGGATTTCAACTAAATCGAATTCATATTGTTGAAATATCTTGGACATGTTAAAGACAATAATGATCATAATAAAATAATGACGTGATTGACACAGATTGATTGTATTAAACTATTAAAATATTATCTAGCTACGGCATTGCCGGATGAGTTGGCAACACCATTTACGCGAAAGACTGACAGGAGAAAAGTCTTATGTAACACTATTGTAATTAAAAAAATATATAAACGTTTAGTTAATGCAATCAGGCAGTAAATTGAGAACTGCCCGTTTATTGATAATTTGTTGTAAAGATTATATTACCTGTGCATGTTCTTTATAGTCTATAAATTACAAGTACTAAAAATAATAAAATATATGCTTAGGATATAATATTATGTTAAGTTTTTTTTTAATGTTTTGCTTATTTTATTGTTTAAAAATAGGCCTAGTCTTGCGTGTGTGTTTTTTTGATATCTTTGAAAAATATATATATTTCACAAGAAATAATTTTCTTTTTTACTTCTCATCGCACTTTTCTTTCACATTTTCCTTTATTATATAGTAATGTATGTAAATATTATATATTGCATTCTTATACAGCGTGCGTTCAAAACTCAGATAAACTTTGTACCTAAGCACAGTATTTCTAACATATATTTATTTCAAGAAAATTTATTCAGAACGGACGCTGTATAATGTAGGAATTTCGTATTGATATCGTAGATTTATGATCTAAATGCAACTAAACATATCTTGGCTTCGCACCCTGAGCTTTGACTTATTAAAGCACCTGTTTAAAGTTTATAAATATTTATTGAGAGATATAATATATTTTAGAGAGATAATTCTTATACTCACACCTAGATACTATTCATTCACATCTAATATCTCCTTAATTAATTTATATATCCTAAACCTCCTAATCCTATCCTTATTATTCTTCCTGTCCACCTCCTATCCCTTTCCATTTGAAAATGCTGTACATATTCGGATGCGATCGAGCGTACAGGTAATGAACAATATCTAACTTATCATCACGCCTTTTCCCTTGCGGGGTAGGCAGAGAGAACAATATCTACGCCTTATAACCTTACCCAATGATATTATGTACCTTCACAATTATTTTGTAAAGTATTTTTATAGAACCTGTATTTCAGGGTTAAGTACCAACATGGAAAATTATCATAAACATATTATTTTAATAGAAAAGTGGCATAATTATGATGGTATATTATAAAGGTAACTTTTTTATAATAGAAACAGAGTATTATATATAGCCTAATCTATCGAGAATCTCTATACCTTATAATGTAGGTAATTGTTATATTACAAAATGTTTTAGAATTAAGGTTAAAAAAATATTTTTTTGTTTTTTAGTACGTATTTTCTATAGCCACCACTCCGACCCCATCGGCAAACCTTGGCTACCATTATAGATATAAGTATTTTAAATCAATTTAAATAAGTCCAGCCTCGATGGAGTTGCGTTGTTTTTTTACAAAGTTCCTATTGCCACCTCGGAACATAATATTATTTAAAATCAGAGTAGGCACATGGGAAGACCATTTAAATTTGCCCAAACTCGATGAGAGTTACGTCGTTTCGTTATAAAATTTTCGGCTTCATCATCGGACATTGCTTTGTTATCATATTTATATTGTGTGTCTAAATTTCAGTTGAATCGGTTGGTGGTCATAATTTTAGTTTATAATTCAGTTGCAAGATTTGACCCAAACCTACAGAGCAAATAAAAAAAAATACCAAAAAAAAAAGTTAGTACGGTAGGTAGTAGCACAGTCGAGACCATACATCTAGACATTCGTCGCGACGAATAAAAGTGATAGGGTTGTCACATCGGCAAGAAAAAAAAAATACATTATATTATCTATATTTTTTTGCATTCTTTTTTTCTACACAGTCAACAAATTAAGTAAATTAGAATTTAAGTAAATTATTGTACAACGACGTGTAGGAATTTACAATCTGTTGGACCGGCTCTAAAAAAAATATTCCCCCACGTAAAAAGTAACCTAACTCAAATACCCTACTAGGATACAAATCAAAACACACTCTTAAAATTACTATAATTTTCAAATGTACTAATGATATTATTGGGCATTTCACGTCAAGCGGACATCCAAAAAAAAATTGAGATCATGAATTTTGTTTATAATCGGGTCAGTTATACTTCTAGTAGACATGGATGTGTACACACCATTTTATTTATCGTATGATGCAATTGCACAAATTAAGCGACTACCATTTTGGATTTAAAAAATAACTGAATTTTCGCCTAGCACCCATAAAAACATAAATAACAAAATTCGAGAATGTACAAAGCCTCAAAACCCATATTAAAAAAATGTAAGGTACGCGGTGGACATCTTGCATATTCTCAAAAAGTGGCATGAGTTACCATAACATTAAAAATTTCAAAATTGAAATAGTACCTACGCAAAATAGGTTTCTCTTACCTTTCCTGTGTAAGTGTAAATTGATGAAACTTCAATTCCTTACTTTAAATGAGGTCTGACCCGCAGTTTGTAACCGCACACGTAGTGTACACCATTTTTATTTAAGAATATTTTATTTCGATAGCCCTGAATAAATGTTCGGCCGTTCGGGAGCGCCCCGCCCGCGTCTCACCCCGCCCCGCACCTCACGATTGCTCTGTCTAGACGTTTTCGATTGCCGACTGTATGTTCTTCGACTGTGGTAGTAGTTAAGTTTTTGATGCAACTGTATTATTAGTTATAGTAGATCCAATTATAAGTAGGTTTACTCTTTTCGAATTTGTAGTAATAAGTAAATAATATATTTAAATATAGTGAAAACTGGACCGTATAAATAGGTTTACGCAAAAATCAGTATTACAAAGTAGGGTGTTATTTTTTATTGTGAACACCTAGACTATTCTAGCTGTTCGAGCTTTGCAATTCCCTCCTTAGATTTATGTAAAACCCTAGTAATATTTTGTGGGCGGTCAACTCAGCACTTAAAATTTAATTAAAAAAAAACATATTCGCATAAGTGCAGAACATGCTAAGTCGTTAGATGAAAGATGTAGGTACATTAACATACAGTGGGCGGCCAAATTATTGGGGACACTTGAAAATTATATGTATTTATGTTTCATTTGATTTAATAAATTATGTTGTATTGTTTTGCTAAGGCAACGACCTGCGCAAGGTTTATTATTCCTGTATTGCGGGGGACTTTACCATCATACATTTCACGGCCATAAAGTGTGCCGAGACTCGGAAAAAACATTTTTGGATTACACAAAGGATGGTCCTTTTTGGGATGCAAACCCACAATACATGCTCGTGAGGTGGGTATCAAAACCACTTCGACATCGGTGCAGTGAATTAAAGCACAAATTGTTTTTTTTAATAATATGATTTTTTTACTGTGTTACTTGTTGCTTTTGTGATCTTATTATTACACAATAATTAAAGGCTCACGAGATTTAGCAGCAGTTAAGGAAAGCTACATTAACCAAAATAAAAAAATAAAGCTGTGTAGTGTCCCTATTAATTTGGCCACCCACTTTAAAGATCATTATTTCTTTGTAAGTACTTACATATGTACTTAGTTCCAAAACTACCAAAGATTACCTACAACCCTTGAATCCTAATACCAATGTATCTACCGTCAAAACACACGATGAGTTATGACGCTATAGCTTGTGAGACTTGACTGTCCACTGCTTTTTCCACGTATACGCATACCCAGTAGCTTAGAAAGTCGAGCTTACTTAAACTTGCTACGAGGCCACGATTGGGTCCATTTTGTAGACTAGATATCCATTGCCGCATTATTAGTAGATCCTGGCGGAAATCAGATTTTTCCTATAACAAAATATCTCCAATTCGTTAGAACGAACAAACAGATTATACTAAAAAAATTGTGATTGTCAGACGAACACATCGATCCACTGCCGTTTTTTGTGGCTCACTCGAATACTTTCCACGGCTGATAAGTAGTGCATTTCTAAGATTTAACATTATGCCTTTATCGATAATCTGCAACTTAAAATTTTTACAACTGGCAATTTCGGCTTTGCAGACGCAAATTATGTTCATGGATATACATTGTAAAAAAAAACAGATTAATCAGGATTAGGTCCGAAAAATGCAAAAAGACAGTCCTTTCTTAAATCTATTGCTACTTAAGGCATGAGTTTTATTCACATTTGATTGCATTTAGTATATAAAAATATCAGTTACGTCCATTTAAAATCATAAGTACCTAAGAATTATATAATAAACGAGCTCCTAGGTTGTCCAAAATCTTTGATGTGTTTACCTAAAACAGTATTCTGCAAGTGGAATTGAATTAATTTAAAAATTTACAGATTCAATCCAGATTTGTGTTTATAAACTGAATATATTTTATTTAACCACATTATTTGTTGTTTTATTGCTAGACGCACATTTTGTTTGAAGATTCACAAGACGTTGTATGACCTCTTTTTGGAGAAATACATTACGCATGCCTCTCCATGCAGATGCTGGCATGCAGAGGTTTTTTCGGACTGAAATATCACCACGACACATTGCCTCACGATGCCTTGGGAACGCTGTTTCGGTGGCTCCGTTCTCGTTTACTTATACACAAAGTGCCGACAGATGGCGAGGTTGTCCTATTCTACTGCTCTGTATTGAAATCTATATATTCTTATAGGTCAGCAAACTACAATTCTCCAAAGCATAACTCTTCAAATCAGTTCAAACACACTGGTTCTAAAAATTACTACGACAGGATATACATAAATAAATGATATAAAATGACCATTATTGTAAAATAAAACCTGAAAATGTATCCATGTACCATTTTAATTCAGTATTATTGATATAACTTATGTATTGAGATGTGACACAATTTAACAGAGGTTCATGCGGCGACCGACACATACGCGGCTTCGTCACTAAACACACCACGTCTTAACTGCATATGCGTGACAATAAGACACTGTTTATTGATTTCGATTGCTGAAAATTCAATAAATAAATATAGATAAACAAGTTTTATGATCAAGCAGTAAGTAATTCAATGTAACAGTGTCTAAATTACGAAGTTCGTCAGTATAATTTCAATATACATATACCAGATTACAGGAGAGGAGCGAAATTTGGGTATAGGTCGCGTCAAACTTTATATACGGTCTGACGGTAAACAAGCGTAAGATATTGCACATCTTCACTGTGTTTCTCAATAGTAAATACTACTACTAACTATTGTGTGTAACTAAACACACGCTGAACACCGTTTGGCGCGACCTTTACTCATTAAATATTATAACTCTTTTTCTTTTTCAGTCAGATCATCTTTCGAAATCAAAAAACACGGTTGCATATGCAGTAAACATTATATGTGGACGGATTGTGCCTTCCTACTGTACAAATATCTACTTTTTACACATAGCAATAAATTTAAATTTAGACTAACACACTGACGAGAAGCCTCAAAGAAATCGTACCATATATGCACGCAAATAAACTAATATAAATTCGGATTTTGACAGATATTTGTCGCACGAGGGACAGTGATAAGAATATACATTTAGAACACCAATATTTTAATCAAATTATTACATAACGTTAACGATAAATATATTTTTATAGTAGAATCTAACAATTTATAACGACAAATATCCGTTCACAACGTACAACCGAACGTAAGAGTGTGGAACCGCCATGACACTTCCATAAGTACGTTCCGTTTCGCACCTTATAGTTAAAATGATTTATGTGCAGTACTACACCTTAACAAATATTTATACTTTCAACGGCTTAGACACAATCACGTTTATAAAAAATCAGTCTAAAATATATTAAGGCAACTTGAGAATATAATATATATATTCATATAAATGCAGTTCGTTCACGTTACTAGGCAATGAAACTTATATTTTTTTGTAATAATTTTATAAGGAGAACAGAGAAATTGCAATCCAACCATTGTTTTTAATTCAAGTTCGGGATCGTTCAAAAATACGTTTGCAAACAGGGGGCCATCGCTTGGTGACAAACCAAAATGACCTCTTTTTAAAAATACTTAGATTTCAAACTATTTACTATGTAGGTACCTATATTGTAAATGCATGCTTAATCGACGAGAAAAAGTAATAGTTATATGTTAATAAGTAAAAATTAATAAAGAAACGCAAACGAACTGCACAAAAGACGCTGTAAACGTCGTGTGAAATTTTAAAAACCCCACAGATCTTTACCATTTGGCGAATGCAGATGTAAATATTTTGGAAATCATAAATGTTATCAAATAAAACTATGTTTACGGAACGCGTTTACTTGACTTGCTACTACCTCAACGTATATAAAGATCAGACTGAGGCTCACTGACCTCAAATATATCTATAACAACTATTTTCTTACAAACGACAGTAGGTATAGTAGTCACAACGGATCTTTGTTTCTCTGAAGGGCACAGAGCAAGAAGTGGGGCTTGTGACAGAATCATACGAATAGTGCTGACCAATTCAAATGTTATTACTCGTTTAATAAAACAATCGAATTATTTCATATGTAATTGTTTAATTTCTATTTATAATTCTTATATTCAATAAAAAGTATACGAGCGATTTTAGTGAATAAGCTTTAATAGCTGGATATAGGAGTCCAAATCTTTTAGTACGATCGATAAATAATATGATTATCGAAAAATTATCAGTAGCAGCCCGGCGTTTGGAAATGTGCCCGGTAGACGTCAATAGGCTCGCCCCCTATTACGTGGGACTTAAACATAGCGGGCGAGTCGTGGGTGTGTAATACACCTCTGCCTACCCCTTCGGTGAATACAGGCGTGATGCTATGATTATTATCGAATAAAATTGTTAAATTCACAATTGTTTTGTTACAATTGTAAAATCGATCATTTTTCAATTAATGTAATCTGTAGAGCTGTACGTGCCTTGCGACAAAAAAAAAAAACTACTGCGCAGCGTTTTGCAGCCAGCTTCAGAGACACAAAGATCCGTTGTGACAACTGTATAAGATTTTGAAAATAAGACATAAAATAGAGAAGCGCTCTGCAGTGTTTGATATAGAACGATTTCTAGAACATAATTACATATTACACAATATTGCAAATGGCCGCCAAAAATATCTGGAAGTAAACGAAGCGCCTTTGGTTTTCATTTAAATCTATTTTTATATAATTGTTTTCAGTATGTTATTGGCAGTAAGTAATAATATAAAATGAAGAAAACGCTTGTAAAATTAGATGATGAACTCGGCTTTACTAGTTTTAGTTATTTAAATACACATAGGGTCTACAGCGCCAATATGGAAAAGAATGGGGTCCTAAAACAAATTTCCCTATTAAGGGGGGTTAGGCAGAATCTCATATCTCACATGTCGATCGTATCGTGTTCACTGTGATTGGTTGAGAAACTGACGCGTGATGTCACAATAATCCGTTGGCCAATCACGGTGATCTCTCAACCAATCACAGTGATCTCGATACGATCGACATGTGATATATGAGATTCTGCCTAACCCCCCAGTGTCGAGACTCCATACATCATCCATTCATGTCATTATAATATGTATTTTGTACCGAAATATTCATTTCCCCTTAAATTGGCGAAACATAAGATTATAGTATTAGCATTTACCTATGAACAGTGATATAAAAATGCGCTAGTATATATATATATATATATATATATATATATATATATATATATATATATATATATATATATATATATATATATATATATATATATATTATATATAACAACAATAAGTAGCTATGAACCGTATGTATGTAATAATATAATCGAAAATCTTTTGAAAATACTTTACAAGATTTGAAGATAGATTCGTAGGCAGCTTGACTTCCGAGTTTCCTGGAAGTCAAACTCTCTATAATACGTGTTAATGCCAACCAGATTCGTGACAGTCACTACACGTAATTTTTTAAGATGAACTCAATATCGCGTACAACTAAGTACTCGAAGAAGGAAACTTTAAACATATACATACGAAATATTTTAAATTTCCATAGATAACAGTTTTTTTTAATATATAATCATAATTTAAATATACACAATGAACATACATTTGGTGTCGATAAATTATCAGGTTTTTACAAGCCCAAAAGAAATAAAAATAACAAAAATAAAAAAGGTCTCTACTTATAAATGTAATGTAATAATTTTTATCTTCATATATTAAAAAGAAGCATATACATTTCCTCATATATTTTTTACAATATTTACATATATTTACAAGGTCACATGCCATGTAAAGCTAACTGTTCAAGGAATAGCAAGTACTCACTAAAATTAACAGGTTTTTAAATCAGTGTGAAGTTGCCAACAGGCACAAAGTAAGCTTAGTAATTAGGTTAGGCCTTTAAATACATAATCAAAATAATTTTGTAGACTTGGATCCAGTTGCGAAGGGTTTAGGTATTCTGACTACTATTCGTAATCAATTGGAAAAAGCTGGAAAATGACGATGTATAAGTCCGAGTATAAAGCTCAAAGAATATTTTGTTCAGAATCCTAATCATAAAAACGGAGTTTATCAAGGACCTTGCTACACCTGAATTATTTACAACATGTTATATTCAATAGAGAACTTATAAATACAAGTATATTACATTTAAATTAAATATAACGATAATATTAGTGTACAAGATTTTAAACTTTAGTTATTTAACAGTAGATATTTTAGTTATGATTAATAGTCGTTATACAGTAACTTTTGGATCTAGGTATGGATAAAAACCGGTTCAACCCGAATACCGGTTCTATCCGGAAAACTGATTCAATCTTGTTTTTATTTTATCCGTAATCTGAGTCTGTTTATGAAGTCTCCCTTTGAACGTTCTTTTAATTCGTATTTATTTTAATCACTATGTTCGGATTTATTTTGGATAGATTAGGAATTCTTTTCTTTTGGCATTCAATCCTAATGTTACAGTGGTTCATATAAAAAGAGCGTTATAATTTTTTCTATTTAACAATTTAGTGTAACTAACGTTTTTGAACAATCTCCTATACCAAACTGTTACGAATCCTTCGGGGCAAGTAGACAAAAATGTCATTAATAGATCATCTATGTAGACCAGGGTTTCTTAGTCTTATAAACTTAGAGAGCGCCATTTCGATTACATCGATTATATATTTTAAATTTATAATATTCTCCGCTCAACTTGTTGTCATATTTTTAGTTACACGATTAGCTACTCATAAGATTAGCTAGTCTTAAGATAAGCTGCTTATAAGATTTACCGCTCGTAAGATTAGTTGATCATAAGATTAGCTGTTCCTAAGATAAGCTACTTATAAGATAAGCCACTCATGAGATAATTTGCTCATAAAATTAGCTAGTCATAAGATTAGCTATTCTTAAGATAAGCTACTTATAAGGTTAACCACTCCTAAAATTAATTGCTCATAAGATTAGCTACTCATAAAACGTGGAGGTTGTTTTGATCTATATTTTAGCACTTTACATGCTCAGCTACTTAAAAAGAACAAATTATTTGTGAAATTGGAAAGAGAGACTGCGATGGCTTAGCCGTCTGGAGCACTTCCCCGGATTGGAAGGAACGCAGGTTCTCTTTTTTCTCAGGGACTTTCACAAATAATTTGTTCTTCAACGTGGAGGTTGGTTGGTCTGTAATCATAAATATTTTGCTGTCAAGTTGTGTTGCTTATGATTAATTGTCACCATAAGACTAAAGGTCATCCAGAGGCCACAAAAGTATTATAGAATAACAGATATAGCCTTCGTAACAAGCGCTTCAGCTTACTTAATTTTATTGTATGGTATATTTGCCCGTAAATATTATTGTGTTAAATCTTGCATTGCCTACCGTGACAGTCGAGCTAGTCACTCTTAATAATGATGTCTGAAAAGGGCAGCTTATGGACTTAGTGACAACAGTAATAGTAAATTTGTGTCTACCATCAATTTCAGTAAAATGACTGGGAAATAACAGTTTAACTTGTTCTTCATACTTAGGTTTAAACTTCATCGCCTAAATCTTGTACGCAATTTTCAGCTATTGGAACGAATTTGTCGTCGATTTGTATGAGGAGGATGTTCTTGTCGACGTGAGATCGGAGCTTCGGGTCTCTGTGGTTTGGCATCCACTTGTGTACAACCTGGAAACAGAAGATAAAATTCTATCTTTAGTTCTGTTATGAGCGTAGTCATGTAAGTAACGACTGGTGGCAAGCTGGCATACGGCCCTCCTGGTGGAGAGCGGTTACCGTAGCCTATGGACACTAGCAACACCAGAGGCAGCACTCGTGCCTCGCCAACTCCAGGGAAAGGGATGGGAGGTAGAGAGAAAGTATAATAACGAGAGGCTAAGATGGGGGCTTTGGCCTCCAGGGTTCTTACTCACCATATGAAACAAAAGTAGGAGTACTTAATATTGTTTGACCCTTCTCTTCTGTGAGAGTGTGGTATTTCCCCTGTCGAGCCGGGCCATTCATGCTAGGACAAGTAGGATTCTCTAGCAATGACAATTTGCAATTTCCCAGATGAGAAGCCTATCTGATCCTGTCTTTAAATGTTCAAAAATATTTAGTTACAACACACTTTGTAGAAGCATTTTGGACATAAATTCGCATAGCACATCACCTGAACTTCGTTACACAGTAATTGTAACTGTCATAACAAGCAACGAGGTTCTGCCCGCGGCTCTATATCCATCCATCCATCAGCTTTTCATCGTCCACTGATGGACATAGGCCTCCCCAAGTGAACGCCACAATGAGCAATCCCGTCATGGGGGACAATACCGTAATCGCCACGCTTGGCAGGCGGGTTGGCGATCGCAGTGGATGTTGTTAATACTCGAGGGAGTGCTGCTGCCGACTCCCCCGGTATTCCCTCAGTCGGCTTTTACGACTCCCGTGGGTAGTGGGGGGTCATCCAAATCTGTTAAATTATTTTGAGTGATTGAGTGACACACTTGTAAACAAACAAATTTTCACATCCTTACTATAAATGCGAAAATGGGTTAGTTTGTTCGTTACATTTTTACGCTCTATACTCAACCAATTATCAGAAACCAATCACAAAATCACAATTTTTGTCCGTGTGGTGACGGACTAAGAATACAAGTGTCACCACCCCATTCTTTCCCACGGGTGTCGTATGAGGCGACTAAGGGAAGTAAGCAATTATCATCCATTGCATGACTGGTGGTAGGGCTGGGTACCAAGTGGGAGTACTCACTTGGTATCGGGCCCGAGCGGGTTGGTACCACCATCTCCCGTGTGACCGGCCATGAAGCACATCGTTGCGTTTTGGCTGTAGCAGGAGATAGCCGTTAATATTTCATTTCATATCTGTGAAATGAATTGGTGAGCAGCGGCTTGACAATACTCTCAGTATAGTTGAGTCCATGGGCGACGGTTACCATTTACCATCAGATGGACCGTGGCCCATCTGCCACAACAACCAATAAAAAAAAAAAAAAAAAAAAACAGGATATAGTAATAGTTCCAGTGGGACAGCAACTTATTCATAGAAATCTTGTGTGCCGTAGAATTACGTACTTACCACGGCGCCACCAGCTGGCAGAATTAAGAATAAAAATGCGAATGTGCGTTTGTTTGGTTGTTGCACTTTCACGTAGTAACTTATCAACCGATCACCATGAAATTACAGTATACTTAAAGTCCGGATCCCATAAAAGGACATAGCTAAGTTTAAACCTTGGCAAAATAAACGGTTCGTAATATGGGATAACTGCGGTAGTGTATGCGACTGCTAATCATGAGGTCTCGGGTTCGATCCCCGGGTCGGGCAATGTTATTGAGCTTTTTCCTAAAAAGAGAAATTCTCAGTAGCATCCCGGAGTTTGGAAATGTGCCCGGTAGACGTCAAAAGGCTCGCCCCCTATTACGTGGGACTTAAATATAGCTGGGGAATCGTGGGTGTGTAATACACCTCTGCCTACCCCTTCGGGGAATACAGGCGTGATGCTATGTTTATGTTTTATATGGGATAAATATTTTTTTGAAGACTTATATGTCACGTGTCGTAGACTAACGAATGTCGATTACATTTCGATTAAGGGGAGGATTTGTTAGTGAAATTTAGTCTTACCAGTCCATCCATCCCGGCCAGAGGCACCCAACTCCCCCAGAAGTTTCTTCCTCCCCTCTCCCTCTGATGCTCCGACGGCCACTGCACATCGATCCTCCTCCCGAGATTGATGCAATCATACACTCCCAAAGGCTCTATTATTAACACTTTACTACCAACACTGACATTCGCTTTCAGCTCACTTCTACCGGAATCTGATCGTTTAATTTTAGTCTTTATCTCTTTACATTTAGTATCCTTTTTCCCTTCTTTCTTGAGTATGGATTCTTTGTTCGACAAATCGGAGTAATGCATTTCCTTCATAGGTGTGGCGTCTGGTTTCTCGATGTATCGGCCGGTTAGTTCTCGATAACTTTCTCGTTCATGTCGAATTTCCTTACTGAGTTTTGAGAGATCTTTCGGGTTCATTTCGTTAAAGTATCTACGGGAAAAAGGATCGTCGTCATTCTCTTCGAAACATAATAAGAAGCATGGTGAATCTACTTAGTGTACTACAGTGATCAAGCTGACTATGATAACTTTACGTTTCAGCACTTGTAGTATAAATAAGTCCTTTTTTACCCGACTACGGAGATGTTAAAAGGAAGGGTTGTGATTTTAATAGTCTATCTATGTTCGTAGCACCTAAACTATTCCGATTTTGATGAATAAAGTATCAATCGATTCGTTATTATGGGCGCGTACTTTAATAATATTTTCTTTTTAGGCGGGTTTTAAATAAAATGGCATAAATCTTGTGAAAATTTTCATCAAGAGGTCATTTAGATAGGAAATGCGGACTCTTTCAGAGAATTCATTCACTCTGAACTCAGTTGCCGCATAATGCACAAGATATGCATTTATAATGAACGTTTATGAAGCGTTAAAACTCAAACTGTGCTTAAAAAAAAACCTTTGATAAAAAATATTGCCGTAGTCTGGTTACGGTTTTATTTTATTTTTTCCGTCAATAATGATTGTAGGCAAATTTTGACCACTGGACTAACACCATTTTGATATGAAAACATCTAATGCGGATTGGGGGTAAAAGCGGCTGTCGGCAATTTATTTAATTGTTATTAACACCATCTGTTGACAAACGCATCTAACAAGGAAGTATAATTTCAATCAATAAACCAATAACAGTTTTAATTCATCTATGAATAACGAGAGGGCGCTTACTAAGAATTATATAAGGCTCAAACAATATTTAAAGAAAGAAAGAAAATCGATGTTTGCACACCTACGAGACGTCCCTTGACAGCTCATTTTTTTATACTACAAAATCGCCAAACAAGCATACGGATGGTAACAATAATTATACTCCAGTGCTGTGTAAATGACTTATTACGATATGGGTGTAAATGTATACTTAGTGATAATATATAAAAAAAAAACTGCATGCAATACTACAAAAATGCGAGTTACGAAAGAGAAATTTCAACAAGTTAAACTGTAAAATGGTTAGCCATTTTATGCAGACTAAGTTGTGTATGGAGACGGACTAAGAATGCAAATGTCACCACTCCATTTATTCCAGCGGGTGTCGTACAAGGCGACTGAGGGAAGTAAGAAGTTACCACCCATTGCATTACTGGTAGAGTTGGGTACCAAGTGGACTCATTTATTATAAGTTCGAGCGGGTCGGTGTCACAAATTCCTGTGTACTGACTGTAGAAGACATGCATAATATTATGCAAATTGCAGTACACATGCTTGTACATTCACCGGATCAATGATGTTTAATTTCAAGTAACTGTGTGCTAATGAATGAGGTGCGGATGAATGGTACCTTTTAAAGTCTCTGTCTTGCCTGGCGTTTCTGTTGGCGATGATCTTGCAGTCTGGCAGCGATAGGTCCAAGCCGCTGGGGGTTAGTCTCAAGTCTTCGAGGGAGGACTCTGTGCTTTGATTACTACGGCAGCTCGACACCTGGGGGTAAATCGTTAGTAAAGGTCACATCTTCATCTTTAAGTTAAGATACAAAATTGTATCCATTGATGACCTTAAGGTATGACCCTCGAGTAGTCAGGAAGTGGTTTTAACTGTCTTAAAACCCTCAACAAATTCAATCTTTAAAATTTCTTCCGTGTGGTGACGGACTAATAATGCAAGTGTCACCACTCCATTCTTTCCCACGTGTGTTGTACAAGACGACTAAGGGAAGTAAAGCAGTTATCACCCATTACATTACTGGTGGTAGGGCTGGGTAGCAAGTGGGAGCACTCACTTGCTACCTGGCCCGAGCGAGTTAGTACCACCATCTCCCGTGTGACCGGTCATGAAGCGCATCGGTGTGTTTTGGTCGTAGCAGAAGACAACCGTTAATTAATTCGTTTCATATCTGTGAAATGAAATGGTTAGTAGCGGCTTGACAATACTCCTGGTATAGTTGAGTCTATGAGCGACGGTTATCATTTACCATCAGGTGGGCTGTGGTTTGTCTGCGTCTGTGTCACCACACAAAAAAAAAAATCAACAATGTAATAATTGATCTTAACTTGTCGGAACAATGTCAACAGATGACGCTGTAATATGATATAGAAATGGATCGCTCTCCCTCTCGTGACTAAGACGGTAATCCAAAAGACGTCGTCGTCAACGTATGACCATTGTTAAGTGCTTAAAACATATAAAAACATGGTTTTAAAGAAAATATCTAGTCTAGGGAATAATCCCTTTATCGCGGGACACTTCATTCAGAACAACCTTTTGGGGATAATAGCAAAAGCCTTAGGAAAGTCATTATATTCTTATACTGTACCAGGTGGTATCATGCTGAATAAAGTATGTGAAAGTACATCATACCTTGGCACTAACAGCGCGACGGGGTTGATCGCGCCAAGCGTGTTCCCATCCGCCGCCAGTCGCACTCTGCCAGGGAATGTACCATTATTTACAATGCGAAACTAAATTATAAACACTCAAAGTTGTTTAAAGGTCACAAGTTTTTCCTTCTAAGCATCGTTATTTTTTGTGTTTTAGTAAAACTAAAAATTAAGGTCAAGCAAACCTCTTAACTACACCACAATTTTTTTTCAAAAGCTTACCTTGTAACTCCCTTGGCAACGTTTTTTACTAAGGCAATGGCGCGAAGTTGTGTATGTAGACCGGTGTGCTATTTTTATAAATAAATGGTGCAAAGTTTTAAATGGAGTTACAAATACATATTACTTTTATCCTTATCTGAGAATATTGGCTACTGAACTCCTAATTTATTTTAAGCTAGTATAAATGCACTTAAAGACATAGCGAATATTATTCTGTGTTTAAAAAATCTGGCAGTAAATACTGCAGTTAGGTGTAGTTTAAAAGGTTTTTTACGTTCACACTTGGTTCTTACATAAAAATTACATTTAAAATTAAAAAAAAAACCCTACGCAGAAAATACTTATAGTTTAAGGAACATCCCTCAAAAAGTAAAAAATAATTGTTCTTTATCAGTCGTTAAAACCAAATAAACAAATGTTTATCGCAATGTGAATTGAAAAATATTTAATAAGCCGTCTCTACATTATATTTTCTGATGAAACTTAACAATAAGCTATATACTCAATTTAAAGATATTTGTTTTTCAACATTCCGAAATATACCTAGATTTTTTGTAGTGATTTAGTCACCGCGGGGTATTGCTATGTAAGAAACCTTAAACATCAATTTCTTCTTCTATCGCATCGGCGGCATATCACTTGTCAAATTGGTCCAGTACGCTGCCACCTTGATTGCGTTCTAAAAGGCGCTCATAAGTTCCCCTGGTGTACATGGTTGTGGACAAGCAGCAATATCGATTCTGAACTAGCTACTTTTTATTTTAAGCTTTTTAAACTGAACTAACCTATAAGGAAATACAATAAATATAGAAACCTAAGCGAAAGTAATCTATTGAAACCAGAAATACGATATGTTTGCTGTGAGTTTTCGAAGAGTTGGGTTCTCTGGAGACCATTCTGGTTGCAGCATCAGGTCAAAGTTATCAATTTATTGTCACTTAACGATTATAATGGCACGCGTGAAGCACTTAATCGAGTAATCATGCGTCATTACATCATTATGCAAAAGAGCTGATACTCTTACACTGCTGGACCGATATTAACCAAAAATAGCTAAGAACCAGCGCAAGGAAACTGGCTTTCAAATGAAAAAAACCGCATCGAAATCGGTCTATCCATTTGAGAGCTATGATGCCATAGACACACATACACACACACACACACACACACACACACACACACAGACAGACATCGACGTCAAACACGTATAACACCCCTTTTTTTGCGTCGGGGGTTAAAAATAAAAGACAGCAGAGGAAGAAGTAAAAGAAACTAAGCATGGATTTTAAGAACCATCTCATGGGGACATCTTATTTATTTATTATCACGCCATCACCCATGCCAGGTAGGCAGAGAGAACAGAGTGCCAAAAGGCATATCCTTCAATACGTAAGCGATTTGGTTAGGTAGATGAGTTTCGGTCTCACCCAGTACCTACATGCTTCCACTTTCGCATTGTATCTTCTTAATCAGTAACTCATTCGGCATTCTTTCTACATATCCGAACCATCGGAGCATTCCTCTCGCATTTTTACTCCAATACTCTCCTTCATACCTACTCACTCACTTACATCGTCGTTACGAATGCTGTCCTGATTTTTGATTATCTGGCTTACCAATGGTTTTAATTGATCCTTATACTCAATGATTTTTATATTGATCCCAACATAATATTTTTAAAAGTGAAATTTAATTACTGGTTTTTTATAGGTTATTGCACTGGTATTACAATAGCCCATTTTCAAAAAATGCTATAATTAGGTTACTAACTGTGTAAAAGGCTGTTAATAAAGTTTTAAAATGATGGTATATAAAAGAAAAATATTATGTTATTAAAGTGCAGACTGATTTATTTAAGTGCAGTCTGTGTGCAAAAACAATTAAAAGTAATAAATATTTTTATCTACTTAAGTTATTTTGGTTATCACTTATAATCAAGTAGGTACTAGATAAACTTGTAACTCCAATTTTTATACATATTTTTCATGGGTATAACTTGTAACTCCTTTTTTTTAAGATAAAGTACCTAAAATGTTCATGTTTTTTAATTATTTGGTTGTTTACATACTTTAATAGTATCTATATATTGAAAAGTAAATTCATTATTAAACGAAATGATTAACATTATTTTTTTAAATTAGTTTTATTGCTCCTGAAAAGTTGGTCAAAATGGAGTTACGTGGTTTGCGTATAAAGGTAGAGATATACATCATACCTGTGTATCGTCCCCCGCGTTGTCCCCCCGGCCGCTGTCCGAGGCGGCTAGCAGGCGGAAGGAGATGGACGCGGGCGGGGCCGCGCGGGGACACGCCCCCGGCCGCGCGCGACTGCGGGCGCCGCCCTGTGGGGGCGCGGCTGGTGTTATGACGATACGTCATTATCACCCAAATATTCGGATTATGGTTTAGCGAAAAAATATTGTTTTATTTATAAGTATATTCAATATTGACCAATGTACTCTCATAATTTCGTAGTCATAGTAGTGCATTTTCACCCGAATCAGTGTTCTAGAGAGCTCTCTAGAACGCTGATTCGGATGAAAATGAAATAATTCAGCAAATTGTGTAACATAATCTAAAAGGATCTTCTCTAAATGGCAGATAATGCGTTTTGTATCTGACTCAAATTGGTTTAAAAAATTACATTTACAATTATTTGCGATACCTAATATCAAGTAAAGATTTCAACACATAAAATTTTGCTAATCATAAAGTAATTTACCTACTTTGATCGTTCGAGATATTGGGCGAGCCTATTGCCATCTATAGGGCACATCTAAAACTAGCAATAATTAACATTTAATATATTAAAAACCATTATAATTATATTGTTTTTCTTTAAAGTGATAATTATTCATGTGAAAACATCTAATGCGGAGGGAGGGTAAACCAGCCGTCGTTTTTTTGGTATTTTATTTAATGGTTTTAACGCCATCTGTTGACAAAAGCATCTAACTGAAGTATAATATCAATCAATAAACCAATAGCAGTTTTAATTCCTCTATGGATAATGAGAGGGCGTTTACTAATAATTATATATAAGATTTGAACAATATTTGAAGAAAGAAAGAAAATCGTGTTTTCACATTTTCGAGGTATCCTGTGACGGCTTATTTTTTGTCCATTAGATACCTATAAGAAAAAACTTGATGAAACGCTAAATATTTGTATCATTCTAAGCTCAAACACGTAAAATATGACCTAATTTGACAAACTTTAATAGTATTTTTCTCAAAAATGCAGCGAATTAGGGATATTATATTATTTATAAGTATAAATCACACTAGGGAGGTGAAGAGATCTCGGAGTGGTTGGTCAGCTTTCAGAATGAATAAAATAAGGTCTAAAGGTGGAGACGTTCTTACGCAAACACAAGATGTGTTAAGCCGATTGCCGGTGCCACATGTGGTCTAACAGATCAGCATTCAGTACCGGCATCTTCTGATGACATTAGTATGCATGAAGTTGAATGGGCGATTAGAAGTTGAGAAAAATGGTAAGACAGCGGGTATTGATATGGTGTCTGCTGAGCTGATCAAGCTTGGAGGCTCATGTCTCTGGGAATCCTTCCTGATGCTTCTTAATTTATGTTGGAGCTTAGGAATGGTTCCCAAGGACTGGACAAGCGCAGTCATCGTGCCCTTGTTTAAAAACAAGGGTTCACGTTATGACTGTGCAAACTACAGAGCCATAAGCTTGACCAGTTTGGCAGCCAAAGTGTATGGTAAGATTATTGAAAGGAGAATGAGGATGGTGTCTGATGAATTTTTGTGTGAGGCACAAGGTTTCAGATGTGGAAGGGGATGCATGGATCAAGTGTTATCTCTGCGCAAAATTGTGGAGAAGCATCTGGCTGTAGGCCAGAGGGTTTTCTGCAGTTTTGTGGATTTGGAGAAAGCATTTGACACGGTTGTACGAAAGGAACTTTGGGACATTTTGCCGGAGTATGGTATTAACGGTAGACTGCTACAAGCGGTGCAGTCCAACTACATGGACTGCAGAGCTTGTGTGCGGCTGGATGATGGAATGTCACCCTGGTTTGATGTCAATATCGGCGTTAAACAGGGCTGCGTTCTATCAGCGAGTTGGGTATGCAAAAAGGAGCATGAGAGTAAAATCAATGCGGTCGAAATGCGATCTCTGCGGAGAATCTGTGGAGTGAGGCTGACTGACCGCATTCGTAACGACGACGTAAGAGAGCGAGTAGGTATGAAAGAGAGTATTGGTGTAAAGATGCGAAAGGGAATGCTCCGATGGTTCGGTCATGTGGAAAGAATGCCGGACGAGCGACTGGTTAGGAAGATATGCAATGCAAAAGTGGAAGGTTGTAGGTACAGGGGGAGACTGAGACTTGCCTACCTAGACAAATTAGTCATGTATTGAAAGAAGGTGGAGTTCGCTGGTTTCGGAGAATCCAGCAACAAGCGTGTATGAAGAGAAGTATGAATGTTGAAGAAGCGAGAGATATATGCAAGAATAGAGCCTCTTGGTACTCTGTTCTCTCTGCCTACCCCGCTAGGGAGATGGCATGATGATAAGTAGTAGTAGTACTAAGTCTCAAATACTCATTTATGTACCTCAGCCAATCATTAGCAAGATTATAAACTATTATACCCAGCAACAAAACTCCGGGCTGCTACTGAGAATTTTTCTTTTTAGGAAAAAGCTTAATAACACCGCCCGACCCGGGGATTGAACCCGAGACTTCATGATTAGCAGTCGCATACACTACCGCTACACCACCGAGGCAGTTAGTTGAATGTACTAAATATGAATCATTACTAGTTTTAAATGTACCCAATAGATGGCAATAGGCTCGCTCACTATTACATAATGGAATTCGAACGATCAAAGTAGCTAAATTACTTTTTAATTAGCAGATTTATATCCGTCGAAATTTTGACTTGATATTTGAGTAGGTATTGTAGATATTAAAAAAATTTTAATTTTGAAACCAATTTGAGTCTGATGCAAAATGGACCCATAAAAACCATGAATGGGCATTTTCATGAACTTCGAAATTCGTGTTTTAGTTATTAAGTTGGTTTTAGAGCTGGTGCTAAAAACAAATTACCATTTTTGTGTGGTTCTAAAATAAAGTCGAAATAACAGTACAGTAGCCACAACGGATGTTCGTGGCTCTGAAGTTGGCTGCAAGACGCTGCGCAGAGCCATTTTTGTGTCGCAAGGTATGTGCGTCTTCTACAGTTTACATTAATCGAAAAATGTTCAATTATAATTTAACAATGGTAATCGATAATCGTATTATTTGTCAATTCTAGATTAAAGTATATTCACTCAAATCACTTGTATATTTTTTAATGAATATAAAAATAATAAATAGAACCTAAACAATTAGATAAAAAAAACCATTATGAACTCATTCGATTGTTTTGTTAATCGAGTAATAACATTTGAACTGGTCAGTACTAATCGTATAATTTAGTCACAATTCCCACGTCATGTTCTGTGCGTAGCTTCAGAGACACAGAGTTTTGGCGGGAACACGAAGTAGATCATGTCGTCGCTTTGCATTATTTTCCTAAACTTGTGTTATTTCGAGTATTAATGTGTAAAAGTGGTGGCCTTTTGCTTATTAACTATTTGTGTACGTGCATAAGGGTTTGCAAGTGATGTAATGCGACATAACGTGTTTTTTTCTGTCGTTTCCATAACTCTATAGAAGCTTCAGTAAGGTCGCTATTTTTTACTGGAGCGGAACTTTGACTTGACTGACTAATTTTATATATATGACTTCAACTACGACTTGTTTCATGAATTAAAATTACATGTGATCAGAGAATAACGATGTCTATAAGTTACTGTTTGTTAGGTTAAAGAGAGCCAAAGAGCCGTCGTGACTACTGCAGTGTCCAGTACCTGACGCGTGCGCGCGGCCCGCGCCCCGCCGCCCGCGCGCTCGTCGCTGCGGCGCCGCGGGACCGCCGGCTCCGCGCCGCCGCACGCTGCGCACGGGACAGTGTCAGGTTACACATACCCACGGAGTACGGGGAAAAAGCGGAGATGCCGCAAGGCAACTAGGTCACGTCGCCTTCGACTAGGTCGTGACATCACCCTGGGCGGGGCCTCAAACCGCACTTTCGAGTGAACCGTCAATGCATTTGGATCGGACGCAAACGTGATTCAATTCCATAGTAAGTAAAAAAAAAAGGAAAGTTTGCCTTAAGCATTAAGTCCACCTTTACAATGTATGTTTTTGCATGAAGTATAAATAAATAAATAAAAACTACAAGACACAGCCAGTCAGGCAAAAAGGCTAATTTACAACAAAATAAAAATACACACATAGATATATCTACATAAACGTATAATGAACTACTTACAATTATATATCTTCAATACATCTAATCCTTTTGTTTGAGCAGAAGAGCAAAAAGCGTAATTATGTAATCCATATAACCAAAAGTACTTAACATTTCTACAAGTGTGAATTTTACAAAAGTGCGATTAGAAAGAAGGTCTTGGATGTCGTAGATCTGGATACTACTATAGAAATAGGAATAATATTATGCCAATTTCGAATATGAAATTATTTTGGATAATCGGATAGTTTCGGTTACGGATATTAGATATTTTTAAGTAAAATACAATATGTTTTAAATGTTAAATAGTAATGCGACTATATAAGCAATAGAAATAATAAACAAAGCAGGTAACGCGAGCGAATTGTATGTCGGCTCAGTCAGGCAAAAACAAAAACCTGTCATAATACGCATCATTTAGACTCCGCCCCTATCCGAAATGATTCGAAACTTTTGTTTCGATTAAGGTTACGGAGCATAACAACATCCCTGCTCCAGATCACTATTTTGTATGATGGAACTCTATGTAACAAAATGTGCGATACGAACACCATACTGCTCCAGTTTCATATAAGATAATTGATCTAGGAAACCATGTAAGATATTCAACGTACCAGTTTCCTCATGAGTGCTACGTTCATGCGAGTGTTCCCGCAGGAGACCAGCTAGAGACGCGAGTGTCGAAGACGTGGGTTTGCCCGCGCTCGCCAAACTACCGCGGGTACCCGCTGTGGAAGTGATGTATATACTGTATATCATTACATGAACAAAACAAACGTATATTTTAGGAGGAAAGCCCACCACTCACCCACGGATTGTCAATTCCGATTATCTTTGGACAAAATAACCTAAGATTGCCAATCCGAAATCTCACAGATAGAGGAGAATGTGATAATAGCAAAGTAGCATGCACAATGATAAAAAAAAACTCACCAACGCGACACAACCATGCGATACGGCATGACTGTAAAATATCTATTCTATAATAATAACAATGGACTTCCGCCAAGTGACGCCTCATTCAATCAATTATCTTAAAACAAATGTAATTTGCGAAATTACTCACTCGTCAGCTGATTTTATTTTACGAATATTTCAGATATTGATAAAACGTACGAATACGAACGTAAAATTGGAAACAAGTGGTTATACCAATGCATCTAGTTAAAGTTGTATATAAGGGCAATATAGCTTCTGTTATGGAGAAGGGTAGTCCCTAATTACAGATAAATAAAATATTAGACTTGATTCTGCCCGCAAGGATTTTGAAATATAAATAGGTACATAACTCTACAACACACTATTTATCTTTATGTAAATACTAGCCTTTGCCCGCGTTTTTTTTAGGTTATATCTCAGGTTCCAGATATAGTAACGGGATAACTAAATAAATAAATAACATGTATACCAGTTTTTAAGTCTAATCGAGAGCTATCAAATAAAAAGGTAGCGGTTCAGTAGTCTTTGCATGATGCGCGAACAAACAGACAAAAAATCTAAAAAAATCGTTTTGTGTTTAGACACGCCTATATTATTATATTTTTCTCAAATATCTTCAATTTACAGACATAGCTCTGTTACAGCTTTATAATAGTATAGATAACTACTTTCTCACGGAAACCAATCAATTTTCCGGAATGAATAGTAGCCTGTCCTTTTCAATTTCCTGATTCTGTCTATTCAGACTGAAAGCGTCACAAACAAACTCACTTTCTCATTTATAAAATTATTTATGTATTATTTGTTTTGTATCAATATCCGGAATCCATATTGAGTCAAGCATCAGTCTTTCTATCTTGAAGTCAGCGATTTCCGGTTTCCTTTTCAGTGATCAAACGCCTCGGTGGTTCAGCGGTAGTGTGATCAATTACTGATCATGAGGTCTCTGGTTCGATCCTCGTCGGGCAGTGTTATTTTTATTTTTCGTAAATTGGAAATGTGTCCTATAAACGGCAATAGGCTCGACCCCCGTTACGTGGGACATAAACACAGTTGGCGAACCGTGGGTGTGTAATACAGCTCTGCCTACTCCTTCGGGGATACAGGCGTGAGACCATGAGACTAGGCTTTGCAGTGCTTCGGACGTCATTTAGTCATGGGTACTGACTCTTGTGTGGAGTCCTGGCAGTTGTCACAGCTTGTCAAAATCCTAATCACAAATTGGATCTTGTTTTGAGGTTGCCAGTTTGCTCCCTGGTTGGGTGGTGAAGGTCTGATAGGCATTGGCTCAGTGTAAATACTGATCAACTAGAGCCGGATGATCGTAAGGCTACCCTAACCAAAATTGGTATGATGAAGCCAGCATTCAGAACGAATGCAGTCCAATCAATACAGTCAGTGTCCAAATTAAGTACAGAATAGAATCTGCAGCAAATACTTGAGTTACATTTAGCTGTGTTAAATCCGTTTGAGCGTCCCGCGGCTCATAGATGTGAACCTAAGAGACCATTGTCATATATTTCTTGTTTTTTCTCTATCGGCATGGACGTAGTAACGTTATCAATTTACTTAGTCGATTTTCAATGAAACAGACTAAATTTCTACCACAATATTTGTACTGTGGACACAAAACTGTTGAGTAAGACAGACTCGTAAGCGCAACGCTACAACGAATAAAAGCGTTTCGCGCCATTTTGAGTATCATGTTTCAGTTCAGTGGCGTTGTTCGTCGCGTGTGTACATTACATTTGAAGCAAGAGCGGTCAATAAATAGTTATAATCTTTAGACAAATGTTTGTAGAATGTGCTAAAAGTGTTTTATTATGTGTTCATTGTGTATTTTTTAAATGCAAACATAAGTTTTTGAAGACCTTCCGAGCGGGTTCATACTAAGAATTCTGTAGAATTGTTTATATAATACAATTCTAAATGTACATTTAAACAAAGATTTATTGCTTGTAAAATTGTTAATAATTATTTAACAACGTTTGAAAATAATAGTTTCGTATTGTACGTGATTTCTAAAAAATCAGTTTCATTTTGACTACTCGACCGTAAGTACTATACACAGCGTTATCTCCAAGATTAGTCAATTGAAAGTAACAAAGCGCCCGCCAAGCGCACAGTGTTTGCTTTGGCAAAAGCCGCCATTTGTTTATATTAGTGTAAAATGTCGTTTTTGTTTAGATAATAGTAATGTGTACGAGAAGTGAAATATTAATGTGATTGACAATGAAGTGTGCTAGCTAATACAATAATTGAAATTACAAAATTTCAATGGAAAAATACAAAACTGTTTCAAATAATTTGGCAGATCGTGAGAAATTATGTAAGTACTAGATTTAAATTGTTTTTTTGTAGTTTAGAAAAAATTTATAACTTCATAATTCACATGTATTCGCTAGTATACTTCACAAGGAATCTTGTGATATACGCAACATAGTATATAATTATAAAAATAACGAGATATCGCCGTTTTTATAAATCGATATCCAGAAAAAACAGGTAAATGTGACGCTTAAAGGGTTAATTAGTTCATTATACATATAAATTTTAATTAGCAATAAAAATTACCTACAAATTATAGCGTCTTTGCGTTAAGCGCACCAGGAGATAACAAACACGTCACTCAATATGGATGCCGGATATTGATACAAAACAAATAATAGAGTTTTACCATAAAATAAAACTTACCTATTATTTTTTCATCAATATCCGGAATCCAGGTAAGGGCTACCTGGTGCATCATGAGTGCCATAATGATTAAAAGTCGGTCAGTCACCCGACAAGCGCTCAACGGCAAAGTGTAAGTCAGTATAGAGGGCGCTAATTACGGAGAGAGAACCGGAAATCGCTGACTTCAAGATAGAAAGACTGATGCTTGACTCAATATGGATTCCGGATATTGATGAAAAAATAATAGATAAGTGTTATTTTATGGTAAAACTCTCTATTATATAAGATAACATAATCTTATCTGCCGTGTGGGGCCGGCACCAAGAATAGCTCCACCCCGTCTCTTCCTATGGGAGTCGTAAAAGCCGACTAAGGGATTACCGGGGGACCGGGCAGCAGCGTTCCCCTATGTACTAAAAACATCCACAGCGATCGCCAACCCGCCTGCCAAGCGTGGCAATTATGGTAAAACCCCCATTTTGGGGAGGCCTATGTCCAGCAGTGGACAATGAAAGGCTGATGGATGGATGGATGGAATCTTATCATTACATTAGAATGTACTCACCTAATGAAAAGATCTTACCTAATGAAGTTCTAGACAGATGCAGAGCGTTGTGCCGCGGCGCGTTGGTCCAGGCGGTGCCCGCCTCCAGCGCGGCCGCCTCGCACGCGCCGCCGCCGCTCGAGCAGCCCTCGCCGCAGCGGCGGCGGATCCTGTGTACAGATATAACATCGTCTAACTTATTATATAAAAAGCTTTTATGTCACTTTTATATTTCAGAGAATTTAACGTAAAAAACGGTAGAAAAAATTCACCAATAACACGTTAAATGATATTTATTGGTACTGTTTTCAAGTGATGGATGTTTATATGGAAGCGAGAGTTGGGTACGCAAAAAGGAGCATGAGAGTAAAATCAATGCGGTCGAAATGCGATCTCTGCGGACAATCTGTGGAGTGAGGTTGACTGACTGCATTCGTAACAACGACGTAAGAGAGCGAGTAGGTATGAAACTCTCTTTCATATTATTGGTGTAAAGATGCGAAAGGGAATGCTCCGATGGTTCGGACATGTGGAAAGAATGCCGGACGAGCGACTGATTAAGAAGATATACAATGCGAAAGTGGCGTACATGGGGCGACCGAGATTCACCTACCTAGACTAAATCAGTCATGTATTAAGGAAGGTAGAGTCAGGAGTCACCGAAACCGACGAGCGTGTATGAAGAGAATTATGAATGTTGAGGAAAGAAAGAGGTATGCAAGAAAAGATCCTTTTAGCACTCTGTTCCCTCTGCCTACCCCGCAAGGGAGATGGCGTGAATATAAGTAAATATATTTTTAATTGTATACCAACATAATAAAGCTGAATAATTAGTTATGTTGTATCTTTAAATACACTAGCCTCTGGAAGTACAGGGTAGAATTAACAAAACTCTAGAATTTTATAGTTTACTAGTAGACTTAGCTTACTAGGGTGACACGTAGCTGCACACATCATTAGTTAGTTACTTTTGCAATAAAAAAGAAATAATCAGGATTAAAATTATCCTGTTTTTCAAGTTGCAACTAATCACATATGAAAAAAAACCGTTAAGATCGGATAATTAGTTTCGGAGTTCATAGCGGGTAAAAACTTGGACAGGTTTTTTTATATTATAGATTTATTGACGTCCGCTTTAGGCTATCATCACGCTATGAGTAATTATAAATGATCAGAGAAGGGCCAAACTATGAATGCTTATGTTTTATGTGACCAAAATGAATACATAAACTAACCGTCTCCAAGCCGCTGAGAGCCTGGCTCTAATCGCAGACACAGTGAGTGGCCCACCCAGCAGCGAGCACAACTGGGGCGACGTGTCCGCGTATGAGGTCGTCAGCGGAGACACGTAGATGGGGTACCCAATGGGCTGGTCGCACGATGAGTTGATGATGTTGCGGAGGGCCTGCGAATTATCATCACAATAATATTGGCCTCGTCATTAACATGTACGTTAAAAATTGTTAAGAAAAATATGATGTATCAGAGTTTAAAACAATTTATTTTAGATTACTTTTCTATTTGTTTCTTCCCTATCGTGCAAGAAAATGTGAAATCGAAAATAACAGTTACGAGCAAGATTTAAACCTTCATCTCTTGGACAATCATCCTAGATGCTGTTCCAATTCAGACATCAACACAATAATATTGGCCTCGTCATTAACATGTACGTTAAAAATTGTTAAGAAAAAAATGATGTATCCGAGTTTAAAACAATTTATTTTAGATTACTTTTCTATTTGTTTCTTCCCTATCGTGCAAGAAAATGTGAAATCGAAAATAACAGTTACGAGCAAGATTTAAACCTTCATCTCTTGGACAATCATCCTAGATGCTGTTCCAATTCAGACATCATCACAATAATATTGGCCTCGCCATTAACATGTACGTTAAAAATTGTTAAGAAAAAAATGATGTATCAGAGTTTAAAACAATTTATTTTAGATTACTTTTCTATTTGTTTCTTCCCTATCGTGCAAGAAAATGTGAAATCGAAAATAACAGTTACGAGCAAGATTTAAACCTTCATCTCTTGGACAATCATCCTAGATGCTGTTCCAATTCAGACATCATCACAATAATATTGGCCTCGTCATTAACATGTACGTTAAAAATTGTTAAGAAAAAAATGATGTATCAGAGTTTAAAACAATTTATTTTAGATTACTTTTCTATTTGTTTCTTCCCTATCGTGCAAGAAAATGTGAAATCGAAAATAACAGTTACGAGCAAGATTTAAACCTTCATCTCTTGGACAATCATCCTAGATGCTGTTCCAATTCAGACATCAACACAATAATATTGGCCTCGTCATTAACATGTACGTTAAAAATTGTTAAGAAAAAAATGATGTATCAGAGTTTAAAACAATTTATTTTAGATTACTTTTCTATTTGTTTCTTCCCTATCGTGCAAGAAAATGTGAAATCGAAAATAACAGTTACGAGCAAGATTTAAACCTTCATCTCTTGGACAATCATCCTAGATGCTGTTCCAATTCAGACATCATCACAATAATATTGGCCTCGTCATTAACATGTACGTTAAAAATTGTTAAGAAAAAAATGATGTATCAGAGTTTAAAACAATTTATTTTAGATTACTTTTCTATTTGTTTCTTCCCTATCGTGCAAGAAAATGTGAAATCGAAAATAACAGTTACGAGCAAGATTTAAACCTTCATCTCTTGGACAATCATCCTAGATGCTGTTCCAATTCAGACATCATCACAATAATATTGGCCTCGTCATTAACATGTACGTTAAAAATTGTTAAGAAAAAAATGATGTATCAGAGTTTAAAACAATTTATTTTAGATTACTTTTCTATTTGTTTCTTCCCTATCGTGCAAGAAAATGTGAAATCGAAAATAACAGTTACGAGCAAGATTTAAACCTTCATCTCTTGGACAATCATCCTAGATGCTGTTCCAATTCAGACATCAACACAATAATATTGGCCTCGTCATTAACATGTACGTTAAAAATTGTTAAGAAAAAAATGATGTATCAGAGTTTAAAACAATTTATTTTAGATTACTTTTCTATTTGTTTCTTCCCTATCGTGCAAGAAAATGTGAAATCGAAAATAACAGTTACGAGCAAGATTTAAACCTTCATCTCTTGGACAATCATCCTAGATGCTGTTCCAATTCAGACATCATCACAATAATATTGGCCTCGTCATTAACATGTACGTTAAAAATTGTTAAGAAAAAAATGATGTATCAGAGTTTAAAACAATTTATTTTAGATTACTTTTCTATTTGTTTCTTCCCTATCGTGCAAGAAAATGTGAAATCGAAAATAACAGTTACGAGCAAGATTTAAACCTTCATCTCTTGGACAATCATCCTAGATGCTGTTCCAATTCAGACATCAACACAATAATATTGGCCTCGTCATTAACATGTACGTTAAAAATTGTTAAGAAAAAAATGATGTATCAGAGTTTAAAACAATTTATTTTAGATTACTTTTCTATTTGTTTCTTCCCTATCGTGCAAGAAAATGTGAAATCGAAAATAACAGTTACGAGCAAGATTTAAACCTTCATCTCTTGGACAATCATCCTAGATGCTGTTCCAATTCAGACATCATCACAATAATATTGGCCTCGTCATTAACATGTACGTTAAAAATTGTTAAGAAAAAAATGATGTATCAGAGTTTAAAACAATTTATTTTAGATTACTTTTCTATTTGTTTCTTCCCTATCGTGCAAGAAAATGTGAAATCGAAAATAACAGTTACGAGCAAGATTTAAACCTTCATCTCTTGGACAATCATCCTAGATGCTGTTCCAATTCAGACATCATCACAATAATATTGGCCTCGTCATTAACATGTACGTTAAAAATTGTTAAGAAAAAAATGATGTATCAGAGTTTAAAACAATTTATTTTAGATTACTTTTCTATTTGTTTCTTCCCTATCGTGCAAGAAAATGTGAAATCGAAAATAACAGTTACGAGCAAGATTTAAACCTTCATCTCTTGGACAATCATCCTAGATGCTGTTCCAATTCAGACATCATCACAATAATATTGGCCTCGTCATTAACATGTACGTTAAAAATTGTTAAGAAAAAAATGATGTATCAGAGTTTAAAACAATTTATTTTAGATTACTTTTCTATTTGTTTCTTCCCTATCGTGCAAGAAAATGTAAAATCGAAAATAACAGTTACGAGCAAGATTTAAACCTTCATCTCTTGGACAATCATCCTAGATGCTGTTCCAATTCAGACATCATCACAATAATATTGGCCTCGTCATTAACATGTACGTTAAAAATTGTTAAGAAAAAAATGATGTATCAGAGTTTAAAACAATTTATTTTAGATTACTTTTCTATTTGTTTCTTCCCTATCGTGCAAGAAAATGTGAAATCGAAAATAACAGTTACGAGCAAGATTTAAACCTTCATCTCTTGGACAATCATCCTAGATGCTGTTCCAATTCAGACATCAACACAATAATATTGGCCTCGTCATTAACATGTACGTTAAAAATTGTTATGAAAAAAATGATGTATCAGAGTTTAAAACAATTTATTTTAGATTACTTTTCTATTTGTTTCTTCCCTATCGTGCAAGAAAATGTGAAATCGAAAATAACAGTTACGAGCAAGATTTAAACCTTCATCTCTTGGACAATCATCCTAGATGCTGTTCCAATTCAGACATCATCACAATAATATTGGCCTCGTCATTAACATGTACGTTAAAAATTGTTAAGAAAAAAATGATGTATCAGAGTTTAAAACAATTTATTTTAGATTACTTTTCTATTTGTTTCTTCCCTATCGTGCAAGAAAATGTGAAATCGAAAATAACAGTTACGAGCAAGATTTAAACCTTCATCTCTTGGACAATCATCCTAGATGCTGTTCCAATTCAAAAATCATCACAATAATATTGGCCTCGTCATTAACATGTACGTTAAAAATTGTTAAGAAAAAAATGATGTATCAGAGTTTAAAACAATTTATTTTAGATTACTTTTCTATTTGTTTCTTCCCTATCGTGCAAGAAAATGTGAAATCGAAAATAACAGTTACGAGCAAGATTTAAACCTTCATCTCTTGGACAATCATCCTAGATGCTGTTCCAATTCAGACATCATCACAATAATATTGGCCTCGTCATTAACATGTACGTTAAAAATTGTTAAGAAAAAAATGATGTATCAGAGTTTAAAACAATTTATTTTAGATTACTTTTCTATTTGTTTCTTCCCTATCGTGCAAGAAAATGTGAAATCGAAAATAACAGTTACGAGCAAGATTTAAACCTTCATCTCTTGGACAATCATCCTAGATGCTGTTCCAATTCAGACATCAACACAATAATATTGGCCTCGTCATTAACATGTACGTTAAAAATTGTTAAGAAAAAAATGATGTATCAGAGTTTAAAACAATTTATTTTAGATTACTTTTCTATTTGTTTCTTCCCTATCGTGCAAGAAAATGTGAAATCGAAAATAACAGTTACGAGCAAGATTTAAACCTTCATCTCTTGGACAATCATCCTAGATGCTGTTCCAATTCAGACATCAACACAATAATATTGGCCTCGTCATTAACATGTACGTTAAAAATTGTTAAGAAAAAAATGATGTATCAGAGTTTAAAACAATTTATTTTAGATTACTTTTCTATTTGTTTCTTCCCTATCGTGCAAGAAAATGTGAAATCGAAAATAACAGTTACGAGCAAGATTTAAACCTTCATCTCTTGGACAATCATCCTAGATGCTGTTCCAATTCAGACATCATCACAATAATATTGGCCTCGTCATTAACATGTACGTTAAAAATTGTTAAGAAAAAAATGATGTATCAGAGTTTAAAACAATTTATTTTAGATTACTTTTCTATTTGTTTCTTCCCTATCGTGCAAGAAAATGTGAAATCGAAAATAACAGTTACGAGCAAGATTTAAACCTTCATCTCTTGGACAATCATCCTAGATGCTGTTCCAATTCAGACATCATCACAATAATATTGGCCTCGTCATTAACATGTACGTTAAAAATTGTTAAGAAAAAAATGATGTATCAGAGTTTAAAACAATTTATTTTAGATTACTTTTCTATTTGTTTCTTCCCTATCGTGCAAGAAAATGTGAAATCGAAAATAACAGTTACGAGCAAGATTTAAACCTTCATCTCTTGGACAATCATCCTAGATGCTGTTCCAATTCAGACATCAACACAATAATATTGGCCTCGTCATTAACATGTACGTTAAAAATTGTTAAGAAAAAAATGATGTATCAGAGTTTAAAACAATTTATTTTAGATTACTTTTCTATTTGTTTCTTCCCTATCGTGCAAGAAAATGTGAAATCGAAAATAACAGTTACGAGCAAGATTTAAACCTTCATCTCTTGGACAATCATCCTAGATGCTGTTCCAATTCAGACATCATCACAATAATATTGGCCTCGTCATTAACATGTACGTTAAAAATTGTTAAGAAAAAAATGATGTATCAGAGTTTAAAACAATTTATTTTAGATTACTTTTCTATTTGTTTCTTCCCTATCGTGCAAGAAAATGTGAAATCGAAAATAACAGTTACGAGCAAGATTTAAACCTTCATCTCTTGGACAATCATCCTAGATGCTGTTCCAATTCAGACATCAACACAATAATATTGGCCTCGTCATTAACATGTACGTTAAAAATTGTTAAGAAAAAAATGATGTATCAGAGTTTAAAACAATTTATTTTAGATTACTTTTCTATTTGTTTCTTCCCTATCGTGCAAGAAAATGTGAAATCGAAAATAACAGTTACGAGCAAGATTTAAACCTTCATCTCTTGGACAATCATCCTAGATGCTGTTCCAATTCAGACATCATCACAATAATATTGGCCTCGTCATTAACATGTACGTTAAAAATTGTTAAGAAAAAAATGATGTATCAGAGTTTAAAACAATTTATTTTAGATTACTTTTCTATTTGTTTCTTCCCTATCGTGCAAGAAAATGTGAAATCGAAAATAACAGTTACGAGCAAGATTTAAACCTTCATCTCTTGGACAATCATCCTAGATGCTGTTCCAATTCAGACATCATCACAATAATATTGGCCTCGTCATTAACATGTACGTTAAAAATTGTTAAGAAAAAAATGATGTATCAGAGTTTAAAACAATTTATTTTAGATTACTTTTCTATTTGTTTCTTCCCTATCGTGCAAGAAAATGTGAAATCGAAAATAACAGTTACGAGCAAGATTTAAACCTTCATCTCTTGGACAATCATCCTAGATGCTGTTCCAATTCAGACATCATCACAATAATATTGGCCTCGTCATTAACATGTACGTTAAAAATTGTTAAGAAAAAAATGATGTATCAGAGTTTAAAACAATTTATTTTAGATTACTTTTCTATTTGTTTCTTCCCTATCGTGCAAGAAAATGTAAAATCGAAAATAACAGTTACGAGCAAGATTTAAACCTTCATCTCTTGGACAATCATCCTAGATGCTGTTCCAATTCAGACATCATCACAATAATATTGGCCTCGTCATTAACATGTACGTTAAAAATTGTTAAGAAAAAAATGATGTATCAGAGTTTAAAACAATTTATTTTAGATTACTTTTCTATTTGTTTCTTCCCTATCGTGCAAGAAAATGTGAAATCGAAAATAACAGTTACGAGCAAGATTTAAACCTTCATCTCTTGGACAATCATCCTAGATGCTGTTCCAATTCAGACATCAACACAATAATATTGGCCTCGTCATTAACATGTACGTTAAAAATTGTTATGAAAAAAATGATGTATCAGAGTTTAAAACAATTTATTTTAGATTACTTTTCTATTTGTTTCTTCCCTATCGTGCAAGAAAATGTGAAATCGAAAATAACAGTTACGAGCAAGATTTAAACCTTCATCTCTTGGACAATCATCCTAGATGCTGTTCCAATTCAGACATCATCACAATAATATTGGCCTCGTCATTAACATGTACGTTAAAAATTGTTAAGAAAAAAATGATGTATCAGAGTTTAAAACAATTTATTTTAGATTACTTTTCTATTTGTTTCTTCCCTATCGTGCAAGAAAATGTGAAATCGAAAATAACAGTTACGAGCAAGATTTAAACCTTCATCTCTTGGACAATCATCCTAGATGCTGTTCCAATTCAGACATCATCACAATAATATTGGCCTCGTCATTAACATGTACGTTAAAAATTGTTAAGAAAAAAATGATGTATCAGAGTTTAAAACAATTTATTTTAGATTACTTTTCTATTTGTTTCTTCCCTATCGTGCAAGAAAATGTGAAATCGAAAATAACAGTTACGAGCAAGATTTAAACCTTCATCTCTTGGACAATCATCCTAGATGCTGTTCCAATTCAGACATCAACACAATAATATTGGCCTCGTCATTAACATGTACGTTAAAAATTGTTAAGAAAAAAATGATGTATCAGAGTTTAAAACAATTTATTTTAGATTACTTTTCTATTTGTTTCTTCCCTATCGTGCAAGAAAATGTGAAATCGAAAATAACAGTTACGAGCAAGATTTAAACCTTCATCTCTTGGACAATCATCCTAGATGCTGTTCCAATTCAGACATCATCACAATAATATTGGCCTCGTCATTAACATGTACGTTAAAAATTGTTAAGAAAAAAATGATGTATCAGAGTTTAAAACAATTTATTTTAGATTACTTTTCTATTTGTTTCTTCCCTATCGTGCAAGAAAATGTGAAATCGAAAATAACAGTTACGAGCAAGATTTAAACCTTCATCTCTTGGACAATCATCCTAGATGCTGTTCCAATTCAGACACCGTAACAATTGCTCGGAACTGTTAATTTCGGCAACACGCTCCTTCCTAATTTATTGACTCCTGCTCATGACTTTTTCGATTTCCCACATTCGCAATTTGTTTTTTTATATGCCATAATATATGTCAAATTATTAAAATGTATAATATAATGTTGAAAAAAAAAATGTAATTCTTGTCTGTGCAGGAGCACCGGTCAGCAGCAGCCTGTTTATTCGTTTATTCATAAAATTGCATACCAATAAAGACGAAAAGCCCTTCACAATTTGCGACAGTAGCGAGTCCGGTTAGCGAGGGGCCATGTAGCATGGCGAAGCTCGCCAAGCCACCACGGCCTGATTCTAATTTGAACTGACCTGTTTAGCATTTTGTATAGAGCCCCTCTCGGGGTTCCTGTTCCTCAGGTAGACTAACTCCTGTTGCTGTCCAGCCCAGAGCCCGCGCACACACTCGCGATTCAGCTTGATCACTCGGAAGCCTAGGTGCCGCTTGTTCAGCATTATTATTTTGTAGTCATCGTTGCCTTCGTCCATTACATGTCTGGGCAGTAATGATAGATACTATTATAAAAATACATGAAAAAGCAATCATATTCTAGCGGTAACACCAAAAACCATAGCCAAGACAAAGTTATCGATCCTTAATAGACATAGTAAAGCACGCACCACTTATATGTACTTTCGAAATTATGTGGGTATTTCATTGTCAGTCGCTTTACATGTGGTCCTTCGAACCGGCTTGTTTTTAGGGTCATAGTGTTCCTTCGAGCCGGATTGTTGTTAGTGTCATAATGGAAGTGTGAAATAAAATAGACTGTATGTTTGTTGTTTCTAATTTATTCACAATGACGATAGCTGTAGAACATTTGACGTACCTTAGTGCCAGCAGATGCGGCGCCCCCCGTAGCACGTTGTACCGCCAGGTGGGGGCCGCCTCGTGGCAGATGACGAGCCGCTGTGCGTGCGAAGTAATAGCACAGTACAGCGCTGTGTTGCTACAGTACTCCTCCGGGAACATGAAGTGGTCCTGCACCACGTACATACATTGTTATAATTAAGGCCTTTTTTCTTGCTGACGGTAGCTGCCGTTCATGGACTAAGCCATACCAAAGGAATAGTCAAGCCAATGAAAGGATTCTTGTGCCCGAAGTAGGCTTTTTTCAAGTTATGAGTATGGCTAGAAATCCCACAATCTTTGTCGGTAATATAATTGGATTGTGCTCCCCACCACATCTATGTAAAAACCGCCCGGGAATTCTACCAATCACTGTGGAAGATACAAGACACCTAGATTTCTCGGAATAACTGAGATACATCGATAACAGTCACATATTATTTTTTACATCAAACCGCTAAACAAATTGACGCTTGCCTAAACAGCAAAATCTGGTATTCCACTACTGGGCATGAGTTGAAAGCTAAAACTGCCTACTACACTGCAACGACAGGATAACGGTCGATATAAAGATTTTTTTAGTATTCTTTATATTTTATGTAGGTTATATTTATTTGTTGCATCTTAAGATACTTATGGAACTATTTACTATATACTATGGATACTTATTGTATGGAGTGGAATTAAACACAAAGTGAAAATACTTCCGAAAGTATGATAATACTTCCGACAGATGGTGCAGGCGTCACCCAAAGGCGTTAAGTATGAATGTGTTATCGAGATTAGCAATCAGGAGCAAGGGTCACGATGGCTGAATTGGCAAAAGCATCTGGACGGTATCCAGGAGATGCAGGTTCGAATCCTGCTCGTGACTGTTACTTTCGATTACACATTTTTCACTTTGTGTTTAATGTAAGTTGCTAAGCATGTCAAATGCTAAAAATATATATAAAAATATCTAAATATGGAGTGGAATTCCTATATAATGTTAATTTGTCACTAAAAAGATTTTTCTCTATGCTCTTACCTGATGCAATTTAAGTGCCATCCTTATGGCAGGTGCGAGGACCGAATGTAAAAGAGACATATCGGTGAACACCCATTCGTCTCTGGCGCAGGTTATCCGAAAGTCGCCCTTGAATAGAGAGTGTAGCCCGTACAGGAAAAATTCCACGCTGTAAGAGAAACGGTAAGGATTTATAAATGCACCACCGACCATATTATTCATAAAAAAAAATGCTGCATAGTTTATTTGGAATATATATTAAAAAAACCTAGCTACAACGACCTACGTTGTAATCACTTTTGAAGTCCTTAATTTGAAATATAAAAAAATGTGTTTTTTTTATGGCATAGATAATCTTCCATTGGTGGGCTCGATTCTTTCAGCAGCCAGCAGGAGGCGGACAGGTGCTGCGCGGTGGCCCGCACGATGCACAGCGTAGTGTCCGGCGAGTGCGCGGTCACTAGGACACACACCTTAAAGGCGGGCAGGTGATGCGCGGCGGCCAGGGCCCTCCGGCCCAGCAGGCTGAGCGCGAAGCACAGCGTGGTGACCGGCGAGAGGTCACTAAGTTCACATACCTAGAGGCGGACAGGTGCTGCGCGGCGGCCAGGGCCCTCCGGCCCAGCAGGCTGAGCGCGAAGTACAGCGTGGTGACCGGCGAGAGGTCACTAGGTTCACATACCTAGAGGCGGACAGGTGCTGCGCGGCGGCCAGGGCCCTCCGGCCCAGCAGGCTGAGCGCGAAGCATAGCGTGGTGACCGGCGAGAGGTCACTGGGTTCACATACCTAGAGGCGGACAGATGCTGCGCGCCGGCCACGGTCCTCCGGCCCAGCAGGCTGAGCGCGAAGCACAGCGTGGTGACCGGCGAGAGGTCACTAGGTTCACATACCTAGAGGCAGACAGGTGCTGCGCGCCGGCCAGGGCCCTCCGGCCCAGCAGGCTGAGCGCGAAGCACAGCGTGGTGACCGGCGAGAGGTCACTAGGTTCACATACCTAGAGGCGGACAGGTGCTGCGCGGCGGCCAGGGCCCTCCGGCCCAGCAGGCTGATCGCGAAGCACAGCGTGGTGACCGGCGAGAGGTCACTAGGTTCACATACCTAGAGGCGGACAGGTGCTGCGCGGCGGCCAGGGCGCTCCGGCCCAGCAGGCTGAGCGCGAAGCACAGCGTGGTGACCGGCGAGAGGTCACTAGGTTCACATACCTAGAGGCAGACAGGTGCTGCGCGGCGGCCAGGGCCCTCCGGCAGGCTGAGCGCGAAGCACAGCGTGGTGACCGGCGAGAGGTCACTAGGTTCACATACCTAGAGGCGGACAGGTGCTGCGCGGCAGCCAGGGCCCTCCGGCCCAGCAGGCTGAGCGCGAAGCACAGTGTGGTGACCGGCGAGAGGTCACTAGGTTCACATACCTAGAGGCGGACAGGTGCTGCGCGGCGGCCAGGGCCCTCCGGCCCAGCAGGCTGAGCGCGAAGCACAGCGTGGTGACCGGCGAGAGGTCACTAGGTTCACATACCTAGAGGCGGACAGGTGCTGCGCGGCGGCCAGGGCCCTCCGGCCCAGCAGGTTGAGCGCGAAGCACAGCGTGGTGACCGGCGAGAGGTCACTAGGTTCACATACCTAGAGGCGGACAGGTGCTGCGCGGCGGCCAGGGCCCTCCGGCCCAGCAGGCTGAGCGCGAAGTACAGCGTGGTGACCGGCGAGAGGTCACTAGGTTCACATACCTAGAGGCGGACAGGTGCTGCGCGGCGGCCAGGGCCCTCCGGCCCAGCAGGTTGAGCGCGAAGCACAGCGTGGTGACCGGCGAGAGGTCACTAGGTTCACATACCTAGAGGCAGACAGGTGCTGCGCGGCAGCCAGGGCCCTCCGGCCCAGCAGGCTGAGCGCGAAGCACAGTGTGGTGACCGGCGAGAGGTCACTAGGTTCACATACCTAGAGGCGGACAGGTGCTGCGCGGCGGCCAGGGCCCTCCGGCCCAGCAGGCTGAGCGCGAAGCACAGCGTGGTGACCGGCGAGAGGTCACTAGGTTCACATACCTAGAGGCGGACAGGTGCTGCGCGGCGGCCAGGGCCCTCCGGCCCAGCAGGTTGAGCGCGAAGTACAGCGTGGTGACCGGCGAGAGGTCACTAGGTTCACATACCTAGAGGCGGACAGGTGCTGCGCGCCGGCCAGAGCCCTCCGGCCCAGCAGGCTGAGCGCGAAGCACAGCGTGGTGACCGGCGAGAGGTCACTAGGTTCACATACCTAGAGGCGGACAGGTGCCGCGCGGCGGCCAGGGCCCTCCGGCCCAGCAGGCTGAGCGCGAAGCACAGTGTGGTGACCGGCGAGAGGTCACTAGGTTCACATACCTAGAGGCGGACAGGTGCTGCGCGGCGGCCAGGGCCCTCCGGCCCAGCAGGCTGAGCGCGAAGCACAGCGTGGTGACCGGCGAGAGGTCACTAGGTTCACATACCTAGAGGCGGACAGGTGCTGCGCGGCGGCCAGGGCCCTCCGGCCCAGCAGGCTGAGCGCGAAGCACAGCGTGGTGACCGGCGAGAGGTCACTAGGTTCACATACCTAGAGGCGGACAGGTGCTGCGCGGCGGCCAGGGCCCTCCAGCCCAGCAGGCTGTGCGCGAAGCACAGCGTGGTGACCGGCGAGAGGTCACTAGGTTCACATACCTAGAGGCGGACAGGTGCTGCGCGGCGGCCAGGGCCCTCCGGCCCAGCAGGTTGAGCGCGAAGCACAGCGTGGTGACCGGCGAGAGGTCACTAGGTTCACATACCTAGAGGCGGACAGGTGCTACGCGCCGGCCAGGGCCCTCCGGCCCAGCAGGCTGAGCGCGAAGCACAGCGTGGTGACCGGCGAGAGGTCACTAGGTTCACATACCTAGAGGCGGACAGGTGCTGCGCGCCGGCCAGGGCCCTCCGGCCCAGCAGGCTGAGCGCGAAGCACAGCGTGGTGACCGGCGAGAGGTCACTAGGTTCACATACCTAGAGGCGGACAGGTGCTGCGCGGCGGCCAGGGCCCTCCGGCCCAGCAGGCTGTGCGCGAAGCACAGCGTGGTGACCGGCGAGAGGTCACTAGGTTCACATACCTAGAGGCGGACAGGTGCTGCGCGCCGGCCAGGGCCCTCCGGCCCAGCAGGCTGAGCGCGAAGCACAGCGTGGTGACCGGCGAGAGGTCACTAGGTTCACATACCTAGAGGCGGACAGGTGCTGCGCGGCGGCCAGGGCCCTCCGGCCCAGCAGGCTGTGCGCGAAGCACAGCGTGGTGACCGGCGAGAGGTCACTAGGTTCACATACCTAGAGGCGGACAGGTGCTGCGCGGCGGCCAGGGCCCTCCGGCCCAGCAGGTTGAGCGCGAAGCACAGCGTGGTGACCGGCGAGAGGTCACTAGGTTCACATACCTAGAGGCGGACAGGTGCTACGCGCCGGCCAGGGCCCTCCGGCCCAGCAGGCTGAGCGCGAAGCACAGCGTGGTGACCGGCGAGAGGTCACTAGGTTCACATACCTAGAGGCGGACAGGTGCTGCGCGCCGGCCAGGGCCCTCCGGCCCAGCAGGCTGAGCGCGAAGCACAGCGTGGTGACCGGCGAGAGGTCACTAGGTTCACATACCTAGAGGCGGACAGGTGCTGCGCGGCGGCCAGGGCCCTCCGGCCCAGCAGGCTGAGCGCGAAGCACAGCGTGGTGACCGGCGAGAGGTCACTAGGTTCACATACCTAGAGGCGGACAGGTGCTGCGCGCCGGCCAGGGCCCTCCGGCCCAGCAGGCTGAGCGCGAAGCACAGCGTGGTGACCGGCGAGAGGTCACTAGGTTCACATACCTAGAGGCGGACAGGTGCTGCGCGCCGGCCAGGGCCCTCCGGCCCAGCAGGCTGAGCGCGAAGCACAGCGTGGTGACCGGCGAGAGGTCACTAGGTTCACATACCTAGAGGCGGACAGGTGCTGCGCGCCGGCCAGGGCCCTCCGGCCCAGCAGGCTGAGCGCGAATCACAGCGTGGTGACCGGCGAGAGGTCACTAGGTTCACATACCTAGAGGCAGACAGGTGCTGCGCGCCGGCCAGGGCCCTCCGGCCCAGCAGGCTGAGCGCGAAGCACAGCGTGGTGACCGGCGAGAGGTCACTAGGTTCACATACCTAGAGGCGGACAGGTGCTGCGCGCCGGCCAGGGCCCTCCGGCCCAGCAGGCTGAGCGCGAAGCACAGCGTGGTGACCGGCGAGAGGTCACTAGGTTCACATACCTAGAGGCGGACAGGTGCTGCGCGCCGGCCAGGGCCCTCCGGCCCAGCAGGCTGAGCGCGAATCACAGCGTGGTGACCGGCGAGAGGTCACTAGGTTCACATACCTAGAGGCAGACAGGTGCTGCGCGCCGGCCAGGGCCCTCCGGCCCAGCAGGCTGAGCGCGAAGCACAGCGTGGTGACCGGCGAGAGGTCACTAGGTTCACATACCTAGAGGCGGACAGGTGCTGCGCGCCGGCCAGGGCCCTCCGGCCCAGCAGGCTGAGCGCGAAGCACAGCGTGGTGACCGGCGAGAGGTCACTAGGTTCACATACCTAGAGGCGGACAGGTGCTGCGCGGCGGCCAGGGCCCTCCGGCCCAGCAGGCTGAGCGCGAAGCACAGCGTGGTGACCGGCGAGTGCGCGTGTCCCGCACGTCTCCAGCCCTTCCCTCGCCGCGCGCCGCAGTGCGTGATCCACTCGCCATATATTGCGCAGAAGCGGTTCCTATAATACATATTTTGCGTGTATTGGTTCATATGAAACCTAGCAGCTTACTTTACATTGTCATTGAAAGTCGCTTGGGGAGCATACATGCTAATAAAATACATATTCAACTTTGGATTGCTTCCTCGGAATAGAAGATTTTTTTGCAAGAAATTGTCGACTGTCCAAATGCCGGAAAAAATATTTGTTGGTACAAGGAATGGGAGGTATAGTCGTTGGCGGAAACATTCTTATCACAACTCGCCTAATTTAGCGACTGCCTGTCGTGCAGAATATGGTCTAGCGTTGGTCTAAAGCAGCAATGGACTAGAGCAATTGACCAGCCTCGGTGGTTTAGCGGCTATCTATACTATCGTGGTGTGCATTATATTGAAAATACGTATTTACCGCATTTGTCTGGCCAGGGCCTGTAGAATGTAACTCACAATGATACCATTTAGTGAGATACATTCTAACCCCTCTGATCTTAGGAAACTTTTGGCCGAGACTAACACTGGCACATCAAACTCTCAACAGTACATTTTTCTGAGTATACTTTCGCTTGGTGTAGAATTTAGGCGGCTTTTCTAGGTTCGGCTATTGCGACGAGCGTTTCCGAATCAAGTAAGGATCCTATTAAAAATCCCCTCATTGTTGTGTTAGTAATATAATGCAGCACTCGATGAGTGTTTGTAGTGTGCTTTACTAATTAATTATCCTGCTGCCACCTATTTTCGAGCTTTTTAACTATTTCAATTTGTTTTAAACTAACTAAAAATGTTTTAAATTCTATATTTTAAAGTTTTACGGCCTTATTAAGCAACTACTATACTTTTTTTTATCTATATTTTTTAGCATTTGACATGCTCCGCTACTTCTTAAGTAAATTATTTGTGAATAAGGAAAAAGAGATTTTTAGTACGAGCGGGAATCGACCCCGCGTCTTTTCCAATCCGGAGAAGTGCTCTAAGCCACTGAGCTATCGTACCGATCTTTCGATCATCCCAATCTCCTCATCACATTTGTTTGGCATTTGTCGTGTGACCACGACCGATGCAATACGGTCGAAACGTCGGGAAATTAAGGTATTCAATGTCAACATTATATACGCGATTAAGATCCGATACGTAAATATTTTTTTTTAATGTGTACAAATCGCGAAAGTTTAAAAGTCTTCAGCTGTGATATTTTTTTTTATTTTAACTATTATACGATCTATGCTTGTTCTATTCCAATAACAAAAAAAGTATACCTAGTAATACCCGAAGCTCTAAAGTCGTAATCCTCATCCAAATTCACGTTGAAAATCGGATCCAAATCGACAAAATTCCTCTCATTCATAGGTTTCAGTGCTTCTGTGATGGTGGCAGAGCCGAGCCACTCTTCAAGCTTCTCGGACTGTATAGTGTAGTAGATTATGCTCTGTAGAAGATAAAGAGATAAAACGATTATTTCAGTTTTTATCATTTTGCTATTGCTGACAATATTAAGCAATGCAACCACATACATACTTAAGAATTATTTCTAAGGGTGTTCTTAGAATAAAGGCTTCGGTCAATAACTCACTCTGTTGGCAGATTTCACGTATCATCACGAAAATACTCGCGAAAGTACTAGCTTGCTATCAGGCCTGAGCGGGTTGAAACCACCATCTCCTGTGTGACCGGTCATGAAGCACATTGTGTTTTGTTTGTACCCATTAATTCGCTCATTTCATATATGTGAAATGAAATGGTGAGAAGCGGCTTGACAGTATTTTCTGTATAGTTGAGTCCATGAGCGAGTGAGTGGCTCGTCGGACGTAGTAGGTGAGCAGCACCTTGCGGAAGTCGAACACCTGCAGCATGGAGGCCGCGCTGTTGTCGCTGACGGAGTACCCCTCCAGCACGTAGCGCGCCGCCACCAGCTGCCACGCCAGCCAGTGCAGCGCCCTCTGTGGTGAGCGTTACGACACGTACCTTGACGTAGTAGGTGAGCAGCACCTTGCGGAAGTCGAACACCTGCAGCATGGAGGCCGCGCTGTTGTCGCTGACGGAGTACCCCTCCAGCACGTAGCGCGCCGCCACCAGCTGCCACGCCAGCCAGTGCAGCGCCCTCTGTGGTGAGCGTTACGACACGTACCTTGACGTAGTAGGTGAGCAGCACCTTGCGGAAGTCGAACACCTGCAGCATGGAGGCCGCGCTGTTGTCGCTGACGGAGTACCCCTCCAGCACGTAGCGCGCCGCCACCAGCTGCCACGCCAGCCAGTGCAGCGCCCTCTGTGGTGAGCGTTACGACACGTACCTTGACGTAGTAGGTGAGCAGCACCTTGCGGAAGTCGAACACCTGCAGCATGGAGGCCGCGCTGTTGTCGCTGACGGAGTACCCCTCCAGCACGTAGCGCGCCGCCACCAGCTGCCACGCCAGCCAGTGCAGCGCCCTCTGTGGTGAGCGTTACGACACGTACCTTGACGTAGTAGGTGAGCAGCACCTTGCGGAAGTCGAACACCTGCAGCATGGAGGCCGCGCTGTTGTCGCTGACGGAGTACCCCTCCAGCACGTAGCGCGCCGCCACCAGCTGCCACGCCAGCCAGTGCAGCGCCCTCTGTGGTGAGCGTTACGACACGTACCTTGACGTAGTAGGTGAGCAGCACCTTGCGGAAGTCGAACACCTGCAGCATGGAGGCCGCGCTGTTGTCGCTGACGGAGTACCCCTCCAGCACGTAGCGCGCCGCCACCAGCTGCCACGCCAGCCAGTGCAGCGCCCTCTGTGGTGAGCGTTACGACACGTACCTTGACGTAGTAGGTGAGCAGCACCTTGCGGAAGTCGAACACCTGCAGCATGGAGGCCGCGCTGTTGTCGCTGACGGAGTACCCCTCCAGCACGTAGCGCGCCGCCACCAGCTGCCACGCCAGCCAGTGCAGCGCCCTCTGTGGTGAGCGTTACGACACGTACCTTGACGTAGTAGGTGAGCAGCACCTTGCGGAAGTCGAACACCTGCAGCATGGAGGCCGCGCTGTTGTCGCTGACGGAGTACCCCTCCAGCACGTAGCGCGCCGCCACCAGCTGCCACGCCAGCCAGCGCAGCGCCCACGCCGCGCCCGGAGCCAGTGCGCGTCCCGCGCACCACCCCGCGCACGCACCCTCTGTAGTATCCACCACCACCCCGCGTTACATACCACAATATAGGATAAACTACCAGTCATTGAACACATAAACATAACATCTACACATAATTAAAAATTTGGGAAAAGGGCCATGTCAGCATAGGACTGCGAGGGGGAACCTGATAAAGAGATCGAACCCGATAAACCTCGATGCAAGGTGTTAGCCGATCCTTGACGACAGATCTGAGGCCAGGGGGAAATCTGATCGCCAACGGAGTACCTGTGTTGGCTGTTACAGGACTCCGCGGAGATCCGCCTTACTCTCACAGAGGAAGCCGTGCGGTTGACCTCAATTCCTAATACCCGTGGGCACGCAATAGAGTGTTTCAAAGATATTCTTCCATATGCCGCCGACGTGGTTTTACACTCATCACGCCTCATTACGTATTGATAGTTGTTTCTCCACGTGGTATGGGCGAAAAGGTCATGGCAAAAAACCAGAAGATCTATTGTGCCTTTCTAGACTTAAGAAGGCATATGACACCATAGTAAGGAAGGAACTGTGGTCGGGACTGTCCATGTATGTGCTGGATAGCAACCTAGTTTTGGCTTTGAAATCCCTTTATGAGGATTCCCGAGCTTGTGTCAGGATAAATACTGAAGGGTTTAACATTGGACTGGGTATTAAACACACACCCATCACATAGGTAAAGCATCTTCATGGCTGTTTAATCTATACATATTTGTTTGCAAGATTTGAGATAGTGAGTATGGATTGCAAATGACTGTGTTCCGCGTCAAATGTTTTAGGCATATCCCAAGCATAGCCCTCTCCATGGCATGCTGAAAGATTTTGAGCCTTGATATAAGGGCAACATTCAGAGACCACGCCGCTATTCCGTAAGTTACACCGGTAACACACACTGGTCGTGGACCTTCGTCTTCAGCTGTGGAATATTGGACAAGATCTTCCTCAGCTTCTCGAACGCTGACCAGTCGAGCTTGATTCGTCGAATGGCCTCTTTCTCAAAGTTGTCTACTTAAATGGACAGTTTGTCCCAGGTGGTCAGCGAACTGCGACAATCGCATTCCCGACTGACCCCAGTCATTTTTAAACACTAGTCGGGCAACCTCTCTAAGGCCGTTAGGCATAACACCAAGGTCCTCCAGCGATTCTGCCATGACCACAATATCATCTGCAAAGCAAAGGTGAGTGATGTATTCGCCATTGATGTTAATGCCGAATCCGATCCAGTCCAAGAGCTTGAAGACGGAGAAGAGATCAAAGCAGTGGTGAAGTTTCCGGGACATTACGTCTTCTTATCTAACGCCTTTCTGCAGTTGCTCGGTTTCGTGCTCTTGTAATGAACTTGGATAGACATAGAGGCGTTTCTATACAAGTACTTCAATGCTTCGATGTACCGACAGTTAATTTGGCACCGCTGAAGGGATTGCAGCACCGCCCAAGTTTCGATCGAATCGAAGGCTTTCTCATAGTCATCAAACGCTAGACTTAGAAGCCAATTATACTTCGGTCTTTTGTATAATCTGCACGGCGTATGTATGTGATCTATGGTACTATATATATAGCCTTTCCAGAAATCGGCTCGTTCGGGCGGCGGGAAGTCGACGAGCCTGCGCGGTAGTCGATTTGCAATGACCCTCGAAAATATCTTATAGACGTGGCTCAAGAGAGAGATGGGTCTATAATCTTTCAAGAGGGTTCTTGAAGAACAGCACCTTGATTGGCCTTTGGAGGGCTTTGAGGAGGCTTTCCGCCCTCAGAAGCTCAATAGTAATTCCGTCATCTTCCGGTGTCTTTTCATCCTTTAGTTGTTTGAGAGCCATTCTGATCTAGTACAGACTGACGTCCGGGATATCTTCGGTATAGTGCCAAATTAGTTAGGATTTAGGATCTTAGACCTAGCTGACAACAGGATTCTGAGATCTGTATAACTGTCTATAGAACTTATGGACCTCTCTCAATATATCATCTTTGGATGAAATAACATTGCCATCATTGGTCTTCAGCCTGATCAGCTAGTTTTCCCCAACAAACACATCTCTTGCGAACACTTTGGAGCTTTGGTTCCTTTTTATCCCCTCTTTAATGCGGAGGTTATTAAATCGACGAATGTTATCGCATAGACTTGGAGCTCTGCTTGTTTAGTCGCATCTGATTGGACCAAACGAATAATGATCGGTTATTCTGAGCGTAAGGTACGCTACCCTACTCGACACACTCTCGATCCACGTTACTTATGAGAGACCTGCGAACGATAAACCCATCACCATCTGGTGGTCACCCGGTGGAAGAGCAAATTTGGGGACTGGAGGATTATCGTGCCCTCCCCCTGTCCTCGCACTTCTGATAATCCTATAACGTTCCATCGGATCTTGCCTCTTCCAGCTCGGTGATCCCCTCGTCAGTCCTCAGTCCTGATATTGTGTGTTACCAGGCCCAGAAGTTGTTTATGATAGAGCGGGGATTCTTAACACCCCCTGCTCCGCCGTTACCGGGCCCGCTACCGTTAGACCAGTGGACTACTAACTACGTTTTTTTTTTCAATTAATTTGATTTTAATATCACAATGCCTATAATTAATTTCTTTATTTGTATAAAATTATAGACTACATAGTTGACAAGCAGTTAAAGCTTAATAAAGCAAGTATCAAATTAGAATGCATTATAATACTACTTACGAATACAGAAAATGAAATGTTGCATTTTAACTTGTCTTCGATCAGATTATATCCGCAATTTTTACTATCGAGAAACTTATTAATACGAAAATGCTGTTTCTAATTTTCGTTGGTTTTGTTTTGTTAATTTCTTATTTTATCACGTGTTTAGTTATTTGTTAATTATTGAAGTAAATACTTTTTTCTTTACGCACGCTTGACTTGGAGATTAAGCTGGTGGAATGCGTGACGTGAGCGTTACGAAAAGTGTGATCGGGCGAGGCAAACGGAAGAGGGAGATATAACTTATATCTTGAATATAGAAAGAAAGAGAGTTACGTTTCGTATATTACTGTAGGGGCAAGAGAGAGGTGCAAGCACACAATTTCTTTCTCTGTTTCTCTTTTTGTTTATAAATAATTTGTGTTTAGCTGAAATACCTAATTGCAATATCGTTTCTTATGCAGATGATACGGTACTAATAGTACATGGCACAGATTGGGATTGTGTCCGTCTTACAGCTGAAAACGCTATCTTTTCTGTTATGGCGTGGTTCAAAAATAATCTTTTAACACTTAATATTTCCAAAAACAAATATATAACATTTTCTCATAGAGTCCATACATAACCAACAAATACATTTGACATCCGGGCACACGTCTGTGACACACCAACACAAAACTATAACTGTTTATCTCTTATAAGAACCAACGATATAAAATATTTAGGAGTTATGATTGATAGGACGTTTACATGGCACAAACAAATAAATAGCTTAGTGGGACGAATAAGAAAATTACTAGGTACCTATTTTCAAAATACTAAGAACCTGCGCCAATCCTAATATTATAACTGTGGTATATTCAGCACTGGCACAATCACTTTTTCTTTATTGTATTGCATCATGGAGCGGTACGGACGCCACATCTATGCTCCGACTAGAACGCGCGCAAAGAGCTATCTTAAAGACAATGACTTGGAAACCGCGAAGATATCCCACTACGGAACTATACAACGAAACTAAAATATTGACAGTAAGGCAACTTTATATCTTAAAAGTCACATTGAAGGTGCATTCTTCTTTGGTATTCGATCCGAGGGTATTGGTTGATAGGAGAATAAAGGTTTGCCCTATTACAGCGCACCGAACTACGTTAGCGAGGCGTCAGTTCTATGTGACCACCCCTAGCCTGTATAACAAAATTAATATATTAAAACACATATACACTCTCTCTTTTCATTCTTGTAAAAATATATTAAAATCTTGGTTACTTACTCTTACTTATGATGATACCGAATCCCTACTAAAGTAAACGCACACACGCTTGCACGTATAAACAACACACACACATACTCACACACTCATACTCACACACACTGACTCACTTACGCGCGTGCGCGTACACACGCACACACGCACGCACGCACGCACACACACACACACACACGCACACACGCACACACACACACACACACACACACACACACACACACACACACACACACACACACATGTACAGACTATACACGATAATTGTTAAACATATTTTTAGTTTTTTTCCTAGTCCTACTTATTTTTACTATACTAGTACAGTAGTCAGTGCAATTATATAAATATGTGTACATTATTATGACAATAAAAATTATTACGACGGGCCTCGTGCCGTAGTCGGTAATATAACCGACTTCCGTGCACGAGGTCGTGGGTTCGATTCCCACTCAGGACAATTATTTGTGTGATTAACACAGATATTTGTACTGCATCTGGGTGTTTTCTATTATATGTATGTATTTACAAAAAAAAAGTAGTATATGTATTAATATCCGTAATCTGGCATAGCACAAGCGTTAAGCTTAGTTTGGGACCAGAGGACGTTGTGTGAAAATGTCCGTGAATATTTATTTATTATTATTATTATTCTCATCATTTGTTATATAGTAAATATTTTTTTTATGCTTTCATTATTCAATGTTGCCGAAAAAACATTGCATTCAATGTCAAAAAGTCAATGAGATCAATCTTGATGTTAGAGAAGTGAAGCCAGATGTTTATGCCCCAAGACCAACAAATCATTAATACTGTTTGTCAAATGTGGGGTTTAGTTAATACATGTTAGCAAACGATAACTAAATTGCGACGTTTTCATTGGTACGTACGTCGATTGTCACACAAGTTTAAATAAAATTAGCGAAATAGTTTTTTCACATAACTGTATCCACTTGTTAATAACATTATTAATAATATATACTTATTGTTAAGTTTTACTTCAGTCGTGTGGTCTAAAGCACACTCGTTTTTTTTTTTGTTATTGTTGATTTGATGTTTTCGTGGTTATAGACGCTCTTCTGATACAGCTTTAGTATAGATTGAGATGTAGCAGAAAAGTGTACATCCCATCTGATACTAAGCGGTTACACTATTAGCAGGTAGATGATAGTAACAAGGGCATCCATCGCACGTCGCCCACCCCGAACAAGGGATAGGGTGGAAAGAATAAGTTTGAAAAGGGGGCCTGAGGACTCTTAGTAACCAAACGAAGCTCGTATTCTACAGATGGCAAGAGCCCTTTGCAGCTCAACCTATTGTTCAGCAACAGTAAAGATCTATTACGTGCAACAAATATGTTTTTTTACTGTTTGGTTGCCACTCACGGACTCATGGACATAGTCGATGGGCTATCTTTTTTCTTTTTGTTATTGTTTTTTTTCTTTATGTTTACGCGAATGTTGAAATAAAACTACGTTTACGGAATCTATTAATTTTTTACTCAAGTAAACGCGATGGGCAGGCCACATCGCTCGACGAACCGACAACCGAATTAGAAAGGTGCTCGAGTGGTGACCGCGTATCGGACGGCGCAGTGTTGGACGCCCTTCCACCAGGTGGACCGATGACCAGTCGTTGGATGCAGGCGGCACAGGACCGTTCGCTGTGGTGTTCTCTTGGGGAGGCCTATGTCCAGCAGTGGACGATGAAAAGCTGATGGATGGATGAAACGCGATAGATTCCGTAAACGTAGTTTTATTTCATAATGTGTAAGAAAGATGTAATCTTTCTATTACTACTATATAAATATGTTTTCAAACATTATCTTTGAAATCTTTCATACAAATTTTAACTATAAGCATATAACAGAGCTTATGTCTGTGTGTTTGAGATATTTGAAAATATAATACTGTGTTAGGCTATTTAGGTGTCTAACACTAAACAATTTTCTATTAGAATGATTGACTGTTTTGCTATTTCGGAGCGAGAGAGGAGCGCCGCAGGCCCAGGTTAGTGACATAATATTATTTTTTATTTCTTATATAAAAAAATATTCCCTTGCTTATTTATTATATTCCTCTTCAATTATTATGTAGTACGAATTCAAAATAGAGCTCACCATTACTCTCCTCTGGCCCCTCCGATATGGCTTCTACCTCTCTCTGCTGGCAGTATGTCCCCCTGAACTCGAGTCCTCGTAATTGAAACGACACCAATCCATTGCCCATCTCTACGATGTGGACGAGACAGTTTAGGTAGTCTGACGCTAGCACTGAAATGAAATATCTGATTAGTATTTAGTTTAAAATTACTCATTAAGTTTTAAATTACTATAATTTAAAATTTAATGAAACGAAAAAGCGACACTGCGGAAAGAACCACGAGTGCACGAGGCACGGAAGTCGGTTACACTACCGACTACGCCATGAGGCCCGTCCATAAGTATTCGATACCAAAAAAATATGATCTTTCAGTGTCCCTAGGTGGGTGTGCGTATTAGTCGTAGATTGTGCAAACGTACACCTCGTTTTATTTATTTATTTAACTTTATGTAAACAGAAAACAAAAGTACATTTTCAGTTTTACAATGGCGGACTTAATGCCTGAGGCATTCTCTACCAGTCAACCATGGGTGATGCAGAGATTATAGGAGGTAGGTACATTTACATCAGAAAACGAGGCGAAAAAAAATAATTTTGACAAGAGTTAAATAATTATGCGACTATACAACAACTTATAAATACGATAAGTATCTATACATAGAGATATACATAATAAAAAGTTACATATACTAGATAATAAACATAAGATATAAATAAGCAAGATATATATAATAAAATACATACATACAATAATACGCAAATACATATAATATTCACAAGTGATGTAGTGATTCCTCTAACTCCGCCAAGAAATGTTGCCGGACTTTAGTTTTAAACTCGTAGCGATTCTTACACATCCTGATATTGAGTGGGAGTGTATTCCATAGGAGAACAGACTACAGGAAACGAAGAATTTACGAAACCAGAAGAATGAGATGGACAAAGAAGTAGTCTATTGTCACTAGAGCGTAAATCCCTATCATGATTAGAAGATAGATACTGGAAATAGGGATTTAAGTAGGAAGGAGAAGAAGGAGACATAAGAATAGAATAAAGTGAAGTGAGAGCTCGCATGTTTCTGCGCTGACGAATGGGTAAGAATTTGAGACGGTAACGATAAGCAGAGACATGGTCATGCTTAAGATTAAAAATAAATCAAATATTAAAAATGAATCGAACCGTCAGTCTAGAGATTTTCGGAGCTGATACTTCGCAATATAACTTACCAAAGCAGTCACCTTGTTGCACTTGACCCCACCGACCAAGCATGAGGTCACCGCACAGATAGTGTTGTAGGGATCGAGTCAAGTGCTCGTAGAATATCGAGTTGAGGTTGTTGTCATCTGGAGCATATAATAATCAACATCATTATTATGAAACAGCATTTTATCTTGTCTAACTTGTCAAAAGATAAGTATAGTGATGGCAGTAAGAGAACATTGTGTAATATTAATATCGACAATAATCGATATACAATAATGAATCCTTAAGCAATACTAAGTTATTTTGATCTATATTTTTTTTAGCATTTAACATGCTCCGCCACTTTACGAAACAACAGTAAGCGTAACTACCGTAGTTACAGGCTGATCTTATGTGAGAGGGTGGTACTTCCCCGATCGAGCCGGCCCATTTGTGCTAGGATAAGCAAGGCTCTACCGCTAGAAAATGTCCAATCAAGACTAAATAATCGAATATATCGATCAAAGGGCATAATATATTATATAATTACATATATGCTAGATGTACGCCGCGGTTTCATATACATTTTAATTCAAAAGAAATCCATTCATTTATGCCAAGCTTAAGTATTTTTTTAGAAAAGCGTAATTTTACACATAGTCCAGGATCACTTATAATTTTTGACGTCGGATAGCGCTTCGATGATGATTAATAAATCAATGAAATGTAAAAATATTTTAAAGAATAATGAAAATCCACGCCATCTATCGGATCTAATGTATGTAAATGCATCCGATAGGTGGCGTGCGTCGTAAAGACAAATGTGAAGTGGAGATTTAGAATTTAAAAAAATGATTTTTAATCGATTGCAATAACTTAGCGGTCTAGAGCACTTCCGCGGATTGGAGCGAGTGATGCCTTTGGTGTTGCTTGCGGCTATAGGTTATGGTAAACGCTTGCCATCCTGCGTAGCGAACTTTCGGCTTTATTATATTACTAGCTGCCCGTCCCGGCTTCGCACGGGTAGACATTTATTATTAAACAATTTTGGGATAAACATAGAGTAAATGTATTTTTATACAAGACATCTATTTATAGAAATGAATATAGCCTATGTCGTTTGTATACATACACAAATATAAATCTTTTCTTTTTATAATATTAGATTGTACCGGCGTTACTATTGCATAATATTTGACATGAAAAAAGTGTTATTGCGACATAACTGTTATAGTTAGACGTATTGAAACACGGTTTTTTTTGTAGATATCGATGTCTTCTATAAAACTGTAGTACATCACTTTGCTCTATTGTCAATAATTTACGCACAAGCGATATATGGTTTTTTTTTTTTTGGTATTTTTTTTTCACACGTTGGACTACATTATCTAAGTTTACATTCACATACGGATCCCTAACTTTTTGTAAATATTCTATAGCCTATGTTCATCAGGGATAATAGTAGGGGAGCAGAAGGAAGTATGGGATTTACTCGAGCGCGGCAGATTTAACATAAGGGAGGATACCTTGCATCCTGCTGAGTACCTGTACCATATATGAGCCCTCTATATAGTGACGTGCGTCTAGGGCAGCCCATCAGATTAGTAAAAAAAATCGATGGTCAGAAATATTAAAGCGCGTCAGATTTAAGATAAGGTGGGTTGATTATGAGCTAATAAGAATATATTTTGAAAATCTGACGATTTGAGCGTGACGAAAGGGAGCTAATTTTTTATTTTATTTTGAAGGAAATTCTCGAGCGTGGCTAATTTTTTTTTTATTTGGAAGGAAATAATTCAAGGATAACGAAAAATATATAATCTGACGATTTCCACAAGCCGAAGTAACAAAAATTCGTTGTCGATGAAAAGTTCAAAATGATCTGGTTTGCAGGTGATCAATTGCCGAAAGCGTATGAAGATATAGTCATAAAACCTGATATTCTTGAGGATACTCCAGAATCAGGTATATCTTTTCACCATTAATTAAAAAATACGTTCATAACAAAAAAATATTGTTAAGTATTTTAATGATTTCTTGTTACATATACGTGTTTCTACGGATGAAGATCATGATTAATTAAGTAAATATAAAAATATGTTTTCTTTTTCGATTTTTTTTTAGTTATTTTCTTATAAATACAAGTATTCTACTTAAAAACATACACGTTTTTATTTGCATGCTATTTCCTGAGCTCTTCAATTAATTAAGTAAAATTATTAAAAAAAAAAAAAAAAAAAATTGTCAGATTAGGCGAATCCCTCTAGGTAATCGTTAGATTATGAGACAGCACGTCTAGAACATAGAGATGAACCATATATCTTAATCTGACGCGCTTGAGTATTTCAAAATGGCGATTTATTTTTGCACATTATATTAATGACGAGTTCGCGTCACATCGAAATCGTCAGATTATTGAATGAGTTTTTTTTAGGTTCACTTAACATCCCATTAGAAAACCAGACGCGCTCGATTAACTTTTTTTTTTAATTTTCAACCCTTACGTACGTCCACCCTCACCATGCAAACGATCAGATTAACATACATACATTATTAAAAATACGTAGGACATTGATGATATCAATATCTGACGCGCTCGAGTATGTCCATGCAACAGTTTTTTTTACATATTTGAAAATCTATAGCTGCTCACCCCACTAATGGAAAGGACACATTATATAACATTTTTTTCTTATCATCTAAGCTTTGCAATCCAATAGGTCTCCATGACGCTCGAGTAAATCCCCAATTAGCATCGTCGGCTCCCCTATTATAATGTAGGATTCTAAAAGTGAAAGAATTTTTCAACTCTGTCTATTAGTTTCGGAGCCTATTCAATGCAAACAAACAATCAAATCTTTCCTCATTATAATATTAGTGTAAACATAGCATCACGCCTGTATTCCCCGAAGGGGTAGGCAGAGGTGTATTACACACCCACGACTCGCCAGCTATGTTTAAGTCCCACGTAATAGGGGGCGAGCCTATTGACATCTACCGGCCACATTTCCAAACTCCGGGCTGTTACTGAGAAGGACTTTTAGGAAAAAGCTCAATAACATTGCCCGACCCGGGGATCGAACCCGAGACCTCATGATTAGCAGTCGCATACACTACCGCTACACCACCGAGGCAGTAATATTAGATAGATATATAAACTATATGTTACCAGAGCCCAGGTTCCTCTCAAGTTGAGACGACAATCTTGTATTACTTTGATCGACGCGCTTAGTGTTGTAATCGCGCTCCCAAAACTTGACCGGCCGCACATAAGACGTCATGAAAATCGCACTTCCTGTAAACAATAATATTCACTATAAATAATAACTGCAGCTTTAGTAGGCAAGTGGCCAGTCGTGGACGTGTAATAGACTAAGACATTATGTCACCCCCCCATTGATTTGCTGGTTTTACAGCACTATTATTAACTTTTTACATCACTATCTGTTTGCCTTACACTTGCCGCTTGTATGATCACCAAGATTAAGCAACCTAGTCCCAGCCGGTCAAACGTGACACAATTTGCGAATATCTGACTTTCTCAGTGCAAGGGGATGCTCGTTAGCCAATAAGTCCCCCTATCATTTCAATTTTATTTTATTTAACCTTCATGCACACAATTACATGTACAAAGGCGGACTTAATGCTAAGATTTCCTTTAACGAAAAGCTCAATAGCACCGCCTGACCAGGGGATCGAACCCGAGATCTCATGATCAGCAGTCGTTAACACTACCGCTGCACCACCGAAGCAGTTATTGAAAGAAACATATTATAAAATTACCCTTTTTATGGTTTGGTTACATTGTTATGGTTTTTAGAATTTAAAAGCTATAATTTTAGAGCATGTTTAATTGCAATACACCATCAAGTAGCCCCGCAGCAGTCAGGTAAGTTGGTGCTTGAGGGTTTCTCAGAACCAAGTCTTTTTTTTTGCTTTATAGATAAATAATATATATACGCCGTGTGGGGCCGGCTTTAGAATTGTCCCACCCCTCTCCACCCATGGGAGAAAATGGAGTTGGTATAGAATTGCTTACTGAAAAAAGTTTTATCCAAAACAAGAAATAATCCCTTTTACAAAGAGACTCCTCAAGTCTCTTTTTAAAAGGGATTATTTATTGTTTTGGATAAAACGGTGAGTTACCTAAGGCGGGGGTGAGCGGCGAGGACAGCAGGGCGGAGACGGCGGCCTGCAGGAACAGCATGGCGGAATGCGGCACCGAGAAGGGCTGAGCAAACGCGTGGAAGGCGCTGCCCCACGTGATCTGCCACGGCGCTATGTACGTCACCACGAACTGCACCTGCCAGCCACCACACAGTCAGTAGTGTTCAACGTTACTATATGGCAATGACTTGCTTAATGTGATATGCTTTATTTTTAAGCATGTTATTTTACATGCATTTTTTTAAAGCATTCTTTTTATTATACTTAGTGCGATTGTTACGGCATGCGGACGCGGAATAAAGCAAGCTCGGAGACTGTTAACTCGCAGCTTCTACTTTATCGTTGGACTCGTGCGTCGGATAGACAACATGCTTTATAAGAATATTATCGCGTAAAATTAAGTTTACCTCGTCGGTTTAATGTATGAAAATACTTCCGACAGATGGTGCAGGCGTCACCCAAAGACGTTAAGTATGAATGTGTTATCGAGATTAGCAGTCAGGAGCAAGGGTCACGATAGCTGAATTGGCAAAGCATCTGGACAGTATCCAGGAGATGCAGGTTCGAATCCTGCTCGTGACTGTTATTTTCGATTTCACATTTTTCACTTTGTGTTTAATGTATGTTGTTAAGCATGTCAAATGCTAAAAATATATATAAAAATATCTAAATAACATTATTCATTCATTATATAACATTATTCCTCTCAATCAATCTTCTACACAAACAATTTATAGTCAATAATTCAATATTGTGTGTCCTATCACTAGTATAAACCACTAAAAAACATGAAGTGAATTAGCGTAGGTATATTATTAATACGCGAGGCGCCCGAGATCGCAAATTACGCGCGCAACCGATAACAATGTCTAGCATAGCATGCGACGACTGGCCGCCGGCGCCGCCGCTTGCTACTTGCGTTTTGTGCGATGCGTTGTGACGCGCGATGTTCAGAGTGCGATTAAGCATATATAGCAAGAGAGAGCCACGATATCATTTGCTATATTTTATGTATATTAAGCAGGGTGCTTAATGTTGCTATATGATATATTAACCACCACTACACACAGTACCACTCAGAGCGATATTGTTACACTAGCTTATACGCGTAGTATAAATAATACTTACTTTCAGCAAAAACTCGTAAACCTTGTTAAATATAATAGCAGTGATGAAATAGTCCACTAGGAAAGTCTCCGAGATGCTCCGACTGCTGAGGTCATGTTGGAACAGGAGAACCGCGAACACTAATATGAGGTACTGGGAATCTGGTTCTGAGTAAGCATTTCTTAGGCCTGTGGATAAATAATATATTAATTATTATTATTTTATTGTTGGTGTTATATAAAATCGCGAAGTCCGGAGTTTTAATTCTGGTAATTATAAATTATATGTAAGCTTAGAGCGTCTCGCATCCGATTTTGTACCGTGGTACGTGCATATCTACCCACATATGACGCTTGTGGGGGTTTACACAACGCGCAGTGCATCAGCTATAGCGTCTTACGCGTACAAAATAAAAACAACATAAACATATCACCACGCCTGTATTCCCCGAAGAGGTAGGCAGAGGTGTACTACACATCCCCGGTTCGCCAGCTATGTTTCCTACGTAACAGGGGACGAGCCTATTGCCGTCTACATGGGCACATTCCCAAACTCCGGGCTGCTGTTGAGAATTTTTCATAACACTGCCCGACTCGGGACTCGAACCCGAGAAAGAGAACGCGTACAACTATTCTCCAAAAGTGTAACAATGAAAGTGCGAAAAATTAAATCGAAAATAATAGTCACGAGAAGGATTTGAACCTGCATCTCCTGAAAAACCATCCCATATGCAAATGCCATCCGGCAGATGGCGCAGGCGGCCCAAGTCATTAAGAAGGAATGTGTTATCCAAATCCGTAGTTGTCATGATTGAATTGGAAAGCAACTAGGGCGGTTTTTCAGGGGATGTAGGTTCAAATTTAGGTTTCACATTTTCGCATTTTGTGTTTGCATATACGACCTATTCAGGGCGACTACTATTGGCACATGGACGCGTTCCACATGACATGTACGACGCTCTAAGCGATCTTAAGCTGTTCGTTGCGGTAGCGGCGAAAACGTCATCGATGACGTCATTACGTCGTATATGTATAGTAAAAAGAACAAAAATAGCTTTTCAGTGATTATTTTTATTCGTGTGCAGCTGATATATACAACAGCACATACACTTGAGCGCGCAGACGCAGAGCAGTAGCGCGCCGAGCCCGTCGCCGAACTTGGCGGCCAGCGCCGGGGCGTCCTGCGCCGCGCCCGTCACCACCAGCGCCGGATATAGCACGTTTCGCTCCACGAAGCACAGGTACACGAACATCTGCCACATTGTGTTTGTTACAAGTGCCACTAGGTGGCGCTGTACCGTTTCGGTAGCGATTATGTTTACATGTCATTGCAAGCAGTGATAGAGCCTAGTGGTAAAAAGCCCCAGACGGAAGTCGAGCAATTATGTGAGTGATTGCTAACTTATCACTGCTCACGTGAAAGAAAACATCGTAGAGAACCTCAGTCTGAGAGATTTTCTCGACATGACTTATGAATTTTACCCACCACTGGGATTCCACAGTGGGTCAGACCAAGACTGACCTCCCTAGACCAAATCAATGATGTATTGAAGAAAAGTGGAGCCAAGCGTATTCGAAACCGGCGAGCGTGTATGAAAAGAATTATGAATGTGAAGAAAGCGAGATTTATGCAAGAATGGAGCCTTTTGTTTTGGCACTCTGTTCTCTCTGCCTACCCCTGCAAGGGATATGGCGTCATGATAAGTAACTAAGTAAGTAACACGTAAGCATCATCTTCTTCCCCCATATAGTACCTTCTCAAAGCACATGAGTCTGGCTGGTTCCGTGACTTCAAACTCCGCATGCTCATGTTGCTTCAACACTGGCCCAGCGAGACACAACCACGGCTGCTGCTTGCGAAGCTGTGGGATCAGGTAGTGTAGTATCCAGCCTAGAATACCCGCGATTATCCACAGCACCTGATGCCGAAAAGAATAGTTTTGTGCATTTTCGTCCTAAACTTAGCTGCTACCCGGGCCTTTGTCTACGTGGATTTTTTTAGTTCTTTGTTTTTTTTTTGTGTATTTATTATTATTATTCCAAAATAAAAGTAGCCACAGTTATTAGGAGTTATAACTATAACATCGGCTAGCCAGTGAAGGTCCCGTCCAAATCGGTCCAACCGTTTCAGAGATTAGGCGGAATATGTAAAGTAGTACTTACTTTCATATGTATTAATTATAAAACTGTATTAATTATATAGCTATCATCTTATTTACATAGATTTTGAAATTTGTAACCGCAATATCTATACTATTGTAAAGCTGTCACAGAGCTATATTTGTACATTTAGGATATTTGAGGAAAAATGAATGTATTAGACTATTTAAGCGTCTCTGATCACAAAACAATTTAAAGTACAAATTATAATTTGTGAATAAGGAAAAAGAGTATTTTAGTACGAGCGGGAAACGAACCTGCGTCCCTTCCTTTCCGGGAAAGTGCTCTAATCCATTGAGCTATCGTACCATTTCTAGAAATACCGAATTTCCTCATCACATTTGTCTTAACGACCAACGCCCTCTATCGGCAATGCATTTACATGCATTCATCCAATGTAGTCTACAAATAGTATGAATTTTAATTGCAAATTAAAATTCATACTATTTGATGGCGTGATTTTTCAAACATTTTGATCTATATTTTAGCATTTGACATGCTCAGCTACTCTTAAAGTACAAATATATAATTTGCGAATAAGGAAAAAGAGTATTTCTCGTAAAGTGTCACACCCTATTATTTTCCGCGAGTACCTATCGTTCGACACGCCTAAGGGAAATAAGCATTTTTCACTATGGCTGTCTTTTTTTTTATTTATTATTTATTGCACGCAGTCGCAGATGGTAACCGTCGCTCATAGACTCAACTATACCCAGAGTATTGTCAAGCCATTGCTCACCATTTCATTTCACCGATTTGAAATGAAAGAATAAACGGTCTCCCGTTACAGCCAAAACGCAATGATGTGCTTCATGGCCGGTGACACGTGAGATGGTGGTACCAACCCGCTCGGGCCCGATATATCCAGCCCTACCACCAGTATAGTAGTCTCATCTGCAAAATGAAATGCAACTTGGCAGTATTTTTAGTATTGCTAGTGGGTCTATAAGTAGCGGTTACCACTTACCATCAAGTGGGCCGTGGCTCATCTGCCACAAAAAGTTCAGAAGCAAATGCTATTAAGAAATACTAAATCCTACTTACCGTATTCAATTGTGGTCTCAGTGTTGTAAACACTGTGGTACAGTGAAGCCCAAAAACGAACAACCCGAGAAATGTACACACTATGACGTCATTCTTGAGCCTCGCATTCACGGTGGCTTGTAGTTTCCTTGGTAACGGATCCTCCATATCTTCATCAGGCTTATCTGTTTCACCCTTTACATTTGAGGAATTGGTATTTGCGTCCTGGGCTTTATCATCCTCAGTAGGAGGGTCAGCCTTTAAAGAGGTAGTAGAATTCATCATGTCAGCACCTCTAGGATCCATTTTCAAGGAGCTAACACTTGAAGTCTGCGAGCGTTTTTGTTTGGCAATATTCGTCTCGGAGCTGAAATTTATTTTAGAGGCAGAACTACCAATAGAATTCTGCTTTGATATGTTACTTTCAGAATTATTCTTCTTCTCTTCGCTTAAAATGTTGGCGTCACCTTTATCCATGTCTGGAGAACATTCCGGGCTGTGAATGACATATAGCTCCGGTGGAAGTAAATGCTTTTTGATCAGATTCCAAATCAAAGTATAGTCACTTGCACTTCGACTAAGATGGTAAGCAATCGGCACTAAAAGACCACAAAAGATTGAGAATAACATATTATGTTTCTGATGCTGCGATTTCTTGTCTTCAATGAGTCCGCTGTACGCGAAACCGTAGAGCACTCCTATAGCTGCTAAAGACCGCACAATACAGTAAAAAGCAGCGCTTAAACTGCTTGTCGCGTTACCACCAAACACATGCATGTCAATTTGTTCTAGCAAATACATCAAAAATGTATTCACCTGTGGGAATAATCCTAAGCTGAACGCCAAAGGGAAAAACAATAAGAATTTGGCCAACACTTCCTGAACAATAGTTAAGAAATCCCTTTCATTAATCTCAAATCCGTATATAGTCATAGGTTTTGTAACATCGTAACTTCGTTTGCGGCGCGTGTTGGCCTCATCTACTGAAGTTGTTTGCTCCAAGTAGCTATGCACTCCACACAGTAACGCGGTGCACAAGCAAAAGTATACAGGTCGGGAAAACACCACCATTTTATTAAACCCGTGAACAGGTGACGCCGAGTCTGGTTGTACACTTTTCAGTAACGAATACTGGCTACCCGCCATGATGAAACAAAACCAAAATGCGTATATATCCCTGTAGAATCCGAGGCTTAACACCATTGATCCTAGCCCGGCTACCATCACAGCCAGCATTATCGTAACGAAAGTCTCTCTGACGGTCAAATTCCTGTCGAACAATGCCATCAGCTGCAGCCTATCCATAGTCACTTTTAATTCCAAACATTTGGACACTCTAAATTTGTAGAAACTCTTTGGTTTTGGTTGATTCGCTTTCTCCTTTTCATCTATGAATTTGGAGACTTTGTTTCTAATATTTATTTCTATACTTTCTTCACCTATTGCGGGCATTAAACTGGGTATGTTCGCATATGTATTTTCTACTTGTTGATTGGCTAATTGCTGAGCCCTTTGTTGACTCAACATATAGTTTATGTGCATACTTGGAAGTCCCATCCTGGACTGTCTTTCAGCCTCTATTTGCTCTAATAAACTATCAGTCACATAAGCTACTGGAGATCTTGGTTGGTCAGCATGAGAGCCGGTTCCACCATCAAACACGTAGAAACGTTTGCTAGTGTTATTAGTATTTATAGGAACAACTGTCGAGACATTAGTATTACTCGAAAGAAGAGGGTTATTGCTTCCTTGATTAGAGGAATTTTGGTCGATGCTGTCACCACGTTTCTTCGCTATACTTTCGCTGTTACCAGCTTCCGATTCTAGAGAGCCGCAACTGCCTTCCCCGGCAGTTTCTTGAGAATTATTATCAGGACTATTCTCGTTGGACTTAACACGGTTTGCGCGTATGCCATCCTCTTTTTCTGGCAATGGAATAGGCTGTGCTTGTGCACGTCCAGAACTGTTTTTATCAAAAGTGTAAGACATCCAACTACCGTATTCATCCATAAAGCAGTGTATAGCACCATCAGTCGTATCGTCAAACGATGTAGCGAAATGAACGCTATTAGAACTGTTAGAACTGTCCACAACAGGTGGTTTCTCTTTCTTCTCTGCATTATTCTGCAATGAAGGATTATTTCGCTGGCGTGTGGACCGTTTTATTTTTCTTACACGATTTCTGTGGTTTCTATCCATTAGCGGCCTGAGTCTTTGGCCCTGTTCTGGAGTTTGTGGGTTTTGAGGAGAAGCAGTGTCATTATTTGCTCCAAGGGCGGGAACGCAGCATGGTCCGAAATCTACCCTAGAATTTAGAAATGCTGCCAGCAAAGGCATTGATGTTGGGAGAAGTGTGTTGGTTGATGTTTGCGCTACTTCTTCTATTGAACGTTTTCTCGTTTTGTTCGAATTCTCTCTCTCCCCTCTGATGCTTTGCCTAAGACTACGAGACCTCTCATCTCTGTTCGTAGGAGGCATAACGACAGTGTTAGCATTCGTTGCCGCAAATAAGCACTCTAATCCTTGTACCAGAGCAGCCTGAGCTTCCACCGCATCATATAAGATGCCTTCTTCGTTCTGATTCTCATCTTTCTCTTTTTTAGAATCTCTCTTCTTGTTCTCCTTTTGCGAGGAGGCTCGTGAACGTGCTAAGTTTTTTAACTGCTTTGGTATAGCACCCAAGTTTTTTGGAACATTGGAAGACGATTCACCGAGTGCATTGGCTAATTTCTGGCAAAGTACTTCTTCTGTTAGCGCACACGTACTCGTTTCTTTGCACAAATCTTCTTCATTTTGTTCTGACTCCTGAAAAAGCCAATCTAAGCTATATACACTTTTTTCATCACCACTTTTACTATCACAAGTGAGTAGGGAATCCTCTGTCCCTACGGCATTGATTTTGTCTTCTTTTTCATCTTCTGGCGGTTTGTCTATATTAGTTACACTACTACTACTAGAATTAGAAATATCATGGTCCCAGAGTTTCATTTCTGCTACCTGCTTCGCTTCCGATTTTTTTTCTACTTGTTCAGCATTCTCGTTGGACTCTAGACTTGATTTCTCTATCAATAAATCTTTGGAACTAGCACTAGCCTTATCAAAGTAATCACTGTTTGTATTACTTTTACATTCACAGGGCAAAGGTTGCCTTTCAAGGCGTTTAACGTCGTACTGAGGCTCACATCTATGCTTTTTTAGTCTTACAGGTTTACTTGTGTCATTAGGACAATCCGAGTTGTGTTTACTAGAATGCCTTTCACAACAATGTTTTTTACATTCATGCGTTTTTGTCCGAACCACTCTAACATCAGAAGACCTATCAAGTAATGGCGATCTAGATCCGTTGTTCTCGTAATCAGAATCGCTAGAACGTATTACTGCTGACTGCTCCGCGTCCCAATCAAAACCCCTAAACTGCTTTTCGTCTTCGTAATCACTATAGCTCTCCGTACTGGAATCCAAATCAGTTTCTTTTTGCGAGGTTTGCATTTCATCTGATATTTCCGCTATTGGACATACTATCTCTGAACCATAAGTTAAATAAGGATAGCTACAGCCCTCTCCGTTTTCATTCCTTGGATAAAGGTTCAAATGAGGGCCACGAGTCAAACATTTACTAGGAGGTGGAATGACTGCACTTTTTGGATTTTTTAGCATTTGACCACCAATTGTCTCTGCACTATTTGGGTGAGGGGATAAATTAGATACACTAGGAGGAGGACACCCTATTTCTAACGCTGCGCTCTTTATTCTTCTAAACCCTGAACCTTTTACTTTGTTTTTTTCAACCTCATCGGCTGGAGCCTCTGCCTTTACCATCATATATTCTCCGAGTTCAACACTAGCAAAGAAACCGGTATCAGCGTTGTTAGAATGTCTTCTCATATGTGATACGAGTTGCGCAGTCGAATTTAAAAGCGGCAATTGTATTGTCGACATGGTTGAGTTCGAATTTCGCCTCATATTAGATGACTGGGCTTGGGTGGCTAGCGCCATTGCCGATTTAGTACAGCTCTCGTCAGGGTAGTTGGCATATCTTCTGCGATGAGCGGTTCTTTTTTTGGGTGATGGTGGACCCACACACGGCTCGAAATTAACTTTCGAATCAGAGCTGAGCTGGCGTGCAAATTTCGACTGGTAGGGCTCACCCACGGCTTCAGTACCATCTAAATACAGCCACTCTTTAAAGAAGTCTTTATTACTCGATCCGTGTCGATGTGGACATTTATAGTACCGCCTACTGACTTTAGCGAACGGTCCATTTTCTACCATCATGGGTAAATTATTCTCCAAACGTGGATTTCTAGCGGCTTCCATTAACATTTCTTCAATTCGAATATCTTGTGCTCTTCTTTTGGAGGTTCTGTGTTCTCTTCTATGACCACGTTTGGATCGGATTCGAGTCATCGGACGGAAGGGCGGCCAAGGTTGTTCTACAGACTGAGCTACGCATAAGTCTGATTTAGTTGTGGCAACAGTTTCTGTCTGCTTAGGAGACATAGCGCTGTCCTCTATGCTAGACTCGGAGTTTTTGCGATGGACGTCTACCTTTAAATCTGTAAGAGATACAACATGTTTATCATTCCTTTATCCTGACATTGATGAAGGTGTTAACATGTGTTAACATTGATTTAACCAATTGCACAAAATTTATTATGAGTACTGATTTAGTTACCTATGGTGCTATTGTTAGGCTTGTGGTACTCTAAGGAGGTCACTGACTCATTATCGCTGCCCGTCGTCGGCATACCACCAAGTTTCAACATTTGCATCTCCATACCTTCGTCAGGACTGTTAAAAAAGCTTTTTTTTTAAAAAATACGTACGTTCCAATTACACATATTAGTTGTGAAATACATGATTTTAAGCATTCTTACAATGACATGACACGCTCCTATACCATTGTTGATTTTGTAAATATTCCTCCTTAATTTTTTTCCCATGTCTAATTAAGATTACTACACAACAGTAAGCACAGTTAATTTTCCATCAATAGCAATAAATGCCACTATGTAATTGTAATCTCACAGATGTCAAAATCAGCACAGAAGATGTAAAATCTAATTACTACATCCACGTTGACTATCATTTCCACACAGGACAAATATCTGCATACTGTCAATTATGTTTGTAAGGTCACGGATGATGTAAGAGTTGACTAAGGAAAAATATAAAGTAGGTACTGAATATGTACCACTTCAAGAGAAGGAAAACCAAAAACAAACCCTATACTGCAGAATAAGAATGTGCTTACGTTTGGTCGAAAGAATGATGTGTGCAGATCGCGAAAAGGTCTCTATTTTTCTCTTTTTTTATATATTTTTTATGGCGTTTAGTGGCAGACGAGCCACAGCCCACCTGATGGTAAATTGTAACCGTCGCTCATGGACTACACAGAGAGTTAAGCCGCTGCTCACCATTTCATTTCACAGATATGAAATTATAATAAATAAATATTCACGGACATTTCACACAACGTCCTCTGGTCCCAAACTAAGCTTAAGGCTTATGCTTTGGGTACCAGATTACATATATTTTTTTTGTAAATACCTACATATAATAGATAGAAAACACCCAGACGCAGTACAAATATCTGTGTTCATCACACATTACACAAATAATTGACCTGAGTGAGAATCGAACCCACAACCTCGTGCACGGAAGTCGGTTACACTACCGACTACACCATGAGGCGGTGGAAACGACTATCTCCTGCTACAACCAAAACAAACCGATGTGCTTCATGGCCGGTGACACGGAAGACGGTGGTACCTACCCGGTCAGGCCCGACAGCAAACGAATGCTCCCTCTTGGTACTCAGTCCAACCACCAGTAATGCAATGGGTGGTAATTACTTACTTCCCTTAACAGCCCCGTACGACAACTCAACAATGGGGTGGTGACACTTGTATTCTTAGTCTATCGCCACACGGACATAACTCTCGACTATTCACGATGGGCCGAAGCCGGGACAAGATGGGATGATAATTTTGCTTTGCTTTTCAGACCCACTGGCCAGTATGGTATATACTTATGTAATTTCAGTCCCATTGTGAAAGTAGTTGTTGCCATGCACTTTAGAGAAGGTTAAGAACTTACGCTGTATTCTCATTGGTGTCATTTGGGCTTGTGGGTGGATCCACAATGATGCACTCTGTGGTATCGTACATGTGATGCAGCTTATGATTTAAGAGCTTCAGTCCAATGAACAACAGTGCCACTAAAGCACAGTATATCATCCACCCAAGACTTGCTGGAGGAAAGTACTGGAAAAAAATATAATGTAATGTTTTCACGTAATATCTGCCTATTGTATTAAAGGGTAATACATAATATAACCTTTGATAATAAATATTCACGGACATTTTCACACAACGTCCTCTGGTCCCAAACTAAGCTTAATGCTTGTGCTATGGGTACCAGATTACGGATATAATACATAATATATTACTTTTTTTTGTAAATACATATGTACATTTAGTAGATAGAAAACACCCAGACGCAGAATATCTGTGTTTGTCACACAAATAGTTGTCTTAAGTGGGAATCGAACGAGCTCGTGCACGGAAGTCGGTTACACTACCGACTACGCCACGAGGCCCGTCATAATATATTTATTATAGAGATATTAACGGCGAAAAGGAAGTACTAGTAAGAATTAGAGAAAAATAAAGAAAAATGTAGATCCTTATTAATATTATAAATGCGAAAGTGAGTTTCTTTGTATGCTATACTTCCACGCTGAACTACTGAACCCTTCATCATGAAACTGGTATACCTACTTACACATAGTCTGGTGCCCAGAAAAGAATATTATATACTACTTTTAATTTCGGAAAAATGAATGGTTCTTGAAAGATAGCTATTTTTACGTAAATAAATATTATTAATGTACCTATTCTAGAGTGAGGTAGGTTTTGTATAATATGTAGTGTGTGTATTTATGTTCTGAAGTGCACACGGACGAAGTTGAGGGGCAGAGTCTATTTATTAATAAAATATTTCTTTATCTAAATATTGCACGCCTCATAAGCGAAGCGTTGAGGTGTGTACTACTCTCGTTTCACGCAGAACAACAGATTTTTCAAACATAAAATGTTTCTATTTATCATTTATTGCACTTGTAAAATAATATATACACACACATATCAAGAAAAAACACTATTTTTAACACTCATGATATTTTTTATGCCATTTTTGTTATTAACTGTTTAAAAAAAGTTCTGTCTTGGACGTCCGTGTGTTGTAGGTATGTTCGGTAATGTATGTTAACACGATAACGACCGAAGTTCTTTACTAAACGAGTCTTTTTTTTTTGATAAAAAAATAATCAAAAAGACAAGTGATTTATACAGTAAATTATTTAAATTACCTAAAAAAAAAGATAGAATCCATCACCAGACATGCCCAACTTATATGAATCCATGTTGCAGCAAACAGATCACACAAATACCTTAATACCATAAATTTATTTTAGATCGTCAGCATAAAGTAAACAACTAGCATGCTTAAGGACCATTCTATATCATTTACCATTATTCCAAATAATAAAGGACCTAAAATTGAGCCCTGACTGACGCCTGATCGAGTGTGATACTTTGAGGATTCGAAGCAACCATGACGAACGTATTGGTGCCGATCTTTTAAATAATTAGCAAAAAAATTAAGAAGTTTTGTAGAAAAACCTAGTTTACTTAATTTCGAAAGTAAGATACCCTTATCTACGGTCAAAAGCTTCGAAATTTGTCTTTACGACCAAAGCCATCCGGCGGAATGCGTTTACATGCATTAAACCAATATAGTAAGTTTCCTTATTCACAAATAATTTGTACTTTAAAAAGTGGCGGAACATGTCAAATGCTAAAAAATATAGATCAAAAATGTTTAAAAAATCGCTCCATCAAATAGTATGAATTTTGATTACAAAATTAAACTTACTATATTGGTTTAATGCATGTAAATGCATTCCGGTAGATGGCGTTGGTCGTAAAGCCAAATGTGATAAGGAGGAGATTGGGATGATCGAAAGATCTGTACGATAGCTCAGTGGCTTAGAGCACTTCCCCGGATTGGAAAAGATGAGGGTTTGATTCCCGCTTGTACAAAAAGTATCTTTATCCTTATTCACAAATAATTTGTTTTTAAAAAACTTATGTACTTAATAGCTAAATTAATTCTAAATTCAAGAATTAATGTTGAAATAATAATCTACTATACATATAATGTTATCATATAATAAAAGTTCATCAGTAATTATTATTTTTGTATAATATCAAAGTTTCCATTCCCTTTCGGGTAATGAAATATTCTATGAGCAGCACAAGCAGGCATTTGGTTTATGACTCATTAACAAAATAATGCAACTATTGAAGTCATTGACACAACATTTTTTACAGTAGATTAATACTTAGTTATTGTATATTATTATTTCTTTATTTACACTTCTTATTCCACTAAATACATTTTTAAATACATATATTTAAATAAATAACCAGATATTTAAAGATAAAAAAAAATATAAAGAAAAAATATAATTATAAGCATTTAAGTATTTAGATGCAAGCAGCTCATGTATTGAGTGAGTGACAAAATCTCAATACACATGCCAAAGTGACTGGTCTTAGAGTGAATCATCAATTAAGTGAAATCATTGTTATGTAACATCTATTTTTTGCTTTTAAACTATTTGGTAGACCAATTAACTAAAATTAAAACATTCTATGAACAAAAAGTATTTGGCTAATGTGCACATATTGGTGAGGCCAACTATAATTTCTATGAATATTTAAATATATAAACATAAAAGTTATAAAGTAAAGCATATTTTTGCTTATTGTAAATATGAGATGCTGTTAAACACACAATTTATAAGGAAGATAGTAAAGGAAGTTTGTACAGCAATATTGAAACCAAAGGCAATGGAAAATTACAGTTAATTGAAGATAAGAAAGATTACGGAAATTTTAAGTTTTGTAAATTTTTATTCTTATAAGACTTGACTTAATAAATTAGAGATTACAAGAGTTACCAACAGGTATACAGTCCACCTAATAGATTGAAGCCACTTGAAATACCTATGTGTTTCCAACCGTAGGGAGAGTGATATGAGATGTGGAGAAGTAGCATGGATGAGGTGAAGTATAGAACAAGAGCCCTCTTCGCTGTTTAAATTAAAAAAAAAATGTTTTTGAAATATTCATTGATATTCTTTAACTCTTGTGTCAAATGTTAATAAGCTGTTAAAAAAATATTAATAACTACCCATGACTCTGTCTGAGTGGACTTCAGAATACAGATTTAACACTCTATGGCACTTTGATCTATATTTTTAGCACTTGACATGCTCAGCTACTTTTAAAGTACCTACATACAAATTATTATTTGTAAATGAGGAAAAAGAGAACTTTAGTACGAGCGTTAAGATAAATGTGATGAGGAATATGGGACCGCAAGTGAGTATGATAGCTCAGTGGATTCTTTTAGCACTTCCCCGGAAAGGAAGGGACGCAGGTTCGATTCCCGCTCGTACTAAAGTTCCCTTTCTCCTCATTCACAAATAATAATTTGTAGGTACTCTATGGCACTGTGAAATCTCTAGGTAAAATTAACTTATCTCACAGGGATCATCATTTTACAGGGATAAAAAATAGCCTTATGTCCTTTCCTGGACTCCAGACTATAATTTATGCAGAATTTCATGATGATTGGTTCAGTAGTTACAGAGTGAAAGTGTAACAAACAAACTCACTTATATTATTTAGTAAGGATACAATACACCAACTTATACTTCATAATAATAGGTAAATATTCAATAGCAAAGAGGCAATCAATTATTTTTAATTTAGACATATGTATATATGTTAAAATATTACAACCAATTATGGAGCTATCAGTAAATAATATTGTAGACCAAAATGTTAAAAAATTGCAACACCTATTTCTTGAATATAGTGGATATGATGTGAAAAGTACAGTGGGTATGTGTATTAAAAAAACTAAGACTTCCTAAGGGCAATGACCACAATGACTATTGTCAATGCTGCATAACAATCATCTAAGTCACTCATGACCTGATTTTGTTACAACTGTTTCCCAAAATATTTCTAAATAATAAATGCAACTTGACATTTTCACTCACCAGATATATAGAAAATGGCAAACATAGCAGGAACAACCAAACATACAGGTGTACCGTGTTGCAAAACAAATTCTGATGAGGATCATAGAACCATCCTCCTGTTAAAGACGCCCAAACTCCTTGGCGTAATATCTCTAGTGTTTGGGAACCCATTTTACACGTTATGTCCACATTTCCGCGTTTATTACACTATCCACTAGCACTGACAATTTATCATTCACGAAATTATTATTCACACATGCAAATTGTTAGGAACTCTGCCATTTTGGATGAAAAATTACAAGCAAAATTAGACTTTATTGACAACAATTGTTTATGAAATACATGCCTGATTTCACATAGCTAGCGACTCCTTAAAAAGTAAACGGTTGTTTTTTATCATATTAAATTTTAATTAATATAATATTCGATACACATTATTATAATACGCAAAAGCCTAAGGATATATCGCAACAAATCTACGATTCTACGCTTTCATTTCTAAAACATTGACTTTGACAGGTTTGACATAAACTCCGTAGAGAGTACCTACATTGGGCCATGGAGAGTACCTAGTAAAGATGGAACCGATATATTCATATCCATTAAGATATCAGTGATATTGGAGGTATTCATGTATCAGTAATCCGACTCAATCTGATATGCTAATACGACCGTATTGCTAATATACCATATTCACTATATCGTAAACATGAACAGTGACCACTGAAGATGGGTGTGTTTCTATATCCATATCCATAGACTAGATAGAATCGCATATCGGTGAGAACATCGTACGTATCATATCGGTGAGAACATCGTACGTATCATTGAAATAAAAATGGTGGTATCTATTATGGAGTGTAGAAGTAAGGAGGACCGTCTTGTATATGGGATAAGTTGAAAAAAAGTGTCCACCTATAAACAGCAAGTTATTAATATTGGTATTTGCTTTAATAATGGATTTTTTTAAATTTATTACTTGTTTTAATAATGCTATAGAATACCATTATTAAAACAAGTAACAATATTAAACAGATATTAATGTGAATATAATGTGAATAAGCGATATTGATAGTTAGACATTATTCTGAAACGAATAGCACAAACTAACTGATATGCATACATGATATTATGATATGCGGCAAATCTCTAATCCTCCGTATTCAATATTAGTGATATTCATATATTAGTTTACATATCATGATATTGCTTGAAGAATATATTCATATCAGCGATATTGACAAATATCGGTATTAACCCATCTTTAGTACCTAGTACCTACTATATTCTTTGGGCATAACACATGACAGTATTTTTCATAGATTTATAATATACTCCATAGATCGGCTATAAGAGTAAAAGAGACCCACCGAAGCTAATGGTACTGTCATGTGTTAGAACGAGAGAGAGAGTGATGCTGTCAACGAGACCTGGCTTGTAGCGGCTTTGTCAAGTTTACGCGTGCGTGATTTGGTGATTGTTTATTATAATTAGTCTTTACCAGTATTATTATAACGCTATAACGATGGTTACTTGTGCAGTACCAGGTTGTTATTCTTCAAAAAATTATAATCCACAGGATTACTCATTTCACCAGTAAGTTTACTATTTGCTTATTATCTTCAATTCAAAATAACGGTTACGCAAATGTATCAGATTTAGAGAAAATATTATGAGAAAATTGTTTATTATATTATTAAAATGATTTGGGGTACACGAAATAGTAATATTTGAGAAATTACAAATACGGAAATATGAGGAGATTTATGACCTCATTTTTAGTGATGCGAAGGCCTTGATTTATTTGTTGATATCGACTTTGATGGTCGGATAACAACAATATTAACTATTATTAACATACATAATACAATTATATTGGTTCTGCATTTTATAGTTAGGTACTGTGAATTAAATTGACCGGATTAAACAATATAAAATCATTTTATCTACTCATTATTTCTACAAAATAATTTGGATGTTTTCACATCTGGTAGACGTCCCACGACGTCTATTTTTTTATTTTGATATTTGATATACTAATATGATTGATAAACAGTTTAATTAAGTCTGTGTTTTATATTTTCTGGCCTTTTCCATAAATTTCTGGTTACAGTGGCAGTTTCGTGTATTATCACTCGTCCCACTAGTGAGACGGTTCAGAATTTAGGAATATATTAAATTTATATTCCCAATGGGTGATCATAGTCCGGAGCGTGCTCGTCGCGATCCCTGCCAGCCTGTAATCCACAGGCTGCAATCCGGCTCGAATGCGTACCGCAGTGCGGGTTAGGGTGTGCCCCCAAAGAGATGACGCGTACCGACCCGCCCCCGTCGGTACGAACAACGGCAGATGCGACGATGGGGGCCGCCACCCATCACGCCTTGCCCAGTTTGGCGAGTCGAGGGGAGCAGAGTGTCGAGTAGGCACGTGGAATGTAAGAGGTGGTGTGGAAGATAAGTTACACGAGCTGGTAACCGTCATGTTGGACAGACAGCTTGATGTGCTCTGTGTAACAGAGACCAAGCGAAAGGGTAGCGACGCCTGTGATCTTCCTGGTGGCGGGTTAGCTCTGTGGTCTGGTGTACCGCAGAGCGATCGGGCCAGCATGAGAGTGGGGGTGTTGCTGTCCGCTCGCTTGGCCTCAGGTGTGAAAGACTACGGAATGTTTGATCCCAGACTTCTATGGGTCCGAATAAAATTAGGTGTCAGCAGGAACTTCACGGTCGCAGCTTATGCTCCCGTAGGCTCTTCGGTGGCATCGGATCTAGAGAAGTTCTGGGATAATGTTAGGGAAGTTCTGAATTTGGCAGAAGCTAGTGAACGCGTGATCGTATGCGGAGACTTGAATGGATGGGTTGGGACCAAGCGTCCAGACTTCGAGGACGTGCTTGGTTCATTTGGTGATAAGAGAGTGAACGATGCAGGTAGGCTCATTGCGGATGTATGTATGGAGAGAAACCTTATTGTGTCAAACACATTTTTTCAACATAAGGACATCCATATGTATAATGGAGAAGGAATGAACAGAGAAGTATGATAGATTTAATTCTGGTAGACAGTCGCCTCCGAAGTAAAATTCTGGAAACAAGAGTCTACAGGGGTCCCACTGTCGACACGGACCACTATCTCGTTATTGCGAGATTTAGTGGTCTGTTCAGAAAGTGGAGACACTGGCGAGAGCGTGTCCACTTCGGAGGGCTTGAAAGAATAAAGATTGAAAAGTTGCAAGGAGAGAGTGTAAGAGAAGAGTATGTAGAGGATATCCGTGAACGGCTGACAATGGCAAGTCAGCCGGGATCTGACATAGAAGAATGCTGGAGAGTATTGAAAGATAGTATGGTTGATACAGCGAAAGAAGTATGTGGATGTTCAAAGAAGCATAGGAAAGTGAAAGGTTATGCATAGTGGGATACGAAAGTAGCAGCTTCCGTAGACCAAAAGAAAAAAGCGTGGCTGGACTATGTATCTTCTTTGAACCTGAGTGCAAGTATGAAAAAACAGAAGAAAGAAATATACCGGCAACGTAAGAATGACACCAAAGCCTTAGTGAAAGAGAAGCGTGATAGAGCAAATATGATTGCAGAAGAAAGGCTAACCAAAAACTTCGAGAGCAACATAACTTTTCTGGAGGGAGGTGAAGAAATCTCGGAGTGGTTGGTCAGCTTTCAGAATGAATAAAATAAGGTCTAAACGTGGAGACATTCTTACGCAAACACAAGATATGTTAAGCCGATGGAGTGAATATTTTGGAAATATGTATGCGGATATTCAGGGTGATACTGGTGCCACATGTGATCTAACAGATCAGCATTCGGTACCGGCATCCTCTGATGACATTAGTATGGATGAAGTTGAATGGGTGATTAGAAATTTGAAAAATGGTAAGGCAGCGGGTATTGATATGGTGTCTGCTGAGATGATCAAGCTTGGAGGCTCATGTGTCTGGGAATCTTTCCTGATGCTTCTGATTTTATGTTGGAGCTCAAGAATGGTTCCCAAGGACTGCAGAAGCGCAGTAATCATCAAAGAAATATTGAAAGGAGAATGAGGATGGTGTCTGATGAATTTTTGTGTGAGGCACAAGGAGGTTTCAGGTGTGGAAGGGGATCTATGGATCAAGTGTTTTCTCTGCGCAACATTGTGGAGAAGCATCTGGCTGTAGGCCAGAGGGTTTTCTGCAGTTTTGTGGATTTGGAGAAAGCATTTGACACTGTTGTACGAAAGGAACTTTGGGAAATTTTGCCGGAGTATGGTATTAGCGGTAGACTGCTAAAAGCGGTGCAGTCCAACTAAATGGACTGCAGAGCTTGTATGTGGCTGGATGATGGAATGTCACCCTGGTTTGACGTCAATATCGGCGTTAAACAGGGCTGCGTTCTATCAGCCAGACTGTTTATCATATATCTGGATAAATGTCTACAAAGGTTAAATGAAATGAATGTGGGAGTTCAGATGGGCGACTCAGTGGTTAACTCGCAGCTATATGCAGACGATGCGGTCCTATTAGCGCAGTCTGCGACTGACCTGCAAACCCTAGTTGACGTAATGGTAGAAGATTGTAAGAAAAGGGGCCTACGTGTGAATGTGAGCAAAACCAAAGTAATGGTTTTTGAAAGAGAAGAAGCCAGAACAGATGTCAGAGTAGCAATAGGAAAAAGTGTGCTAGAACAAGTAGATGAATTTGTATATCTTGGATGTGGATTCAGTCGGGATGGAAGGTACACCACTGATGTAGAAAGAAGAGTGAATGCGGGAAATAGAGTGAACGGAGCATTGGGGCAACTTCTCGGCAGCCACCACCTCAGCCAGAAGGCACGTGTCGCAATACACAACGCAGTGCTTGTCCCAACGTTATTATATGGAAGCGAGAGTCGGGTATGTAAAAAGGAGCATGAGAGCAAAATCAATGCGGTCGAAATGCGATCTCTGCGGAGAATCTGTGGAACGAGGCTGACTGACCGCATTCGTAACAATGACGTAAGAGAAAGAGAGTATTGGTGTAAAGATGCGAAAGGGAATGCTCCGATGGTTCGGACATGTGGAAAGAATGCCAGACGAGCGACTGGCTAAGAAGATATACAATGCGAAAGTGGAAGGATGTAGGTATAGGGGGAGACCGAGACTTACCTACCTAGACCAAATTGGTCATATATTGAAGGAAGGTGAAGTCAGAAGTCTCCGAAACCGGCGAGCGTGTATGAAGAGAGTTATGAATGTTGAGGAAGCGAGAGATGTATGCAAGAATAGAGCCTCTTGGCACTCTGTTCTCTCTGCCTGCCCCGCAAGGGAAATGGCGTGATGATAAGTTAGTTAGTTAAATTGCCAATCGTTTCATTAACATTGTAGTTAGACAAAGGGAAAATATTGTTACTTTATGTAACTTATGCAATTACCTTCGATATCTGTGAAACTTAAATTAGCAGTCAGGAGCAATTGTCACGATGGCTGAATTGGCAAAGCATCTGGACGGTATCCAGGAGATGCAGGTTCAAATCCTGCTCGGGACTGCAATTTTCGATTTCACATTTTTCACTTTGTGTTTAATGTATAATGCTAAGCATGTCAAATGCTAAAAATATATATAAAAATATCTAAATATTTATAGGGTTTGCGTCATTATTAGGTAAAAATCTTAATTGTAAAATTAAGTTTACCTGGTCGGTATTATGTATGAAAATACTTCCGACAGATGGCGCAGGCATCACCCGAAGACGTTAAGTATGAATGCGTTATCGAAATTAGCAGTCAGGAGCAATTGTCACGATGGCTGAATTGGCAAAGCATCTGGACGGTATCCAGGAGATGCAGGTTCAAATCCTGCTGGTGACTGTTATTTTTGATTTCACATTTTTCACTTTGTCTTTAATGTATAGTGCTAAGCATGTCAAATGCTAAAAATATATATAAAAATATCTAAATATTTATAGGGTTTCGCGTCGTTATTAGGTAAAAATCTTAATTGTAAAATTACGTTTACCTGGTCGGTATAATGTATGAAAATACTTCCGACAGATGGCGCAGGCGTCACCCGAAGACGTTAAGTATGAATGCGTTATCGAAATTAGCAGTCAGGAGCAATTGTCACGATGGCTGAATTGGCAAAGCATCTGGACGGTATCCAGGAGATGCAGGTTCAAATCCTGCTGGTGACTGTTATTTTTGATTTCACATTTTTCACTTTGTGTTTAATGTATAGTGCTAAGCATGTCAAATGCTAAAAATATATATAAAAATATCTAAATATTTATAGGGTTTGTGTCGTTATTAGGTAAAAATCTTAATTGTAAAATTACGTTTACCTGGTCGGTATAATGTATGGAAATACTTCCGACAGATGGCGCAGGCGTCACCCGAAGACGTTAAGTATGAATGCGTTATCGAAATTAGCAGTCAGGAGCAATTGTCACGATGGCTGAATTGGCAAAGCATCTGGACGGTATCCAGGAGATACAGGTTCAAATCCTGCTCGTGACTGTTATTTTCGATTTCACTTTTTTCACTTTGTGTTTAAAGTATTAATGATTTGTTAGTCGTGTGGCATAAATATCTTGCCTCAGTTCACTTACATCAAGATCGATCCCGAGTCGCGCTATTTGACTTTGAGAAATATTTATTTTAAGAAATATTTGATCAACAAATGTAATGTTTTTACGGCAAAATTTTATATTTAAAGCATAAAAAAATACAATAATAATTAACAAATAACGAAAAAGAGAGAAGGAAAATGCGTGCTCGCACCTCTCTCTCGCCCCTACAGTAATATTTACGAAACGTAACTCTCTCTCTTTCCATCTTCACTAACTTATCCCTTCCTCTCAACTTCGGTTCTCCTCGCCCGATCAGCACTTCCGTAACACATTCACCAGCTTACTACTATTTCTTTAGTAATTTTTTTGCAAAACCAAAGCCTAGATTTATCAAAAAAAAAACTCGTTGATTTATTGTTTCAGGCAAGAAGTATAGATACAAGCAAAGAGCATATAACTAAGAACTAGAGAGATACAAGGAGTCCGAACGTAATGTTGAACGAATGGTCTCAATTTAGGGGACAGAAGTTTTGCCGGTAGAGAGCGCCACTTTTCAAGAAGTACTAGTTTCAATCCTTACGCGGGAAGTTTTGTAGCTATTGACAGCTAATTTTAACAACTAATTGTAAATAAATAAATTCATATTTTATACTTAAATTAATTAAATTCAATATTCGCGAGCCAACGCGTGCTTATGTGTAGTAATAATAACAGCATCGGTACGTCCTCAGACTAAGAACTATACGGAGCCACGGCGTGGCCGCACTTGAAACAGCAATATTTTTTTTAAATGTTGTCAACCTGTGACAAATATTTGAACATATTTGGGCAAACTTGGTCGTAAATAAGAAACTCTTCGTAACAAATATTTCATTGAAAATCACAAAGTTTATCAAAATAATTCCATCCATCCATCCATCCATCAGCCTTTCGACGTCCACTACTGGACATAGGCCTCCCCAAATTGAAGGTATAGTGCCGTAATCGCCACGCTTGGCAGGCGGGTTGGCGATCGCAGTGGATGATGTTAATACTCGAGTATAGGTGGCAACACAAATTTATAAGGTCGTGGGTATTCGTCCTATAGCTATCTTCACCACTTGTACTTTCTCTCCCGTGGGACCAGCCATGAAGCACATCGTTGCGTTTTAGTCGTAGCAGGAGATAGCCGTTTATTCTTTCATTTTATATCGGTGAAATGAAATGGTGAGCAGCGACTTGACAATACTCTCAGCATATTTGAGTCCATGAGCGACGGTTGACATTTACCATCAGATGAGCCGTGGATCGTCTGCCACTAAATGCAATAAAAAAAGTTCTTATTCAATTAACTAAATCAGCGCTGGAGGGATGATAGATAATTCTTTACTTATTTGACCCAGAAAAGAAAGAAAAGATCTTATTATTATTTACCAGATGAGATATTGAACAGAACAGCAATTTATGGGGAAGCAATACTTATCTTGCATGGCTCAGTCTTGGTATTTCTCTACGTAATCGAATTCTTATTATAGAGATCTGTAGGAACGTAAATATCCGACATAGCCCGCCAGGTTTGCATGCTGAAGTAGTAATGGGCAGGCCGTATCGCTCGAAGAACTGACAACCGTAGGGGAAAAAGGTTCTCGAGCGGCGAGCACGTATCGCGCAGCGCAGCGTAATATGGCCTCCCACCAGATGGACCAATTATTTGGTCAAAGCTGCAGGGAGCCGTTGGATGCAGTCAGCACAAGCCCGCTAGTTCTGGTGCTCTCTTGGGGAGACCAATGTCCAGCAGTGGACGTTTAAAGACTGACGGTTAGATGAATAGAAGGAGTGGTAGATTTGCTTGTAGATTCACCGAAGACTTCTCGTTGCTCATTGCTTCCCATCGCCACTTTAGCACACACAAGCACGTGGGTATTCGGGCGAGGAGGTAAAACAACCTGATTACGTATCAATCACACTATGTATTTCCTCAACTACCGAATACACAAATGCGATGACTAATTGTTACTTCTAATGATCAGTAACTTAGAACTACGGATGTTCTACAGAACACGTGGTGCTCGGGCGCCATGCAAACTAATAATGATGACCGCCACCCTGCGCTCAATATTTATATCAACCACACGTCAAAATGAAACGACGTTTCTCACACCTGACATAGTGAACGAGTAATCGAATGACAACCACCCATATAGCACCAGTGTTCTGTATTACGTCAGAGTGAAGATAATTTCACTCTAAATTCACGATATTTTAGGACGTGCCGTCATACTTTTAAATAATTATTTTGATAAATGTTGTGATTTTCAATAAATATTTGTTACGAAGAGTTTCTTATTTACGACCAAGTTACAGATCTCATTCTAACTATCGTTTAATTTGCCTAAATATGGTTAAATATTTGTCAACCTAGCAACATTTAAAAAAAAAAATTGCTGTTTCAAGTGCGGCCACGCCGTGGCTCCGTCTGTTAAGTTCTTAGTTCAGACTAAGAACTTACTAACTTGAGTTATAATTATGCATTAGTCTTTGATTCTATGGAGGGTAGAAGTAAGGAGGACCGCTTTGTATAGGGGATAAGTTGAAAAAGTGTCCACCTGTAAACAGCAAGTTACTAAGCTGCTGTTTTTAAAATCTTTCCACTTGCTGTTGTGGCGCCACCTCAATTGGCTCCCGTTAAATAATATGCAGTATTTAAATTCAACTATTTACATAGTCAAATTTTAATGTAATTTAGTAAATATAAAATGCGAGGTAACACAGTGGAAGTGTTTCATTTCTTCTTAATTTAGTGTCCTACTCTAATAGTTTACGGCGCTGTTTTTAAATTTTTTCCACTTGCTACTGTGGCGCTACCTTAATTGGCTCCCTTTCAGCGGATACTTTATAATACACTGAGTTAGTCCTTCTTACTTCTACCCTCCATATTTGATTCATTGGTTGATTCTGGGTGGGTCGTCACGTCAATTTAATATACTGCGAAGTCATTCCTTTATAGTTAGCTATACTGGTTACTGTTTATAACGAAACGCAGTCCAGTATAACGATCTGTCATTACACGCCACACATCATCACGCCAATTCCCTTGCGGGGTAGGCAGAGAGAACAGAGTGCCAAGATTCTTGCATACATCTCTCGCATCCTCAACATTCATAACTCTCTTCATACACGCTCGCCGGTTTCGGAGACTCCTGACTCCACCTTCCTTCAATACATGACCAATTTGGTCTAGGTAGGTGAGTCTCCGTCTCCCCCCGTACCTCCACTTTCGCATTGTATATCTTCTTAAGCAGTCGCTCGTCTGGCATTCTTTCCACATGTCCGAACCATCGGAGTATTCCCTTTCGCATCTATACACCAATACTCTCTTTCATACCTACTCACTCTCTTACGTCGATGTTACGAATGCGGTCAGTCAGCCTCACTCCACAGTTTCTCCGCAGAGATCGCATTTCGACTGCATTGATTTTACTCTCATGCTCTTTTTTGCATACCCAACTCTCGCTTCCATATAATAACGTTGGGACAAGCTCTGCGTTGTGTATTGTGACACGTGCCCTCTGGCTGAGGTGATGACTTCCGAGAAGTTGTCCCAATGCTCGTTTATTCCCCGCATTCACCCTTCTCTCTACATGAGTGGTGTACCTTCCATCCCGACTGAATCCACATCTAAGATATACAAATTCATCCACTAAAACTTTAATTAATAATTTAATTAATTTACTTTAATTTCATACAAAGTATTGGATTTACACTACAGTAAACACAATTTCTTTAAATTTTCCCTCCTCTTACTGAATATCTTTGAATAGCAATATTCAATAATAATAATAATTTTCAGTAGTGCAAGTTGTTAAATTTCTGGACGCTATTGATCACGTGATCAAACCACTGAGAGCATCTTACCTCGAAAACGCCCCCATCCCTAGCATACTGCGGTAGTATACTGGCAGTCTATAATGGAACGATTTTTCTCCAGTAAAGGCACTGGACGGTGCTCGCAGTGTATTTCGGAACACAGTCTAAGTCACTATGACGTCTATGACACACACACTCAGCTGACAGTGACAGCTGTTTATTTGCATTTGACTGTCGGGCTCGGGCGGCTTGCTCTTCACGAGCTCTCGATAGATGAAAGTGGTTATATTATCTTTGCTCGGTGGAGAGTATTATATTCTTAGTTCACGAGAGTTCGATAAAGTCGGTATATGCAAAACAGAAGTTCAAGTTTTTACAATTGAACTGTTGAAATAACTAGTGAAAATAAAATTCAAGTTTGTCTTAAAAATTTAATTAAGTTTAAAAAGTGGTAAATATGAGTGATGTTGAAAGGTTGTTGAAGCAAGCTGCTATGCAGATTGGTGCGGGTGGAAGTGCTGGCTTTGTAGAAGTCTGCATCATGCATCCCTTGGATCTCGTAAAGACAAGGCTCCAACTACAGTCGACAAAAAAGACAGTTACTAACACAGATCCTCACTACTACACCGGTATAGTAGACTGTATGAAGAAAATGTATAAATATGAAGGTGTCACATCATTTTGGAAGGGTATTCTCCCGCCTATTTTAGCTGAGACACCAAAGCGAGCTGTAAAATTCGCAACATTTGAACAGTACAAAAAGCTATTTATGTTTGGTGCTAGTTCGCCAACGCCATTAGTGAGTATTTTATTTTTATTATTTATTTACATTCTTTGCTAAACTGTAATTGATAAATATTATGAGTCAGGGCCTTAAATAGACTAGCACAAGACTGTTTGTTGTTGCACTCGGTAGAGCTGACAAAGGGGAGGATATGGGCTTAGACCCCCCTAGTTATAATACCCTGCGATCTGATCTGTGATGTCTATAAAGAAGTAAAACTATATTTCACCCCAAAAGAAATTAAACACAAATGAAAAACCTATGCAAACTAACTCCAAATGGCAGTAAAATATGCATGATTTAAATATACATTTTCTTGGTTAGGTATGATAGGTTAGTAGTTTGTCAAACAATTGATAAGAATTGTTATCAATATTGTTACTTGTAAGTAGTTAAATTCCAGTTTGTGTAATATTTACTATTCAAAGGTGATACTGATAATTTCAAGGTGACTCTTCAAAGTATAATAACTCACAAATTTTAATACATACAGTTACCATTTTTTTTTATTGCATGTGATGGCAGACGAGCCACTGCCCACCTGATGATAAGTGGTAACCGTCGCTCATGGACTCAACTATACTGAGAGTATTATAAAGCTGCCGCTCACCATTTCATTTCTCAGATATGAAATGAAAGAACACATTTACATTTTCGCTGTTAAAACATAAGGGGCCATTTAAAACAATGTTTTTGTAATCAAGGGGAGGAGGGGTAACCCCTGGTTTGGCAAAATATATAACAATACGAGGGAGGTGTCTGAAAAATAGAGCTGCATTTAGTGTGTGTGACATAATTTATGAATGATCCTATTATTAAAAATGTAGATAAGCTATGTCATATTTTTTCTCCGTTAATGTTCTTAAAACAAAGCCTATGCAGAATAGAAAAAGTACCAATAATAATTGTTGCAAAATTAATCACTATTTTTTTCAGACATTTTCCCTAGCTGGTCTAGGAGCAGGTGTCACAGAAGCTATTTTAGTCAATCCATTTGAAGTTGTCAAAGTGACCCTACAATCCAACAAGTCATTGGCTACACAATTGCCAAGCACATGGTCAGTGACCCGGCAGATTGTGAGAGAACATGGTCTAGGGTCCAGAGGCCTCAACAAAGGCCTAACAGCCACTATAGCAAGGAATGGTGTGTTTAATATGGTTTATTTCGGGTTTTACCATAGCGTCAAAGGCCTAGTTCCTGAATATCAGGTTAGTAATACATATTATAGTTTAATAAATATTATCTAGAAATACTATACACACAATGCACTTAAATATTGACAGAAACTTAAAATTACACTACCAAGCATTGCTTTGAAGACGCTCGGCAGCGAGAGCTGTCCCCCTATTGCCGCGATGAGTTAACGGCGCTGCTCGATCCAAGGCGGACACGACTCGAATGTATGCCATGCCGTGTCCTTGTCGCAGCCGTACCTAATGGTAACAGCATGGAGTCGGTTCCCTCCTTGTGACTATGTGCATTGTGCAAGTGGTAGACTAGTGGTAAAACTTGTCATTACACGCGCTCACGCACACAAATATAAACAAAACCATGCCAAAATAAAGTATCATAAACCACGAGTGTTACCAGTGAGCATGATTTAGAATTACCCCAAATGACTCGACGATTTCTTACGTACGTTACGTACATGAATAAGTCGTCAACTTCAGCGCCATAATATTCCCTATATGATGTGCTGTGAACTTACTTTATACTTTTACTTCCTTTATATTTTAAACATAAAACTTTTAATAATTTACCCAAATTATAGAGAATATTTCTTTACGGTGACAACATTTTCAAGCGCACATCTTCAAAAAAGTGGCTTCACTTTTTAGTTGGTCTGTGTAAGTAACTTATCAATTTACGAGGAGGGATCAAAAAGTAGTGAGAATGAGATAGAATATAATGACTGTTGAATACTTAATAATTTATTTTTCTACATAGTCTCCGAGTCTCTCTGCACACCGAGTCCAGCGCTTTTCTAAGGCTTCAATCCCTTTCAAAAAAAAAGTTTTGTCTTGGTCCTGCGAAAAGATCTCCACGGCATCCATCACCTCGTTATCGTCTTCGTACCTGTTTCCCCTTAAGAATTCTTTCAATTTGGGGAATAGATAAAAATCGCTAGGTGCCAGATCTGGTAAATAACCAATCAACCAATTCGAAGCCAGCTTGCTGAATGGCAGCCATCGCAACTGCTGACCTGTGCGCGAGTGCGTTGTCGTGATGAAACAGCACGCCACTTCGAAGTTTCCCTCTGCTTTTCTCTTTGATGGCATTCCTCAACTTGGGAACTAAAGCTGCATAATATTGGCCTGTAATAGTGGTTCCACGCTCCAGGTAATCAATCAACAATATCCCTTCTGAATCCCAAAATATTGAGGTCATAACCTTGCCAGCCGATGCCACGGCACGAAACTTCTTCGGGGTCGGTCATGATGGCCGTTTCCATTGCGAAGATTGCTGTTTTGTCTCGGTATCAAAATGATGGACCCATGTTTCGTCCATTGTTACGACACAAAAAGTTTTCAGAATCTTCTTGAAACTTGTCCAACAGTATCTTCAAAATGTCAAGTCGATTTTGTTTCTGACTGTCGGTTAACATTCTCGGGCACCCATCTTGCGGAGACTTTTCTCATATTCAAAGATTGTTTCAATATGGATTGAATACTTCCATATGAAATGTCCGTTTCTTGAATTAAGTATCGGATGGTAACTCTTCGATCGCTCAATACAATTTTCTTGACTTTCGCAACATTTTCTTGGGTGACTGACGTCGAGTGACGGCCGCAACGATGTTCGTCTTCCGTGCTCGTTCTCCCTAGTCGAAATTGAGAAGCCCACCTTGCAACAGTGGAATACGGCGGAGCAGACTCTCCTAATGTTGCCTCCAAATCGCAATGAATCTCTTGCGTCGTTAACTTTTTTAAGCAGAGGTATTTAATAACGCCGTGTGGGGCCGGCTTTAGAATTGTCCCACCCCTTTCTACCCATGGGAGTCGTAAGAGCCGACTGAGGGAATACCGGGAGAGTGGGCAGCAGCACTCCCTCGAGTATTAACAACATCCACTGCGATCGCCAATCCGCCTGCCAAGCGTGGCGATTACGGCACTATCCCCCATTTCTTGGGGAGGCCTATGTCCAGCTTGATAGGCTGATGGATGGATGGATGGATTTAATAACGGCTCGCACTAAGTTTTTCTCCATTTTCGAGAACACGTTCTGACACGAAGCAAACAAATGACAACATTCAGAAAAAAACAAAAGAGAATTGAATATTTTTTTCTTTTTTAATATTACAAATATGTATCTGAGCTATGCCTGCCAGTATTTTTTTTTTTTTCTTAACAAGGAGTATGTCGTTCTCACTACTTTTTGATCCCTCCTCGTAGTTGACGTATTGAAGACCGTCAGAGCACGTTCTACTGAAAGGTAATCTGAAAGCCGTTCATGGTCATACCTCTAGGTTAATTTTTAGTTTACCGTAATAGACGGTTGAATTACCTTCAGCAATAAATGAAGTTCTTCATGATGAAGTCAAGTCATTATGTGTTCTACGTGTACAAGTCAAGGCTATTAGGAAAAACAATTTTTGTTATATCTATTGTATAATACTAAAGTAACGTCTATTTACTCTATTTTATCACTGGATTATATAACACTAGCTGACCCGACGAACTTTGTACCGCCTCAGAATCGATAAATTTTGTTGTAACCCTTTTGCTGAATTTATTAAAGAAAAATCATCGAAATCAGTCAATCTGATAATCAAAAAAAGATATCTCGATAACGGATTGACCGTATGAGAAAATAATTTTCTTCATAATTTTTGTTTTCAGGAATTTTTCCAATTTAATAATCAATTATTCTGCTATTCCGGGCGCAGACAAATCCAATAAATCAAAGATCATAAAACTGGTCTAGCCGTACTCGAGTTATAATTATAATTTTTGTTTCACACATTTTGACTGCCTCGGTAGTGCAGCGGTAGTTTGACCGACTGCTGATCACGAGGTCTCGGTTTCGATCCCCGGGTCGGGCGTTATTGAGCTTTTTCGTAAAAAAGAAAAATTCTCAGTAGCAGCCCGGAGTTTGGAAATTGCCCGGTAGACGGCAATAGGCTTGCCCTCTATTACGTGGGAAATATTAAACATAGCTGGTGAATCGTGGGTGTGTAATACACCTCTGCTAACCCCTTCGGGAATACAGGCGTGATGCTATGTTTTTTTTTCATACTCCTTGTTTAATATAATACTAGTCGACCGGTGAGCAATTCCACATCCATTAAACGATCTCTTCTTAGATGTCGCTCTTATTAAGCCGTAACACAACTAGCTACCGTTGTTTTATGCTAACCTTCTGTGAGAGGGCGCTCCTTCCCCGGTTGAGCTGGCCTATTCATTCTAGGACGAGCAGGACTCGAAATACAGCTTTTTTTTTTTTTCGGCTGACCTTTTGTGTTGTATTTGGTATTATAATTTTCAACTACATTACAAAAAAAAAGTACAGTAACGTCGAACCTACCTTTTTTTTTTTTTGGAACTATGTTACATTCCTTCGGTGGTCCGCCGGTGGCTTACCCTTTCGGGTACCCTCATCTGAGTGATGCATCCGCACACGGAGCGTCGCACCTTCGTAGGAGGCCTTGCGGGTGGCGGACGTTCCCCGGTCCATCCACCCGCAGCCCCAGCTAGGGCGGCATTAGGCGCAAATATTCACGCCTGCGCCGCCCCAGTCGCTGGCGGCGGTTCGGGTCTGCGGAAGGATCGGCCTCCCTGGCCCTCTCCGCCGCTTCCTTCCGCACGATGACCTCCTCGCAGAAGGCAGTGACCGCGGCCCAATTCCTGTCGCTGCCAAGCATCGCTCTGACGACGCTCGGCAGCGAGAGGTCCCCCCTAAAAGACGAACCTACCTAGTAAGGGAAACCCATGAAATACTAAATCTATAGATTTAAATCTATAGATTTAGTAATTCAAAGACGAACCTACCTAGTAAGTGAAACCCATGAATTACTAAATCTATTTTCATTCATTTCAGTCGTAGATCTATATATTATTATTATTATTTATTTAAATATAAGTATTTTAATATTATATAAGTATCTATGTTAAAAAAGCGCTAAAATACTTATGAACCCGTGACACCATGCTATGTAGTATATGTGTGTATGTACCTACTTAAAGTATAACCTCAAATTGGGCAACTATTTTGATTACTATGCAGTTTTCGGAAGTGTCCGTGAATTTTATTTAATTTCGATCGAATGTAGTCGTTATTAACTACACAAAAACAATTGTTTTGTGGCTGTTGGTTCTTGGGCCGACAATGTATGGCAGCTGAGCAATGTCCTTTACGAGTAAGATATTTGAGAACCGTATTGGGCTAGTTAGGGGTCCCTGTACACAAAAGTTTTTTTCTAGAATTACTGACTGTTTTTTTTAATCTAAAAATCATCTTTTGTCTGCGGCAGAGCTGCGTGCGTAAAGGTAACTACCCTTTGCCCGCATCTCTATCTCTATTTCCAAAAATTTTGAATATTGAACAATAAGTGATTTTTGACGTGATAACGTCTTATAAATCGATGAACGCCGGCTGCACGCACAAAAAAGTGTCACGTTCCGAAAAAAATATGGCGACCGATGCATTGTTTGTGAAACTCTCAGAAAACATATATGGCGTTATCACGTAAAATTATCGTCCGTAAACCGACTTTACAGACAACCATATATTTTTTTTGTATAATTTTTTTTTTTTGGTGTGTTGTCATTATCATTCCAAAGCAATGATTGTTATCAGTTGTTATCATTACTACACATTTGTTATCATTATAAAAGTAATTACTGGAATGACTTGCTTTTTTATCTTTTGTTATCCAATGAACTATTGACTTCTACAGAAAATCAGCAGCATCATACGCGAATATTACACATTATGAAATAGAGCCACTTTTACGGAATCCATCGGGTTTATTTGATTTTCTACCATCCCGATGCTTCGAATACTTTACTGTCCACCTGTGACCATCTTTTTTTGACCGCTTTAAAATTAAAATCAAGTAAATGTCATAGATTCCGTAAAAGCGATTTTCTTACTAATATTATAAATGTGAAAGTTTGTCAAGATGTTGAGAGGTTTGCATGCTTACGATGTTTGTCCAACAATCGCGTTTAATCGACTGAGCAGGACAAAATTTAGTAGCTTAGAAGAGGTAGTAGACGAACATAAGTAGAATACCTTTTATCTCAAACATAATATTCCTTGTTTATGGCTAGCCTAATTAGCTAATTTTAATAAACGAGGTACCTTTTTTTTTGTTAAGGCGGGTATAAATGTTCCTAACCGCACACCCCGTCGTTCGGGGCAACGAACAGGGTAGTGTGGGGCCTTCACCCACTAAAGAAACCCGCCCTGTGCCGTCTCTCCGCCTTTATTGGCGGGCCACCGGAGTCATATTACATTCCTTCAGTGAACAAACAAATGACGTACATAACAGCTGAATGTATGTGTATGAAATTTGGTGTATCGATAAACCAAACCTAGATAATCCATCCATCCATTCATCAGCCTTTTGGCGTCCACTGCTGGGCATAGACCTCCCCAAGAGACCACCACAACGAGTGGTCCTACACTGCCCTTCCGATACGTGCCACTCGAGAGAGAGGTTCTTTTTTCTCAACGGTTGTCGGTTCGTTGAGAGATATGGCTTTGCCTATTGCCACTTCAGCATGCCAACTCGGTGAACTATGCCGGTCACTCCCGTTCTCGTAAGGATCTTTGTATTACGAATTCGAACGTAGAGAAATACTGAGCATAGCCCGTTCCATAATGGCACGCTAAGCGTCTTTGGGATTTGATATAAGGCCAACAGACCACATCTCTGTACCGGTAACACACACTGGTCGCAGACCTTCATTTTCAGACACTGCGGAATATTGGACGAGAATATCTTCCTTAGCTTGTTCAATCTGGTTAATAAAGCTATTGGTTACCCCGAGTCTAGTACGGTATATCTTACAAGTACTACTTGTGCTTTTCCGATATGCCTAATTGACTTTATGAACCAAATTTTGAAGTCCACGCAGACGAAATCGCGGGCAAAAGCTAGTGTGTTATAAATATGCAATATATTTATTCCAGGATCCTCTTCTAGAGTTTGCTCGTAAAGTAGCGATAGGCTTTACGTCAGGCGTTCTCGGTTCATGTGTGAACATACCGTTTGATGTCGCCAAAAGTCGCATTCAGGGTCCGCAGCCGACTCCCGGCGTTGTGAAATACAGCTCTACTTCCGGTGCCATCGTCTTGGTGTACAGAGAGGAAGGGTAAGTTGCTATTTTAATCTTTATTAGAAATATAGCTAAAACACGCTTTAATATCTAGTTGAACCAAATAGTAGAAAAAATAATCTATATACCCTGCAAGGGAGATGGCGTGATGATAAGTAAGTATGTAAGTATTATCTATTCATATTAGAATCAATTGCTATTCGTTAGTCTCGCTAAAACTTAAAACTGGCTTGACCGATTTGAATTTTTTTTGAAGTTATACCTACTTCTTTTGGCGCGTTAGGGAATAATTATGAGAGTAAATTTTTACGATGCGCGCGCACACCGTCACGCAAAACCGACACCCTGAAGTTAGCTATAGTCAACATTTTAGTTTTTTTGTGATATTTAAATAAACTTTATTTAACTAGATAGTGCGTTATAATAAATCTTTCAATGTATTAAATATCTTTTTTCTATTGTTTTTGTCGTTTTTTCTACAAACGTAGAATAAGGCTAAAGATAAAATTTTTGAAAAGATTTTTATCTTGTTACGCCAAAGAAGTATAACTTATAACGCGTGTACATAAGTACACACACACTTATTTATTTTTATTTTGTTGGATCTAATACAAGGGTGGTTTAAAACTAAAAGAAGGGAACACCTAAATAGTAGAAAAAATTAAAAATTCAATATTGGTATTTAACTTTGTATGGATATTTGGCTAACAGACGACAAACTGACAGCTACTGTCATTCTTTCTAATAATTCATTTGCATTGATATACATTGCGGGCGTTGCAACAAACGAAACAACACTAAACGAGATGAGTGCAGTAAAGCGTAATCTGCACTCATTTATGGTGGATACTTTCAGTGCCTAATTATGGATCTTCTCTTTTTTATACATCAATGTTTTAGACACATGCTAAGTGTCTAAGAACTGAAACATCTTTAAACATAGAAAACTTAATTAAAATCTACTCTGTGGTGTTTCCGTGATTGCGTGATTACCTCTATCATTTTGTATTTATGTTATTTATGTAGACTAGTGCCGGAGGTGACGAATGTCCCAAGGAGGTTGATTTCGGTACTTAATCGGGAGGAAATTCTTAATCACTGAGCGGCCCTATAGATATAGCGGCGTAAATCCGGCCCTCGCAGTTATAATTTTCTATTTCACATTTTCACACAATTTGTTCTTGATTCATCTATTTTTTAACCAGTACTAAACCAGTCCTTAAGTACAGGCGTATTTTGCTGTCTAGGCGTCTTTCACGGTCCAGCGGGAAATTATTGTGATGAAAATTCACAGTCTCTTTTAAAACGATACATTACGCATTAACGTAGATTCTTTAAATAATACCGGGGCGCCTAAATTTAAATCCTCATACTTTGTGTGCATGTTGTGAACGCTTACTTGGGCAGAGAGCCAAGTAAACCTGGTGCCGCAAGTATCATAGAAACTCAATGCTCTTTGTCTACATAGTATAATATTTATTAAAAGTATTGTTTTGTAATGAAGGTATTTAGTCCAAGGTGAGATTTATATAAATATAAAAATTAACACAAAGTGCGAAAATGGGACAGCGAAAATAACAGTCACGAGCAGAATTTGAACCTGCATCTCCTGGATTACCGTTCCAGATGCTTTTCCAATTCTACTGCGAGTACTGAGAATTTCGATAACGCAGTCCCAAGCGATTGCCATGATGGCTTCCGCGCTTTGTAACACAAATTGATATGGCTAAGCAAGTCAAATGCATAAAAAGTATATAAAAATATTTGTAATAATTAAGCTAACCTGGTGGCAATAATGCATGCAAATACATCTGATCCTTCTTAATGAAGGAATGTGTTATCGAAATTCGCAGTTCCGAGCAATTGTCACGACTGCTAATTGGCAAAGCATTTGAGACGGTAGGTACCTATGAAATGCAGGTTCAAATCCTCGTGACGGTTATTTTCGATTTGATATTTTCGCACTTTGTGTTAATTAATATGGCTAAGCATGTTAAATGCTTTAAAATATCAAAATACTTTGGAAAATCCAAAAGTGTACGCCTCATAATCTTCATTTTTCACAATAAAATTGATTATTTGATAAGTAACTAATAATGTATTGGTCTTACTAAGTAATTTTCAATAAATCACATAGATTGCGCTAATTTCAAAAACTACTAATGAGGTTTTTTATGTCTAGATCTATATCTAGATCTAATTTTAAGAAGTACTTCTATATTGGTCTATAGAAATAGTTCTCACGAAATAAGGATAGCACTGGTTTTAGTGTCGCGTCGAGCGTAAATATTCACTATTTTTTGTTTATTTAATAACAATTAAACCACATCGAATCAGACCGTGAAAAGTGATAGGGCTCTATTCGTGATCATACTAATTAGTAAAAGAAAAAAAAGACTCGATTAGTAAAGTATTTTGGTCGTTATCGTGTTAACATACAACAAACGGACGTCCAAGACAAAACTTTTTCAAACAGTTTTTTAACTAGTTTAAATAACAAAAATGGCATCAAAAATATCATGAGTGTTAAAAATAGTGTTTATTAGTCTTGATATGTGTGTGTATATGTTATTTTACAAGTGCAATATAATATATGATAAATAGTAGACATTTTAAGTTAGAAAAATCAGTTTTTCTGCGTGAAACGGGAATAGTACACACCTCAACGCTTCGCTTATGAGGCGTGCAAAACATCCAGACCAGATTTAATCAAGAGTGAACAACCAAACAGTAAAAAATAATGATCAATACCTACCGGAATTGGTTAATAGCTTTATAAGTTTACAATAAATGCTACTCATAATCATTGAAGATACGAGAGAGATTCCTACAGTAATGTACTACTCTTATTTCTGTGTCAAATCAAAATTAACGTTTCCGCATTTTACTATAGGTAACGGATATTAAAGATAGTATGCAGCTAACAACGTAAAGTAGGTAGCACATGCACTCATAAATGACAACTCACAACTCATAAATGAAAGAAATAACGATAATATAAGTGTCATCTACGTACCATAAATATGTATGCATAATTTATTTATTACTAGCTATCCCTGCGAACTTTGTAACGCCTCAGAATCAATATGATATCTATCTTCTATCCAAGGTCGGACTGGACCGGAAGGGCCCGCGTGGCTCCAGTCAGGGCCGATACTATCGGAAAATAATGAAATTTATACAAATTATTCATTATCAACCATAATTGTATTTAGGTACCTAAATGTACAGTTCCAATTACCTATATTCCAATAATACAACAAACTAGCCTTTGCCCGCGGCTCCACCGCACCCAAAATATAAATTTAGGTTATATCTCAGGTCCTCTATATTGTAACGGGATAAAATGTAGGTATATCCATGGTCCAATAATACAGGTCTGCTCAAATCGCGAAGTGACATACAAAATTTTGCCGTGCATACGTCATCAACAAGGCAGCATTGGCTCTCAAATTTTTTTTCCCCACGATTTACCCACAAACCCCTTAAAGGTTAGAAGTCTGAAATAAAATAGTCTGAAATAAAAAAGTATTACTGTCTATAAAAACTAAAATATATTAAATTAGACTCTACCTACAAATCCGCCCGGGTGGTTTCAGAATATAAATATGTCGCACTACTGCACTTTAATTAGCTTCATGCAAAAATAGCTAACCCGAATAAATCATCCATTTTTCCGGGATAAAATGTAGCCTGTGTCCTTTTCTGAGCTCTAGTACTCTGGGGTTCAGTAGTTACGCCGTGAAAGCGTAACAAAAAAACTAACAAATAAAGTCACTTTCACATTTATATTACAGTAAGGATTAAAAATTTGAAGATGAGTCGCGAATTATAAACGTGACTTGAATTAGAAAAATGGTGGAATTTTTATTTGGCGTACAAAATTATAAAAAAATATTTAAATATACTCCAATATGGCCATGAGCTGGTTGGATATTATAATACCTCTCTGAAAAGGCACTTTATAAATTATCCTCTAGCCTGTTTTCAAATTTTCTATTTAAACGTTCTATTCTCCATTCTAACCAGCATTATTTTTTTTATAATACCCACCACCTTATGGTAAGCGGTTACCGTAGCCTATAGATGCTAGCAACACCAGATGACCAGAGGCATCACTCGCGCGACTCCTGCTCTAAGGAAAGTAATAGGCAGTGAAAAGGAAGGATAACAAGGAGAGGATAAGGAGGGCCTCAGCGCTCTCACTCACCATACGAAACAATAGTAGGAGTATCTACAATTGTTTCACTTATTAGTTTGTATATTTTTCATGTAACATATCACCATGGTTGGAAAAACTTTGAGATTCAATGTTAACAGAAAGAGTACGAGCTATTTTTCTCGTTGATTTGAAAGAGAAACGGACGGCTAAAAGCAACAGTTGTCACGTATCTGCCATTATACAACAACTACGCTATGCTGCCAGTCTAATAACTATGATTCTGCTCATATTAATAACTAAGATTCCTTTTTATAAAAATAAACCAATTTAGATTAGAAATTCTGAAATTATAATTACTGAAAACAATTAAACATTCATTTTTGATCAGTAAATTATTGGTATTATTATTTTTAAAATGCTGTCATCTGTTATTATTTACCCTAAATAATTTTATTTGAAAAACAGCAAGGAAAATGTGACTTTATTATGACGTAGAAGTTGCGGCAATCTGTCAACGATTTGAGGGGCCATGGGTATATCTGTTTTTAAGTCTAATCAAGAGCTTTACCTTAGTACTGTATGTCGATATGTCAGTCAGCCAGACATTTAATTAGTATAGTTTTTTTTTATATATAGGTACTTCGAATTATATTATGACGTATTTTTATTGAGATACCAGATTTCACTACCCATTCTTTTTTAAATTTCATTAGGGCATTCCAAAAAGTTTGTTTAAGTTTTGTATATTTTTAATTTGAATCGGAACATGTGCATTTGCTCCAAATGCATATCCAGCCAGTCTTTTTTATTGAGATTCATATTCTGGACTGCATCCAAATTGTTTAGTGTCGGGTTTGCTTTACTACGTACGACGTCCGGTAGTAGTTTTTATAGAAATACTTATTTATTAGTGAAGCATACCTGGCATTTTCTGTAAAATTTATGATATCCCGTTTTATGTAATGCCATCTTTATCATTACAACGCGACAGAATGGTAGGTATCTACTATCTATGTATGGAAGACGTCTCAAGAAACATAAATCGAAAAGTTTCATAAAAACGACTAAGTTTTTGACTTTGCGTTACATTTAACTATATTCTTCATCATCCGATCAAGGTGACAAGAAGAATATCTATAGTTTTCTTCTTTAAAAAGAAAAACTCGCATCGACCCTATTGCTACGGTGGTAGAGGATGGAAGAATGATAGAGAGAAGAGTGCGTTTGGGTCTGCGGCGCTTTGGCTTACCAAACGAAATGAAAATATCTAAAACATACCGTTTTTTTAAAAGATATTGTGTGAGACGGTGGTAGGTACTTCCAGCAAGCGATATGTTTTCAAAAGAACTTATTATCTTTTTCAGGTTCCGTGCTTTGTACAAAGGTCTTCTGCCCAAGGTGCTACGACTAGGTCCAGGTGGTGCTATTATGTTAGTTGTGTACGATTATGTGTATAATTTCTTAGACAATAAGTTCAAATGAGCATAATTATGTTGAGTAAGTACCTAATATTTTTAAACACCAGTTACAGGTTGTTTATTAATTTCGTGTATTTCCATAAATTACATAAAAAATAAATAAGTAGACCAGGTAGGTACTTAGTAATAAATAAATACCAAACTGTTAAATTGACAATCACACTGTATATCGCGTAAATATCACAGTTATTTCAATATACTTACATTTTATGACCGAAGAAGTGTGAACAAACTAAATATAAGGACATTTTGTTTTATAGTTATGTATTTAAATAAAATACACAACATATATTTTTGGATATTTCTAGGTATAACGTGTTGTGAATCTAGGTGTACCTGATTAGACCTGTTTTTTATGTTTGTATTTTTCTATCAAACAACAGGGTGCATGATCTATCAAATTTAACGATATTAAAAAAATCTAGTGTTGCCATATATACCTATATAGTGATTTTATGAAAAATATGTTAAAATAATTGAATAGTAATAATACCATTAAAAACAAATAAACATATATAATTTTATATAAGTACTATAATTTAGATACCTATTTATATATTAGGTGCTTATACAGTTAATAAAACCGAATTATGGTATTATCTGCTTAGATTTATTATAACATAAAGTAATATGTATTTCACATACAACATTGCTCCGACACCATAGGGTGATGACGCTAGACGGCTCGAAACATAGTCTATGATCATAGTCCTGTACCTCTGGAACCTCTACGGCGCTCCTAAAGCCATTGCTCCTGAGCCTATGGCCAGATATTTAGATTAATGTAATTATTGACGCACGTAACGGTAGATTTAAAAAACATACAGTGCAATATAAGAGCATTTATTTATTAACTAGTTGTTACAATAGTGAGGCATATAATTATACATACTTATACATTTTATTAAATAGTTGATTAAGGTAAAATGTTTTCTTATTTTTGTTATGACATTAAATAAAAAATACAAAGGTTGTTTTTACTTTTTTTTATTTTTACGTGCTATGGAAAGTTTCCAAGCTCGCCTCCTATTACGTGGGACTTAAACATAGCTGGCGAGTCGTGGGTGTGTAATACACCTCTGCCTACCCCTTCGGGGAATACAGGCCTGATGCTATGTTTTTTTTTATGGAAAGTTTCTGAATATTAGCCCCAATATCCTTTGATATGTGAAGATTTTTGAATTTTCTTTTGTTTTTATTGCATTGTGTTACTACAATACCTATGTGTATTATTGTCAAATTATCACTGCTTGGTGAAAGTAAACATTAGGAGGAAATCTGCGAGCTAGAGACATTTTTTTTACAACTTTTGAAGTGTGCCCACTCCTGGCGGGGTTCGCGTGGTGGAATATGGCTTAAGTCCTTCACTGAGAGGAAATCCGCGCCACATATCCGTGTACACTCAATAGTGGGACATTAATCGGTATTGAAAAATATAAAATTTCTATTAAGTAAACAAAAAAAACGTAGATATTATGCATCATCTATGTTTACACGTAGGTATTAAATTAGAAACGCTGAAACTAATGTGTAATTATGTAAATCAAGGCAAAAGATAAAATCAATAGTGAACGTTTCTTTTTTTTTTATTGTGTGTGACGTTGGTTGTTTGCCTCAGATGGCTATGATAACCTTACCCGGACAATTGGTGAGTGCAGAGCGCTCTCAACCCAACATTTAAGCAACGCTACCCGAGGGCACCCCCTGTGGGGTGCCCCTGGCAAAGTGGGATTTCCCACGTTTATGATTTGACAAAATGTTTCATCTGAGTTACTGCCTAAGTTCGCCAGTCTGTTTCCTTACACTGATGTGCCTGCTACACGGTTGTAAACCAACGCCCTCACAGAGCTGACCTTGCTAGATTATAACCGTGTAGACAGCGGTTTGCGACCAAATTTGAAAACTGACAATCGGCTGCTAACCAAGGTCACCTCGGTTTTAGGGCGTTGGCTTACAACCGTGTAGCAGGATCTTTAGTTCACCAGCCAAAAGCATTCTTAGCACAAAAAAAAATATAGTCAATGATATTGTATATAATAAGGTGTAAAATATCATTAACTATATTTTACTATAATTTAACTATAGTCCAACGTTCTAACGATACTCGAATCGAGCTCGAGGTATGATTTCCTAAAGTAGAGAGAATCTAAATAGAAAATAATTTATTGTAGGTATTTAACTGCCTCGGTGGTGTAGCGGTAGTGTATGCGACTGCTAATCATGATGTCTCGGGTTCGATCCCCGGGTCGGGCAATGTTATTGAGCTTTTTCCTAAAAAGAAAAATTCTCAGTAGAAGCCCGGAGTTTGGAAATGTGCCCGGTAGACGTCAATAGGCTCGCCCCCTATTACGTGGGACTTAAACATAGCTGGCGTGTCATGGGTGTGTAATAAACCTCTGCCTACCCCTTCGGGGAATACAGGCGTGATGCTATGTAGGTATGTATCGTATATATTTGGTTTAAATTTTTGTAACATAAAGTTCGTAAGTTTTTAACGTACCTAGTCGCATTCCTCATACCTATATTTTAACGAATCTAAACACTGTTTACACATAACACACCCACTCATTAGCGATTAAAAAAAAAAAACATTCCGAAAGAGATTTTCTTTTAGGTCCCGGTATTTCTTTTTATCGAACTAATCGCGTGATTGCATCAGAATGAGAGCGCTGCAATCACGTACTAGCTTGATTCGTTCATTTACTGCCCTAATCCAAATTCGAGTTAGACATAAAGCATTTCAAGCTATTATTCGAGTTAAGCTAAATCGAGTTAGTAAATTGTGTTGACACTTAAATAATGTCTTATCTTCTTGTTTAATGGCTCTTGTTGTGGCAGTGTGAGCACAATTTCGCTTTGTTGGCGTAGTTACCAAGTCATTAAATTAAAAAAAATATGTCTTTGTCATCCGTGCGTGTGTCATGTCAAATGTCAAAAAATGTCAAACTTTAATTTTACGTGAATTCATCTTTCAATTTCAATGTGTATAGTTTTATTTTCAAGGAGTACTAAAAGACGAATATAATATAGGTAGGTACTTAGTCTAAATATAATGTAACTCTTAAAAGTTAAAAATACTTATTTCACAGTAAAAAGCACTTCAGGTTAGAATATGGATATTCTGTTTATTTTTGTGAAAACAATAACATTACATTTGAATACCTACGAATTTGTTGGAATAGCTTTACAGATTGAATTAAATACTGTAAGGCTAATTGGCTTTTTATTCACATTACTAACTGATAACAGCCTCGGTGGCTGCTAATCTTGAGGTCTCGGGTTCGATCCCCGGGTCGGGCAATGCTATTGAGCTTTTTCCTAAAAAGAAAAATTCTCAGTAGCAGCCCGGAGTTTGGAAATGTGCCCGGTAGACGTCAATAGGCTCGCCTATCACGTGGGACTCATACATAGCTGGCGAGTCGTGAGTGTGTAATACACCTCTGCCTATACATACAGGCGTGATGCTATGTTATGTACTAACTGATAGTGATTTTGAAGTATGCCAATCTGCATTTGATCAAAGTAGTGGCTTGAAATTCTCATTAGGTGTGACTAACAGTAAGATAGCCATGGGTCAGCCAAATATATATCATTATTATAAAATTTTGTAAAACTTGCTTACTTATCATCACACCATTTCCCTTGCGGAATCAATAAATGCGTAAATGTTGTCAGAAGCCTTGTAAAGAACACATTACTTTTTATATAGAACAAATGATTGATACCCAATGTGCTTTAGAGTATTTATGTTATACTAACCTAATTTTACAGACTACATGGATTTAGTTACAGACAGAATCTAGTAAAATATAAATAATATAATAAATATTCACGGACATTTCACACAACATCCTCTGGTCTCAAACTAAGCTTAACGCTTGTGCTATGGGTACTAGATTACAGATATAATGCATATATTCATTTCTTTTTATAAATACATATAATAGATAGAAAACACCCAGATGCAGTACAAATATCTGTGTTCATCACACAAATAATTGTCCTGAGTGGGACTCAAACCTCGTGCACGGAAGATAAATATATATAAGACATTGTTTTTTTGCTAAGCCGGGTAAAAATGTTCCTAACCGCAGACCCCGTCGTTCGGGGCAACAAACAGGGTAGTGTGGGGCCCTCACCCACTAAAGAAACCCGCCGTGTGCCGTCACTCCGCCTTTGTTGGCGGGCCACTGGAACTATGTTACATTCCTTCGGTGGTAAAATATATATAAGACCTGCCTTATTGATTATAATAAAATGAGATAAAACAGTCTTTCATATATATATATATATATATATATATATCTGCTTGATAACTATTTATCATATTTCCAGGTATTAATAATGGAGCAGCTGCAACCAACAATACCACATTTGTTGCAAGTCTATCAACCGTCTGTCTCAAGCACTATTCACATTTCCCACCCATCTCTTCCAGCCTCACAAGGCAAAGTCACTTACCAGCAATCTATAAACTCTGAATCCCTACAAATACCTGTAGCGTCTCACCATGTTACAGAAATACAAACGCAGATACAAATATCCCAAAATCAAATTGTGATGTCTTGCCAACAAGGCTTGCAAAGTTTACAACCGTTGCAAAGTCAGTCACATATCCTGCAGAGTTCCGATTTGACTCAATCTTTACAGATTGCATCTCATGTATTATTACCGCAACAAGTACTTGTAAATGGAATATCCCCATATTACAATCAGTATGAGTATCCGAAAGAGCAGTACAGTGTGCATCACAAAGAACATAACTTACTAGCTAAACTTGAGCCTGAGATGCAACTTGTGGAAAAAGATTCAGAGTAAGTAGATATTGACGGAGTAGGTTGTATTTCCAATGTAGGACATTGAGAAGAGTCCGTAAGTACTAGATTATATCCTGCAAGGTGTGGTCTTAAATAAAACATACACATTATCATATTACTAAATTTAAGTTGTGAAAGTATTCTATACATTGACTTTGTAAGATTTGTTAGTCTACCAACTACCACCAATGCAATTATAGAATTTATAATTTCCACATTATGCTATACCATAATAAACATACTTAGATATGTAATTTATAAGTTATTACAAAATAATCACATTTGTCTGTGTGTGTCTAAAAAAACGATTAACCACATTTTTATGTAGCTTTCATCAATGAATGAATGGATTCATTTTTGTGGAAAATATAGGTATTTCATTTATTAATTTTGTGTAAAGTAGCAAAATGTTGTAAAAATCATACTAGCTGAAAGCTTTGATTTGTGCTGCATATAACTAGCTTATGACTGCAGCAAAAAGCTAGTATTACATACAAATTATAATTTGTGAATCCGGGGAAGTGCTCTAATCTACTGAGCCTGACTATATTGGATTAATGCATGCAAATGCATTCCGATAGATGGCGTTGGTCGTAAAGACAAATGTGATGACCGAATAGGTCAGTACGATAGCTCAGTGGCTTAGAGCACTTCCCCGGCTTGGAAAAGACGCGGGTTCGATTCCCGCTCGTACTAAAATACTCCTCCTTATTCACAAATTATAATTTGTACTTTAAGAGTAGCTGAGCATGTCAAGTCCTAAAATACATAATAAAATAGTATTACGTAATTGTACATAATAAATGTGTCTAATCTAATTTACAACATTGAAATTCCAGATGTGAACCAGAACCACCTGTTGTTAATACAGTTAGAAAGAAAAAGAGATCCCGCAGCCAAACATCAAATCCTACGTCATGGGCTTGCAACGTGCGAAAATTGAAGCACCAACGAGGTGAAGCCTACATTAGCAGAAGAGGGAAATATGTTGCAGAAAGACAAATCAAATCCACAAAAGACTGCCTTAAAAACTGCAAATTCAAATGCAGTGAAAAAATTACGGACACAGACCGAGAAAATATATTCAAAGCGTTCTACTCTTTAAACGGCAACGAAAAGAGATTCTTCTTACTGAACACAACGGAAAGAGTTTACATCAAGCGTAACAACTCTGATTCTCATAAAAGGAAGTACACTTTCAAATATTTTTTTTCGTTGAAGTCAGATAGACATTCTGTGTGTAAGACATTTTATTTAGGTACTTTAGCTATTTCCCAGAAACCTGTTTATAATGTGCATATGCGGAAAACTGATATGAATATTCCGAAAGCGGACGGTAGAGGCCATAATAAGGCCAGTGCCCACTCTTTGCCATTAGAAGCGAAGGATAGAGTAAGAAACCATATACATTCTTATAAAACTATAGACTCAAAACCTGTTCTACAACATTCTAAAAAGAAACAATTTTTAGATCCAGGTTTGAGTATCAAACAAATGTATAATATGTATTTTAATGAATGCAATTTAGAGAATGTAGTGCCTGTAAAAGAATCAATGTATAGAAAGATTTTAAAGACTGAATTTAATTTGTGTTTTAGAAAAGTTAAAGTTGATTCGCAATTGTGTGGGAAATGTAAGGGATCTATTAAGAAAAAATAGGTATAATTTATTAATCAATTTACGGAGTAGTAATTATTACGAGAAAATTGAGTACAAAATACTATTGTATGAGAAGTGCAGCTATGGCCCATCTCATGGTTAGTGGTACCGCTCATGGACTTAGGAACATCTGGAGCAAGTCAAGCAGATGAGATCAAGAACAGCTGTAAACGAAAAGAGTAAAGATAGAGGCATATCTTCTTCTAGAACCGAAGAACATTAATATTTTATATTTGCTTAAAATTAAGAGGATGGTAGTTTTTGGTGCGGGTCCAACAAATGAGAACAAACCTTAAGAATAAAGTTGTAAAAATATACAAATTACTTAATAAGTAAGTAAAGTTTACTGCATCACATGGTTTGATTGCTTTTTTTTTGTTTAGGCGGGATAAAGTGTACCTAACCGCACACCCCGTCGTTCGGGGCAACGAACAGGGTAGTGTGGGGCCTTCACCCACTAAAGAAACCCGCCGTGTGCCGTCTCTCCGCTTGTGTTGGCGGGCCACTGGTACTATGTTGGATTACTTCAGTGGTCATGGATTGATTCCCTAAGGCTGGTCTCTGAAAAAAGTATGATCATAAAAATATGACTAAATAATATGATTAAAATAATAAGTATATAAAATAAATTTTGACTGGTATGCACGTGTTTTAATGTAAAATTTTATGGTCCTGACAAACTTTAAAATTAGTCTGAATTGAAGTGAAATTGTGCATGATTTGTGGACGTGCCCACCCTGTATGTATGTATAATCTTGGCAATATGTGGCGTAACAGAGGAAAGTTCGCACTTGTACACTGGCGGGAAATACAAATTGTTACTAGGAGCTAAAAGAACATCAATCACCACAGGGCAAGAATTGCCTGTATCAATTAACTTAAACAATTACGGGTTCCAAGCAAGATGCCCGTGCCCATCAACTCACTTGATAATCATTCTAAAACGATTTCTGCGTATATATCGAAAATTGCCAAGATGTTAGCCGATAATCTATATGCATATCTTTTAAGCATATACTGCGTAGCGATTTGCGCCTGCATTCACAACTAAGAGGACACACATAAAATGGCGTCCTCTTAGGTGCAGACAGAGAGAGAGAGAGAGAGAGCGCACAGATGTCGGAGTGACAACATTGATGTGTTTTGGTGGTAGGTGGAGATAGCTGTCCACTCATTTACATGAAATGCACAGCAACGGTTTGGCAGTGTTCTTAATATTGCAAAGTCCACCATATGCAATAAAACAACCACTTAGAGCCTGTTCCTTATCATCATCATCAGCCTGTTCTCGTGTCATTTTTAGGCAAGGATCCCATGTCAAGAGAGGCTGTAAGTATGTGGGATACTGAATTGTCGGTTATCAAGCTATGAATGAAGATCTGCTAGTGTGGAATAAGCTTAATAAATAAATACTAGCAGCAATAATATTTTTATATAAAATAAAAGAAATTTCGTTTCTTTTCTGCCCGCTACTTCGTTCGCGTGGACTTGGAGCACGCTAGTTGCCGGGCTGCCGCATAACGCAACACCATCTAATGATGAACTGTAGTGGTAGAACATTATCCCAGCATGAATGGGCTGGCTCGGTCAGGGTAGTGCCACTCTCTCACACAAGATCAGCGTGAAATAACGGTAGGGTTAACCCTTTTTTTTTTTTTGTTATGGCGGGAAAAAATGTTCCTAACCGCACACCCTATCGTTCGGGGCAACGACCAGGGTAGTGTGGGGCCTGCACCCACTAAAGAAACCCGCCGTGTGCCGTCTCTCCGCCTTTATTGGCGGGCCACTGGAACCATGTTACATTCCAGGGTTAACCCTACCGTTGTGTTTTGGATGGTGAGTGAGAGCGCTAGAGGCCCAAACCCCCACCCTATCCTCATATCTTATTATTCTTCCTTTGCTCTCCTTAGTACCTATCCTACCTATACTCATCATTCCTATCCACCGGCGAAATGAAATGGTGAGCAGCGGCTTGATAATATTCAAGTTAGTATTGTTGAGTCCCTGGGCGCTGGTTTAGCGGCATCATCGGCTGAACGACAGCAAGTCTGCCACCATAAGCAATAAAAAATCTTAGAACAATCGTTTGTAGATTACTTAAATATTGTCTTGTGGGAATTGAACCCAACGGTGCACGGGAGGTCGGTATCTAAACCAAACATTGTTGTTCTATAGTGGTGGTTTTAAACATTTCTATCTTGCACGATAGATGGCGGTAATAATAGTATTATTAAACCATTTTGCCTAGCCGTGTGGGGCCGGCTTTAGCGGGACGGGTGGGACAATCCCACCCCTCTCTACACACGGGAGTCGTAAGAGCCGACTGAGAGAATACCGCGGGAGTGGGCTGCAGCACTCCCTCGAGTATTAACAACATCCACTGCGATCGCCAACCCGCCTGCCAAGCGTGGCGATTACGGCATTATCCCCATAATAAGCACACAGTTCTCTTGGGGAGGTCTATGTCCAACAGTGGACGTCGAAGGGCTGATGGATGGATTAAACCATTCTGCCTAGCTTAAAGGGGGCTCTCCTACTTGCAGTCAACCCTTTTACTGTCACAATTGGCATGACCTATGGGTCTTTCAGTAGGGATTTAAACGTAGTCCACCACGCCGGCCCAATGTGGGTTAGAAAACTTCACAAGCCGTCCAAAAAAATCTCCGGCATGCATGTTTCCCTCACGCAGCAGTGATAATTTGAGCCTTTTTGGCACTCTGTTTTCTCTGCTTACCCCGCAAGGGGGATGGCGAGATGATTAGTATGTGATTACATTGTACTTAATATACATATAAAAAGCTCGTCTTGGCTGTCACAGATGGCGGAGTGGCGTGGCTTAGATACTGGCATCTCGCCCGAGTGTTGTGGGTGGGTTCGATTCCCACACGGGACCACTCTGTGGGATCCACAAATGGTTATTCCCAGTCTGGGTGTACTTTTGTATCCGTGAAATTATATGTTTGTAAAGTCCCCCGCGATACAAGGATTATGCCTTAGTGCAGGGTGTTGTCTGTTACCTAATAGAAAAAACAGTTCACTGTTGTGTAACATGATATACGATTAGTAGGTAGGTACATACATTTTATAAATAAAATCTATTCAAAACACGGATTATTACAGCAAACAGGGATAAATAATAAAACTGTATATTATCATAATTATTTGTAATGTACAAAACCACAATCCTTAATCTAAGTTTAATGAAATTAGATTCTAAAGTAAACAAAGGCATTTAAATACATGTGACTCAATACCTTTTTTAGGGAATAAAGTGGCTATGTTAATTATATTCAAATAAAAACGCGTGAACATAATTTAATCTAAACATTTACGTATCTATTTAAGTGATTATTACATAGAAATGTTAATCTGGTTAAATTGTTGAAGTGAAGCTAGTGAATATTATACAGATATCGGCAACTTTATGCAGACAGATGATATTTACATTCTCTGTTTCTATGTCTTAATAAAAACACGTCATTTGTACCTATTGTACATAAATATGTCACAGGGGCTTTGAATACATTCAAATAAATAAAAAACACAACGTCCTGAAAACAAATTATCTATTGTAATAATATAATGCGTATGAGTAGGTATTGCACAGAGTATCTACTTTTATAAAATACAATTTTATTTGACCGCGGCTTCGCCTGCGTATCTACTCGTACTTCAGAATAGATATATATAAACACGTCACTACGGCACATTAATAAAATTATCTCTATGCAAAAAGCTCTGGGCTCAAGAATATATGCATGCAAAATTTTGGGTTGATGGGTACACTAGTTAAGACGTAAAACCGTAACAAACAAACTCACTTTCACATTTATAATATTAGCAAGTATGTGTTCCATAAAACTAATAGGCTTTTCAACAATAGGTACTCGCTTAACTGATCCACTTAACAATATGTGCAGATATTAATAAGTAATAATTTAATTAATTTGGAACCAAACGATTTAAGAATTATTACAATTTCTTACTGTTGAAATTTGATCGAGACATCGATTTTATTGTACTTTGCATTTTTTCTTTACATATTTTTGGTAAAAAGAACAGTCATCGAAATTCGTAACACTATTGTATACAAGGAATAATATATTAAAACATTATTTCGTTTATTTAGTGACGTCCATTAATCATTCTCGGTGAAATCGAAACATTTAAGTTCAGAAGCTGGCAAAATTGTCAAACTATCTATATTAAAGTTACACGGGGTTACTTCTAGTCTCTAGTTTAAGATTTCTATGAAGTTTATATCATTCTGTCTATTAATGAATTCTTGCTGGAATCATAATGCAAACAATGCCCTCGTCTTCAGTCTTGAGCTCCCATTTCACGTCAACTTTCACTTTAGGGTAAGATTTGAGTACCGGCAGTGTAGTTCTATAGTTAGCCTCCTTATTTGCCTGAAAAAAAAACAGTTCAATAAACTAAAAAAAAACACGGCATAAAAGATTTATATCCCGGACTAGTCAGAATCAATTTAATCCATCAGCCTTTCAACGTCCACTGTTTTACTTAAGCCTCCCCAAGAGAACGCTACAACGAGCGGTCCTATGCCGACCGCATCCAACAGATCCGGCTTTGACCAGATTATCCGTCCACTAGTCGGAATAATAGGTTATGATTAAATTATTGTATTTTGCGTATTTGCAAAGCTTAAATCGATACGTCCGATTTTAAATTCGATTTCCCAGGTTTGTGGTACAGCCAGATCGCTGAAGTAATGTCAAACAGTTCCAGTGGTGGAGAAAATGCACACGGCGGGTTATTTTATTGGGTGAGGCTCCACTAGGAACGACTAGAAAGATTTTGCTCCGCCTCAACAGCTTGTTTACAGCGTGTTAAAAGTAGCATATTGCCAATTATTACGTACTGACTGATTGATGAATCACATGGGTAGGTACCAGATGATGATTTGCCTTTTGCAGGACAGAGTTCATTTAGTAGGTACAAAAAATTGGAACTATAAAGTCCTCGGAACTATAAGGGCCTCGTGGCGTAGTCGGTAGTGTAACCGACTTCCGTGCACGAAGGTTCGATTCCTACTCAGGACAATTATTTGTGTGATGAACACAGATATTTGTACTACGTATGGGTGTTGTCAATCTATTATATGTATGTATTTACAAAAAAAAGTAGTATATGTATTATATCCGTAATCTGGTACCCATAGCACAAGCGTTAAGCTTAGTTTGGGACCAGAGGACGTTGTGTGACAAATGTCCGTGAATATTTATTAATATTATTTATTTGAAAAAATTTACGAGTTTGATACGTATAATAAAATAATAAAATCTTTACAGTATAAGAAATATAAAAGAACATTGCCCCATTTAGCTATCTTTACCTAACATGAATTATGCGTATTTGTACATACTTATTCTTACAAAGAATAAACGTGCTCTGTGGAGCACATTTATTCTTACAAAGAATAAACGTGCTCTGTGGAGCACATTTTTTGAGCATTTCTTTTATGTTTATATCTTTATTATATATAAATCTCTTGTACGTGTCGTATCATCGTATGTAATTGGAGTCTTCCTCCGATTTTACTTCTACTTACTTGTCATCACGCCATCTCCCTAGCGGGGTAGGCATAGAGAACAGAGTGCCAAAAGGCTCTATTCTTGAATATATCTCTCGCTTTTCCAACATTCATAATTCTCTTCATACACGCTCGCCGGTTCCGGAGACTCCTGACTCCACCTTCCTTCAATAAGTACCTACATAACCGATTTGGTCAAGGTAGGCGAGTCTCGGTCTCCCCCTGTACTTACATCCTTCCACTTTCGCATTGTATATCTTCTTAACCAGTCGCTCGTCCGGCATTTTTTCCACATGTCCGAACCGTCGGAGCATTCCCTTTCGCATATTTACACCAATATTCTCTTTCATACCTAGGGCACAGAATAAGTACTAGTCCTACGGATAGAAAACTCACTTCCATTAAAACTTCTCTCTATAATAGCCTACAAAATCTTAATAATAATACCAATTGTTCGTAGCGAGAAGAAATGTACCTTATGTGCACAGAAATACAGTTGAGATTGTTTAGCCCGCCGCGTGATCCTCGGGCAACCGCGTCATTCAACGAATGCGCTAGGGTTGCACCTATGACGAGTTTATTAAAATTTACTTACATATCATCACGCTATCTCCCTTGCGGGGTAGGCAGAGAGAACAGAGTGCCAAGAGACTCAACGTTTATAATTCTCTTCATACACTCTCCGGTTTCCGCTCGCCGGTTTCGGAGACTCCTGACTCCACCGACAGCAACAAAGCTGTCGTTTATAAAACTTAAGAATGTATTTTTCTAGTAGATTCTATTTGATTACTTTTTATATAATTTTAAATGTTATTTTCAAGTCGGATTATTTTTTTATAAATTGTTTTTTTTTGTTGATCGTATACGTTTAGAGTTTAGCCCTGAATTTTCGGTTATTAAATTTTACTGTCGAAATACCCTAAATCGCGTAAATAATTATCAATACTACAAGCGCGAGCGCTTAGGCGCGCGTGTGACAGTCTTCTGTCGCTTGTACCGTGGTCGGTACGATTTAACTCGGGACCTTGAGCGAGTGATGTACGCCTGCCTAGGGCAGGTGTAGGTGGCGCCTTGTCGCCGGCGGAACACTGAATTAATGTAACTTAGTACCAGTGGCCCGCCAATAATGGCGGAGAGACGCCACACGGTGGGTTTATTTAGTGGGTGAGGGCCCCACACTACCCTGTTCGTTGCCCCCAAGGACGGGGTGTGCGGTTAGGTACATTATTACCCGCCTTAAAAAAAATGGATAAAAACAAACACACATCCCCATTTTTTTAATAAAATAATATCCATAATAGCTGAAATAAATTACTCCATCCACACGAACAGGACAACGTCTGTCAGTGGGCCTAGCCAAGATGCATTCTAAATATGATTGCGCTATACTAGAAAACAATTAAAATCTTAGATATTAAAATATAATGGGAATTTGACATCTTTAACGATATCTATAACGCTAAGTCGTGACTTAGCACTTAAGTCACGTGTGACTTAACGTTAGAAATGTCAAATTTCGCGTTAGCGAGCATAGAATGCAACTTGGCTAGGTCCACAGGTCCGCTAGTCAATTATACTTATTTTATGTTAGGTAAAGAAGGAGATCATAGGTACCTAATTACAAATTTTGTCTTATCTTCAACGAGTAGACTATAATGTCTTCTTTTATGCAGAAAACAATTTTGTATCATCAATTATTCATCTAAGTATACTATTATAAAGTTGTAACAGAGCTGTGTCTGTACATTCAAGTTATTTAAGAAAAAATGTCTGTATTAGGCTATATAGGCGTGTCTAAACACAAAACCATTTTTTTAATATTTTTTTTCTGTTTATGTTTGTCTGTTTGTTTGTTCGCGCATCACGCAAAAACTACTGAATGGATTTTCATGCAACTTTTTTATTTGATAGCTATTGATTGGACATAAAAACTAGTATACATTTTATCCCGCTATTATATCGGGAACCTGGCGGAGCCGCGGGCAAAGGCTAGTATTTGGATAAAAGACATAGTTTTGTGCGGCTTTTGCGTTTTAGTTTACAGACATCACAAGCAGTCAAGACAGAATCTTTCTGGCATACAGCTCTCATCATGATATTATTTTAATTTATATGTTAGTGATGATTTGTGATACGGAAAATCAGAGCCTTGCGAAGTGTTCACCTCAGACGGATGAGTTTCTTACACTACCAGATGGTAAGCGGTTGCTGTAGCCTATAGACGCCAGCAACACCAGAGGCATCATCGCGCATCGCCATCTCCAAAGAAAGGGATAGGAGTTGGATAGATAGGATATTGAGGAGAGGATAGGTAGGCCGGCGCTCTCACTCACCATACGAGACATCGTTAAGAGTACCTACCGTTGTTTAACGCTGATCTTTTGTGAGAGGGTGGTACTTTCCCTGTCGAGCCGCCCCATTCATGATGGGATAAGCAAGGCTCTATATGAAATAGAAAATAAAAGCCACGACTGTGGTGTGGACCCATGACTTATGGATTACAAATGGACATTCACTTGGGGCCATCAGCAGTTGGAACGGTAATTCAGAAGACGCGGGTACAAACCCTACTCGCGGCATGCAAGTTTTATTTCACATTAAACACAAAGTGAAAAATGTGAAATCGAAAATAACAGTCAGGAGCAGGATTTGAACCTGCATCTTCTGGATACCGTCCAGATGCTTTACTAATTCAGCCATCCTGACAATTGCTCCTGACTGCTAATTTCGATAACACATCATACTTAACGTCTTTGGGTGACGTTTTCACTTTGTGTTTAATGTATAGTGCATGTCAAATGCTAAAAATATATATAAAAAAATATCTAAAATATTTAAAAGGGTTTGCGTCATTATTAGGTAAAATCTTAATTGTAAAATTAAGTTTACCTGGTCGGTATAATGTATGAAAATACTTCCGACAGATGGCGCAGGCGTCACCCAAAGACGTTAAGTATGATGTGTTATCGAAATTAGCAGTCAGGAGCAATTGTCAGGATGGCTGAATTAGTAAAGCATCTGGACGGTATCCAGAAGATGCAGGTTCAAATCCTGCTCCTGACTGTTATTTTCGATTTCACATTTTTCACTTTGTGTTTAATGTATAGTGCTAAGCATGTCAAATGCTAAAAATATATATAAAAAAATATCTAAAATATTTAAAAGGGTTTGCGTCATTATTAGGTAAAATCGTAATTGTAAAATTAAGTTTACCTGGTCGGTATAATGTATGAAAATACTTCCGACAGATGGCGCAGGCGTCACCCAAAGACGTTAAGTATGATGTGTTATCGAAATTAGCAGTCAGGAGCAATTGTCAGGATGGCTGAATTAGTAAAGCATCTGGACGGTATCCAGAAGATGCAGGTTCAAATCCTGCTCCTGACTGTTATTTTCGATTTCACATTTTTCACTTTGTGTTTAATGTATAGTGCTAAGCATGTCAAATGCTAAAAATATATATAAAAAAATATCTAAAATATTTAAAAGGGTTTGCGTCATTATTAGGTAAAATCTTAATTGTAAAATTAAGTTTACCTGGTCGGTATAATGTATGAAAATACTTCCGACAGATGGCGCAGGCGTCACCCAAAGACGTTAAGTATGATGTGTTATCGAAATTAGCAGTCAGGAGCAATTGTCAGGATGGCTGAATTAGTAAAGCATCTGGACGGTATCCAGAAGATGCAGGTTCAAATCCTGCTCCTGACTGTTATTTTCGATTTCACATTTTTCACTTTGTGTTTAATGTATAGTGCTAAGCATGTCAAATGCTAAAAATATATATAAAAAAAATATCTAAAATATTTATTTCACATTTTGATATTTTTATATACCTACTTTTCGAGCATTTGACATGCTTAGCCATATGTTGTTAATTTTTAAACAAAGTGTAAAAATGTGAAATCGAAAATAACAATCACACACACACATAGCATCACGCCTGTATTCCCCGAAGGGGTAGGCAGAGGTGTATTCCACACCCACGACTCGCTAGCTATCTTTAAGTCCCACGTAATAGGGGGCGAGCCTATTGACGTCTACCGGTCACATTTCCAAACTCCGGGCTGTTACAAAGAATTTTTCTAATAACAATCACGAGCAGAAGAAAGCAGCGTCTGCTTGCTGCCTGTCAATTTTACTTCACATTTTCACACTTTGTGTTCTGGCAAAAAGCGGATTATAATAATATAAAAACAACAACAGCCCCCAATGAAGCGAAACGAAATTTCTTCTAACGTTTCGTTTTTCATTCGAAAACAAGCCCCCGTTTATGTATCACTGATTAAACATCTTCAATTGACACACTCAAGGCAAACACATCTTTAATTATCATAGCAAATGCACAGGTTCCAATCATAGTGATAACACATGAAGAACCGATCAACAAAGCCACGGAACGGAAGTATAATGTAAGTATGTGGAAGTTTGTGCTGTAGAAGATGGTTAGCTGAAGACTAGTTACATTGGCATTGCAACTTACTGGCAACGGACAGGAGAGGTTGTTATCCTTGCAGGCATCGGGCTGCGGCATCGGGAACGGTACAGGTAAGTTCATGATAATACCGTGCACTACCGTCTCCAAGTTCTTCACTTCTACAGCTGAAATTTTTAATATTTATAATTGTAGGTATAACGTTTGAATAACTCTGATACACACACGTGATAACGGATATATACCGTTACAAACAGTGCTATTGATAACGTACAGGAAAACATTTATTAAATTCCTATTATGGAATATGGAAGCAACATAAATCAATCTAATAGAAACGATGCTTGGACCTCGCATGTAAGCGGATAGTGGGATGCGAAATCAAACAGTATACGCGTATGATTTTTTTTATACTACATGGGTGGTAAGCAGATATCGTAGCCTATAGACACTAGCAAGACCAGGGGCATCACCCGCGCGTTGTCATTTTCACAGAATATAATAGGCGGTGGATAGGAAAGATAATAAGTAGAGGATCGGTATTATACTAAGGAGAGGATAGGAAGCATAATATGGAGAGGATAAGGAGGGGCATTAGGCCTCCGGCGCCCTCAGTCACCATACAAACACAACAGTAGGAGAATCTACCGTTGTTACACGCTGATCTTTTGTGAGAGGGTGGTACTTCCGCGATCGAGCCCACCCATTCGTGCTGGGATAAGCATGGCTCTACCACTACAATAGAGACCTTTTTAGTTTGTCAAATTATTAAGTAGGTAGGTACCTAATTATCAACGGATAGACGTTATTAAAACGCTTTTAGTCTTATTAAAGTTTCTATAGTCACACAGACAGTCGTAGGTACTCACAAGGTGTGAAGTCAATGCTGATGGTGGCGTTAGAATTCCTCTTTAGGGTGCATTCTTTTGCATCATCCGCGCACCCACTCACGCCCACATTTTGGACGCTTGCTAGCTTTGACCCTGAAAACAGAAAACATCTAACTACAATAATGTTGGGAACAAATATGGCGTGTACTACGTCACAAGGCACAACCCTGTGATTTTTCAAAATTTTAGATATCTTTTTTGAAAAATTGTCACTGTTCATTGAAAGAAAAGATCGTGAGGAAAACTGCATGTCTGAGAGATTTTCTCGACCATCCATCTGCCTTTCAACGTCCACTGCTGGACATAGGCCTCCTCAAGAGAACGCCACAATAAGCGGTCCTGCGCCGACTTTACTCATAACCCACAAATGCCAGACACAGAGACCGTTTATATTCCCCAGTTTTCTGTATAATCTGGAATAGCGTATGGATGTGGTCTATGGTACTATAGCCTTTTGGGAAACCAGCTTGTTCGGGAAGCCGTCAAGCATGCGCGTGAGTCGATTTGTAATGATCCTCGGAAACAACTTATAGACCTGAATCAAGAGCGAGATGGTTCTATAATTCTTCAAGAGGGTTCAGTCAACTTTCTTGAAGAAAAGCACCATGGAACGTCATCCTCGAGAACGACGGAATTGAACAGCGTCTGAAGAGTTTTTTTTTTGTTTTTTTTTCTCGTCACCTTGTGAAATTTGCAACTTATACTAAGGCGAGCTTGGATAATTATCTCTGAGAGCTCTAAAAGTGGTTGACTCTCATTTCTGCGCCAACATTGAAATACTAATAGGTTGTGGCTAAAGCCAACGAGCCAATAAAAAAAAAATTAACGGGATAGTAATAAACAATCAACGGATATAGACCTGAATGTAATCTATTTAGTTACAGATTTGTGGGCGGATGTACAACACAGTGATGTTTGGTCACAGTTATTGTGCTCGATTGACCACAACCAGATGTGTTATTCAAGGTTATTGTTGGCTATATTCGATACATTTATACTCTCTTTACAGAATGAGTATCGATTTTGCCCATGACAATCGATTAGGTAGGTAATAATTAAATTTAAATAAAGCCTTTGCCTTAGTTTTTAGGTTATATCTCAGATTCCCGATATAGTAGCTGGATAAAATGTATACCAGTTACCAAGTAAGTCTAATCGGTCCCGTAGAATGTAACGTACTAACTCGTATCGACATCGTGATTGGGTAAGCGATTATTGCGACATCACTCGTTGATGTCTCTACCAATTCCAAATATGATGATACGATTTTGTGTATCACATTCTAAGGGTAAGGAGCTATCAAATAAAGCAAGTTGTATCTAAGCAAATAAACAGAGAAAACAATCAAAAAATCTAAAAAAAATTGTTTTGTGTTCAGACCAATGTTCAGACAATACAGTATTTTTTTCTCAAATATCTTAAATGTAAAGACTTAGTTCTGTTACAGCTTTATAATCTTTAAATAACTAGACATGTAATTTCGGAGGTTGTTAAAACAAAATAGTCGCTACGCCATTCAAAAAAATACGTTCGCATATAAATATGGTGGGTATTATTATGACAAAAAGTGACAAAGAATTTAGAAGTATCTGACAATCCCTATTATTTTATAAAAACCTCACCTCGTTTTCCAAAAATAGAAGATTTGTAAAATCAATTGACATGACATTACGTATAGACTCTGCCGAACAGCATCGTCATTCTTATTATTAGAGTCGGTTAACGATTATCTATAGCTATACTATAGTTTTTATCTTATATCAAAATAGGCTTTTGTGTTTTGTCATATTAATGTAGGTATTTGTTTAATACGGCCTGAATCATTATATAAACATTACGATATTATGCCTTTATTTTTTGTGAAAACTAATGGCCCCATATTGTTGTTTTTTTTTTCGTTTATTATTATTCATTATTATAGTTAGATCTACATGATGTCGTTTTGTATAAATAGTAATACAATCACAATCATAATATAATATACTATATAATCTTCCAGACTAGAAATTCCAGTTATTTTTTAAGATAAAATACTATACTTGGTCAAACAGCGATATTGTGCCAACGAAAGTATAAAAGACTGCATAGTTTTTTTTTTAATGGCATGTCGTGGCAGACGAGCCACGGTCCATCTGATGGTAAATGGTAACCGTCGCCCATGGACTCGACTATACCGAGAGTATTGTCAAGCCGCTGCTCACCAATTCATTTCACAGATGAAATGAAATATAAACGGCTATCTCCTGCTACAGCCAAAACGCAACGATGTGCTTCATGGCCGGTCACACGGGAGATGGTGGTACCAACCCGCTCAGGCCGGATACCAAGTGAGTACTCCCACTTGGTCCCCAGCCCTACCACCAGTCATGCAATGGCTGATAATTGCTTACTTTCCTTAGTCGCCTTGTACGACACCCGTGGGAAAGAATGGGGTGGTGAAACTTTTATTCTTAATCCGTCACCACACGGATAAAACTATTTTTTATTTTAGATTATGTACTTATATAAAATAAAAAATACTTGAAAAAAAACTTTTATATTATTTTAGTTGCACTAAAATGAAAATAATAGTTATATGCAAGAATGGCCCCTTTCAACATCATTAATTTTGCAACCAAAATTATTCTTAGTGATATGTTTTGTTGGGTGAGTGAGGGCTCCGGAGCTCGTTCTCTCCCTATCACTCTTCCGTAGAGAGGAAGGGTGATAGGTCCTACCCCTTTCTCATGGCTGGCAACGTGCGAATTAGATCTTTGATATTGCTAGCGAATATAGGCTTCATAACCATTTAATATAATTATGTTATATGGAATTTAATATACATCATTGACATATTTGACGGGCTCCGTGGCGTAGTCGGTAGTGTAACTGACTTCCGTGCACGAGGTCGTGGATTCGATTCCCACTCAGGACAATTATTTGTGTGATGAACACAGATATTTGTACTGCGTCTGGGTGTTTTTATCTATTATATGTACTTATGTATTTACAAAAAAAAAAGTAGTATATGTATTATATCCGTAAACTGGTACCCATAGCACAAGCATTAAGCTTAGTTTGGGACCAGAAGACGTTGTGTAAAAAATGTCCGTGAATATTTATATATATTTATATCATTAGGCGGGTTCTATGCTTGATTGAGACCCTACCAGCATTTAAAAAAGTAAATTTTACATAATATTAATTTTGAGGTCAGACGTATTAGTAAGCGGGCATAACTCTCTTCAAAAACTTTGATTTACAGATTAAATCTGACCAAAAGATTGTTAAGAGTATAACGTCTTTGAACACTTAGCAGCTTAAGGGACTGTGACAAGTATAGAACACATACCCTACATACACAGACTCACGTCTGTTTCTCAGAGGGGTAGGCAGAGACAATGGACTGCCATTGCTTACGATCCTTATTCACCTCTTTAGCCTCATTCACTCGCCTTATATTTTAAGACGATTATAGGGAACTCCTAATTTGACCTTTTTCAAGAACCTCTCTGATTTGGTCAGAGAACATTCGACGAGGTCTACTCCTCCCAACTGCACCACTCACGCAGGCATGCTCGGTAGGTATATATTTTTTTGTCATCCTTCTTTCATCCATCCTCTTTACGTATCTATGTCACTACTTATAATATCTTATTTTACACAAAACCTTTCTCTCACTACACTGTTTCTTACTCTATCTCTCAAACATTTTTGATCTATATTTAAATTTTAAATTTAAATATTTCTGGGCATTTTCACACAACGCCTCTGGTCCCAAACTAAGCTTAACGCTTGTGCTATGGGTACCAGATTACGGATATAATACATAAACTACTTTTTTTTTGTAAATACATACATATATAGAAAACACCCAGACGCAGTACAAATATCTGTGTTCATCATACAAATAGTTGTCCTGGGTGGGAATCGAACCCACGACCTCGTGCACGGAAGTCGGTTACACTACCGACTACGCCACGAGGCGAGGATTTTTTAGCGTTTGACATGCTCCGCCACTTTTTAAAGTACAAATTATTTGTGAATAAGGAAAAAGACCCATCATATAGTATGAATTTTCATTGCAAAATTAAACTTACTATATTGGTTTAATGCATGTAAATGCATTTCGATAGATGGCATTGGCCGTAAAGACAAATGTGATAAGGAGATTGGGATGATCGAAAGATCTGTGCGATAGCTCAGTGGCTTAGAGCACTTACACACACACTTAATTTGTACTACTTATCTCTCAAAGTTACACCACACATACTTCTTAGAGTTCTCATCTCCACTGCATTTATTCTACTCTCATTCTTTTTCTGCCACACCCTCACCGTACATTTAACTCTCTTCCGTACATTAAAGTTGGCTCTAACATTCCACTGTGCACGACCAGTCGAGCCTTTTCAGACACTTTCCGATTACTTGTAAAGGAGTGTAGTGCTCCAATCACCTGACACTCTTCTTTCAATACCCTTTTCATTATTCCCATCTCTCGTAAACAACGCTCGCATTTCTTTCGATCACTACGTCTAAGTACTAAAATGGTAGAGTAGGCCTTCAAGATGGAAATAATAAGAGACTAGCCTTTATCAAACACAAAACGTTGCATTAAAAACCGTTCAGTTGTTTTTGCGTGATGACAAACAAGCAGACAAATAGGCAAAATTCTAAAAAAATCATTTGTGTTGCGCTTCGATCGTCAATACATTGTTAATCGAATCCAGACACGCCTAAACACAGTCCATCCATCCATCCATCAGCCTTTTAAAGTCCACTGCTGGACATAGGCCTCCCCAAGAATGGGGGGTAGTGCCGTAATCGCCACGCTTGGCAGGCGGGTTGGCGGTCGCAGTGGATGTTGTTAATACTCCAAGGAGTGCGGCTGCTCACTCCCCTGGTATTTCCTCGGTCGGCTCTTACGACTCCCATGGTTACAATTCTAAAGCCGGCCCCAAACACAGCCATTATTCCATAAATATCTTAAAAGTACAGACATAATTGTTACAGCTTTATAATAGTTAGGGCATCAATGTTTTAGTAATCACCGACCACTTTTTCTCATGATGTTTTCCCCCACCGTACACCATGTGACGGTCAACACTTAAACGTAATATCAAAAAGCCAGAATTGTGCGTCTTAAACTTTTTTGTTCCAGCTAAAATAATACCTAATAGCACACTTCGTCGCTCGGGATAACGAGCAGGGTAATATGGAAACATACCTATTACCTACCTACAAAATAAGTGCCACAAAAATAAGCTTGACGTCTGTCAGCCTGTATTTTTTTTTAATATTTGTTTTAAGGCATTGGCTCAACCATCAGCCTAACAGTAACTTATAAACATCATTATTCTCCAAACTAGATTAATTCATCAAACAAGTCGTAGTTGAAGTCAGTCATATAAAGTCAGTCAAGTCAAAGTCACGCTACAGTAAAACGATGGCAACCTTACTGAAGCTTCTATGGAGTTTTGGAAACAACAGGAAAAAACACGTTATGTCGCATTACATCACTTGCCAGCACTTATGCACATACACAAATAGTTAATAAACAAAAGGCCACCACTTTTACACATTAATACTTGAAATAACACAAGTTTAGGAAAATAATGCAGAGCGACGACATGATCTTCTTGTTTAATGGCTCTTGTTGTGGTTCTTCGTGTTCCCGCCAAAACTCCTGTCAGCCTGTATTGGCGGACCACAGAGTGTTTGACGTTTTTTCAGTGGTGTGGCATAAAAACTAAGACATAGTGTGGCAGTCAGTACTTTGGTAGGTCTATTTAGTCAGTTATCAAAGTATTCTAATCATTGTGTTGTTTATTTATAGTTATCTCAGCTAGCCGTTCAAAGGTCAATGTTCTTAAAAATGTTATTAAGTATTTTAATAAAAATAGCTATTGTGATAGTATATCGTATATTTTTTTTCTTTAAAGCAACAATATCTACTTATGTCAATTGGTTCACTAATGCTTAGACAAATAACTGAAAAAACTATTGACAAATTTTTACTTAACAACCAACGTTAATTATTGTTATTCCTTTAAAAAACAACTTGTTCCGCTGATGCTTCATTTCACTAAAAACATTTATTTTGCAAACTATGCTCTTTACAAATAATTTGGATTACCTATACGTATTTGATTAAACACTATTTAATATTTCGATTCTCTAGGCAAAATCATATTTATACCATACTAGCCTTTGCCTTCGCCGCATCCAAAAGCTAGTAAGTATTGGTTATATTTCAGGTTCCTGATATAATAGCGGGATAAAATGTACCTATATCACTTTTTTATTCTAACCATCCACCCATCCATCCATCAGCCTTTCAGCGTCCACTGCTGGACATAGGCCTCCCCAAAATGGGGGTTTTACCATAATCGCCACGCTTGGCAGACGGATTGGCGATCGCAGTGGATGTTTTTAGTACACAGGGGAACGCTGCTGCCCGGTCCCCTGGTAATCCCTTAGCCGGCTTATACGACTCTCATAGGAAGAAATGGGGTGGAGCTATTCTTGGTGCCGGCCCCACACGGCTAACGGCACGGTTATTCTAACCAAGAGCTATCAAATAAAAAAGTTTGCATCAAAAATAAAAATCCGTTGCGTAGTTTTTGCGTGATGCGCGAACAAACAAACCGACAAATAAACAAAAATCTAAAAATAAATTGTTTTGTGTTCAGACACGCCTATAAAGCCTAATACAATACAGCCATTTTTTTTCAAATATTTTATGTAGGTACAGAGTTTCGATCAACAATGTATGATCGAAGGTACAAACAGCTCTGTTACAGCTTTGTAATAGTTAGGATTAAGATGTCATTTTACAATAGTATTAAATAAACGAGTCAGTAACTGATCTACAATCGAACTTAATCTCCTGTTCTTTTCCGGGCAGTCTACTAATGGTAAAATAGTTTTTTTGACGTAATAATGTCTTATAAATCGATGAACGCCGGATGCACGCACGAAAAAGAGTCACGTTCCGAAAAATGTATGGCGACCGATGCATAGTTTGTGAAACTCTCAGAATATATGTTATATGACGTTATCACGTAAAATTATCGTCCGTAAACCGACTTTACAGACAGCCATATAGTTTTTTCTGTAAGCACTAGTGCTTACAGAAAAAAACGTTTTTGACTTTGGTTGGTGGTGGAACTAACCCCTTTTTTAAAAATTAAGTAGGTACTATTTTTTTTATTTATTGAATATAGGAAGTTGCCTTGGAAGAAGTTTTCATTCTAAACGCTGTTTTACTAAATGATATTATAAAAATGAATTGTTTATCAAATAAAACGTTGTAAAATGACGGACTAAGAATACAAGTGTCACCACCCCATCCTTTCCTGTGGGTGTCGTATAAGGCGACTAAGGGAAGTAAGCAATTATCACCCATTGCATTACTGGTGGTAGGGCTGGGTACTAAATGAGAGAACTCACTTGCTATCGGGCCCGAACGGGTCGGTACCACCGTCTCCTGTGTGACCGGTCATGAAGCACATCAGTCAGTGTGTTTTGGCTGTAGCAGAAGATAGCCGTTTATACTTTCATTTCGCATCTGAGAAATGAAATGGTGCGCAGCGGCTTGACTATACTTTCGGTATAGTTGAGTCCATGAGCGACGGTTACCACTTACCATCAGGTGGGCCGTGGCTCGTCTGCCATCAAAAGCAATAAAGAAAATATAAAATAAAAATCACAAATAATAAGTTGCAAAATAAATCACAATGTGAAAAGTAAAGTAATTTATGGTGAATTCATTTAAATACAGGACTCAATATTAATTGCTCATACGTATTTTCAAATCATTCATCCACCAACGTATATAATATATAAAAAGAAGATATTGAACAGACTAGACAATAGCGTAAATTAATTGCAGCTGTTAAAATTATGTGTTTATTTCTTTGAGCTGTAAACAAAAATGTCTAGTTGCATTTAGAGACTAATACATTTAAATATAAGTTAGGGTTTTTTATTGTTTATGGCAGACGAGCTACGGCCCATCTGGTGGTAAATGGTAACGCTCATGGACTGAACTACACTAAGAGTGCCTACTATCAAGCAGCTGCTCACCATTTTAAATGGCATTGAAATGAAAAATGAACGGCTATCTTCCGCTATAAAGAAATCACATCATGGCAGGTCATACGTGAGACGGTGGTACCGATCCGTTCGGGCTTTTTAATAGTGAGTACCAAGTGGGAACTTGGTACTTAGCCGTACCACCAGTAATACAATGGGTTATAATTGCTTACTTCACTTAGAAAGGATAGCGTGGTGACATTTGTGTGCTTAGTCGCCCTCGTAGAGGTCCCCACACTACTCTGTTCATTGCCCCGGACGACGGAATGTTGATTTAGTCCGTGTGGTGACGGACTAAGAATACATGTGTCACCTCCCCATTCTTTCCCACGGGTGTCGTATGAGGCGACTAAGGGAAGTAAGCAATTATCATCCATTGCATGACTGGTGGTAGGGCTGGGTACCAAGTGGGAGTACTCACTTGGTAACGGGCCCGAGCGGGTTGGTACCACCATCTCCCGTGTGACCGGCCATGAAGCACATCGTTGTGTTTTGGCTGTAGCAGGAGATAGCCGTTTATATTTCATTTCATATCTGTGAAATGAATCGGTGAGCAGCGGCTTGACAATACTCTTTGTATAGTCGAGTCCATGGGCGACGGTTACCATTTACCATCAGGTGGACCGTGGCTCGCCTGCCACCACATGAAATAAAAAAAATATGTGCGGTTAGGTACATTTTTTCCCGCCTTAACAAAATAAAAGGGTTGGATTCCAAGTGGGAGTACTCATTTGCTATAGGACCCGAGTGGGTTGGCAGCACCGTCTTCAGTGGAAGAGACTGTAGAGTACCTCGATATGTTTTCTTTGTAGGAAATAGCCGTGCAGACTAATTTTATGTCCGTGAAATGAAATGGTGAGCAGCCGCTGTCAAGCCGAAGTAAGTACCTACCTACCTACTCTTAGTAAAGTTTCAATGAGTAACGTTTACTATGCATGTAGGGGAAATATTTTCAACCCCTTATGAAGCATTGAACCTGCATTCGTTTCGTGTGGTGGACTATCTACATCCCTTTCGCTCTCAGAGGAGTTTGGCAAGATGCGGGAACAAAAAAAAACAATTCTAAAAAATATAATATTTGTGAAAGTGGAAAAAGAGAGCTTTACTGCGAGTAGGATTCGAGCCTGCGACCCATCCGGGGAAGTGCTCTGAACCGCTAAGCTATCGCAGTTACCTAATGGTGGTCCACAGAAGTAATGTCACACAGTTCCAGTTATCCGCCAGTACCAGCGGGTTTAATTAGTGGGTAAGCGCCCCACACTATCTTATTTGGGGGTATGCGGCTATGTACATTTTTTCCCGCCTTAACAAGAAAAAGAGGATCTTTTCTAGTGTAAAAAAAAAACTGTATTTTCTCTCGATAAAATGACTGTTTTTGTCTCAAATATAAAACAACAGTTTTATAATAGTGCTAGATGACCCGGTGAACTTCGTATCACCTACAATTTATTGTATCAGCGATTGTCAATCATAATAAATCTGCATCGTCTAAGATTTGGATTTTGATAGGTTATATTAATACGTCCATGATTAAAGTACAACAGTAGCTTTCATTAGCCGTCGTATGGTAGCTAAATAACCATACAAAGTTACCAATGTCGAATTTTTCAATTTTTCCCCTTTTTTATTGGGTGCCCCTTTATTCTTTGCTTTCAAACCACCCCTGTATTAGAAAGAATAAAACAAAACAGCAATTATTGAAATCGATCAAGCCTGTTTTGAGTTTTAGCGAGACAAACGAACAGCAATTGACTTTAGATAGATAATATAGATAACAAAAGGATTTTAATATTTTCGCTACCAACATTATGTTTAGGTACATACTACATATCACATGCCACCGTCTTCAAATTACTCAATATATTCTGAGGTGTTATGGAAATTTAGCTTCGGTAAACAATAGACCATTCATTTGTGCGTATAGCTTGATCATTGCAATCGGGAATACCAACAATTGTGTCTGTGATAAATATATAGTTATCTACAATATGTAGAGTGAACTAATTGAAGAGAAAATATCAACAGTGATCATAGGTCGTGAGAAGGCAATGGCCTGACTGATATCTGTGTTTACAGATATGAAACTTAATAAATTAAGTAAAAAAATATTTTTTGTAGTTTTTATTACAAAAACCATATTCATGTATTTTCATTAGGATAGTAAGTCCGCTATCCGCCGGCGGACCACCGAAGGAATGTAACGTAGTTCCAGTGGCCCGCCAATAAGGGCGGAGAGACGGCACACGGCGGGTTTCTTTAGTGGGTGACGGCCCCACACTACCCTGTTGTTGCCCCGAACGACGGAGTGTGCGGTTAGGAACATGTTATCGCGCCATAACAAAAAAAGGATAGTAAGTCCGGATGTCAACATCTTCAAGTCTTATGGCGGCCATTTTCAAGTTCGCCATCTTATTATCTTTTTTTCATTTACTGTCACTCGAATTAAAAAGCCTTCCAAAATACAGAGGCGTATGTCTACAGGAGGAGTTTAAAAATAGTTTGCAAATTTTGAAACCTACGAACATTGTTAGTTAATATAAAGCTTGTAAAAACCTTATATTAATGTCTGTAAAATAGTAAAATAAAATCACTGACAATATACCTCAGAATTAGGTCACTATAATATAAGTACTGGATCTAAATAAAACTTGAGAGGTGTCAAGGGACACCCGGATGGAACGAAGTTCCTTTCGATTAATTAATTAGTGAAGGAATTGTAATTATTTTTTTTTTAAGTTATAATAATTTTTTTTTATTATTAACAAATATAATGTAATATAAACTTAATCAGTAGGCTCAATTTTCGTAATAATTGGCTTGTGGTAACTGAAGTAGGAAACATATGTTTGGGATTCTATTTTATTTAAATGTCTTGAAAAAACTGCATCAATGGTAGTATTATATTTTGTTGTGGATTTAAACTTATATAAAAAATATAACAAAAAAACAAATAAAAAAACCAAACAAAAAGCAAAAAGTGTCGTGACAACTTTTCGTAAGAATTTTTTCCGTCTAGCCTAAGTGCATCATTAATTATCTCTACGCAAAAATAGCTATTTCAGAGGGACCTAACATGTTACCAGAATAAAGAGTATCCTATGATTAAACACAAAGTGTGAAAATATGAAATCGAAAATTACAGTCACAAGCAGGATTTGAACCTGCATCTTTAGACTTAGAGGATATGTTGCAACCATGGACCGGTGGCCGTAACAGATCTCTTTAGTAAAATCCAACAGAAACACAATGTGACCAAGGCTGACCAAGCTAGCCCAGTGAGTGATTCTATGAAGATTAGTTGGCTTTCTGTTTAAGAGACCTTTAATTTTGAAGTTTAGATGACTTATATAGATAACTAGCCTTTACCTGCGGCTCCGCCGCGCTTACATATAGTCTGGAACACAGAAAAAGAGTAAGGCTATTTATATCCTTTTTTTTTTGTTTAGGCGGGAAAATATAGGGTAGTTTAGCCGGTTTTCGTCCATTTAGCGGAGTTGCCAGCTTAAGGGCTTAAATATTATATGTTCTACTTGCCCAGCTCTAACAAACCAATTTTATATTGGAAGCTAATATAGTCTATTTTAGGTTTATATAAAATAACAAATAGTTATAGTCAACATGTTTTTTATATAAAATGTTTTAGTAAAAAGTACCGATTTCATTAGTTTTCGTCCAAAAATCTTAGTTTTCAACCTTGTATAGGCTAGTTTTCGTCCACGGTGTTTAAAGAGGGATATAATATATTTCCTAAATTAAAAATGCTTTTTAATTAATTTCAAATACTTCCCAATACGTTTTAATAGAATAACATAAAAAAGTCATATAGATACAATCTGCAAATTTAAAGATAATAATTAAAACTATCTATTGTAAAAACTTCTTTTTAGAAAACGTAATTTAATGATTTTGTGTTAGTTTAATACAAGTAAGAGTATAATATTTGTTTGTAATAGACGTAAACTAAATACTTACCCAGTATTACTTTTCATCTACACAATATCATTTATGTTTTATGCATGCAATATTGCTAAATTAGCGGATGAAAACTAACTATCAGACTAGAAACTAGACTAGAAATAACCATCAAAGAAAAATTGAAAGGAGAATGAAGATGGTGTCTGATGAATTTTTGTGTGAGGCACAAGGACGTTTCAGGTGTGGAAGGGGATCTATGGATCAAGTGTTTTCTCTGTGCAACATTGTGGAGAAGCATCTGGCTGTAGGCCAGAGGGTTTTCTGCAGTTTTATGGATTTGGAGAAAGCATTTGATACGGTTGTACGAAAGGAACTTTGGCACATTTTGCCGGAATATGGTATTAACGGTAGACTGCTACAAGCGGTGCAGTCCAACTATATGGAGTGCAGAACTTGTGTGCGGCTGGATGATGGAATGTCACCCTGGTTTGATGTCAATATCGGCGTTAAACAGGGCTGCGTTCTATCAGCCAGACTGTTTATCATATATCTGGATAAATGCCTACAAAGGTTGAATGAAATGAATGTGGGAGTTCAGATGGGCGACTCAGTGGTTAGGTCTCTGCTATATGCAGACGATGCGGTTTTGTTAGCGCAGTCCGCGGCTGACCTGCAAACCCTAGTCGACGTAATGGCAGAAGATTGTAAGAAAAGGGGCCTACGTGTGAATGTGAGCAAAACCAAAATAATGGTTTTGAAAGAGAAGAAGCCAGAACAGATGTTAGAGTAGAATAGGTGTGCTAGAACAAGTGGATGAATTTGTATATCTTGGATGTGGATTCAGTCGGGATGGAAGGTACACCACTCATGTAGAGAGAAGAGTGAATGCAGGAAATAGAGTGAACGGAGCATTGGGACAACTTCTCGGCAGTCATCACCTCAGCCAGAAGGCACGTGTCACAATACACAACGCAGTGCTTGTCCCAACGTTATTGTATGGAAGCGAGAGTTGGGTATGCAAAAAGGAGCATGAGAGTAAAATCAATGCGGTCGAAATGCGATCTCTGCGGAGAATCTGTGGAGTGAGGCTGACTGACCGCATTCGTAACGATGACGTAAGAGAGAGAGTAGGTATGAAAGAGAGTATTGGTGTAAAGATGCGAAAGGGAATGCTCCGATGGTTCGGACATGTGGAAAGAATGCCGGAGGAGCGATTGGTTAAGAAGATATACAATGCGAAAGTGGAAGGATGTAGGTACAGGGGGAGACCGAGACTCACCTATCTCGACCGAATCGGTCATGTATTGAAGGAAGGTGGAGTCAGGAGTCTCCGAAACCGGCGAGCGTGTATGAAGAGAGTTATGAATGTTGAGGAAGCGAGAGATGTATGCAAGAATAGAACCTCTTGGCACTCTGTTCTCTCTGCCTACTTCGCAAGGGAAATGGCATGATGATAAGTAAGTATAAGCATCAAAGATCATTCCATAAAGATTTCAACAGAATTTCTTGGCATTCCTTATTTTAAACGACTAGTCAAACTTTACTTGTATTTTTGTGTTTTCGTCCACGCGGACGGAAACTGAATGTTTTGCGAAATAGGTAATTCAGTTATTGTCCGCCTAGATTTTGTAAGTAATTCGTTAAAATAGTACGAAACACACATTTTAATGTGTTCTTTATGTATCAACTTAGTCATTAATGCCCTAAACATAAGAAATACATTCTAAAAACAATTAAAAAAAAATCTGCGCAGTTAGCTTGCACCACTATTTTTCAAACTAACGTGACGTTTTTGTAGCTTAGAAGTAAGCCGCCAGATTGAAGAAGCTTTTATTCGAGTTTTTACTTGTTAAAACTTATTCTGAGTTGGTAGACGTGCAGATTTGATATTAAGGTACGCAACGAGTCCAAATTTGCGCGGTTTACTATTTTTATGATTCTAATCAACGTAAATGTTTCACGAGGCGTGTGCTAGTGGACGAAAACAGGACCTGGACGGGAAACCGGCTAAATGACCCTACCTAACCGCACACCACGTCGTTCGGGGCAACGAACAGGGTAGTGTGGGGAAGGCTATTTATATCCTGGAAAAATTGACGATTCCTATGGCTTAGCAATTTTTGCAAAGAGAGTTAACGTGGAGACTATAGCGAACGACCTTTTTTTATTACTTGACCCAATCGTCGTAGACAGAATCTAGTTTAAGGTACCTACCTACTTAATTATATTTTTTCTCAACCTATTTCGTTGGATGGTTTTTATAAATATAACTATCTTAGGGAAACATTTGCTTCAGAGCTGAGACACACTCATGAATAAATATTCAAATATTTAGCTAAATTATTATCAGAATTTTTTTTAAACATTAAACACAAAGTGGAAAATTTGAAATCGAAAATAACAGTCACGAGCAGGATTTTTATTTTCGATTTCACATTTTCCACTTTGTGTTTAATGTATATGGCTAAGCATGTCAAATGCTAAAAATATATATAAACAATTATCTAAGTATTTTTTAAACAATTAAAATTGATGCGAAAGAAGAATGTGTGGTGATATTCCTTCCATTATATCTGTAACTACAAAATTAAAATGATTGATAATAATTATGTAACATTGCATGTATAATATTTTACACAAACTATTTTATGAATTCTACCGTAACACACAATACGCAATTGACCAATGACCAATAAAACGTAAACGCCACAAATATAATTACAAATTACATAGAAAATAATTACCACAGTCTGTCCAGAATTTGGCTTGTGCACTGGCTAGCAGCACTGTAACAGTTACGAAGAACAACATTTCGAAAAAAATAATTTAATTTCAGTTTATAAATGTGCGCGCGCTAACGTTCTACCGACTCGCGCGACAGAAACGGACTGAACTGACTGACCGACAGAACGGATGGGCTGTTCGTTCGACCTTTGTTGCTTTATAATATAATGCGCCAGCGCCGATCGTAGAGTACGCAGATATAGAGGGGGGACTGATGAATCATATTTCTTTGTATGACTAAAGTGTAGCATAAGATTTCAGAAGGAAAATCCTACTACCATTATATTTATGAAGATCTTAGTGGTAGAGCCTTGCTATTTTTTTTTGAATATTATACCTATGTATGTGGTGGCAGACGAGCCACGGCCCATCTGATGGTAAATGGTAAATCGTCGCTCATGGACTCAACTATACCGATATTCATGGCCAGTCGCACGGGAGACGGTGGTACCAACCCGCTCGGGCCCGATAGCAAATGAGTACTCCCACTTGGTACCCAGCCCTACCACCAGTAATGCAATGGGTGATCATTGCTTACTTCCCTTAGTCGCCTCATACGACACCCGTGGGAAAGAATGGGTTGGTGACACTTGTATTCTTAGTCCGTCCCCACACATACTTGTCACTTGTCCTAGCAGTAGATCTCTCTCTCACCGAAGATCAGTGTGAAACAGTGGTAGGTACTCCTACCATTATATTTCGCACGGTAAGTGAGAGCGTCGGAGGCCTTAATCCGCTTCTCATCCTGTCCTTCTTATTTTACTTCTCCCTCTCCTATATCTTTCCTTGGAGTCGAAAACGTCCGAGTGCTGCCTCTGGTGTATAGGCTACGGTAACCACTTACCATCAGGTGGGCCGTATGCTTGTTTGCCAACCTAGTAGTATAAATGAAACATGCCTAAAGGGTCTCCCAAATTGACTTATAGTATTTATCATCACTCAAACTGAATATTTCCCGTAGGATAGTTTTTAATAGGTATAATATATCACTCATTTCACCCTGGACCCAATTCGAAAGTCTACTCAGATGAAGCCTGACAGAAGATACTCGTAATGCCCATAACGCAATGATATTTTTAAAGAACAAATTATTTGTGAAATGTGGAAAAAGAGAAATTTATTGCGAGCGGGATTCGAACCTGCGGTCCTTCTAATCCGGGGAAGTGCTGGGTATTGGAAGTGACGCAGGTTCGATTCCCGCTCGCACTAATGTTCTCTTTTCCTACATTTCACAAATAATTTGTTCTTTAAAGTAGCTGAGCATGTCAAGTGCTAAAATACAGATTAAAACGCAATCATATTTTAATATATAAAACTAACTAACTACACTAACTTATCATCACGCCATTTCCCTTGCGAGGTAGGCAGAGAGTCTCGGTCTCCCCCTGTACCTACATCCTTCCACTTTCGCATTGTATATCTTCTTAACCAGTCGCTCGTCCGGCATTCTTTCCACATGTCTGAAACATCGGAGCATTCCCTTTCGCATCTTTACACCAATACTCTCTTTCATACCTACTCGCTCTCTTACGTCGTCGTTACGAATGCGGTCAGTCAGCCTCACTCTACAGATTCTCCGCAGAGATCGCATTTCGACCTACTCGACACTCTGCTCCCCTCGACTCGCCAAACTGGGCAAGGCGTGATGGGTGGCGGCCCCCATCGCCGCATCTGCCTTTGTTCGTACAGAAGGGGGCGGGTCGGTACGCGTCGCCTCTGGGGTACGCCCTAACCCGCACTGCGGTACGCATTCGAGCCGGGTTGCAGCCTGTGGATTGCAGGCTTGCAGGGATCGCGACGAGCACGCTCCGGACTATGACCGCCTCTATTAATATGTACCTATATTTATTTTATTTGCAATAAAAAAAATGCCAATTAGTAGCTGTAACTTTTTACTATAAAACATAGCACCACGCCTGTATTCCACGAAGGGGTAGGTAGACGTGTATTACACACCCACGTTCGCCAGCTATGCTTAAGTCCCACGTAATAGGGGGCGATCCACCAGGCACATTTCCAAACTCTGGGCTGCTACTGAGAATTAAAAAACAAAAAAAAAAAACAGCAACACGCCTGTATTCCCCGAAGGGGTAGTCACAGGTATCCTCGACGGCCGCAGCGTCCTCTTCGTAGACCGGGAAGGGGACGTTGTAAGGAGGGCTATGTCGTGCGGCGTCCCGCAGGGTTCGGTTCTTGGGCCGCTCCTGTGGGACATCGGCTACGACTGGGTCCTCCGTGGTCGGCTCCCCCCCGGGCTGGGCGTAATTTGCTACGCAGACGACACGCTCGTCACAGCCCGGGGCTGGACCCTCGAGGAGGCGGCAACGCTGGCCACCTCAGGTACCGCGGAGGTGGTCAGGCGGATTGAGGCGCTGGGGCTTAGGGTGGCCCTTGAAAAGTCGGAGGCCCTACTGTTCCATGGGCGCCGACGGGGCCCACCCTCCAGCGCCTCGATAACGGTCAATGGGGTGGGCTTACCAATCCAGGCCCACATCAAATATCTGGGCCTGGTATTGGATGGACGGTGGCACTTTGACGAGCACTTCCGCCGTCTTGCGCCAAGGCTCGTCAACACGGCGTCCGCCCTCGGGCGACTTATGCCGAATTTGGGCGGACCGAGTCTTGCGTGTCGACGACTCTACGCGGGGGTAGTACGGTCGATGGCGCTGTACGGCGCGCCCGTGTGGGCGGAGTCCCTGGCCGCTCGTAATAGGGCCCTTCTGTGGCGTCCACAGAGGGTCGTAGCGGTCAGGGCAATACGCGGGTACCGCACGGTCTCGACCGATGCAGCCTGCGCGTTGGCCGGAACCCCCCCGTGGGATCTGGAGGCGGAGGTGCTCGCCGACGTCTATCGGCGGGCGTCGACGGCGCGGGCGGGGGGCAGCCGCCCCTCGCCGAGCGTAATGTCATCGTGGCAGGAAGATGCCCGCCGCGCCACCGTCCTAAAGTGGAAGTCTCGGCTGGAGACGCCCCGAGCCGGTCTCTGGACCGTGGGGGCGCTCCGGCCGATCTTGGAAGAATGGGCAGGGCGGCAGCACGGGATCCTCACCTTCCGGTTGGTGCAGGTTTTGTCGGGGCATGGTTGCTTCGGCAAATACCTGCACACGATCGCAAGGAGGGAGACGACCCCAGGCTGTCACCACTGCGACTGCGACGAGGACTCGGCGCAGCACACGCTCGAGTCGTGCCCGGCATGGGATGTGCAGCGCCGGGAACTCGTTGCAGTCATAGGCGTGGACCTGTCGCTGCCGGCCGTTGCGCGAGCGATGGTTGGCAGTGACAGGGCCTGGACCGCGGTCGCCGCCTTCTGCGAGGCTGTCATCTCGCGGAAGGAGGTGGCGGAGAGGGCCCGTGAGGAATCCTCCTTCGCGGACCCGATTCGCCGCCGGCGCGAGGGGCGGCGTGCGCGCGCTTACTTGCGCCTTATGCCGCCCTAGCCGAGGCTGCGGACGGTGGGGTCGGGGAGTACCCTGCCGTCCGCGGAAGCCTACCGCGAAGGTGCGACGCCCAAGTGCGCGAGGCGTCGCTCAAGAGAGGGTGCCCGTAGGGGCTGCCGCCTGCGGATCGCGGTCGTAACGACGCGGTACCCGTGATCCGCCGTAGCAAGGGCGGGTATAGGCGCACGGTGGGTTTTTAGTGGGTGAGAGCCCCATTCACCCCGTTGTCTCCCCGGGCAGCGGGGTGTGCGGTAGGACATTTTTGCCCACCTAAAATAAAAAAAAATAAAAAAAGGGGTAGTCACAGGTGTATTACACACCCACGACTCGCCAGCTATGTTTAAGTGCCACGTAATAGGGGGCGAGCCTATTGACGTCTATCGGAAAAAGCTCAATAACACTGTCTGACCCGGAGATCGCACCAGCTAGCTATTTTTAAGCAAAAATAGCTGTCTCACAGGAATTATAAATATTTCTGGGATAAAATTTACTCCAAATTAGATGTGTGAAAACTTTTATGATGATTTTTTCAGTAGTTATAGCGTGAAATCGCAACAAATAAACAAACTCACTTTCGCATTTATAATAAAACTAGCTGACCCAGCAAACGTTGTTTAGCCATGTAAATTATTTCTACATCGGCAGTAGAAGGGTGAAAATTTAGGGTTGTATGTATTTTTTAATGCCGAATTATAATAAAATAAAAATTAAAAATTTTGCACAAAAAGTAAAAATAAAATATTTAGGCCACCCTTGTCATTTAGGGCTATGAAAAATAGATGTTGGCCGATTCTCAGTCCTACCCGATATGCACACAAAATTTTATACAAATCGGTCCAGCCGTTTCGGAGGAGTACGGTAACTAACATTGTGACATGGAAATTTTATATATTAGATATATGATTAAAGATCTGGGTAATCCTCACGGCCTAAGTAAAGGCGCTTCCTTTGGACAGGCCATCAAACTGCAACAAATTATGTGCCAATTTATCGAACACAATACACCATTGTCACGCTGAAATAGGACATACGAAAACAACAACAATTTCATAATATCCGGTCCATTAAATAATACTAACTCTATGCTATACGCATTTTTATATTCTCATTATAAAGATCATGTATCTGCACGGATATCCTACTTTTTACACCAGTCTGTGGAGAAAGAATGCTATTTTCTCTGTTTGTTTAATATCCAGAGAAGTTCCCTATCTCTCTGACTTTTCCACCATTTTAGAAGGCTTTTCAAAGGCTTTCATTAAAAGGTCAAAAGCGTAATTTTTTCGGGGTCTTTTCTTCTTGCTTTTTGAGGATAGTCAAAGTGAAGTTTTATCTCATTTTTTCATGCCATCATGTAACTCTAACTAAGCAGTTTCTCTTCTTGTAGGATTCAATAGCTGTTGAAAGATCATGAAGTCTCGGGTTCGATCCCCGGGTCGGGCAGTGTCATTGAGGTTTTTCGTAAGAAGAAAAATTCTCAGTAGCAGCTCGGAGTTTGGAAATGTGCTCGCTAGACAGCTTAAACACAAAGTGAAAAATGTGAAATCGAAAATAACAGTCACGAGCAGGATTTGAACCTGCATCTGCTGGATACCGTCCAGATGCTTTGCCAATTCAGCCATCGTGACAATTGCTCCTGACTGCTAATTTCGATAACACATTCATACTTAACGTCTTTGGGTGACGCCTGTGCCGTCTGTCGGCAGTATTTTCATACATTATACCGACCAGGTAAACTTAATTTTACAATTAAGATTTTTACCTAATACGAGTAATGACGCAAACCCTATAAATATTTAGATATTTTTATATATATTTTTAGCATTTGACATGCTTAGCAACATACATTTAACACAAAGTCCCTTATTACGTGGATGTGGACTTAAACATAGCTGGTGAACCGTGGGTGTGTAATACCCCCCTTTTTTTTTTGTTAGGGCGGGAAAAAATGTTCCTAACCGCACACCCTATCGTTCGGGGCAACGACCAGGGTAGTGTGGGGCCTGCACCCACTAAAGAAACCTGACGTGTGCCGTCTCTCCGCCTTTATTAGCGGGCCACTGGAACTATGTTACATTCCTTCGGTGGTCCGCCGGCGGGTGTGTGATACCTACACCTAATAAATAAATAAATATTCACGGACATTTGTCGCACAACGTCCTCTGGTCCCAAACTAAGCTTAACGCTTGTGCTATGGGTACCAGAATACGGATATAATACATAAATTACTTTTTTTTTGTAAATACGTACATTTAATAGATAGAAAACACTCAGACGCAGTACAAATATCTGTGTTCATCACACAAATAATTGTCCTGAGTGGGAATCGAACAAATGACCTCGTGCATGGAAGTCGGTTACACTACCGACTACGCCACGAGGCCTGTTTTCTATATTGGGCTATACTCGTATTACTAAGCAAAATACAATATTTTGTATAATTTCGACGTTTCGGCTTAGTTTCATCAGCCGTGGTGACGAGTAGTCGCGATGGTGATAAACACTGAGAATTTGGCACTGGTATACTGTTAAAGTGAGTAATATTTAGACCATAGGTCAGTGCGGATTCTCAAACTGCTTAGGTCGTTGAGTACATTTCTTAAAACGCAGATTTCTTTACATGTTGACCATTGAAATCGAATTCGATGCTCCGGATTCAATATCTTTGCAGACATTAACAGTGAACCTTACTATCAACCTATACTATATATTAGTATATATAATTATATAAATCTACTGTACATGTGTATGGCACTGAACTCCTCCTAAACGGCTGGACGGATTTGAATGATTTTTTTTGTATGCGTTTGGGTGGCGCCTTGGATGATTTAGATTCACATTTGGACCCGGTAGATGGCGCCACGATAGGATTTCAGGATTTTTTTCTTCAATATTTTTCTAATGTAAAAAGATATAACTATCTAAGGAATCCAAACGAAACGCCAATGTTTGGACAGGACAATGTCTATTGGGCCCACTAGTAATATTATAAAGAGGTAAAGTTTGTGAGGCTGAAGGGGGTAATCTCTGGATCTACTGAACCGATTTAGATTTTTGTTTACCAATAGAAAGCCACGTTATTTGTGAGTGTCATAGGCTATATATTAACCCGAAAAATGAAGACTTTCGTGGTAGTCGAATTTGCAAAGTAAGTCAGAGAAAAAACGGTCAAACGAAAACGTTACTTACGAACGCTGCCTTAACGATGAGAGATATATGATTGAGTTCTAGAGAAAAGTTGTAGAGCTTGATAATGCCTACAAAAAGCCAGTGACAGCATATGTCTCACATTTACATTTAAGTCACAACAAGTAGTTTGTTTTTTATATTAATAAAATATTTTAAATCGTTAGGTCATGTTTATTGATCATATTATCAACAATTATGAATTCCTATCAAAATAAGTCAATTTATCATCTCAGGTGTGTAAAACAAAAGACTTTTCCCTTTTACTGCATATAATTTGGACGAATGGTTAAAGAGATAATACGACATAAGTATGGAACCGCGACCGTGTGGTAATCTATTGAGTGATATTTTTTTTATGTTTAACACCCAACGAGCTTGGCACGGTCAGCTGTCTATAATAAATAATATTTATGTTGGTAATGTCTAATAACACCTTTTAACCTAATGCATATGAAAGTACATATAATACCTATAACAAAGTACAATTTTTTAAAGTTTTGTCTGCCTGGTTGTTTGTTCCGATTAATCTCCAGAACAGCTGAGCCGATTTAGACGGGACTATATCTAACAGATAGTTAATGTTTTGATCTATATTTTAGCACTTGACATGCTCGGCTACTCTTAAAGTACAAATTATAATTTGTGAATATGGAAAAAGAGTATTTTAGTACGAGCGGGAATGGCAAATGGTACGATAGCTCAATGGATTAGAGCACTTCCCCGGAAAGGAAGAGACACAGGTTCGATTCCCGCTCGTACTAAAATACTCTTTTTCCTTATTCACAAATTATAATTTGTACTTTAAGATAGTTAATGTTATAAGGAGTAACTTAGGGTACTTTTATATTAATAATTAGAGTTCCGGACGACAAGCTGAAAAAAGTAACTAAATTCCATGCGAATGAAGTCGCGGGTAGTAGCTGTTATAATAATATGATAACAAATAATAGGACCAATGGAGTATGTAAAATGGTTCGTTCATATTTTATATGTCTATCACCTGAAGAGCGTCGGACCATTCGCGGGCATGCTTCAGGGAAACTTGATACAAAGTTAAATATAGTAATGTAGGTAATAAGCATGTGTTGCAAATGCTTGAATGTGGCATAGTAAATGTTGTAAACAAAGATCTTATTAGATATTTATAATTCAATTCTAATAAATGGAGATATTACTTTACTATAGAACAAATTATTAGTGTAAGTTGAAAAAGAAAGATATAGCTACTGCGAGCATGATTAGAACCTGCATCAGTCCTTAATGATCATGAATGCTAGAAGGATGTTTGTAAAGCGTACGAGACGTCGTGATAGTAGAAAATAACACAAACGCCCTAAAGTAGTTCGGATTGGGAAAGTTCGAATACTTCTCGTAGAATATTTATCTTTGTAGTGGTAAAGAACTGCTTGTTTCATCTTGACTGGGCTGGCTCGATCGGTCTCAGACCGTCGAAGATCAGCGTGAAAAAACGGTAAGTATGTACTTCTAAAGTTGCGTTCAGGGCGTGCGAGTGCTGGAGACCTTAACTACCTTTTTATCATCCTTTGTCTCCTTATTATTCTTCTTCTCCACTTCGGCGATTGCAATCGCGACATTGCGGATGGACTTGCCTCAAGCGAGGTGTTAGTTATTAGTCAATAATTTTGAGGATTTTAAGTGCTATTATAATAAGCCTATTAAATAAAGTTATTTTTGAATTTGAACTTCCTATCCCTTTCCTTGGAGTTGGCTTCGCACGAGTGATGCCTCTGGCGTAGCTAACGTCTAACCACCTACCATCAGGTCCATCTCAGTGGGGGCTTGTTAGCCACCCGCGAAGTATGAATAAGATTAAACCATTAAATTTGTAATAATTTGTGACGTGAATAATTTCGATGATTTATTTCCCAATATACCTATCTATTCATTTACTTATCAAAAATATTGATTGTATATCAGACGAATCATCTTTTAGGAAATTGACGCGTTCACTTACTAACGCTATCTCTGGAGCAGGCGATTACAATATAGCATCATGATCAATTCAAGCAGAATGTGTGTCAAGTTATTTATAGCCTGAGTAATACAAAATTTGAAGAATATCATAGATACCTAACTAGCTTCTGCCCGCGACTTTGTCCTCGTGGAATAGTTACTTTGGGCTAACGCTAACTTCTGTACTTGATCATTATTTTGCTGCGATGTTATTTTAAAACTGCGATATCTCCTAAGATATTCATTGAAATAGAATGATGTAAAGGGAAATTTTGTTTTAAATTAAAAAGGCCGGCCCCACATGGGAAGAAATAATAGAATAGAGAATAGAATCCTTATTTGTTGATAAATTACTAAATGAAATAAGCTAATATAAAACACAATCACATCATTAAAATTATTGAGACTGTGGAGTTGGGAGCGAATAACGCTAAAAAGAAAATGAAAGTCCTTTTGAAAATACAATCCTCAATTATTAACGTTTATTATATAATTCACACTGATTTAAGAGAACCGAACTCATTTACCAATTAGTACTGAAAAAGGAAATGTTGCAGTGCAATGGAGAAGTAAAAGTAGTTGTAAAATTGACTGGATGTGGGATATCGCACGTGGGATGACATGCGGTCAAGATATCTGTTTGGTACCAGTTACAAGAATAAGCGGGAGATGATACAAGTGTGTAAATAGAACGAGTGACTAACTATACTGTTTTGCCACGGGTATCATCTTGAATAAGATAGCACTCGTACATCACGTTAGCCTTAATACTGGTTGGCAGACCTCTAAAGCCGATAGTCTCTCATGCATGCAAAAAAAAACAAGTAAGATATTCTTTTTTCTAAACAAAAACCTACCTAGTATCGTGCGGGACCTTACAAAGATACAATTTATGGATACAAAGTACACTCAAAACTATCATTACTGGTCACAAAATAAATAAATAAATACTCACGGACATTTCACACAACGTCCTCTGGTCCAAACTAAGCTTAATGCTGCTAAGAGTACCAGATTACGGATATAATACATACTTATATTACTTTTTTTTTGTAAATACATACATATAATAGATAGAAAACACCCAGACGCAGTAGGTACAAATATCTGTGTTCATCACACAAATAATTGTCCTGCGTGGGAATCGAACACACAACACAGACATCTCAAGTCTATAAGTGTAATATACTGAATATATGCGACTGCGGATCATGAGGTCTCTGGTACGAATCCCGGGTCGGCCCATAAAAAAGTTATTAGGTTCTTCGTCTAGAAAAAACTCAACAGCAGCTCGAGTGAGCATGCTGGCGGTGTTTCAACCACGTGAGTCCTTGGTCTCTCTCCGTGTCAGAATGCCGTCCCATGGAACTGTGAAAGTATATATTGTGGAGTAATTGTGATTGGAGTGTCTAGACATCATTAATATTGCAATTATTGATTTGAAACATCTAATGGAAGTAGGGTAAAATCGGCTGTTAGCGTGGCGACCACGGAGAACAGAAAAATAGTTTCTGAACTCCGCGGTGGCGACGCTTTCATTTTACTTGTCCCGTTCAAATCTTGCAAGTTAAATTTGACACACTTCCCGGTTTCCGATTGAGCTGAAATTTTACATGCATATGTATATAGCGTGACAATGAAATATTATGATGACATGGAGCTGATCTGATGATGGAGCTGGAAGGTGGACATAGGAACTCCATAATGAAACGGCGCAACCCTATCGAGTTTGGTCTGATTCGTCTTGACGAGTACTTTGTCTTTAGATGGTATCCAGGGTCTGATGATGGAGCTAGAAGGCGGCCATAGGAACTCCGTTATAAAACTAACATAACTCCATCTAGTTTGGGCTCGAATGATTTGTCTTGACGAGTACTTTGTCTCTAGATGGTATACAGGGTCTGACGATGGAGCTGGAAGGTGGTCACAGTAACTCTGTAGTGAAACGACGCAACCCTATCGAGTTTATACTCGTTTCATTCGTCTTGAGGAGTACTTTGTCAAGTTATGATCATTTTATTTCTACAAAATAATTTCGATGTTTTCACATCTGGTAGACATCCCGCGACGTCTAGTTTTTTTTTATAATTTATCAGTATATCGAACGTATTTACTAATTACCTACATGTCCGTGGTATTAAAAGAAACGTTTTATTCTTCAAAACACCGAGTTTCATCACAGCTGGTTGAAATGGTCTAAATCGCAGAACTCACCTCATATCCCTTTACTTGGATTAAGTGACGTGCGAGTAATGCCTCTGGCTAGAGTCTACAGGCTACGGTAGCCGCGCTTATTTACCACCCGCGTAGTTTAAAAGAAAAAAATCACAATCAAATTACGTCATCAGTCCCGCTTCTGTCTGTGGCTTAAACCAACAAGGATGGCAGGAAACCGATGTTTAGTAGACATCCGGCGTTATTGCTACAATTGTTGCTCTTGACAAACCCTCGTGCTGAGCGCTCTGACGCTGACTCATTTAAGACTACTAGATTTCGACATTATCACGTCAATGAAGATACATCTTATAAAGAAAACACCTTCTACTCTCGTAATAGTTTATTTCTTGCAATAACTTAGTAACTATTGACAATGTTAGCACAGCACTTGTACCGATACTGCGACACTGGTCACCCAATGCCAATGCGACCTTACAATACGGACATTATCAGCGAACTCAATGTGCCCGTCTTCCCACTTGATTGTAAACCACGCCATTTACAAGGTTTAGTCAAATCAATTATTTTAAACAGTTTAAACAGTCATTAATTGCAACTCGAATTACATACTTTTAAGGTACAAATTATTTGTGAATAAGGAAAAAGAGATTCCCTGGATTGGAAAAGACGTGGGTTCGATTCCCGCTCGTACAAAAAATCTCTTTTTCCTTATTCACAAATAATTTGTACCTTAGAAAGTAGCGGAGCATGTCAAATGCTAAAAAATATAGATTAAAATAAATACTTTTAGTTTAAATTATAATATACTTTTCAAAAACTACTACACAATCAAATCAGTTTGTTTTTTTAACATTTTAAACGGTAATTCTTTATTAGATTGCTTTTAGTTTTGACAAAACAGTAAAAATATTTTATTGAAAATCATGACAATCGCATATAGGTTTCGGTGAGCCTCTGTATAATCTATATTTTCGGGGTAATACTCAGAACTTTTTATACTTGCATGCAGTTTTTGTTGCTCTAATCTGCATTTATCCGGGCACAATTTATTTTAAATTGCTTTAATATATACGAAGAGACCAATCCTCTTCTTGTTCCTATCCTTGTCCCAAATTTCCTCCAATACATAGTTTGGTATTAGCTGATCTACTAGTATTTACATGAAGCGACTACCTACATCCATGTTGTATAACTCAATTTACTCAATGTCCGGTCAACAAGTGACAAGACCGAGTTATTTTTTTTTATTTAGGACTTTGACAACCTGTGACGAATGCCAGGATGTTACTTTTTGGTCACCCAACTGATGCTAGCCTAGCGAAAGCAGCTTAATCTTGCCGACCGTTCGAAATGCAAGAGACCTTCTCAAGAGCACACCATCAACGGGCTTGCATTTTTTCCAGGCTATAACTGGATCAAATTATTAGATAATTCGTCATTAACTGTCTAGTTTTATTCCTTTGCCCGCGACTCTGTCGCAGCCAAAAGTTAGTATTTAGATTATACAAGTATCTCAGGATCCGGATATAGTAGCGGGATAAAATGTATAGCAGTTTTTAAGTCTAATCAAGAGCTATGAAATAAAAATAGTTGCATCAGAATCCGTTCGGTAGTTTTTGCGTGATCCACGAGCAAATAAAGCGACGAACAGATAAAAATCTAAAAAAAATTGTTTTGTGTTCAGATACGTCTATATAGCAAAATACAGTATTTATTTCTCAAATATTTTAAATGTACAAACACAGCTCTATTACAGCTTTATAATAGTATAGAGTATAGACTATCTGCACACAGGGATGTTTTTATTTATACACGCAAATTACAGAAATTGCCAGTTCGATTTGAATAATCCTTTTTGAATTTAATATTCCAACTTTTGAGAATGGCTATAGGTATCTTAATATCGGAACCAAACAAAAAGAAAAACAGAAATAAAGTTAATTGATACCCAGGGCTTGAAATCGAAAAGGTTTTCTCATGATTTCCGTAAATAAGGCCTTGAATAAAAATAACGCATTTTTCATTGTATTTTTTTTTTGTTAAGTACAAGGATTTACAATGCACCTACAACGGTAGGGATACCTGCCGCTATTTTACTTTGATCTTCTGTGAGAGGGTGGTACTTCTCCGATCGAACTGGCCCATTCATGCTGGAATAAGCAAGGCTCTATCACTATTAGGAATTTCTTGACTACCACTAGCATATTATGAATGAGACACCATTAACGATCGCGCAGGGTTAACATCAAATTATAAACCGAATCCCACGTGGGAGAAGCCGCAGGGCAGCCAGTAACTTGTAAAGGTTACGTTTCAACAAAACAGTTTGGGTTGAAACGGGTTATATAAGTTATCAGAAAATATTGTTCAGATATAGTAATTGACATTCCACCCCGTGGCTTCAATGCTTTTTTGTGTTGGCAATATTTATTACTAAACAACCCGCCTTATTACACCCACGGCTCAACTCCTACATTTAGGATTCAGATGACAATATTGGTTAGGGTTGCTAACAACATTCTAGGTAGGTACTTATAAAATCTATGATAAAATAGTTATCTAAAATTGATCGACCATTGAACTACCCGTGACCTTGAGTGAATTCTGTACCTAAAGTATTCGAAACGAGTTAGTAGAATTTTTTGATCTGTATTTTAGCACTTGACATGCTCTGCTACTTTAAAGTACAAATTATATGTGAATGTGGAAAAAGAGAACTTTTAGTGCGAGCGGGAATCGAACCTGCGGCCCTTCCAATCCGGGGAAGTGCTCTAAGCCGCTCAGCTATCGCACTGACCTACGGCCATACCCAATCTCCACATCAGATTTGTCTTTGCGACCGATAAAATGTATAAAAAACCGCGCCATCAAATAAAATGAATTTAATTGTAAAATTAAACTTACTAGGTATATCGGATTAATGCATATAAATGCATCCGATAGGTGGCGTTGGTTTGGGCTTTTATTTGATAGCACTTGATGGGGCTTAAAACTGGTATACATTATATCTCGCTACTATATAGGGAACCTGAGATATAACCTAAAAACTAGCTTTTGGCTGCGTTGGAGCCGCGGGCAAAGGCTAGTTTAATATAAAGTTATTAAAGTTTTAGGAAAAAAATATTTTTATAAGCACTTACGTGTTCGGGGATGTGTGTTTTCTATGTATGTGTGTATCAGCTAGTAGGTACCAAATATGTTTTATAATTTTTCAAGTAAGTACTAATGTTTTTTTTTTCAGATGTTAGAGTAGCAATAGGAAATGGTGTGCTAGAACAAGTGGATGAATTTGTATATCTTGGATGTGGATTCAGTCGGGATGGAAGGTACACCACTGATGTAGAGAGAAGAGTGAATGCGGGAAATAGAGTGAACGGAGCATTGGGACAACTTTTCGGCAGCCACCACCTCAGGCACGTGTCGCAATACACAACGCAGTGCTTGTCCCAACGTTATTAAATGGAAGCGAGAGTTGGGTATGTTGGGTATGGAGCATGAGAGCAAAATCAATGCGGTCGAAATGCGATCTCTGCGGAGAATCTGTGGAGTGAGGCTGACTGACCGCATTCGTAACAATGACGTAAGAGAGTGAGTAGGTATGAAAGAGAGTATTGGTGTAAAGATGCGAAAGGGAATGCTCCGATGGTTCGGACATGTGGAAAGAATGCCGGACGAGCGACTGGCTAAGAAGTTATACGATGCGAAAGTGGAAGGATGTAGGTACAGGGGGAGACCGAGACTTACCTACCTAGACCAAATTGGTCATGTATTGAAGGAAGGTGGAGTCAGGAGTCTACGAAACCGGCGAGCGTGTATGAAGAGAGTTATGAATGTTGAGGAAGCGAGAGATGTATGCAAGAATAGAGCCTCTTGGCACTCTGTTCTCTCTGCCTACCCCGCAAGGGAAATGGCGTGATGATAAGTAAGTAAGTAACTAATGTTTTTAAATATAAGTACTTATTTAATCATTGTTGTCCCTCTTTTTTATATACAATATCATTGTTGTTGTCATTTTCATCACATCCGGGTATCCGTGTTTTACATCTAAACAGTAGCTTAGAGCAATCGTTATATATGATACGATATAGTAGTATGTATGTAATTTTTATGACACAGACGGTTTTCTTTGTTTTATGTATGACGAACTGCATAAGTGCACACCCATCTGATGACTCTTGTCATATCATATCACAGACTGTGGTATTTATTTTTATCAAGTGATTACTAGTTAGGCGATAGAACACCACACTATTATAGTCCAAGGTGTAAGCTCTGCAAGGTCTGAGATTGGGATCGAGATCAATACCTACCAATTTCAATTATTATAGTATATTACACAACAACGAATACTGGCAACCCTGATATTCACTAAGGGCTGGGCTTATTATCACCAAATCGTGTCAGGAGCCGACAGGGTGACATAAATAGTGATTTAGTATCACACCCACATTGCTCCTCTATTGTCAATAGTATTATTTCAGGACAAGATTATGTAGAAAATAATTAATAGGTAATTAGCTTTCGAGCTTGTTTTGATTGTGTGGGCTTAAATATGTAACTTTGAAGCGTCAGCGTCTCTTTGATTTCAGTAATGTTAGGCCTGTAAGAGCCATAACTGAAGCGATGTAACACAGTTCCAGTGCCCCCCGGACGACGGGGTGTGCGGTTAGGTACAATTTTTCCCGCCTTAACAAAACTTGGCTTGTAGGAGCCAAAAAGACTTAACTAAATCATATTAGCATACTACGAGTAACTGTTCAAGCCTACTGATATAATAGATCTATGTTAACATTGGTATGCTCGTTACTCAATCACGCAATAACGGCTGAACAAATTTGGATGAAACAGACGCACAGATCGCTTATTACTGAGATTAACATGCAATACAATGCAAAAGTGGAAGGATGTAGTTACAGGGGGAGAGAGAACCTAGACCAAACCGGTCATGTATTGAAGGAAGGTGCAGTCAGGAGTCTCCGAAGCCGGTGAGCGTGTATGAAGAGCATTATTAAGAGATGTAGCCAAGAATAGAACCTTTTGCTATTCTCTCTGCCCCTTGCAATGGCGTGATGATAAGTATTTATTAACATATAAGACTAAAAATATTATGGTTTCTGTGGGATTATCAATTACAGGACTCAGTTACTTAAAATTTAGCACAGATATGATGGTAATTTTGATCTGTATTTTAGCACTTGACATGCTCAGCTACTTTAAGGAAACAAATTATTCGTGAATGTAGAAAAAAAGAAGTTTATTGGTGGTTTGGTCAGTGCGATGTCTTAGCAGTCTAAAGCACTTCCCTGGATTGGAAGGGACGCAGGTTCGAATCCCGCTCGTACTAAACACAAATAATTTGTTCTTTAAAGATATGATGGTGTCTAGCTTTTGGAATGAAGCGAAGAATTGAATTAGTTACTATAGAAGACAACACTGATAGTTTATTTTTTACAATTGCTAAGGTTGTGTCTCTAATATCGACTAAATCCATGAGTGTCGGTTATTGCTTACCATCAGGTTGGCCAAATAAATCCATGAGTGGACATTGTTTACTATCAGGGCCGCATGATCCTCGGCCTGCTATCTCAGGTAACAAATCGTATATCTGACAACTCAGTAGTTTAGATACTGACCTCCGCCGAGGATCGTCGGTTCGATTCCCGCGCAGTACAATAAATTATTTGTGGTATCCACAAATGGTTGTACTGAGTCTGGATGTACTTTGTGTTTAGATTTTAAGGGTTGTATCGTAATATCAGATATCTTAGAGTCGAGAGTATTAGAAGAATATTATTAATTGCCCATGCCTCGGACAAATAAAAAGTAAAAAGGTATATATAATATAAAGCCGGGTCTGCTGCGCCATGTTATCGTGTTTGCAAACACGATAACATGATAATATAACCATGGTCACTGTGTTGGGGGCGTGGCCTGTTTTGTTTCCAAAAACTCCCTAACATGTTTGCCAACTCAGATGGATAACTTCCCCGTGTTCGCCTGCGGTCCGGGGGGTAAAATTATTTATTTTGTGTTTGCGCTCGCCATAGACACGTCTTGTGAAATCTTTTTATAGTGTATTGAATACTTTGAATGTTTATGTTGTGCTTTAGCGATAATGGAGCGGAATAAAGAAAATACCTTGTATTTGATATGGAAAAGACCTGTTATTTAGGATGCTACATCATCCGAAAACAAATATAAAACTAAAAAGCAAGATGCTTTTTTGGAATATGAAAATACCTATTTTATGTATTTCAGTGAAAGACGTAAATGCGAAATGGATTAGCCTCAAGGAACAATTCAACAGAGAAAAAAAGAAAATGACTGTATTTAAAACTGATAGCGGTGCAGCTGAAATATTATATGTTTCGAAATGGTTTGCTTCCCAGGAAATGTTTGATTTCATGTCTTTTTAATATTCCTTAAGATTCTATATCCAATTTGAAAACTACTCCCGTAAGTAAGAAATTACACTACTTATACATACTCGTATTACATATAAATTTTATTATATTTATATCCATAAACCTACATTATTGAATTTTAATAGGGATTCTCTAGTAATTTCTCTTTATAATATTATTGTTTTCTAGTAATAAGTATAGGTAGCCTATGTTACTCAGGGATACAGTAACATTCTAATAGTAGAAATAATTTTTGAAATCAGTTGAGAAGGTTTTGAGTTAATTCAAATCTTTCCTCTTTATAATATTAGTGGATAAGTAAGTATTTATTTTGTAATCTATAGTAAAAAATTAATAGGTACATAAAAAAATCTTTTATTAGTAGGTATATATCAATACACAATATGTATTCAACGCTGCAAGTTATATAAAGTTTTGCCATAGTCTAGTATGGCTAGTAGCGGCACTGAATGATTTTTTGTAATCTAATATATAAAATTTCCATGTCACAATGTTAGTTACCGTACTCCTCCGAAACGGCTTAACCGATTCTCATGAAATTTTGTGTGCATATTGAGTAGGTCTGAGAATCGGACAACATCTATTTTTCTTCCCTCTAAATGTTAAGGGTAGTCCACCCCTATTTTTATTTTTTATTTTTAAATAATTTTTTAAATTTTTATTTTATTATTTTTTGATTCGGCATTAAAAATTCATACAACCCCAAAATTTTCAACCTTCTACTGCCGATGTAGAAAAAATTTATATGGCAAAACAACGTTTGCTGGGTCAGCTAGTTATAATATAGAATTCCTGAATTTGGTAGGGCTTCTATCACTACATGTTTTCCATGTAAGGTACCTACAGCATGAGGAAAATTCCACCTAGAGTCAAATCCTCTTGATATTATTTTCCATTCTGCTTCACTTGAAAGCACCTGTAAATAGATAATAGAAAAAACAATATTTATTTCAGATACCGCAGACTGAACCACCTTCACCATCATTTTATATGCAGACAACATCACCTTCTACACGACTACCACTTTTAATGTCAACACTACCCTACTTTAAGAAGAAACGCTATGGAGGCTATTGAGGGCTTATTAAAATTTAATAATTGATTTTCAGTTATTAAATTATTGCTCAACTGTGTAATCAATAAGAAATACAAATATAATAGATATGATTAAAGTTTTTATACCTTTAAACGTTTATTTATTTATTTAGGTACTTACTACGTCTACTCACCTTTAGAAAATAATATTTTCAGTAGTAAAAGGCAAGGCAGACTTCTGGAATCAACTGTGAAAGTTGTTGCTTAGTAATTCGCAAGTTATAGGTACATTAGGCTAGTGTAACTGTCTCCCGTAGCTAGAAACCATAAAAACTTGTTCCACTTGACATGTCATGTCAAGTGGAACAACATCACTAGGCCAATTTTTTAAACCAAATCTGTAGGTCATGGACACATAAAAATATTCGGACATAGCCTCGCTAACACAACTTTGTATCGCTCAGAGTCGGCCAGTTCGCTGTACGTACATGCCTACACGCACACATTAACACGTTAGTCAGCCATTGCCCGAGTAAACGTTATCACAGTCGGTACGTCTACGCTGCAAAAAAATATTAAAATACAGCATGTCTTGTATGGTGAAATGGTGTAAAAACCGTAGTGACCGAAAGAAAAAATTCCAGGAGTCACATTTCATAGGTAAACGAATAATTTAATCACTTAGTTCCCTATTTCATACATTAAAATTAATGTTAATTCACTAGAACAAAATAATTCAGTATTGCTAATATTCACTAGTGCAAATTACCCGAAATATGGGAGCTTTATAGTTGGTTCTATATTTATTACTATTTTATACTCTGTTTTTTTATTTTGTAGAGTAAAATGATATTTGATTGCCACGTATCGTTTAAAGTGTTGTTGTAGTCTGCGTTATCGAAAACACTTTTTTTTATTATAATTCTGATGGTTTATTAATTTGAATTTGCGTTGGTCCGTAGTATACGTAGCATGAATTTATTATTGTAGTGGCATTTACAAAATCTAAATTAAAGTAATCATACCTATTGTAATATGTTTTACCGTAATAAAATTGCATTTGCGAGTGTTATTTATGTTCATAAGAAAATGGCATTTAACGAAAGCGACATAAAATAAGGCGGTAGATGCCCACCGTATATGTCTATTTGTCTGCTTATTAACATTTTAGTCAAAATGGAAAAAAATAAAAGAGAACTTTCTTAACCCCTATTTATTTCTGAATTATTATTTGAGAATCTGAGTCTGTTACATTTACTAAGAATCTTTTTATTACAATCAATAAGGGGAACCAGTAGCATCATTTTATTTCGTTACTTTATAACATACTCGATATATCTCAACTACCATTGCAGTGTCAACAACTTTAGCCCGTCAGTAAATAATTATTTAATTTCGGCCATTTTAAAACTTGTTATTTCTTGCGACATGCCCCTTTACCTGTGTCCATACACATTCGCCGAAACAGAACATAAAATAAGCCTAATTAAAAATATAGTGGAAAAATATTTAACAATTCGATTTCACCACATTTAAAAATTAGAGGGAATTACAAGAACCTCTCAAAGTAAAAGACAACATCATAAAAAACTACTCAGCTTATGGGATGTTAGACATTAGGTACTTATAATAAAAAAGTAAACAAACATCTTTTTCTTTTACTATATACCTACAGTAGTCACAACGGATCTTTGTGTCTCTGAAGTTGGCTGCAAGACGCTGCGTAGTAGCCATTTTTGTGTCGCAAGGCATGTGCGTCTTTTACAGTTTGCATTAATCGAAAAATATTCGGTTATAATTTAACAATTGTAATCGATAATTATATAATTCATCGATCGTAAGATGTGGACTCTTCTAAATCTAGATTAAAGCTTATTCACTGAAATCGCACGTATACCTACTTTTTATTGATATAAAAAAAATTGAACCTAAATACCTACTTAGATTTAGATATGAAAACATTATGATCTCATTCGATTGTTTTGTTAAATCAAGTAATAACATTTGAATTGGTCAGCACTTATCGTATGATTCTGTTAAAATTCCCACTTCGCACTCTGTGCCTAACTTCAGAGACGCAAAGATTTGTTGTGACTACTTGTGACTACTATACTCTTTCTTCATACAGATTTGTGTAGTAAGTTTTAAATAAATAAATACAGTAAAACAGTGTTTTTTTGGCTACTATTTACCTTTTCAAATAGTACGATATATTTTATATACATTTCCAATAAATTTGTCTGCCAATCTGTATTTGTTAAATGGTAAATTTGGCTAACATGGTATCCCTAAATTCACTCACACATAGATAGCCGCCGCCATTACATTGCCTCAATTCTGTCTTAGCGAGACGCAGTTCGTTTCTTATACGTCCATGCTGTAGGTATTCAATTTTCAATTTGTAGAGGACGTCACTAAAACACGGATTTTCGGAACACACTGAATTTATTGTTTTAGACATTTTCAAAATATACATTGTTCGAAATATAAAAACTTAAAATATGAGTACAAAAGAGTTTATAACACGTTGGCAACACAATTCTTGATATAAATATTGAAAGAACGTTGCTGTAGGTATTAATGTGTAAAAGTGGTGGACTTTTGCTTATTAACTATTTGTCTATGTGCATAAGTGTTGGCAGCTGATGTAGTGCGACATAACATGTTTTTTCCTGTTGTTTCCAAAACTTCATAGAAGCTTCAGTAAGGTCGCCATCGTCTTACTGGAGCGGGACTTTGACGTGACTGACTAATTATATATGACTGACTTCGATTACGACTTACTTGTACGCCTTAATTGTTTCTGATAAAGTATTAAAATGCCCACATGCTATTAAAAAGTGATTTGAGTGACTTGCAGTACTATTAAATAACTTTCTGATATAGAAAACAAGCAGCTGCTGGTACTATCAAAGCCTTCTGTAATATATTAATAAGAATACCTAAACTCCCTGCACATTTCAGCGCCACAGTTTAACGTTAATGTACAGTTCTGGATATTTTCAAGATATTTTAGTTTAAACGTACTTTATGGTGTATAACGGACAGCACAAAGAGCATTTGTAGTTTCTTTAAGTGGAATTTACTAAATAAGTATAATGGTAAGCCATGTTATCCTATTTTAATGTCTATGCTATTAAATATAAATAAATCTTATATTTAGTAGAGTTGCAAAATCGAATCGTTATGGGTATTATTAATCTGAAAGCGAGTTGGTTTGTTACGGTGTCAAGATAGTTCTTGACAAGGTAATAAAATAAATATTCACAGACATTTCACACAACGTCCTCTGGTCCCAAACTAAGCTTAACGCTTGTGCTATGGGTACCAGATTACGGATATGTATAATACATATACTACTTTTTTTTGTAAATACATACATATAATAGGTAGAAAACACCCAGACGCAGTACAAATATCTGTGTTCATCACACAAATAATTGTCCTGAGTGGGCATCGAACCCACGACCTCGTACATGGAAGTCGTTTACACTATCGACTACGCCACCAGGCCCGTCAAACTACTTAACCGATCATTACGTAATTTGGTATACATATAGTCCGGAGTACAGAGCAGGACATACGCTATAACTAACTGTTTATCCCGGAAAAATTGAGCAGTGACGATTTTAAATGGAGAATACTTTTTGCTAGAAGCTGACGATATAAATCAGAGGTACTAGAACTAGCTTTTGTCTGCAGCCCTAGGCATACGCTATTTACTGATTATTTTAAACAAAAAAATATTTTGAGATATAATTGCTTTGCGGATGATTTAGGGAACGTGTAATATGTCCTACTCCCGTCTCGAAGTCTGAAGTATAAGTCAAAACACAACTCGTATTTCGGTAGAATATGATTCCGATTATTATTGATTACCACAATATACTATACACACATAAACCACAGCTCCAATTAATTACAAATTAGAGAACGAGTCATATACAAATATGAAGTTTAATCTATCCTTTGTGTTCTTTTTCTACCCGGTTTCTTTCGGTGTCGCCTTTACCTAACAGCCCTTTTTGCCCGCGCTGTCAAATCATAGTGCGTTATTACGGAACAGTTTTATGGTTTTGGCGCGAAAATGCATCAGCCAGAGCTATTGTTCTATTTCTAGAATCATATTTAAAATTCAAGTTTATTTATACTTTCAATTAACTTTCATGAGATCAATGGACTATGATTTATGATTATAAATTGTTTTCAACCGACTTCAAAAAGGTTCTCAATTTGACCGTATGTTTTTTTTTATATATTTCACTTTATGGTCCATTGTTGGGCACGGGTCTTTAATTAGAACGAGAGATTAAGACTGTAGTGTATCATGCTATCTTAATTAGAATTCACTGACCTCAAGAACCGTCGAGATTATCTCTCAGGCATCCAGGCTTTATCCTTCATTGGATAGTGATTTGTTACATATCAATATCAATCAAAGACTATGTCTTCTGTTCTCTCCAGTATGTTTGTAAAATAAAATCCAGCAAATTAAAATAAACAGTGAGTTATGGTCTACTTCCCATACTGTAAAATGTTGGTTTAACATAAAAAACGAATAAGGGACTTTTTATCTTGCGCATGTAAAATTATGTGGGTCTTGTAAACCATGTTGGTATGTATTCATTTAATTTTCAGTGATTTTATTAGATACCCTGCATGTTTATGTCAAAAAATAAATCAGAGTAAGATTCTTTATTGAAATAGGATGACTTCAATTGGTATAATATTTTGTACCAGTGAAGTGTGACCAAGCAAATGATTGCACGATATTATAGGTATGAGTATTTTTTACTGTTTATGGTGGTATACGAGCTACTTAAACGTAAGTGGTAACCGTCGCTTATGGACTCAACTATATCAATAGTATTGTTAAGCCGCTGTTCGCCATTTAATTTCGCAGATATGAAAAGAAAGAATAAACGGTAAAAGGCTATCTTCTACCAAAATACAACTTTGAAATTTGAATATTTTGAAATTTGAATATTTTTTGAATATTTTGTATAAGTCTTGATTGCGTAAATTAACATAGATTAGGGTAATATTGGCTAAATTATTTCTTTTAATAAAATTATTGTCACTGTCCTGTGGCTAATAATTAAAAAAGTTCTTCAAAACAAAAACACGTCACGCGTCACAAATTACCTACTTATAATAGTTAAAAAAAAATTATAAAAAACAAAACAAAGCAATGTGAACTAAACAGTAAAAAATAATTTTGAATATAGAGTCTAAAAAGAAATAATTTGTTCGCAAGACAAGAAGTTTCCGGAAAATAATTTCAAAGTAAAAAATGCGTAGAGTTACTAGAGTCCTTGATCTTATAAATATGGCAGCCATTTTTGACGTAGAGTTATTATAAACATTTAGGTAGTACTCCATGTTTTGTTACTTATAAATTATTTTTTGTGACTACTTCAGTTAAGAATAGTTAAGAGATAGACATTTTCAAGTGATGCTTGAAGACATCCTGTCTTTAAAGCATCCATCTGTGCTAGCGTGTCCCATGGTGAGAATTCCCCATATGCTGTAGCAGATACACGGATGACATTCTAATTTCATGTTGCTGCTGGTTGCCAACGATGCCGTATTAATTCCACTACACAATGTGCACAATGTGGTCAAGATGTAGTCTGCAAATGATGCGCGTCCCTCCTGGCAGAACGAATGGAGACTAAAGCTCAAAGTGGCGAAACCTTAGGCAATATTAAAGAGGCGATTTCTTTCATTAATGGATTGCACGTTGTTGTTAAACCTTGCTAATATTACAAATGTGAGAGTGAGTTTGTTTGTTTGTTATACTTTCACGCTGTAACTACTGAACCATTCATCGTGAAATTTTGCTTACATATGGTCTGAAACGCAGATAAGGCTTAATGCTTTTAATCCCAGAAAAAATGATTCTACCTGTGGGTTAGTTATTTTTTCATAAAGATAGTGTGCCATAGAATAGAGTGACGATTTTCCAGAGCACAAAATATGAAAAATAGCAAAAAATTGCCACGAGCAGGGTTTGAACCCACGTCTCTTGACTACCATTCCACATTATATGATTAGCCCCGATTTAATTGTTTTAATATATTTAAAGCTAGTTGCAAACAAAGCATGTGAGATTTTAATACATTACCACATGAAAATAACGAAATAACTACAACAGTATAATTCAATTATATTCCAAGTATGTAGGTAAATGGACATGAAGTAGGCCTCGCTGTCCTAAGACAACAAGTGACCATTTTATAGCCACGTAAGCTAGTTATTTGAGCTGCCCCATTTGGAGCGCAATGGTCACCATGATTTTGAGCATTGAAGGAATCATAATATATCCCACAAAAACTTAGAACAGATTTAAAAAACTATAATATGATTCTGAACGCAACTTCGCCTACGTGCGTTAACATATTCACGGGAACTCCTTATCGGGATAAACAATATTTATCTAGGCCATAATTTATCTGTACACGAAATTTCATACATATCAATTTAGTTATTCCGTCATTTGCAAAAAATAGTTATCCTTCGGGATCTATTATTTTTTTCGGTATAAATGTATCCTATGTATTTATTCAGTGTCTCATCTATCTATGTATTTACAAAATTTCATTCAAATCCATACAGTCGTTTAGGCGTGATTGACGATCCAAACAACTGAACATTATTATAATTCGGAACCCGGAAAAGGACCATAGGTTTACATTTTATCCCGAAAACATGGGCAGTTTTATAGAGATTTGATGATAATGAATGTGCCTTAGAGTATTTCGATCTGTATTATAGCACTTGATATGCTCAGCTACTTTAAAGTACCTACAAATTATTTGTTAATGTGGAAATAGAGAAGTTTAGTACGAGCGGGATTCCAACCTGCGTCCCTTCCAATCCGGGCAAGTCCTCTAAGCCGCTAAGCTATCGCACTGACCAACAACCATACCCAATCTTCACACCATATCTGTTTTTTCGACCGTGGGTCGTCATCGGTTTAAGTCAAGGGTCAAGGGACGCAGGTTTGAATCCCGCTCACACTAAAGTTCTATTTTTCCACATTCACTAATAATTTGTACTTTGCCATAGAGTATTTATAATATATCTACTGAAATCCACGGAGAGGAAGTTACGGCCAGAAATTAGTTTATAATATATGTAGAAGTAGGATTCCAAACAAAACGACGTGGTCTCCCTACAAGGGCCTTATTTTATATCATAACGCATGAACATCATATGTTATGGACCTAAATATTGTATGTCGAGTGTGTTAATATACCCGACACGTCCACTAAATTGGATTAACTGGATGACCCAATAAATGAGGCGTAAAGAATCCCGGAGTGGCCATAATGCGCACAGAATTGTGTAAATTACATTAGATTTAATTAATGGTTAAATTATCAGTACCAATTATACCGTGAGTGTAGGTTTAGTGTAGTACATTGGTATCTTATAACTATAGACATCTAAATATATTTCGTGTATTTGTGAAGTGAATTATTTAACGCTTTCGTAATTCTATTAGGAAATAAATATATAAATAAATAAATATATTCACGGACATTTTTCACATAACGTCCTCTGGTCCCAAACTAAGCTCAATGCTTGTGCTATGAGTACCAAATTACGAATATAATACATATATTTCTTTCTTTTTCATAAATACATACATATAATAGATAGAAAACACCCAGACATAGTACAAACATCTGTGTTCATCACCTGAGTGGGAATCGAACCCACGACCTCGTGCACGGAAGACCGACTACGCCACGAGGCGACAAATACGTTACGATGTTAGCATATTGGTATTGGTTTCTCAAAATCTACTTTCTCGGTTCAACCAGCTAAAAATCAGGAGAGCTCTACCACTAATTAAGATATGCGTAGATTGATAAATCTTTACTGAAAAACGTAAACAAAATCCTACGAACTAGTTACTATACAATGAAGTGTCTCTGACTGTCTTACCGCAATACATACAAAAACAGCCGAACGGATTTTATACGATTTTCAGCAAATACAGATGGAGAGACGCTATACGGCGGGTTTAACTTGTAGGTGAAGGCCCCACAGTATCCTGTTTGGTGCCCCGAACGACGGGGTGTGCGGTTGGGTACATTTTTCCCGCCTTAACCAAAAAAATTTGTATAATTCATTAAGATGTGTGTAAATTGACTGAAATGTAACAATGATTGTTTAAGATTTCAGAAAAATCCGTAGCAACTGAGATCTATACTGGAATGAAGTGCCCGCGGTGAGATGGTCCAATTCGTACATATTATATGAAACAATTAGCATTTTCCCGCGGCTTCGCCTTCAAAAGCTATTTCTTAGGATATATTATATCTCAGGTTCCCGATATAGTAACGAGATAAAACGTGTACCTTTTAAAGTCTAATTACCTACCAAAAAAAAGGTAATTTTTGGGTGAAGTGTCGAACAGTTAAGCAGATAAATAGACAAACATTAAAAAAAGGCATTGTTTTGTGTTCAGAGATGCTTAAAATAATAGATACAGCTTTTTTTCTCAAATATTTGCCATATAGCTTGCCTGCGACTACGTTCGTGTAAACTTCTAAATATAAATACATAAATATTCTATATTTAAAAAATGGTATTCTGCATCCATCCATCCATCCATCAGCTTTTCGAAGTCCACTGCTGGACATAGGCCTTGTTATGTGGAAATCCCTAACAATGAAATAAAAAATAAAACTTAAAATTCACAATTTAATTAAAAAAAAATTACAATATAATTAATTATTTAAAAATTTGACGATACATTAAAACAAAAGAGAGAGAGAGTGAGAGAGAGAGCGATAAGAAAGCAGGGGGTGGTTCGCAACTCAGGGGATTGTCCCCAAGACCGTCACCTACGGGTACTCAACTGCGGGGGGGAGGCTGTAACTGGGCCGAAGGGCAGGCCCTCGTCCTTCGGTGCGCGCAGATGTATGCCGGAGGGCGGGTGAAGCCGGCGCAACCGGCGCTGGAACCGCAACCCGTAGGGCAGCCGCAACCCGGTAGGTCGTAACCCGGATCTCGAGCGCAGCCAGGAACAGTACTTGGAACTTGAATTCAAAAAGATGAGAAAAAAATACTACAATGAATAGACGACGAGAGAGAGATGGCATGACGTTTAACTATAATAATTTAATAATGTTACCTAATCTATGTAATAAGTGGCTAATATAATTATGTGTCCGTTCTATAATTGATTTGTTTCTTAAGTATTGTTCCAACGAGTATACGTATGTCATATTATTATTTATTAATGTAAAATTGATATTATTTAAATCGGTATCTAGTTTATAACAATAATCTAACGTTGCAGTAACAGGATAATTCAATATAATTTCATTTAAATTTGTAAATATTAATTGTATAGTGTTAATAATGTGTTGCATGTTGTATAAAAAAATGGTTAGCTATTTAGGGCCTATGCACACCGCTAATACAAGCTGAGTGGTTAGATTTATAATCTACAGGTTTCTCTAGAATCGATGGTAGCGTGTCTACTAGTAATATAAGATTTTTTCTTATAAAAAAATCTTTACATATAAGTTTATCACATATATTTTTTTACCGGTTGCTAGCATTTACGCGTTAATGTTATGTGCATAATTATATTTTTATTTTCCTGCACGAATATATTATACGAATATAATACATTGATTTTAGGAACTGTCTACAGTACAGCTCCGTGAATTAATAATGACTATTTTGTTTGTACTCGAAACAAACTAAAACATAATTACGAGTATATATTGTGAAAAGTTAACATGGCGGAATGCGTATGTGACCCTTACAGTTGAGCATACGAGGTTTCTATACATTATTTAGTAGTTTTGAAGGGACGGAAGGAATTTTGTAATTTTAGAGTGCCTGTAGAGACTAATAATTTAATTTACGATACCACTATAACAGTAGTCACCATTATAATTTGAAATTGGCTGGAATGCTAGATTGTGTAATAGGTATGTCTTGGTAGCTCTTGGTCCCTAGCCTAGGCGACTAGGCTACATAGGTACGCTAAACATAAACCTTATATTACGGGGAGGGGACCTCTCGCTGCCGAGCGTCCTCAGAGCGATGTTTGGCAGTGACAGGAATTGGGTCGCGGTCGCTGCCTTCTGTGAGGAGGTAATCTCGCAGGAGGAGACGGCGGAGAGGGCCAGAGAGGTAAATCCGCTCGCTGGCCCGAAACGTCGCCAGTGACTGGGGCGGCGCAGGCGCGAGTGATGATGCCGCCCCAACTGAGGCTGCAGGTAGATGGACCGGGGAACATTCACCACCCGTAATGCCTCCCGCGAAGGTGACCACTTAAGTAATGTCTACCAGTTCCAGTGATCGTCCAGTACAGGCGGAGAGATGGCATACGGCAGGTTTCTTTAGTGGGTGAGGGCCCCATACTACCCTGTTCGTTGCCTCGAACGCCGGGGTTTGTGGTTAGGCACATTTTTTCCCGCCTTAACAAAGGTCATTTTATACAGTTATTACCGTTTATGACACTGATGTTACGAAACTTGAGTGGGAGGGAGTGGCTGTTCCAAATAGCCGCTTTATAACGTACTCGAATTATTGCACTTACAATAAGGGTAGGATAGTTGCATAGTTAGTATGGAATCATAAGCAAATATAGAATTGCATTTGGATAGTATTCGGATTTGTATCGTATATATCCGATCCGTACAAATAAATAAAATTGAAGTGTCTGTATGTAATGTTTAAATAACGTTGCCATTAAAAATATAAAACAATTTTTTAAGTTATTTTCTGTCACTTTGTTCCTAAAAATCTCCAGAACGGCTGGACCGATTTGACCGGGACTGTCACTGGCACAGAGATGTTGTAAGAAGTAACTTAGGCTACTTTAATTTTGGAAAAATAATTAAGTTTCTGCACATAAAATAACTAAATTCCACGCGGACGAAGTCTCAGCTAACAGTTAGTTAGACAATAAAATTGTCGTTTTCGTAACTCCATGCCGCTTCGTTTTAAATTGAATGCGTTCGTTAATAGATAAGTCGTTAGTATAATTTGGCTAGATTAAATAATGCGTTACCGAAATTCGATCATTGTCGGTGTTCAATCCATTAGCAAGACTGTCCATAGGTAATGAGGATGTGTTTCTTGTGCCACAGTCTAGGAATTGATCGCAATTGCTTTCTGGTCAAGTGTGAGCTGTACTTACTGTGATGCTAGTAATAAAAAAAAAAAAAGATTCTAGTATAACTTTTTTGAAGTGGTAGTTCGATAATTGGTACCAATGATTCATTGCGGGAGGAATGACGGTAGTTCAACAGATATATTGAAACTATACCAACAAAACTAGATTTAGTCTGTGTTATATGTGGTGGCGAAATTATAGAAGTTATCTATATTGTGTTTGCATTTACCGCTGAACGGTTATTTTACACTAGATTCCGTCCGCGGTTTCGTCTGCGTGTACTTTAGCATATAAATACTTCACTTTACGCCACTTTATCAAGATCTTTTCCAAAAATTGCTATCCAACAGGAACTATTGTTTATTTCCAGGGTAAAAAGTATGTCCTTCCGCGATCCAGAAATTTCATGATGATCGGTTTAGTAGTTACGCCGTGAAATAGTAGCTTTTCTTTTTTTTTGTTTGTTAAGGCGTGAAATTGTACCTAACAAACAAAAGCTCGTTTTTTTTAATTGCATGTAATGGCATACGTGCCACGGCCCATCTGATGGTAATGGAAACCGTCGCTCATGGGCTCCACTATACTGAGAGTATTGTCAAACCGCTGCTCACCATTTCATTTCATCGATATGAAATGAAAGAATAAACGGCTAGCTCCTGCTACAGCCAAAACGCAACGATGAGCTTCATGGCCGGTCACACGGGAGATGGTGGTACCAACTCGCTCGGGTCCGACACCAAGTGAGTACTCCCACTTGGTACCCAGCCCTACCACCAGTCATGCAATGGATGATAATTGCTTACTTCCCTTAGTCGCCTCATACGACACCCGTGGGAAGAATGGGGTGGTAACACTTGTATTCTTAGTCCATCACCACACGGGCAAATTGGTTTTTAGGTCATATCTGAGGTTCCGAAGGAATAAAACGTGTATTTATTAGACTTAAAAACCTATCAAAATCAAAAAGTTAGTTTCATGAAAATCCGTTCAATAATGTTTGTGTGATGTAGGTACGAAAAAACAAACAGACAGAAACTCTTAAATATGTTTTTTTTTCAAAGACACCTACATAAATTAATGCAGTAATTTTCACTCAAATATCTTCAATGTTTATCCACTCTGGCATGATAGCAAGCGAGTGTTCCCACGTTTGTAATTGGTAGGCACACACAAAGCATTAGGTATCAGTTGGTCCTAATATATGACTTATAATATAAGTGTCACCATCCCATTATTTACTGCGGTTGTCGTATGAGGTGACTGAGGAATTATATAATTATCACCTTATAATATTTCCATCCATCCATCGTGCTGGACATAGGCCTCCCCAAGAGAACGCCACAACGAGCGGTCCCGTCATGGGGGATAATACCGTAATCGCCACGCTTGGCAGGCGGATTGGCGATCGTAGTGGACCCCCCCACACATAATATTTATCACCATATAATTATCCAGCCTTGTGGGCCCCTTGTCCAATTGTCCCTCCCCTCTCCACCCATGGGAGTCATAAGAGCCGACTGAGGGAATACCGGGGGAGTGGGCAGAAGCACTCCCTCGAGTATTAACAACATCCACTGCGATCGCCAACCCGCTTGCCAAGCGTGGCGATTACGGCACTATCCCCCATATGAGTGAAACACATGTTGTGGCGTTCTCTTGGGGAGGCCTATGTCCAGCAGAGGACTTCGAAAGGCTGATGGATGGATGCATATAATTATCATCCTATATATAATTATCACCCTATTCTGGTGGTAGGGTTGGATTCCAAGTTGGAGCTCACTTGCTATCAGGCCCGACTGGGTCCGTACCACCATCTCCCTTGGAGCACCTCGATGTGTTTTGGTTGCAGCAGAAGATAATAATTCATATTTTAATTTCTCATCTATAAAATGGCAGCTTGACAGTATTTGGCGGTTATTGCTTACCATTAGGGGGGCCGAGGCTCATCAGCCACCATCAGCAATAAAAATACTATCTAAACTACCATCAGCAATATATTGCCGTACTCGAAGTGGTTTAATGATTATTTATCACGTTCATTAGTGTGATAGCCCGATCCTATCTCCAATAGCGAGCGTATTAACTGATATTTACTGTATACATCTTGGCTGAGCTCATGGTACCGCTGTGACCGTAAAGTATCCTCCCCATAATTATTTATTACGCTGGATGCATGTGGTAAAGGACTGCCCGTTGTGGCTCTCACTTGGGGAGGCATTGGAAGAGAATGGGTGGAAGGATGCATGGTTTGTTGAAGGAAGAGTAAAACAAAAAATGGCGATTGTAATGTATCATTTAATTTCATAAGTACTCGTATGTTAGCATAACCGGATACTTAAATCTAAATATTATGACTATTAATCTACGGTTATTTTAACACATACAGACAAAATTGTAGATACAATAAAGACAAACACTGTAAAATATTTACATTTGATATTAATTAACATATCTTGGAATAATAGGCTTGATGACAGTAATCAAGTATCGCCAAAATATTGAAGTGATCTAATGAAATAGGATTCAAAGAAGGGGGAAATAGGATACGAAAAATATATTCATTCTTATTTTAATGATGAGATTAATAATATATTTGATAAAATAAACCTACAAAATACAACAATCCGCCATGATAGCTTAAACACCAATCAGAGCAAATGACGTCACGCCTTGGTAAGCGTTATTAGTTGTGTTCCGATATAGACTGCGAGCATTGTCCAGTGCTCATACTGGAGAAAAATCGTTCCGATATAGACTGACAGTATGTATGCCGAAATATTCTAGGGAAATATATGTATGGCGCCAGAAATCCTCACCATTTTTGTACTGTGAACACTGGGGATTCCGAGGTAAGGTGCTCTCAGTGGTTTGATCACGTGATTAGCAGCGACCAGACATTAATAATAATTAATGTTATTAGTAATCTGGTACCCATAGCACAAGCGTTAAGCTTAATTTGCGACCAGAGGACGTTGTGTGAAAATGTTCGTGACTATTTAATTATTTATTTTACTATTTGCGCTATTGAAAATTATTATTATTATTGAATATTGTTATTCAAAGATAAAAACATGAGAAACATGGAAAATGTAAAGAAATTGTGTTCATTGCAGTGTGAAACCAATATTTTGTATGAAATGAAAGTAACGACAGATCAGTATACCTACTGTACTGCATTCCGTTATAAACAGTAATCAGTATAGCTAACTATAAAGGAACGACTTTGCAGTACAAATACTAAATTGAAGACACCTTACAGTGCTCGCAGTGTATATCGGAACACACCCATTTTGTAATGTCTTACATTCTTTTGATTCTAATGTTTACTGTTGCCGTACTGAGGCATGACGTCATGACAAATAGCGTGCGTTTTGATGTGTTTGAAATTTAAAATTTAAATTTCATTTTATTGCATAAAAAACGATTATGTTTACAGATATATGATATATTTTTCAGTTATTAGATACTTTTGAATATCATAGAAAAGATTTTGAAAAGCAGTCATCATGCCTATTATGCAGTATTTTATTGAATTTAGAATTAAGGTTGATATTTTATATAGGCTGAAGAGGCTGCCTTCTTGTTTTGCATAAAACAAATATAAACTCAATAAAATTTCTGCATAGGCAATTTTACTAAGAACGAAACCAAGTTTACATTAACAAAAACCTCACCAATTTATTCTTTATATAGATAATTTCAAATGGTGAAAATAAAGATATTGTGTCACATTATAAGAATCTTAAAACATAATAACTCAATTATTTGAACATTGAATAGACAGACATCCAATAAATATAAGAACTCGTAGATCAAAGACAGGTCATGTGTTCAAATGCTATTATTGTGATATTTTTAATTTTTTTTTTCAGAAAGAACGTTTATATAGATATATTTAATTCCATAAACAGGTGGTTAGTGGGATCAGACAGTCTTAGTGGAATGGTGGCTAGAGATCAATAAGAATATTTTAAATTTAACATTCTGTAATATTTTAATTAATTGTTAACAATGATTTTTCTTAGTTGAGGCAAAAAATGCAGATATAGCGCTGAGGAAAAATGTACATAATATGTAGTTTTTGATACACGAGATCAATTTTAAATAATATGTACCTATACAACTAATACAGTGAACTATTTTATGAATTATGATTAGGAGACATTGTCCAATATGTCAATAAACTTCAATAATTTGATGTAAATTTTTCTTTAATTGAAATAAATGTTAAGACTAATTCCTAAACTGAAGAAGAGACACATACTTCAATCAGTAAGTATAAAAAAGCATGAACACATTTATATACCTACTAATTAAAATATGACAACATAAAAATATGGTATTTTTAATAACGTTTAAAAAGAAACCTTTATCGAACTTAGAGTATTTATTTTGGAGAATGCGTGTGTAGATGATTTACAAACGATAATCTTCCAATGATTAATGAATTATAATTAGCCGAATATTCATTTGACAGGATCAAAGGTCGTTCACACAAATATTTGTCAGTAAACTCACACATAACAATACATTGCTAAAATGATTTCAGGCAAAGATACACCACTTAAATCTAAATTTAGAAGCTGGTTTTGTTGTTGAGCCTTTTTGTATGGAAATCGCTGGTCGTGGTGAGTATGTGTGATATGTGTATCTGTGTGCATGCGCGTCGGACGTCTACCGGCCAAGTCCTGTCCACAGCAGACCCGGGTCGTGATGATTGGCGCCAGGGTACCCACCGTCCGCCTCCACGAGAGATCTGCGGTTGTAAGATCTACGTACAACGATATTTAACGCTATAATATGTTATTATGATTCTTATATATTTAACTTATAATAATATATAATGCTAATAATATTTAAAATGAACAATAAATTTAATATTAACAAAAAATAATATAATAGCAATAAACAATAGAAATAATCACCTAACATAACATGTGTTTTGCTCATATGGGGGATAGTGCCGTAATCGCCACGCTGGCAGGCGGGTTGGCGAACGCAGTGGATGTTGTTAATACTCGAGGGAGTGCTGCTGCCCACTCCCCCGATATTCCCTCAATCGGCTCTTACGACTCCCATGGGTGGAGAGGGGTGGGACAATTCTAAAGCCGGCCCCACACGGCAGAGAGAGAGTTTAATAGAAGCTTCATATTCATTTATTTTCGCATACCACAATGTATGTCGTAGGTGGTAACATCAAAATAAAAGAGTAACATTTATGGACTCTGTTGGGCACAGCGAAATATAGAAAAGAGGATGACGTAAAAGGTATGTTTGGTAATTATTTGTATTGTTTATATTATTTATTGTTAATATTGAATTTATTTTTTATTTTAAATATTATTAATATTAATATTCAGTTTTTCCAAAATTTTACTTTTCTATCTAGTCTATTTATGCAGTTTTTTTCAGGTTGACATGAATCAGTTGTATATTTGTCAATCTGGCTTTAAGAGCTGTTTGTTTACTGGATCTACCTCCTCATCTCCTGTATAACACCTTTCTTCTCCACCTAACTATTCTGTGAGGCAACAAAGATTTATGTCTCTGGTGTTGCTACCGTCTAAAGTCGGCGGTAACCGCTTATCATCAGGAGGGTATGTTTGCCACCACCGTAGTGTAAAAATTGTTGTGATATACAAAAATGGTAACTCGTAAAATGGCTGTAATTTTACAGATAACATTGGAAATTCTAGTACAAAAAAATAATGTGCTATTTCTTATCATGAAAAAACATACATATTTGTGTTAAGTACTATACAATTATTGGAATATTTAACGTTAATATCTAAAGAACATATATTTTGTTAAATATTTTCATGTAAGTATATTTTAAGAATTAGAAAACAAAAATAAATATGTAAAGAAATATATATCTAAAATTTTACAGTCTATAGGTAAATATAGCATTTTAAAGTTTGAATTAAACAGGATGTTCTAGAATATAGCAAAAATACTACATAATGTGTGGGGCCGGCTTAGCCGTGTGGAGCCGGCTTTAGAATTGTCCCACCACTCTCTACCCACGGGAGTCGTAAGAGCCGACTGAGGGAATACCGGAGGAGTGGGCAGCAGCACTCCCTCGAGTATTAACAACAACCACTGCGATCGCCAACCCACCTGCCAAGCGTGGCGATTACGGCACTATCCCCCATTCTTTGGGAGGCCTATGTCCAGCAGTGGACGTTAAAAGGCTGATGGATGGATGGATGGATACTACATAATATATTCTTATTTGAAATACGTTTGCATAAAATGATAGTAGTCATTTCCTAAGTTTATAATGTTGCGTTAATCGTGGGTCTATCTTTGTACTGGCAACACTATTTTTATTTTAGTTATACGGAATAAGTAGACTTCAAAATGTTAGCCGCATAACCGAGCACAAAGGCGCACGCTACAATCCCGATCATAGCTAGATCCCTGCCTAGGACAACTAAACTAACCAACATGATTGTCCTACGAATATTTAGATATTTTTATATATATTTTTAGCATTTTACATGCTTAGCACTATAGATTAAACACAAAGTGAAAAATGTGAAATCGAAAATAACAGTCACGATCAGGATTTGAACCTGCATCTCCTGGATACCGTCCAGATGCTATGCCAATTCAGCCATCGTGACAATTGCTCCTGACTGCTAATTTCGATAACACATTCATACTTAACGTCTTTGGGTGACGTCTGCGCCATCTGTCGGAAGTATTTTCATACATTATACCAACCAGGTAAACTTAATTTTACAATTAAGATTTTACCTAATAATGACGCAAACCCTCTAAATATTTAGATATTTTTATATATATTTTTAGTATTTTACATGTTTAGCACTATATATTAAATACAAAGTGAAAAATGTGAAATCGAAAATAACAGTCACGAGCAGGATTTAAAACCGACAGATAGCGCAGGCGTCACCCAAAGACGTTAAGTATGAATGTGTTATCGAAATTAGCAGTCAGGAGCAATTGTCACGATGGCTGAATTGGCAAAGCATCTGGACGGTATCCAGGAGATGCAGGTTCAAATTCTGTTCGTGACTGTTATTTTCGATTTCACAATTTTCACTTTGTGTTTAATGTATGCCCTACGAACTTAAAAAACTGATGTGAATATTTCACAATAAAAGTACTAAGAACCAAATGACAAAACTTGTATTTAAATTAATAAAACGTGGAAAACAACTACCTATTTACATTACAATACTATTGTAAAGATTTGCCGTGTTCGGCGACGTGGGCAAATTTAGTTGCACACGTTTTGTGACGTCACCCTCATACCAGTAACATACCATATCATGACCGACCAATAATATAACCAAGTAATAGCGGAAAAACGATAGCTTTATTCGAATATTAAAAAAAGGAGAAATTGTCCCACCTGATGTTGCCAGTAGGTCGGAGTGGTCGCAAAGCATACAACTTCCTTGGTCCACTGCCACCGCCGCCATTATCTGAGGAATACACGATCGATTGTATTCTAAAAAAAAAGACTATGTAAAAATATTCTATACAGCATATATACAGCGTGTAAATGGCATCGTAACGATAATTGATACCATGGGTTTCATCGGTCTTTTCATGAAAATTGCAATTTCTTTAATTTATATAAATTGAATGCGAGATAAAATCGGTTTTAGACGTGTTCTTAAGACCATCGAATGATAGTGGCTAAAAACCTGCTAACTTTGTAACCTGTCGTTGTCAACGAAAATGTTATGGGGCATATTAATATTGTTATTTGGTGACATATTGTTTGCACACAACTCCGTGCAGTATGATGTCATTGATTCATCACGATATCGCCGAAACCATATTCCGATTGACTTGAAATTTTGCATGAACGCTCCTATCGCTCCGTAGACGCTCGCTAAGAAAGGATTTTACGAAACTCCTATCCAAAATATAGATTGCACGCCTCATAAGCGAAGCGTTGAGGTGGGTATTGCTCTCGTTTCATGCAGAACAACAGATTTTTCAAACTTAAAATGTCTCTATTTATCATATATTGCACTTGTAAAATAATATAATTATACACACACATATCAAGAAAAAACACTATTTTTAACACTCATGATATTTTTGATGCCATTTTTGTTATTTAAACTAGTTATAAAAGTGTTTAAAAAAGTTCTGTCTTGGACGTCCGTTTGTTGTAGGTAATGTATGTTAACACGATAACGACCGAAATACTTTACTAATCGAGTATTTTTTTTCTTTTACAATTCAGCACAACTACGAATAGAACCCTATCACTTTTCACGGTCTAATTCGATGTGGTTTAATTGTTATTAAATAAACAAAAAAATAGTGTAAATTTACGCTCGATTCGACACTAAAACCAGCGCTATGGCTACCCTTATTTCGTGAGAACTATTTCTATAGACCAATATAGAAGTAATTCTTAAAATTAGCGCTAGATGGCTGGCTAATTTTCTTATTTTTCACTTTGTATTTAATATATAGTGCTAAGCATGTAAAATGCTAAAAATATATATAAAAATATCTAAATATTTAGAGGGTTTGCGTCATTATTAGGTAAAATCTTAATTGTAAAATTAAGTTTACCTGGTTGGTATAACGTATGAAAATACTTCCGACAGATGGCGCAGACGTCACCCAAAGACGTTAAGTATGAATGTGTTATCGAAATTAGCAGTTTAATTAGCATTATTATCTTATTTTAATAGACATGACAACTCAAGTACTTTTTGAAATTAGCCCTATCTATGTGATTTATTGATAACTACTTAGTAAGACCAATACAATATTAGTTACTTATCAAATAATAAATTTTATTGTGAAAAATGAAGATTATGAGGCGTGCACTTTTGGATTTTCCAAAGTATTTTTATTTGCTATCGTATTCAGACTTCTACACTCATTATCACAACAACACATGTCAACCGTTGCTATGGTAACCATTGATGTGGTTATTAAAGTACAATAACATCATGCTAAAAGTTGGTTTTTAACAAAATTATTTTAGTTATGTTTATGAGTTAAAGAGTATTTGGCATTACTTTAATAGTATTTTTAAAGACTTATACCTATATACAGATTACAAATTATTTGTGAATGTGGAAAAAGAGAACTTTAGTACGAGTGGGATTCGAAATGCATCCCTTCCAATCCGGAGAAGTGCTCTAAGTCGCTTAGCTATCGCACTGACCAACGACCATACTCAATCTCCACATCATGTCTTTACGACCCACGCCACCTATCGGATGCAACGTATTTTGATTAGATCCGAGACGTTCTTAAGGAAGGCCAGGTTAAGAGTACTCGAAACCATTAAAGGGCTGATGAAAGTAGATGAAGCGAAAGATGTGTGTAACAAGTGGAGAGAAGTGGTCACTGCCTACCCCTACGGGAAAAAGGTGTGACAATATGCTACTCTTACTCTTGCTCACCCGGCGAACTTTGTATCGCCATTTTTTTTTTTTTTCGTGAATATTTTGCAGGCCGTGTGGGTCCGGCTTAAGAATTGTCCCACCCCTCTCTACCCACGGGAGTCGTAAGAGCAGACTGAGGGAATACCGGAGAAGTGGACAGCAGCACTCTCGAGTATTAACAACATCCACTGCGATCGCCAACCCACCTGCCAAGCGTGGCGATTACGGCATTATGCCCCATGACGGGACCGCTCGTTGTGGCGTTTTCTTGGGGAGGCCTATGTCCAGCAGTGGACGTTGAAAGGCTGATGGATGGATGGATGGAATATTTTGCAATGAAAAATTATTAAAGTACTAATATCGCTATTAAAACATAGGGGTTGGCTGGCAGTAGAAGGGTGAAAATTTAGGGTTGTATGTATTTTTTAATGCCGAAATAAAAAAAGTGTCCATAAACTAAAAATATTTTCCACCCTTATCACTTAGGGGTATGAAAAATTGTTTACATTCTATTCCCAGACCTACTGAATATACATACAAAATTTCATAAGAATCAGTCAAGCCGTTTCGGAGGAGTATGGCGACAAACACTGTGACACGAGAATTTTATATATTAGATAACAATTTTCTGCATGCGTGAGCTTAATGACACTATTCATAAAGAACGAGTGAAAAAGAGACAGTCAATGAGTTTTTCAAAAGAGATTTTGGTATTATTAGGCACATTGATACGTTGCGGAAAACAATACTAAACGAAATGGAAACGGATGGGCGGAAAACGGATTGTCAGTAGCCGCCCGGAGTTCTAACTCTGTTTTATATAAACCATAATTGCGAATATAATGAAAACCCGCACCTAACGATTGAAGTGACATACATTCAGCCTTTCAGTGCCCCCTGTTGGACACAGGGCTTAACAAGGAACCGGCAGTCAGATTTTGATACTTTATACTAATCAACTATTAACTCAATTTTCTATCCTTTTCTTTTTTTTTGTTAAGGCAGGAAAATATGTGCCTAACCGCACACTTTCGTTCGGGGCAACGAACAGGTTAGTGTGGGCCCTCACCCACTAAATAAACCCGCCGTGTGCCGTCTCTCCGCCTTTGTTGGCGGGACACTGGAACCATATTACATTCCTTCAGTGGTACAGGGTATACCCTAATACTAGTGTAGCTTACTATAATATACATTACTTACACATTTATATGACTATAATACTAATGGCCATTTTCTGAGGTATATATTTAACAGCAGTTTATCTGTCTGACAGGGCTATCGGTTCGATAACTCATGTAAATGCGTTTCTGACTGTCGCGTCCTGAGTTACACTCGGTTTAAAGTAACGTTAATTTAACTGACAATCATATGCCGTTTATTGGTTCCATAATAATATTTGAAATCTCACTCTTAAACAAAATATAGTTTTAGCTTATTGCGTGTTAATTTTAACCCCCGACGCAAAAAGTGGGGTGTTATAAGTTTGACGTCGATGTCTGTGTGTGTGTGGCATCATAGCTCTCAAACGGATGGACCGATTTTGATGCGGTTTGTTTTCATTTGAAAGCCAGTTTCCTTGCGGTGGTTCTTAGCTATTTTTGGTTAATATCAGTCCAGCAGTGTAAGAGTATCAGGTCTTTTCCAAAATGATTTCATTGTTATTGCGGGCAATTTTTTTTGATAAGTAAGTTGCTAGTGAAAGACCAAACACGACGTGACCATGATATATACGTATAAGATAAAAACGCTATGAACATGAACTATAAACAGACAAAATTAAAGGTCGTTTCCTGTTGCATTTAGATCGACTTCGGCATCAATTATTGTCAGTTCCTGCGCACAATTTTTCCCGCTTCCCTTATTCAAGAGAACTGACTTTGAGGAAACAGCTTCAAGTGCCATCTAATTGAGACACACCTAGCGTAGAGTTCAATGATAAGTGAGGTCATTGTGATCGGCCGAGGAATCTCGATGTTGTTTTGAGCATTTGTGTACATTTGTATTCATGTGCTTGTTATATTTTATTTGCGGAATTGTTTTGATGTTATGAATATATCAAAGGGCAAAATATTTTTTTATGTTAATTGTTTGTATACCTACTGGTATATATGTCTGTGTTGTAGTATTTTGAGTTAGGTCAAAAATCGCACTTCTTGTCGTACGCCTGATTTTTCTTAGGTCTATCGCACTTCTCAAAGTGGGGTACGCAAACCCCTAGGGGTTCGCCATTCGACGGTAGGGGGTTTGCAACAAGATTTACGTAATGGTGGCTCTCCGACGAACTGAAAAGGTATTTTCCAGATATCTATAGTATAAAGTTGTAACAGAGCTGTGTCTGTACATTCAAGATATTTGAGAAAAACTACTAAACGGATTTTGATGCAACTTTTTTTGTTTGATAGCTCTTGATTAGACTTAACAACTGGTATACATTTTAAACCCTACTATATCGGGAACCTGAGATGTAACCAAAAAACTAGCTTTTGGCTGCGGCGGAGCCGCGGGCAAAGGCTAGTTGATAATACTAAAGATGGCTAGATTCGTAACCCATTTGTGGTCACGAACGAGAGCATAAATGAGTACTAAGCAACAGGAGTCGTTAATAGAAATGTCCGTAGATGAAACTCTCCAAGCTGATTTAAAAAGGATGTCATTGATAGATTTTTGGGCTGCTAGACAGGAACAGTATCCCGAACTCTCACGCAAAGCGGTGAATTACCTTTTACCCTTTGCTAGAACATACTTATGTGAGAGTGGGGTTTCACACCTCATGATAAAAACGAAATACAGAAATCGACTTGATGCCGAGTTAGAATTAAGGTTAAAATTTTCCAAAATTACTACTCAAATAGACTCAATTTACGATAAGAAACAAGCCCACCCATCACATTAATATTGTAAAGATTTTTCTTTTGGCACTGTATTTGTTCCATATATCCATTAGCCTTCAACGTCCACTGCTGGACATAGACCTCCCCAAGAGAACAACGCTACAACGAGCGGTTCTGTGCCGACCGCATCCAACGGCTCCCCGCAGCTTTTACCAGATCTTCCGTCCATCTGGTGGGGGGCCGTCCTACGCTGCGCCGTCCGATACGTGGTCGCCACTCGAGAACCTTTCTTCCCCAACGGTTGTCGATTCGTCGAGCAATGTGGCCTGCCCATTGCCACTTCCGCATGGCAACCCGACGGGCTATGTCGGTCACTCTCCTTCTCCTACGGATCTCCGTATTACGAATTAAATCAAGTAGGGAAATACCAAGCATAGCCCGCTCCATGGCCCGCTGAGCGTCTTTGAGCCTTGATACGAGGCCAACATTCAGAGACCACGTCTCTGTTCCATATGTCATCGCTGGTAACACACACTGGTCGTAGACCTTCGTTTTTAGACACTGCGGAATATTGCATGAGAAGATCTTCCTTAGCTTTTCGAATGCTGCCCAGCCGAGTTTGATCCGTCAATTGAACTCTTTCTCGAGGTAGCTGTATTTGTTTATTAAAATAAAAACCTTATTTTCTTCAACAGTCAATTTTATTATTTACTTTCATTTGGGTTAAATTGTTAACTATGGGGTTCACTGTCATCTGCAAACTTGAACAGGGGATTGTGGAGCCAAAAGTTTGAGAAACCCTAGTCTATCGGAATGGCGTCCCATTGGACTAAAAGAGTGAGGGAACAGGAGTGCAAAGTTTTTAAACAAATATGTTGTGCAGTTGCATTTACGAAGCTGCCTTCGAATAAAAATGTTTAAAATTATTTTTGTGTTCATATTTGATTTTCTTAAATCATTATCATTATTATTATGTTCTTACATAAAAATAATTTTAAAGTTTTTCTATGGATGAAGCAGGAAATACTTAAATACGGTATCTACCGAAAACAAGAGACCGCTATTATTTCGCCATTAGTTTAATTTTGCATACTCATATCTAATTTCTGAAGGTCACAGATTAAACAATATTTGTGGTTTAATAAAAAAAATGCGTGGATTACAAAACGATTGAGACATTTGTTTTCAAAGCTATCAAATGAAAATTAGGTCTTTCTATTTTTAAAGACTATCATGAATCGTGCCGAGTTAAATGTGTCTTCATTTGCGTTAGATATATAAAATAATCTGAATTTCAAGACTTTCGATATTGTTAATTCTTGAACCTGCATCTCCTGGATACCGTCCAGATGCTCCAGGAGATGCAGGTTCAAATCCTGCTCGTGACTGTTATTTTCGATTTCACATTTTCACACTTTGTGTTAATTTATATGGCTAAGCATGTCAAATGCTAAAAAAATATATAAAAATGTCAAAATATTTATTACATTTTATCCCAATCCTATGTTAAGAAAATCTGGTATAAAGATAAAGAAAAACCTAGGTACACAAAGCTTTTTTCTACCAAAAAGGAGTTCCAGCGGGATACGCGTAAACGACTTAATGGATTTGACTTTTTTTGACCATGCAGATGAAGATGCTATCAGGAAATAGTTATAAAACACACACCTTCTGTCAGACCCTCTGTCATAGAAATAATCTCTACACAAAAATAGCCATGTTACAGGATTTTCTTAATTTTTCCGGGAAGCCTATATGCTTCTCTGTAATTCGGACTATATGTATGCCAAATATAGTGATAGCCGGCTTAGTACTCGTAGTTACAACGTCAAGATGTAACAAACAAACTTACATTCACATTTATAATATTAGAAAGGATAAGAAAGTAGGGATGTGTAGTATTTGTATGAATTTTACTAGTTATTACTATTTGCATTAGCAGTGATAGTCTAGCGGTAAAACCAAAGACTGCAAAGACAGTGGTATCAAGATCGATCCCGAGTCCAAGGTCCAGACCTCGTACACACATCTAACGTTTCGAGATTTTATAAAATTATTTGTTTACAATTTATCACTGCTTGGGGAAGGACAAACATCGTCAGGAAACCATGCCTGATAGATTTTCTCAATGGGTTGTTAAGTCTGCCAATCCGCATTGGGGCGACATGGTGGACTATGGCCGAATCCCTCTCACCACGAGAGGCCGGTGCCCAATAGTGGGGGAAAAAAAACTATATGGATCTCTGTAAAATCGGTTTACGGACGATAATTTTACGTGATAACGTCATATATGTTTTCTGAGTTTCACAAACAATGCATCGGTCGCCATACATCTTTCGGAACGTGAAATTTTTTTGTGCGTGCAGCCACTATCAAAAATTGCTGTTATTTCTCCCGCTGACATACACATTTTCTATAGGCTAAAGCTAGTTTAGATGGGCTCAAACTTTTTTTGGCAACGGAATACTATATATAAATGAAACTTGATGAAAATGAAAATGAAAAAATTTAAATTAAAAATGTTTATTATCAGCATTACTTAAAATTATGCAAATTTATTAGTGGTCCTCACACTAGGCAAGCCTGTATCGCGAGGATCCAACACTAAAATGTTATACCAGTGATAACATTTGAATTCTACAATAGTGTTTTATAATTGGACTTATTTTCTGAAATCCAAGAATAATAACAACAAAAATAAACAAAATAAACTAGAACCTTAGAGCATATAAACTACAACTTTATAACATAATTTTAACTAAATCTTCCGTCTCATCGTAATTAAGCGAAAACAACCATTTAGTGATCAGTCATTTGGCTTCATAAACGGATGCATCTTTGATGAAGCAGTTCTTAACTACGGCATTGTATATATGAGTCTGTATAAACTGACCAAACCACCGTGCAAAGGTGGTATGCACTTGTGGAATAGGTAAGCGGTAAACCCTACGTTTAACTAATGAATCATACTCAACAGAGGCTAATGTATTTTTATGAACCAAAAGTGAAGTTTTTAATATAAATAGTTGCCTTACGCTCAACACTCCACTGTCCTCGTACACTTTTAAAGTTGGGTAACTAAATGGTTTCTTCATCATCACTTTCAAGACAGAACGTTGTGCTCTCTCAACTTCGATAAGAAAAGTCTTTGGCGCACTGCCCCAGCAAGTTATGCAGTACGTAATGAGAGACTGACATAATGCGACATATATAGTCATCAGTGTCTGTGGGCATGCCACATCGCGTAAATTCCTTACAGCACCAATGACCTTTCTTACCCGAGCGGAAAGGGCGTTTATATGCCTATTAAAACTTAATTTATCATCCAGAGTTATACCCAGATATTAAATAGACTCTGTTCTTTTAAGTGATTCACAGTCGCATGATATAGCGTTACAATTGGATGAGTGTATTTTGACGTCAGTTTTAAGGGTTGGAGCCGAAACAGCTGTTTTGTAAAAGCACAAGTAAACAGTTTTATTAATATTTAGTGTTAAAAGATTATTCTGTAGCCAGCTTGAAACGCAATGCATCCCCCGTTCAACACAGGAAAACACCTCGGATCAGGTCGAACAGTAAAAAATAATCACCGTGTCATCGGCATAACATATAATGTCGGCATTTTTAATTGGCAGGTTATGAATATCGTTTATGTACAAAGTGAAGAGAGTGGGTTCCAAAATACTTCCCTGTGGAACACCAAAGGAAATGTCCTGTGAGCCACTCCGCAACTGGTAAATATTTACACACTGCCTCCGATCTGTAAGATAACTCTCAAACCGGTCACAAGCTAAGCCCCTAATACCTATATTATTTAGTTTTTTTAGTAGTATAGGAACGGAGACAGTGTCGAAAGCCCTGGCTAAGTCTAAGAATACTCCGACGGAACTGTAATTGATGTCAAGATGTAAAGCTACTTTTGTTGTTAGGAGTGATATTGCTGCCCGAATACTTGACATTACTAGTGGAGAGTCTTGCTAATCCCAGCAAGAATGGGCCGGCTCGATCGGGGATGTGTTTATTAAACTTTCTATGGCGTCTATAGGCTTGTTTGCCACCTACGTAGTGTAAAAATACATTATCATTTATTTAATGTGAGGTATGACATTGTACGTACTCATTTAGATATGTTCTATGTTTTTTTAGTGGAATATCACTAGATATATTTAGTTTTACTCTCAGAGGTTATGCGGAGGCACACACGAGCACACTTTAACTATGGCTGCTATAGACGGGTTGCCCATGATGAGTCATTAATGTCCATCCATAAATAGAAGGGTAAGTTAGAAATAACTTTAATAAATAGTTCCTTATTAGTGCCGTGTTCAATATCACTTCTCTCTTAGATATGTAAACTCATTGCGGAGTCTGTAACGAAAATTGGAAACTCTTGGCATAGATCACTTTATAGTTCTCTAAGTAACTGAAGTATTTTGATATATTTATATATTGTTTAAGTATTTGACTCGCACTTTGTGTGTATTTATATAATATGACTTATGTAATTAATCATGTTGTTAAGCAGAGCAAAGGATTGTCGACTTTTGTTAAAATAGTGTATATTTTATAAAATTATACGGCTGCAACGGATATATTATTAAATTATTGGCTGATTTTACAATCCGATGAAACCTATGAAAGTTAAAAAAAAGTTAGCAAGAAATTAATCCGAGCGATAGAAAATTTTAAAAAGGGGTAAAACTCTTTGAAATAAATACTGAGGTATATTACGACCTACTTCGGGTATTAAGCAATTTTTTTTGGTGATATCTCATCCTTATTATAATAATTATTAAAACCAGGGTTGATATAGGTAGCAGCGTGATAAAATGTATACCAGATTTCACGTGTAATCAAGAGCCTAAAATAAATAAAAGCCTAATTGACGTCGAACACTGTCTCTAGAGATAGAGCCTGGTGTGAGTGATAGGATCCAAAATTATATTTTTTCAAGCAAAAAACAAATCTATATTCGATTGAACGGAAGATATAATATTGTTTGTATGCATGTTACTGTTTGTTGATAAATTAATAAAATAAATAAATCTACATCTAAATATTATATAGAGGAAAGATTTCTTTGTTTGTGCGTTTGTAAAATTTTTTGTAATGAATAAAGTCAAAAACTAATAACTAATTTTAAAAATTCTTTCCCCCATCGGAGTAATGTTAGCTATATTTAATTCAATGAAATATTTTTTTTACGAAAATAATAATAATGATACACAAGGTGTCAAAAATTTAACGAACGAATTATGTGTGCAGCAACGAGTGGCTTGATCTGCCGGGTCATAAAATTGCGTGTGCAGCATCGTATACGCGACAGAAAAGCTGTAGTTAGATGTTGGTATTTTTTTCCTCTAGAGAACAACTCTTTTGTATTGCTACGTTCATGGTATGATGGGGGTTACCCTAAAACTACGGCAAAGACTATTTTATTCAATAGTTTTGTATTGTTGTGACACATTCGCTTTCGTTCCACTCCCGTAGTAATCTAGAATATAAAAATCAATTGCTGTTCGTTAGTCTCGCTAAAACTCAAAAATGGCTCAGTCAGTTGAATAATTGTTTATTTTTTGTATTGTATATATTGTTGTATTGTTCGATACAGTGGTAGTTTAAATGATAAAAAAATAGGGATAAGCCATAAGGGAATCGCCTTTTTGTATCATAGGACTGACAACTTGATTTTAATTTCATTTAATAACCTATCAAAATGCAAACCTTAGACGACGCAGATTGATTAGGTTTGATAATCACTGATAAAATAAATTGTCAGTGATACGAAGTTCACCAGATTATCTAGTGTTAAATATAGATTCACCAGATTATCTAGTATTAAATATAGAATATAGATAGAATTAAACACAAAGTGAAAACTGTGAAATCGAAAATAACAGTCACGAGCAGGATTTGAACCTGCATCTCCTGAATACCCTCCAGATACTTTGCCAATTCAGCCATCGTGACAATTGCTCCTGACTGCTAATTTCGATAACACATTCATACTTAACGTCTTTGGGTGACGCCTGCGCCATCTGTCGGAAGTATTTTTATACATTATACCGACCAGTGGCTGCAGTCTCGACATATATAACGACTGCATAACGGTCGTTTTCGGTCGATAACTTCTTGACGCTAAAATATACAGGCTATAACATAAACCCTGTTGGAAAATTAAGGGATAGATACGTAATCATACAGGTGTTTTATAAATGTAATTATAATTAAAATAAAATAAAATGGTAGCCAGTTACAGTTGACAATCAAAATTATTTATCAAACCGACACAAGCAAAAAATGTTATTAGCTCCTATATTTACAAGTACTTGTCGATCCATAAATAGATATAATTTATGCCGGCAGTCTTCGAAAAAATAAAAATAAGAAATCGGAAAAAATATCAAACGATGCTGTCGCCTGTCGCACGCGCCACTATTGTACCTATTCCTTTTATAAGCCGCCCTTTACCCCTTAGTCTGCCACGCAGATTTCTTTCAAACGGCCGTCCGTATTTTCACGTAATATATACCGTGAGTGACTTGTGTTTTACGAGATGTTGTATTCAATCGAAGAGTATTTTAATATGTTGATGTGTCTTGGAAAATGTGACTGCAATTATGCAGAGGCGCGCAGAATTTACGAGGAACTCTTCAGTGTTCCACGGAACATTGCATTGTTGTTAGCGAAGGCATTTCAGCGTTTACACGTACGCATGTATAATACTGGCAGTGTGCACGATCATAAACAATAGCGTATTGACGCAGGAAGGCCAAGACTGCATGACAATGTCAAAGAACAAATCTTGGATATATTTGGGGAAGATCCCACGTGAAGCACGAGTTCAGTAAGACGCCAGCTCGGTGTAAACCACGTGCGCGTTTGGCGAGCACTCAAAGATGATGGCAAGCACCCATATCACTATCTTCAAGTCCAGTCTCTACTTCCTACCGACTACGAGCCTAGAATGGAGTACAGCAGATGGATCTTAGATAAAATTCAAGAAGATAGAGATTTTTTGAACCACACTGTACTGTGTACTGTACTGTTCACTGATGAGTGCTCCTTCATTAAAACAGGAATCTTTAATGCACACAATGAACACGTATGGTCTACCATTAACCCTCATTACATAAAACCCAGTCACTTCCAACATCGATGGAAGATAAATGTTTGGGCGGGAATTATTGATAATAAGGTTATCGGACCTTATTTTCTAGAAAGAACCATGAGTGGTAGCAACTACTTTCGTTACTTGCGAGAAGAACTCAGTGTATAACTTGATGAGTTAAATCTCGATCTTGTGCGTCGTATGTGGCTTCAACACGACGGCGCGCCAACGCACTTTTCCCGGACTGTGAGAAACCATTTAAATACAGAATATGAGGAAAGGTGGATTGGCCGTGGTGAACCAGTTAATTGGCAGCGCGGTCACTTGATCTCACTCCATTGGTTTTTTTTCTCTGGGGAACCATCAAGCAGTCTGTATTTAGAGAAACATGCGATATCAGTGTACTACAACATGTTTGTGAAAACACTCGTAAACGATGCGAAAAATGCGTAGACTTACAAGGTGGACACATTTAACAACATCTCCGTAACCTTCAAGTTGATGTGATAATAAATTAGTAACATAGCATCACGCCTGTATTCCCCGAAGGGGTAGGCAGAGGTGTATTACACACCCACGATTCGCCAACTATGTTTAAGTCCTACGTAATATGGGGCGAGCACATTTCTAAATTCCGGGTTGCTAGAGATTTTTTTTTTTACGAAAAATCTCAACAACTCTTCCCGACCCGGGGATCGAACCTGAGACCTCATGATCAGCAGTCACTTACATTACCGTTGCACCACAGAGGCAGTTAGTATTATTGTGTGTGGTATTATCGGACAAACCAAATTAAAAGTTACAAACAATCGTCTAGTAAGGTGATGAAATTTAAAAAATCTAGTTACACGTGACAAGGTCATGCTCCTTAGTGTAGGCATAGTTGGTTCGCTGAAATACTAGCGGCGCTCTTTCCTTCTGAACACAAAGGAGCCGCGCGTGTAGGTATACAATGCTGCACGCAGAATGTCAGAGGTAATAAATGGATTTAATTTTACAAATATTAATATTTAATATGATTTTCTTTTTTAATTCAATATTTTCCAAAATTACTTGTGCTGTTACATTTTGATATTGATAGTGATAACATAGCTATGATATCAAACGTAGTTATTATTACATGCTGTATATATAGATTTTTCGTAATCTGTCAGTTTAAAATATCAATTGTTTTTGGTATATTATCGAACACAACTGTCAAATTAAAAATTTTGATTGACAACTTATGGAGCCCTTGGGACTGCCCAATATGCAGAAAAACTGTTGATAATATATACTAAGTAGGTAGGTACCAAATAAAATAATTACGTCGAGAAATTTCTTAAAATTTTTGGTCCACCCTTCAAAGGCAACGGCTTTAAGAATTCTCTACGAAAACGCAGGTGAGTAGGATACAATACAATTTAAAATGAACTGGGTCCCAATAATAAGGTGGCTAACTCTCCCCATTATCGGTATACATGCTTGTTTTTGTATTTGCGTAAAAAAATATTCATCAATCACGTTATATACGCTAATATTACACGTTCTAATATATTTTAAGCAAAATAAAAGAATAACTGTAATTTCTTTTGTAGTTATTCGGCTAAAATAGGTGGTGCATTTTTAGTGTACAAAGTTATAATCACAGTTATCTTCTAAAATTATTCCGATTATCATACGTCCAACTATTACTATCTCCACACTGTATACTCTGAGAACGTGTCTATTGGTTATATCCTCTGTCTAGTCTACGGCTTACTTTGACTTTGAAACTGTCAACACTAGCGCTGCCATATTAATAATGTATTTTCCACCAATTACATCGTGGGTGTTAAATAATTTTTTTTAAATTGTTTTTTATTGCATGTCGTGGCAGACGAGCTACGGTCCATCTGATGGTAAATGGTAACCGTCGCCCATGGACTCGACTATACCGAGAGTATTGTCAGGCCGCTGCTCACCAATTCATTTCACAGATATGAAATAAAATATAATATAAACGGCTATCTCCTGCTACAGCCAAAACGCAACGATGTGCATCATGGCCGGTCACACGGGAGATGGTGGTACCAACCCGCTCGAGCCCGATACCAAGTGAGTACTCCCACGTGGTACCCAGCCCTACCACCAGTCATGCAATGGATGATAATTGCTTACTTCCCTTAGTCGCCTCATACGACACCCGTGGGAAAGAATAGGGTGGTGACACTTATATTCTTAGTCCGTCACCACACGGACAGATTAACCTATCTAGCTAAATAAAAATAAATAAATGTTATTTTTGGAGATTATAGATCAATATCTAGTAAACGAACTATAGTAAATATGTAATAAGTACCTAGGAGTCACTATTTTGATAAGATATTCTTCCCATTATCTACCTTGTATTTTTTTTTGACTGGTATTCATTTCGATATCATAACGACAGGGTTTATGGATGTCGAGACTGCAGGCAAACAAACAAACAAATAAATTATTTTATTGACACCAAAGAAATATTCCTAGAAAAATGCAACAATATATATATTTTTTTATATTAGTTCTTTAGTTTTTTAACAGATGGCGTTAGAAGTAACAGTCCCGTTGACATATCACAATCATGTCTTATTGGATTTATAGTTTATTTATAGCGTTAGGAATACAATAAAATTCTAATTAATAAAAGTTGTTGTATTTTTGATGTTCGTCACTTTTATTGTAAGAAGCACGAGCATATACCTGCTCCTGGTTAAATATAAATAAACACTATCGGCTTTTTTAGAAATTTTTCTCCTAAGTGGGTAACTTGGGATTCCATTTTGCATGAAAAGTTTGTTATATTTGAAGGAAATAATATGAAATTAAATATCAAAGCATCTTACATATTGTTTAAATAAACAACATTATAAACTAGCTGCAACCCACTACTTCGTTAGTGTGGAATTTAGTTTTTTTGCGGCTATATAATTATTTTTCTTAAATAATAGTACCTATTTAAAGTTACTCCGATTGGATAAGGTATCAACCTCCTCTAGGATACACCAGTTCCTCATTTGTGCTGCAACCTCGGGGCTAGCAAAGAAAAGGTCTACTAGCGTCCCGCCCCGTTGCCGCACGCACGTGTTGATGGAGCCTCTGTTCAATAAACAGAGGCCCGTCGACTTCGCCCACTCTAAACTCTCTCTCTCCCTCCGCTGCTCCGCAAGTGTCCATCTCAGGGGACCCTCACGCTATGGATTTGGCGTTGAAGTTCCCCAGGACTAGGACATGGTCTAGGTGCCAGTCGCCGTATCGAGGCTGTTAAGCGAGACCCCGAAATCAGCCAGATTTCGGCTGGGGGAGATGTAAGTGCCGCACAGGGTAGGTAACTCCTCTCCAGTCAGCCGCGACGTATCCCGTCCGGTAATAAATAATAATAAATATTCACGGACATTTCACACGTCCTCTGGTCCCAAACTAAGCTTAACGATTGTGCTATGGGTACCAGATTATGGATATAATACATTATATTACTTTTTTTTATAAGTACATACATAATATAATAGCTAGAAAACACCCAAACGCAGTACAAATATCTGTATTCATCACACAAATAATTGTCCTGAGTGGGAATCGAACCAAGGAACATAAACTCTACCCGAACCCATGACGTGCACGGAAGTCGGTTACACGACGACCACAGAATAGATACTCTACGACTACGCCACGAGGCCCGTCGAGGATTCGTGATGTATAGCTCCCTCCTTCATTCTATGTTACATTCATCTTACTTATCTCTCATGTAACAAAATGTATCTTAACATAGAAATAGAGACCATGGAGTGCTTTTGTCATAAGTCGACTGTGCTGCCCACATTTTATCCCCCGTGAGAAAGATGTGCAATCATTTTTAGTTTACAAAGTTAACAAACTAAAACAGGTAGGCCACTGTAGATTTAAATTTAGCGACCCAGGACTTATTCAGATCTATCCCAGGAGCCGGTTAGTCTATAAAAGTAGCAACTAATTTAATCTGACGTATCCCTAATGCATATAGTTTTGTATTTGCATCAAAAGTTTAATTAGTTAGCTTCTGGCCTCGTAGTGGACCCCAGGGTACATCCACAAGACAACGCGTGTTGTTATAGTAGCCATATCCGAGCTAGTGTAAGTTGTTTTTTTATTTTTAATATAAATGAGAGCATGTTCCCACTTGTTAATTTTACTTTTAGATTAGATTCGTGTTTTCTAATGAGTTGTGCTGATATAGCAATGAATTTTAACATTGTGTTATATAGGTACCGCACTAGGGAATAAATACGCACGTAGTGATATTACAACTAAGAATTAATAATTTTTATTTTCGCTCTTTCAATCCACATTTGGCGTATGGTACTGTTACATCCCTAGTTAGTAAAAAGAAAAACTAACCAGCTCGGCCTCCTAACAGTACGCAGATAAATGTCTAATTTAAACCACTATGTATGTCATCAATTCAGATAATTATCTATACATTGAAAAACTGTAACCTCAAAAGTCGTAGCTCATAGGATAGAAAAGATATAGGATTTTCATTTTATACCTATGATATATACGTATATACATATATATTAGTTTTTTTTTTGTTAAGGCGGGAAAAAATTTACCTAACCGCACACCCCGTCGTTCGGGGTAACGAACAGGGTAGTGTGGGGTCCGAACACGAACCCACTAAAGAAACCCGCCGTGTGCCGTCTCCGCCTGTGTTGACGGATCATTGGTAGTGGATTACTTCAGTGGCACACCTATATAATATCTACCCAAGTGCCAAATTTCTCCTAAATAATAAAGTGACGGAGTTATAAAGAAATAAACTACTGAACTGTGTTACATAGATGATTACGAGTAGTTCAGAGGAAAGTATTTCTACCACTGAAATAGTAGTAGAAAGTTTTCCCATTTTTTTTTTAATTTTTTTTTATTTATGAAATAGGGATATTAATCTAAAAGCAATATAAGCTTATTTTTAAATTTTTGACTATAATATTTTTTGAGTATTGTTTTTACATCAGTTTTGCACCTGAAAATTAGCTATGGGTCTAAGTTAGTATAAATAAGCTTACTTTCATAATATGTACTACCTACCTAAAGAAAGCAAAATAAGTAGTTTTATGACCCTGGGATCTTGGACATATTCACAGATTATAACTATCATTTTGAAATCATACTATGTTCTTCCTACACACCATTTTTCATCAATATCGTTCAACCTGTATTTGAGTGTTAAAAGGGCAAACGAAAGATAGAAGAAATAGAAAATGGAAGAATTAGTCAGTAAGTCTTAAACGAACATTTATCACAAAAATTAAGAAAAAAATTAAGTTACATATAAACCTCACAGATTTGTAAAGTGGTATTAATTTTGATATCAGATCTCTACGCTGTGAATCGGTAATAGAAGAATAACAATAATATCTAGTATACTCACTAGATGGAGGTGCATGCACTACCGATGGTGGCTCCTGGAAGAGCGTAGATCGTTCCTGAGGCGTCAACGATACCAGCGTCTCCAGATTGTCTCGCAGAGTGTCGAAGAACGAGCCAACGTCGTTGAGTACGCCTGTTAACAAAACATTACGACTGTAAGAAACCTCTGAAATTTGCACGTCTCATAAGCGAAGCGTCGAGGTGTGTTCTACTCCCGGTTTACACAGCACAACTGATTTTTCAAACTTAAAATGTCTCTATTTATCATATATGTGCAATAATAAAAAAAATAAAAAAGTAAAGTAATATTTACACACACATATAAAGAACAAACACTATTTTTAACACTCATGATATTTTTGATGCCATTTTTGTTATTTAAACTAGTTAAAAAACTGTTTGAAAAAAATCTGGCTTGGACGTCCGTGAGTTGTAGGTAATGTATGTTAACACGATAACGACCAAAATACTTTACTAATCGAGTCTTTTTTTTCGTTTACGAATTATTATGACTAGGAATAGAGCCTTGCCGTATGGGGCCGGCTTTAGAATTGTTGAATTGGAAACTAGCGATGTCTTTTTTTTTCTTAAATTGTTTTTATTTACAGTTTAATAAATTATTCAATTTTACATATATGCACTTATGCAGGTATATAAAACTCATGGATTGTTGTTCTTACTAATTACCAGATGGCGCCTTGCAAAATGACTGAGAGGTAGACCAATATAGAAGTACTTCTTAAAATTAGCGCTAGATGGCCTATAAGACATGAAACCCACATTAGTACTTTTTGAAATTAGCGCTATCTATGTGATTTATTGAAAACTACTTAGTAAGACCAATACATTATTAGTTACTTATCAAATAATCAATTTTATTGTGAAAAATAAAGATTATGAGGCGTGCAGTTTTGGATTTTCCAAAGCATTTCAATATTTATCGCACATTATAACTTAGCAAGTAAGAATTTCTATCAATATTTAGATATTTTTATATATATTTTTAGCATTTGACATGCTTAGCAACATACATTAAACACAAAGTGAAAAATGTGAAATCGAAAATAACAGTCACGAGCAGGATTCGAACCTTCATCTCCTGGATACCGTCCAGATGCTTTGCCAATTCAGCAATCGTGACCCTTGCTCCCGACTGCTAATCTCGATAACACATTCATACTTAACGTCTTTGGGTGACGCTTGCACCATCTGTCGGAAGTATTTTCATACATTATACCGACCAGGTAAACTTAATTTTACAATTAAGATTTTACCTAATAATGACGCAAACCCTATAAATATTTAGATATTTTTATATATATTTTTAGCATTTGACATGCTTAGCAACATACATTAAACACAAAGTGAAAAATGTGAAATCGAAAATAACAGTCACGAGCAGGATTCGAACCTGCATCTCCTGGATACCGTCCAGATGCTTTGCCAATTCAGCCACCGTGACCCTTGCTAAACCGTGTTTAATTTCTATCAAATTAAAAATTAAATTTAAAAACTGCCTCTGTGGTGCAGGGTAGTGTAAGCGATCATGAGGTCTAGGGTTCGATCCCCGGGTTGGGCAGCGTTATTGAGCTTTTTCGTAAAAAGAAAAATTCTTAGTAGCAGCCTGGATTTTGGAAATGTGCACGGTAGACGGCAATAGGCTCGTACCCCTATTACGTGGGACTTAAACATAGCTGGCGAACTGTGGGTGTCTAATACGCCTCTGCCTACCACTTCGGGGAATACAGGTGTGATGCTATGTGTGTTATTTGTAATTAGAAATATTTTCCTTGGGTGTATATTACATCTAAATAATCTAGTAAATCTATCCGTTTCCTATATCTAAAACAAATAAACGAATGTTCCAGAAATGGTTGGTCGGAGAGGGTCTTTTTAGTGACTTTCAATTGTTTGTTTTGTTAGGATCGATGCAGTATTGTTCTGGTCATACAATCATGGTCAAGGTTCGTCAGTTGGTAGCGCTACGGTAACGCTACCTACCCCAAGGCCTACCTACATTGAAAATAATGCTATCATACTTGGAGATAGAAAGGAAATATAAAATTAATCGAAAGAGAGTATTTGTGCAAAGATGCGAAAGGAAATGCTCCGGTGGTTCGGACATCTGGAATGCCGGACGAGCGACAGGTTAAGAAGATATACAATGCGAAAGTGGAAGGATGTAGGTACAGGGGGAGACTGAGACTCACTTACCAAGACCAAATCGGTCATGTAATGAAGGGAGGTGGAGTCAGGAGTCTCCGAAACCGGCGAGCGTGTATGAAGAGAATTATGAATGTTGAGAAAGCGAGAGATGTATGCAAGAAAAAAGGTCCTTGGCACTCTGTTTTCTCTGCCTACTCCGCAAGGGAAATGGCGTGATGATAAGTAAGTTAATTCCATAAGAATATACCATAACATATGAATATACAATAACGGTGGAAAACCGAGAAGCCATTGTAATCAAAGGGTATAGAAAATACTTTTCCTCTCTTCCCCTAAAACAAGACAATGACAAATTCTACAAAAAATCGATATAATATTCGCATTTATGATTATGTTTTATGTGTAGGAGCGCCTTCAAATAACTTGTTTAGTATATTAAAATTTAAAGCCGTTGATTATTTCGAAATGATATTGAAACCTCTTTTGATTGTGATTCACATAACATTTATTTTGTTTTCTAACCGACAACAGCAGTTATGACGTTAAGTATCGAGAAAAGAGTTATAAGTTTTTAGTATAAAAGATACAAAGCTACATAAGTGAATTAATTTTAACATTATCGTAAGGATTGATCAGGGAAGTAACATCAAGGAGATTTGCTGGCACCATGGGCGTAAAAAAATATTTAGAAGGCCATTTTTTCAGTGAGATATTAGAGGCTACTTTTTTAATGTAAGAGGCTATCCGTCTTATTATCCTCTCTCTATCAACCTTCCATTTCACAATCCTCTCTTGGAAATACGGATGCAACCCACATTTTATTAAATTCTCAGTAGCAGCCCGGAGTTTGGAAATGTGCTCGGTAGTCGGCAATAGGCTCGCCCCCTATTACGTGGGACTAAAAGATAGTAGGCGAACCGTGGCTGTGTAATACACCTCTGCCTACCCCTTCGAGGAATACAGCCCGACTGTATGCTTTCTTATTATTACTGTCCCACTATTGGGCACGGGTCTCCTCTCAGAGTGAGAGGGATTCAGGCCGTAGACGCTGGCCCAGTGCAGGTTGGCAGACTTCACAAACCGTCGAGAAAATCTTACAAGCATGCAGGTTTCCTCACGACGTTTACTGAACAGTTATAATTTTTAAAACAAATAGGTATATACATTCTTGAAAAATCTCGAAAAGTAAGAGGTTTGTGGACTGGGGATCGAAATCTTTGCAGTCTTTGTTTTGACCACTATGCTATCACTGCTTGCCATCTGGTGCTGGTACCTAAATGCTAAATTAAACTAGAGTACGTGGAATACTTTCTGATACTTACGCGAATGTTGCACATTAGAAAATAAAACTACGTTTACGGAACGGATTTACGTGTGGACTCCACCCGTGACCATGAATGATGTAAAATAGTAGGAAATCAAGTAAACGCGAGAGATTCCGTAAACGTCGTTTTATTTTCAAAATTCCCAAATAGAGTTGACGTAAATTTTGCAATATGTTTGTTTTTGCACATGTGCATATATGTGCGTCAAACAGATAAGTAACAAAGGGTAAAGCATGTCTGCTCTATATGCACACATGGCGATAATTGTGCTGTGCACGACATAGATGTTACATAGCGGAGCGTCCAACTGCTTACCAACGCCGACATACGGCGTGACTGCCTTACCGAGCGCCGGTGTCGGTTGTCGTCTTCGGCGACCCGAGTTCAACGCCGTTGCCACTGCTGATCGTTTTTCTGAACCACCCCTGTGAAAGATTAAGACGATAAAGCCTTTTATTGCTTACAACGCGGCAGACGAGAGTCAGTTTTACCGATTACAGGCCCGAACCTCGCAAATCTGTCCGTGTGTTGACGGATTAAGAATACAAGTGTCACCACCACATTCCTTCCCACGGGTGTCGTATGAGGCGACTAAGGGAAGTAAGCAATTATCATCCATTGCATGACTGGTGGTAGGGCTGGGTACCAAGTGGGAGTACTCACTTGGTATCGGGCCCGAGCGGGTTGGTACCACCATCTCCCGTGTGACCGGCCATGAAGCACATCGTTGCGTTTTGGCTGTAGCAGGAGATAGCCGTTTATATTTCATTTCATCTGTGAAATGAATTGGTGAGCAGCGGCTTGACAATACTCTCGGTATAGTCGAGTCCATGGGTGACGGTTACCATTTACCATCAGATGGACCGTGGCTCGTCTGCCACTACATGCAATAAAAATAATAATAATAATAATCTGCATTAAATTATTGGTTCTATTAGGAAAAGACCTCGTCGATTAGATTCGTAATTTAATAACACCCATTAAAACCAAGTTCTATAAGAATCAGTGATCATAAAAACTCGGTAACTGCCTCGGTGGTGTAGCGGTAGTGTATGTGACTGCTAATCATGAGGTCTCGGGTTCTATCCCCGGGTCGGGCAATGTTATTGAGCTTTTTCCTAAAAAAAAAATTCTCAGTAGCAGCCCGGAGTTTGGAAATGTGCCCGGTAGACGTCAATAGGCTCGCCCCCTATTACGTGGGACTTAAAGATAACTGGCGAGTCGTGGGTGTGTAATACACCTCTGCCTACCCCTTCTGGGAATACAGGCGTGATGCTATGTTTAAAAACTCACATAGGTTTATTTTATTATAGCCATAACATCATCTAAAGATCTATTTTATATAGTTTATTTTTTGTTTAAGTTCTCTGGACGGGACTTTCACTGTCAGATAGCTGATGTTATAAGGCATAACCTAGGCTACTATTATTTTAGAAAAATTGTTAGGATCCCGCACAAAAAAGAAATAACTAAATTCCATGCGGATGGAGACGCGGGCAGAAGCTAGTATGACGTATTAGAAAATCGTTTACTTATTTAAGTGACAATAGACCAGTAGTGAAAAGTGATACGTACCTTATTTCATCGTCAACATAGTTTGTATCATCGGTCTGATGAGTTCGCGGTATACGAGGTTCGTAGCCAATGTTAGTCAATTCTAAGTCGATGCGCGGTGCTCTGTCCCAGCGATTGTGGGGACCAAGGCCGATCCATGGCTTGTCAGCGAGGTAACGAAGGAGATCAAGGCTCTGCCCTCTATAGTCCCGCTGGGCGAAGGATGCTGGAGCACCTGTTTTGTGAACAATATTTTGGGTTAACAACTTACTGAGTTTATTATCTTTATGCATATAAATTATTCTTCTGTACATGTATTAGTCACTAAACTCCTTAATATCTGAACTCATTTTGATGATGATATTTTTTGTGTGTTTGATAAATATTGTTTCCCTGGATGGCTTTGCTTTAGTGCTCAGAGACGTTGGCGCTAAAATAGTGTTTTATATTCACTTCATCTTCTGAAGCCATATAGGATATCAGCCCCTACCAGAATAGACATAATCAATGTATGGGATTGACGGTCGGTTACGCTTACGTTGTCGTAACCTTATGGTAATCTCATACATTGATTATTCTATTCTATTCTACTAGCGTTTATGCCACTTGGTAAGAGAGGCAGGCAAGACTAAGTACACCGTATTCTTTTTGAATTTTCCGTCTACAAAATATGTATGTAAATCTATGCATACAAATGTATATGATTATGTATTAGGTATGTACTAAATAAATAAAGTTACTGCAAACATTTTCGCTGTCCATATGATGAGGGTCTTTTTTTCCGTACGAGAGTAAACATTGAAAATCACTGAAAAAATTCAAAAGCTGTTTTTTTTGGTAACTATGATTAAAATTTATCATGGCTAAAATTAAGGGTACTAATAGCACTTGACTTACATACTACCCCTTTATCTTTCTTTTTTTTTGTTGTTTAGGCGTGAAAAAATTTACCTAGCCGCATACCCCGTCGTTCGGGGCAATGAACAGGGTAGTGTGGGGCCATCACCCACTAAAGAAACCCGCCGTGTGCAGTCTCTCCGCCATTATTGGCGGGCCACCGGAACCATATTACATTCCTTCAGTGGTCACTTACTTACTACCCCTAAACCAGCTAAATAATAATAATAATAGCCTCAGACCGATTATTATCGGTCACGGCGTCCATTTGTCAACAGATACTAGCCATGTACGCAGGACATATTATAGTGCACGTGTTGTGTGCCCAATCACTATCTGTCCGATGTGGACGGCTTTCCGACACTATCGGTGATGGACTAAGAATACAAGTGCCACCATCCCATCCTTTCCCGCGAGTGTCGAACAAGGCAACTAAGGGAAGTAAGCAATTATCACCCATTGCATTACTGGTGGTAGGGCTGGGTACTAAGTGAGAGCACTCACATGCTATCGGGCCCGAACGGGTCGGTACCACTGTCTTCTGTGTAACCGGTCACGAAGCACGTGTGTGTGATTTGCTTGTAGCAGAAGATTGCCGTTTCTTTCATTTCATATCTGAGAAATGAAATGGTGCGCAGTGGCTGGACAATACTCTCGGTAAAGTTGAGTCCATGAGCGAAGGTTACTACTTTAGGTGCGCCGTGGCTCGTCTGCCATCATTAGTAATAAAAAAAAACAAAAAAAAAACCATCGGAGGGACATCAGGGACACGAGCAACGGTTTTAGGTGCTTTCCGAGATACATAGGCGAAACACCGCCAAGTTTCAACTCCGAGCGAGATGCTATAATTTTATTAATATCGGATGTCCATAATAAAGTTATCCTCGTCTATTGTCCACACGGAAGAAGTGTGAAGACAGCTAGTGACTAATGTTGATGTTAGTAAAATTACCTGTGACAGAGATTTATTTTCAAGTGTGGGTGTTCCGTGTAGTCACAGTCACGAACATAAGTAATTTGTTCGAGACACATTAGGGGTCGTACACAAACTCGAACTAATACAAGACGGAAAAATAAAACGGAACCCGATATAATTCAATGTAAACGCAAATTGTGTGTTTTTTATTTAATTTTCTTCTCAAAATATAGAATTTGATTTTTATTTATACTACTTAGGTACTCGTACGGGGCCAGCATTATGGCATAATCACTCTAGCCATAGACAACAGGCTTTTGCAAGAACTTTTTTTTGAAAATAAAATGTTTTCTGTTAAATGACAAAACATGCCAAGTGCTTAAAATATTATAACGCTATTATTCTTGTGATAGATAGATCGACACCGTAAAACAAAAACAATGGTTTCTTTCTGTAAACAAAAGTAATTCTTTATTTTGAAACTACATCTAACAAACAATAAATAAAAATTAAGTATGTGTTAATGAACAAACCTGTAAACAAAAGAAACGACATTAAAGTTTATTATTGATGTCGATTCCTAAATCACTATAAATTTAATCTCTTTCACAATCTCAATAATTAATACGCGTAGTAGTCTGCTAGCGCTTCATGCGCGGGAAATTTAAATAAAGAGAAAATATATTTTTTCTTTAGTATAGAATTTATAGAATAAAATTCTGTATTGGAATACTAAAAAAACTGTAACAATAAACAAAAAAAAGAAATATAACGCTAAGGCTTAACTTAATAAACCACCGAAGGAATGTAACATAGTTCCAGTGGCCTGCCAATAAAGGCGGAGAGATGGCACACGGCGGGTTTCTTTAGTGGGTGAAGGCCTCACACTACCCTGTTATTTGCCCCGAATGACGGGGTGTGCGGTTAGGAACATTTTTTCCCGCCTTAACAAAAAATAAAAGGCTTAACTTAATAAATTCCTGTACATATTTATAAAAATAACAATATACCTTTTTTTGGTTAAGTCAGGAAAAAACCTACCTAACCGCACACAACGTCGTTCGGGGCTACGAATAGAGTATTGTGGGGCCATTACCCACTAAATAAAATCTCTAGTGGTAGAACCTTGCTTATCCCAGCATGAATACCAGTTCGAGCAGAGAATATCACCTTCTACCAAGAGTTCAACGCTAGTTAGTCCTTCCGTTGTGTTTCGTATGGTAAGTGAGAGCGCCGGAGACCCAAACCACCTCCCTATCCTATTACTATTATCCTTGCCAGACACCTTCTATTCCTTTCCTTGGAAAGGTGCGCAAGTGATGCCTCTGGTATTGCTAGCGTCTATAGGCTAAGCTAACTGCTTGTCATCGGGTGGTTCGTATGCTTGTTTGTCGCTCTCGGAGTATAAAAAAATTAACCTAAGCCCGCTGTGTTCCGTATCTGTACTGGTAGACCCCTGGAACCGTTTGACACCTTCTTCAGTGTTCGGGCTGCCTACGCTAGAAAGGGAGAATAGATGGAGAAGACGTAGAGAGTTGAGCTACGACTAAATAAAAGTCAATCATTTGTAACGCACCACTAGGTGTGCTGTTATGGCCATTTGTTTCACCTTAATAAAAAGACAGCTGTTTATTATTTCGTTTCATATCTGAGAAATGAAATGGTACGCAGTGGCTTGACTATACTCGATATAGTTAAGTCCATGAGTGACGGTTACCACTTACCATCAGGTGCGCCGTGGCTCGTCTGCCAACATTTGCAATTTAAAAAAAAGTTAGCGATTGTGTGGTTAAAAAAGGTATCAACTCGAATATAAAATACTCTTGATTTAATTATTTTAACGAAACGACTTAACCTTAATTATTATTTAACACCCAATGTTATAATGAACGATATGAATAGTTTTCGTAGTCACAATGTTGATTGCTCATAAGTCAGCCAAATGACTATGTACATTAGATAGTCTTTTAATTTACGCCTAAAAGCCTCCTGCCTTTAGGGAAATAACGAAAAACAAAATATTTGTATTAATTTGGGATTTACATGATATATTTTCCTCTTCATTTATTTTTTAATGATAAGTAATTAGTTAAATAACAAATTATTTCCTCATTCACAAAGTAGCTGAGCATGCGAAGTGCTAAAATACAGATCAAAATATTTAAAAAATCGCGCTTTGATATCGTAGGTATAAATTTTAATTGCAAAATTAAACTTACTATATTGGATTAATGCATGTAAATGCATCCGATAGGTGGCGTGAGCCGTTAAGATGTGGAGATTGGGAAGGGCCGTCGGTCAGTGCGATGGCTTAGCGGTCTAGAGCACTTCTCCGGATTGGAAGGGACGCAGGTTTGAATCCCGCTCGCACTAAATTTCTCTTTTTCCACATTAACAAATTATTTGTTTTTTAAAGTAGCTGAGCATGTCAAGTGCTAAAATACAGACCAGAATGATAATTAAAAAAAAAAAAGTTTGGAGGCCCAAATCAGGAAGGATCCTGTCATCCCCTTAATATCCTCTTATTATTCATCAACTTCCTAAACATTTCTTTGGAGTTGGTGACATGTGAATGATGCCTCTGGTGTTGCTGGCGTCTATAGGCTACGGTAATCACTTACCATCAGGTGGGTTGTAGGCCGTTTTAACTGTTGTGGTAGTTATCGGACCCGAGCTGGTTGGCACCACCGTCTCCCATGTGACCGACCCTGCACTATGGAATTATCCTTGTATCGCTGGGACTTTAAAAACACACAATTTCACGAACACAAAGTACACCCAGACTCAGAACAACCATTTGTGGATCACACAAAGAGTTGTCCTGTGTGGGAATCGAACTCACAACACAGAGGCCGGTATCTAAACACCACCGAAGGAATGTAACATAGTTCCAGTGGCCCGCCAATAAAGGTGGAGAGACGGCACACGGCGGGTTTCTTTAGTTGGTGCAGGCCCCACACTACCCTGGTCGTTGCCCCGAACGATAGGGTGTACGGATACGACCATTTTCTCCCGCCTTCAAAAAAAAAAGTCCGGTATCTAAACCACTCATCTGTACCCTGTACAGTTGATTAAAGCGGGAGATAGATGTGCATTCTTTAATTTCACGAATGAATGACTCCTTACTATTATACTCATAATAAGGGTAGTAACAGCTATACCATAATTCATAAATCTCGGCTCGTAACACTAAATAACTAGAGCAGAGGCAGTTTAATATATTTTCATTGGTCAGGTAGGTAGTAATGCGATATAATAAACTCGGATAAGGCCCCCAAGCAGAGATAGCCTTTTTTTGTTAAGGCGGGAAAAAAAAATACCTAACCGCACACACCGTCGTTCCGGTCAACAAACAGGGTAGTTTGGGACCCTCACCCACTAAATAAACCCGCCGTGTGCCGTCTCTCCGCCTGTGTTGGGGTCCACTGGAACTATGCTACTGCAAAAAATTCTCAGTAAAATCCCGAAGTTTGGAAATGTGCCCGGTAGACGGCAATAGGCTCGCCCCCTATTACGTGGAACTTATACATAGTTGTTATATAAAGAAATATTTCTTGATTATCATGTTTAATATAAATTATGTACCTACTTAATTATATTTCTGCGAATTATCTAGAACGAATTTTAATTATAAGAGTTCCATGAAAGTACAAGAAACTTGATATTCCTTAGAATAATTAAATTCACAAGAATCGTGGAAGTCATAAAAGTTAAAGATTTTTTTTCTCAACCGAGTCGCACTTTTGAACTTTATCTTTCAGAGTGAAAGGGATTAAGGCTGTCCATCCATCACGCTGACTCATTACGAGTTGGTCGACTTCACAAGCTGTCGAGAAAATTTCTCGGACATCGGACGATGAACAAACTCGACACCATCGCTAAGCACTATATAGGCTTTCACTGCTACCACTGAAGTAATGCAACATAGTACCAGTGGCCCGCCAACACAGGCGGAGACACGGCACACGGCGGGTTTATTTAGTGGGTGAGGGTCCCACACAACCCTGTTCGTTGACGTGCGATAAGGCAATTTTTTTCTTGCCTTAACAAAAAAAAAAATGCCTACCTTTTTTTTAAATTTTCGAATTCAAAACCGATTACGAATGGCCTAAATTTATAGCGTATCTTTATATACATTTAACCAGCTGGCGTCATCTGTATTTATTAAAAATCTTGTATTTTCATTCTCTTGCAGATATATTTTCAGATAAATTAGCATTAGATATTCTTACAATGTGTTTCGTTCGGTGAGTGACAGCGCTAAAAGCCCCAGCCCCGTTCTAATATTTCACTTTCTGCTTTCTTCGAATCCTTTTCCCATGGGTCCACAACGTGTGAGCGATGCCTTTGCTATTCAGGCAAGTTATAAACTTATTTGGCACCCTTGTAGAATACAATAATGGATTTACTCAAAGTATAATCTATATTATGTACATATTGTCCGTGTGGTGACTGACTAAGAATACAAGTATCACAACCCCATCCTTTCCCGCGGGTGTCGTACAAGGCGACTAAGGGAAGTTAGCAATTATCACCCATTGCATTACTGGTGGTAGGGCTGGGTACCAAGTGAGAGTACTCACTTGCTATCGGACCCGAACGGGTCGGTATCACCGACTCCTGAGGGACCGGTCATGAAGCACGCCAGTGTGTTTTGGCTGTAGCAGAAGATAATCATTTATTCTTTCTTTGCATATCTGAGATATGAAATGGTGCGCAGCGGCTTAAGAATACTCTTGGTATAGTTGAGTCCTTGAGCGACGATTACCACTTACCATCAGGTGGGCCGTGGTTCGTCTACCATAATTAGCAATAAAAAATACTTCAATGATGTAAGGTCTTTGTAAACTTTGAGCTTAGTATAATAAAACTGACAAATATTACAAAAAACTTTTTGAATTGATGTGTGTGTTTGTTTAAAAATTATCACTGCTCGGTGATGGAAAACATTGTGAGGATTGCCTGGATGCCTGAGAGATTTTCTCGACGCCTAGTGAATTTGTAAAGTCTGGCAACCCACACTGAGCCAGCGTAGGGGACTAGAATTAAATTCTTCTCACTAAGAAGACCCGAGTCCCATAGTCGTAATAAAAGTTCCTAAATCAAAACAGTAACACACCGATTACATATTTGAGTTAGATATTTTTTACAGAAACAAAACAGTTCGTTGTTTGTCATACTCCAAGTCACACTTATCTACAAAGTATTGCCACATAAATATATCACCTAGTCCCTTATTAGAAATAGAAGAAGGTCTCTTTGGACCCGTGTCGAAGTTACAAAGACATTTATGTGACAGTCATAAGGCATTTTCTCGATTGATACCCTGTTATATTTGATGTGAAATGTTCATCAAAAGCGACGTGATGTATTGAGTGCCTGTTAATAAATCCTTGTAACGTACAACACTTGTGTTACGTTGAGGGGCTTATATATTAATATAGCATTATATCACTAAGTTGACTGCATTTTTGTATCTACATATTATATAACACAACTTACTTCTTCTAAAGCACTTGTTTACACATTGTTTCCGCTATTTTTTTTTAACATATCCTTGTAGTAACTTTTTTTTAAAGACAACAAGCCCTGTATTCCCCAGACTCAGAATAGACATTTGTGGATCACACAAAAAGTTGTTTTGTGCACTCCACCTATTTGTAGTCAATTAGAATCAAAATTTTGTAATCAAATCGCTAAAAATACGATTTCTAAATTGCTCTGATCTCAAATATTCCTATAAATTTCCTTCATTACTAAATTTCACTCGTGTAAAGACTGGGGAGGTTACTATACTTTGTTACACAGCGTGGTTGCAATAAGATGCTGTCGTGGGTTTGATTGCAATGCAGGATATTTTTACCACTAACAACGGCGCAAATTGAATACTGCAACCCACGGTTGCGTGACAGTTAAAACATTTAAAATAGGTTTTCAGAAATCATTGCCTATTACCATTCATGGTCACCTATATATATTATCCATCATCCATCCATCAGTCCTTCGACGTCCACTGCTGGACATAGGCCTCCCCAAGAGAACTGTGTGCTCATTATGGGGGATAATGCCGTAATCGCCACGCTTGGCAGGCGGGTTGGCGATCATCATCTATATATATTTTACAATAATATGGAGTGTCTTTTCAATTGAGTGTTTTTGAGGATAATTTTCTACAGGAAAGTACCTGTTATAAACTAATATTATGTTATTGATAATAATTGAGAATGTCGAGCTCGGTGGACTCAAAAAACTTCTTGTTTTGCAATCTTATTGTACTAAAAATGATATTTTTTCAAAATAAGCCTATTGAAAAAGATACTCCTCTAATAGCCTTGCTATTTGAGACTGGTTCAAGAAAATTCAGTTATTATAAAATCAAGCAACCTCGCCCACGTTATTTTGTGGATCAAACTAATATTTTTTATTGCAAACAGCCTATCTGGTAAGTGGTCTCCACCAAACATGGAACCAGCAATAGAAGCTAAACCATTGCTAAATCATGATCATCACAGCTAAATTATTGCTACGTGAATATAAGTCGCTCTAGAGAAGTGAGATCGGCTTCATCTACAGCCGAAACAGATAATGAGAAAATTAATTAATCTATTAATTACTCAAACATCTTTACTGCAAAAAAGATTATCAAGCACTTGATGTTCTGCGTTATTCATTAGATTAATACCATTGATCTATAAGTTAACGATACACAATTGTGTTTAGAAATCGAGGCAAAAGTTGTAAATATAATCTTAAATGTATAGCATTTACTTCGCATTAATTTTTATAAATTAATAACAACTTTAACTGCGTGCGTGAGTGTAATGACACTATTCAGAAAGATCGACACAATAAGAGACTGTTAATGAATTTTTCTAAACAGATTTCAGTATTATTAGACATGTTGCGGCTGCTCGCGCATCGAAACAACATTAGACGAAATGAGTAGGTACAGGAAATCATCTATCATTAGGATTACTGAAAAACCAGCACGTATTAAGATGTTACGTACTGTAAATACTGCCAAAAAGTAAGTAAGTAGTTGACTATTTCCAATTTTGCGATACCTATTTACTGTTTTATATAGTTGATTTAAAATGGTTGGCCGTCAATAAGTATAGTTACCCGAATTAAGGTATATTTTACCACATATAGAAGCTGCATTTATGCATCAACGTCTACAGCCATCTTTGTGATGGATTAATTAATTTTCCGTCATGAACAGAATGTTTACTACACTCTTTTAAATAAATAATAACAACAATATCTTGAGTTAACTAAGAAAATTTGCGACGGCAACGCAATATCCGGCGTCCCACAAAAGCCTGCCCTGCGATAAGTACGTACCAACATTATTATTAAACTACACTACATAAAAGCAGTAATTATTTCCATCCATAATGTCTCACTGAAGTATAACCTAAAATTAAACCAATCTCTTGTTTCTTTCGTAATATAAATGTATTCAAAATAAATTAAAGTAATGCTTTGATATGTAGATACCCATATTTCGTACGTGCTACTGTTTCCTTATTTATTTTTACTATTTCATAATTTGACGGAAATATCGTTTTAGTGTAACACACCTCTTTCCCCAAGGGTTTAGATACAAACACCTATGTTTCACAAATCTATCAAAGGCAGCACAATGTCGCGTTCCCCGCTTCAGAAATGTGCGCGGTTTTGACTCAGTCTTGCAGAAAAGTCTCAACCCCTTAAAATGTCCAGGATCGAAGCCCACGACCTAATAGAACAGCTATTTAGATTACAAATTATTTGTGAATAAAGAAAAAGAGATTTTTAGTAGGAGCGAGAAACGAACCCGCATCTTTTCCAATCCGGGGAAGTGCTCTAAACCACTAAGCTATCCTACTGATCTTTCGAACATCTCAATTTCTTAATCACATGTCTTACGACCTCTCTTTTTCTTTATTCACAAATAATTTGTACTTTAAAAAGTAGCGGAGCATGTCAATTGCTAAAAGAAATAGATCTAAAAAGCTATTTAGATTTTTTGTGTTTTATTTTTGGGGCACCACGCAAAAACTACTAAACGGATTTTATGAAATCTTGTTTAATAGCTCTTGGTTAGACTTAAAAACTGGTTGGCCGGGTAGGCCCTATACATTTCATCGAGATAAAGAAATAACCTAAAAACTAGGCAAAGGCATAAAAGTACATTTGCAATAAGGAAGAGCATCTATTCAAGTAACTAAGTTATGGCACTAGCTCCGATAAATAATAAAAAAAAGTCAACAAAATTATCCCTCGGCTTTGAAATTCATTCTTCTATTTTTCTATCGCATGATAAGAGAGCGATGTGAAATTACAAAGTGAGTTATTATTTTTATATGCTTATCTGACCTTCGGCAAGCAAGACCGAAACTGAGTTATGGATTAGCTTGCTTATCTATTCTTGGTATTAATAACAAAAATGAAAAAAAATAAAATAAATATGAGGCATATTTCTTAATACAAAATAACAAACTATTATTTTTTTCAAAAGATCGGTATATTATGCTTTATTCTATGGCCTGTTTAAAATTTTAACCTTTAGTAAGAAGCTCTCCTTTTCGAAGGTAAAGGCAATCGTGATAATTAGTCCAGCTCAAATATCTCTCTATTATCTCTAGTCTTTACCGATTGTACTCAACATTTATTACTTATTTAGATAGATCTTGTTTACAGATAGTGGGTTTTTTTTATTGCATTTAGTGGCAAACGAGCCACAGCCCATTTGATGGTAAACAGTAACCGTCGCTCATGGGCTCAACTATACCGAGAGCATTGTCAAGCCGCTACTCACCATTTCATTTCACAGACATGAAATGAAAGAATAAACGGCTATCTCCTGCTATAGCCAAAACGCAACGATGTGCTTCATGGCCGGTCACACGGGAGATAGTGGTACCTACCCGCTCGGGCTCGATACCAAGTGAGTACTCCCACTTGGTACCCAGCCCTACCACCAGTCATGCAATGGATGATACAGTGTTACCATACTGTAGGAACTAAAACTCCGTACATCTGATAGCCAAAATCCGTACAAAATCCGTAAGTGCAATAAATCTAAAACTCCATACGAAATAAAACCATTATTCTTTAAAACGTTGCATTCTACGTGCTTTCTTTGTATATCCACTCATAATTACATAAATAAAGTGGTTTCTCAACACAAATAATCCACAAAAACACTCAACGTCACAAGTTCAAACTGGAAACCAAAGAGAAATGCTGGTTATACACCAGAAACATGGAAACAAACAATGCGTATTGCGCACAAAGTAAGGAAACTTATATATGAAGGAAACAGTTTCTTACTATGAGGTATTATGCAATTGAGCAAAGTATTAAATTGGTCACTATCATTTATCCATTATTCCATCCATTCATCCATCAGCCTTTTAACGTCCACTGCTGGACATAGGCCTCCCCAAGAATGGGGGATAGTGCCGTATTCGCCACGCTTGGCAGGCGGGTTGGCGATCGCAGTCGATGTTGTTAATACCTACTCGAGGGAGTGCTGCTGCCCACTCTCTCCGGTATTCCCTTAGTCGGCTCTTACGACTCCCATGGGTGGAGAGGGGTGGGACAATTCTAAAGCCGGCTCCACACGGCGAATCCATTATTACAAACACAATAAAGCGTAATATATTATTTTATCTCTTTCATTTACTACCTTAGACAAAGGATAATATAGACTCGCTACTATGGGATGCACATATTATTATTTATTTTTGATTGCTAACGGTGGCAGACGAGCAAACGGCCCACCTGGTGGTAAGTGGTAACCGCCGCTCATTAGGTTTTAGCAAGAGTGAGAGAGACACATATATGTGTTTTAACCTTTTCGCGTGCATACATGCATGCATTTTTATTTGGACCCAATCAATTAGGTCCCAACAATAAAGTGGCTAATCGTCTCCATAATCGGTATGTAAGCTTGTATTTGTATTTACGTAAAAAAAAACCTTCATTAATCACGTTATATCGATAAATATAAGCATAACTGCAATTACTTTTGTCGTGTCATTCTTGTATGGCTAAAATATGTGGTACATTTTTAGTCAACAACGTTATAATCATAGGTATCTTTTAAAATTATTCCGGTTATATGTCAAACTATTGCTATCTCGACACTGCATACGCTGATAGCTTGTCTATAATATCCTTTGTCTAAGTTAGTTTACTACTGTAATCAACGTCAACCATGTAATAATAATATGGCATCGTTATTAGTCAGTCATAGAGGAAAGATCATACGGTAGTTCCTCGTCATAGACAATCACGTGCGTTCTTTATTTTTTTAGTATAATTATTTAAAGATGATGTCAAGAGAGAAAAAAATATCGATGAAATTATGGTTTTGGGCTATATATATATTCAATTCTGTGGTTTTAGGGAATTTTCGGTGCCGTATTTGAAAACGTGTACACTTTATGTATTATTGGAAATCCGTACACATATCCGTACGCAATTTTTATCCGTACGCAATACTCCAAATTCCGTACCTGTACGGACAAATCCGTACATATGGCAACAGTGGGATGATAATTGCTTACTTCCCTTAGTCGCCTCATACGACACCCGTGGGAAAGAATGGGGTGGTGACAATTGTATTCTTAGTCCGTCACCACACGGGCAAAATGTTTAATTATTTTTTAGTTATTCTTCAGTTAATCATATGATTACATTGTTTTACAAATTAAATGGTTTCCTTCCACATCCCTAGGCTCGGGAATTGTTTTAGAAAACCCCATTCTGATGGTTACATCACTAGCCTAAAGGCAACAAAAAATTTTTGTTGGGCTTTTGTGTACTACGTGGATGGCAAACAAGCATACGGCCCATCTCATCGTAAGCGGTTACCGTAGCCTAATAGATGCCAGCAACACCAGACTCCAGAGACACCGTTAGCGTGCCGTTCGAGGGATCCATGGTCACAATATTTTTAGCCCTCGTCATTTCAAAACTATGAGTATAATATAACTAAGTAATTCTATATAAATATAAGTCAAGTAGGAAGTGCGATGATATTTAAGCTTATACTGTTAATGTTTCTTGAATGACTGCATGACTTATTATTTTTAAAGTATTATCAATAATTTTAAATATATACCTAAGTATATTTATTTAAATCCTAAGTATCTTTATTTTTTTGTAAACTCAATAATTCACTATATAAAAGCATGCAAGAAATAAATAGGCTTTTTATTGATTTATACTGTTAAGTAGAACAGAAAATCAAAAACATAATTATAAAATCCAACGCGTAAGTTACAGAGACCATAAAATAACAATAATGTTACCAGGTCAGATCTAATGGAACAATGATTAATGAATGCTTATGAAAAAATATCAACATTGTTTTTAATGAAATCAAAACATGAGAATTTAATTATGTGACCTGTGAAGTGTTTACCACAATTTGGCAACGTTTAATGTAATTTGTGTAATAGCGATGTGAGTGTACCACAAGTGGTCGATTAAAATAATTGTGGGTGAATTGTGTTGCCGTTAGAAGGTCCAAAATGGCTGGGCCTGATTTTTAAACAAGCTTGGAAAGGTTTTGTTTATTTACTGAACGGTTTTCCTGGTCTATATTTTGATAAAAATTCGGTGTTGCTGTTAAAATCCGAGAATGAAATTGATTTTATTACAAAAACCCTTATAACCCCTTTGAGCAAAACAAAAGAAAATACTTCTACGTTCTAAGTTATAATAATAGTTGTCGATTTTGTTGAAATTCCATGTGCTATTATTATAAACCTTGTCTCTATGACAAACGTATATACATAGGGCAGATGACCCATGCAAAACAATGTCCCGCCGATAGAAGGAGAAATAGAATCTATGGGCCTAGCCAAGTTGCATTCTATGATCGCTAACGCTATAGAAAACTATTAAAATGTATGGAAATTTGACAGCTAAAATAATTTCTTAAACATTTTTGATCTACATATATTTTTTATCACTTGACATATTTTTTTAAAACCGATTACTTTCCTACTGTCGGGCAAAGGTATGCTCTAGAGTAGAGATGCCTCGAATATTCGGCAACTATTCGGTATTGGCTATGCGGCTCTAATTTTTCACTATTCGGCTGAATACCAAATAGCAAATCACGAAAAAAAAATTGTGCGTGGAGTCCCCTCCCCGCGGAAGAAGTAAAACATCGTAATGTGGAAATTGGACGCTACTCGTTGCTAACGCTCGCGCTGGCCTGTAACAGGTATACTATGCGCATGCATTCGAGTGCCACGCATTCACTCTCACTCTGTCTCTTTCTACTCCCCCTCCCCAGGAGCGTTGAACGTTTAACGCAACAGTGCTTTCATACCCCCACCGTGGTAGCGTTAAGCGTTTAACGCAACCTTGTTGGAAGTCACATTAGAAGTTTCACTACAAAAAATGGCACAATATAACTCACAAAGAAATAATATCCTAATCGATATAATCGTTTTAATGAGTGGGTTATGCAGACCTAGACGACAGGCCATCTGATGGGATCAGAGACTGCGGGCTAACTGTTAATCTGTGGGACCCTTCAATTACACTGCAACGCTAATAGCAAACATACCATCGATCAACAAATAAAGCGTGTTGTGACACGACTTAATCACGAATGAAACAAAAGCGCTCGCGCGTCGTCATCACACGTACTTTAAGTGATGCAGGTTAAAATCTGTCATCCGAGAAGGGTATTAAGTGTTGCCGAATAATCGGCTGCCGAAGCTTCGGCCAAGAGCCTCGCCGAATATTCGGTATTCGACCAAATCACTATTCGTGGCATCTCTACTCTAGAGACCCGTGAGACTCCCCCCCACGATGTTCCTGACATCGTGAGGTAACTGACATGTATGTCTGAGAGATTTTCTCGATGGCATGTGAAGTGTGCCAAGCCGCACTGGGACAGCGTGGCGGACTAAGGCCTAAACCCATTGGAGACCTTTGCCCAATAGTGGAATAGTGAAAAGTATGAAAAAAAAATCTTTAATTTTTATAGATAATATTTTATGAAGACTTTATTTTTGAAAGAGATTATTTGTGATTTTGTAAACTCCTTTTTTTAGTGTAATTCATTCCTCACTCTACATTCTCAATGATTTTCAATGATATTATGTTAGTTTGTAACAGAAGGTCTTCACCAAAAACAGCATTCTGTTTCATGTCACATGCATAGCATCACGCCTGTATTTCTCGAAGGGGTAGGCATAGGTGTATTTACACACCCACGATTGTTCTGTTCGGCCGGCTTTAGAATTGTCCCACCCCTCTCTACCCACGGGAGTCGTAAGAGTCGATTGAGGGAATATCGGGGGAGTGGGCAGCAGCACTCCCTCGAGTATTAACAACATCCACTGCGATCGCCAACCCGCCTGTCAAGCGTGGCGATTACGGCATTATCCCTCATGACGGGACCGCTCGTTGTGGCGTTCTCTTGGGGAGGCCTATGTCCAGCAGTGGACGTTGAAAGGCTAATGGATGGATGGATGGATGATTGTTCTGTTTCATGTCAATAAAACTTATTTTTTATACAAGCTTAGAAAGATTTGTCAGTTAAATCAATTAAAAAAATAATACATAATAAGCCCTTCCGTAAATAAACTCGATAACTGTTTTACTAAACTTTATTAAAGTTAGTTAATGAATATGTGAAATATATCTACAGCATACGTACTAATATCACCCAAGGCTAAAGCTTCTTATTAAGTTTTTATAGAAATATAAAATAAAAACAATCCTGTATTTGTGCTCTTACAAAAGCATTAGATTGCAGGAATTATTGTAATAATAGCTTATAGTATCCTCAAAGGAACTTCGTTAGGAGTACTGTAGTTTCCGACTGATGCAGGTGCTGTCAGGGCACGGTTGCTTCGGCAGATATCTGCACATAGTCGCAAGGAGGGAAGCGACTCCGGGCTGTCACCATTGCGGCGGCGACGAGGATACGGCGCGGCACACGCTCGAGTCGTGCTCGGCTTGGGCCGAGCAGCGCCGTGAACTCGTCGCGGCAATAGGGGGAGACCGGTCGCTGCCGAGCGTCGTCAGAGCGATGATCGGCAGCGACAGGAATTGGGCCGCGATCGCTGCCTTCTACGAGGAGGTCATCTCGCAGAAGGAAGCGGTGGAAAGGGCCAGGGAAAAGGGTTCTTCCGCTGACCCAAACTGCCGCCAGCGACTGGGGTGGTGGAGGCGCGAGTACTTGCGCCTCATGCTGCCGTAGCTGAGGCTGCGGGTGTATGGACCGGGGAACGTCCGCCAACCGCAAGGCCTCCCGCGAAGGTGCGACGCTCCGTGAGCGGGTGCGTCGCTCAGTAGAGGATACCCGAATGGGTAAGTCGCCGGCGGAACACTGAAGTAATCCAACACAGTACCAGTGATCCGTAAATACAGGTGGTAATAGTAAGTATGCAATCAGCACAGCACTTTAAGGAACAAATTATTTGTGAATGTGGAAAAAGAGAGCTAGTGAAGCTCTCTTGTGGGCTGGATGTGAGCATGACAAATGCAAAAAATCTGATCAAAATATTATAAAACTGTAACAGAGTTGTGCCTTTACATTTAAGTTATTGAGAAAAAAGAAATTGTATTAGGCTATATAGGTAGGCGTGTCTGAACACAACTTTTTTTTTATTTTTCTGTTTTTTTTATTGTTTGCGCATCATGTAAAAACTACTGAATGTATTCAGATGCAACTCGCAACTTTTATTTCATAGCTCTTGATTAGACTTAAAAACTGGTATACATGTTATCCTGTTCCTATATAGGGTTCCTGAGATATAACCTGAAATCTAGCTTTTGGCTGCGGCGGAGACGCGGGTAAAGGCTATATAGTATTTCTACTAATTTTATGGCATTTGAGCAACGTTGTAATGGTAAGTGGTAACAGCCGTTAATCGACTTAGCAAATGGCAAGACACAGGACTAGAAAACTATATTCATTTGTAAATAAAATAGTGCCGTGTGGGGCCGGCACCAAGAATAGCTCCACCCCGTCTCTTCGTATGGGAGTCGTAAAAGCCGACTAAGGGATTACCGGGGGCCCGGGCAGCAGCGTTCCCCTGTGTACTAAAAACATCCACTGCGATCGCCAACCCGCCTGCCAAGCGTGGCGATTATGGTAAAACTCCCATTTTGGGGAGGCCTATGTCCAGCAGTGGACGATGAAAGGCTGATGGATGGATGGATGGAAATAAAATAGTGCTGTTAACAGCTGTCTGTGAGATAACGAACATTAGTTACCCACCCGTCGTCCAACGAGATCTGAGAATTTAATTTAGTACCAAAATTCAACCGTTTTTTTTTATTAGGGAGGGGAATAAGACACCTAACCACACACCCTGTCGTTCAGGGCATCGAGCAGGGTAGTTTAGGGCTGTCACCCACAAAATAAACCGTCTCGTGCCGTCCCTCCGCCTGTATTGGTGAATCACTGGAACTGTATGTCATTTTTACTCCAGTCGTAACCGAACCCTACCAACCCTCTTAATAATAGATACTATAAAGATACACCACCCCCCTCGGGCAGATATTATATTGCTTATAAAACAAGATGATCCCTATTCATCATTTTAAATTGACAACATCTTTTCTTACCCAAGAGTATTGTTTCACAGTAAACTTATTAGAGTGACTTATCACATTTTAAAAGGTCTAAATTATTTTTTAACGACCGTCTAATTTCTAAGAAAGAAAGAAGATGGTATGTATATTAAAATCAATTGCTGTTCGTTAGTCTCGCTAAAACTCAAAACTGGCTTATCCGATTTGAATAATTGTTTTTCTGTTTTGTTTTCTGGGTGGTTTAAAAGTTTAAAAAAAGGGGAATTCTATAAAAAAAAAGGAAATAATTGCCTATAAAATAAATTGTAGGTGATACGAAGTTCACCGGATTATCTAGTTATAAATAATTATGTTATGTTATTTTACAACGTACGATAGATTCGGTAAAAATAGTCTTATATTATCATAATTTCATACAAATGTAATTTATTCAAATGAGAGTTTATTTCTTATCGATAACATCAAATAAATCAAACGCTTACAGATGAATTCTGTGTTTATAAACCCTATATCACACGATTACAAAGAATAAGTGCTTACATAAACTATTTTGCACGCCTCGTATGCGAAGCACAGGCCCGCCCTTTTAAGGAGTACTGCTCATATCTCTGGGCAGGTGCGCTTAAGTACAAACTTGAACCACTTGACTCCCTGCAAAGGCGTGCTATTCGAATTGTCAATGATCCCGATCTCACGGAGGGTCTGGAGTCGTTGGAGCGGCGGAGAGACTTCGGGTCCCTCTGTGTGCTCTATCGGCTCTACAATGGGGAGTGCTCGGAGGAGCTGTTTGAAGTGGTACCGACATCACCATTTTACCACCGAACCACAAGACGTCGCGGTAGGGTTCATCCACACCATCTGGAAACGATTTCGTCAAAGACAGTTCGTTGTCAGCGTTATTTTCGACCACGTACGTGTAAGCTCTGGAATGACCTACCTGATATGGTGTTTCCCCGGCGCTACGACATGTCCCTCTTTAAACGAGGTTTGAAAGGAGCACTTAACTTGCGGTAGGCGGCGGCTTGGCTGTGCCCCTGGTGTTGCTCAAGTACATGAACATTACTCTGGAAACCCAACCTCGAGGTTTTAGAAATATTTTTGAGATAAATACTTATTTTCATCTTAGAAATATATTTCTGATGTATATGCTCATACTATATAATATCTAAAACCGTGTATATGTCCCCATGAACTCCAAAATCAAGGTTAAGTACTAATCATTTTAATTTGAGTTTTAATTTTTAGCTTTAATGCAACTATTTATAAATACACATCGTGCTGTAGCGACACTTGCATTGTCCCAAAGAAATAAGTTTGTTTCAATGTAACACAGCGCGAGCAATTTTCTAAGTATCTGTTTTTTATAAGGACTATAAATAAACTGCTTCATTAGGGTGCTGTGCCGTAATTTAGACAGAAACTAAGACCTTACACAACTAATGGACAGGAATCTGTAATTACATTTGGTCGTAACGTTGTCTGTTCGATATCTTTTGATTAAATAGATAGCGTAAAGGTGTAGATACCAACCTCCAGAGCGACTTTTGTTGGTTCGATTCCCGCAAAAGACAATTATTTGTGTGAAGTTGTTGATCTGAGCCAGAGTGTTCTTTATATTTGTATTTATAAAATTCCCATGATTCAGGCGTTTATATTCCCTAAGGCAGACTTGGCAATGTATTTTCATTATCAACCTTTAAATGTAACATAGTTCCCGTAGCCCGCCAATAAAGGTAGAGAGACGGCACACGGCGGATTTATTTAGTGTGTGAGGGCCCCACACTACTCTTTTCGTTCGTTCGTTGCCACGAATGACGGGGTGTGTGGTTAGGAACATTTCTCCCGCCTTATCCCGAAAAAAGGGTATGTGTGTTACCTGAATGAGTCCAGTTGGTTAACACAAAGTCCAGTGAAGTTGTCCTTGTAAATAAATACTCACAATTCGAAATAAAATGTCACTTATAATTTCAGGGCCAAAATATATTACAATTGACGTGTTCTAAGTTTACTCTACCATACCGAACTAGTAAACGGCGGAAAATTGTATAGATGACAATTCACCCACAAATCCATATACGTGCTAAGTGCACGTAAAGAGTGTATGTGTACGTGTCCCTAGATACTCCTATGGAATCAATCACGTTTGCTTGATTTAGACTATCCTGACGTTTTATTTTATAAATTGTAGTATTCACGTATATATCAGATAAAATTTTCTTTGTTTAGTTTGTAATAGTTACTAAATACTTTGGAAAATCCAAAAGTCCCCGCCTCATAATCTTCATTTTTCACAATAAAATTGATTATTTGATACATAATAATGTATTGGTCTTACTAAGTAGTTTTCAATAAATGACATAGATAGCACTAATTTCAAAAAGTACCTATTAATGTGGTTCTCATGTCTTATACGCCATCTAGCGCTAATTTTTAGAAGTATTACTATATTGGTCTATAGAAGTAGTTCTCACGAAATAAGGTAGGTAGGTATAGCGCTGGTTTTAGTGTCGTCGAGTGTAAATATTTACTATTTTTTGTTTATTTAATAACAATTAAACCACATCGAATCAGACCGTGAAAAGTTATAGGGCCTCTATTCGTAATTATACTGAATCGTAAAAGAAAAAAAAGACTCGATTAGTTAAGTATTTCGGTCGTTATCGTGTTAACATACATTATCCGAACATACCTACAACACACGACGTCCAATACAAAAGAGTGTTAAAAAAAGTGTTTTTTCTTGATATATGTGTGTATACATATATTATTTTACAAATGCAATATGTGATAAATAGAGACATTTTAAGTTTGAAAAATCAGTTGTTCTGCGTGAAACAAGAGTAGTACACACCTCAACGCTTCGCTTATATATATTTATGCAATTGTCAGTCATGTGTAGATCTCGCAACTATGAAAACTAGATATTAATAAAATACTCATGCAGCAACGTGCTGAAATTGTAAGCTTTAGAAATCTAAAGTACCTATATTGTGTCTGAGATAATCTTTAAAATGAAATGATTATTATTATAATATAACAGACAGTTTCATCCCCATAATCTCATAAGACATCTTGAAAAGGAATTAGTTTCTGAATTCATAAGCTCAGAATTATCACGTCACTTTTAAGTTATATCCATAGAATATTATCGAATGTATTTTGAAATAGTGAAATCTGAGATTAGCTCGGCTAAGAATCTTAATCGAGAAACGCCTTGGTACATATTGGTTTGTTGCCAGCACGCGTACTTTTTCAGTAATTGTTGGGCTAAATAAATGATACTAAGCGATTATAACATAAAAAGATGGCAATAGGCCGCCTATTACGTGGGATTTAAACATATCTGGCGAACCGTGTGTGAGTTACACACCTCTGCCTACCCTTTAGGGGAATACAGGCGTGATCTATGTTAAAACGTAGTACTATAAAGACAGTATAAAGTTAAACCCTCAGTCCGAGGACCAGGCCGCGTCTCAGACTATTTATTTTTTTGTTATTGTTTTATGTGTGTAATGTAATGATTACTGCTTGATAGAATAAAAAGTCATAAGGAAATGTAGGCTTTTTCTTCTATCAAGTCTGAGAGATTTTCTTGACGGTTTGAGAAGTCTACCAACCCACAGAGGATCAGCGTGGTGGACGACTTCCTAAAATCCACCCGCTTTTCTTAAACCCTTGCTCAAAAGTAGGATAGAAATGAGTATCATCATTCATATCCTCTTCTCTTTATAAGCTATTCTACTCTATTCTCTTTATGATAGGTAAAAATATTATGTACCTATACCTACATCATCTAGAATTGCGTTTCAGGAGTTCATAACATACTTTATGCTAAATTTTGCTTTTTTGAACCCTCTTCCCAACTTCTATGCGTTACAATTTTGGCCACCACCTGTAAATATTACGTCACAACAGTCCCTCCGATCTTACGTTTTAGATGATTCCCTTCGATTAGAAAAATATAAGTAAAAATGTGTATTGGAATTTCGATGTCACGTTTATTTTGTTCCTTGCCACATTAAGTCACACCAGGTGACACCAGTGCTGCTTGTGGCGTCTAAAAGTAAAACAATTACATTAATAAAAGCGGGTATAGAATGTTAATTTTTTCCTTTAATAACCGCGTTATGAATTGGCAAGCAGTGGATTGACAGTACTCTTTCTTGAGTCTATGAGCGACGGTTACCACTTACCATCAGGTGGGCCCTGACACGTATACCACCATAAGCAATAAAAGAACATACATATATTATATAGGTTTTTTTTTCCAGACATTTTGTCGGAATATTTTGATAAAGTAAATATGCCACCGGCAGTGACCGAAAAAACTACGAAGGCGTCATTGTTAGAACTTTATTACTTGTATAGAGATAATATAATTTATTTCCTAATATTATGCGAAGGAATTTATATTGTATTATGTAAAGTAGGTAAAATCGCATAGTATAAACTTTTTGTTGAAACTACTATAAATATACCCTTCATGCAAAGGATTTATAAGTCTACATTGGCATGAACAATTTATTTTCAACCTGTAACTGTCCCATTATTAGGCCTAATAATGGGTTTAATTCTCAAAGTGAGAAGAATTCAAGCCTGTAGTCTGTCACGCTGCGGGTTCGCAGACTTCACAAGCCGTCGAGAAAACAATGTATTTCTTTATCGAGCAGAGATAATTTGTAGAGGAGAAATATACATATTTTCGAAAAATCTCGAAAAGTCACGAGTGTGTGCTGTGACCTTGGATTGACCTTGCTCGATACCTTGTCCTTGCACTGCTTGGTTTTGCCATTAGGCTATCACTGCCCGAAGAAGAATATGAAGAGTCTTAACAAACCGAAAGAGCACAGCTACTGAGAATTTTTCTTTTACGAAAAAGCTAAGTAACACTGCCTGACCCGGGGATTGAACACGAGACCTCATGAGCAGCAGTCGATTACACTACCGCTGCACCACAGAGGCGGTTATATTATAGAGAACAAGACCATCACAAGAGGCACGCGGTTTAAAAAGGTACTGCTGCTCTTCAATTTGAGATTTAAAATCATCTAAGCGGTTCTTTAATGGATGCACCGATTTTTCGATAGATATAGAATCGCATTCGATAAATACCATTCCGAATTGTATGTATGTATTCCGAAATTCCGCACGGGTCGACTAGTATAATTTTATAATACCTATTAGATTCTGCCTTCGGGCACCTTCGGGTCATTATACGAGTAAATACGTCTCTCTACATACCTATGTATCATTGTTTTTTCACATTCAAATTCTTCACAATAAAAATGTTAATTAACTAACTTAACTAACTTATCATCACGCCATTTCCCTTGCGGGGTAGGCAGAGAGAACAGAGTGCCAAGAGGCTCTATTCTTGCATGCATCTCTCGCTTCCTCAACATTCATAACACTCTTCATACACGCTTGCCGGTTTCGGAGACTCTTGACTCCACCTTCCTTCAATACATGACCAATTTGGTCTAGGTAGGTAAGTCTCGGTCTCCCCCTGTACCTACATCCTTCCACTTTCGCATTGTATATCTTCTTAGCCAGTCGCTCGTCCGGCATTCTTTCCACATGTCCGAACCATCGGAGCATTCCCTTTCGCATCTTTACACCAATACTCTCTTTCATACCTACTCGCTCTCTTACGTCATTGTTACGAATGCGGTCAGTCAGCCTCACTCCACAGATTCTCCGCAGAGATCGCATTTCGATCGCATTGATTTTGCTCTCATGCTCCTTTCTACATAACCAACTCTCGCTTCCATATAATAACGTTGGGACAAGCACAGCGTTGTGTATTGCGACACGTGCCTTCTGGCTGAGGTGGTGGCTGCCGAGAAGTTGTCCCAATGCTCCGTTCACTCTATTTCCCGCATTCACTCTTCTTTCTACATCAGTGGTGTACCTTCCATCCCGACTGAATCCACATTCAAGATATACAAATTCATCCACTTGTTCTAGCACACCATTTCCTATTGCTACTCTAACATCTGTTCTGGCTTCTTCTCTTTCAAAAACCATTACTTTGGTTTTGCTCACATTTACACGTAGGCCCCTTTTCTTACAATCTTCTGCCATTACGTCGACTAGGGTTTGCAGGTCAGTCGCAGACTGCGCTAATAGGACCGCATCGTCTGCATATAGCAGCGAGTTAACCACTGAGTCGCCCATCTGAACTCCCACGTTCATTTCATTCAACCTTTGTAGACATTTATCCAGATATATGATAAACAGTCTGGCTGATAGAACGCAGCCCTGTTTAACGCTGATATTGACGTCAAACCAGGGTGACATTCCATCATCCAGCCACACACAAGCTCTGCAGTCCATGTAGTTGGACTGCACCGCTTGTAGCAGTCTACCGCTAAATACCATACTCCGGCAAAATGTCCCAAAGTTCCTTTCGTACAACAGTGTCAAATGCTTTCTCCAAATCCACAAAACTGCAGAAAACCCTCTGGCCTACAGTCAGATGCTTCTCCACAATGTTGCGCAGAGAAAACACTTGATCTATGCATCCTCGTCCACACCTGAAACCTCCTGCCAAACTGGTCAAGCTTATGGCTCTGTAGTTTGCACAGTCATAACGTGAACCCTTGTTTTTAAACAAGGGCACGATGACTGCGCTTCTCCAGTCCTTGGGAACCATTCCTGAGCTCCAACATAAAATGAGAAGCATCAGGAAAGATTACCAGACACATGAGCCTCCAAGCTTGATCATCTCAGCAGACACCATATCAATACCCGCTGCCTTACCATTTTTCAAACTTCTAATCGCCCATTCAACTTCATCCATACTAATGTCATCAGAGGATACCGGTACCGAATGCTGATCTGTTAGATCACATGTGGCACCAGCATCACCCTGAACATCCGCATACATATCTCGAAAATATTCACTCCATCGGCTTAACACATTTTGTTTTTGCGTAAGAATGTCTCCACCTTTAGACCTTATTTTATTCATTCTGAAAGCTGACCAACCACTCCGAGATTTTTTCACCTCCCTCCAGAAAAGTTTGGTGTTGCTCTCGAAGTTTAATTAGGACACATACAAAAGTTGTAAAATACATTAACTGAAGGGAACTGTTTTGATTCTAATCCTTTGCGTGCTTTAGAATTAACTTAATTAATTCAATTAAGAGGAGAAACAGCGACATTATACTATTTATAGATCTGTAGTATTCGCGGAAACATGCATTGTATGTGTATGTATTTAGATACCTTAATTGTATACCAAGAAAATACTCGAATATGTCATTGTTTTGTTTATTTAGCAATTTAATTGGCTTTTGGAAACACACAGGTTTTTCTTTGTCATGATCTCCGCAAGCACTTGAAAGCTTTCATTGAAGAATTGTGCTTGGAGTTTTTCAATTACGTTTTTTTATATCATCATATTTTCGTATGTACTTTTATTTTTATTTCACGTTCATTGTCCCTATTGTTCAACCTCCTGGAAGATATAATTGAGAAGTGTGTTTTCAAAAAACGCTTTTTGTCATATTGCAAAAAACTTCTTTCTTATATAACTTACTAACCTTTGCTCGCGGCAGGCAAAAGCTAGTTTTTAGGTTATATCTCAGGTTCCCGATATAGTAGCGGGATAAAATATCTACCAGTTTTTAAGCCTAATCAAGAGCTATCAAATAAAAATAGTTGCATAAAAATCTGTTCAGTAGTTTTTGCGTGATACGCGAACGAACAAACAGACAACAGGATAAACGGACTGACAAAAATTCTAAAAATTAAAAGTTAAGTTAAGTTTAAGTTTTGTGTTCAGACACGCCTATATAGCCTACTACAGTATTTTTACTCAAATATCTTAAATATACAGACACAGCTCTGTTACAATAGTTAGGATATAGTGTAATCCGGCCCCGAACGCACATTTTCTATGACTTTCAATGATTATCATGAGTTTTATAGCAGCTTATTTTCTAAATTTCCATTTATCTGTATTTTAGCACTTGACAAAGTAGCAACTTTGGAGAACAAATTATTGGTGAAAGTTGAACAAGAAAGTTTATTTACTTTAAAATAATATCTACATTAAATATTCTGCTTAACGTCAAAGAGAGTTACTTCTTAATTTAAAAAAAGGCAAAAAAAAGAAGCACCGTCTTGTGATTGGCGACCTTTATGGGTAGATAAATCTAGGCTTAGGACATATATTTATAAACATACATATAAACCTTCCTTGGAAAATTGTATAAATGACATCATTATCAACCGTTTAAAAATCTGTTGCGCGGTTTAGAAGAAGAGAGCGGACATTATATACCAACGTGCATAGACACTTTATACAATGTATAGATATTATTTATTGGTGAGTTACACTATCGATTGAAGGATTAATTTGATACTTCATTACCCACGTCTATATTTTATTTTCTCGTCAATAAGGAAATGGCGGGTGTGATGAAATGTATTTGAACATTATAGAAAAAATAGAGTTTGTTGACTTGAGTGAACACTCTGCTCATTATTCATCTATACTATTTAAAGCTGTAACGGAGCTGTATCTGTACATTTAAGATGTTTGAGAATAAATTACTGTATTTATTTATTTATTTGGGACTTATAACAGTTACACGCTAAATCTTACATTGTATAAAGTATGAAATTAATAGTACTAAACGAGTACCCACACAAAAAATTGATATTTAAAAATAGTAAAACGTGCGCGATTTATAAGAGCAAAGTTACAATAGTCATCAAATTTGTCTTATTTATTAATTAATGCACTAATAGCCATTCTTTTAAATGTTGCTTGTGGCAATGCAAAAATATCAATATCCACAAAGTGTGTGTTATATTCATCTAGGAGCGAACGCAGAGGAGCCCGCGCACCGGCATTAACCTACACCTAGCGGCATGGAATAGGTGTGGTGCGCGCACCCCACGGCGTAATACATTTCTAGGGACAACATAACATATCTGATTAGTTATCTCTGAGCAGTCGAACTTATTGTTACATATAGCGTAAAGCATCATAACCTTGAGTAATGCACGTCTGGACTCCAAGTTTAAAAGTTTATACTGATGCAGTAGTTGGTTATATGATATTCGGCAATTATGGTATTTATAATGCAATGAACGTAAGAATTTTTCTGGACTTTTTCAAGTTTTTTTAATGTATTTATCATACATGGGAGACCACATTGGGGCTGCGAATTCAAGTTGGGAACCTATTATAATTTTATATAATAGCAGTAAAGTTGAGGATCTCTTAAAATCCTTTGATGATCTGATGACGAAACCATACATTTGGTAAGCTTTATTAATTATATTGTCAATATGTAGATCAAAATGTAAGTTGTAAGTCTGGTGTCACACCTAGATCACGAATATAATCTACTTTATTTAAGAGAATGCCGTCTAAAGTGTAGGGGAACATGATTACATTCTTGTTTTTAGTATATGATATTACATTACATTTGGGTATGCTGAGCTGAAGCTTATAAGTAATACAATACAAAGAAAGTCTGTTAAGGTCGTCTTGTAGAAGTATACAATCTTGTAAACCTTTACACGACCAGTAAATTTTAACGTCGTTAGCGTACATTAAGAAATGAGAATTAATGAAGCATGACTTTATATCATAAACGAACAGAATAAAGAGTAAAGGTCCCAAAATGGATCCTTGAGGCACTCCAGAAGAAACTGTAATTGTATTGGAATTGAATCCGTTAATGACGACTTTTTGAGTCCTATTAAGTATATACGCTGAGAACCATCGAAGAAGGTTGCCACGGATACCGTTGTAAGCGATCTTTTCCAATAGTAATTTGTGATCCACCCTGTCGAGTGCCTTTCGAAAGTCCGTATACACAGCATCAACTTAAGTACGTTCATCCATGTTTTTAAATAAGTAGTTAGTGAAAATCATAAGATTAGTTGATGTTGAGCGTCGTTTCCATGCTGTTTTTGTATAATGAGGTGATGAATATATGAGTATAACTCACCGTGCACCAGACTCTCGAAGAGCTTCGACAGAGTGGATAATTTAGATATGGGGCGGTAATTCTGAACGTTATTGCGGTCACCGCATTTATATAAAGGTGTGATGAACTTCCAAATATCGGGAAAAAAACCCTCCCGAAGACATTTATTAAAGATAATATAAAGTGGAATATAAATATTATCTACAGTATTTTTGATAAAATTAGTAGGTAAAAGATCAGGGCCAGGACCTTTATTAATGTTTAATCGTTTTATTGCTCTGATAATTACGTCTTGAGATAGGTAAATATCAGAAATATATGACGAGTTACCAGCAGAAGTCGTAGGAGGTTGCCACTGTAAGTGATCAAAAGAAGAAGGCTCGTAAACGGACTCGAAAAAACTTGAGAACATATTGCATATATCGGATGGATTGTTCGAATTTAAATTCGCGAGATACATATTAGCTGGAATATTTCCTTTGTTTTTGCGATTAGAAATGTAAGCCCAAAAATGTTTAACGTCCAGATGTATACTGTCCTCAACACATGTCATACAATTTCTGAAGCGTGCAGCAGACAAGGTTTTAAATTTCTTACGGTAAATTGAAAAATTGTCATAGTCAGACGCGTTTGCGTACTTATTCCATTTTATCCAAGCTTTTTCCTTAGTCTTAAAAATGCGTATCAGTGCAGGCGTGAACCAGACAGGAAAACTAGAGTTTTTAGGGCGAATGAGCGGTACGTGTAATTTTATTAATCCGTACATAACATTATAAAACGTATTGACACACTGCTCGGCGGGAAGATCATAGAACAATGCGTTCCAGTCTAATTTACTAAGCTCACGGTTAATTGAGTCATATTCTGCTTTAAATAAGTTATATTTCGGTATTGAATGACTTTGCATGGGTACGTAATTAACTTCCGGCGAAGACAGTGCATGGAAAGGAGGGTGAAAGGCATCCACTGGAACTAAAGGCGTAGTACATGTATTAACTTGACAATCAACATTCGATACGAAAAGATCAAGAATTCGACCTAGATTATTTTTAATTGTATTATACTGTGTAGTATCTGTGGTGATGATAAAATTGCACAGGTGTCGGCTGGTAATATTAAAAGGGTTGAGGAATGACATGCCACTTATTTTTCACGTCCAGCCAGTTAATACCAGGCAGATTGATCAGATGATCACCGACCATGTAAAATGCATCTGTTGCGGTGTCATTTATAAGATCCTGCAAATCGTTAAAGTGAGAGGTGCAGGTCATCACTAGAACGCGGAGGTAAATACGCGGCGCTTATAAGGTGGCGTCTGTTAAGTTGCGACGCGGGCAGCTGTACAACGACATGCTCCATACCTACGACGGGGGAGTGAGTCAATAATTTCATAGGGCGTAATTCACGACGAACAGCTATGAGTACGCCACCTCCCTCCCCCTTACCCGTACCACAGCGGTGTCTCGATCGCATTAGATCGCTAAAGACCAGAGACCGCTCATCAATAAATTCATTATTTGATATGTTAGGAGTGAGCCAAGTCTCGGTTAATATGATTACGTCATAACAAAAAGAAATAATATTCATGAATAATGTACTTAATTTCGTCCGCAGACCACGACAATTCTGATAATAAAACGATAAGTTATATGTATCCATTGGTTATAGATTCTTTAATATTCTATTATTTATTGGAATTAAAAGTGATTTTATAACTAAAATAATATAACTTCGGAGTCGAGAATAACAGACGGTATCTGATGATTTGTTGAATATGCGTGCCGTTGTAACAACAAAGTATTGTGTAGAAAATAGCCCTTTAGTTACGTAGCTTCCACATAACAGCCAGAGTCTAAATATCAAACAATATGTAAACGAAAAGTGTATGCATGAACATTTGTAAACAAAGCTGTAGTGATGATAAAATGTAAAATTAGTACATGTAACACTATTATAGTATATTAAAAACATATGTAAAAATAACTTAAACAAAAATGATAAGTTCGATTTAAAATTTTTCTTTTGTTCGAGGGTATTTATAAAATGTGCAAAGAAGTCTTTCGTAATATTGGTAAAAGAAATAGTAAACACAAAGAGTAATACATAGTTCAGAGGTTGAAAAAAGTATAGTGATATGATATTTTTAATTGAAAAAAAAAACACTTTGTAGCGCAGTATTATTATACAAATTAGTAGGAGTATTTGTTTTTTTAAATAGTGTAATTTTTGTAAATATAATCGATAAAAAAATCGGTGTGATCAAGGTATAGATGATCGATATGGCTTGATCTTGACAAGATCTTTTTCGCAACGAATGGCGATGGCGGGCTCAGGAATATCAGCTCGAGCAAGTATAGTTCCGTGTTTGACCCACACGAAACGGTATTCATTCTCCTTTGCGCGTTCCCTTGTTTGGCGAAACAATTTCTTGTTCTGCATCGTGAGATGCTCATTAATATATATATATATATATTTTGCAGTGTACCATGAATGTTAAGCTGGTCAGTAGTGATACCCTTCTTAAGACGTGCAGCAAAAATTATGTTGTCACGAATTATCTCGCTCGAAAATTTTATAACTATATTTCTTGGCCTTTTAGAGTTAGAGTTCATTAGCGGTACACGGTGAATAGAAACTATATCACCAGATGACAGTGGATATTTAATAAAATTACATATATTCCCAGCAATCGTTAAAAAAATTTTCTCCGCGTTTCTCAGGCACGTTAGATATTTCGACATTGAGATTCCTGGACCTTTGCTCCATGGCCTCTAATTTTGCCTTTAACTCCACGACGCGTTCTTCACTTATCTGGCAACAGCGTATTTTATCTTCAAGTACGTTTACACGGAGAACAGTATCCTACGCCTTCTTATCCAAGTCATCATATTTGTCGCTCACAAATTTAATAGAAGTTTTTACACTCTCGAACTCTGTAAGAAGCGTGGTAAATTGATTATCCTGTTTAGAAAACCAGGTTTCGAGTGAGACCATCATGGTAGACTGGAAGCTTTTAAATTCACGAAAACCATCGCATTGATGTGAACTATTATGGTTTGATATCTTCTTGCGAAAATTCACATAATTTGGTGGAGACTCTTTTTCTATCAAGGACTCATCTACACTCATTTCACCAGGTTGAGGAGATACAATCTTTGGTCGTCATAATAAAAACGTTTTTATTTCACACGAGCAACACCTCAACACTTCTCTGTATCAGTTATACGTTACGTTGTAGAAACACCGTCTTACACACACACTAACACTATGACTCACATGCAACTAACTGGTTTAATATCGGCTAAGTAAAAAGTCAATATGCGACACTACCGTACTTAACGAATTCGCACGGTGGAATGGAATGGGTGGAATTAGGCTATATATAATCTTCTTTCTCATTTCCTTACTGCTGAGGATTGCGACCATGTATAATTTGATTCCATTGGATGCTGTCTTTTCCGCAATTGATAACACGGTTCAATTGTGCCAGCTACTGCTTTCTTTACTCTATCAGACCAATTTGCAGGTGATCTTCCCTGAGCACGTTTGCCGTCAGCACCCTGCACTAAGGATTAATCCCTGTATCGCGGTGTACAAACTTACAATTTCGAATCAAACCCTCAACACTCGGTCGGGAGGCTGGTATACTAAACCACTCTGCCATCTGTGCTTCTCCAGACAATGCTTTGCCGCATAACGTGTCCGAAAAACTTAAGTACTCGCTGTCGGCAGATTGCGGAGAGCCATGTGATGATTTATTCCGCTACTCTTAGTATAGCGTCGTTTGTTCTCATGGCTGTTAAAGATAAAAGTACCTAACCTTCGCCAATAACACATCTCAAAGGCATCAATCCTACTGCTATCGCGGCTTCTCATGGTCCACGTCTCGACACCATATTGGAAGTTATAAACACCAGGTAGAAGCTATATTTTACTAAAAGCATATATTGATTTGCCTGATAAAATCTTTCACATTCTTTGCACAACACAAAATACGAATCGTTATTAAAAATTCAAGGAGCTAGAGTACAGACGTGTAATATTGCAAGGCAAATGCTTTCAAATCAATTCAACTTTCTAGGATTTCACTTGTAGATGTCATCAGTTTAATATAATTTGCGTATACGACACGACCCTACTTCAGTATTTTATTTCCGTAGTTTTATATTTGATATTTCTCTACAGTCTACAACAATAGTATTCCTCAATCTAAATTGAACTATATATGAAAAACAAATTGAATCCAATTCGTTTTCGGACGTCTCGTTTACTTTGCAGAATCAGTCAGTCACGCTCAAATTGAAATTTATTTATTTGCTAAAAATGAGACGTGTAGTACACTACGATAAGAACATATTCTAAAGTAAATAACACACGATATGGCAAATTAAAATTTTCTCATGACAACAATGTCAATATCCAGATTAGAATTATGGAGCGTCTTTTCAAAATAGCATAATTCTTCATGTATGTTTAGATGGATTGAACGAATACAACATTAAGACTCAAGTCTCTTTGATACTGAACAGAACCCTATTTTGACGTGATAACGTCTTATAAATAGATGAACGCCGGTCGCACGCACGAAAAAGTGTCACGTTCCGCCCAAAGTTAATGAATCCTAAAAATAGGTGGCGGTATTTAAAGTAATCTGACTACGTGGTTCATCTGCGGTTCGTAAGATGGTGACTAATAATTCATTTTATGAAATTCTCAGAAAACATATATGACGTTATCACGTAAAATTATCGTCCGTAAACCTATTTTACAGATAACCATACGACGGTCCTCGTGGCGTAGTCGGTAGTGTAACCGACTTCCGTGCACGAAGTCGTGGGTTCGATTCCCACTCAGGACAAGTATTTGTGTGTAACACAGATATTTGTACTGCGTCTGAGTGTTTTCTATGTATTTACAAAAAAAAAGTAATATATGTATTATATCCGTAATCTGGTACCCATAGCACAAGCGTTAAGCTTAGTTTGGGACCAGAAGACGTTGTGTGAAAATGTCTGTAAATATTTATTATATATTTAAATGGAATGTAAAATAAAATAGTTATATTGTTTTATCTAAATTCGAGGTTAGGTAATAAACCTACACCGATTTACTTCATTTTGCCGTGTGGGGCCGGCTTTAGAATTGCCCCACCCCTTTCCACCCATGGGAGTTGTAAGAGCCGACTGTGGGAATACCGAGGGAGTGGACAGCAGCATTCCTTCGAGTTTTTTATTTATTTATTAATATCTTTATTCAACAATAATATTTTTACATTTGATCTAATAGTGTACATTTAAGCCTAATAAACCAATATCATAAATATATTGAAGTTATTTTTTTTTTCAGAACTTTGACGTTCTATATAAACTATTAGCAGAAGAATGTTAATTTAGTATAATGTTCATGAGATGTGAAATAATATCTAAAATATACAATAAAGAAAAATAGGGTGTAAGCTTTAGATCCACAGCATTACACTTAAAAATAAAAACATATCATTAAATTAGCGACTTGAGGGTAGTCATAAACTAGCCCCAGTAACGAGTCACAATAAGCAGCAGGAACATGTAGATAAAATAATACAGATACCATGTACAGTATACTACAACAAGCACGCACTACCACCTGCCGCCACGAGCGCTCTACTTTATACCAAACACTTAAGTAATACAGACGACTATTGCGTGCAGGAGACCGTAGGAGCGGCGCGCTCCTGCGCTGGCGACTGTACCTATTCATCGTCGAGAAATAACTCCCTCGAGTATTAACAACATCCACTGCGATTACCAACCCGCCTGCCAAACGTGGCGATTATGGCACTATCCCCCATTCTTGGGGAGGTCTATGTCCAGCAGTGGACTTTAAAAGGCTGATGGATGATGGATGATTTACTTCAAAAACCATAATACCTTCGTTACTCAAAGGCGTTAAGTATGTATGTGTTATCGAAATTAGCAGTCAGGAGCAATTGTCACGATAGCTGAATTGGCAAAGAATCTAGACGGTATCCAGGAGATGCAGGTTCAAATCCTGCTCGTGACTGTTATTTTCGATTTCACATTTTTCACTTTGTGTTTAATGTATAGTGCTAAGCATGTAAAATGCTAAAAATATATATAAAAATATCTAAACGATCATTCATACTTAACTTAAACTATTGTTTATTTTTAGGATGACAATAAACTGCCACTTGTCGATAATTTTATTTTTATAAATGACTTTGTATTTTGGACTGTTTACCTTGCATAAAGGATCATAAAATTTAAAAGCCGCAATAAAAATATCGTTTCTTTATTTCTCACGTGACGTGCTTGGCCATTTAGCAGAACTTCGCCATTTACAGTTAGCCTAGTTATATGCAGGTGACCATGCATCTTATGGGGGTGACATACCCGTGGTATACACATATAATAGAGTGGCGAAATAAACTATTTTTGTTTCATCTGAGTTTTTAGCTAGACGTCGTATCGAGCGGTTGAAATCTTATCACATATTCAAGTAAATTTACTAAAAATCACAGAAATATTTAAGGTTAATGAGGTATTCCACTGACGTACATAGTTTACATGGTGATGAAAAGGTCCGCTCCAAATACAATACAATTAGTTCATCGTTACATGAAAAAGGCTTTTATGAAATAATTACCCTTTGAACGAGGGATTCCTCGAGCTGGCTTGCTCAACTTATTAGCGCAATCTATTAGCGTGTTTGGGTAGTTCGTTTGCCCTATACAACTGCTTATCTCAGGTCCGCCAATTTAGACGGGGTTGCCATAAACGGCCCCAAGACAGCAGAAATTCTAAAACCTGCATAATGCATACATACCGCCTAAATCGACGTGTTTATTATTTATAAGCATTTCACAAACGTACATTTTTAAGTATTTAACCAAGGCTCACGAGAAAAGTTTTTAACTTATATATTAGGTATTTTGATACATTTATATATTTTTTAAGCATTTGACATTCTTAGCTATATAAATTAACACAAAGTGCGAAAATGTACAATCGAAGTCACGACCATGATTTGAACCTGAATCTCCTGGAATACTGTCCCAGAAGCTTTGCTAATTCAGCAAGGACTTGCTGATGATTCAATACCAATACCAGTTCAACCTTTTTCGCAAAACTCCTTATTTATCAATGTCATAAACTTCGGGCTAATTGATAAACCTCCCTATTTAGTGTACAATCTCCTTTCTTACTCGTTCAATTACAGTCGGAAGTCAACAGGTGGGCAATAACTTCAATAGTTTCACAATTATTTTGATAAATAACCTTAATTAGTCGATTGCGTATGGCGCGTAACCAAATGTTTTGAGCAAACAGTTTTGTTACAATTAATTTTGTGTCGGCATCGGTTAAGAAGTTTCGTAGGAGATAGATCACGTAGTATGTGTTTAAATTTGCATATTAATGTCATAATTGATTCATTTTTTTTTACCTTATTATATTAACACACTAGCTCGAACCCGTGACTTAGATCGCGTGGAATTTAGTTACTTTATTTTTTTGTACTCAACCTTAATTATTAAGGCCTCGTGGCGTAGTCGGTAGTGTAACCGACTTCCGTGCACGAGGTCGTGGGTTCGATTCACACTCCACAATTATTTTTGCGATTGTCACAGATATTTGTACTGCGTCTGGGTGTTTTCTGTCTATTATATGTATGTATTTACAAAAAAAAAGGAATATATGTATTATATCCGTAACCTGGTACCCATAGCAAATCGCTAAGCTTAGTTTGGGACTAGAGGACGTTGTATGAGAATGTCCATGAATATTTATTTATTAAACAAAAGTAGTATAAAATAGTCCTTATAGTCAATATCAGCTATCTGACAGTATGACTGCCTCGGTGGTGCAGCGGTAGTATGAACGACTGCTGATGACGACTGCTGGTCTCAGGTTCGATTTCAATTATTTAGATATTACAAACAGACACTTCCATTTCATTTATTTATATATAGATAGTCCCTGCTCTTCAAAAGAACATCACGTGAACTTCATGTCTAAAAATTTTTTCTCGGCGTCTTGTTTGTTTGCCAACCCACATTAGGTTTACGTGGAGGATTAATCCCTATAATTTGAGGAAATACCCAAAAGTAAAACTGTATTGAATTGTGGGTAAAATTTCCAAAAGACGAACTGGACCCCAATACGTGGTAGGGAAGGAAGAGAGAAGACACCCCTTTTTGTTTGTTAATATGGGAATAAAATTACCTAACCGCACACCGCGTCATTCGGAGCAGTGGGGCCCTCACCCACTAAATAAACCAGGCGCGTGGTGGTGCTGTTCTTTAAGAAAGGTGACAGAGCCCTCTTTATGAATTATAGACCTACCTCGCTCTTGAGCCACGTCTATAAGTTATTCTCAAAGGTCATTACAACATACACGCGCAGGCTTGACGACTTCCAGCCTCCCGAACAAGCCGGTTTCCGAAAAGGTTATAGTACCATAGACCACATACACACGCTACGCCAGATTATACAGAAAACCGAGGAATACAATCGGCCTCTGTGTCTGGCGTTTGTGGACTATAAGAAAGCCTTCGATTCGATCAAAACTTGGGCGGTGCTGCAGTCTCTTCAGCGGTGCCAAATTGACTATCGGTATATCGAAGTGCTGAAGTGCTTGTACAGAAACGCCACCATGTCAGTCCGTGTTCAGGACAGGAGTACGAAACAGGACAGGGAGATGTTATGTCCCCGAAACTCTTCACCGCTGCATTGGAAGATGTCTTCAAGCTCTTGGACTGGACCGGATTTGGCATCGACATCAATGGCGAATACATCACTCACCTTCGATATGCCTACGGCATCGTAGTCATGGCAGAATCGCTGGAGGTCCTTGGCACCATGCTCAATGATCTCAGCAGGGTTTCCCGACTAGTGGGTCTTAAAATGAACATGGACAAGACGAAAGTCATGTCTAATGTCCATGTCATTTCAGCACCGGTGCTAGTTGGGAGTGCGCTTCTCGAAGTTGTCGACCACTATGACTACCTGGGACAAACAGTCCAGTTAGGTAGGCACAACTTCGAGAAAGAGGTCAATCGACGAATCCAACCCGGCTGGGCAGCGTTCGGGATGCTAAGGAAGATCTTCTCGTCCAATATTCCGCAGTGTCTGAAAACGAAGGTCTACGACCAGTGTGTGTTACCAGTGATGACATATGGAACAGAGACGTGGTCTCTGAATGTTGGCCTCGTAGCAAGGCTCAAAGTCGCTCAGCGGGCCATGGAGCGGGCTATGCTTGGTATTTCTCTACGTGATCGAATCCGTAGTACGGAGATCCGTAAGAGAACGAGAGTGACTGACATAGCCCGCCGGGTTGCCATGCTGAAGTGGAAATGGGCAGGCCACATCGCTCGACGAACTGACAACCGTTGGGGAAGAAAGGTTCTCGAGTGGCGACCACGTATCGGACGGCGCAGCGTGGGACGGCTCCACACCAGATGGACCGACAATCTGGTCCTGGAAGCCATTGGATGCGGTCAGTACAGGACCGCTTGTTGTGGCGTTCTCTTGGAGAGGCCTATGTCCAGCAATGGACGTCGAAAGGCTGATGGATGGATGGATGGATGCAGACTCTTCACCTGCATTGGCGAACCACTGGAACTGTGTTACACTACTTCAATGGTTTACTGGTGGTAGGGCTGGGTACCAAGTGGGAGTGCTCACTTGCTATCGGGTCCGAGCGGATTGGTACCACCATCTCCCGTGCGACCCGTCATGAAGCACATCGGTGTGTTTTGGTTGTAGAAGGAGATAGCTGTTAATTTTTTCATTTCATATCTGTGAAATGATACGTTGAGCAGCGGCTTGACAATACTCCCGGTAGCGTTACCATTTACCATCAGGTGGCCCGTGACTCCTCTGCCACCAAACGCAACAAAAATAATGTTAAGAAGATCATTTCTAAGTGAGTATTCCAACGCAGATTTGATGAATGTAATTATGTTAATCCGTGGAGTGAGGCTGACTGACTGCATTTGTAACGACGACGTAAGAGAGCGAGTAGGTGTGAAGCAGAGTACTTATTGGTGTAAAGATGCGAAAGGGAATGCTCCGATGGTTCGGACATGTGGAAAGAATGCCGGACGAGCGACTGGTTAGGAAGATATGCAATGCGAAAGTGGAAGGTTGTTGGTACAGGGGGAGACTGAGACTTGCCTACCTAGACAAATTAGTCATGTATTGAAAGAAGGTGGAGTCAGGATTCTCCGAAACCAGCGAGCGTGTATGAAGAGAATTATGAATGTTGAGGAAGCGAGAGATATATGCAAGAATAGAGCCTCTTGGTACTCTGTTCTCTCTGCCTACCCCGCTAGGGAGATGATATGATGATAAGTAGTAGTAGTACTAAGTCTCAAATACTCATTTATGTACCTCAGCCAATCATTAGCAAGATTATGAACTATTATACCCAGCAACAAACTTGTAACAAACATTTGTATCATATATGGTCACACTTATATCGCAAATTTTCTTTAAAATGTGCTCCAAGAACTAGTGAAGTGGTGTATGTTATATTTTTATACAGTAACACAAGTATTGTACTGTCTGACCCAAGCTTACAAGCTTACTGGAGTTTATATAGCTGTAAGGTAGACAATATTAAAATTTGTTGCACAGTGCATATTGTCTAAGAAAATGTTTAAGTCTTACTTTAACTGTTTGAGTGTGTTTGTTTGTTTATTTGTTACTAGCTTTCACGATGTAACTACATGATATATGACTGCACAGATGGTGGAGTTTTCTGAGTCTGGGTGTACTTTGTCTCCATGAAATTGTATGTATGTAGAGTCCAGAGTCCGCCGCAATACTAGGATTATTCCATGCAGGGTGATGACTTTTATAAAAAAATACTACTAGACCAATCACCATGTGAAATATTTTTATAATATTATATTCTACTTAATTTTATATAGCTATTAAAGCGTGTTTTTTTTAGTAATAAAGTAGTCAAACTACAATCTATTTTCTTGTTGTCTCTAAACAGCATCAAAAGTACTTCTATTCAAAATACCCTTTTTCTATTTTGTCGTAGGTGTCACACCCAATATTACAGTTCCAGTGGCCCGCCAATAAAGGCGTGAGGCGCGGTGAGGGCCCCACACTACCCTGTTCATTGCCCCGAACGACGGGGTGTGCGGTTAGAAACATTTTTAAGCGGCTTAACAAAAAAAAAAGGTAGGTATTAAAAAAAATACAAAAACAGTGATAGATTTTCACGTAGCTTGTGAAGTCTATCAACCAGCTCAGGGCCAGCGTGGTGGACTATGGCCTAAATCCGTCACACTCTGAGGGCACACCCGTGCCCAATAGTGGAACATAAATGGGTTGTAAAAAAATGTAGTAAAATAACAATAAGTAGAAATAATTAACATTATTCGTTCCAATTACGTAGTCAACGCGCTGTACCAATGACTAACGCATTTTTTCTAAGTATTTAATCAATTTATGCGGCCACGGTAGGGCCATAAATTAACAAATATTTACATTTACTACGAAATAACTGAGTTCTGAGTAAGCGGGGTTCGTGACAAAGACACTTAGGTATGGACGTAAAATTATCCCATAATTTCTCTATTGCAATATTATTTCGTGAAAGCGTATATATATTAAATGGTTTCTGGATATTAAAGGGTTTCTGGAAGACTGGTGGTGGTATTGTCAGCTGAACGCATCTGGGATAATAACTATGATATAATATTTACTAATGAATAGGATTTCTCTTATTTTAAACTAACTGACCCCCGTGAATTCGTCTGTGTGGGCACTTAAATAAGGCTTTGTTTATGGCAACTGATTTCTAAATCAAATTAATGAATTCGTATTTTGCTCCAAATTTTCTACCAAAATCTGTTTACTCATTTCAAAGATGTGTTCTAAAAAATAGTTTTATGTTTTATTCCCTCTCCCTTATCGTCGTACCTTCCCTACTTTTAATACATACCTTTTTTACGTTTAAAATACTTTCACCCATAATTTCTTATATTATAGAATTGTATAAGTAGGAATTGGGCAAAAGATATCTAGGAGTTTTACTGAACCAAAGCATTAATTCGGTCAGGAAATTTAATGATTTTGAGCCAAGTGTGGGAAAACTAAAATGGAATACCTCAAAATAAATTACACTAGTTTATATAATAATATTTGTGACCGGCTCTCGCTCTCCGCGGTGCAATTTATTAAATGAACATGTCTACGGATGTTTTTTGAAGAACTTTTAATTTCTTAGTGTATGCCCAAAATCGATATATTCACAACTTAATTAAAACTAACTTAAAAGAATAATATGGATATATTGTACAGATAACCCTTGGAAAATCACATAGACCAGAGTGAAAACTTTTAAAAATGCATTGCGTGGTTTATAGCAACAAAGTGGGTCTACTTTAGTGGGTTCACTTAAATCATATTCTAGCTGATACCCGTGATGTTGTCTGCGTTGCTATGTATATTAACATGTCCGCGAAAAGAAAACACACATAACTGAACACGATGTGCTTATAAAAATCGCATTTAATATTTGCCCGCAGCCATAAGCTAGTTTTTCGGTTATATCTCTGGTTCCCGATATACTAGTAGCATTATAAAAGCCATTAATTAGAAAAAAGTTTCATCAAAATATGTTCAGTAGTTTTTGCGAGAGTTTTTTTTTTACACACAAACAGACAAAAAATAAAAATAATGTTTAGTGTTGTTATAGTGGTAGTTGAAAGTTCTAACTAGCCTAATGATTTAATTTTTATTTCAAAAATTTAAATGTACCGACAGTTCCGGTACAGCTTTATAAGAATTATTTCGCAATATTTTTTTAAGGCAATGGCCAAGTGTCTTCAAAAATAAAACTTAAAAAACTTAGCTTAGGTAAATGTATTCGGAAGCTTTTCCGTGATGCACGGACAACGGCAGACCTCTATCATTATTATTTAAATATCTATATATTGATACAATTATTAACTACATATGGACATAACGAACAACGCCTAGTTCATTTATTGCGAAATGATTTGTTTCTAATCACGTAAATTAAGAAAAAATAAAAAATAGATTCTTTCGATAAATAGAAAAATATATTTTAGCTACGAACTCAAATGTATTTATGTACGAGTATAAAGCTAAGCAAATTTTGGTCTCGCCTTTCATGCCACCACTGTAACGGGGTAATGAAATATCACTATCCTGTTTCAACGGCGATACACAAATGTAGTTCAGCCTGTCATTGCCTTTTCAAATAATCATTAGACATAATTTTATGTAGAATAGTTACAAACATGGAGTATTCTCACATTGAATCATGTTGGTGGTGGATATTATAATTAATAAATAATTACCAATTTACTCTAATGATTTACATGGTGCAAATTTACAACCTACCTGTGGAAAACGTTTGTAAGTTACAAAGACTGAATATCTAAAAGATAAATTAATCGGGTAAAATAATGTGTAAAATGCTTAAAAAACTGGGGTTCTTACGTTTTCCAAAATTGTAGCTTAACGGCGACTATTAACTAATTTATTATGTAAAGTTCTCACCTCGCTGCTTCTCTAGTCATAATAATATACACTTTAAAATAAAGCATATGCAAAAAAAAACTACCTAAAAGAAATAAAACAAATGAAAACTTTTAATACATAATTAATATAAGTATTGCCAATAATAAAGTGTCAAAGCCTTACAAATTAAAAGAAAAAAAAACATATGGAGTAAATAAATAAAAGGCTACTTATGTGTTACAAAGTAAGTATAAATATAATCTTGACTAATTTAAAATACTAAACTCACAAAATATTAAATTTAAATATACAATTAATGCTTCTTAGCTTATGAGCCTTAAAAAAAACGGCAGTAAAAAAATAAAACAAATTTAAAATTTCGAACAACTTGTAACTAACCCGCCAACAGCAAAGCGAGCACAGCGGTCGTGCAAGCTGCGCACGGTTTCATCGTTGCGTTAAGAATGGCGGTATCCGTGAGAGCTCTGCTTTATAACTTAGGGGTGAACCGCCCTCAACAACAGCAAAAAAATATGTTGCCCTATCGCACGCATTCTGTAACCTGTGTAGGTGGAATCTTCTTGAAAATGATTAATTAAAATGTGTTTTGGGATAAAGGCGTTACCGCAATTTTATATTCATAACATGCTATTGTTTCATTAAATGTCATACGAGATTCAAAATAAGAACATCCACATTATTTACATTATTCACCGTTGTTATATAAAGTATGTTTTGCTCATTATAATTATGAAGGTACTAATTTAGCATGGTACCTACTGTTCTAAAATCAAGTAGAATATTCACTTTAGAAATGGAAATGCTTAGAAATGATGGAGAAGGGTTCCGAGGCAAGTTTATAAATATGTAAATGTCAACTGAGAATATAGATTAGGTAAAAGGGAAGCTGGTGGGTTACGGGCAACCTTGCATAGGTATCTTAATGTAACACTTAAGCAAATGAGTCTTCATATAAAACAATGTATGTTTTATATATGCCACCTTTCTTCCAGGTAAGCATATACTCCATACATAGGGACTATGTGGTGGGCCATAGTAATATTGATTGTCTTTTTCACGATTCTTAACCTTTACACTGTTGGGCAAGACTAGAGCAGATCACTCTGCTCTCAAACGGTGATTATTACATACTTATCATCACGCCATCTCCCTTCTGGGGTCGGCAGAGGAAAGATGATATTAATTATTGTTTAATTTAAAAGGACTTATGGTGATATATTTGTTTTAAATTAATTGTGATGTGTGAATAAGTAATTAAGTTTTGCAAAGTGATGAACTGCCTCGGTGGTGCAGCGGTAGTGTGTGCGACTGCTGATCATGAGGTCTCGGGTTCGATCCCCGGGTCGGGCAATGTTGTTGAGCTTTTTCGTAAAAAGAAAAATTCTTAGTAGCACGGAGTTTGGAAATGTGGCTGGTAGACAGCAATAGGCTTGCCCCCTATTACGTGGGACCTAAACATAGCTGGCGAACTGTGGGTGTGTAATACACCTCTGCCTACCCCTTCGGGGAATACAGGCGTGACGCTATGTTGTGTTGTGCAAAGTGATGACGTGTGAATATAATTAAATGTATTTCAGTATAAACTTGATAACCCTCTATCAGTGTATAGTCTCGGTGTCCACAGCATCAGACGTGATACTGCAGACGCTACCGGTTATAAAGGATCAGCAGAAAACTCCTCTTAATGACCTTCTCATGGCGGCCTTCACTCCTACGAAAGTAAACCATCACTTCTTCTCGAAAACCACACACGTAATAATCGAATAGTAATTGTTTTATGATCAAAAGACAATTGCTAGCCGTGACTGTGACAACGAAGTCCGCACACAGCATAATACGGTTGTGAATACAAATTTTCCATACGAACCTTCCACCAACAATGGCTCTGAGGACGACTATCTGTTCGCAGGCTATAAGCCACTGCAACAAATAAGTACTTACATACTTTATTTGTGCCTCATCTCTAGTTTAAAAAATTACATTGGCCGTACTCTTTTCTCTCTCTCTCTATCCCGGAAAAAAATACGTTTCCTCTGGGATAGCAATGTTTGTATAGAGATCTTTAATTTGATCTTTTTTTTTGTGTTTTTATTTTGAAGCCATCGTGGGCTGTAGTTAGTGGGCTGTATATATAAGGGTTATTAGAAATGACTTATCATTTACATAAACGGTATTGACGTAGCCCACAACTTGTATCGATGCGCGAACAGAAATAGCAAACAGAACTAACAAACTAAAGTCAGAAATGGCATCAATACATATTTTTGTCTCCGATGATACCCTGATAAATTGTCAAACCCAAAAAAAATGTTTTAATCGAAAGTTTACTATGTAACTTTGATACTCAGCCATCGTTACAATTGCTCGGGACTGCTAATTTCGATAACAACTATTTTAACCCTTTTTCTGGCCCATTATTGAGCTTGGGTCTCCTCTAATGATGAGAGGGATTAGGCCATATAGTCCACCGCGCTGGCCCAATGCGGGTTGGCAGACTTCACAACCTGTCGAGAAATCCCTCAGGCATGTAGGTTCCCTCACAAGTTTTTTTTTCACCGAGCAATAAAAAAACTAGACGTCGCGGGACGTCTAGCACATGTGAAAACATCGAAATTATTTTGTAGAAATAAAATGATCTTAACTTGACAAAGTACTCCTCAAGACGAATCAAACGAGCATAAACTCAATAGGGTTGCGTCGTTCTATTCCAGAGTTACTGTGGCCACCTTCCAGCTCCATCGTCAGACCCTGGATACCATCTAAAGACAAAGTACTCGTCAAGACAAATTATACGAGCCCAAACTCGATGGAGTTATGTCATTTTATAACGGAGTTCCTATGGCCACCTTTTAGCAGGCTCCATCACCAAACCCTGGATACCATCAAAAGACAAAGTACTCATCAAGACGAATCAAACGTGTCCAATCTCGACGGGGTTGCGTCGTTTCATTATAGAGTTACTGTGGCCACCTTCCAACTTCATCATCAGCCCCTGGATATCATCTAGACCCAAAGTACTCAGCAAGATGAATCATACGAGCCCAAACTTGATGGGTTTGCGGCGTTTCATTATAGAGTTCCTATGTCCACCTTCCAGCTTCATCATCAGATCAGCTCCATGTCATCATAATATTGCATTGTCATGTGATATATACATACGTGTAAAATTTCAGCTCAATCGGAAACCAGAAAGTGTGTCAAATTTAACTTGCAAGATTTGAACGAGACAAGTAAAATTAAAGCGTCGCCACGCTAACAGCCGATTTTACCCTCCCTCCGCATTAGATGTTTCACATCAATAAATTGTAAAGAAATACACACATCATTTTGAAAAATCTCAAAAAGCGGTGTGTGCCGTACGAGATCTGAAGTTCGGACTCTGGATCGAACTCAATACCACTGTTTTTGCAGTCCTTGGTTTTGCCGATAAGCTATCACTGATAATGTGTGTAGTTCGAAAATACATTCCGCCGTCTTAATTGGCAAAGCATCTGGGACGGTTACCGAGGAGATGAAGGTTTCAATTCTGCTCGTGACTGTTATATTCGATTTTAGGTCTTTGGACTTTGGGTTCACGAATTCTATGACATATTTACGACTAATAATGGGCGTTTTTTAGCAATAAATCTAAGGCATTCGTATCGTGTTCAATAAGCCGATGCAATATTTTTCATTCGGGATATATTAGTACCGTGATTACATTCTTCTCATACTAAAATGTTTAATATGTATGCAGCGAGAGCTTACTGGTTTCACTTGGTTTCACTGAAGCCTAGGCAAAGGTTTTGAATTCAAACAATTCTCACAACTGATGACATAAAAATATTTTGACAAAAGTGACGTACTTACCATAGAGGTTTTCTCGACAGTTTATGAAGTCTGCCAACCCGCATTAACACTATATGCACAAAATACAATGATAAAAAGTATCAATGTCAGAATAAGTGGTTATCCTATTATGCTATAGGATGTTAGATATTATATTTAGGCAAAAACGTCTTAACAGATTTGGATTTTTTTTATTGCTTATAGTAATATTTATTTATTTATGGAAATTAATGTATAACATTACAGTGTAAACCAATTCGTTATACATAATAGATATAAGTATAGTTAAAAAAAATATATCAAAAAGACATAATATAAACAGTAAATTATTTGATGATGATTGATGGCAGACGAGCCACGGCCCACCTGATGGTAAATGGTAACCGTCGCTCATGAACTCAACTATACTGAGAGTATTGTCAAGCCGCTGCGCACCATTTCATTTCTCAGATATGAAATGAAAGAATAAACGGCTATCTTCTGCTACAGCCAAAACGCACTGACATGCTTCATTACCGGTCACATAGTAGACGGTGGTACCAACCCCCTTCTGACCTATCTATCTAGCTTGCTATCGAGCAAGTGAGTACTTTTCCTTTGTACCCAGCGCTACCACCAGTAATGCAATGGGTGAAAATTGCTTACTTCCCTTAGTGGCCTCATACGACACCCGTGGGAAAGAATGGGGTGGTGACACTTGTAGTCTTAGTCCGTCACCACACAGACACAATATCGACGTATCTACATGTTATAAGGGTGTATAATTACAGTCGTGACGCCCCAGTTCCAAGGGGTAACTCTCCCGGTCTCCGAGAGTATTGGGATCCTCGGCATCGACATATCTTGTAAAGTCCAGTTCGGGAGTCATTTCGAGGACAAAGCCAAATTGGCGAGCAAGAAACTGGGCATTCTGAACAGAGCTAAGCGGTACTTCACACCGAGGCAGCGATTTATGCTGTATAAAGCACAAGTCCGCCCTCACGTGGAGTACTGCTCACATCTCTGGGCAGGCGCACCAAAATACCAGCTCGACCCACTTGACTCCCTGCAAAGACGAGCTGTTCGGATTGTGGATGATCCCAATCTCACGGATGAGCTGGAGTCGTAGGGGCGGCGGAGAGACTTTGGGGCTCTCTGTGTGCTCTATCGACTCTTCAACGGGGAGTGCTCTGAGGAACTGTTTGAGGTGGTACCAACATCGCCGTTTTACCACTGGACCACGAGACGCCGTACTAGGGTTCATCCATACCACCTGGAAACGATCTCGTCCAAGACGGTTCGTTTTCAGCGTTCTTTTCTACCACGTACGTGTTAGATCTGGAATGAACTTCCTGCTACGGTGTTTCCCCAGCGTTACGACTTGTCCCTCTTTAAACGAGGTTTGATAAGAGCACTTTACTCACGGTAGGCGGCGACTGGGCTGTGCCCCTGGTGTTGCCATAGTCCATGGGCGGCGGTTACCACTTACCATCAGGTGGGCCGTCTGCTCGTCTGCCACCGTTGGCAATAAAAAAAATATATGTTTTAGATACCAGTGTTTATGGCAAGCATCGTCAACAAACGATCACAGTATATTGCTAGTTATTACACACGTGAATGAACGTCCCATCGATAATATGTACTTTTTCGAGCCCTGCGTTGGATATAGTCGTTAATAATATCCAGTCTTGTTAAATCTGCCATGATGGTGATGAACATAGCATCACGCCTGTATTCCCCGAAGGGGTAGGCAGAGGTGTATTACACACCCACGATTCGCCAGCTATGTTTAAGTCCCACGTAATAGGGGGCGAGCCTATTGACATCTACCGGGTACATTTCCAAACTCCAGGCTGCTACTGAGAATTTTTCTTTTTAGGAAAAAGCTCAATAACATTGCCCGACCCGGGGATCGAACCCGAGACCTCATGATTAGCAGTCGATGATGAGATGATGGTGATGAGATAGTGTAAAAGACCTACCATAGGGTGCCGAGTTTGAATCCCACAGGGGAGAAACATTAGTGAAAAAATATCACTATTTGTACCTTTTCTTAAGGCGGGAATAAATGAACCTAACCGCACACCCCGTCAGTCGGGGCAACAAGCATGCCGGGGCATTCATTCACTAAATAAACCCGTTGTGTGCCGTCTCTTCTCCTGTACTGGCTACTGGAACTCTGTGACATTACTTCATTGGATTAACAGTACCCGGGCCACCGTGAGTTGATCTCTCTTTGTGGTTTTCCGAAGAAGATAAGTACTTAATTAGATAAACGTAAAAATCAAAACGTTTATTAATATATTTTTAACGCCATCTCGCAGTTTTTAAACTCCAGTATGCTAATATCTAATAGCAACAAAGCAAGTCTTAAAGATCTACGAGATGGTGTAGTTAAAATGTTATTTCCGACACTACTCGCTCCGAAGCAAGGTGGCGAAACTCCATCAAGCCTAACTCCCAGCCGCTATTGAGAATTTCTGGGCGGAAGAACTCAATAACTTTTTGCTGGCCTGACCTGGGATGCGAATCCGGGACCTCATGATCCGCAGTCGCAGACTATCGCCAGACCACTTAAGCAACTTTTCTTTTGTCGTCTCCTAAAAAATTGAGATTTTCTATACTATTATAAAACTGTAACAGAGCTATGTCTGTACATTTAAGATGTTTGAGAAAAAATAACTGATTTAGGCTATATAGGCTGACTGAACACCAAACGATTTTCTTAGTTTTTTTATCTGTTTGTTTGTTTGCGCATCATGCAAAAACTACTGAATGGAAACTTTTTTGTTTGATAGAATCTTGATTAGACTTAAAAACTGGTATACATTTTATCCCGCTACTATATCATGAACCTGAGATATAGCCTAAAAACTAGCTTTTAGCTGCGGCGAAGCCGCGGGCAAAGGCTAGTTTAATTATATACCTTAAAATGTAAGCCACGGGTATCCGCTACGTTAGTACATATGTAATATACACATATAGTAATATGTGACATATTCTTGTCCCATAAATCAGGATATTATTACCACACACGAATGTTTACAAATAGATACCTACATGTTATTATTTTTTTGTTAAGGCGGGAAAAAATGTACCTAACCGCACACCCGGTCGTTCGGGGCAACGACCAGGGTAGTGTGGGGCCTGCACCCACTAAAGAAACCCGCTGTGTGCCATCTCTCCGCCTTTGTTGGCGGGCTACTATGTTACATTCCTTCGGTGGACCCACATGTTATCCTAGCATACAAACCTAGAAACACAACGTTAGGTACTCCTGCCGTTGTGTTTCATATGGTGAGTGAGCCCCCTCCCTATCCTCTCCTTCTTATCCACCTCCTTTCCTTGGAGATAGTAACGCGCGAGTGATGCATCTGGGCTTGTTAGCGTCTATGGGCTAACCGCTTACCAATAAGACGGTTGTGTGCTTGTTTGCCCCCCACGTAGCATAAAAAATACCTTGACAGTTGACGAGTACCCTGGAGCAATCTGTAGCAATTAAACACGTAGGTGGTATAATGAAACAGGCGGGAGTCCATTACTGTGTAGCATTTGGAAACATTGAACATCGCCTAAGACGCGCCTCGAGTTCAGTCCCGAGGCATATTATCCACTTAATTCACTGTCAGATAAGTTAATTTGTCATTATTTTCATTCTTAAATAGATTTGTTTTCAAATGATTCGTCGAATCTCATTTTGCTGTTCTAATGTAGGTTTATATACTTTTTTTAAATCGTGAGGTAAATTTCATGGCTGCAATCTAGTTTATAATTTAATAGTATTAAGGATGGTAAGGAAAGAACAACTACGTGATGTTATTTGATATGTAGACATGATAGATGATATCCTGTGCACTAATAAGTAATAACACTATATTGGGCGATAAACAGGCTATATTCAGCGTTAAGTGTCGTATCACACTTAGTGCCACTGATTAAAATTACTAGGAGTTTACATCTTTGACCAAAATAAAACGAATGGACGCACTTTAACCTGCTAGTAAAAGTTCCATCCCATTCTCATCGCGTGCGGGTTATACATACCTATATCTTTTTTATTGTTAAGCTGGAAAAAAATTATCTAACTACACACGCAATTGTTTGGGGCAACAAACAGGCTACTGTAGAGCCCTCACCATTAAATAAAACCGCCGTGTGCCATCTACGCTTACTGGAACTGTGTGACTTTACTTCAGAGGTCTGTTGGTAGCTTACATCTCTCATGCTCTCCTGATTTCAGTAGCCAGGGACCGTTCGGACACCAGGCATGCGCTGAACAGCCCCACCCCGTTCCCGTGCGGCCCGTGGGCGGTGTTCTTGGAACAGTCGCACCCAAACTTACGCATACCTTTTTATTTTTTTGTTTAGGCGGAAAAATATGTTTCTAACCGCACACCCCGTCGCTCAGGGCAACAAACAGGGCAGTGTGAGGCCCTCACCCACTAAAGAAACCCGCCGTGTCCCATCTCTTCGCCTTTAAAATTACGCATACCAAACAGAATAAACTTAAAAAATAAATACATTTTAAGTAGAGTAAGCATAATACAGGGGCGTTATTATTTACCAGCTGGGAATATGAACACAGAATACTTAACACCTGATTTCGTTTATCGACACTCACCTTTACTCTCGCTCACTGTTCAGGGAATTTTACCAGAAATATTAAATTCATCTTAAGCCTTGTATTCTATCAAAGAGATTGTGTTTAATTATTCATTTTCCTACTTAGGTATATGTTACTTATTTTATATTTTACCAGCCAGTATTACAAAAAGCTACAAGAAAATGTATTATCAAACATTGTTAACTAATTTTTGAAAACAAGAAGTGTAGGCGAAGCAACGTTATGGAATAAGTTGCCAACCATAAAAATAAAACTGAGCAGTGTCTTTTCAAAAAGGCTTATATCTTAGATCTCAGACTATCTCTGAGTCTTAGATAAATAACCTATAGATGTAGCTATGATACATTAGGAAGTGTAGAAGTGAGACGGGCATATACGAAATACGCTAAGAAAATTGAGACAAGTATCGTATCTTCCTGTCACATATGACGTGCAGGTTTTTCAACTGGTGAACTTTCAAAAAGTTCGCCATACAACTTAATCACCATGACTACCAGGGATGCCATTAAAAGGAAAATTAGGTGCCGTGTTTTGTGTTTGAAAAAATGCCGTGTTACAAACAAATTTATTAAAAAGCAGATTTTCACGCCTGATTATAATAATAAATAATTATAGTAATAATAATTACATATTGTTCCTATAGTTACAGTGATTAAAAAGAAGGTTTCCGTACAAAATCTATAAAAATATGTCAGATAAACAAACTTTATTTGAATTTCACTAAATTCGTCCCGCGGGGAAAGATGAGATAGTGATACTTGTATTCTTAGTCCGTCACCACACGGATGTTGCAAGAAAAATATGATGGTTGGTGCACAATATTTATTGATGAGTCAAAGAGTACCAATGCTCTAGGAGCTGCATTTATTTTATAATCCTTTTCTTAAATATAGTGGAAGTTTTACCGATAGCCTATGAAGTATTGAAAAAGATCTACGACTTGCAATCGAGGAGAGCGTCTTTGAGATTAAAATGGATCCCAGGATATATCGAAATTAGGGGTAACCCAAAGGCAGACCAACTTGCTAGCATCTTCGAGTGGGACATACTATGAATTTCCTCATTACAGCGAAGTAATCCCTAGATAGATACAAAAGGAAATTCTGGGATATATGGCAGGATTATTTTTATTTAAGATCAAGAGAAACGGGTATTTGGTATAAAACCATACAGTGCTCAATCTTTCGTAGCCCCTCGTCTGGAAATGTCATAATTAACAGGCAATATTTAAAAATTGCTTTCAGACTCCGTTCCGGTCACTATCCATCGGCAAAGTATGGCGTTACTGTTAAAAAAATGCACCTTACCCAAATGTGAGATATGTGATGTTGTGGAGGACGTGCATCGTTTGTTGGTGGAATGTGATAGGAACCGGAGTCATAGGGAAGCGTTGCTGAGAAAGTTTGGGCTGATTTCTTTTTTATTGCTTTTGGTGGCAGACGAGCCACGGCCCATCTGATGGTAAATGGTAACCGTTGCTCATGGACTCAACTATACCGAGAGTATTGTCAAGCTGCTGCTCACCATTTCATTTCACCGCTATGAAATGAAAGAATAAACGGCTATCTCATGCTACAGCCAAAACGCAACGATGTGCTTCATGGCCGGTCACACGGGAGATGGTGGTACCAACCCGCTCGGGCCCAATACTAAGTGAGTACTCCCACTTGGTACCCTGCCCTACCACTAGTCATGCAATGGATGATAATTGCTTACTTCCCTTAGTCGCCTCATACGACACCCATGAGAAAGAATGGGGTGGTGACACTTGTATTCTTAGTCCGTCACCACACGGACAAAATTATTTATTGATTAGAAGCAATGTGGGTATTTTCCAATCTATTCTGGCAGAACCCGCCTCAGTTGCTGCAAAAAGGGTATATGAGATGGTGGTTGCTTTTCAGCAGCTCCTCCCTGCTGCTTAGATTAGATTAGGTTAAGATTGTTATTAGTTAAGAAGAGTACAATGGGACTGGCATCATCCATGTTCGATAAAAGTCCCAAAACTAAATAAAGAATAAAAAAAATTATACATGTTATTTATCACAATTTCTGATGTGATATCGCTACAATACACTTACTAATAACTACGTGATGTTGCAGAATTAGTGTTGAAGATATAAAATAAAACCTTTTTATATAGTTACGTTAAAATTTTGTGAGAGTTTATTATCTCTACACTCTCACATAATTTTGCATTCACAATATTAATTAGGATAATAAGTGATCGATATTAATGTATAAATCAATTAGTGATTTATTCAGATAGTGGTAAAAATTATATCGTGATCTTCATTTATTTTTTGCCACATTTATTTTGCGAATTGTACGTAATAGCAACACTGAAGTGTAATATTGATGTCTCATGAGTGGCCACGCGATGGCTACATCTATAGGTTTTTTATCTAAGGCTTATATGATTTTGATAAAATACTTTATTGTGCAATTCGGTCCTAACTTCACATTCTCAATGATTTTCAATGTTAAGATGTTGGTTTATAACAACCTTTTTTCTCTAGAAAAACAGCATTATTTTTAATCCGTTCCATCCATACAAAGATTCTTTTGATTGAATAAGTCCTTTTAAAATGCCACTCTAGAAATGGGAAATTGAGATTGGTTTGTTTGTTTCGCTTTCGCGCCGTAATTACTAAAACGATCTTGTGTTCCTACAAATTGTAATCTGGAGCCCAGAAAGACAGGCTACCAACCTACTTGACTACTGAAGTAATATAACATAGTTACACGGCCACGGCTCTGCTCTTAGAGTGACAAGAATTTGGGCAGTAATTCACAACACTGACTCAATAACTAGCAATTCCATGAATCATGGGTAGTACCTTTTTTTTATTAAGGCGGGAAAAAATGTTCCTAACCACACACCCCGTCGTTCGGGGCAACGAACAGGTTAGTGTGGGGCCTACACCCACTTCGCTCCCCACCGGGCTGGCGCTCCCCCCCGGGCTGGGCGTAATTTGCTACGCAGACGATACGCTCGTCATAGCCCGGGGCGGGACCCTCGAGGAGGCGGTAACGCTGGCCACCTCAGGTACCGCGGAGGTGGTCAGGCGGATCGAGGCGCTGGGGCTTAGGGTGGCCCTTGAAAAGTCGGAGGCCCTACTCTTCCATGGGCGCCGACGGGGCCCGCCCGCCAGCGCCTCGATAACGGTCAACGGTGTGGGCGAGGACTCGGCGCGGCACACGCTCGAGTCGTGCCCGGCCTGGGATGTGCAGCGCCGGGAACTCGTTGCAGTCATAGGCGTGGACCTGTCGCTGCCGGCCGTGGTGTCGGGCCGTGGTGTCGGGCCCGTGAGGAATCCTCCTTCGCGGACCCGATTCACTGCCGGCGCGAGGGGTGGCGTGCGCGCGCTTACCTGCGCCTGATGCCACCCTAGCCGAGGCTGCGGACGGTGCGGTCGGGGAGTACCCTGCCGTCCGCGGAAGCCTACCGCGAAGGTGCGACGCCCAAGTGCGCGAGGTGTCGCTCAAGAGAGGGTGCCCGAAGAGGCTGCCGCCTGCGGATCGCGGTCGTAACGACGCGGTACCCGTGATCCGCCGTAGCAAGGGCGGGTGGAGGCGCACGGTGGGTTTTTAGTGGGTGAGAGCCCCACACTACCCCGTTGTCTCCCCGGGCTGCGGGGTGTGCGGTAGGACATTTTTGCCCACCTAAAATAAAAAAATAAATAAAAAAAGGGGTCTACACCCACTAAAAAAACCCGCCGTGTGCTGTCTCCCCGCCTTTATTGGCGAGCCACTAAAACTATGTTACATTCCTTCGGTGGTGGGCCACCAATACCTAACTTCCTACCTATTGACCCTATCTTGAAGTGTCACTAAAGAGCATAAAAACAGGACGAGTTTAAAAAGAATAATATATTATTCCCTACGGTGATCCATCACAAACGTAGGCTGAAACTATTACAAGGTCAGAAAGTTGTAAAGAGATAAATATTAAAATTGACGATATGCTTTTTCTTTGGCTTAAGATAAATAGGTCCTTCCAACTAATTTGCACGGTCATTCCGCCTACGTCATTGAAGAGTTATGGCAATGTAATTAAAATTCTTTAAAATATTTGGTGTGGGAAGGAGTGCCGTTGTCAATTTTACATTCACGTAGGCGAACAGTGGACCAGAACGACGGACCTCAGAAAAATAACTAGCTGCTACGTGCAACTATGGCTATGAGAGAACTTCATTCATTGTTTAATGCTAATTCATCTAGCATTATTAATACTTTAGTTAATGGTAATATTGAATTTAAATTTATACCCCCTTATGCACCTCACTTTGGGGGACTGTAGGAAGCAGGAGTGAAATCCTGTAAACACCATCTTAGATGACTAGTAGGTACCGCTCACTTAACATACGAGGAGTTCAGCACGGTACTAGTACAGAGCGAGGCCGTCCTGAATTCCCATCCTATATATCCTCTGTCCTCAAATCCGCATGATTTTGCTCCACTAAGTCCAGCCCATTTTCTTGGCCGGCCACTCACCTCACCAACTGTCAGTGATGTAAGCGAAGCACCGACTCACTGCGTGACGCGTTACGAGCGACTGTAACAGTTCCGACAGCAATTTTGGAAATACTGGTCAAATCATTACATTGCTGAACGAGGACTAAGTGGAAGACATCATCTCAAAATGTACCATTGAACTCTCTTCTGGTTATTAAGGATGATAATTTGCTGCCATTGAGATGGCGGATGGGCAGAATTATCAGCTGATTCCAGGAAAGGACGGAGTGTCAAGCGTAGCAACTATCCGTACGGCCACAGGGCCTGTACAGCGTGCGTTGACGAAAATCTGCCCCCTCCCCGTGCCACCGACGTCTGATGGCAACACCGGAGTTGGAAGGTCTTCGGAGTAACAATTGTTTTGAAAGCTGGTCTTTCAATGTGCCCGGCATGTTTACGCGCTTAGTCTAGTGAGGAACTGCGACACAACTGTACCTGTAGCCTGTACTTATTTCTAACTTCGTACTAACGAGCTTTTAATTTTTAAATGAGAGGTATTTTTAGATTAATACTAGCCTTTGCCCGCGGCTTCGCCGCAGCCATATCTTTTCTATGTTCCACCCAGTCTAAACCAGTTGGTTCATCATGAGACATTATTCAATCTGATATTATAGATAAACTAGCCTTTGCCCGCGGCTTCGCCGCAGCCAAAAGCTAGTTTTTCGGTTATATCTCAGGTAGCCTTTTTTATATATATTTTTAGCATTTGACATGCTTAGCACTATACATTAAACACAAAGTGAAAAATGTGAAATCGAAACACAGACAGACAGTCCCGAGCAGGATTTGAACCTGCATCTCCTGGATACCGTACAGATGCTTTGCCAATTCAACCATCGTGACAATTGCTCCTGACTGCTAATTTCGATAACACATTCATACTTAACGTCTTTGGATGACGCTTGCGCCATCTGTACGAAGTATTTTTATTTGTCGGAAGTATTTTCTATAGATTTATCGATTCCATAAATTAATAAAAATGAATATTTAATACTATGCTGCTAAGCCACTGCTCACCACTTCATTCCGAGCACACAAAATTAATAAATGGACGGCTTCTTCCCACTATATGAAAATTTGAGACGAATAAAAATCACAAATTACTAGTGGTGGATGCTATCTTTAGGTTGGAACCCAAATTGCGCAAATTAAATATTTTTAAAATAAAGGATATTTAATATGCCAATATTTTTTAAAACATCGATATATCGATAGTTGTTGGCTCTTCCTGCATCCCTAATTGACAGCTGACATACAACAGATAAAGGCTTTGTTCCGATATACACTGCGAGCACTGTGAGTGATATCACGTGATCAACAGCTTCCATAATATAACAACTTGCACTATGGAATATTATTATTATTATTGAACATTGTAAATCAAAGATGTTTGGGTAAAACATGGCAAATGTAAAGATATTGTGTTTATTGCAGTGTAAAACCAATACTTTGTATGAAATGAAAGTAATGGAAGATCAGTATACTGGACTGCATTCCGTTATATACAGTAACCAGTATAGCTAACTATAAAGGAACAACTTCGCAGTATACTTACTAAATTGACATCACACCTTACAGTGCTCGCAGTGTACATTCAGTCAAGAAAGTATTGGGAATGGATAATTTGTTTATGGTTCCAAATTCAAATTTTTGTTTTTTTTGATGTTGTTAGATTGGCACAACTGTTATCCATTTGGGCGCGGAGTTTGAGTTGCATCTGTTATTTATATTAAATATAGTGCTATTTTTAGTTATATCATATCTAGTGTGTATTACGAATTTCATAATGGACAAAAACATCAAAATTTAAGACAAAGAGTTTGTCTTAAATTTTGCATCGCCAATGGAATTTCGTGTTCGGAGTCACTGAAAATATTACAGAAGGCTTACGGTGAATCGATTTTATCAAAAACACGTGCTTATGAGTGGTACAATGCGTTTAAAAGCGGTCGAGATGTGATGGAAGATTTTCCTCGCTCTGGTAGGCTATCAACGTCTGCAACTGAAGATAACATTGCAAAAGTGAAGGAAATAGTGACTGATAATCCTCATTCAACTTTGAGAGAGATAGCCGCCGAACTTTCAGTGTCTCACGAGTCGATCCGTACCATTTTAAATAATCACTTGGGTATGAAATATGTTTCCGCTCGGCTAGTCCCAAAAGACCTGAATTTTCAAAAACTCAATCGGCTGAGGACATGCTAGAACGAGTTAATTCCGACCCAACATTCATGAAAAGCATTGTTACAGGTGACGAGACGTGGGTTTACGAGTTTTATACGAAAACTAGTCAACAAGCTTCGGTGTAGCATTTCCAACTGAACCGAAACCGAAAAAACCACACCAAAGTCGATCAAAAGTCAAAGTCATGTTGACTGTTTTCTTTGACTATCGCGGTGTTGTGCAATCTGAATTCTTGCCAGAAGGTCAAACGGTAAATAAAGAATATTATTTGAGAGTTATGCGGCGTTTAAGAGAGCAAATTTGACGAAATTGAGATTAATGTATAGTGCTATGCTTAGCACTGTCAAATGCTAAAAATATATATAAATATTTGTCTAACTGTTTGTTTCTATACAAATAAGACACAAATATCACAATTAAACTTTAATTAAATTAACATCACAAATACGTAAAACCAAACAGTCGTTAAATTTCTATTAATATTAAACTAAAAACATTAAAAAAAACCTTTGGCAAAATATATTGTAATATGTATCTTAGCATGGTCATTAAATTATCTTAAATTATTATAAGAAATAAGATATTAAAAAAAAAACAATCGGTGTGCAAAATCACAGGCTTAGCTATAATTAAGCGGTAAAAAAAAACAATAATTCAGTGTGCAAAATCACAGGCTTAGCTATAATTACGCGGCATTTTGAATTAGAATTACTAGTTTACTATGTAATAATCTCGTAAAATCACGATGAGCAAATTTATTAAGTCCAAATCTCTTTATCATTATTATGTAAAAATAAGTTATTTTAAGGATCTTCATCACTTGTATCGTTTGTTCTGTCATTGTAGTTTGCATTATTGTATGGAGTATTTTGAAAAACATTGCATTGCTTGAATTTATGACACCAGAATCGCACATGCTCACTAAATCTTTATATTTAGCTTTTGTTAACATGAGTGGCGATGAATAAGCATTCTTTAAAACAGGTACGCACTACAGCTAAGTTTCTTGTATCATTCAGAATTACCAAGCAATCATGGGTTTCTTGATGTAAATCTTTAATATAATTTAATAAACAGCTACTCACTTCATTGGCCCCACGTTTTGCTACTGTCTCGTCCCACATACAGCAAAATGCTTTCTTTTTAGCCATATTAAGAACAGTGAAATTAAAGGTAGATAATTTTCTTTTTAACCGACTTCAAAAAACCCGAGACCTCATGATTAGCAGTCGCATATACTACCGCTACACCACCGAGGTAGTTAACCGACCAGAAACCAGTAGTTTTTAAATAATCAACAAAAATCTAAAAAAAAATGTATACCATCCATCCATCAGCCTTTCAACGTCCACTGCTGTACATAGGCCTCCCCAAGAGAACGTCACAACGAGCGGTCCCGTCATGGGGGATAATGCCGTAATCGCCACGCTTGGCAGGCGGGTTGGCGATCGCAGTGGATGTTGTTAATACTCGAGGGAGTGCTGCTGCCCACTCCCTCGGTATTCCCTCAGTCGGCTCTTACGACTCCCGTGGGTAGAGAGGGGTGGGACAATTCTAAAGCCGGCCACCACACGGTCGAAAAAAAAATCGGGCAACAAAAAAATATCATCGATGTATATAAAAAAAATTGTATACATCGATGATATTTTTTCGTTGCCCGATTTTTTTTCATTTAGGGAGGCCTCCACATCATGTACGACCTACTCTAAGCTATTTTATAATTTGTTTTTATTTTATTTTTTTATTATTATGTATAACGCTGCTGAGTTATTGAAACTAGAAGTTACCTCTATGTTGAATGGAGTAAGCACTTCATATGAATGCAACGTTTGTAGCAAATCAGTGGGTTGTGAAGCAAGTGGTTGACCGATGAGTTGTTTAGTAATGGTAGTAACTTTGGATTGATGAATTGATACCTTTTTGTGATTATTTTCTTCGAATACATCGTGCCAAATTTCTGCCATTTCGACGTCAATATTCTTGGCTGCTGGCGGTAAATGAGAGTCATTGGCGGAACGCTGATTGGCTTGTTCTGTTGCAAAGGAAAAAAAATGATACATTATTATAGTAATATTTACTTTAGAATCATTAATAGTAACAAAAACTAATAACATTTACTTATAAATTGTGCAAAATATGTCTTTTTTAGGTAGAACAAACAGGTATGTTAAAATGTATACAACAAACATAATCGTTGATGTAAATAGGAGATTGTTTTTAACCCCAAGTTTCATGGAACAAAATCGTATCTGCTTATGCGATACACGATTTATTATTGATTTTCGAAATAGAAATATTAAAACTAAGTCTATTTGTGCAGTCTATCAACAGATAAATGAAATGTGTTAAAAAGAATTATTAAGAAAATTTGATTTTATCTTTCGATTTCTATAGAACAACATAGTAAGTTAACAAAAGACGGAAAGTAATTTAGTTTAGAGCAATATTATTTAAACAGTTCTTATTTTGATAAATATTTCATTATGGTTATACCACCTTAAGCAATACGTAATTTTTAAATTACATTAGGTATGTAAAAAGAGAAACTATTTCTTACCTAGTTTCGAAGTCTCGCCATCTGTAATATTATGACTACTCGTCGTAGAAATATTTAGATGCTTTTGTAGCGCTAAATTAAAAAAAAAATATTTCTTGATAAACTAGACATTATAACACACTTAATTTTAATATTGAACTTATAATTAAAAAACTTAATTTTGTAGTGCTATAAAACCAAATTCGTCGATCAAGCTCTAAAACATCCGATATTTTAGAGTACTAAAGATGAGGCGTATTTACGCTACCAGGTTTTAAAACCAGGTTTTCACTTCGAAGTACGGCGCTCTGGTACGAGCAAAAAATACTTGCAAGTATGAAAAGTATATAGTGCTGAAGTCGGATGCTTAAAAAACTTGAACACTCACATGAAATTACTGCATAGGAAAATGATTCATATCTTATTAGAAATAAAAAACACAATCGGATTTTTGAATGAAAAAATACTTTGAACTTCAAAGTATTTTTCTATTTATACGATTTTGCTCCTTATTCGTCATGGAATACGGGTTGAATTCCTATGCAAGTATTCGTCTCAAGCAGTACGTACGCGTTCGGGGCTCGGCGCGTTGACGCACTTGACGCGCAGGGAGTGGGCTGCCGAGTCCGAGTATTTCTGATGAAAGCCGGAATGCATGAATCGAAAATTTAATGCACATGCCATCCGATCGGGTCAAGAACTTGTCAATCAAATAAGCTAACACAACTGAAACAAAATTGTAGCATAATTGCGTAAACATGCATACATAAAAGATCTTTTAACTATTACGCGCCATTCACCCTTAAATCTATAGCTTAAAGAGACATTATTGCCAGTATTTTATTATTAAAATGTAAGTATGACATAATCTGACATAATAATTACTAACAATCAAATACTTTCAAGTATTTTTGAAACCTGGTTTTTGACCGTGGTATTTTTCCGTACTCGTATGAGCCCTGGTATGGTATTCAATTTTGCAAGTATGTCTCATCGCTAATAAATTTTTTGAGTAAGTACGTACCGCCGTAAAGTGTCCGATTAAACCTAAGCCACATATACATAATAACGCCATTGAATAATCGCTGGCGTTATCAAAAATTGGTGTAAAACATAAGTAGATTATAGTTTTGTGAAGTGAAGTAATTCGGCAGCGGCTCGACTTCCTTAGTATGTTATTTGATTGCGAATCTCGACAGTGTGAACTTAAACCGATCAGAGACATCTATTGAGCGGCCATAAAATTACACTTCTCGCAGCAACTTTCAAGTGAATATTTCACTTGCATAGTAAGACAAATAGTTGAACAACAACTTCTATTCTATACCTAATATTATAAAGCTGTAACAGAGCTATATCTGTGGTCTGTGCATTTAAGATATTTGAGAAATAATAATTGTATTGGGCAATTTTTTTTTTATTTCATATAATGGCAGACGAGCCATGGCCCTTCTGATGGTAAATGGTAACCGTCGCTCATGAACTCATCACTCAACTATACCGAGAGTAGGTATTGTCATGCCGCTGCTCACCATTTCATCTCACAGAATTAACACGTTAAACGCCGCCTTGATTTTTCAGTTTTTCTGTTTGGGCCATGGGGGACACCATGTAGTCGACATACAATTGTTCTTCTGTTAGAGCCGTGGGGACACCATATGGCCGCGAGCCAGAGTCGACTTCGAGTGTTTCTATTGAGCCGTCGGGCACAGATATAAAGCTATTATGTATTAGACGTGACCCCCACGGCCCTGCAGACTAATTTGTTTGGTTTTTAGTAAAAAATATGACTTAGAAAAATATTTTAAATAATGTGAGGACAAGGACTTTTCAACGTAAGTTCTATAAGAATAGTTATAATGTATATGTGTACGTGTATTGTTTTGTGTTTTATATAAAAAATAACTATGTATAATGTGTTAATTACTGTGATTTGTATAGAGAACTGGCCAGAATTTGAGATTTCACGATAAATTTATGTAAATTGTAAATTGTTTAACCTGCTGTGTTTTTTATATTTCTTTATCACGATTAATTAGTCTCAAATGTTATATATAGGTAATAGATAGACCACATCAGATCATATTACTAGAATTAACAATATTAATAATAATCGGCATATTAGCCTTGGACGTCTATCATCTAAGTCCACCCGTGATCATGAACAGCATTTATCAAAAGTATTCGAAACGTCAGGATAGTATAAAAGCAAGTAAACGCGATAGAATCCGTAAACGTTGTTTTATTTTTTTGTCTGTTTATCCGTTTGTTCGTTCGCACATCACGTAAAAGCTACTGAACGGACTATGATGCATTTTTTTATTTGATTTTCTCTTGATTATACTTAAAAACTGGTATTCATTTTATCCCACTACTATATCAAAAACCTGAGATATAACGCAAAAACTAACTTTTGGTTGAGGGGGGCGCGGGCAAAGGCTAGTTTACAATAAAACCGAATAGTTTTTTTGTTTAAATACCCTAATGTATGGAAGTTCCAGTCGGTTTTGGAATAGTAATTATTTATTTTTTGTTTTTGAGCAATACTGAAAATGCAGAATGATCGGATCGGGATCGGGAAATCAGGCGTATTAATTCCAGTTTGCCTTAAAGTCTTTCGTGGGCGATTTGAGAAGAGATGAGTCTTAAGCTCGATTTACGCATTAATAAGTACCTACAGTAGCGAGTTAGGAAATCAGTCGGTTAAATATCAAGTCATCCATCCATCAGCCTTTCATCGTCCACTACTGGACATAGGCCTCCCCAAGAGAACGCCACTACGAGCGGTCCCGTCATGGGGGATAATGCCGTAATCGCCACGCTTGGCAGGCAGGTTGGCGATCGCAGTGTATGTTATTAATACTCGAGGAAGTGCTGCTGCCCACTCCCCCAGTATTCCCTCAGTCAGCTCTTACGACTCCCGTGGGTAGAAATATCAAGTAGTAAGTAATGAGTAGCGTTCAAACGTAAGTAAGTTAGTAGTCATAAGTTGCTGTTCGGAGAAGACTAGTCGCGTTGTCTGCGATTATTTTACTCGACTTATAGGTATCTGCTCATTTCCATTCACCGATACGAAATGAAAGAATAAACGGCTATCTTCTTCTACAGCCAAACCGCAACAATGTGCTTCATAGTCGGTCACACGGGAGATGGTGGTACCAACCCGCTCGGGCCCGATACCAAATATAAACAATACTAAATTCCCGGCCGTTGATACCATTGTCATCAGATCCACGAGACTGTCTTCCCCTCAGCCCTGGACATTTTCTCATCGGTCGGCCACTTACCGCACCAGTCTGCGAAAATGACCTGCGAGACTTACCTGTGCATCAGCTGAATCGCTAGGCACCAACGCGTGGAGCAAATCCGGCAGCAGTTCTGGTCACGCTGGGCACGTGAATACATCTCGGAGCTACAGACTAGGACTAAATGGAGAAATAACATGACAGACTTGAAACCTGGTACGCTCGTGGTAATTAAGGATATCAATCTTCACAGACAGTATAGCGCGGTATTAAATGTAGTGGGGACAGCGATGCTAAACCTTTTACAAAGAAGCGAGTCATAAGCAGATGATTTTTTTAATAATACAATGACGTTTAATTTTGATTCAATTAATGAAGCGATAATAAATGTATATAATAAAAATTGTATAATTACTGATTGTAGCGATAGTAGTTGAATTTTTTGAATTGCTTTACAATAGATTAATTGATTTTGTTTAAATCCTTATCCCTTGAAACAATAATAAGAGGGGAGCCATCTTGCTTGCGGACATGAATTTTGCCGTGCTTGACCCATACAAACTTGAAATCCTTTTCCTTCGCTAGTATTTTAGTTTTATTAAGGAGTTTCTTGGAGATAGGACTAAGGTGATCATTTACATATACTCAATTAGATTTACCATCAAAATCGTGCGTAGATAGGGTTTTGATCGAGCGAGCAGCAGCAACAAAGTTTTCCTTTATATAGCGGTTTAGGAAACTCACCACTATTGATTTTCCATGGAGTTAAACGAAGGAATTCTTGACAAAAAATTTACCTGGGTTTTAGAAAACGAAAAATTTGCTTTGCGGCTAATTTTGTCCAAAATACCAAACAAATCTTCATCTTTTTTAAGTGGAATCCCCTTTATTTCCACGTTATTAAGTTTGGATCTCTGATCAATCGTGGCCAGTTCTGACTTAATAAAGTCGATGTCAAGTTGCATCGCGTTAGCTACCTCTTGAAGACGCTCTAAATTTATTACTCTGGTCTCAATACCAGATAGCTTAGCAGAAAGTCATCCAATCGTCCTGCATTAAAATCGTAGCTAATTTTCAGCTCCTTGAGCTCTTCTTTTATGGACTTCACGTCGTCTGTTAATCTCGGAATGCCAGCCAATTGAGCCTTGAGTTCACGAATCTCGCCAAGAATAGTCTGAACCGATGCTGATTCCGGGGAAAGTAATGAAGAAGGAGATGATGACGATTTACGGCATGTCCCACACTTCCACACCGCTCTTCTGTCACTGCCTAATTTTCTCCATCCACTCTCTCCAATGTCAGCACATCCGAAGTCCAAATTCTTCTTACAGGCTGCGCACTGCACTCCATCGTTAAAAGTTTCACTGCAGATATCACACTTCATTGTGAAATGTAGGTTTAATGAAGATAAAAATGTTGGGAAACACTAGTGTTTATCTAGATAAGGAACCAGTTAACGTCGAAGCGTGCTTACTTAACGTGTTTTCGAACTCTCGGTAGAGAGTACCTACTATATTCTTTGGTTCGAAGCGAAGTGACCACAGAGAACAGAAAAATAGGACATTGATGTATATGTACTACATAACTCAATGTCCGTGGAAGTGACAGAGCAGTAGAGTAGTTCTTGACAGAGTAGTAGGTACAATAGTTTAGTAAGTATACAGTTTATGTTAACAACTTTTTGGCCGTGTGGTGCCGGCGACTGAGGGAATACCGGGGGAGTGGGCAGCAGCACTCCCCAGAGTATTAACAACATCCACTGCGATCGCCAACCCACCTGCCAAGTGTGGCGATTACGGCATTATCCCCCATAACGGGATCGCTCGTTGTGGCGTTCTCTTGGCCTATGTCCAGCAGTGGACGTTGAAAGGCTGATGGATGGATGGATGGAAATGTAACTCGAGTATTTGCTGCGGATTCTATTCTGTACTTAACTCTTCTGTCCTTATCTCACTTTTGGAGTGTATCGATTGGACTGCATGAATATCGCTCTGAATGCTCACCCTGCATTATATCTTATCATCAATTTTGGTTGGGGTCACCTCACGATCTTTTCGGCATCAGTGGATCAGTATTCACAAGGATCAGGCCCATCCGACCTTCACCGCCTAATCAGGGAGCAATTGGCGACCTGAAAACAAGATCCAATTTTCGTTTAGGATTTTGACAACTTGTAACAATAAATGGTTAACTGCCTCGGTGGTGTAGCGGTAGTGTATGTGACTGCTAATCATGAGGTCTCGGGTTTGATCCCCGGGTCGGGCAACGTTATTGAACTTTTTTACAAAAAGAAAAGTCTCAGTAGCAAGCTCGGAATTTGGAAATGTGCCCGGTAGACATTAATAGGCTCGCCCCAGTGGCGTAACTACAGGTTGTTAGGACTGGCAAAATGCCACGGGCCCCCGACCGGTGGGGGCCCCCAATCCAAGAGGCTAGCTCAAAACAACTTTTAACACCTAACTCTTCCGGCGGCAGGTGAAAAAAATCTTGAGTTATTGTTGGTCAACAATCGAAATGAATAAAATAAGGTCTAAAGGTGACATTCTTGCTCAAACACAAGATGTGTTGAATGAATGTTTTGGAGATATGTATGCGGAAGTCCGGGGTGATGTCGGTTTCACATGTGGTCTAATAGATCAGTACTCGGTACGGCATCCTCTGTTGACATCAGTATGGATGAAGTTGAATGGGTGAAAGAAGTTTGAAAAATGGTAAGGCAGCGGGTATTGATATGGTGTCTGCGGACATGATCAAGCTTGGCGGCTCATGTGTCCGGGAATCTTTCCTGCTACTTTTCAATTGATGTTGAAGCTCGGGAATTGTTCCCAAGGACTGGAAAAGCGCAGACATCGTGAATTTGTTTAAAAACAAGGGTGCACGTAATTACCGTGCCAACTACGGAGCTATAAGTTTGACCAGTTTGGCAACCAAAGTGTATAGTAAGATTATTGAAAGGAGAACGAGGATGGTGTCTGATGGATTATTGTGTGAAGCACACGGAGGTTACACGTGTGGAAGGGGATACGGGGATATATGTTTTCTCTGTTCAACATTGTGGAGAAGTATCTGGCACTAGGCCGGAGGGTTTTCTGCAGTTTTGTGGATTTGGAGAAAGCGTTTGACACGTTTGTACAAAAGGAACTTTGGGTCATTTTATTTTGGCAGAGTATGGTATTAACGGTAGACTGCTGCGAGCGGTGCAGTCCAATTTCATGGACTCCAGAACTTGTTTGCAAGTGGATAATAGAATGCCCTGGTTTAATGTAAATATCGGCGTTAAACAGGGCAGGATTCTACCAGCCAGACTTTATCATATTATCTGGATATATCCAAAGGTTGAATGAAATCAATGTGCGAGTTCAGTTCAGTGGCTAATTCATTGTTGTATGCACTATCCCTCATTTTATTTTGGGGAGGCCTAGGTATGTCCAGCAGTGGACGTCGAAAGGCTGATGGATGGATGGATGGATTGTCGATAGCTAATATTCACTGATAACATAATCTTAAACACCGTAAGCAGAAACATTGGCATAAAACGTTTGCTATTAACCAATAACTAGATATTACCATTTTTAAGTAGGTAAATGTTATGTCCCAAATAACGAGCTACTTGTTCAGCGTTAGGGTACCTAGATCAAATTCGGCGACAGACAGTACTTGCGCCTCATGCCGCCCTAGCTGAGGCTGCGGGTGGATGGACCGGCGAACGTCCGCCACCCGCAAGGCCTCCCGCGAAGGTCGACGCTCCGTGTGCGGATGCGTCGCTCAGTTGAGGGTACCCGAAAGGGTAAGCCGCCGGCGGACCACTGAAGGAATGTAATTTATAGTTCCGGTGTCCCGTCAATAAAGGCGGAGAGACGGCACACGGCGAGTTTCTTTAGTGGGTGAAGGCCCCACACTAGCCTGTTTGTTGCCCCGAACAACGGGGTATGCTGTTAGGAACATTTTATCCCGCCTTAACAAAAAAAAAAGGTAGATAAAATTCAAAGAATAGATTTCACACCCTTCCTCCATCTGTTCTAAGCGGGCGAGAAGGCTTACGTTCTCGTAGCGATTGTACCTACTCTTAAAGCTCCTTCAGAGAGCAAACTTTCCACCCAAAAGCAATGTCTCTTAGTGTAGTTCTGACTCTGGAACTTGTGGCGAATGTTTAGGTACTTGCTCTCGTCGTCTATGAGGGCATGAGCTAGATCTGGAATGTGATTTGGGATTTAAAGATTTCAATGTTAATAGCGGGCAGCAGTAATAGCTCAGACTAGCTTGTATTGCTACTGATTTTAAAATCTTTATTAGCGTAGGGTTTTATTAAATGACGGTCTCAACCGTGATCCCTGGGGTCGCCCGTACCGTGCGGCGCTTAACAAGCTTGCGGAGCTCTAGCTGAGAGGCGGCACATGCGCGAGTATTTGCGCCTCCTGCCGCCCTAGCTGAGGCTGCGGGTGGATGGACCGGGGAACGTCCGCTACTCGCAAGGCCTCCCGCGAAGGCGCAACGCTCCGTGTGCGGATGCGTCGCTCAGTAGAAGGTACTCGAAAGGGTAAGCCGCTGGCGGGCCACTGAAGTAATCCAACACAGTACCAGTGGTCCGTCAACACAGGAGGAGAGACGATACACGGGGGGTTTCTTTAGTGGGTGCGGGCACCCACACTACTCTGCTCGTTACCCCGTACGACGGGGTGTGCGGTTAGGTATGTTTTTTCCCGCCTAAACAAAAAAAAGGGGTTTTATTAAATATCACCTTTAAATTAATTAATAAAAATAGTGTTTATTTATTTTTAACTTCCTGCGTCTAAGAACTCTATGTATAGTAGAGGGTAGATATAAATTTATGGATGGATTAGAACATAATACATATTTGAGCTTTTTCCTAAAAAGAAAAATTCTCAGTAGCAGCCCGGAGTTTGGAAATGTGCCCGGTAGACGTCAATAGGCTCGCCCCCTATTACGTGGGACTTAAAACATAGCTGGCGAGTCGTGGGTGTGTAATACACCTCTGCCTGCCCCTTCGGGGAATACAGGCGTGATGCTATGTTTGTTTAGAACATGGGTCGGCAACCTTTTGGCTGCCACAGGGGGGCTATATAAAGGAAAGCGGGCCGCATTGGTCATATTATTTAAAATTTTAAAGAAATTTTATTTTTATTTTATTAAGAGAAATGACGAAAAATAAAAAAATTAAACTTTAATTTAAAAAAAAGCAATACGATTGGTATCATAATGGTGTTTCAGGTTATACTCTTTTTGTATAGCAAGGGTTTTTTGGCATATTAAACGATTTCCCATTACAATTAAGTACCATAATTATTTACGTTATTATTACTTATTATTATTTATTTAGATATATACATAAATTAAAATGCTAAAAAATACAATACCGGGCCGCAAGAGGGTAGCTCGCGGGCCGCACGTGGCCCGCATGTTGCATACCTCTGGATTAGAGTATAAATACGGGAACTTAGCCGATTGGAGGCAATCATCAGCCTACAGTCGTAGCATCCGTCTACCCGGCCCGGAGGTAGCAATTCGACTCAGCTCATAACCAGTGACTTGAAAGCTCTGCTAGACTTGGGAGGCGCCGTCATCATTACCGGCGACCTCAACGCTACACTGCGTGGAACTGCCACACGACTAGTCCGCGGGACATGGCTCTCGAGTCACTGTGTAGAACACTGTTAAGTATGAATGTGTTATTGAAATTAGCAATCCTGAGAAATTGTCACGATGGCTGAATTAACAAAGCATCTGGACGGTATCCAGGAGACGTAGGTTCAAATCCTGCTCGTGACTGTTATTTTCAATTTCACATTTTCACACTGTGTTGATTTATATGGCTAAGCATGTTAAATGCTAATATATTTATAAAAATAAAGCCGTGTGGGGCCGGCACCAAGAATAGCTCCACCCCGTCTCTTCCTATGGGAGTCGTAAAAGCCGACTAAGGAATTACCGGGGGACCGGGCAGTAGCGTTCCCCTGTGTACTAAAAACATCCACTGCGATCGCCAACCTGCCAAGCGTGGCGATTATGGTAAAACCCCCATTTTGGGGAGGCCTATGTCCAGCAGTGGGCGATGAAAGGCTGATGGATGGATGGATGGATATAAAAATATCTAAATATTAAACTATTATGTAAATAAAAGGCTTCTTTTTTATGTAAATTATTTATTTATTATAACGAAAATATTTACTTTCTCTCTTTGGGGGACAACGGTTTTCTTTTTATAATACTAGCTGTTATTTTATTGCAACGATGCTGTGACACCTCGGTGATAACACAGGATCGAACAGTTTTACCAAATAGACATTTTCAAATCGTTTCTCTAATAAAAACATCAATCTGTCTATCAAAATTAAAGTTTCCACCACTTGTGCCAGACATAGTCTCAATAAATAAAATATGACAAGTTTTCGCCACTGGCAATCCAATATCTTTTGTATATCTGTGAAGTAACTGGCAGGTAGGCTGTCGAAAATTTCTAAATTTAAAATTTTATCCGCCATTTTGAAGTACTGTTCAAAGTCGTTGCATTTCGGCGTGATCCTCTTCAGTTTTCCTTCAGATATCGGTCGGTTGGGTAAATATTCTTGAATGCATGCCTGTAAATACCATAAAATACATTGGCAAAGTAAATGCAGATTTTAATTTTATATCTATAGATTAGTTCCTAATAGATACTGCGTCAATAAATATTTGTTCGAATTTAAGTTTATTCTGCATGCGCGGTACGAAATATACATGCTGTAATTATTGGCTAAATTTTGTACACACTTGAATGCACCCTATTGGTGACGATTAAATTTCCCTAGTTGATGTTTATCAAGCACCTGTTTGCAAAATATCTCTCTCTACTCGCGAAATAGGCATGAATCATAATTGTAAAATTAAGTTTAGCTGGTCGGAATAATGTATGCAAATACTTCCTTAGACGTATAGCGCAGGCATCATTCTAAACATTAAGAATAAATGTGTAATCGAAATTCGTAGTCCCGAGCAATTGTCACGATGGCTGAATTAGCAAAGCATCTGGGACGGTATTCCAAGTTTAAATGTTGCTCCTGACTGTTATTTTCGAATTCACATTTTCGCACTTTGTGTTAATCTAAATTACATTTAATTCTAAGAGTATTGACAACTTACAATGTGAATGTTATTTTGTTTTACGTGTAGTAGCAGAGGAGCCATGGCCCATCTGATGGTAAATGGTAACCGTCGCTCATGGACTCAACTATACCGAAAGTATTGTCAAGCCGCTGCTCACCAATTCATTTCACAGAAATGAAATGAAATATAAACGGCTATCTCCTGCTACAGCCAAAACGCAACGATGTGCTTCATGGCCGGTCACACGGGAGTTGGTGGTATAAACCCGCTCGGGCCCGATACCAAGTGAGTACTCCCACTTGGTACCCAGCCCTACCACCAGTCATGCAATGGATGATAATTGCTTACTTCCTTAGTCGCCTCATACGACACCCGTGGGAAAGAATGGGGTAGTGACACTTGTATTCTTAGTCCGTCACCACACGGACAAAATGAATAAGAGGGGCTTTAAGAGGGCTCGCGAAGGTTTTTACTTAATAATCATTTTTAAGATAGTTTTTATTAAAAATATATCTTCTTCATACAGATTTGTTCTATATAGATTTAATACAATATTTACATGTTTTTGATATTAGTTCTTTAGTTTTTGAACAGATGGCGTTAGTAGTAACAGTCCCGTTGACATTACACATGTCTTTTTGGATTTATAATTTTCGACAGATGGCGTTAGGAATACAATAAAATTCAAATTTTTGATGTGTATAAAATACTATGTTTTATAATAGATAACCATAGAGCAACGCGGACCCCCGGCGAACGCCGCGTTGCTCTATGTAGATAACACATCTAGAAATAAATTGAAGTTACTATGTCAAAGCCCAAATCTGAAAGTGTTATAGTTTCTCAGTAAAGTGTACCACAATATGCATAGATTGTGGGATAGTGATAGGCTCGCTTCGCTAGCCCTAATAATTGAATCGATCTTTTGATCTGTATTTTAGCAATTGATTTGCTTAGCTACTTTATAGGAACAAATAATTTGTGAATGTGGAAAAAGAGAACTTTACTGCGAGCGAGATTAGAACCTGCGTCCCTTCCAATCCAGGGAAGTGCTCTAGACCGCAAGCCATCGCAGTGACCACTGTATTTACATACATCATACCGACCAATACTTACGACAGATGGCGCAGGCGTCACCCAGGACGTTAAGTCTGAATGTCGAAATTAGCAGTCGAAGGCAGTTGTCACGATGGCTGAATTGGCAAAGCATCTGGACGGTATCCAGGAGATGCAGGTTCAAATCCTGCTCGTGACTGTTATTTTCGATTTCACATTTTCCACTTTGTGTTTATTGTATAAGGCCAAGCATGTCAAATGCTAAACATATATATAAAAATTTCTAAATATCAACATTATTTAGTGATCTTGAATAACATTATTATTTTTTGTGACGATTCGACATTGATAGCAATATAACTTCTCGCAGCAATGTTTCCCCAGCACTACGACGTGTTCTTCAAACGAGACTTGAGAAGCCCCTGATGTTGCTAAAGTACATGAGCGGCAGTTACCGATAACCAAAAGGTGGGTGTCCTGTCCGTGTGGTGGCGGACTAAGAATACAAGGGTCACCACCCCATTCTGTCCCACGGGTGTCGTATGAGGCGACTAAGCGAAGTACGCAATTATCATCCATTGCATGACTGGTGGCAGGGCTGGGTACCAAGTGGGAGTATTTACTTGGTATCGGGCCGGAACAGGTTGGTACCACCATCTCCCGTGTGACTGGCCATTAAGCACATCGTTGCGTTTTGGCTGTAGCAGTTTATTCTTTCATTTCATATCAGTGAAATGAGATGGTGAGCAGCGGCTTGACAATACTCTCGGTATAGTCGAGTCCATGAGTGACGGTTACTATTTATTATCAGATAGGCCGTGGCTCGTCTGCCACTACATGCAATAAAAAAAATGACTACCAGTAATTACGTAATATTATATATATATATATATATATATATATATATATATATATATATATATATATATATATATATATATATATATATAAAGTATCCTATCTCTTAAGTTGGAACAAAACACACATTTAAAAAGAAAAAAAGTTAAAATCGGTTTAGAAGTTTCGGAGTTCATCCCGGACAAATATCGTGACACTGGAATTATCATACTTTTTAATATTATAAATGTGAATGTAAGTTTGTTTGTTACGCTTTCACGTGAAAACTACTTAACCGATCATCATGAAACTTTGTACACATATTCTCGGAGGTATTAGAAGTAACATAGGATACTTTTTATTAAAAAAAATACGAAAAATAAAAAAAATTGTTTGTCACAAAATCTCAAAATCTAGCAACTTCAACGCCATCTAGCATTTCAGTAATGAAGTTCCAACCCTGAGTACTGTAATACCGTTGCACTGTATTACCGACAATTTCAAGGGTTGCTTTATTTATTTTTATGAAATTACTCACGGACGAAGTCGCGGGTAACAGCTGGATATAAAAAAGACCCGTTTATGCTACTTTAAATAAGTAGTATAAATAATGAGAAAATTTTTTCAATATTTTTTTTTACTTTTTACGTCATAGTTTATTTTTTTATTTCAACTACCACGTAATCTCATATCAAGTCCCGAGCGAAGCCGGGTATCATAGCTAGTATATAATAGACAAGTAACCAAACTTGAGCAGACAATAGTACGGCGAGAGAAGAAGTACACACCACCTTAAACGTAACCTAGATCACCTCTAGTTCATCTCGCCACTAAAGAATAATCTTGGTATCGCGGAGGAATTAACAAACATGCAAGGTTACGAAGACAAAGTATACCATTTCCATCACATTACATTACCATACACAGACAATTTGTAGACCACACAAAGATTTGCCCTGTGTGGGAATCGAACCCATAATACACGGACGGGACGTCGGTATCTAAACCAATCCGCCATCTGTGCAAAGAAAACTTCCATAGCCCTGTTGTCATTTGAAACTAAATAGTGACACTAAAAGAGAAGCACATATACAATACTAGACTTTGCCAGCGGCTTTGCCGCAGCCAAAAGCTGGTTTTTCGGTTATATCTGAGGTTCCCGGTTCCCGATATAGTAGCAGGATAAAATGTCTACCAGTTTTGAAGTCAAATCAAGGCCTTTCAAATAAAAAAGTTGCATCAAAATCCATCTAGTAGTTCTTTTAAATAAATTCTAAAAAAAATCTAGTTTAAATAATTTTCTAGTTTTTCGGTTATATCTTAGGTTCCCGATATAGTAGTGAGATAGAATGTATACCAGTTTTTAAGTCAAATCAACGCCTTTCAAATAAAAAAAAGTTGCGTCAAAGTCCATTCAGTAGTTTTTGTGTGATGCGCGAACAAACAAACAGACAAATAGATAAACAGACAAACTTTCTAAAAAAAATTGTTTTGAGTTTAGACACGCCTATATAGCCTATTAAAGTCATTTTTCTCAAATATCTTAAATGTACAGACACAGCTCTGTTACAGCTTTATAATAGTATAGATAAGAGTTTTAAATTTAGCCTGCAAGAGAAAGAGATAGATTCCAGATATATATTAATGTTTCAGATCAGCGTTGCTTGCAGAGATATTCTACTTTTGCTTTACACAATAACCTTAAATTATGACAAAGTGTAGGTACCTGTAATAAAGCCCTGTAAAGAAGACTTTTGGACGGCAGTTGACGTTCACTGATGAATCTGTCTAAGGACTGGGCTGCAAGCATCCTCGCGTTGCGACCCAAATTGTAACCTACGAAAATGTTTACAATGCAATACATAAATAATAGAATTTTTACCAAATACAATCTTCAAGCAGTGTTAGCCTAGTGGTAAAACACCACTGCAAAGACAGTGGTATCATGTTCGATCCCCAGTACAAGGCACACACTTCTGACTATTCGAGACAGAGGCGGCTCGTAACTTTTTTTATGGGTGTTCACAAGAAAATATTAACAGAAAGAAAGTCTATGTATAAATATGTCTTCTCATTTTATTATGTTATTTTTTTTCTCTATGCTTAGATTAATATTATGTTATTAATCTAAGGTTCTACGCTTATCATACACAATGCATTTAGGCGATCTTGCGCCATAGTACCTACGCGAAACCGTTTTTATATTTTTTAACTGTATTGTTCAATTTAACACGAAACAACAGTACACCATGCGCAAACTGATTAATAAAACATTTAAAACAAAATTGATTAATTACTTCTTCTTCTAATTACCGACCAAGTTAGCGCGAAAACTAAAAATATAAAATAAATTATTCCAAGGGCGTAATGTTTGTTTACATAAAATTGCACGCGAGCTTGCAACGTTGCGCAAGAGCGGCGCTCCTGAATTGCCTAATTTCTCATACAAATTCTTTTCTTTCTTTTCAGACTGTAGAAGATTTTCTCTTTCGCACTCATTGAATTCAGTACTGGTATTTGTACTGAACTATATCCCATAGGGGCGCTCCACGGTTTCACTTGACTGATATCAAGTACAAAATAATATATTTGTAGTGAACTGTTATGTTAAAAATAAAGTGAAGGGTAATCATGTAGGTGATGATATGACGTACATACAGATCAAAATTTTTTTTTAATATTCCTACCTATAATTATTGTGGGTGTGCACCGCACCAGCGCTCTTTAGGACGGGCCGCCTCTGATTCGAGATTATTCGAAATTATGTGTGTCCATCAGCCTTTCCACGTCCACCGCTGGACATAGGCCTCCCCAAGAGAACGCCACAACGAGCGGTCTTGTGTCGACCGCATCTTTTTTTTCGTGTGCTCATTATGGGGGATAATGCTGTTATCGCCACGCTTGGCAGGCGGGTTGGCGATCGCGGTGGATGTTGTTAATACTCGAGGGAGTGCTGCTGCCCACTCCCCCGGTATTCCCTCAGTCGCCTCTTACGACTCCTGTGGGCAGAGAGTGGGTAGAGAGGGGTGAGACAATTCTAAAGCCGGCCCCACACAACCGCTATGTGTATTATGTGTGTATTTGTTTACAATTTATACTGCTTGATGAAGGAAACCTTTGTGAGGAAATCATGCATGAGGAAGGCATGTAGGCGGAGTGATTTTCTTAATGGGTTGTGAAGTCTGCCAACCCACACTGGGCCAATGTGGTGAACTATGCCTAAACCTTCTCACCATGAGAGGAGACCCGTGCCTAGTGGGACAGAAAAAGGGTTGGAAAAAAAAGGCTTTACAAAGTTAAAATATAGTAAGTGAACCCGAACGTTGTTTGCTATAATAATAGCCCTACATTTATGACCCCAATATTTGAAGTTCGCTAAGGGATGCTGGGTAAAGGTGCTAAGAGCTTGGGGTAAAAGATTATGGCTATGTTCAGATGCCAAAATTTTTAAAAGAAAAATAACCGTCATCAAGCCTATTGTGAATATAAGACCGACTCACTCAAATACACACTACAATTGTATCAAAATCGGAATAAGGATTTTTTATGAGTCACCACCATACATTTGTTCTTACTTTTTTAATAGCCTTCCCTTCCCCCCATCGCTTTCTTTAGAGATGGCGATGCGTGAGTGATGTCTCTGGTGGGTCTGCTAGCGTCTGTAGGCTACGGTAACCGCATACCATCAGGTGGGCCGCTTGTTTGCCACCCCAGTAGTATAAAAAAAAGCAAAACCGGGTTTACCTTCAGTGGCGCCCTGGGGCACTGTGAATATGCTATCCTACTAGGCAGGCGAGCTGCAGCTTACCAATAGCTTACCTCTTAAACACTCCGACATAGGAAATCCCATGGTATTCTCCTCTCCACTGCCATAATCTCTTGTGAAGACATCAAACACATTGTTATCAGTGTCCTCAGAGAGCAGGTGATAACAGCATGGTACATTGAACACTGCAGCCACGGATGGTTGGTTGCTAAAGATACGTAGGGAGTCTGGACCTAGGTTACCACAAGTATGTAGACCTAGGACACAATTTGTAGTTAGCTTTAATTGTTGGCTATACCTCCAAAACAAATTATTAATCGTGTAGGTGTTTAAAAAAAAAACATAGTATCACGCCTGTAATCCCCGAAGGGGTAGGCAGAGGTGTATTATACACCCACGATTCGCCAGCTATGTTTAGGTCCCACGCAATAGGGGGTGAGCCTATTGCCGTCTACCGGGCACATTTCCAAACTCCGGGCTGCAACTGAGTATTTCTCTTTTTACGAAAAAGCTCAATAACATTGCCCGGCCCGGAGATCGAACCCAAGACCTCGTGATCAGCAGTCGCATACACTACCGCTGCATCACCGAGGCAGTTAGTTAGTTTCAGTTTTTAAATCACCTTATAATTAACACAAAAGTGCGAAAATGTGAAATCGAAAATAACAGTCACGAGCAGGATTTGAACCTGCATCTCCTAGATATATATATATATATATATATATATATATATATAATAGGAATATTCCAGGAGATAATTTCGATGTTTTCACATCCGCCAGACGTCCCGAGATGTTTAATTTTTTTTTTTGCAACAACCCTCGTATCTCTCAACCCAATAGATAAACAAGTCCACCAACCTGTCAGAAGTAGTTTTACTTCATCAGCATGTTCTGGAAACTTCTCTTTGACGATAGCAATAAGATCTGTGTCTTTGGTTATATAAGCTGTGGCAAAACGGTGCAAATTTTTCTTGATACTTTCACTTATGTTTTCTTCTATACCGTTTTTGATACGTTTGGCTATAGCGTGCCACTGTTTCTGGAAAATTGAAACTTGAGTATAGCAGACTGCATAGTGACACCGCCCTATTTTATTCCACAGGTCAAAATGTAACTAGCCAATACCAACCCAAAAAAAAAGGACTTGAACCTGCTACTAAATTTAATAAAACCTCATTTTACCTGTATAATTTTGATTCTACCAGGAGCATTGGCTATGGCAGCGGCATTACAGTCCACAGTGAGACTGGGTACAGAGTACGCGAGACACAAGGCCACGGGCAAGTGGCCCCGACCACCACCGGCCTCGACACAACAAGACGACCCTACTGCGGTGTGGAGTGATGCCACTAGCCGGGACATTGTTTGAACCTGAAATTTTATGTTATTTTTTTAATTATTTCGAGTGCTTATATTTCGTAGGCAGTGGCGTAGTGTTCGGGATAATTTTTTAGTATTATTTGAGGAACAATATTTTAGAGATAACATTGATATTTTTTCTACGATAGTGTGCGTGAGTGTGTACGTGTAAATACTGGTTAATATCGATAAGATAAGCCATCCAAAAAACCTACGATCAGAAAAAAATCGTGACGTATTCAATGAGAGCTCTGCTTCAGCAGTGAATTAATTATCTAACTTCGCACCTACGTAATTCAGTTAGTAGTACAGATAAGTATTTTTACTTAATTAATTTTATATCTTTAAAAATTTCGTATTTTCTCTTTATACTACTTTGGTGGCAAACAAGCATAATATGGTTACCGTAGCCTATAGTCGATGGCAACACCGAGGCATCACTCGCGGGTCGCCATAGATGGCTTTTTAGACAAAGAAAGGTATAGGTGGAGACAAAAGATATCGCCAACGTAACAAAGCTACTCGCTTTCCCTTGTGGGGTAGGCAGAGAGAACAGAGTGCCAAGAGCCTCTATTCTTGCATACCTCTCGCTTCCTCGACATTCATAATTCTCTTCATACACGCTCGCCGGTTTGGGAGAATCCTGACTTCACTTTCGCATTTTATACCTTCTTAACCAGTCGATCGTCCGGCATTCGTTCCACATGTCCGAATCATCGGAGCATTCCCTTTCGCAACTTTACACCAATACTCTTTTTCATGCCTACTCGCTCTCTTACATTGTCTTTACGAATGCAGTCAGTCAGCCTCACTTCTTAATCTTACCTCATAACTCTTCTTACTATTCATGAACTCTTTTATCCGTATTTCAGGTCTGATATCAGCACCCAAAGCTTTGAAGCGTTGCTCCAGTTGTTCAGTAGATAGGCAGTACTCATTGTTAACAGTAAGATAATGGGAACGGGCCGTGTTAATCCAGGTGTACAGAGGTGACTCAACTGAAAAGAATATTTTTTTTATTGCTATTGATGGCAGACTAGCCACGGCCCACCTGATGGTAAGTGGTAACCATCACTCATGGACTCAACTATACCGAGAGTATTGTTAAGCCGCTGCACACCATTAATACGGCGGCTATCTTCTGACCGGTCACACAGGAGACGGTAATACCGTTCGGCCCCGATAGCAAAATGCAATGGGTGATAATTGCTTACTGAAGTAAGCAATTAATCGGCTTGTACAACACCCACGGGAAAGGATGGGGTGGTGACACTTGTATTCTTAGTCCGTCACCACACAGACAAAGAATATAATATTCTATTGTTCCCTCCGAGACCAAGATGCAGAAAAAATGTACCTAACCACACATCCCGTCGTTCAGCAACAAACAGGGTAGTGTAGAGCCCTCCCCCATTAAATAAACCCGCCGTGTCCCGTCTCTCTGCCTCTACGGGCAGACCACTGGAACTGTGTGATATTATTAGTAGTGGGTCCAAAGGCAACTGCACAAATGTTAAATGATGACAATATTTTTATCACTATATTTATAGGTATTTAGATGACATCTGCTTGCCAGATATTTTATTAGTAGGATGTCGAAGCTACCAAATTGTAAAGGCATGGTGGAATACTTTTGAATGGAGTCCGATGTCCAACAGTAGAAAAGTACACTATCACCCTAGAGGTAAACTCCATAATATTAAAATCTTTGGGGGAACTGACACTATTCTCGATAGTGACCAAGCACAATGCAGAGAAGGATATTTTGCTCCCATTGTGGAAGCGACTCCTGCTCTAGGGAGTTTTAGAGAGTACAAGGAAAAACATTATTTGAAAGGAGTAACCTTTAGTTTCATGTCCAGCAATACTCCAAAACTGATCTACAGCCTCATTCAACTCCATACTGTTAAGTGATTCTCTTAAGTCACCAGGTAGAAGTTTGTCCCAGTGGTTCTGTGTAATAAACTCAACCATATGACAGTTAGCGAGGGGCATCAATGGTGTCAAATATTTGATGATAGAGTCTATATGGTATTGAAGTTTTATGACCACTGAATTCATTGGCAGGTCTGTAAAAAAAATATTTCTTGACTTGGTAAATTAATGAATGGATTTTCCCTTGAAGAACTCCATTGGGCAAACTTATTAGCTTTTTTAAAACCTATGATTTCTAGTTTGTTTTCTAAGAACCTACCAATCGGAATTTTGATAAAAAATCTTAACTGTTCCCATTAAACAAAATCAATCTTGAGTATGTAGTTTTTTTTATTTAAAGGCTCCACCAAAATGTTTTAAATGGACCGATTTTACACATTTATATAGAAAAAATATACAAAGACTTGTATTCAGACCTCCCGCTACAGTGTTGTGGGTTGGAATCCCACAGAGGACAACTGTTTGTGATCTACAAATTATTGTTATGAGTGTATTTTGGGACTGTGGCATTGTATGTGTAAATAATATGCCTCGTGATACGAGGATTATTCATTAGTGGTCTTATTTTTTTTAATTATGTATACCATTACAATTCAAAATATTAAATACTATACCCAATCTATTAATTTGAACTTTAGAATGAAACTCCAGCATCAAAAGGGTTCAGTGATGGTATCTTTAGCAAAGCACAGGCCTTCTTATATTGTGCTCTTATGGCTTCAGCCAAGCCCAGTATATCATGATCTTCAGAATTGGTCCGGGGGAATGTATCTATGAGCTCTTTCACTCTAGTTAATTGAACCACCACTTTGTCAGAGTACTTTATGTCTAATTCTTCATTGAGCTTTAGGTGATGAGATATTAAGCCTAAATAGTAGCCTGGAAAAAAATGGATAGTTTTAGGACAATATCAGGATGAATATGAAGAACCAAAAATAACCCTATTTGGTTCAGTTTATTTTGTTTACTTGAATTTTATAATATGTACATTAATTACCTAGTTCCCTGCCTAGCTCTGCTCCTCTATGGTAGCCTAGGTGGTAGCCTTCAGGGTTACCTCTTTCAACACCAATTTTAAAGCCTTGGTCATAATGCGCTTTACGCTCCCTTTCTTCACTAAGGAAAATATCATCTACAAGTTCATTAAAGTCTTTTTCTTCCGCCATTAGCCACTGCCCGCTTCACTATTATTAATTTATTTTGAAATTTGATCCCTGAGTCTAACTTCTCTCTTCTCTGAGGTTGAGGTTGAGGTCAGAGCATTCAAACTTCTAAGCATCTTCCGTACCTTTATACAAAAATACTTTGTGGTTGCGTTGGTTGAGGTCAAACTTAGATAAAATAAAGGTCTTCACTTTTTTTTTTTTTTTTTTTTTGTGTGACGTTGGTTGTTAGCCTCAGATGGCTATGACAACCTTACCCGGACAATTGGTGAGCGCAGAGGGCTCTCAACCCGACATTTAAACAACGAAAAGGTCTTCACTAGTCTTCAGTATAATATATACTCTTTGGATAAAGGATAGTAATAGATACGATACGAGTGATATGACATGCTAATGACAATACCAGGAATGAATGAGATACACAATACAAAGTTTCTCAAAGTGCGGTACAGATAGGTATAGTGCCTGTTGTCCTTGTCATCGTCTATGCTATTATTTGTCTGACACTTGTCCTAAGTTCCAAGCAGTGAGAAAAGCGGATTTAGAATTATTCCTGGATATTGCGGTTTAGACTAAGATTAGTGAATTAATTCAAATATTTGGACTGTTTCCACCTTACTAAACTTTATAAACATGGTACAGTGTTGTGTTTTCGGTTGTAAAAATCGCAGCGAGCGAAAATATGAAAATATATTCTTTCACACGTAAGTACAATAAAATATTGTTTTATCGAAATAATAAAGTAATACAATATTAAAAACGGTTAATTATATTAAATGGTGTGCAAAATTCACGCTAAATATTGATAAAATCATATATTTGAATCATTGATGTATAAAAAAGAGAAGATCCACGATCAGGCATTAAAAGTGTCCACTATAAATGAGTGCAGATTACGCTTTCCTGCACTCATTGCGTTTAGTATTGTTTCGGCGCGCGAGCAGTCGCAACGCCCGCAACGTATCATACATAATAATACTAAAATCTCTTTTGAAAACCTTATTGACTGTCTCTTTTTCGCACGTTCTTTCTGAATAATGTCAACGTATGCAGTTAAAAGTTGTTAATATTTTATAAAATTAGTGTGAAATATGTATATTAATATGATTTCTCAATATTATGTGAATTAAGTATAATCTTTTATGAAAAATAAATTTGTTAATGCGAACTGACTACTATACATATAAATACACAACTTTTGCCACAATTTTTATACACAATTGTGTATCCTTAATATATAGATCAATGATTTGAATGCAAAATTTTAATAGTATTAACCCACTAATGAAGTCTGTAGTCAAAGTCAAGGTGACGCTCAAGGTGACGGCTATTTCTTACGTAAATTCAATTTAGCCCGGTTATCCATGTTATCAATTTATCCCGGTTACTATCCTTTATCTAAGAGGTCAAACGTCAAACCCAGGGGACATACAATGGGGTCAAACTCAAAGAAAGAGCATATGACACAGACTAGTAAAGTAAGGCAATACCTCAGTCTAAGAACTAGAATTTTACTAGACGGAGCCACGGCGTGGCCGCATTTGAAACAGCAATCTTTTTTTAAATGTTGCCATGTTGACAAATATTTAACCATATTTGGGCAAATTAAACGATTGTTAGAATGAGGTCTGTAACTAAGTCGTAAATAAGAAACTCTTTGTAACAAATATTTTATTGATAATCGCAACGTTTATTAAAATGATTATTTAAAAGTAAATCTGCCACCCCTTCTATTCATCCAACCATCAGTCTTTAAACGTCCACTGTTGGACATTGGCCTCCCCAAAGAGAATACCAGAACTAGCGGGCTTATGCTGACTGCATCCAACGGCTCCCTGCCGCTTTGACCATATATTTGGTCCATCTGGTGGGAGGGCATGTTACGCTGCGCTGTCCGATATGTGGTCGCCACTCGAGAACCTTTTTCCCCAACGGTTGTCAGTTCGTCGAGCGATATGGCCTGCCCATTGCCACTTCAGCATGCAAACTCGGCGGGTTATGTCGGATATCCACGTTCTACCTCCATATCCGTAATAAGAATTCTATCACGTAGAGAAACACTAAGACTTTGAGCCTTGATGCAAGATAAGTATTGTTTCTCCATATATTGCCGTTCTGTTCGATATCTCATCTGGTAAATAATAATAAGTTATATTTAATAAAATAATAGTACACAAGAATACAATTAAATTATCTTTTCTTTCTTTTCTGGGTCAAATAAGTAAAGAATTATCATCCTAATTCCTCATTTAATTAATTGAATAAAAACTTTTTTTTTATTGCATTTAGTGCTCAGACTATCTAGACAGAGCGAAGAAAATTCTTTGACATGTATAAGCGAGAACACAAGATACAATTTACTGGTGCAAAAAACAGACAAAGCCGTAGATTTTTGTCTTTGTCGCCGTGGCCAGTTTTCGGTATTGTCACGATGTCAAAATGCTTTGTCTGTCACGATCTAACTGACATAATCGAACATTTTGTATAAAAATTCGGATTTTAATTAAAATGTAATGTTAATTTGTGTTAATGAGTGTTTTGAGAAAAAGACTACGTGATAATAGTGCGTGTAAAATAGTGTACTATGCTACAAAAGCTACAGCGAGAGAAAAAATACAGGTATAACATTTCATTCATATGTAGTCAAAAATGAAATAATTTAATGATTGAATGCTATAAAGTGATATAAAATGGGCTTTTTTACTCGAAATTAATAATTGCTACTAAGATACACTCGCAAAACACGTTTTCTAGCTAAATTTCTATTACTTTGAATTGTTTCGGTGTTGCCTTATTGCGAATTTAATTTGCCCAGTTTTCACTTTACTAATAAATTTATATGTCATTTAAGAGATGATGATAAAAAATTACCATTTTAGGTTTTCTTCTAATCCAGATGCGAGATTGAAATGGATGAATGCTACGGGAAAACGAGGCAACCCACGAAATACACGAAATACCCAAAATATGCTTCACGATATTTTGTTGATGTTTCATTATACATAATAAGAAAATAGTAACGTTGGGAGCAAAATCATTGCCAGTGAATATGTTCATGTAAGTATAGCTTTTAAAGTCTTTGTACTTCAACTTTGTAAGTAAATCTCAATTCTAGATTATGACTGCCGCTGTAGTCATAATCTAGAATTCAGAAAAACTAATTTGCTCTCTCCTGTGACACCTGTTTGGGATTTAAGGGTTTCAAAATAAAACCCAGGAGTAAAACAAAATTAAATAAGATATATTCACACCCCAAATGGTAGGTGGCAACACAAATTTATAAGGTCGTGGTATTCGTCCTGTAGCTAAGTTCACCACTTATAGTACTCTCTCTCCCGTGGGACTGGCCATGAAGCACATCGTTGCGTTTTGGTCGTAGCAGGAGATATTCGTTAGCCGTTTATTCTTTTATTATATATCGGTGAAATGAAATGGTGGGCAGCGGCTTGAAAATACTCTCACTATAGTTGAGTCCATGAGCGACGGTTGAAATTTTACCATCAAATGGGCCGTGGTTCTGTCTAGATAGTCTGAGGACAATACGTAGTATCTCTTAGTAATCCGTGGTAAGGCATATGAGGCTATATGGAGTTTTGGCGGGAACACGAAGAAGATCATGTCGTTGCTCTGCATTATTTTCCTAAACTTGTGTTGTTTCAAGTGTTAATGTGTAAAAGTGGTGGCCTTTTGCTTATTAACTATTTGTGTATATGCATAAGTACTGGCAAGTGATGTAGTGCGACATAACGTGTTTTTTCCTGTTGTCTCCAAAACTCCATAGAAGCTTCCGTAAGGACGCTATCGTCTTACTGGAGCGGGACTTTGACTTGACTGACTAATTTTATATGACTGACTTCGACTGAGACTTGTTTTATGAATTAAACTTACGTGTGATGTGAGAATAACGATGTTTAAAAGTTACTGTTAGGCTGATGGTTCTGCCAATGCCTTAAACAAATTAATAAATAATAATAATAATGAGGCTATATGAGATTAGTAAATTCCACAGAACAGAACTGTTGTAACCTCATTATAACAATCAACCTTTTTATAGACAATTTACTTTTTATTGCATTATTTAATGTTGACACCTGACAATGTATGTCACTGATTAAAAACTATTGTCTTAAGATATTTTAGGTTTATTTTATTGGCGACGAGATAAAAAAGATTTATAATTGTTTAAAATGAACGATAAACAATTTGCACAATTTCTACGAGCTCAACAGGCACAACAAGAACAAATATCGCAAATTTTCAAACTGTTAATACATACGGTAAAACATGGCCGTGACAAACAGGCCAGGAGCACGTCCAACACTACATCGACACCTAATGAGAAATTAATTTTAATTAAAAACTTTAATATGGAGAAATTTTATTCTAATAAATGTAAAATTGAAGATTTCATAGATTTTTATTCAAATAAATGTCAAATTTTCAATGTCATAGATGGAAGTTTAAAGAAAGACATTCTTTTAAACACACCGACACCGGATACATTCCGTGAAGTGAAGACAGCACTAACACCAAATTTTGAAACAAGTACATATGAAGACATATCGTCCAAATTATTAGATTTATACAGAATCAAAAAAACAAGATACCGAGCGTTAACAGAATTTTGGAACTGCATCAGAGAACAAAATGAATCCATGGAACACTACGCGAATAGACTTAAAAGTCTTAGTCATGATTGTGGCTATAAAGAAGAATTACTAGAAAGACAATTACGGGATAGGTTTGCAACAGGCTTAAATAATTCAGACTTAGAAACAGACCTTAAACAAAAGTTGCCTGATCTATAAGAATCGGGAAGAGAGGTTACATTTCAAGAAATTTTTGCCATTTCACAATCGAGAGAACAAGCAGAACAGGACACATCAAGTACATCGATGAAAAACCAACAAAACAATATGTTAAACGTTAATAAAATCAAGAAATATCGCTCTAAAATTAGAACGATTAATACTGCTAGAACACAACGTAAGTTAAATCCTAAAGATTGTTATAGATGTGGAAAACATGTCAAGCACATTATTTCTAGATGCGCCGCACAAGACCACACTTGTGATGAATGTAACACAAAGGGACACTTTGAAAGTTGTTGTATCAAATCAGGACGAGCATAGATTAGGCCAAAAACTAAGACGCAGTACTCTTCTAAACGAAAATTGCAAAGAATAACCGATGTACATCCTTCAACTTCAAGTTCCACTCAAGAACTGAGTAGTGATGATGATGAGTTTGTTTGCAACGTCACTACACATAACAAAGATTGTAAACAAGTTGATGTAATTATCAATGGCATTAAATGTACTATGGATTGGGATCCAGGTTCAACATACTCTATCATTAGTACCAAACTTTGGAAAACAATTGGTTCACCAATTTTAACAAAAGGACCCAAACTCAAAGCTTATGGCAACTACAAATTAGAGACAAAAGGAATTACTGATGTAAAGGTAGAACTTAATGGAAAGCACAAAATTCTACCTGTCGTAGTAATTAATAAAGCAAAGCCAATGCCTTTTGGGTTGAGATGGAGTGAGATGTTCGGAATGGAATTTCCAAAACCTGTTAATTCTATCAAATCAGCGACACTAAGAACACTCAATAAGTACTTGAAAACTATCTTGACCAATTACTTGGAGACATACCTAAGGTGGCTATATATTTTGATGATATCGCATTAACAGGGAATAACTCACATGAACATTTACAGACACTTTCTACAGTATTAGATCGGCTTAAACAGGCTGGTTTGAAAGTAAATTTAAAGAAATGTGACTTTCTAAAACTAGAAGTCGAATATCTTGGTCACACAATTGACCGACACGGCATACGTCCAACAAAAGGTATAATAGACGCCATCAGTAAAGAAACACAGCCAAGCAGTGCCAAAGAATTACGATCTTTTCTTGGTCTTATTAATTATTACGAACGATTCATTCCACACCTTCATGGATTATGTGTGATCTATGATTTAATTAGCAGCAAAAAGAAATGGCGTTGGACAGACCACGAGAAACAAATTTTTGAAAAAGCTAAAGCAAGCATTATTACAGCTAAATCTTTGATAGCGTACGATGAGACTCGCTCTCTTTTCTTAGCATGCGATTTTTCTGAAAAGGGGGTAGGAGCTGTGCTTTATCATAAAAACAAGAACATTGAACAACCTATAGCATTTGCATCCAGAAAATTACGACCAGCTGAAACAAAATATTCTGTAATTGACCGTGAAGCACTTGCTATTTTGTTTGGAATCAAAAAAATTGATCAATACTTACGAGAAACAAAATTTTATTTAGTCACAGATCATAAGCCATTAATTCACATCTTAGGACCTCAGCGGAACCTACCGAAATTAGTTAACAATAGACTGGTCAGATGGGCACTTATAATTGGAAGCTACCAGTACGAGATTTGCTACGAGGAAGGAGAAAATAACACTCTAGCAGACTGTCTCTCCAGATTACCAAATCCTGAAACAGAACCTTCTTCCGTTGAGAGTACTGTACATTACAATACCCTACGCCTTATGGGAAGCCGGATCGCAGATCTTCATTTAACCGAAAAGGATCTGAGCAACGAAACATCTAAAGACCCCATCTTAAATAAAGTTTGCCAAAACCTGAAAACAGGGTGGACAGAACTTGAATACAAACAGGAAATGAAACATTTCTACAGGAAACGCTTCGAGTTATCAATAGAAAACAAAATATTAATGTGGCAAGGCAGAATGATCATACCAGTTAAACTGCGAAATTCAGTCTTAAATTATCTACACAAGGGACACCCTGGCATATCTGCCATGAAAGCCGTCTCACGTTTTTATGTATGGTGGCCATCGATTGATGAAGACATTGACAATTTCTTTCGTAAAAAGGTGCATTAGATGTCAGGAAAACAGACCGTCTAATACTGAACTTCCCGTTTTCTCCTGGTCAATACCAGAACAAGTTTGGGAACGTATTCATATTGATTTTGCGGGTCCATTTGAAGGCACCTACTGGTTGGTCTTATCTGATGCATTATCAAAATGGTGTGAACTAAGACCAATGCAAAAGATCACTTCGAACAGCCTGTGCTTCCAACTAGAGGAAATATTCAGCACGTTTGGTTTGCCATTCAATCATTGTTTCAGACAATGGCCCCCAATTCACATCAGAGGAATTTAGACATTACTGTCACAGTCAAGGCATATTACATATTACTTCATCCCCGTATCATCCTCGTACAAATGGATTAGCTGAACGTTATGTAAGGACTTTTAAGACAAGAATGGCCTCCAAAAATGGAACTCCACTCAAACGACGTTTATTGGAATTTCTATTCAGTTACCGCAACACACCACACACTACAACAGGCAAGTCACCAACACAAATGATGTTTGGTAGGCAATTAAATTGTTTACCGTCTAATATTCGACCGAATAAGAGGAGGACATTACAACAAGAACAGGTGAAGGCCAACATTTCATCATCTGCCCCTACATATATTCCAGGTGAAAAAGTCTATATCAAGACACAACTAGAAAAAAAGTGGCAACCTGCAACAGTTGCTACTCGTAAGCACAGATATTCCTATGTCGTCACCACTTCGGATTGGGTGGAGAAAAGGAGACACGCGGACCACATGAGACCTCGACTGGTTTCATTAGATACAGCGGCTGTCACTCTGACCACTACAATATCTACTCCTGTTACTACAACAGTCACGCCCTTTACTCATTTACCACCTTCTTGTTCAGTGCACTCATCTACATCATCTCTAAATACCTTACCAACATTCACAACAGTATCACCACACATAATACCCACATACACTGCGACTTCTCCTTCCATGTCACTTGTGACTTCACCATCCTCATCACCCACATCTTCACCTCTAGTCTTCGCAACGCCCACAGCAACTTTTCCACTTGCTCAGCCTCGCCGTGGTTTGCGTCATAGACAACCTCCACGGCGATTGATTGACGAAAGGAGATGTACCAAATGCCCATACACTCTCGGCCTGGAAAGGACATACATAAAACAATATGTTTTTTGAAGATAAATGACTACCCTATTGCCCTGTGTATTTCTTTTCAAATTAAAACTTTTGGATGATGAGATAAAAGACATCTAAGATGGATATAATTTTTAAATTGAAATACCTCAAAATCGAATATTTGATCAAAAATAAAACCATAATTATAAATAAATAAAATAATATCCACATATATAAACAAATAATGAGACTTAAAAGCACTAAATATAATATAACTTACACTCATAAAATCACAATACAATATTCACGATACACGATAACAACAATAGATGAGTTAGAAAGACGCTCATGACCTGATTTTGTTACAACTGTTTCCCAAAATATTTCTAAATAATAAATGCAACTTTACATTTTCACTTACCAGATATATAGAAAATGGCAAACATAGCAGGAACAACCAAATATACAGGTGTACCGTGTTGCAAAACAAATTCTGATGAGGATCGTAGAACCATTCTCCTGTTAAAGACGCCCAAACTCCTTGGCGTAATATCTCTAGTTTTTGGGAACCCATTTTACACGTTATGTCCACATTTCCGCGTTTATTACACTATCCACTAGCACTGACAATTTATCATTCACGAAATTATTATTCACACATGCAAATTGTTAGGAACTCTGCCATTTTGGATGAAAAATTACAAGCAAAATTAGACTTTATTGACAAAAATTGTTTATGAAATACATGCCTGATTTCACATAGCTAGCGACTCCTTAAAAACTAAACGGTTGTTTTTTAATCATATTAAATTTTAATTAATATAATATTCGATACACATTATTATAATACGCAAAAGCCTAAGGATATATCGCAACAAATCTACGATTCTACGCTTTCATTTTGAAACATTGACTGACAGGTTTGACATAAACTCCGTAGAGACCGTAGAGATGTGTAACTCAGGAGTGATTGATACAAAAGATGTATAATCCTTTCAAAATGCGTAATCAATCTTTAAATCTTTGGTTTCGAAAATACATCTTTAACTCACTAGCTCACTACGTTAGGATTGAATAGATGGAATGATGGACGTAGATTTAGAATGAGACAATAGATAAAGGATATTGTTAATTGAAAAGAGATAACATAAGTTGTAGGCACGCACAAACGCACTCTTTTGAAATACAATGACGATAGGTACACAGAAACTTAAACTCTCTGTCGTTATAGTAAAAAGCTCAAAACCGGTTGCGACTTGAGGGAATGCGAGAATAACTACATGAATCAATAGATATATGCATCACTTATGATCTACTGAATGAATAACGTCATTCGTAACCAAAGAGTTAAAAGAGTTAGAGATTTAAAAGAGTGATTTAAATCTTTCAAAGAAAAAGATTTATAAATCACTGATCTCATTGGTGATTTAGTTTGCGCATCTCTGATAACTATACTTGGAATAGATACGCCACTTGGGATTCAGTTTTAGAGATTTCGTTCCGTGGTCACTAGATGGCGCTATGTACAATGTATGAAGCACAGTGATACTGCTGCCGCTAGATGGCGCTTTAGTTAATATTTTTGTTTTTGAAATAGCGTGATCGGTTTGTAATAAATTGATCACACAGTAACTGAGACCACACTTGATTAGGGATTTTGTAAAATGTTATTCAATTTTATAAAATTGTTGCATTTTAAAGTATTTATTGGAAATATTTAATGAAATAATGCGCCTCTATTGAGAAAAGCGCCATCTATATTATTTTCTAGACACTAAACTGCTAAGTTAGTACTGTTCCTGCACCACCAGACAGCGCAAAACAGGACACTATTTTTTGGTGAGCCAATGTACGGCAGTTGCACCCCCCTGGCCATTAAACAAGAAGATAAGATAAGATATGTGGTTTATTTTAAGAACACTAAACATTCTGGTTATATTTGTTATATTCTCTTTTTCTTTGCTGAACACTTTAGAAAAGTTAGAAAACTCAACTCAAAAGAGTAAAAATTTTATGTGACTCAAATATACCCAAACTAAACAAATCAATTGCAATTTCTTTTCTCCTGTCATCCTTGTTTCCGGCTAAAATAGGTACTTAGTACATTTTTAGTCAACAAAGTTGTAATCATAGTTATCTTTTAAATTATACTTCGTCTAAGTCTATTACCACCACTACACTGCTCGCGAAGTGACTTCGGTGAAGTGCCCGAAGATGGTCGCAGTACGAAGTACGTGACCACACACGCGCTACTTCAGCACAGAACAATATTACTCAAGAGTACTTCAGTCCACAGAACATTTTTAATCTACGAGAAGAATGAGGGTTTCATACATTTTTTTTGAGCACATTTTTTCTTACCTACAGGCTACAGCAAACAACCTGCGCCATCTGGGTCGAAACCCCAGAACTAATTAGAACCAAGAAACGCACGCGAAAAATTAGAACCGCGAGGGCGGTAAATACACGCCATTAAGATTGTATAACTATATAACTAATATACTTTGTTTAAATATTTCATATTTATCCAAAAAAGATGGTGTAACTCGAAACAATCGACATCGCTAGTTTCCAAGTGTAATAATCGTATTACAATAATTAGTCTGTGATCGTAATATTATGGCTGTATCTTATAAATACCTAACTGCAAACAACGATAGTGGCTTTTAAAATTGCCACTAGTGACATCTAGGGCCACATATGTTAATGATTGATGCCGCGTTCCGGTGCCGACAGTGGATGATCTTTTACATTGATATTATTGTCCCTTTTTAATAAACACAAAGTGTAAAAATGTAAAATCCCAAATAAGAGTCACGAGCAGGATAGTTATTTTCGTTTTCACATTTTCACACTTTGTGTTTATTTATTGGCTAAGCATGTCCAATGCTAAAAATATATATAAAAAATATCTAAATATCAATACAATTATATGCTTCTTATTATTATTACTATTATTATTGCGTAACTTCTCAGAAAAAGTAATAATTCAGCTCACTTATAATGCCTCTCGGTACTGTTGACACATGATGATCAAGGAGATTCACTTTAACAGGGAATATTTGGCTGCGGCTCCGCCGTCCGTATCAGTGGTAGATGCTAGGTTCCAAGAGTGCAAAAATATCCTTTATTTTAAAAATAAAGGATATAATATATCAATATTTTTTAAAACATTGATACGAGATATATGTAGATAGTTTTTGGTTCTTCCTGCATCCCTAATTGACAGCCGACATCATTCAAGAGATAAAGGCTGTGTTCCGATACACACTGTGAGCACTGTGATATCGCGTGGTCAACAGCGTCTAGAAATGTGACAACTTGCACTATGGAGAATTATTATTATTATTGAATATTGTAAATCAAAGATACCGAAACATGGAAACTATAAAGAAATTGTGTTTACTGCAGTGTAAAACCAATACTTTGTGTGAAATGAAAGTAATGAGAGATCAGTACTGGACTGCATTCCGTTATAAACAGCAACCAGTATAGCTAACTATAAAGGAATGACTTCGCAGAATACTAAATTGACGTAACACCTTACAGTGCTCGCAGTGTATATCGGAACACACCCAAAGATGCTATTACGCTGTATAAAGCCATACCGCATGTAAGATGGCGGATGACAGTCGAAGTAAGTCACTTTTACTAGGTATACAACTTAGACGAAGGATATTATAGACAAGCTATCAGCGTATGCAGTGTCGAGATAGCATTAGATAACCGGAATAATTTTAAAAGATAATTAGTATTATAACTTTATTGACTAAAAATGTACTACCTGTTTTAGCCGGATAAAAGAATGACAGGACAAAAGAAATTGCAGTTATGCTTTTATTTTGCTTAAAATGTATTAGAACATGTAATATTAGCGTATATAACGTGAGTAACTAAAGGTTTTTTACGTCAATACAAAAACAAGCTTACATACTGATGATGGGGACGGTTAGCCACCTTATTGTTTGGACCCAGTTCATTGGGTCCAAATACAACTGGCGCATACGCGAAAAGGATAAATATACTTATACCTATGTCTCTCTCACTCTTGGTAAAACCTAGTATGTCCATCCTTTTCTTCGTCCTTAATGTCAAAATAGTAGCGAGTCTATATTATTCTTCGTCTAAGGTATACCTGGATTATGGTGCCTCCTTCTGTTTACAGCTCAGTGGTCTTATATAACTAAAGACAAGGCAGTATGGCCCCTGTGCTTTAACCTATTCAACAAAATGGACCTTTAAAAAAAAAACAAATTTCAATGTCATTGTCATAGTCACGTCAATATTGATGAATGTTGTCATTTGTCACATTTCCGGCTGTTTCAGAAATCTGCAGAGCGATTGCGAAAATGATAAATTTTTATTCTATGTAAATCGGTATTCAAATTAATAACAAAATATAATTTAATAAAGTCAAGTACCTACAGTTTCCTTTTCAATATGAGCCAGGTGCTTACATCTAGCGAAGTGCAGAAACACAACACAAAAAAAAGTTTATGGATTGTAATAAAAAACGACGTTTATGATGTGACTCCCTACTTGAATGAGGTAAATTCTATTTTCTTTAACTTATTTTAAGTAGGCAATAAAGCTTAATTTCCTTTTCAGGTTGAAACAATTTATTTTACTTTCTCTTCATTGTACCAAAATAACTACCTGCTTCATAATATTTTTCGATGATTCCGTAACAATACGAAAAGAAATTAAAACATTAAATTTCAAATAGCATTTTTGACTGCGATTTATCGAAGTTCTCTGAACAGTTTCTTTATAATTCTAGAGATTATGCAGTAAACATTACCTATCTACTATCAGATTACTGATATCTGCAGTTAATGCGGAGCATAATATTTTATGTGTAGTGAAAGAAAATCATGAACTTTCAAGTTACATACTAGGCTGAACTTATGGAACATTAAAATTAATTTAAATTTTATTTTCTGCAATGGTATAATGGTAGATTAACATTTAAACTGCCTTTAAATTTTAATGGACTTTTCTGCAACTGACCTGGTCCTATACATTTATGTGTTTGTTTCTTTATCGTGACGCATTTTTGTTTCATTGAATTTCAAATCACAACAATTCTAAAGAAGTTTCACTTAATAAATATGGAAACCAACTGAATGGCTTATTGTCGTAACACAGATTGCCCAGTTACAGAAAATAATATGTAAAAGAAATGAAGCTACAGTATGAATGTTTTAACAGATTGGTGACATCAAAACTTAATATAAAAAAGTTTATTCTTAAAATTGTTTTTTTTTTTACTTCACAGAGACAGGTACATGCATGCAGTGCCATAATGCTAAAGTTAATATTTTATTTAGGAAATTTAAAAATACAACATCAAACTATTTTATTAAACCATACTGAGATAAAAGGAAAAATATTCATTTCATAGTTTTTCATTTTATTTTACAGCATCCTGGTGGACAAGATCCATTGCTGGATGCAGCAGGTCAAGATGCTACAATAGCATTTGAAGATGTAGGACACAGTGCAGATGCTAGGTTAGTTAATGTATTTAAAGTCTCTTGATGTGAGACAATCCCCTTTCTTTTGCTAATTCTGGAAAAATATACACTTCACGTCATTTGGGATAACAAACAGGATAGTGTGGGGCCCTCACCCACTAAATAAACCCACCGTGTGCAGTCTCTCCGCCTGTATTGGACGACCAATGGAGCTGTTTTATATTACTTCAGTGCTCCGTCGGTGGTTTTCCAATTTTGAGGTACCCTCTACTGAGCGACGCATTCGCACACAAGAGCGTCGCACCTTCGCGGGAGGCCTTGCAGGTGGCGGACGTTGGATATGAGACAACCTTAGCAGATTTATTGGTGCTTCACACCAAGCTGAGACTTCAAAAGAATTAGCTTACTTCATACTGAATCTAAATATAATTTAAAAGCCCCAGGCTTTATTGCTTTTTGAAACGCTATAACCCACCTATTCCTGGGGTAGGAAATGGCCTCAATTTGCTGGCTTGATTAGGGAAGTACCACCCTCTCACAGCGTGCAACAACAGTGGGCACTCCTCAGTAGTGTTTTGTATGATTAATAAGAGCACCAGTGGTTCAAACCCCCTCCTTATCAGCCATCCATACCTTATTAGTTCGTCTTCACCTCCTGTACCTTTCCTAGGTGTTGGCGAGGCACAAGTGAAGTCTTTGGTGTTACTAGCACCTAAAAAGGCTTACGGTAACTGCGTTAGGTGTGCTGTATGCTTGTTAGCCAGCTGTGTAGTATAAAATAATGGAGGTTGGCTATTATGATAACATGTTTTGGAAAAATTTGTGCTTATGAGGAGCAGAATATAATTATAATTAATCGGAATATAATTCTGATCACCTTTTTACCTATCGCTTGGTATAGGCTCCTAGGTCCTTTTAAATTTCATATCTACTGGACTGTGTACTTCCAACAGCACTCTTTAAAGTTAAAAATATAAATATGGCATAAGTCCTGTATTTCCTGAAGGGGTAGGCAGAGGTGAATTACACACCCACGATTCGCCAGCTATGTTTAAGTCCCACGTAATAGGGGGCGAGCCTATTGCCGTCTACCACGCACATTTCCAAACTCCGTGCTGCCACTGAGATTTATTCTTTTTATGAACAAGCTCAATAACATTGCCCGATCTGGGGATCGAACCCGAGACCTTATGATCAGCAGTCGCTCACACTACCGCTGCACCACCGAGGCAGTCTCAGTTCTTCAGTCAGATCAACAGTTTAAATGTTAATTTTTAATGTTAATAATGAAATGTTAAATTACAGTTTAAATATTATTTATTTACTCTAAAAATATGAAGGTCAGCACTAGTCCTTAAGCTTAGTTAAGTCTAATATTTTATTTCTTAAATTTCCAGGTCACTAATGAAAAAATATAAAATTGGATCATTAGCCAAAGGAGAGAGTTGGTATGTACATATTTTAAATAGCTTTTTGTTTTTGATATTAATGGAATATGTTATTATAATAATATGTAGTGTATAAATGTGTTATTTTGTATTGTAAATCCGTTATCAAAAAAAGAAGAGGATGTTTGAACATATCTAATAAGTATAGACAAAAATACGTTTTATTATGCTTTAATATCAGAATCTAGCGTACGAGTATTGACGTTATTAAGCAGACTAAATATTCTTAATTTTTCTATATGTAAAATATTGAAAATAAGCCCTATAATATTGCAAAAAATATACCATTATTAAATAGGTAATTGTAAAGATTAACTTGAATAATGTAGGTAATTATTTGCAGTTCCAGATTGAGGGCTAAAAAATGGGTGTCAAGGTGATAGTTTTTTTTCTAGTATTTTTTTAATTTACTATAGTTTACAATATTATTATAGTTTTATCATCTGAACCCGGGTTGTTGCTCTTTAGCAAGCTATTTATGGACTTTTCTATAAACGCCGGTAACTACTTATCATCAAGCATCCCTTGCCTTGTCTAACATTACGCAATAGCTTAGGAATAATAATTATACGAACAGTTTCTTTTTTTGACGTGATAACGTCGTATAAATTGATGTACCGCTGTCACCTTCCGCCTGAGCCGAGCGTGCAAGCGAGAGCGCGGAACAAGCGATAGAGAGGCACGATCGGCCTAAGCGTTCGGCTTGTGACGCACCATAGAATTAGCGAGCTTCGCTAATTCTATGTGACGCATCTATTGACACATATATGACGTTATCACGTAAAATTATCGTCCGTAAACCGACTTTTAAGCTAACCATATAGTTTTTCATTTAATATAGCTTGACTTGGACTATCCTGAAAACGTGCGTATTTCTTAAGCTTTCCGAGTCTTTTGATGGGACCAAATTTGGGAATTTATTATCTACCTCTAATTTTGTCAAGGCCCAAAATGTTTTCCAAATTTTAAATACAGTAATGCTCGTTGAAACCTTGTAGTTATATTGTAGCTTAGATTAGGTCTACAAATAGTCTTTAAGATGCTTATACATTACATAGATCTGGCGAACGTTGCGCAAATATGTTGACCGCAATGCTCTACTGGGTGTGCAATAGTATTGATGCCTTGTAACTGTAAAACATAATGCACGTTTGGCCCGACCTACTGTGCGCATATAATCAATTACTGCTAATACAGTGATCCCTCATTCAATGAAATGATGCGACATCGATACGATTATATCGTTTGCATTTTAACTCCTCTGATATTATGTATGGTACGGTGATGACTCACGCCGGATTATCTTAACTGCTCTATCCCTATATATAGAGAGATAGATACCCGTATTATTTAAACGTCAACCTCCATTTTAATATGGAGGGGATGCGAAACAATAGCTTGCATGGAAATAATATATTATGGGTTTCACGCTTACGGGGTGCGAGTATCACGTGTGCGGATTGCGAGTATCACGTGTGCGGGTTGGGGGTGATCGCGTACCTGCGGCTCGCGAGTTTTTCACAAACAACATTCGCCAGATCTGTATAAACTGTAATGTCTTATCTGTATCATATTATTTATGTAAGTATAAAATAATATAGTTTAAGATACATACTGATAGTTTAAGTGTGTTCTAAAATATTCGGTTATTTAATGTAGATGTGATATAAATGTTTACCTTAGATTTACATCAGTCGTATTATTCTTGGTATGCTTCATTTACGAAATAGTTATATTAAAACTAAATTATAATTAATAATTAAGTTTAAAGATTTACACAAGTAATTAATCGAAGTACTTAAAAGGATTTAGTGAAATATTATTACAAGTAAGGTAAAAGTTGGTATTAGAATTAGTTCGCAAAAATTACTAACATTAATTTATATTTTTTTTGATGTCCTCAGTTCAAAATTTCACCGAAATTGTACCGAAACTGAACCAAAAAGGTTATATTTTTTTACAATATTATATTATTTTTTTATTATTAGTTTTTTTTTGTTACACGTAGTCGCAGTTCGGCGTCGCTCCGATCTAAGGACGATAAGAAGCCATGGCGGACATTCGATAGTCCCAGAGGAAGGTTAGAAATATAAAACCTTTTGTATCAATAAATGCTTAAAACTATTCGTGCTTTCATCATAAAAAAGTCAACGGAGTGATTTTCGTATAATTATGGAGTCTAGACATAGAAATAACTTTCACTTCCGAGAATGAAGTATTTCCGTAGGTCGCGTTCAATTTAATCGGTCTGCAGTAGAAGACATGTATATGATTGTAGTATTAATAGTGTAAAATTTTGAAATCACGGGGGACCGCCATTTTGAACGACCATTTGCACAGCTTCAACCGCCATTTTGTTAAACAATAAATTAGTCTGTAGATACTCGTAATACATATTCGGGGAAATCAAAAGATTTTACTATCATAATTGTATTTTTTGTAGCGGAACGACAAGGAGCCTATCTAAATCAGCGTTAACTTCCAAAAGATCCGATTGTAGTCCAACATTGCCTAAGACCGCATCATCAAAATCTAAATTACCAATACCAAGAGTGCCATCTGTTGTTGTTCCCCGTCAAAGGTTTATATTTTTCAATATAAAATTAGTTAATTTTCTTTTGATTGATCCATTTTAATTCGTTTTATTTTTATTTTGAAGACGTCCTCGCGGTTATCCATGTTCGGAGGGGTAAAATATCATTGTTATTTAATTATATAGAGTCGAATTTATGCGTAGGTATATAGGTAATATATAATATATTCATGTGTTTAATATGGTATATAAATATTAGTAGATAAGTATGTTTGCGAGCTATTATATTCACGCTCGTTTTCCCGGATTTCTTATTGAACAAGTTACAACAGCTTGTAATAGTTCTCCATTATTATAATTATTCCGTTGACTTTTACGACCAATATTTTCATGATTTTTTAAATTATAAATATGTTTTTTTTAATATAGGTATATAAATATTTCTAAGCACATTCAACTTGATCGAGTAATGTAAAGTAAGTCTCCGAATAACTATTTAATGTCTGATCGCAGCTTCTTATCGTCCTTTCTTAAAATATTTTTTTAAATATTTAATTATAATTTTGTTTTTTATTTTTGTTTGGGAAAACGATCTTGAATATGACTTGTTAATTTTAAGGCGAGTCCCCGTCGCTAAGAAAGCTCCACCGTCTGGAAGGTTAATCTAGTTCTGTGAGATAGTACTTAGACAATACAATAAGTAATGTACAATGCATTACTTATTGTATTCGTACATAACATAAGATATTATAGAATTGTATGCTAACAAGTATAGTAAGGGACTAATAAACATTGTTTTAGCTCCGAATAGTAATTCAGTGTTTTGTTCCGTTCTTTCAACGTCAAATTGTCATATTAGTGACAAAGACAAAATACTGAATAACTATTCAAAGGTATACAACGTTTATTAGTAAGGGAGTTAGTGTTTATTTTTTAATAAATAAGTAATACATTATATATGGTTGTAACTTAACATATTATGTTTAACTTTATTGACAATTCAGTGTAGTTTAGCGTTTTACTGTTGTAATTCATAGTACAAGATGTTATAGCAAGTAGTTTTTGCACAATAAAAAATGTTATTTGCAGGAATAGTTTGGAATACCTAAAAAGCTGTAGCCGTAGTGTACTTTACCTTCTGTGTAGTTAATAAATGTGTTAATTATTAAATGAAAAGTGGAAAATTCTTTAATCGAAGTGAATTTGATATATTTTATTTGTATGCATAATTGTCGATAAAATGAATGATTTTTTCCAAATGTTGATTTATTAGTAAGACACTCAAAGAGTATTTGGGCGTTATCTACTTTTTGATTATAAAAAACATGTAGCACTAAGTAGGTTTATTAGTCGTTATACCTATTAGATATTTTTGTATTTACTTATATTTGAAATGAGGGTAGTTACTGTTAGAAATAACAGTGCAACTACTTTCAATTTGTGAAAATGATATATTGACCTTGTGTAATGTAACTATGTTGTGTATTCTATAGTGTTTAATTAGTATTTTATTGCTTTAAAGTATCCTAAATATGCTACTTAAAATTATTATATTTTCGCCTGAATATCATATTACATATTTGATTGTATTTCAGCGGCTCCAAATTGAAGTGGGCACTGTTGGCGTTAGGGGTCGCTATTATAATCGGTGTAGCCTACAAGAAGTATGCAAGTTAAATTAACACAATTAATACATACACTCATATCGACTGGGGTCCAGTGAAGATTAGATGTAAGCCTATTTCTCTTGGAATTCTCAGTCACAGTGATATTTAGTAATAATTAAAATTAGATAAAGATTAAGCATATTTTGAACATATTACGAAAATTATATCCATAGCATTAAAAGAAAAAAAAAACAATGTATTTATATTCTTTAAACTAAAAAATAAAATAAAAATGGCGCTCGCGTAGGTGTTTGCGTATCGATGTTAAATATGTCACTTGTAGTGTGTTAACGTGGCTTTGTATTTTGTACAATAGTTTTTGAATATTTTGTGTCAGTGATCGAACATGGAATGTTTGAATAAATGTCAATGTTAAATTGCACTATTATACATTTTTTGTTCACATGCTCAATGCAAATTTCCACAGGCATTTATTCTTGTAATCATTAATGACTTTTTTATTTGTACTTAGTAGCGAGTATAAAAAGTTGTAACTAATGTTATTATTATTTATTTCGAAATCAAAGCTAAACCTATAGATATTTGTTAAAAAGCATTTTTGGTGCTAAAACCTTTACAGATTTTTATACAACTCTTGTTATTTATTTTTATAAAATTTTCTTCAGGACAATAAAGTAGATTTAAAGCAAATTTCTGTTTTTCTCGTAGCTTTAAAGTTGCCAACGACCTTCCAAAGCGATGGGCAGAAAGAGATGTAGGTAGTCATCTCTCCTCCTTTTAAATACATATTTCAATGCTCGTGAATTACAGAGGAATCCAATCAGATACGATGGCAGTCTTATTATTAAACAGATTTAACAACAATGGGATATTTTAGCTTACACTACTACTACTGCTGAGACTTGCTTGAGCTTGTAAGCAAAAACACAGCTTAGTTGTTGTCAAGTTCACTCTTTTTTTTGTTTAGGCGGGAAAAAATGTTAGTAACCGCACACCCCGTCGTTCGGGGCAACGAATAGGGTATTGTGGGGCCCTCACCCACTAAAGAAACCCGCCGCGTGCTGTCTCTCCGCCTTTATTGGCGGGCCACCGGAACCATATTAAATTCCTTCAGTGGTTTGTCAATTTAACCCTACGAGTTAACTTGACAGTATTTATGCCTGTTATTGACCCCATGTTATTGCGACAACTTGATATTTTGGGACGTTAATGATATGTACGTTATCACTTATAAATCATTGATTTTGAATAAAACACTTGCATGATGCCTAGATTATAATTGCAATAAAAATCACTTAGCATCTGAACAATAAATTAAAAATAACAACAAAGAAAGGTAATAATGTAACAGTTTTAGTAACAATGCGAGATAGCTCGCTATAGTTCCTGTACGCCCCCATTTCAGCTGCGTATGAGATAGCATAGTATACGTAGTGTTGTTCGTGGACGTTGTGGAATAAGTGCGCTCGTGGTCCTGTGAATTAAAGTAGGCAACTTGACAGTTATATATATCCAAGTTTACGGCAATTTCACAGTTTAATTACGTTACAACCTAATTATGTCCATAACCCATTTCTGACTCGTCATTGGACACGAATGTTCTCTTATAATGAGAAATTTAAGTCAGACTGATGATGGGATGGGGATGGTCAGATGAATGGGTGACAACTGCTTATTCCTTGTAGTTGCCTCGTACAAAACCCACAGAAAAGAAGGGAGGTTGACACTTGTATTATTTGTCCATCGCCATATGAATATTTTAGTTTACGCAACAGAGTTGGCCTTGGAAACATTAAACCGCGCTTCGCTATGGCCTTTTTACACGCTTTTTATTAGCTTCACTTGTATGTCAGTATGTCAGTATGTCAGTATGTCAGTATGTCAGTATGTAACTCTCCGTGGGTTATTAGCGCGCCTGCGGCCGTCCTTGGCACTCGTAGCCGTTTCTCAGGCTCCTCTCCGGAATCGAACTCTGATTCCCCGTTACCCGTCATAACCATGGTAGTCAAAGAAGCTACCATCACTCAGTCGATAAATATAATTTAAAAAATCTAAAATAACACGCTTTTGAAAAATATCGAACTAAAAAGTTAATAATAAATATAGTTTAAAAAAACTAAAAAAACACGCTTTTTATAGAAAACTAAACTAAAAAATAGAAAATAAATTTTAATAAATTTGAATTAATAATAGTGTAAAAATTTTTAATAAATATAAATTAATAATAGTGAAAATAAGGAAAAAATGTATTTTATTTTAAAAAAAGCGTGGGGTGCATGGTGTCAATCGTTATAAATATTTAGTTGACATCTGTCCATAGAATACTTATATCTATAAGTATAGAAGGATTATTATTTCGACAATATCTTAAAAAGCACCCCACGCTTTTTTTAAAATAAAATACATTTTTTCCTTATTTTCACTATTATTAATTTATATTTATTAAAAATTGTTACACTATTATTAATTCAAATTTATTAAAATTTATTTTCTATTTTTTAGTTTAGTTTTCTATAAAAAGCGTGTTTTTTTAGTTTTTTTAAACTATATTTATATAGCTTCATTATCGCATCACCCACAGCTTCACTCGCGTCATAGCCACAAATCATATTTGGATAGTATTTGCATAACATTCTTAGCGCTCACCTACAGTACGCAGAAACACATTGTAAATTTTCACGTCTCTAGCCCAGGAGTTTAGACCAAACGGCTGTTGCGTTGATATGTTAGTCAGTATGTCAGTTATTCTTAAGTACCTATTATAAAGATTTCAAAGCTTACTTTAAAATGGAGTTTTTTTTTAAAGACAACACCCTGCACTTAGTAATAATCCTTATATCGCGGGGACTTTTAAAAATATACAATTTCACAGACACAGTACACCCAGACTCAGAACAACCATTTGTGGATCACAAAAATGGTTGTTGTGTGGGAATCGAACCCGCAATACTCGGAGGGGAGGCCGATAAACCACTCCCCCATTTGTGCAGTCTTGTTGTTGTTGTTATTTGATCTCAAAAGATAGATAGATACCTACCTCTAGCATAAATAGCAACATCTCCTCCTCCGTGGCTATTCTCTATTAGTCGGATGCCTGCTTGGTAAGGGTTATCAAATTTCTGCATGTCGTCCAAACTTGGGTCTTGTCTCATGACCTTGCTCTCGTTGTTATCCGTCTGAATATAATATTGGAATGTTTCAGGACCTCCGGTACTGTACGTCAGAGTAGTATAATTAACACCGTCGTACGATGAGGTTTGAACAGCATCTGAAATATTCAGGGCATATTTTAAAACAGCCGTTTTTTAGGGCGCGGAAATTTGAGATTTCTTATGGAGACTTCGAAGGCAGGCAGGAAGGTAAGCAACAATCAAGAATATTTTATCCAACCCTTTTGGCTGTTTTACCATTGGGCACGGGTATAGGTAATCTCAGTGAGAAGTATTTAGGCCGTAGTTCATCACAATGCCCCGCTTTTTGTTTCTTTTTTGTTAGGCGGGAAAAAATGTACCTAACCGCATACTCCGTCGTTCGGGGCAACGAACAGGGTAGTGTAGGCCCTCACCCACTAAATAAACCTGCCGTGTGCCGTCTCTCCACCTAACTACTCGTATACCTATCAGGTACATTATATCAGTGGTCATCACAATGCCCCATTGCAGGTTGACAGATTACTTACTATTTGGTGTTACTAGACTATTGGTAGTAAATTACTACTTGGTTTTACCGCTAGGGATCTATTACAAACATTTCAATTCAGTTCCAAAAAATACCATAAATCTTCGTTCCCGACAGACACTGTTGACAAAAGCATCTAACTAGGAAGTATAATGTCAATCAATAACACTTAATTCGTCTATGCATAACGAAAGGGTGCTTACCAAGAATTATATAAGACTATTTATATTTGAAGAAAGAAAGCAAATGTTTTCACATCTGCCAGACGTCCCGTGATGGTTAATTTTTTTAAACGTACATTCTTTCATCCATACTTTCTAAGTGCCCATGTTTATGTTGAATGAAGAGTAATTATTCAAAATTGTTAGCTAAATTCCGTACCGAATATGTTGCTGCCTCTGTCCGGATAGCCATTAATAGACATGGTATGCGTGTGATCACTGGTAACGATCAACAGCGTGTCTTCTTCATCAGTCATGCTCGCTGCCAGTTCCACAGCTGCCTCCATAGCCGCGGCTTCGCTGATCGCACGCTTAGCCCAGCTGCGGTGATGAGCCATGTCTATATTACCGCCCTCTACCTTAGAATATTACATTTGGCTAAGTTTTACAGTCGATATTTAATTAAAACGGGTCTGTTTACCGTATCGATAATCAATAAGTGTAATCCACTCGTAGGTAATATCTTCGTAATTGTCTCGCGATACAATACGTGTTGTGTGTCCTACAACTGCGGATAAAAAAGCAGTAGGTATTAGTAGTCACAACGGATCTTTGTCCTGAAGTTAGGCACAGCACAGAGCAAGAAGTGGGGATTGTGCCGGGATAATACGATTAGTGCTCACCAATTTAAATATTACCTATTACTCGATTAACGAAACAATTGAATGGGATCATTATGTTTTCATATCTGATTGTTTAGGTTCTATTTATTATTTTTAGATTCCATAAAAATTATACCAACGATTTGAGTGAATAAGCATTAATCGAGATATAGAATAGCGTGCACGTCTTTTAATACAATCGATAAACATTATGGTTAAATAAAAACATACATACGTCAGACATTACTGTGGTTAAATAAAAACCTTCTCACATTAAATGTCAGCAAAACAAAATATGTAACCTTTTCTATAAATAAAAAAAACACAACCTAATAACTTTACTTTAAAAGCACACCACTGCAAGAATATTCGGTCTTTAACATGTTCCTGCGTACCACTAGTAAAGACAAACAATGTTAGATATCTCGGCACTCAAATAGACAATAACCTTTCATGGCATGCACAACTAGATCTTCTATCTGCGCGTATGCGTAAAATGATATGGATTTTCAAAAAATTTAGAAATGTACTCAAATTAAAGATGTTAATAAAGGTTTACTTTGCCTTGGTACAATCAATCTTAGGTTATTGTATTCCAGTTTGGGGTGGGGCCTGCAAGACAAAAATTATAAAACTTGAACGCGCTCAAAGGTCATTACTCAAAGTACACACAAACAAACACAAGCAAACATAACATCACGCCTGTATTCCCCGAAGGGGTAGGCAGAGGTGTATTACACACCCACGACTCACCAGCTATGTTTAAGTCCCACGTAATAGGGGGCGAGCCTATTGACGTCTACCGGGCACATTTCCAAACTCCGGGCTGCTACTGAGAATTTTTATTTTTTTTTATATGAAAAATCTCAATAGCACTGCCCGACCCGGGGATCGAACCCGAGGAGACCTCATGATCAGCAGTCGCTTACACTACCGCTGCACCACAGAGGCAGTTAATGCTTAGAAAACCGTTTCGCTATCCCACAATTATATATATAAGAACTCCAATGTCCTGACAGTGAGGCAACTATTTGTCCTTCACACTACACTACGCAAGCATAAAGAATTAACCTACAATGTAAATTCCATTTACCCTACACACTAACTACTCTACACACTACACGAAGAAATAACAGAATATGCAAGGCAGCTAAACACAACACTGCCTTCTTCCGAAGACATTCGTGTTTCCTTGCTCCTTGTTTATTTAATAAACTCAATTCCCTTTTAAATATATTTCCAAGAACCTCGCATGAAAGTAAATCTATTATCCAAAAATATCTCCTGAATCTAGATTATAATGCCACGGAATCCTTACTTATAATGTTTAAATAACTACTAGTTCTGTACTACACTGGAGCAGCTCGAATAAACACAGATGCGTGCAACCATACAATCACACACTCTCTCTCTCTCTCACACACACACACACGCACACACTATAATCACACTTCTAGTTTCATTGTTTTAATAATCATAATTTGTAACAAACTCACTCGCCACGGGAGGGAGACCTGCCCCCTGAGGCAGAATGTCATATTTCACGTGTCGACCGTATCGAGATCACTGTGATTGGTTGAGAAACCGACGCGTGATGTCACAATAATCCGTTGGCCAATCATGGTGATCGTACAAGCGAGACGATACGGTCGACACGTGAAATATGACATTCTGCCTAACCCCCAGGGTGTGACAACATCACAATATTGCCCTGGGGGGGTTAGGCTGAATCTCATATCTCACATGTCGATATCGTGATCACTGTGATTGGTTGAGTTACCGACGCGTGATGTCGCAATAATCCGTTGGCCAATCACGGTGATCTCTCAACCAATCACAGTGATCACGATACGATCGACGTGTGAGATATGAGATTCTGCCTAACCCCCCTGGAGTCCTGAAATACAGGATTGACCTAGTTCAGGCTCCAGTCCACTCCATTTGCTTTTAATATTGTATTTATTTGTATCTTAAAATAGTGTGGAAAAATAAATTGATTTGATTTGATAAATAATATTATGATTATCGATTACAGTTATCGAAAATTTTTGGATTAATGTAAATTGTGGAAGACGCACATCCCTTGCGACACAAAAATGAGTATGTACTGCGCAGAGTCTTGCCAGACTTCAGACACAAAGATTCGTTGGGACTAGGTACTATAAATAAATCTACCCTACAAGTTAAAAACGTACCTGCCTACCGCACAACATGTTTTACGTGTTAATAATCTTACCACAATCTTATTAGTCTGTGGGAAGGGGGTTATATAGTAGTCCAGCAATATGGACTTCTAATACAATCATAAATTAATTGATATAACAACATTTAGTTATGAGATATTTATGCATGTCATTCATGCGTGTTATGTCATAAACGCAATGATATTATCAGTAGATATTGTGGTAGGTATCCTCTTCCCTGGATCGCCCTTGCCGTCTTCCGTCTAAGATTCACAAATAATTTTTTTATTAAAGTTACATACCACTAGAAGATATCCATCTTTATTTTTCTGGAGCACTTTGATTGCAGCTTCGACCATGTCAGACAGAGAAGGTGTTCCTTGTGGACCCTCGTCTCTTTCGTCCTCATACTTAAGATGACCATTGGAAAACATTCCTGAAATGCATACACTATTAAACCTCCGAACACGTAAGTGCACCTATTGCGCCCAAAAGATTGTGGTATTTCTGACGACTATGGGCTAAGATTGATTACAATCAGATCTCATCATAAAGAAAGATATCTATGCTTATTTCGTCCATTATCATCCATCAGTTTTTCAACGTTCACTGCTGGACATAGAGTTCCCCAAGAGAACGTCACAAGTGATCCTGGCCCGACTGCATCCAACGGCTCCCCGTGGCATTGACCAGATCGTCGGTCCATCTGGTGGGGGCCGTCCTACGCTGCGCCGCCCGATACGTGGTCGCCACTCGAGAACCTTTTATCACCAACGATTGCCGGTTCGTCGACCGATGTGGCCTGCCCATTGCCACTTCAGGATGCCAACCCGGCGGACTATGTCGCTCACTCCTGTTCTCAGTATTACGAATTCGATCAGTAGGGAAATACCGAGCATAGCCCGCTCCATGACACGCTGAGCGAATTTCGAGCCTTGATAAAAGGCCAACATTCAGAGACCACGTCTCTGTTCCATATGTCATCACACATTTATTTGCTAAGGCAATAATGTATCATCGTTGGGTTACGATAATTTTGGTAAGAATGTGATGTAGAAATTGGTAGATCCAAGGTACTGCTACAGCAGCACAAGTGACAGAGGACCGATGTAATGGACCAGTGTTCCATAAAACGTGTTTTTTTTTATTGCATGTAGTGGCAGACGAGCCTCGGCCCATCTGATGGTAAATGGTAACCGTCGCTCATGGAATCAACTATACCAAGAGTATTGTCAAGCCACTGCTCACCATTTCATTTCACAGATATGAAATGAAGGAATAAACGGCTATCTCCTGCTACAGCCAAAAGGCAACAATGTGCTTCATGGCCGGTCACACGGGAGATGGTGGTACCAACCCGCTCGGGCCTGATACCAAATGAGTGCTCCCACTTGGCACCCAGCCCTACCACCAGTCATGCAATGTATGATAATTGCTTACTTCCCTTAGTCGCCTCTTACGACACCCGTGGGAAAGAATGGGGTGGTGACACTTGTACTCTTAGTCCGTCATCACACTGCTTAATACCCGTTCGTAGTTATAATTTTCTATAACCCATTTCACACTGTAATCTGAAAAAAAAAGAAATGCCAATTAACACATATTTACCGAATAAATAATCAGTGTTGGCAACATCTAGCTCTTTCAGTTCCTCATTATTAGTGACCACACTATAGTTCAGACCTCGTTTAGTTTTATCATCCTTGTAAGTCTGTATCAGATCCCGTCCATCTTTTCTAATGCAGCCCCATGTGTCTAAAGGATCTTCAGGAGTTCCTGTGGTGTTAGAAACGAAGCCTTGTCTTCCACCTCCCATTATTACCTAAAATATTTAAAATCATCTTTTGGGTATTAGTTTTTAGCTAAAAAGGCGGAATTCAGCTATGCAATACTGGCTGTTTGACATAGGGACGCTATTTAAAGGTCAAATTATTTGTGATAGTGGAAAAAGAGCTTTACATCTAGCAGGATTAGAATATGCGTCACATCCAATCCGGGGAAGTCCCCTGGACTGCTAAGCTATCGCAGTTACCTAATCCATCCATCCATCAGCCTTTCATCGTCCACTGCTGTACATAGGCCTCCCCGAGAGAACGGCACAGCGAATGGTCCTTTGCCGCCTGCATCCAACGAATACCTGCGGCTTTGACCAGGTCATCGTTCCACCTGGTGGGAGGCCGTCCTACGCGGCGCCGTCCGATACGCGGTCGCCACTCGAGAACCTTTCTTTCCCAACGGTTGGCAGTTCGTCGAACGATGTGGCCTGCCCATTGCCACTTCAGCATGGTGACCTGGTAGGCTATGTCGGTATACAATTTCACGGCCACAAAGTAGGTACATCAAGACTCAAAACAACCATTTGTGGATCACACAAAGAGTTGTCCTGTGTGGGAATCGAATCCACAACACTCGGGAGGGAGACCGGTATCTAAACCACCAACATCTGTGCAGTCTATATTATTATTTAATCATAAGTATATTAATATATTTCAATACTGCGCACAGTTCCAGTTTATATCGTTGTGATCCAGGCTCTTTCCTACTATTTAAATTTTATTTAATCTAGATTCATAACAAAATAAAACATCATCATGACAACAATATTTTCACCGATAGCAAGTTTCATTATCTTTGCGATAATCTTTATGCATAATTAATTAGGTACTCATTTAGGTAAAACATGCACCCGCGGGCACAAAATAAACAGGTATTTATTTTGTGCCGCGGGCCTCATACCTTACCGTATCTATGAATGTATGTATGAATGCTATTTTTATCTTACAGAATGTGTAGCGTATGTAGCAGTGCCTCAGCCAAACTGGCACATATCGCTTTGACATCTATGCAAATCTATAAAGTTGTCAAAAATTACTTTATCGTCCGCGTTAGAGATTTGACTCTTCTGAAAAGGTTTAGGTATACTTATCACTAGCAGATGCGGCCACTCGTTGCTGTGTACACATAATTCATTGGTTACATTTTGCAATATAAGAAGGAAATAATCGAAATATCTTTTAAGTAGGCATAAATCACATAATTCGAAATAAAAATCGTTAAGTTTGGATAAGCAGTTTCGGAGTTTATCGCGGTCGAATACTGGTAATCTATATCAGTAATATTTAGATATTTTTATATATATTTTTAGCATTTTACATGCTTATATGAAAATACTTCCGACAGATGGCGCAGACGTCACCCAAAGACGTTAAGTATGAATGTGTTATAGAAAGAAGAAAGAAAGAAAGAAAGATAACTTTATTTTCATACCACATAAAAATTAGTAAAAACTAGGAAATAAACACAAAAAAAATAAAACAAAAGCCTTATACCAACTAACAAGAAAAAAAAATAAAATGAAAAAATGATGTGGCAGAAAAAAGGGCATTGCTCAGCATGCAGCAATGTAGTTTCACATTGCAATGCTGATTTTCAGCAATGTCCCGCTGCCGACACCTGACGTCTGCACGTCCAGTGGTTAAAAGAAAAATAACAAAACATATAAAAAAAAATATAGCATTACGCCTGTGTGTGTGCATGCAATAAAACATCACATGTGGACGTTTCGTCTTTTTAAAAAATACTTTAAAATAAGTTACTTTGTTGAAATGGTGACCGAACGAATGAGCAAAGAAGGAAAATTAAAAAAAAAATACAAAATTATCTACCGTTTTCACACCGATGGCAATCCTAAAATAAAAAGTAGATTTTCTTGTAGCCTAACATCAGGGCTATCTCCGATTAACGAGTTATCTATTATTTACGTCAGTCTCTGTATAAAGACTAGCTGCTACCAGCGACTTTAGTTATTCCGTTAATTAGTTATTTCCTTTTTTTGTGCGGAACCCTAATTATTTCTCTAAAATAAAAGTAGCCTAAGTTAATCCTTATAACAACAGCTATCTGCTAGTGAGAGTCCCGTCCAAATCGGTCCAGCCTTCGGAGATTAGGCGGAACAAACACGCAGACAAGCACACAAAAACTTTAAAAATTGATATTTTGTTGTAGGTAGCATATGTACTACATTTAGTAAAAAACTAAATAAATCTTATGCCAACTACATTTTTACCAGTAGTTAAGCAAGTTACTGTCTGATACTTGTGGACTATACTACTCAATAGTGGGCAGAGAATAAAAATATGGAAAACAGTTACATGAAGATCTATTCCAGGCCAGTCTTCGATGAGCTGCCGAGCTATGTCTTTGCATTGCTGAGCTTCTTGCGGCATCTTGTCCTCGCACTCCCAAGAGCGGTCGGCACTGTGCGCGTACATAGGTCCTGGTGTCGCATGGGTCACTCGCATAGTAGTCACCACGCCTGAGAAACATATACCTACAATTAATCGGCTAATCTCAGTTCACGTTAGACAAATACTATTGTTAATTTACACCACATCGTTCGATTCTGCCGTATGCAGTCCATTTCTTGCTAATTGCTTAATTATCCCCTTGCGGGGTAGGCAAAGAGAACAGACTGCCAAAAAGTTCTATTCTTGCATACATCTCTCGCTTCCTCAACATTCATAATTCTTTTCACACACGTTTGCTGGTTTCGAAGACTCCTGACTTCACCTTCCTTCAATGACCGATTTAGTTTAGGTAGGTGAGTCTCAGTCTCCCCCTGTACCTACATCCTTCTACTTTCTCATTGTAAATATTCTTAACCAGTCGATCGTCCGGCATTCTTTCCACATTTCCGAATCATCGGACCATTCCCTTTTTCATCTTTACACCAATACTCTCTTTCATGCCTACTTCAGCAATCGTTGGTCTTCCGTGGCCGTAATATTTCTTTTTATTCAGGCCATCTTGCAGTATGAAGTAATCCCTGGCTTGCGGGACCATTACATACATAAATATTTGACGGACTCAAAGTATATCCAGACTCGGAACAACCATTTGTAGATCACATAGATCGAATCCACAGCATTCGCGACGGGTGCTCCGTATTTAAACCCCTGACATGTGTGCAGTAAAAATTCATTCATCACGTTATCACCCCAAAGTGCTGATTTTCAAGCTATGCCGGTAGTACCAGTACTCTATAGAATACACTTGGGGAGTCTATCCTTTAGATATAGCATATCAAGCTCCATTACTCGTTGAGGCCTAATCCTGCCGTTTTTGTCCTCTGTATTATATGTATCAGAACTGTGTCTCTATGTTATAAGTATTACAAATATATAAGAAGAAAAAAATAATTGTAATAGGCAATGATAGTCTATCCAAAAATTAATTCCCAACTCCAGATCGAGCTCGAGACTTCAAAACAGAAAAAATGCTTAAAGTAGAGAGCGCTTACCGACACTTTTGCCAACATTTAAAGCTAATGTTGCCAAGCTCAGACGCCTGGCCTCGGGTTTCAAGGAAGCTGCGCAGTCCCCACGATTTACAGACGCATCCACCCCCATTGTATCTTTATTGGTCTTAATGCCGCAGAAGAGAGCTGTAGCAGCACAAGCCGAGTCCGGAACCATTTTGTTCGACGCATAGGTCTGTAAATTGATAGCATCTTTCACTTTGTGAAAGATTTTTCACTTTGTGTTTAAAATCTTTAGGTATAATAAATCACTTCTTCTACCCACGTCGTGAAAACATTTTTTAATATAGAGATTACAAAGGAGAATGCCATTTTTCGCCCTGTACGATAGTAGCATCGGGGCTATGATAATCATTAGTATTTTTTATAATACAAATTGCATATTTCTATTTAACATGGACTAGCTCCATGTCATAATGAAGAAAAAAAGTATTCGAAGCGACTATTTGTAGGTACATCCGATGCGCTGCCATGTTTACCCGAAGTACAATCATCAATCAATACAATCGTTCTTTAATTTTTTTTAAAGCATTGTTAGGTTATTTTTAAATCTGTAATTACACTTTTGGAATTGATTAAGAAATTGTCTGTAAAATTAATAAATCTAGACAAAAATCAGAAGTTTTGTTTTATTAAAAGCTTTTTGATCTCACAATTTGTTTTATCAATAGATTTTGTTAATAGATGTCCGTCCCTGCTTTTAATAGACTTATTTTTATTATTTATATAAGACAAACTTAAAATGTCATTAAACACAAAGTGAAAAATGTGAAATCGAAAATAACAGTCACGAGCAGGATACGAACCTGCATCTCCTGGATACCGTCCAGACGCTTTGCCAATTCAGCAATCGTGACAATTGCTCCTGACTGCTAATTTCGATAACACATTCATACTTAATGTCTTGACGCCTGCGCCATCTGTCAAAAGTATTTTCATACATTATACCGACCAGGTAAACTTAATTTTACAATTAAGTTATTTTTCGATTTCACATTTTCACACTTTGACTTGATTTATATGGCTAAAAATATGTATAAAAACTATAGCTGACCCAGCAAACGTTGTTTATACCATATAAATTATTTCTACATCGGCAGGAGAAGGGTGAAAAATTAGGGTTGTATGTATTTTTTAATGCCGAATCATAATAAAATAAAAATAATAAATGTTGCCCAAAAAGTAAAAAATAAATATTTAGGGGTGGGTCACCCTGACCACCGATGGAATATATAATAATGCCAGTGGCCCGCCAATAAAGGCGGAGAGATGGCACACGGCGGGTTTCTTTAGTGGGTGAAGGCCTCACACGAACAGGGTGTTCGTTGCCCCGAACGACGGGGTGTGCGGTTAGGAACATTTTTCAAAAACAAAAAAAAATGGGTAGGTCACCCTTATCATTTAGGTGTATCGCCAAAATAGGTTTGGCACAAGGTGATCCCCTCTCTCCCCTTTTATTTAACATAGCCACTTATAAATTTTGCAATAATATAACGAATGTTTTTATGGGCCAATACGCAGATGATTTTGTATATAACAAGTAGTAAAAATATTACGGACTGTTGTTACAAAATTCAAAATTCATTAAATGAGTTCTTAGTTATACTTGATGAGTTAGGATTAGAATTATCAGTGAAAAAATCGAAATACTGTCTTTTTAGTAGAGGTTTCAAACGCACACAAACACATTTATTTTTACGAAATCACGAACTCGAGTCTGTGCAGTCTGTGATAGGTATTTAGGAATGTGGTTAGACAGATCTCTACGCTGGAACAAACATGTTAATGAAATTGCTGAGAAAACACAAAAACTTATAAACATCCTTAAAAATCTTACTAACCCTTCTTGGGGCTTACATCAGATCCACTTACGTAGGCTGTACATGTCAACAGTAAGAAGTAGATTAGACTATGGGTGCTTTCTGTATGACAATTGTGCCAAAACTCATAGATACAAGCTAGAAAAAATTCAAAATCAGGCTCTCAGAGCAATAGGTGGATTTATAAGAACCACTCCCATACATGTTATGGAATGTGAGATGTGTGTAGCACCATTGCATATAAGGAGGAAACTATTGGCTACAAAATATTGTTTAAAGGCACGTTCGATCACAAATAACATTTCAATTAGGTTTTTGTTAGAATTAAATAGTATCAAAAATAAAAGATATTGGTCCAATAAAAATATCCCACTAGTTGTTAGCGTCCTGGATGATATAATGAAGGAAAATGTAAAATCATCTCCATATTTAGAAATGTATAGTCTAGAATCCTGCGTAACTAACATACTTACACACGATGTTATCCAGGTCAAATTAAAGTCAATATCAATATCTAAAAAAGAATATGATATTAATACAATAAAACTAGAAATATTAAGAGAGCTATTAGTAACATATCCAAATTATTACATTATATACACTGATGGGTCTAAGAATATTGATGGTTGTGGGGCAGCGTTTTATGATCCTCAAAATTCTCAAAGTGGCATCACCAACACTTTTAAAGTGAATAATATATCTACGTCGGTTATGTCGCTGGAGCTCATTGCAATCTCTGAAGCCTTGTCATATGTTCAGAATATAAATAATTGTATCCGAACCGCCACATGTGCCATGGTTCATTAATATCAAATTAAATAGAAATCTTTTAGTACTAGCTCACAGATTGAGGTCAGGACACATGCCTCTTAATAATTTTGCGTACTTAATGAAAAAAACTGCTTCACCAAACTGTGAAGTTTGTGGTACAGTAGAAGATATTAGCCATTTATTGTATGAATGTGTTAAATATAAATTAGCCCGCGAAGACTTGACTAAGTCTGTAAAAATAAATACATACGACGTGGGGTCGTTCCATCATATACTGGCGATGCCTGGCTCTAAGGCTGCTATAGCTTTGTATAAATTCGTACAATTGTGTTTTATATTAGAATAATAATAGTAAATAAGTTTCTCCTTTTGTATTTTATAGTTATAAGTTACGATGGGACTGACATATACTTAACGTTATGTATAAAAGTCCCTAAATTAAATAAAGAGAAAAAAAAAATTAGGTGTATGAAAAATAGATGTTGGCCGATTATCAGACCTACCCGATATGCACACAAAATTTAATTCAAATTGGTCCAGCCGTTTCGGAAGAGTTTGGTAACAAACACCGCGACACGAGATTTTTATATATTAGATATCTAAATAAAGAAATTTCTTTAAGAATAAAAATAGGTTCTCAGCAAATCTGTAAAATTACCTTTAAAAGCCCTATGTGTGGAAACTTCTCATACACCAATCTATAGGATTCACCGCCCTTGTGAATTCTGGTTGCCGTGACGGTGTTAGGCCCCATACCGTCACCGACAAACAGAATGACATTCTTCGCTGCATTGTTGTTTATTTTAACTTCAAGCGCTTCTTTCAGCTCATATTCAGCTAGATCCGACCAGTATTGTTGATCTGTTAACAATTTTTATTTATATCGCACTCGGGTATTTGCCGCTTGGACAATCAGCACGAAACTTTCGTCTGACTGGTATCGAATACACGACTGAATGTGACACCTATTTGTGAACCTGATATAATCCGTGGTTCGGAAGATACGTTAAGTACTCGTATAAGCTTTGCTTGTTCTAGCATGAATGGGCCGGTTCGATCAGATAAGTACCGGGTGGTACTTTTTACTATTGGCGATCACTGATTAATAACTCTCTCCAGTACTTTAGAGAGCAAAGATGTCATCGCGATAGGCTTGTAATTTGACAGGTCCCATCGATCACCTCTTTGAGGAATCGAGTGAACATCTACCTTCCACAAAGTAGGAACTGTTGTTTTTTGTTAAGGCAGGAAAAAATGTTCCTAAGGGCACACCCCATTGCGCGGGGCAACGAACACGCTAGTGTGCAGCAGATCATTGATATGCAGCAAGAATAAAGTTGCAGAAAGAACAGACCCCTGAGGAACTCCGGCGTTCGTCGACATAGGCTTTGATACACAGCTATTGACAACAACTCGGAGGTACCACTCACACAGGAAATCATTTACCCAGTTGGTCTAATAAGACTAGAATTCACTAGAAGATAGGCCGTAAGCGGGAAGCTTGTTTAAAACCCCTAAATAACAGTGGGAGTTTAAACGCCGTACAAATATCCCCAAATGTAGGATCTTTTTTGTATAGGATATTTTTTTTATAATACGTGGATGGCAAACGCCCACCTATATAATAGTAAGCCATTACCGCAGCCGCAGCTAGCAATACCAGAGGTATTACCAGCGCTTCGCCATCTCCAAGGAAATTGATAGGATATCAAGAATATTAAGGAAAGGATAGGTAGGTTATTAAGGAGTGCGTAAGAAGGATAATAAGGAGAGAATACTGGGGTTTGGGCCTCCGGCACTCGCACTCATCCATCCATCCATCCGCCTTTCTACGTCCACTGCTAGACATAGGCCTCCCCAAGAGAACGCCACAACGAGCGGTCCCGTCATGGGGGATAATGCCGTTATCGCCACGCTTGGCAGGCGGGTTGGCCATCGCAGTGGATGTTGTTAATACTCGAGGGAGTGCTGCTGCCCATTCCCCCCCCTCAGTCGGCTCTTACGACTCCCGTGGGTAGAGAGGGGACAATTCTAAATCCGGCCCCACACGGCAAGGCACTCGCACTCACCATGCTAAAAAACAGTAGGAGTAACCTACCCACCGTTGTTTTCCGTTTTCACGTGTCACCTTTAGGTGACTGCGATAGCTTAGCCGGTCCAGAGCACTTCCCCGGAATGGATGGGCGCAGGATCAAATGTTGTTCCTCAAATAATAATTTGTTCTTAAAAGGAATCTTAATATCAACAGTAGTGATGATTAACTAAAAATATTTTCCACATACCACTGCACTATGAAATTTAATTGTGAAAGATCCCTCCTCGTGGTGAATTTCTATTTTAAAGTTCCGTGATAATTAGTGGATGAATTTGTATATCTTGGATGTGGATTGGATTCGGATGTGGAGTCGAGATGGAAGTTACACCAATGGTGTAGAGAGAAGAGTGAATGCGGGAAATAGAGTGAACGAAGCATTGGGACAACTTCTCGGCAGTCATCACCTCAGGAAGAGGGCACGTGTCGCAATACACAACGCAGTGCTTGTTCCAACGGTATTATATGGAAGCGAGAGTTGGGTATGCAAAAAGGAGCATGAGAGTAAAATCAATGCGGTCCAAATGCGATCTCTGCGTAGAATCTGTGGAGTGAGGCTGACTGACCGCATTCGTAACGACGACGTAAGAGAGCGAGTAGGTTATGAAAGAGAGTATTGGTGTAAAGATGCGAAAGGGAATGCTCCGATGGTTCGGACATGTGGAAAGAATGCCGGACGAGCGACTGGTTAAGAAGATATACAATGCGAAAGTGGAAGGATGTAAGTACAGGGGGAGACCGAAACTAACCTAACCTAGACCAAATCGGTCATGTTTTGAAGGAAGGTGGAGTCAGGAGTCTCCGAAACCGGCGAGCGTGTATGAAGAGAGTTATGAATGTTGAGAAAGCGAGAGATGTATGCAAGAATAGAGCCTCTTGGCACTCTGTTCTTTCTGCCTACCCCGCAAGGGAAATGGCGTGATGGTAAGTAAGTAATAATTATTTAAACTAAGCGGAGGTAGGTAAAGTTATATATACCTACATGCGACAGCTTATTAGTATACAAATACGACAGTCGGCAGGAGAAATTACTACATAAAACCATATCGTTACATGTGCAGTTTTAAGTTTAATTTCTTTCAGATGATACGTGGATTAACAAAGACCAGTTGATATCAACATTCACTATTACAGCACATTAAATTAATTACAATCTAATCTTTTACACCACATTATAATTTCATGAAACAATAGACAATTATAATAACCTTCAAATTCAGAGCACATATGATATACACAATTGGTAAATTACCTATTAATCAATATAAACTACTAAACGTTAACAAATTATTTAAAACAAAAAGCATAAACTAACCGGAGCGCAAAGACGATCGGGCACAAACGATCACAGCCCAAAACACAAACACGCTGCGCAAAGGCATGTCTTACACTGACACTGACTTTGACTGTCACTTGTCACTTTAAACTGACAATTGTAAAACTAAAAGGTCATCACTTTTACCTTCCACGCACGCATGCGCAACATAATCACTTGTTTTATAATGCTCGGGCCATACTAATGAGAAACGCCGTTAATTATCGCAATGATTGTAGTATAACGTTGGTGTAGCCACGACTTATTGCGAGAATTCGACAACGGCATTCACACTGTCGTGACGTTAGGTGATAACTCTAGTGACGGTATATCAAAGAGATTGAACGTTCAAGTGTGGCCACTCAATTTATTGCGTTAATGCAATAATTATAGCGTTGATGGGCAATGACGTCACCCGTTAGTGTGGCCTGAATGTTTTTGAGTTTATCTCCACTCGCTCATGACTTTCATAATCGCATAATTTTTACTCAGCTAGGTACTATAATACCGTAAATAGTACTAAGGTTTGTTTTCTGAGGCCGAAATGTGTTATAGAAACATCATAAATGCGGGAGCACTATTTGTGGGCGATGCCCGAAATCGAGGTTCATAGAATTCATACTACACAGGAGGACATTTCACGAATATGGCACCCTACTTCAATCAAACGAAAAAATAATATTTTACAAGAAATCGAAAATATTCCACTGAAAGTGCTTTGCCAAGTATGTCTACTTTAAGTCTTCTATTTTTTTTTATTGCTAATGGTGGCAGGCAGCAGTAAATTGTAACCGTCGCTCATGTACTCAACTATACAGAGAGTAAGGTCAAGCCGCTACTCACGGCCGCGCACACAGGAAATGGTGGTACCAACCCACTGGGGCCCTATATCAAGTGAGTACTCCCACTTGGTACCCAGCCCTCACACCAGTAATGCAATGGATGATAATTGCTTACTTCCCTTAGTCGCCTTGTACGACACCCGTGGTAAAGAATGGGGTGGTGACACTTGCATTCTTAGTCCGTCACAACACGGTGGCGTAATATAATTATTTCTGTATTATTATATTTATCATTCACTGTCAATCAAATGTCTGAGGAGTTAATCATTAGTTCTAAATTCTTGCAGAAGTATTCACATTTATGAACTACAGATTCTTCTAAATAATATTTACCATTAAATAGAGGAATGTTCCTGGAAACTTTTTATTTTATTGCCAACGGTGGCAGACGAGCAAACAGCCCACCTGATGGTAAGTGATTGTTTGATGAGTGATGAGAAACTTAAAATGTCTCAATTTATTGCACTTGTAAAATAATATACCTATACACACATATCAAGAAAACAACACTATTTTTAACACTCATGGATATTTTTGATGCCATTTTTGTTATTTAAACTAGTTAAAAAACTGGTTAAAAAAGTTCCGTCTTGGACGTCCGTATGTTCGGATAAAGTATATTAACACGATGACGACCGAAATACTTTACTAATCGAGTCTTTTTTTTCTCTTACGCTTCAGTATAATTAAGACGAAAACGGAGAATCATCTCCCACAATATTCTAATACACTGATAACATAAGAAATTACGAATTAGAAACATTAAATTAAATTGAGATATAAATCAGAATTACATAACTAATGTCGAGATTATTTAAAAACCAACCAATTATAAATGAGTGATTGTCCAATATCTGCGTCTTTCCAACTCTCCAAACTACTGTGCTACTCCCCAAAATGTATAATCAGAAATCAGAAGGTTGGCAAATTTTGCGTTTATACCTATAATAGCAGGACCTTGGAGCTATATTGAACCCATCCATCCATCCATCAGCCTGTTAACGTCCACTGCTGGACATAGGCCTCCCCAAGAATGGGGGATAGTGCCGTAATCGCTACGCTTGGCAGGCGGGTTGGCGATCGCAGTGAATGTTGTTAATACTCGAGGGAGTGCTGCTGCCCACTCCCCGGATATTCCCTCAGTCGGCTCTTACGACTCCCATGGGTGGAGAGGGGTGGGACAATTCTAAAGCCGGCCCCGCACGGCTAAACCGTGTATATTGAACCCAACATAATAGAATCACAATATTCGGGAAAATATAGGAAAAATTAACGCCATTAAAAGTAAAAGAAATTTGATAGCACCGGATACCCAAATCCCTTTTTAAACCCAAACCCTTTTCAAAGTATTAAATAAGTACCTATGAATAGAATTTTGCATAGGAGTTAAAATAATATCGTATGTAATTTAAACTGTAATATGAACAGTTTATTTGTTGAAAGCTATAATATATATAGTTAATGTATAGGTACCTATATTATATTTTAATGCTATTAATATAGGATATCAAATTAAGATGCGCTTGAACACACCATATCACACTTGGATATATAATCATAACGAACGATAAACGTAACCTTCTCGTTATCTGTAATCAACAAGCCAAAACGTTGAGCAAAAATCTCATTAAATTGATAACATGTGCTTACATGTAACACATAAATGGCAGAGGATATTGGAACTTGGAGGCGGCCGAATGATATCGATCCAGAGGCTTTGCTCTGCGCAAGGTCCGTACAGCTTCCCAGTTAAGGCTAAGTCGCTTGGTGATATTACATTCTGAACTAGTTGTGGTCCGGTTTTCCACCTGTGTCAATATTTTTTAATTTAGAGCTAATGTTAGCAAACTATTCGCGTTCATATTTGTGTGTGTTTTTTCAGTTTCACGCTTGGCACAAAATATTCTGATATCTAGAATTGTTAAGTATAGAGGCAGAGGTGTCGCAAGGCTCACCTCGGCTGTCTCGAAATTTTGTGTTTTATTTATTAACAAGTTTATCCACAAAGAACTACTAAATTAATGAACTGATTTTGAAATGTTGCACATTGTATGCAGTTTGGTCCAACTTGAGAGATAGGATGGATTTTATCTCAATTTATAGTTACAATATTTTTATATACGAGTACCTATAAACTACTGTACTGGTACAAAAAATCTGTGTGTTTTATATACGAGTATAAAAATACACCATGTTTGTTTCCCACGATGAACTTGTAAAATGAATGAAGAAATAATAATCATGTGATACTTACCCTTAAGTATCGCACCGACTCCAATCAGCGCTGCCTTCGCCAAGTGAAGTTGTCTCCGGCAACACCACGGTGAATCTAATAAAATGTTGTCTTTGAAATTGTGAGACGTTCTACTTGAAGTGTTGTGACATCAGGCGAGCATTCTAAAATGGTATGTTTCCTTTAAAATTATTAGAAAATGTTCGTAAATAGACAAATAAGGGTTTTTGTTGGATTTGCACTTGACTCTTCTGATTTATTTTAAAGTTAGGACCGTTTCTAGCGTCCTCAAAAATATTGAGTAGATACCTATTAGTAATATTGAGTAGATACCTATTAGTAATCAGAGAAACTAGTAATACGAGTACACATAGGGTCCTACTAATAAACCTTGTATAGCCTCCGAATAGCTATTCATATTTTGTCTTTGTCACTAATATTAAAGTTTGACTTTGAAATAACGGAACAAAACACTGAATAACTATTCGGAGCTTAAACAATGTTTATTAGTAAGGGGTTATAGTTTAGTTACCACCATACCAAGGTTCCGTGTTATTTAAACTGACACATTTTGAAAATGGAAATGTAGATTTATTTTAAACTAACCTCCTTTCCGTCTTCATTGAGACTAATTAAAAAAGAATTATCGTCCTATCTAGCGTCTAGGTAATAGCTAGTTCTTAGGGCGGCATTTTTCAGGGGCCCAGAGTGGCACTGTAAATCCAGCCTTGCAGCCCTGTAATGCCACATACAAAAGTTGAATATATAAGAAGTATTGTACGTGCGGTGACGGACAAAGAATACAAGTGTCATCACCCCATTCTTTCCTTCGGGTGTCGTACAAGGCGACCAAGGGTAGTAAGCAATAAAATTGTCATCTATTGCATTACTGGTGGTAGGGCTGGATACCAAGTGCGAGTACTCACTTGCTATCGGGCCCCAACGGGTCGGTATCACCGTCTTCTGTGTGAACGCTCATGAAGCACGTCAGTGTGTTTTGGCTGTAGCAGAAGATAGCCGTTTATTCTTTCATTTCATATCTGAGAAATGAAATGGTGCGCAGCGGCTTGACAATACTCTCGGTATAGTTAAGTCCATGAGCAATGGTTACCACTTACCATCAGGTGAGCCGTAGCTCGTCTGCCATCATTAGCAATAAAAAAAAGCTTCAAAGATAAATATTTTTCAGGCAAGGATGGAGCTTCCGGTTCTGGATAAATTCTGTTTTATCTTCCACTTGAGGTCTGGTTGCATCGCTATGGGAATTGTCAACTCGGTGAGTGTTTTGAACAAACATGGTGCTGTACAGAAAGTGAGATCTTTACGAAAGAGAAAGTGGAAGAGAATGTTTTTTTTTTCATATTTTTATTTTTAGTTTTTGGGATATATCTTAGGTTCCCGATTTAGTAGCGTGATAAAATGTATACCAGTTTTAAGTCTAATCGAGAGCTATCAAATAAAAAAAGATGCATCAAAATCCGTTCAGTAGTTTTTGCGTGATGAGCAAACAAACAAACAGACAAAAAATCTAAAAAAACAAGTTTTGTGTTCAGCCCATATAGCCTAATACAGTATTTTTTCTCAAATATCTTAAATATACAGACACAGCTCTGTTACAGCTTTATAATAGTATAGATTAGTTTAATAAATTGTCAGAAAAAACACATTACTGAACACGTAGCGCTTAATAAAAATCGTTGTCTCTTAAAAATAACTATATTAAACATTTTGAATCTATATTTTCTAGCATTTGACATGCTCCGCTACTTTTTAAGTATGTACAAATTATTTGTGAATAAGGAAAAAAATTGTAAAATCATATTACTACCCACAGTAACCGTTGAAACAACACCTCAGCTTTGGACATCTACCATCTAAGTCCACCCGTGATCATGAACGCTGTAAAGTATTCGAAACGTCGGGATAGTATAAAAATCCAGAACGAGATAAATTCTGTAAACGTAGTTTTATTTCAAAATATTTCTAAAAAAAATAAATTCAGATATCGTAACATGCAAGATAGTGCCTACTGCGAATATAACTATATTAATAAGTATGTATACGTAACTAAAAAAACTTCCATTACTGTAGTACCTAATTTTCACACATTGGCGTCCTATGGGCTCAGCACTTATAGAATATTATACCACGTACTTTAATTTACGGAGGGTACTTTCTGCGCACGTAAAAGTCAACGACAGGAAACGAGTTTATGCGGCGCTCTGTTTAAATGACCTACTTACTTAGCGTTGTATATGACTGTTTTTGGGGGAGTAATTAATGTTTATCTCAGACTTTGTATGTTGAAATTTCATAGCATCATAGCATCACGCCTGTATTCCCCGAAGGGGTAGGCAGAGGCGTATTACACACCCACGATTCGCCAGATATGTTCCACCCCACGTAATAGAGGGCGAGCCTATTGACGTCTACCGGGCACATTTCCAAACTCCGGGCTGCTACTGAGAATTTTTATTTTTAGGAAAAAGCTAATAACATTGCCCGATCCGGGCATCGAACCCGAGACCTCATGATTAGCAGTTGCATACACTACCGCTACACCACCGAGGCAGTTTGAAATTTACATAAAACAAATATATTGTACCTAGTATTTACCCGTTTGTTGTCCAACTGAAGGTAATCAGTTACCGCAGCCTATACACGCTAGTAACAGCAGAGGCGTCACTCACGCGTCTTTAATTACAGGAATAATGATAGAAGGCAGAGATGTAGGATAGTTAGGAGGGGATGGGAGATAGGGAGGGGGTTTAGGCCTCTGGCGCTCTCACTCACCATACGTAATACCTTCCTTCAATACATGACTGATTTAGTCTAGGTAAGTGAGTCTCGGTTCAGGTTTCAGGTTTTTTATATATTGTTCAGGCATTAAACCTCCCAAACATACCTACCCTCTCACTCAGGCACACCGTATCCATAGATTACAAACACTACAGAATCATTTCATGCGAAGGGCTACGGGTACTCCGTGGTTATGCAATGTGGATCTTCACATTGACTTAGAATTGCCTACCATTAAGCAATTAATGAAATGGTGTTCTCGTAGTTTGACTCGGCCATTACTCACCCCAACCCGTTAGTGGTTGAGGCGGTTAGGTTACCTTCTAATATCTCCTGCGACATAGCCCCGACGAAGTCGACCACGATATGACTCGCGCTCAGATCATACCTCGCGCAGCTACAACAAGTAAGTTATCCACGGTTTCGTCCAAAGTCATGTCGCGGTAAAATCATAAACGTGGCAAATCCCACTTTTACAGCCACAGAGGGTGCTAGCGGGTAGCTAAGGTTGTCATAGCTATCCGAGGCTGTTTAAGCATTCCTCAATCTTACCAGTAATACCGGATTGAAATGCACATTACATAAATCCAGTTTCCCAATTTTCAGATCCTGTCATTCGTTCTTGGAGTAATCCTGATCACGTTCGCTGTGGACATCAAAAACCTGTCGGAGGCTCAGAAGCTACGCGACGATGTGGACGCCAACATGTCCTCAGTCGTGTACACCATTGTGGTGTTGCTTGTTGTATTACTCTTCATGAAGTTCTTGTCTGAGCTGGTCTTCGTATATGCTGTATATAAGGTAATATATTTTCATCATATGTCATAGTTCCCGTGGTCCGCCTATCATTTTTTCATATGTCACACAGCGGTCCGCTAGTACAGACGCAGATACGGCACACGGCGGGTTTATTTAGTGGATGACGGCCCCCACACTATCCTGTTTGTTGGCCCAAACGACGAGGTGTGCGGTTAGGTACATTTTTCCCCATCTTAACAAAAAAGAGGGTTTGTTAAACACAAAGTGAAAAATGTGTTGTGTGTGTGTATGTGCGAGCAGGAATTCCTGTCACGAGTAGGAATTCCTGCTCGTGACTGTTATTTTCGATGTCACATTTTTCACTTTGTGCTTAATGTATAGTGCTAACCGTGTGCCGTCTCTCCGCCTTTATTGGTGGACCACTAGAACTGTGTTACATTACTTCAGTGATTTACCCAATATTTTGCCTTAGGGCATAATCCATGCATCGTAGGGGACTTTAAGAATAGAATTATGTTCTGAGAACATATTATGTAAATAATTATAGTATAATTAGACAACGATTATGGCTCAGAAAAATCTTTGTATTGGGTGGGTATCAAATCTACAACACTCGGCAACGGACCTCGGTGTCTATACCACAAAATCCCTTTTTTGTTGGTCTATTTGTCATGTCTTTTTTGCCAATTTGACAATAAAAAGTAGGTATTAATAACGGCACTAAACAGTGTTACTTTTGCAGGAGAAATCCAGCTTAATTAAGAAGTACTGCATTTCTTGGATGGTATTCTTGGTGCTGTTTATCATCGGTTTCCTGAAGGCCCTATTCCACATGGAAGCTGGCCATGTGATCACTCAGATTCTATTCCTAGGTAAATCGTTTATCTTTAACAAACTTAAACAATACAGTAAAGTTATTTATTTGGTGATATAGTTTCTCCAACACTTTTTATTTTGCGGGTGAAAATATCACTCTCAGAGAATGAAAAATAAAAATACACACCTGAATAACCAGCGGGACAATTAGGAATATTTCTCCCTTAATAATAAACAAAAGTGATTCTTAATTATGCCTCGACTCTTCAAATAACGACAGAAATTAACCATACCATTTATCATCCTACTAATATTAATAATGTGTAAGTATGTAAGTTTGAATGTTTGTTACTCAATTACGTCTAAATTGCCGAATAGATTTCGATGATATTTGGTACACAATCATATAGTTTATTACCTTAATTAACACATACGATAATTTTTATCTCGGAGGAAGGTTAAGTTACTGTCGCATAGCTATTTTTGTGTAGTTATAATTAAAGTACCAGTGAGTGTGGTACTATAGTGATCTAATTCTGAGGTCCATGCAAATGAAGTTGGGAGATACAGCTAGTTGAATATATAACATAAAGAGTTGTGAAGGTTTTTGATCTATACTTTTTTAGCATTTGACACGCTCCGCCACTTTTTAAAGTACAAATTATTTGTGAATAAGGAAAAAGAGTTTTTTTTTTACGTAACGACAGATGTGATAAGCGGATTGGGATGATCGAAAGATCTGTACGATAGCTCAGTGGCTTAGAGCACTTCCCCGGATTGGAAAAGACGCGGTTCATTTCCCGCTCGCACAAAAAATCTCTTTTTCCTTATTCACAAATAATTTGTACTTTAAAATTGTGAAGGTTCTCGTTTAAATTGTCTTCTTTATTTGATAAATAACTATGAAGATAGACATCTATTTCCACTTCTATCGAGCTTAGTGTTTAATCTTCAAGGTGGGCACTGGCCAGGGCTTCCTTGGTAATGTTCATGAGTGAGGTTTGACATTTAACATCAGGTAGGTTTTGTCCGTGTGGTGATGGACTAAGAATACAAGTGTCACCACCCCATTCTTCGTGTGTCGTACGAGTTGAAAAAGGGAAGTAAGAAATTACCACCCATTGCAATACTGGTGGTAGGGCTGGGTACTTACCAAGTGGGAGTACTCACTTGCTATCAGGCCAGAGCGGGTTGGTACCACCATCTCCCGTGCGACTGGCCATAAAGCACATCGGTGTGTTTTGGCTGTAGCAGGAGATAGCCGTTAATTTGTTCGTTTCATATATACATATATGTGAAATGAAATCGTGAGCAGCGGCTTGATAATACTCTCAGTATAGTTGAGTCCATAAGCGACGGTTACCATTTTCCATCAGGTGGGCTGTGGCTCGTCTGCCACAGCTCACCTGATATGCAATAAAAAAAAAAGTTAAGTGTCAGTGTCTCTGTGTCGCATGTATCAATAAAAAACGATTTACATTCCTTTGTATATCTATGTATCTTATAATGGATATAGTTTTTTTAGTATTCCTTATGTATTTAATATATTACGAGGGTGGCAAAAAACCCATTTGATGGTAAGTGGTTACTGTAGCCCATGCACGCTTGCGTCACCAACTTGGCGAGGGGGAGGAGAAGATAAGGAGATTGGGTTTTCCGGAGCGCTCACTCGCTATACAAAATATGTATGACAGTTTGGAGTATCTGCTGTTGTTTCACAATAGTCTTATGTGAGAGGGAGTTTCCCCGATTGAGGGGGCCCATTCATCCAGCATGAATGGGCCATTGTCGTCATTTTATGGTTAATAAATAATTAAAAATATCTGTGAATGTAACATTTCAGCTGAAAACTTTTACTTTATCATCGTGATAAGGAGCTACTTGATATCAATCAACGAAGATGGGGTGCTGTAAATAATTTATTTAATAATATTTTTTTACACGTAAAATTTTAAACAAAACGATGACAAAGCTGTGAGGTGGAAGTCGAGAAGAAAAAATACGAATAAAACCTAGAATCGAAGCACACTTTTTTACAATCATTATTATATTATAATATTATTTTATACTAGTTGATCTACCTATAAAAGCGTGTTTTTTAGTTCCTTAAAATATAATTTATTTTAAAAAACAGTACAGTTATGGCCCATCTTGTACGGAAGGAATCAATCAATCGGGTGCTGAATTATACGCTACGAAATAATAATCCAAACTATGTTTAGGTTAAGATAGGGTTCTATATTAGTGTCCTAGGCAAAATAGGAACTTAAAACTGCCCGTATTTAGTAGTGCCGATATAATCAAACTAGTGACGTTCCGTGCTCGAAGTACCTAGCAAATTTTCTAAATACAATATTATCATTCATAATTATCATATATAAATATATTGTTGATATACTATATATCTAAATAGAATTATACATATCATGGGAAAACCTATCTCAATCCGTGTATCTTGTCTTATTTATTAATCTATATTAATAAATGGAGAGCCGGTTTTTTTGTTCGGTTATACGGCGAAAACTACAGACCCGATCGGAATAATACTTATACCATAAGATGCAGCGTATTTCGGAGAAGGTTTTATTATATGATATGTTGGTGATTACTTATCCGGAACCTATATTTTTGATGTGAAACATCTAGTGCGGAGGGAGGGTAAAACCAACTGTTAGCGTGGCGACGCGTGACGCTTATTTTACTTGTAACATAATTATATATTCATTCTATGACAAAAATCTACGTCTAGTATCGAATAAAACGGTCGTATACAGGTGTATCAAAAAGGTGAAGAACAAATTAAATTAAAAAAGATAGATTCATGGACTTAATAAAGTCCATGGATAGAATATACAGATGTGTGGTTCTTAAATAAATTTATCAAAAAGTGAATTCACAACACTCGGAATTTTAATCACTACGTAATTTGAGGAGTTAGACGATAGCTTACTATTCAACGCATTCTGGGCACAGAACAATAACTCCAGTGTAATAAATTCTTAACTCTAAATTAAATTTTGCTTCACCTGTTTAAACATTTTGATCTGTATTTTAGTACTTGACATGCTCAGCTAATTTAAAGAACAAATTATTTGTGAATGTGGAAAAAGATAAAATTAGAGCGAGCGGGATTCGTGACCGTCGGTCAGTGCGATGGCTTAGCACTTCCCCGGATTGGAAGGAACGCAGGTTCAAATCTCGCTCGCACTAAACTTCTCTTTTGTTTTTATTTTATTTTTGGTTAAACTTGTTCTTGTTACGAATGAAAATTATGAGATAACCAAGAAAGTATTTATAAAACACGGATTCTATGATATGTGCGTTTGAAAGTGATGTTATAAAGGTTAAGGACCAAACTGGATGGATATAATGAGAAAAGGGATAAACATGTGCACGTTATATATATTCAGTATTTTGTTAAATGTTATCAGTAGTTGTTTATATTGTTCTACATAGTTAGAAAATGTGTATCTTATAGTTCTAGTAATTGTTTAACAAATGTGATGGTGTTTAGATTTTAGTAGATTATTCAAAATATCATACGAAGGTAATATATACGTATCCATTTCTAGAATATTCGATATTTTGCTATTATAGTACAGACTAACTTTTAAAAATGAGTATGCAAGTTTACAAACGAAACATAAGTGTCTAATACGAGTAGTATAATTCAATAGATGTCTGTTGGATTTTATTAATACAAAAAGTTGACCTCTTTTATTTAAGCCCACTACGGCTAACCGTATGAAGGTCGTTCTGAAATTGGTATTTAAGTTTCGATGAATTTATTCATATATACTGAATTAATTGACTCAAATGCTTTGTTTGATAAATCTATATATGTATAGGTACGATTTTACCGATGAATGTTATTATGTATGAGATCGATATACACCGAAACCGTTTGAACAATCAACATGAAAATTGGCATATCTACGTGTTTTGTCGTGAAGAACACTTTTATAATCGTATATTTTATTGAAACTTTGCACCAGATGGCGAGGCATGCATCTTTGTACAATTCAATCGAACGTGATTATAATACAGATGTTTGAATACACTAAATATTTTATATATATTTTGGTATAACTTGCTAATAGATGGCAAGGTATACCCGGCCTCTATTACACATAAAATAATATAAAACGAATATTGTTTAATCTGGTTGTGAAAAGCACATATTACATATTGCTTTAATGCTGTTCATATTTAAAGTGTAAAATGAGTCTGTTTGAATAATTTTATGTGAATATTTGTCTTCCATTTATAGATTTAAGTGCATTGTTTATTGTGAAGATTGTAATAACTATACTTACTGATTTTGATCTCAACGAGGAATATATTAATTGCTAGTTGTAGATGTCTATTGTCGTATGACTTAAGGATTTCAGCATTGTTATATATTTTATCGTGGCCAGATCTAAGAATTGATCACTTCATGATGAGGCCGATCATTTCGTGAAATGATTGGTGATTTACGTGTTTTCTACCATAGCTGGAATTGACAATGCGTGGGTGAACAGTGGATCCTCTTCCTAAAAATCCATTTGAAAATAACGATACCTTTGACTACAAAATCATATTAATTGCAAAACTAGTAGATACCTACTGTTAAAATACATTTATCAAATTCAATTATTGCCGGTTCGAAATTTTGCTATTTTTTGCTAAAATAGTATTTTAACACCGGTGAGTAAGTATATACTAGTTTCGATATATAATATATCTAGGTACACTTTTGTACAACAAACCTATTTACCAAGTCTCTAAAAAGTGTTTCCTAATTCTATTTTTCTGTAAAACTTTATATTTTTGATATGTATTAAGTATAACAATATGAAGTGACATATCTGTCTTATTCAATAAACACGTATTATTTATTAACAAGAAAGTTTGTTATAATATACAGAGTCCGTGAAAGTTAGTCAATATAATTTTCTCGGTACTTATACAATATTATTTTCAGCAATTTTATGTTTTTAATAAATCCTATTACACTAATAATTAATAAATCTTATATTTACATACCTATATATGTATATATATTATAAAAAATATTTGATTGTGACTCACAGTGAGTTATTCATGGAGCTGTCTTAGTACTTGTACCTTTTTTTTGTTTAGGCGGGAAAAAATGTACCTAAACGCACACCCCGTCTCCCCGTCTTTATTGGCGAGCCACTGGAACTATTTTACATTGATATAGTGGTACTCTTAGTAAGTACCTACATGTAAAACTGCACAGTAACACTGAATGGTTTTTATAGCATCCATATTTTAGTCGCATATTTTATAGCAAAATATTTCTAAACATGAACATTTTGTACTTCAAATACGGTATGGATTCACAAGAATGTGCATACAATAACGTTCTGTTTTACAGAAGAAGTCTTATAGTATAAAATTATAAGTACACATACTTCAATGTATTTTAACTGTCAATGATCAATGAATATCAATGTGAGTTTTACTTATATTCCGAGATACGACTGCATCTATCTATTATACCTACGCCCACAAGTTTTTTTAAAATTAAAATGCTATTTATAGTATAGATAATTATTAATAAATAAATACCTTTCCGTCGGGCTGCTTGTCCAAATATGGTCGCTAGTTGTTAATTGATAATTTTATGATAGGTACCTTTTGTAACTACTGGTACCTATTGTTTGTATTCGTAGGAGATGTGCTATTACGAGATCTGCCGTTGATAGGCTTAATAGGGTCTGGCGCAATCGCAATATTACCAAAGCCACGAAAGTCCGCCTGATGAGAAGCTTAGTTTTTTCAATATTCCTATATGGCGCAGAAACATGGACGGTTCGCCTGAAAGACCGACGTAAAATTGACGCACTCGACTTGTGCTGGCGGCGACTGCTGCGGATTCCTTGGACAGCGTTTCGCTCCAATGTCTCGATTTTGGAAGAACTTAAAATTGAGGAGAGATTGTCATCAACTGTGCAAATACGAATACTCAAATATTTCGGACACATAACACGAAACCAAAACTCCATGGAAAGACTCGTTGTCCAGGGGCGGGTGCAAGGCAAGCGCTCAAGAGGTCGATCGCCTACTCGTTGGACAGACCTGATAAAAGCTGCAACGCAAACCACCATAGTCCAATGTTTCCGTGACGCTGAAGATCGTGAGAAGTGGAGGCGCATTGCGATTGCTGCAGTAAATAAACAGTCATCATCATAAAACCACGACCAGAGTGGTATTGGAAGAGTGAACGACTGACGAGGAGGACTTTTTGTAAAAAAAATCCTTGAATTGTTTTTCAGATAAATTATAATTTAAATCAAAGTTAAAGATCTCTAAAGATCTTAAAAAGTTTAGGGTGCCTTTTCTCATTTGGCTGTAAGTAATAAAAAAAACACGTGGGCGAAGGCATCATGTTTCGGAATATTACAATTAATTGACGTAGCTAAATTACTGGCCTTGAATCATTACTTACATGATTGTGTACGAGAATGTTTTTCTGTAAGACTTTAGACTATTACAATAGGCCGCAAGTTTTGTATAAATAGTTGAATTGGTGTGTATTTAACGTGTGTAGGTACCAAATAAACTAAATAACGACAATAATACGTCCTTCGCTTTAACTAGTTCATAGTTTTACTATATCCAGTGTCTGTAATTGTCTCCTATTGAGGAAGCAAATTGATCTGAACTTTTGCTTTTAAAATGTTTTTTTTATCACAATCATATATTTTCTTTTTATTAATTAAGTATTGAACTCAAAATATTTTTCATGTCTGTGTGACACAAACATTACCAAGAAAATATTCGACAATAAGAATATATACATTTAGAAGATTAAGTATTTATATTTTTCTTATTATTAACAATTTTTCAAGTATAATTTTAATTTTAACAACCTTTAAAATCTTCCTGAATGTTTTGGCGACATCTTCTGAAACGTTATGTAGGTAGGTTCAATTTTCTACAGTGGGACATTGAAACTTATTTTTTTTTCAATATTTAAGAAATGAAACTAACATTTTTTTCTAAGCATCTAAATTGATTATATATTTATTAATAAAAATATAGTCGCAATTTCGCAACAAAATGGACGTCTGAATATTTTTAGATATTTTTTTTATAGTTTAAATAAAATGATTAATTTGCTTCCTCTATGACCAAAAATATGAGAATTCTCTTAACATTAATGATTATTTGGGAATCATATCAATAATCCTCAAATATTGAAAAGAGTTTTCTTATATTTTGTAATATAAAGTTTATAAATATTTATCTACAAATTATTCTAATGTTGTACTTTCCCTTTACAATGTACCTAAATTATTTGTCAGAACTTTTTATAATAAATGTACTTATTTAAAGGCCTATTCATATTAGACATATTCAATATTAAAACGGACATTTATCGGACATATATACGAGTAGGTATCTAGCTGTATGGTGTATTTACAAATAGGTATATATAACTAGGTATGTGGAACCAAAATTTTATTCTATTTCATTTAATCTATCTTTAAATCTACCTTGATGTTATTTTTTTTTATCGCGTTTGTTGGCAGACGAGTCACAGCCCTTATGATGGTAAATGGTAACCGTCGCTCATGGACTCAACTATACTGGGAGTATTGTCAAGCCGCTGCTCATCAATTCATTTTACAGATATGAAATGAAAGAATAAATGGCTATGTCCTGCTACAACCAAAACACATTGATGTGCTTCATGGCCGGTCACGTGGGAGATGGTGGTACCAACCCGCTCGGGCTCGATAGCAACTGAGTTCTCCCACTTGGTACCCAGCCCTACCACCACTAATGCAATGGGCGATAATTGCTCTCTTAGTCGCCTCATACGACACCCGTGGAAAGGAATGGGGTGGTGACTTGTATTCTTAGTCCGTCACCACACGGACAAAATGCAATGAAATTTACTTTATTTTACTTCACTGCTCAAATATACGTCATGATATTTAATGTCACACCGTTCAGATGATTATATGTGCATTTCATAGACAAAATTAAAATAATGATTCTAAAATGTGACTGAATGTTGTTTTATCCGCGTTAAAGCCATTGTTCCGACCCCATATGATAATAGCCTGTATTACTTTTGTACTAAATAGATTTGTAAAAGCTAAAAGTTCAATGGTTTTAAAGAATATCGCTTACAAACAACATCTCTACTCTTTATAATATTAGTGGATATATTTCTGATTCACTCTATTATGAATAGGTCTTCTCAATGTTTGCATAACTCTTGATCAATTAAACGCTTTAAATGTCGTAACAATTATTTATATTGTGAATTGAATTTAATTTTATAGATATTTTGATGTTTGTGAGTGTTGTACAATGCTTTGATAAATGCATTTGGTATTTGAAAATAAAACAAAGGTTATAGCTAATTGTGTTTTATTTATAAGCTGACTAAATATACTTTTTAGGGTTCCGTACCCGAAGGGTCAAAACGGGACCCTATGACTAAGACTTCACTGTCTGTCTGTCTGTCCGTCCGTCTGTCACCGGGCTGTATCTCAAGAACGTCGATAGCTAGACAGTTGAAATTTTCACAAATGATGTATTTCTGTTGCCGTTATAACAACAAATACTAAAAACAAAAAAAAATAATAATATTTAAGGAGGGCTCCCATACAACGTCTGTCTGTCCGTCCGTCTGTCACCAGGCTGTATCTCAAGAACGGCGATAGCTAGACAGTTGAAATTTTCACAAATGATGTATTTCTGTTGCCGCTATAACAACAAATACTAAAAACAAAAAATAATATTTAAGGGGGGCTCCCATACAACGTCTGTCTGTCCGTCCGTCTGTCACCAGCCTGTATCTCAAGAACAGCGATAGCTAGACAGTTGAAATTTTCACAAATGATGTATTTCTGTTGCCGCTATAACAATAAATACTAAAAACAAAAAAAAACAATATTTAAGGGGAGCTCCCATACAACAAACGTGATTTTTTTGGCCTTTTTTGCTCGCTATTGATAACGGCAACAGGTAGATGCTTGAAATATTCACAGAATATTTAGTTATATATTCACTTTAAAAATAAATAATTAAATTAAAATAAAACAAATATTTAAGGGGCCTCCCATACACAAACGTGTTTCTTTGAAAACCACGAAACGAGCCAAATTTTACTTGCTAAATTTGGTAACAGCTAAATACCATGGTTACAGAGAGTTACAATAGTGTAATGTTGTTTACCTAGTCAATGGTACGGAACCCTTCGTGCGCGAGTCCGACTCGCACTTTGCCGGTTATTTTAGATTGTTTTTCTGCAGTTCCTGAATTTGGCCATAGACCACAGAACAATATTACTCAAGAGCATAGACCATCTCATACTCACGCAATGCGTGTTGACGAATTTCATAAGTCGGTGAGAAGGTAATACATATATGCTAGAAGGGGGGTTAGAATGTATCTCACAAAATCGTATCGACATCGTATCGTGTTATTGTGATTGGTTGAGAGATCACCGTGATTGGTTAAGAGATTACCGTGATTGGCTGAGGGATTATTACGACATCACGCGTCAGTATCTCTACCAATCACAAGCAAGACGATACGATGTCGATACGATTTAGTGAGTTACATTCTACGGGCCAAGGTATCTCTGGCACACACAATTCCTCACGAGGTTTTACCTCAACAAGAACCTTTTTTTTTTGTTAAGGCGGGAGAAAATGTTCCTTACCGCACACCCGTCGTTCGGGGCAACGAACAGGATAGTGTGGGGCCTGCACCTACTAAAGAAACCCGCCGTGTGCCGTCTCTCCGCCTTTATTGGCGGGACACTGGGACTATGTTACATTCCTTCGGTGGTCCGCCGGCGGCTTACCCTTTCAGGTACCCTCTACTGAGCGACGCATCCGCGCACGGAGCGTCGCACCTTCTCGGGTGGCCTTGCGGGTGGCGGACGTTCCCCGGTCCATCCACCCACAGCCTCAGCTAGGGCGGCATGAGGCGCAAGTACCTGCGCCTGCGCCGCCCCGGTCGCTGTCAACAGGCAACCCTGGCGTGCCAAGATATGTAATCGGACTGTGTCTGACTCACCTATTCATCTCATAAAATTCTAATAAAATATGTGAAATAGGTACATATTTTTTTGGTAATTCATCAACATAATATAATAAAGATTATAACATTGGTTTGCTAATAATGAGCTTACCAATAAATAATATTAAACACACTTGACCGTTATTCAAAACCTAATAAAACATGAGAGTACCGTTCTTGACTTTTTGCTAGTTTAAGCCGTACGGAAACGGATACACCACTGTTTCTGTCCCCTTCTCTACCCCTTCTACATCCGGTACAACCACCACCATTGGCAGATTAAGCTTTGGAAGCGTTTTGTTATCATTGGCGTTTTGATTGTCGACCGAGCAGGTCGCTAGTAAAGTGCTTGTGGAGCAAGTCACTTTTGCCGTGTGTTTATAATATAATACTATTCACTATCTTAACTATTATTATTAGAGAATCATATTATTGAAAAGTAAACGGTGCTACCATTCGTGATAATAATAAAACAATTAATTTCGTAAAACGTTTTAGAATACAAATATGGATAAAGCAGGATAAATAATGAGTTGGAACAAAATTTTGGCGAAGGCAAAATAAGGAAATCAAGAAAACGGAATACCGTGAGGTCAGAAAGTTCAGATTCAAGTTCTAGTGCTACATCGAATTCGAGTTCATCTAGCTCTTCAGACAGGGTTCAGGGCCACTCACAGCATAAAAAGAAGCGCAGAAGAAAACACTGTAATAGTAAGTTGAACAAACTAATTAAGGAGGTTTCTAACCTTAAATATGAATTATCGCGCAAGGTCGTCTTTGACATTCTACTCCGACGCCCCAGGTGAATGGCACACTGGCCTCGCCCTGTCGTCATCAAGGTGGTGGGAGGAGGTGGGCGTAACGACGCCTTCCTCCCCCCGGCCGCCGCCTGCGGAGCGAGTCTGCGTGGGCTAACGCCTCGCGTTCCCGCTCCGCGGCCTCCTTCCGCGAAATTACAGCCTCACAGAAGGAGGCCATGGACGACCAGCACCTGTCACCGCCAAGCATCTGAGAGATAACTCTTGGCAGCGACAGGTCTCTTCCAATTATCGCCGACAGAGCGTGGCGCTGGGCCCCCCAAGCGGGGCATTCCTCCAGAGTGTGACGCGCGTCATCGACTAGCGCGCCACACTTATGGCATCCGGGGACCCCTTCCTTTCCAATACGGTGCAGGTACTTACCGAAGCACCCATGTCCGGTAAGTACCTGCGTCAGCCTGAAATTTAGGTTGCCGTGCCTTCGACTTAGCCAGCGATGGAGGTGCGGCGCAACCGCCTCTACAGTCCCCCGTCCTGCTCCGGGGGACTCCAGCTCTTCCCTCCACCGCCGGATCTTCGGGCCGCTTCATGAGCTCTGCCCAGGTTCCTTGCGGAGACTTCCTCGCCCCTGGCCCTTACCGCGGCACGAAACCAGTAGGCCTCTGCCAGCGCCTCGGCTTGGAGATGCCAAGGCGGGTCGCCTGCCAGCAGCGTCGCCGCGGCCCACGACACCGTACGGTACCCCCTTATGACCCTCACCGCTATGGCCCTCTGCGGACGTCGCAACAGGGCCTTATTGGAGGCGGTGAGGGCGTCCGCCCAAATTGGGGCACCATATAGTGCCATAGACCGCAATATACCGTTATAGAGGCGGCGGCAGGACGATCCCGGACCTCCAATATTTGGCAGAAGCCTACCCAAGGCCGCTGCAGAATTGATGAGCCTAGGGACGAGCTGGGCAAAGTGCGACCCGAATCCCCATTTACTATCAATGTGCAGGCCCAGATATTTCATATGGGCCTGCACAGGCACGGCAACCCCCTGTACAACGAGGCGTGCTCCTCGGGGGGGACCTCGGCGAGGGCCGTGAAAAAGGAGGGCCTCGGTTTTGGATAACGAAACCCTCAGGCCCAACATACCGATCCGGTCGACGACGAGCGCAACTCCGACCTCCGCCGATCGGGCGGCCTCCTGGAAGCCGGCTCTCCTCACGGTGACGAGGGTGTCATCTGCATAACAAATCACCCCCATCCCGGGAAGAAGCCCGCCCCGCAGAACCCAATCGAATCCGACGTTCCACAGGATCGGGCCAAGGACGGATCCCTATGGAACGCCGCACTCTATCCGATGGCGGTATAGGCGCCCGTCGCCTCCCTCCCAGAGCACGTGCCTCCCCTCGAGGTACGCCTCCAACAACCTCCGGAGATACGGAGGCACTCCATGAAACCGGAGCGCCTCCTTCAACGTCTCGTGAGGGAGACTGTTGAAGGCGTTCTCTATGTAGAGCGAGACTGCCAAAACCACCTCCTTCCCGGCAACCGCTTCGGTGGCCAGGGTTTTCAGGGCGGCCAGCGCATCAATAGTGGAGCGGCCCGCCCTGAACCCGAACTGCAACTCTAACAGTCCCGGCCCGACATCCTCGAGGTGCCGGACGAGACGGTTCGCGAGCACCTTCTCGAATAATTTGGCCGTCTCGTCCAGCAGCACCAACGGCCTATATGCGGAAGGAGAGTCAGGTGGGCGACCTTCCTTCCGCAGCAGACACAACCGTCCACTCCTCCATTGCTCCGGGAACCGCCCGGACCTCAAACATGCGTTAAGCAGTTCCCGGAGCCCATTCCTGATGTATTCCGCGGCGACACCGAGCACCAGTCTCGGAATGCCGTCCGGACCGGGCGCCTTTCTTCTCCCTCGAAGGCGGGAGAGGGCCACATCCATCTCGGTGTCGGTGACGGGAGGGACAGGTGCTATCTCTTCCACCACCAACGGAGGAGCCATTGCTGGAGGAACATGTCCCACGAAGCACGGGAACAGACCCCCCACTAGCCTCGACAGGAGGTCTCGGTCCAATGAATCAGTGATGGGGGCGCCATGGGCGCGGAGCTTGTTCCGCGCCCGCTGGTAGGGACGCCCCCATGGATCCCTATCGAGGCCTGCCAATAGCTCCTCTCGGGCCCTCTCCTTTGCCCGGCTGATGGCCAGCTGCAGTTCCTTTTTTCTTCTGCGATATTCAACCTGCAGCTGGCCCTCAAGGACGGCGTCCCTGGCACTCCTTCCCCGGTAACGGCAGTAAGCACGCCGCGCACGGTTACTAGCCGCCCGAAGATTAGCTATATCGGGCGACCACCAGTAGACCTGTTGGCGCGGCGGCCTACGCCGGGCCCTCGGCATCGACGCGTCGCACACCGCCGTAAGCATAGACTAGTACCCCTAGAGAATATAATAGTGATTGTAGTTGTTGTGTGGACCCAAATATTAATGGTAATCTATTCGAAGGTGGATATAATGAACCTTGCCCTTCTAGTTCTGTTACTGTTACCGGAGCTGAACCGCGTGAGCTAAACTGTGAGTTTAACTTTAGTGTAAGCACCGAATTAAAGGAACCCTCCGTTCCTCGTACATCTGCAGCATACCTAGAACAACTAAAGGAATTCCAACGTCTGGAACATGTCGATTGGAATGGTGTGCGCTATGCCGACGTGCAGAAGCAATATGTGCATGACCCGGGTTTCACAAAATTAGAACCCAAGGAGAAGATAAAACTTTATGATACCTCTAAATTCACAGCACACATGGAAAAGGCTTTTTCAGCTATTACTTACGCACTGCTAAAACAAAAGAATATTCTTGAAGAGGAAATGCGAGGCCTTTTAACATGGAGGCAAACAACAGAATCGATTAGCAATACTAGTGTAACCGAGAAGATTAACGAAATTTTTACTAAAGGAGAGTATACAAAAGTAACTAGTGACATTTTTCAACTTGTGTGCGGACATAGAGCAGAACTTGTACAACAAAGAAGGGAATCTATTATAGCTTTAGTAAAAGATGCATACCATAAACATGCATTACAAAAAATTCCGCCGTCGTGTTCACATTTGTTTAACAGCGAAAAGTTTACGAACATTTTAGAAAAAGCTGGAGGTGTCAAATCGGTGTTTTAGCCTAAAAATAAGGATCGCATGAACTCTGCAACGCAGAACGATCCGAGTACCTCTCAGCAAAAATTAAATACATATTGTGCGCCTCCTAAATCCTCATTTATGCCTAGACATGACACAAAAGCTTGCCATAGGAAAAGCTATAGCCAAACCCACGGCCAGATTCATAAATCCTTTCGAGGCAACAGAGGCAGTAGAGGAGGGAGGCGCTACGAGAATAATATACAAGGACAAAACGACTCTCCCTCATCCCGACGGGATAGGAGAGGACAAAATAATCGCAAATATTGACCCTCAACTGCCTTTTCGTGCCGGCCAACTAAAATATTACCGTAATCGCTGGGAAATGCTCAGGGCACCGCCCTACATTCTGAAAATTTTGAAGGGGTACAGAACCCCGTTCAAGAGAAAACCCCCGTTGTGGCTTCCATATCGACAAAGTCAAACGACATGCTTGCCAGACATGTCAAATATAATTTTGGAGATGTTATCTCAGGGTGTAATAAAAGAGGCCAAGCGTTCCCCGAGCTAGAGGGGCCAAAGAGCGACGGCACGATGAGGCCTATATTCAACTTAAAAAATTTAAACCATTATGTTCACAAAGACAAGTTTCGTCTCATAAATATACACAAAGTGCCAGACTTTCTTCAGGCCCAAGATTGAATGGCAAAAATCGATTTACACCAGGCTTGCTTCCACGTGCCAATCGCACAGATCCATCAACGATATTTGCGTCTGATATACGACGACAAACTGTACGAAATGACCTGCCTGCCATTTGGACTGAGCTCCGCTCCCAAGGCTTTCGCCTCCCTCGCCAACTGGATAGCCGAAATATTAAGAGGTCGAGGACTTCACATGCTTGTTTATTTGGATGACTTTATACTGGTTCATCTGAATCCATGTGTTCTACAAACGCATATTGCAATTGCAACAGACTTGCTGGTACGCCTAGGATGGAAAATAAACAAAGACAAATCTGTCTTGGTTCCACAAAAATTCCTGGAGTTTCTGGGAGTCGTATGGGATACTCGGACAAACATCAAGTACCTGCCGGAAAGACTAACCTCCAAACTAGATTCTCTGATGCAAGAAGCATTAAGAGTTCGAAGTTTAAGTCTGGAACACCTGCAGAAAGTCATAGGTACCCTAAACTTTGTAAGTTTTGTTGTTACAAGACGGAGACTAAATTATCGGGCTCTGCAAGTACAGGCGAACGCTCTCCTAAAAACACCGGATGTAAAAATTCAATTATGTCCAGAGGCGATAAACGAACTAATATGGTGGCAAAGGAACTACAAGCTACCTTCACCAATTCACAGTTCTCTGCCCTCGCACTATCTAACAACAGATGCGGCGAAACGGGATGGGGTGCGATGTTAGACAACAAGAGCCTTCAAGGAACCTGGTCCACTTTGGAGCAAAAACTACACTGCAATCAGAAAGAGCTCATCGCCATAATAAAGGTTTTACGCGATCACTGTCATTACCTGAGATCACAAAACAGTAGTGTCATACCTTCGAAGCGAAGGGGGAACCAAGTCCCAAGCCCTAGTAGACCTGACGAGACAAGCGTTTGCTATTCTGGACCAGTACAGAATAAATATGAGTATATACCACCTTCCAGGCAATTACAACACGCATGCGGATCATCTATCATCTCTCATATCTCTCTATCTATCATAGGCAATCTTGTTGCTCACAGTACTCGTCTCCACAGAATCAGTAGATCTTTCATGGGGCAATGTATATGCTTCTACAATAAAATTCCTGAAAATGTCCGAAACATGCCACTAAATAAGTTTAAGAAAGCCATAAAAATTAGACTTTGTAATCAAGGTTATTACACTGTTTCGGATTATCTTGAGGATAAAACTAAATGGGCTTGAGCTGCTCCTCATTCATTAATTTTCAAAATTGTTTTATAAGAAATAATGTAATGTTATAAAGATTATATTAAATTGTAATAAATTTGCAATTTAAAAAAGTGGCCCATGAGTTTCTTGCCGGGTTCTTCTCATGAAAGGCTTTACTACGGAATCCGGCCGCTTTTGGCGATTGCAATCGCCACTTTGTTATTGCGGTTGCACTCGCCTCAGGCGCTCGTGTTAATTATTTTAATTATTAGTGTATTATTGACGATTTTAAGTGCTACTTCATAGGCCTACGAAATAAAGATATTTTTGAATTTTGAATTTTTGAATTTTATCACGTCCGAAGTCCCCGCCATAGTGGCACCTTCCAAAGATAACCAACATAATATTCGGAAAATGGGGCATGCCCGAAGTCGATCTATTTGCCTCCCATCGGGCGCATGTCCTACCGAGATACTGTTCTCTCGACAGAACAGATCCTCAAGCCAGCTTTCACGACGCTCTAGGGATGATGTGGAACTTTACACTCGCTTGGGTATTTCCGCCACTTTACCTGATACCAAAGGTGCTTGCTCACCTAAACAAAGCGAAAGGGATTTACCTGCTAATAGTTCCACGATGGGAGAAGGTATATTGGAGACCAGATCTGAAGAACAGAGCGCTGGCACCCCCCTTCACAATCAGGCGCCTATCCGAAGTTCTCGTAGATGTCTCGACGGGACTTCCACCACCAAGAGCTTCAGGAATGACCTTGGAAGCCTGAAAATGTGGGGGTGGGAACAAAGCTTAAGGGATTGGTCGGAAGAGCAAAAGTCACTCCTTTCGTCTGGTTGGCGAAAGTCTACCCTTAATTCATATAAGCCCGCCTGGAACAGATGGTTGAAATGGACCAATGCTAATAACATCAATGCGCTTAATCCAACCGGTTCTCAATTGGCAAGGTTTTTAGCAGACTTGTATCAAAAAGAAGGGCTATCTTTCAATACAATTTTAGTACACAAATCTGCTGTGTCCACTTTTTTGGGATCCTAATAATGAGGAAAAACTAAGTTTTCACAAGCTTGTAAGGCAAGTGCTAAAATCTATTTCAATAGCTAACCCTAAAGTTAGTTAAACCTCCAGTATGGAATATAGAAACGCTTTTGGCATACCTAAGTCAAAGAAACTCTCACACCTCCATCTTCTATGAGGTGTCTCGTCACACTGCCGCCATTCTTGTGCTCGGGAAGGCGCGTTCATGATTTAACGCAGCTTCGAATTTCACCGGAACACTATATTACGCAAAGTGATGAAAGTATAGTTCTGTGGCCAATCTATGGCTCTAAAACCGATACAGCCAATCACCGACAATCTTGATGGAAACTCAGTAGTAACAAAGATAATAAATGTCTCGATCCAGTCCACTGGATAAAACTCCTTATTGATTTGTCCCAACCAAGGAGAGATCTCGCACAATCAAATAATTTATTTCTTAGTACATTCGGACCTCCTAAGCCTGCCACCCGTGCTATAATCGCAGGGTGGATCAAAAAGTTACTAAAAGAAGCTGGAATTCAGGGCACACCGGGCAGTTTCAGATTAGCAGTGGCTTCAAAAAATTGGTTTGAAAATGCCCAATTGGACGATATTCTTTTACGAGGCAATTGGAAATCGGCTAATACTTTAAAAAAATATTATTGTCGTGAAATTTTGACACCTCATGGTAAAAGAGAATCAGACTCTCAAATGTCTAGTTTGATTATGAATAAATTTCAACCTATAGATTATAAATGATATATCTAGTATAGTAACGCTTGTATCAATGCACAATGTTAATGATAGTTAAGAATTATTTGATTAAATCGTATTTCGGAAAGTTTCAAGAACATCTGGTGTCTAAATCATATCACATTGGCGTCACCACCACCAGGCGATAACAAACACGTCTCTCATGTTTTATTAGGTTTTGAATAACGGTCAAGTGTGTTTAATAGAAACATTTTACCTGTAAAATAAAATGTATATTAAACATACTTACCTTATTCAAAACCTAATAACTTAATCCCTGCCTGGTGGCATAGTATAAACATGAGCAATCCAATGATTACAAAACGCTTCCAAAGCTTAATCTGTCAATGGTGGTGGTTGTACCGGAAGTAGAAGGGGTAGAGAAGGGGAGAGAAACAGTGGTGTATCCGTTTCCGCACGGCTTAAACTAGCAAAAAGTCAAGAACGCTACTCTCATGTTTTATTAGGTTTTGAATAAGGTAAGTATGTTTAATATACATTTTATTTTACAGGTAAAATGTTTCTTTTAACCACGTCCTTATAAATTTCACTGATCCCTACTAAAACAATTATTTTTAGAACACATACCTACATTTTTAATTAGAGCAAAATGTTTCAGGTATAAAAGTGAATTATCTATGGCAAAATGCAAAGCCACACCATGTGAAACAAAGTTAGGTACTTACCTATATAAACTAGCAAAAAGCTGAGCTTTGTGAGGCTCGCGAAGTTTTCTACTTAATTTGTATTTTTTGACAGATGGCGTTAGGAATAAAATAAAATTCTAATTTATATAATTTTCGACAGACTGCGTTGGTAATAGAGAGTTTTACCATAAAATAAAACTTACCTATTATTTTTTCATCAATATCCGGAATCCATATTGAGTCAAGCATCAGTCTTTCTATCTTGAAGTCAGCGATTTCCGGTTCTCTCTCCGTAATTAGCGCCCTCTATACTGACTTACACTTTGCCGTTGAGCGCTTGTCGGGCGACTGTCCGACTTTTAATCATTATGGCACTCATGATGCACCAGGTAGCCCTTACCTGGATTCCGGATTTTGATGAAAAAATAATAGGTAAGTTTTATTTTATGGTAAAACTCTATTATTTGTTTTGTATCAATATCCGGAATCCATATTGAGTGACGTGTTTGTTATCTCCTGGTGCGCTTAACGCAAAGACGCTATAATGTGTAGGTAATTTTTATTTTTAATTAAAATTGATATATATAATGAACTAATTAAACGGATTTAACACAGCTAAATGTAACTCAAGTATTTGCTGCGGATTCTATTCTGTACTTAATTCTGACTCTGACTGTATTGATTGGACTGCATGAATATCGTTCTGAATGCTGTCCTCATCATACCAATTTTGGTCGGGGTAGCCTTACGATCATCCGGCGCTAGTTAATCAGTATTTACACTGAGCCAATGCCTATCCGACCTTCACCATCCAACCAGGGAGCAACTGGCGACCTCAAAACTAGATCCAATTTGTGTTTAGGATACTGAAAAGCTGTGACAACTGCCAGGACTCCACTCAAGAGTCAGTACCCACGACTCGAAATGACGTCCGAAGCACTGCAAAGCCTAGTCTCATGGTCTCCCGCCTATATCCCCGAAGGAGTAGGCAGAGCCGCACCACACACCCACGGTTCGCCAACGGTGTTTATGTCCCAAGCAACAGGGGTCGAGCCCACCGCCGTCTATAGGGCACATTTACGAAAAAGAACAATAACAATGCCCGATGAGGATCGAACCAGAGACCCCATGATCAGCAGTTGATCACACCACCGCTGAACCACCGAGGCGTTTGATCACTGAAAAGCATTTGATCATTCATCTCATGCCACAGGACGAAAGCTTCTGAACTTCGCCGCGTGCTTAAGTAACAAGTGCATAACTAGGATAGAAATAGATAGATTAATATTTTGGCAATGACTTATGGCTAGGTGTATAATTGTATCATCGTCAATAATGTTAGAAGTAAGTGACAACAGGGATGATAACACCGAGCGATAGCTTGGGCTAGATAGCTTTGATAGAGATGCCCTTGCTAAGAATCAAGGTGGCAAGCAGCATGTCTCAAAGGCAAGTGGTTACTGAGACTCCATCAAGCCATCGTTTATAGTGAAACAGCAATTATGCTTAGTGGGTGTTCGTTGCGCCCGATTATTGTCGATGGCTAACATTCGTATTCATTATAGTCTTAGAGATCGTAAACAGAAATATTGCCATCGACAAAGCTTTTACTGTCAACCAATAACTAGATATTAGGAATCTGTTGACCAGATAGACATTTGTGATCAAACGCGTCTCGATAGGTACTTGATAAGAATTACTTTAAATGTTAAGTGGGTAAAATTTATGTCCCAAATAACGAGCTACTTGTTGAGCGTATTAACAACATCGCCGGCGATCGTACGGCACTATCCCCCATTCTTGGGGAGGCCTATGTCCAGCAGTGGACGTTAAGAGGCTGATGGATGGATGGACGACGTTGAGCGTTAGGGTATATAAAATTCAAGGAATAAATCTCACACCTTTCATCTGTTATAGGCAAGCGAGAAGGTAGAGATTGTATTCTTAAAAGCTTTTTCAGATGGTCTTAAGTAGTTTCCACCCCACCACGCTCACTCCATTCCGAGAGTAAACTTGCCACCCAAAATCCATCATGTTTCCTAGTGTAATTCTCGAATCATGAAACTTATGGCAGATGTTTACTTGCTCTCGTATCTATATGATGGTATGGAGTTGGATTTGAAATGTGATTTGGGGTTTAAAGATTGCGATGTTACATCATTACATCAGCTTCCCAAAATACCTTGTCGATTTTGAGTATAAGATGCGGGTAGTAGTAATAAGACTACTCGTATTGCTACTGATTTTAAAATCTTTACTATTGCTGACAGATGACACTCTAGATAGGGTTTACGAGAGAGTATTTTATCTATCCAGCTCTCTAAAATTTATTGAAGAGCCGTTTGTCACCTCTTTATTTATGGATGTCGCTACTGTCCATTTGTCAGTCAGTAGAAGGTTCAGTGTTACCTTTCATCGATGCTGCTATCGTCAGGCATACAATTATACAGACAAAGCACTCTCGGGTTCTGAACAATCGTTTGAGGATCGCAAAGAATTGTCCTGCGTGGGAATCAAACCCTCCACATTAAGCACTGGAGGTAAGTATGGTCACCCAAGGAATTGTCCTGTTTGGGAACCAAATCCTCGACACTGCACTGGAGGTTTAGTACCTTAACTATTCTATGGCGTGGAAAGCATCTGTGGTTTTGTTAAGGCATTTATGTGTTTTGGTATGGACCCTATTACCGCTTGAAATCACCATTCTCTTCCTGTCAGAACTAGGTGAGGTAAATGCTTATATACCAATAGAGTTGTCGTTTCGGTAACTGTCAACTGAAGTATTGCGCTATGCCATATTACAGTCGACCTCTTCGATTAACAAATGTTACAATTTTGTGACTCCCGATAAGAGATTAGCGGTACTGTTTGCGAGACCACTTTATCTCGTGCTACTGACGAAGTGCTTTGCTTTGCGTAGCGATAAGCACTTCGGCTCCGACAGGGACTTTGCGTTGCGCTTTGTGTCCCACAGTTTGCCGAGAAGCCATATACACTTTTTATCACAGAGTTAAAACACATACTTATCCAGTTGATAGTAATCGAGTATTATGCAGGATAATGTCATGACAGTTATGTCTTCTTACAAGATACTTGATTCGACTAGTAGAAAGACTAAGAGAAAAACTAGTGAGCGAGTTTAGTAGTGTTTTAGAGAATATGTGCTGTTCCCGAGCTGCCTTGAAGTGCTTTGTGTAGCGATAGGCACTTCGACTCCAACCAGGACTTTGCGTGGCGCGTTACGTCCCATGCTATGCCTAGAAACTCTAGGCACTGTATGGAGTCGGCAGACTGATCGAAGTTAATATTCCAACATTCAAACACTTAATTTCTCAAGCAATTGCTTGGAAGTGCTTTGCGTAGCGTTAGGCACTTCAGCTCCAAGGACTTTGCGTGGCGGGTCACGTCCCATGATTTGCTTAGAAACTCGAGACCTCGTTTCAGAATCAGCAGACTATTCGAAATTAATATTTCAACTTTCAGACAGTGTTTCTCTCAAGCTGTTGCTTGAAGTGCTTTGTGTAGCGGTAGGCACTTCGACTCACACCGGGACTTTGCGTTGCGTTTTAGGTCCCTTGCTACGTCGAGAAACTCGAGGCATTATGTCGGAGTCAGCACAGAGTTATGGAAGTTAATAGTTCAACAGAGTATTTTGCAGGATAAAATAGCTATATCCTCCAACAATTGCTGAAGTGACTGGTTTTTCAAAGAAAAATATCCAAATACCCTGACATTGAAATTGTTAACGGTACAAAAGCCATTCGGAGCCAAAGAAAGGTCGAATTGTATCTAACATGTAGCAGCAGCTGCTGGGGCTAGATGTTCCTCTTGTAAATAAATGAATCTCTGAATAATTATTATTAAATGACGTGATGACGTCTTATAAATCGATGAACGCCGGCCGCACGCACGAAAAAAGCGTCAGGTTCCGAAAAATGTATAGCGACCGATGCATTGTTTTTGAAACTCTCAGAAAACATATGACGTTATTACGTAAAATAACGTCCGTAAACAGAATTTACAGACAACCATATTTTTAAGCCATTTGTAGTTTTAAAATATTTGTCACACAGTGCGTAATTATTAAATGGTCGATATGGTTTTGTATTATAGTTATTTATATTATTTTGATTTTTTCGTATTTTAGATTAAGTAGAGGTTGATAGGTATCTTGGAAGTGAATTCTGCATATTTAGGGATCCCTCTAACAACCATAGACTGTTCTTTATATCTATAAAGCTTTCTTTAAAATAGGTACGACACACGGATTAAGTTAATGATATTAATTTATCGCACCACCCACCCCCTCTCTTTTTAAAAGGAAGGTAGATATGAACTTTCTCATTGTTGGAAGGAATCCCGAAGCCAAGAAGAATATTAATATACATCGCGTTTCTACATTTGCATTTAACTATTAATTTCTCATTGGCATTAAACCACACAAAACGAGTAGCGAAATATTACTTTTGTGTTTGAAAAAGTCAATTGTAACATTGTACCATTAATTCAACAATCTTGGAAGATAATTATCATCTGATTTTTGAATTATAGTATCTATAACCGTTCTAACCCCCCAACATTTCTTGTTGTTATTCGAAGTGGTTAAAAGTGCCGCTCACTGTGATTACTTATCGCAAAATAAAATGTGCATAACTTACCGTGAGTTTTCTGGTTTTACGTACTTTTTTAGGGCGCCTACCGTCACTTGTAGATAAGCCGCTATGTTCTCGGAGATCACCGACTGTGATGGTCACCGCGATGAAAGAGCGTAAATATTTCCCCGAGTTGAATTCGTTCCTATTACTCCTATTAGTTTCCATCATTAACGGAGAGGTGAACCTCAATAACTAGCTCGCAAACTACTCTAATATTTTTAAATTTAGATTTAAAATGTAATACTAAGGTAAATGGTAGTCTTTTTCGCAAGTTATTTACGCTGACTACTGTACGACGCGAAAAACGACGCTATAATGATTAAAAGTCGGACAGTCGCCCGACAAGCGCTCAACGGCAAAGTGTAAGTCAGTATAGAGGGCGCTAATTACGGAGAGAGAACCGGAAATCGCTGACTTCAAGATAGAAAGACTGATGCTTGACTCAATATGGATTCCGGATATTGATACAAAACAAATAATACAATAAAATTCTAATTAAAAAATGTTATATTTTTTATAAAATAATATTTTTATGACAGATAACACATCTATACTATTATAAACATAGACATAGTAACGTATAGATCAACAAAGCGTGTGAGCGAGAAGAAAATCTTATACGGCAACATAGCACGATGGAAGAGGAAAGCAAATCTAATGCCATTGTAACCCATTTCAATGACAGGTATTCTACAGTCTTCTAGCTTGAAATTAGCTTCACGGTCTTTGATTTATTTGTGTTATAAATCTTGTTTATTATATGATTATAACTATTAAATACAATGGTTGTTTGTTCCGTGAGTGCCTGTGATGTAAATCATGCAAGCAATCCTGATAATTGCGTGTTTCACAGGTAAGTTCTCAGGATGTTATCACAACTTAAATGCTTTTATTTTAGGTCATAATTACTGATATTTTCTGTTTCAGTTACAAATTAATTTCAATTTCATTGTTACTGTTTATATTTTACATAGAAATATGTCGCATTGTTACATATTTGCAAGATTTTAGTAGAAAAGCTTTTAGGTACCTACAGATACCACTAGGCCTTGACTTTATCGGCAAGGTATATTGTCGATATTTATCCTAAATGCTTGCAACATTTTCTTCTAACATATTAATGGAAAAAATGCAATAAAAGTTCTACAGCAGATATTGTCAGTCAAGTCGATTTAGTTAATTTAAAAATTAGGTATGAGTAGGTTTATGTTACTAAAAGTTGAGTGTATATATAATTCCTTTATAAAATGCATACTTAATATCGTTGACTGACGTTGCTGGTGAAATAAACAAAAACTAATTAATTATGTTTGTTTTATTTTTAATTTGTTTCATTACTTGAAGATGATTATTTGAATGAGCGAGTTCGTTAAAGAAACTGATTTGTTATATAATTTTATCGATAGTCAGTCTAACTTAAAACTTACATCACTATCCAACGCACACATTGACAAATCAAAATTGGTTACGCGTTATCGAGCTGTCAGGTGATCTACTATATTTATGATTATAAAACTGTAACATAGCTATGTCTGTGCATTTAAGATATTTGAGAAAAAATGTCTGTAATAGGCTATATAGGCGTGTCTAAACACAAAACGATTTTTTTTAGATTTTTTGTCTGTTTGTCTGTTTGTTTGTTCGCGCATCACACAAAAACTAGTGAACGGATTTTGATGCCACTTTATTTATTTGAAAGGCCTTGATTTGACTTAAAAACTGGTAGACATTTTATCCCGCTACTATATCGGGAACCTGAGATATAACCGAAAAACTAGCTTTTGGCTGCGGCGAAGCCGTTGGCAAAGGCTAGTCTAAAAATAAATTGAAATTAGTATGTCAAAGCCCAAGTCTGAAAGTGTGATAGTTTCTCAGTAAAGTGTACCACAAAAGTGCATAGATTGTGGGATAATGATAGGTTCGCTTCGCTCGCCATAATAAAGAATAACTAAATGATAATCTTTTCTTTATACAACTGGATACAACATAAGGTTAGAAGACTGACTTCTTCGCTAGGTAAGTGTTACAGAAGCTAGTGCCCTCCCATATTTAACATAACTGTCATTAGATACTTGTTTGACAAGCGAGGATTATACCTACATATTTAAGGGTAAGTAATATACAATACTTTTTCATTACTCATACTCTGAAAGTAGGCCTGAAGTTGCCTGTGGAGCGGGTTGAAAGTAATACTTTTCAGCCCTAGGGAGAATTACTTTAAACTAACAGCTGTGTAATTATAAAAAAAAACAGTTCTATTTTCTGTGCAGCCAGTCAATTACAGCGCGATGTAAAATTGAAATAACATAAAGTTAAGTACCTATTTATTAAAGAATTTGTTTTTTATATGACTTTATTTTAATATAGTTGCAACTATATCTTTAAAATAACGAAGATTTATATTTTTTCAATGATTAAAATGATAAATAATGGCTGAATAGCTGACAGGCCACAGAAAAAAAAACAAAATCGGCGGGAAAACAGCGTTTCCAAATTCAATTTTTTAGTCTCCTATTTTTTCTTTAGCTAATTCATGATTTTTATTTTTAGTTTCCTCGTATTCGTAATGAAAAGCACAGTGTTTACATCGGGATAAAGACTTATTTAGTCCCGAGACGGAGTTTGACGCCCGAGCGTAGCGAGGGCTCCAATAGTTCGAGGGTAGTTGTTTCATCCCTAGGGTAACAATGTACTATTACTCTCTATTTTTTTTAAGGCAGTAAGGAACATATTTCCTAACCGCACACCTCGTCGTTCAAGGCAAAAAACAGGGTAGTGTGGGGGCCCTCACCCACTAAATAAACCTACTGTGTGCCATCTCTCCGTCTGTACTGGCAGACCATGGCCCTGGCATAATTTCAGTGGTAAAAACACACTTTTACCCTAAGGCAGGGATCGGCAATATTCGGCTCGCGAGCCACATGCTTTTTGATGTGGAGCTGCGCCTCTTTTGTTCCATGCAGTGCAACACCGGCAACGTCCTGGCTCCGAGCTACGAGTATTACTGAGAATTTCTTGACATTTCTTGCATTTAATTCGGTGAATGAGAACATCGAAGGCCTAAATCCTCTGCTCATTCCCTATTTACTTCCTCTTATCCAGATCGACAACGTGCGAATAATGTCCCTGAGGTATTTGAATTGCTTATAATGATAGCAGACACAGCCCTTCTGGTAAGCGGTGATCGCCACTCACGTAATAATACTAATAATACCTAATGCCACCAAAATACACCGAGGCGCTTCACGACAAGACAATGGGCCCGATATGTAATGGGTGATAACTGTTTACTTCTCATCACCTTGTATGACATCCGCGGGAAAAAATATATGGTGACACTTGTAGTGCCTATATATTAATCCGTCACCACACGAGCTTTGTTTTTTTTTTCTTTGCCTTTTGTAAAAAATTTAAAAATTTAAAGTTTCAGTAATTCTCAGTAATTCCGTACAAAATTTAATAATCCATAACAGTTGTTGCCTACTGAGTTTTCTGGCCGGATATTTCTCAGTCAGGCCGCGTTCCAATCCGGTGGTAGCTTCTTAGTCTTAGCTTTTGGCAAAATCAATATATTTAATAATATAAACTAATAACCAAGATTGTCTTCTTACTGGTACTAATTGGTAGTTTGTGGTAGAATTTTTGAGCACTAAATAAAAACAAAAATTTTACAATTTAAAGAGGAGTATTATACTCATTTTAATATACTAACTTAAAGTCTTATATTTTCTTGATATTTTCACTGTATTTCTAAACGAATATTAGGTGGGTTAAAATAAATAAACCAAAAATTTTGTAAAATCATATACTGTGGGTAGGTGAAACCGTTGAAATAACATATCAGCCTTGGACGTCTATCATCCAAGTCCACCCGTGATCATGAATGCTGTAAAGTATTCGAAACGTCGGGATAGGAGTAAAATCAAGTAAACACGATAGATTCCGTAAACGTAGTTTTATTTCAAAATGTGTAACATTCGCGTAAATATCACAAAGTATTATACTTTGGTTTTTTTATTTTTTTTTATTGCATGTATTGGCAGACTAACCACGGCCCATCTGATGGTAAATGGTAACCGTCGCTCATGGACTCAACTATACCGAGAGTATTGTCAAGCCGCTGCTCACCATTTCATTTCACCGGTATGAAATGAAAGAATTAAAGGCTATCTCCTGCTACAGCCAAAACGCAACGACGTGCTTTATGACCGGTGACACGGGAGATGGTGGTACCAACCCGCTCGGGCCCGATAACAAGTGAGTACCTACTCCCACTTGATACCCAGCCCTACCACCAGTCATGCAATGGATGATAATTGCTTACTTTCCTTAGTCGCCTCATACGCCACCTGTGGGAAAGAATGGGCTGGTGACATTTGTATTCTTAGTCCTTCACCACACGGACAATGTATTGTTGTATTTGTGTATTTTTTTAAACATCTTGTTTTCATAGTCTTATTATATAGCACTTAAAATCGTCAGTTACTAATAACTAACACGGGCGCTTGAGGCAAGTGCATCCGCAATAGCACGTAAGGCTTTTCATTAGAAGAAACCGGCAAGAAACTCATAAACTACTTTTTTAAATTACCAATTTTTTACAGTGTTTTAATTCTTATACATAATGTATGTATGTATTAGAGGGTCTATCAAGCTGTGGATTATCTTATAAATACCTTACATGTATATTAGGATAGCAGTACCATCTTCTCAGTGTTGGCGCTGCAAGCGCGAAAATATTATCTACCTACATCTTTAATTTTTTAAATTAATATATAGTCATGTGTCACGTTTTTTAAATTAATATATAGCCGTGTAGGGCCGGCTTTAGAATTGTCCCACCCCTTTCCACCCATGGGAGTCGTAAGAGTCGACTGACGGAATACCGGGGGAGTGGGCAGCAGCACTCCTTCGAGTATTAACAACATCCACTGCGATCGCCAACCCGCCTGCCAAGCGTGGCGATTACGGCACTATCCCCCATTCTTGGGGAGGCCTATGTCCAGCAGTGGACGTTAAAAGGCTGATGGATGGATGGATGGATATAGTCATTATTTTGTGCTTAGCCTCCTCCATACGGGGATGCGCAGTATCATACTGCTTATATATTTATACTGTGGTATAGGTAGCGAAGGCGATAGCAGTTAGGCGTTTGGATAAGTCTTAAAATAGACAATCTTTTTGGAACTAACCTCCCTTGAAAATTGCTTACCAAATTAAGAGTTAAGATAATAATTATAACGCAGACACAAGTGCACTCTCTGTCCTCTCCAGTGCCGGATTAGGGTAACTTGATGCCCTAAACAATCTTCCCCTATGGGCCCCCCTATCCTTACATTAACTGCCAAGAATTATTTAAAAAAAATATGTTAATACATGTCGTAAGTAGAATATGTATGTGTTGTTCCTCCTGCCCTTATCATGGAGTCGGCATAACATGATTTCACATGTCATTCTATGATTTTGAAATTGTTATGCTCGCTTTTTTTTCTAGACGGGATGCCCTAAGCAATTGCTTAAATAGCTTATAGGCTAATCCAGAACTGGTCCTCTCACTCTCATAGTCCGATGGGACGGCATTGCGATACGATAGGAGAAAAAAAATTAATAATAATAAAAATTCACGGACATTTTCACACAACGTCCTCTGGTTCCAAACTAAGCTTAATGCTTGTGCTATAGATACCAGATTACGGATATAATACATATATTACTTTTTTTTGTAAATACATACATTATAATAGATAGAAAACACCCAGACGCAGTACAAATATTTGTGTGATGAAACTATTTGTGTTCATCACACAAATAGTTGTCCTGAGTGGGAATCGAACTCACGACCTCGTGCACGGAAGTAGGTTACACTACCGACTACGCCACGAGACCCGTCAGAGATAAAATAGTTATTTTGCTTTATCTAAATCGAAATTTTAGGTAATAAACCCTTAAATCACGGAGTAAATGGTACATATTCCAAAAACTACAATGAATTGAAACCTCCGTCATATTTTTTTAGTCGCGTTGTTAATGAATCGATGACAGCCAAAAAATTATTGCTAATTTTGTATCCCTTCGTTGTTGACGAAAATGGTATGTGGCATGTTATTACAGTTATTTGGTTACATCTTTACCCGGAGTTCTCGGTATGGTGTCATTTACAGTATAATATATAACCATTTTCTGAGCCAAATACGATAACCAATTAGAGGTAAAAAGGGTGATAATTTTCAAATTGCTAAACACTTTTATTTAAATCTATACTATTATAAAGCTGTAACAGAGCTGTGTCTGTACATTTAAGATATTTGAGAAAAAATGACTGTAATAGACTATATAGGCATGTCTAAACACATAACAATTTTTTTTAGAATTTTTGTCTGTTTGTTCACGCATCACACAAAAACTACTGAACGGATTTTGATGCTTTTTTATATGAAAGACTTAAAAACTGGTATACATTTTATCTCACTACTATATCGGGAACCTGAGATATAACCGAAAAACTAGAAAATTATTTAAACTAGATTTTTTTTAGAATTTATTTAAAGAAACTACTAGATGGATTTTGATGCAACTTTTTTCATTTGAAAGGGCTTGATTTGACTTAAAAACTGGTATACATTTTATCCCGCTACTATATTGGGAACCTGAGATATTACCGAAAAACTAGCTTTTGGCTGCGGCGAACCCTCTGGCAAACGCTAGTCATATCTAAGAATACTCTCAATAAAATAACCTTTCAAACAAAAAACTTAAATCTAAATTTCTTGAGCCGTTTGGATGATGATATTTGCCCACAGACAGACAGATCGTACTTTGATACATACGTTTAACATTCTAAGATGTCAACGCTCCATTTTCGTTGGAGGCTTAAAAACATTATATTTAATTATTTTTCTAGTGGTAGAACCTTGCTTATCCCAGCATGACTGAGCCGGCTCGATCGGGGAAGTACCACCCTCTCATAAAAGACCAGCGTGTAACAACGGTAGTTAATCTTACCCTTGTGTTTCGTATGGTGAGTGAGAGCGCCGGAGGCCAAAACCCTATCCTCCCCTTATTAATCTTCCTGTCTTCTCCTCACCCTATCCACCTCCTATCTCTTTCCTTGGAGATGGCGACGCGCGAGTGATGCCTCTAGTGTTGCTAGCGTCTATAGGCTGCGGTAACCGCTTACGCTTACCATCAGGTACGTTTGTTCGCTAGAAAAAAGAATGTTTTACCCCTTTTTCAATAAACTTGTAATTAATACACACACTCCAAAAACAATATTATATTTATAAAAGTTATTTGTTTATAATTTGTATATCATAAAAAAAAAACATGCCCGAATACTTTTATACACCCAGTCCCCTTCGTCTAGGTTTAAATCATCTATTTATCTTCTTCAGTCCCAGAGCCAGCAGATTTTCTTCTCTACAAGTCATATTACCATCATGAAATACGTTGTTTTCATATATAACAACAACTATGTAAGCACATAAAGTCTATGTACGCCAAAATAAAACAATTTTACGATGTTATTCTTTGGAGAAGTTATAAGGCCTCGTTCAAATAGGAATTGCACTCTCCCCGTAAGCCATCTTCATGATCCTGTAGAGGCTATTAATCATAGTCAAGTAGTACAAGGAGTACACTGTAAATAAAGAAAAGATTATTTATAAAATCCTTTCTAATCTGTAGCGGGAGAAAACTTTTGAGTTTTAGGTCATAGAGGTATAATGAAGAATTGGGCTACCCATAATACTTATAACACAAATGAGTAAAAATAGCCGTGTGGGGCCAGCTTTAGATTTGTCCCACCCCTCTCCACCCATGGGAGTCGTAAGAGCCGACTGAGGGAATACAGCAGCACTCTTTCGAGTATTAACAACATCCACTGCGATCGCCAACCCGCCTGCCAAGCGTGGCAATTACGGCACTATCCCCCATTCTTGGGGAGGCCTATGTTCAGCAGTGGACGTTAAAAGGCTGATGGATGGATGGGTAAAAATAGAAAAAGTTTTTTTAAATCAAAAAGGGAGAACAAATTATTTGTGAAAGTGGAAAAAGATAACTTTACTGCGAGCGAGCTTGGAACCTGCGTCCCTTCCCATTCGGGGAAGTGCTCTAGACCGTTAGGTCTTCGCAGTCGCTTACGGCGATTCCCAATCTCCACATCACATTTGTTATTAGATGTATTTACAACCCACGCCACCTATCAGATGAATGTACATGCTTTATTCCAATACAGTAAGTTCCCGTTCGCAGTAAAGTTATCTTTTTCCATATACACAAATAATTTGTTCTTTAAAGTAGTGCATGTCAAGTGCTAAAATACAGATCAAGATACTCAAAAGGGAGAAATGTATAGCCTATAAACTATAGCAATACCAGAAATGAGAATACAGGAATGAAAATTGGGAAAGATATAGAAATTAAAAGGCAAGCATGATAGAGCGGGGATTATGAAATTGAGAGGAAGGTCTATTAAGAAACCAACCCAGTACTTACTGGCTCCAGCGATAAAGAGGAACACTACTAGTACAATGTGGCCTGGCGGTCTCAAGAACTCATCCATCCTGAAGAGGCATGTCACCACGGCCACCAGAAATATGCATAATATGAAGACGGAGTTAAACACTATCGACAGTTGTAGGTTGGATGGACGCTTCTGGAATACAAGAAAAGAAAGCGGGTCATTTATGTATTTAACATCTGTTATCAACTTTTGTATTGATGGTAGCGGTTGTTTTATCACAGTCAGAAAGATTCAGATCATTACATACTAAGTTGAACCGGGTCGGGGCTGGCGACCTGATCAAGCCACCGTGAATATCTCTTAGGCCTGCAGATTTTCTCACGACAGTTTACTTTCATTTAATGACGGGCCTCGAGGCGTAGTCGGTGGTGTAACAGACTTCCGTGCACGAGATCGTGGGTTCAATTCCCACTCAGGACAATTATTTGTGTGATAAACACAGATATTTGTACTGCGTCTGGGTGTTTTCTATATATTATATGTATGTTTAAAAACAAGTAATATATGTATTATATCCGTAATCTGGCACCCATAGCATAAGCGTTAAGCTTAGTTTGGGACCAGAGGACGTTGAGTGAAATGTCTGTGAATATAATTTAAAAAAAACATATTTGTGGCAATCATTTTATTCTTTTTAAATGGAAGAATTATATAAATTTATTTGTATTGAATTCTCTTTCTGTTCTCGCTGTCTCTTTCTATGTATCCATGTATGGGCTAGCTCGACTAGGTAAGTACCACCATCTCACAGAAGTTCAGAGTTAAACAATTGTGAGAGCGCCAGATGCCTTAACTCTCTTCTTAACATCTCCTAACTATCCTCCCTCTCCGGCTTCTATCTCTTTTCTTAGAGTTGACGACACGCAAGTGATGTCTCTTGTGTCGCTAGCATCTATAGGCGACGTTAACCGCTTACCATCATCTTATTAACTACCGTCATAGTACAAACATAACTTACCAGAATGACACCTAATAATGCGACGATGTTGCTGATGGCTGATAAAGTAGAGAACATCACCATGCTCATAGAAATGAGATTGTCTTCAGGCTCTCGATCATGATGCGTAGGGAGTTTATATGCTCCAGCAGCTATGTTTGCTGCACACGCTAACTGCAAAACAACCAAAACCAATTAAAATAATCAAAGATTATATTAATATAGAATTTCAAACTTTCATGGTCACTTATAATTCTAAACGTTTTTACGGGATTTATACCATGTAAATTTTTACTTACGAGTTTCCGATATTTCGGCACTGTTGCAAGCGCCATGATCACGGAACAACTGAAGTCCTTGCGGGTGGGAATAGTTTTTATTATTCTGCGGTTAGAAATATCGGCCTACCCGCTTTCTCACTCGTTTATGACACGCAACACTATCTATGGAACCACTACCACTGGTCTCACTCACGTATCGAGCTCGATCACGACACACAACACTTACGGTGTCGACCCTGGTTTTTGAGGTGTTTTTCTTCTTCTTTGTACATAGACGAATCACGGGACGCCAGGTGCTAGATAATTGAAAACCATCTTCACGGTTGAAATTTTTGTATTTCGTGATTTCAATGGCTTCTCTCACCAATCTGTTTGGAGGCAGGAACGAGTCACTACATCGAGAATTTACATAATCCTCAGATACTTTCGACAGAACGCCACTATATACCCAGATTGGTGAGAGAAGCCATTGAAATCACGAAATACAAAAATTTCAACCGTGAAGATGGTTTTCAATTACCTAGCACCTGGCGTCCCGTGATTCGTCTATGTACAAAGAAGAAGAAAAACACCTCAAAAACTAGGGTCGACACCGTAAGTGTTGTGTGTCGTGATCGAGCTCGATACGTGAGTGAGACCAGTGGTAGTGGTTCCATAGATAGTGTTGCGTGTCATAAACGAGTGAGAAAGCGGGTAGGCCGATATTTCTAACCGCAGAATAATAAAAACTATTCCCACCCGCAAGAACTTCAGTTGTTCCGTGATCATGGCGCTTGCAACAGTGCCGAAATATCGGAAACTCGTAAGTAAAAATTTACATGGTATAAATCCCGTAAAAACGTTTAGAATTATATTAATAGTTTAAATTCAAACTCTCTCCTCAACCCACTCCCTGGAGTTCTCTCCTCGATCCTATGGTGAACCAGAATTAAATAATATTATGAAAATTATAACTCAGAGACACAAACTAACGTTGTATGATCTAAATAGGTATCCATCCATCCATCAGCCTTTTAAAGTCCACTGCTGGACATAGGCCTCCCCAAGAATGGGGGATAGTGCCGTAATCGCCACGCTTGGCAGGCGGGTTGGCGATCGCAGTGGATCTTGTTAATACTCGAAAGTGTGCTGCTGCCCACTCCCCCGTTATTCCCTCAGTCGGCTCTTACGACTCCCGTGGGTGGAGAGGAGCGGGACAATTCTAAAGCCGGCCCCACACGGCTAAATAGGTATAAACCTAAATTAAAAATATTTTGTGCTATATTTTGTGGTGTCAAGCTAAGAATACAAGTGTCACCGCCCCATTATTTCCTGGTATCGTACGAGATTATTAAGGAAAGTAAGCTACTATCACCCATTGCATTACTGGTGGTAGGGTTGGGTACCAAGTGGGAGTACTCACCAGTTCACCCGTCATCTTCCAGGTGACCGATCGTGAAAAATGTTGTTATACAAACAACCTGTTGTAGAGGGAGCAATCTGTTTGTTTTTTCATATAATATCACAGACACATTAAACACAAAGTGAAAAATGTGAAAATCGAAAATAACAGTCACGAGCAGGATTCGAACCTGCATCTCCTGGATACCGTCCAGATACTTTGCCAATTCAGCCATCGTGACCCTTGCTCCTGACTGCTAATTTCGATAGCACATTCATATTCAACGTCTTTGGGTGACGCCTGCGCCATCTGTCGGAAGTATTTTCATACATTATACCGACCAGGTACCTAAACTTAATTTTACAATTAAGATTTTACCTAATAATGACGCAAACCCTATAAATATTTTTTCGATTTTCACATTTTTCACTTGTGTTTAATGTATGTTGCTAAGCATGTCAAATGCTAAAAATATATTTCAAAATATCTAAATATCACAGACACAAATTACATCTAGACTCAGCACAACCATTTGTGGATCACACAAAGAGTTGTTCTATGTAGGAATCAAACCCACAACACTCGGGCGGGAGGATGGTATCTAAACTACTCCACCATCTGTGCTGTTCATTCTCATACGTGAAATGAAATTTAGCAACCCTTGACAGTATTCTTAGTATTAGTCACCCATCCTTTCCCGCGGGTGTTGTACAAGGCGACTAAGGGAAGTAAGTAATTATCACCCACTGCATTACTGGTGGTAGGGCTGGGTACCAAGTGAGAGTACTCACTTGCCATCGGGTACCACCGTCTCCTGTGTGACCGGTGTGAAACGCGTCAGTGTGTTGTGGCTGTAGCAGAAGATAGCCGTTTATTATTTCATTTCATATCTTAGAAATGAAATGGTACGTAGTGGCTTGACAATAATCTCGGTATAGTTAAGTCTATGAGCGACGGTTACCACTTACCATCAGGTGGCCCGTGGCTCGTCTGCCACAATTGCCAAAAAAAAAAACAACTCAGATACCGAGAAAAATCTTAACCGCGTAGCGCATTGCTGAAATCTAATAACGAGCAAGTAAAATGCGCATATATGCGCGTCATTGGAGTTCCTTGGGATGAATCATCTAGTGTTGAATGGAATAATGATGCGCTTTGAACGTATTATTACTACGCATATATCATAGCCTGCTCTTGATAGTTCTAGAATTATGCATATACCTATCTATCATATATTTTATCTATACTCTATTATAAAGCTGTAACAGAGCTATGACATTTAAGATATTTCAGAAAAAAAAACATGAATGTTAGGCTATATAGGCGTAGCAAAACTATTTTGAAGAAACTTGTTTGATAGCTCTTGTTTATTTAAAAACTAGTATACATTTTATCCCGCTATTATATCAGGAACCTGAGATATAACCTAAAAACTAGCTTTAGACTGCGGTGGAGGCGGAGGAAAAGGCAATTCATTTATATTTAAAAAAATTACATTTGTCATTGTCCAGCCGGTGAGCCATCGGTTCGTCTGTTACATTATAAACAGCAATATCACATATTACAAAGAAAAACATAACATAATTATTTAAAATAACTTTATATTCACATGTATTAGCCTTACTTCTAACTAACAATGTACATTTTGTAATCAAATCTGGGCTATAAAATAAATAACCTGTAACCGTCGTACAGATTTTAAACTGAAAATTTATTTATTAGCGACGAATATATAATAATTTTACTACAGTATATATTTTTGAATATTTGATATATACCTACACAATACGAAGCTAGTAATATTATGAGGTCTGTTTATTATACCTACTAGCAATTGCAGGAGGAAAAACGTTTTAAAATGTGTAGGTACTGTATAGTTTTTAAACAATCTAGCCATTTTATATTTACGCATAAACGATGTGTCTATACTATACAATTTTAAAACTAATCGTTTCATCAAATTGCTGATATATCAGGAACCTGATATACGCTGGACTGCAAAGAAAAAGGATCGGTTAAAAAATCTTCAATATCTTCAAAAGTACCTGACCTAGCTTTATGAAATAAAGACTAAATTAAAGAACATTTAATGCCACATAAAATAATATATAAAACCTTTTATGATCTATATTTTTTAGCATTTGACATGCTCCGCCACTTTTTAAAGTAAAAATTATTTGCAAATAAGGAAAAAGAGATTTTTTGTACTAGCGGGAATCGAACCCGCGTCTTTTCCAATCCGGGAAAGTGCTCTAAGCCACTGAGCTATAGTACAGGTCTTTCGACCATCCCAATCTCCTTATCACATTTGTCTTTACGACCAACGCCATCTATCGGAAGCATTTACATGCATTAAACCGATAAAGTAAGTATAATTTTGCAATTAAAATTCATACTATTTGATGGCGCGATTTTTTTAACATGTATGATCTATATTTTTTAGCATTTGACATGCTCCGCCACTTTTTAAAGTACAAATTATTTGCGAATAAGGAAAAAGAGATTTTTTTTTATACTAGCGGGAATCGAACCCGCGTCTTTTCCAATCAGGGGAAGTGCTCTAAGCCACTGAGCTATAGTACGCGCTAGTACAAAAAATCTCTTTTTCCTTATTCGCAAATAATTTGTACAATATATAAAACCTTTTGAAGATATAGAAGATTTTCTAACCAACCCTTTTTCTTTGCGGTCCAGTGTATAACTAGCTTTTAGGAGCCGCGGGCAGAAGTTAGTTTAATATTATTATTATTTCAATTGGAATAAATACAATTGACGGAACGCTACTTTATATTACTAGTTAGATGTTTTAAGACCATTTGCAGACACTGCAGGATATAATTTCCCTCTAATTTTGTGGTTTAAGGTTTTATGATCCATAACGTTAGTTTCTTGTATGTGTTACACGCGAGAAATGTGTTACTTACTGTTTATCTTCTAGTAACAAAGCGTGACACAGTAAATAATAATGTATTAACATGTGTAACAAAGTATACTGATATAGTAAGTAGCCTTGCTTATCCCAGCACGAATGGGCCGGATCGATCGTGGAAGCACCCAGTTCTTACATAAGATCAGCGTGTAGCAACGGTAGTCTTTGCTACTGTTGTGTTTCGTATGGTGAGTGAGAGCGCCGGAGGCCCAAACCCCTCTCACTATCCTCTCCTTATTATTTTTCCTATTCACCCTCTATCTCTTTCCTTAAAGATGGCAACGCGCGAGTGGTCTTTGGTGTTGCTAGCGTCTATAGGCTACGGTATCCGCTAACCAGGTGGGCCGTATGCTTGTTCGCCACCCAGTAGTATAAAAAAAAATACTAGATGGTTGTCTGTAAAGTCGGTTTACGGAAGATAATTTTACGTGATAACGTCATATATGTTTTCTCAGTTTCATAAACAATGCTACGTTCACCAAAAAAAGAACCATTCCCAATATTACAATTAGTATTAATGACTGTATAATTCCTCAAGAAAATAAAATTAAGTTTTTGGGAGTGTGGTTAGACTCCAGATTGACAGGTACTGTTCATTTTGACTATGTGACCCAGAAATGTGAGAGAAACATTAATATTCTTCGTTCTCTTTCTGGTGTATGGTGGGGGGCACATCCTTTCACCCAAAAAATCTTATATAATGCTATTATTCGCAGTCATATGGACTATGGTTCCTTCCTTTTAGACCCTTGTACTAAATCCGCCCTTAAAAAATTGGATAAAATCCAATCTAAATGCCTGCGTATTATTCTTGGAGCTATGAAATCATCGCCTATTAACGCAATGCAAGTAGAGTGTGTTGAACCACCTCTTTCATTGCGTAGGCAATTCCTTTCCAACAGATTTTTTTTTAAACTTATTCAAAATTGTGATCATCCTCTCATCTCAAAATTAAACCAATTGGTCGCTCTTTATAACGCTCATGACCTTCATCATCATCAGACAAATTTCCTTGTATTCTCTGGAGTTTTCTTAAGTTTAATCAATTATCTAACTTGTTTTATCAGTCTCCCATTCTGCCACTATACTCTACAGATTATGAAGCATTAACCTTCCAACCAAAAGTAATCCTTAACTTTGGCATTGATAAGTATACAATTGAAGCTAATATCATATTTCATAACAAAATTCAAAGTGAATATAAGAATTGGTTTACTTTATACACAGATGCTTCCAAATCAGCCGATAGTGCCGTAGGTGTAGCTGTGTGGATTCCTTTCACCAGAATTGTATTGTCTTATAAATGTCCCCCTACTACTTCAATATTTACTGGTGAGTCAATAGCTATTTTAGAAGCTATTTTATTTGTGAGATCACACAATTTGAATAACTCTATAATATTTTCGGATTCTAAAAGTTGTCTTCAATCCATCTTATCAAACCCTTTTAGATCTAAAACAAGATTCCCTATTTCCCTTAAAATTAGAGAAGAATTGTTAAAGTGTGAAAAACTTGGTATTAACATTGTTTTGTCTTGGATTCCTGGACACTCAGGTATCCTGGGGAATGAAACTGCTGACTCATGCGCCAGGTCTGCAGCGGTTTTAGGCTCCCTGACCCATTCCCAATTATATTCCCATGACATCTGTGCATCCTTAAAGACAGTCTTGTTCCAGCAGTGGACTAAAGAATGGCTAGTCTCTAAAACTTTAAAAGGAAAATTTTATGGTGATATTCAAGCTGATATTCCGCATAAACCCTGGTTTTCTAAATTCAAAAAGGCTGACAAGGCAACCACTTCTACCATCTGTCGGTTACGTTTGAACCATTCTTGTACCCCAGTATTTCTGGCCAAACTTAGGATTAGGGATAGCTCTATTTGTGAATGTGGACTAGCTCAAGGAAATGTGGACCATATTTTTTTTAGCTGCACCAAACTTCACTACTCATTGTATGATATTTTGCCTCATGAAATTCCCCGTCCTACCTCATTTAAATCACTTTTATCACTTGTATTTACTCCATTTGTTTTAATTCTCTGTAAATTTATAAAAGTAAATAAGATTAAATTGTAAATAAATTTCTTTAACACCGTACATTAGAATAATAGATTTTAGTATGATATGTAGTTAGTTGATGTTGTTTGTTTCAGAGTATTTATCCATCATAGTAATTTGTTAAGTTTGACACATAATCACCGGCCTTTCTCTTATCACCGAACAATCTCCTTCGTTTGACGGTTTATCTCTGCCACGTGACATTGGCAAAGTTGTGGACATACTCCTGCAACAGCCATAAATCAAGAAGAAGAAGAATAAACAATGCATCGGGCTCCATACAGACAGACTTTTTCGTGCGTGCAGCCGACGACGACGTTATCACGTCAAAAAATGTAAGAATCAAATAGCGCTTTGTATGCAGGAGGCGCAAGGCCGTTCATTGTAACGCTCCCTTGGGAACTCACTGTTAGGCTTGAGTCTTAGATAATGGTCTATAGACCATTATTATACCAGGCTGGCCCAGTGCAAAAACGAAAGAGATCACAACTCTCAAGTTGAAACTGTTCACGCCACACATGTCCATCTTTGCGCAATTAGGTATGTCAGTATTTGGACCACTGAAGCAATGTAAAACTGTTCCAGTGGTTCGCCAATACAGGCGGAGAGACGGCTCTCGGTGGGCTTATTTAGTGGGTGAGGGCCCCACACTAAACTATTCGTTGCCCCAATTTAGACCAAAGGTGGCTAATAAGTGTAATTTAAACTAAGGAAATAATGTATTTCTGTTTCACAATTTTGTGCACCTTTGCATGTAGATGTTGGTATTCTACAGAATTAAATTATTATTTAAGAAAACTATATATAATATAATTATATATTTTTTACGTGCGGTGACGGACTAAGAGTACAAGTGTCACCACCCCATTCTTTCCCACGGGTGTCGTATGTGGCGACTAAGGGAAGTAAGCAATGATCACCCATTGCATTACTGGTGGTAGGCCGGGTACCAAGTGGGAGTACTCACTTGCTATCAGGGCCGAGCGGGTTGGTACCACTATTTCCTGTGTCCCGGCCATGAAACACATAGTTGCGTTTTGGTTGTAGCAGGAGATAGCCGTTTATCCTTTCAGTTCATATCTATGAAATGAAATGGTGAGCAGCGGCTTGACAATACTCTCGGTATAGTTAAGTCCATGAGAGACGATTACCATTTACCATCAGATGGGCCGTGGCTCGTCTGCTACCACATGCGATAAAAAAAATATATATAGTTTTCTTAAATAAGTATATAATATTACAATATATATTATATAGTATAAGCTGTAACAGAGTTATCTGTACATTTAAGATATTTTTAAGACAGGCTTAGCCATATATGAACACAAAGTGCGAAAATGTGAAATCGAAAATAACAGTCACAAGCAGGATTTGAACCTGCATCTGGGCTGAATTGGTAAAGCATCTGGGACGGTTTTTTAGTTTGATATAAGTAGTTATTAGCCGTCTGTGGCCAACTTTAGAATTGTCCCACCCCTCTCCATCTATGGGAGTCGTTAGAACCGACTGGGGGAATACCGGGGGAGTGGGCAGCAGAACTCCTTCGATTATTAACAACATCCACTGCGATTGCCGACCCGCCTGCCAAGTGACGATTACGGCATTATCCCCCATTCTTGGGGAGGCCTATGTCCAGCAGTGGACTTTAAAAGGCCGATGGATGGATGGATGGAAGTAGTTATTAATTATACTTTAAACTGGTATAGCTTTTATACCGTTGCTAGACCTGTCGAGAACCTGAGATATAATCTTAAACCAACTTTGGTTTGCAGCAGAGCCGCGGGCAAAGCCTAGATTGCTAATAACATTTTTGAGTGATACAATTATTGTGGATATTACAGACATGATTTATCGATAAAAGAATGTTAAAATAACTCACCGTGGATAAAATGCACATTATAAAGCAGCCTGTTTCCAAGGACAGCACCCAGCAACACCTCCTTAACAACGGCAGCGGCATATCTGTTCTGAAATTGTTTAACACATATCTGTATTTATATCTGTACTTACTATTATAAAGTAGAGTCTATAAATTAAACATAATTGTGACAAAATTGGTGTGGGACTTAAAATTGGTTTGCGATTTATCCCGCTACTATATTGGGAACTTGAGACATAACTTTTTTTTTTGTAAGGCGGGAATAAATCTTTCTAACCGCACACCCTGTCGCTCGGGGCAACGAACAGGGTAGTGTGGGGCGCTCACCCACTAAATAAACCCGCTGTGTGCCGTCTCTCCGTAGCCGTACCACCACTCTCCACCCATGGGAGTAGTAAGAGCCGACTGAGGGAATAGCGGGGGGGTGGGCAGCAGCACTCCCTCGAGTATTAACAACATCCACTGCGATCACCAACCCGCCTGCCAAGCGTGGCGATTACGGCATTATCCCCCATGACGGGACCGCTCGTTGAGGCGTTCTCTTGGGGAGGCCTATGTCCAGCAGTGGACGTTGAAGGGCTGATGGATGGATGGAGGGCGCCGTCTCACCGCCTTTATTAGCGGGCCACTGGAACTATGTTACATTACTTCAGTAGTGCCCGACATATAACCTAAAACTAGCTTTATCAGCGGACAAGACACGGGGATCCTAGTTCTATTATAAAGAACAAATTATTTGAGAATGTGGGATTCGAACCTGCGTCTCTGCCAATGCGGGGAAGTGAAGTGATTGGAAGGGACGCAGGTTTGAATCTCGCTCGCATTAAAGTTTTCTTTTGCCACATTCATAAACTTAGCTACTTTAAAGTACAAATGTACTTTAAAGTACAAATGTACTTTAAAGTAGCTGCATGTTGTGCTAAAATACAGAACAACATGTCTCTTTTTTTATTGCTAATGATGGCAGACGAGCCACGGCTCACCTGATGGTAAGTGGAAGCCGTCGCTCATGCCATCAACCATACCGAGAGTATTGTCAAGCCGCGGCGCACCATTTCATTTCTCAGCTACGAAATGAAAGAATAAATGGCTATCTTCTGCTACAGCCAAAACACACTGACGTGCTTCATAACCGTTCACACAGGAGATGGTGGTACCCACCCGTTTCGGCTCAATGGCAAGTGAGTACTCTCACTTGGTATCCAGCCCTACCACCAGTAATGCAATGGGTGATAATTGCTAACTTCCCTTAGTTGCCTTGTACGACACCCGCGGGAAAGGATGGGGTGGTTGGGATACTTGTATTCTTAGTCCGTCACCACACGGAAAGTTATAAAGTTGTAACAGGGCTGGGTTTATTTAGTGGGTGAGGGCCCTACACTACCCTGTTCGTCACAATTTTTTTCCCGCATAACCTACTGTAACAAAAAAAAGGTACGTAAAATTCCAGTGAGTAGATTTTTTGGTAAGTTACTCTTGTTTGCCGTGTGGGGCCGGCTTTAGAATTGTCCCACCCCTCTCTACCCACGGGAGTCATAAATGCCGACTGGGGGAATACCGGAGGAGTGGGTAGCAGCACTTCCTCGAGTATTAATAAAATCCACTGCGATCGCCGACCCGCCTGCCAAGCGTGGCGATTACGGTATTATCCCCCATTTCTTGGGGAGGCCTATGTCCAACAGTGGACGTTGAAAGGCTGATGGATGGATGGAACCCTTGTAAAAAAAAAACCAATAAAATAATTAAAACAAAGTTTTTCATAATATACATGCTAGTTGACAATTTATAAGAAGTTCTGTGTCTGCGTCAGCTCATTTCAGATAGATTTATTTACGAGTATTCTGAGATCACGGCGCCATCGCGGCAGACTAATAGCGTCATTTACTGAAATTAATTTTCGTCACAGACATTCACTTCGTATACGTTTTGTGTGATGTCATAGGTTCATATTATGTATTTATTGTTACAGTACATATCATCTTTAAAGAACAAATGACTGAGAAAGTTTAAAAAGAGTAGCTGAGCATGTCAAGTGCTTAAATACAAATCAAAATACATGTCCTCTTAATAATTAAATTAAAATTAGTTACACTAACTATTATAAAGCTGTAACACAGCTGTTTAAACATTTTAAGATATCTGAGAAAAAAAATTGATAGCTCTTGATTAAAAACTGTTATTCATTTTATCCCGCTACTATATTGGATACATGAGATATAAACTAAAATCTCGCTTTTGCTTGCGGCGGAGCCGCGGGCAAATGCTATTGTACTTAGTGTTATAAATACATACATTGGTATTTACATGTCTAAAAATCATGATTAAATACGATGTGAATACGGAGTGAGGAATCTAGTAGGGAAATAATATGTTTAGAAAATAATATGTTATAACGTTGGGTCGCTATGACCCAACTTTCGCATTTTTCTATTTAATACTTCTAATAAGAAAATTTCTAGCATATCAATATCATATTTTCTAATTCTTAAGCCTTGAGAGATACATTAAAACCATTTAGATATCTCTCCAGGTTTAGTCAATGTAAGATAATGAATAAAAAATAGTATTTATGTGACTTGATTACATATTTTTTACTTGCCAAAAAGAGGATGTATTTGTACAATGTACATTTAAAAGTTCCTTAAAAATATAATTGATATCGAATCCTTAATGATATCGATATTGAAAACCGCACGTAAATCTATTGCATGGTTTAAAAGAAGTAATCAGAGAAACAGACATGCGCAGCCACTGTTTTATATTCTTTAGAAATAATTAACATTTTATTAATTATATCAGTCGATGAATGCTTGCAATACTCAGAGATGCACTTAGCTGTTTTTATAACATTGCAACTGCTTGGATTTATCCCTATGTTGCGAATAAGGATACAAACGACCAAATAAGTGGGAACTGTATGGGCTGGGAAGGTGACGAATTAATGTATGCTTATTTACGAGTATGAGAATATATGAGGGAGCTTTTATCTAAACGAATAACGAAAAATTACGGAGAAAAATAAATTCTACTTACGAACAAAGAATTTTATCATGAAAATTTATTGCTCGAACGAAGAAACAGTGCCAGAATATATGATTTGCCAAAATGTCTTTGTCAGAGGGTTCGGTTAATAGTTATTCATGAAGGGCGCTCGCGAAATAATTGAAATATTCGTAGATTTATTTATAAACTAACTACTGCCCGCGACTCCGTTTACGTGGACTTCAAAATTTGGTCCTTGGAGTAATTTGTCACGAGAAAGATTGATTTTTTTTTTTGAACTGTCGGTCTTCGTGGCGTTGTCGGTTATGTAACCGACTTCCGTACACGAGGTCGTGGGTTCGATTCCCGCCCAGGACAATTATTTGTGTGATGAACACAGATATTGGTAATGCGTCTGAGTGTTTTCAATCTATTATATGTATGTAGGTCTATTATATGTAGGTCGTGTGGGGCCGGCTTTAGAATTATCCCACCTCTCTCCACCTATGGGAGTCGTAAGAGCCAACTGAGGGAATACCGGGGGGAGTGGGCAGCAGCACTCCCTCGAGTATTAATAACATCCACTGCGATCGCCAACCCGCCTGCTAAGCGTGGCGATTACGGCACTAGGAGGCCCACCGATCGCCAACCCGCCTGCCAAGCGTGGCGATTACGGCACTATACCCCCAATTTGGGGAGGCCCACCGATCGCCAACCCGCCTGCTAAGCGTGGCGATTACGGCACTATACCCCCAATTTGGGGAGGCCCACCGATCGCCAACCCGCCTGCCAAGCGTGGCGATTACGGCACTATACCCCCAATTTGGGGAGGCCCATGTCCAGCAGTGGACGTCGAAAGGCTGATGGATATGTGTGTATTAACAAAAAAAAGTATATGTATTACGAGTATATCCGTAATCTGGTACCCATATCACAAGCGTTAAGCTTAGTTTGGGACCAGAGGACGTTGTGTGAAAATGTCTGTGAATATTTATTTTATTTATTTATTTAGATATATCCCACAGGAAATACTAGTAGTAGTACTTAATTGGAATAAAAATATTATGTGTTTATCCATCTGGTCTCATCTAGTATAGATTATACCAAATTTTGTTCAAATCTGTTTAGTTGTAAGATCTATATGAAAAAAAAAAAATTTCCTATTTAGATATTTTTATATATATTTTTAGCATTTGACATGCTTAGCACTATACATTAAACACAAAGTGAAAAATGTGAAATCGAAAATAACTGTACGAAAATACTTCCGACAGATGGCGCAGGCGTCACCCAAAGACGTTAAGTATGATGTGTTATCGAAATTAGCAGTCAGGAGCAATTGTCAGGATGGCTGAATTGGTAAAGCATCTGGACGGTATCCAGAAGATGCAGGTTCAAATCCTGCTCGTGACTGTTATTTTCGATTTCACATTTTTCACTTTGTGTTTAAAATAATTTCCTTAGAGCCCTAAGGAAATTATTAATTTTTTGGGATAATGAGTATACTAAATATTAATCCAGTGTCTCATGTATCTACCTTCATCTAAGTTTATTTAGTCATTTATGATTTTTTATAATACGCAGGCGGCAGACGAGCATACACCCTCTGATGGTAAGTGGTAGCGTAAGCTATAGATAGACGCAAGCAACACCAGAGGCATTACTCACGCGTCACCAACTGCAAGGAAATGGATAAGAGTTGGAGTGGAAGATAGTAAGGACAGGAAACGGATGGGGTTTGGGCGACCAGCACTCTCACTCACCATACTATACAGTATGACTAGTTACTGTTGTTTTGATCTATATTTTAGCACTTGACATGCTCAGCTACTCTTAAAGTACCGCATTAACGCATTAAGTAACGCATTTAAATGCGTATTAATTATAAATGCGTTCCGATAGAGGGCGTTGGTCGTTAAGACAAATGTGATAAGGAGTTTGGGTATGTCTAAAAAATAGTACTGTAGCTCAGTGTATTAGAGCACTTCCCCGGATAGGAAGGGACGCAGGTTCGATTCCCGCCTGTACTAAAATACTCTTTTTCCTTATTCACAAATTATAATTTAGTTACTGTTGTTTTACGCTGATCTTCTGTGAGATGGTGGTACCTACCTAATTGATCGAGCCAGCCGATTCATGCTGGAAAAAGCATGTCTCTACTACTAGAAAGACCAAACATCTACACTTTTTCACAAACATTTACATACCTACTATGTATGTAGGCTCGTGCATGTTATTTTTGATTCCACATTTTCGCACTTTATGTTAATTTATAATTAAAGCATGTCTAATGCTTAAAAATAGTATAAACACATTTTTGTAAAAGTAGAAAAATATTTTTGTTTACACCGCTAAGCTATAGTAGAAACCTACTTACAACTTCCAATATTCACCTTACATTTCAGTATGTATGATATGAGAATGACTATTTAAGCAACTTCAATATTCATAATAATAAAAACGGTTCAAATACAATTACTCTCCAACCTCTTTTAGTTATAAGTATCTTACCTATAATAGACTTTGTACGCCGCATCAATACGTCGAAACAAATAAAATAATATTTGCAACTATGGCCGACAATACAACTAATACAATGTTCCATTTCTATAAATGAAATGACCCTAACTGTAGATGTGGAAACGGCATATAAAACAATATATAGTGTTATTATATCTTTACTTTTTGCTGTGAAATAGTCACGTCTATTTACGTAGTTCGCGTGGGACAGATTAGTACAAAACTACAAATGACCGAAATATTATTATAACAGACAACGTGATGTCAAATATTATATCTCTATCGAAATATATCTCTATGTATATTGCTATAAAGTATGTTATTGTATGGTCTTAACTACAAGGACTTTTTGTGGGGGAATTATTTTTGATGATGCTTGTTTTGAAGGTTGTTTTTTTAGGCTACGGAAGTTTGTCAATTTCAGGGCTGATACTTGTTATTATAGATTTTAATTTCATGTTTTAACTTAACTACACGATTAATATAGGATTTTGACTAATGTGATAAATGAGGTCATGACTGATTAATATCTGAGGCAAACTAAATCGACCCTCCTTTACGAATAGGCCGGCTCGATCGGGGAAGTACCACCCTTTTTTTTGTTAAGACGAGAAAAAATGTTCCTAATCGCACACCCCGTCGTTCGGGGCAACGAACGGGGTAGTGTGGGGCCTTCGCCCACTAAAGAAACCCGTCGTGTGGCGTCTCTCCTCCTTTATTGGCGGGCCACTGGCACTATGTTACATTCCTACGGTGGTCCTCCAGCGGGACTTGGGGTTTGGGGGGGAAGACCACCCTCTCACATAAAATCAGCGTATAACAACGGTAGTTTTTCTTGCGTCCGTTGAGTTTCGTATAGTAAGTGAGAGCGCCGGAGACCCAAACCCCCTCCCTATCCTCTCTTTATTATTCTTCCTATCCACCTTCTATTCCTCTCTTTGGAGATGACGTCACGCCAGTGATGCCTCTGGTGTTGCTAGCGTCTATAGGTTACGGTAACCGCTTACCATCAGGTGGGCCGTATGCTTGTTCGCCAACCATGCAGTATAAAAAAAAAGGTTTGAGATGAAACTTGCTTGTAATTCAAATGATTTAGAAAAAAATACAGCATGACAGTAGCTGCCATTTAGTCATCTGTTAGACCGTTAGACAAGAAAGTCCTTACCAAAGAGGTAAGGCAGTATACCAGATAAAAGCTATCTGCTGCCTGTCTGGTATAAGGTGGTGTCTAGCCACCTAATAAGAAGGGCAACGTCTCTCAGTGCCTTAAATGTCAACTCTGGTCAATAAAGAAAGGTAATCCAAAGAAGCGATTCTCATACAAAATTATCAATTCTAAGTATTTAAATTTTTAATCTATTTTATAGATTTTCCCTAGTTTTTTTTTCCTTTTAAATTACCCCTGTATTAGAGCGAACACAAAAAAGAAATTATTCAAATCGGTAAAACCATTTTTGAGTTTTAGCGAGACTAACGAACAGCATTTGATTTACACATACCTACAAAGCATCACACATGTATCCCCGAAGGGGTAGGCAGAGGTGTATTACACACTCACGGTTCGCCAACTATGTTTAAGTCCCACGTAATAGGAGGCGAGCCTGTTGCCGTCTACCGGGCACATTTCCAAACTCTGGGCTACTATTGAGAATTTTTCTTTATAGTAATAGTATGTTTATATCAGCTGAACCTATCACAAGTTGACCTGCCCGATAAGGGCGGTGGTTTAGGTGAAAATTTGTGGTTAATAATATGCGAAAGATCTTAAAATAATAAATAAAAAATTTCCATAAAAACATAATAGCTGAAGTCATCATTTACCGAGTCCAATTATTAATCTAAGCCATCCATAGCCCCATTCAAATCCAAAAAAACATTAAAATCTGTAATAGCTACCCATTATTTTATAATAATCACTACTTGTTATTTTCTAATGCTTTGAATACAAAAGTTATAGTTACACTATTATTCTTACAAAAGAATATTAATCACAACACATCTTATTTATCTCATTCTTGGCGGTCGTTATATTATTTCTATTTAACACATAAAACAAAAAAACATAGCATCACACCTGTATTCCCCGAAGGGGTAGACAGAGACGTATTACTTACACACCCACTGTTTGGCCAGCTTTGTTTAAGTCCCACGTAAAAGGGGGTTAGCCTATTGACGTCTACCGGGCACATTTCCAAACTTCGGGCTGCTAGGTACTAAGAATTTTTCCTTTTTTTTTCTTACGAAAAATCTCAATAACACTGCCCATCCCGGGGATCGAACCAGAGACCTCATGATCAGCAGTCGCTTACACTACCGCTGCACCACAGAGGCAGTTTTTCTATTTAACAAACAAGAATTATATATATTTGTGCTTAACTTAAGATTTAGAGCCTCTAAGCATTCCATCCATCCATCCATCAGCCTTTCAACGTCCACTGCTGGACATAGGCCTCCCCAAGAGAACGCCACAACGAGCGGTCCCGTTATGGGAGATAATGCCGTAATCGCCACGCTTGGCAGGCGGGTTGGCGATCGCAGTGGATGTTGTTAATACTCGAGGGAGTGCTGCTGCCCACTCATCCGGTATTCCCTCAGTCGGCTCTTATGACTCCCGTGGGTAGAGAGGGGTGGGACAATTCTAAAGTCGGCCCCACACGGCATCTAAGCATTCATCCAAATAAATCTTAATCCGTATGGCGAGAATACACCGCCCCATTCTTTCCTGCGAAAAGGGAAGTAAGCAGTTATCCCCCATTGCATTAGTAGTGGTAAGGTTGGTTACTAAGTGAGAGTACTCACTTGCTATTTGAGGGTCGGGACCACCGTACCACTGAAGTAATGTCACATAGTTCCAGTGGTATGCTAGTACAGGCGGAGATACGGCACACGGCGGGTTTATCTACTGGGTGAGGCCGTTTACACATTATGCCGCTGCGGCAGCGTTTTTCGCCGCCGCGGTGCCGTAGGAGCTACGGCGTTTCGCCGCAAATCCAGCGACGCAAACGCGGCTTATGCGGTGCTATTGTAGATCAGTCTCACTCAGTCAGTCGGATAGAATGGACAGCAACGGCAATTGTTGGCACACAATTGGCCACACTACCCTGTTCGTTGACCCGCTAGCCATGCCTGGGGGGTACAAATAATCCTATAGTGTTTTAGTATAACCAGTAGAGGTTGTCCTGCCCAAATGTTGAATATGTTTCCATATTAGATTTTTTTCTTTAGAATAGTCCTAGTTTTAGTATACGTTGGTAATGCTACCTACCGGGCCAGATTCTCAATTAAATCCTTTCAAAAGCACACTCAAATAATAACCGGTCCAGTGGTTTCGGAAATTCTATGAAAATAACAAAAAAGGTGGGTACAAAAGTATTGACCATGTAAAGAATATAACATTGCTAACCAGAACATAGCAACGCTTCATAATATATAACATCCTATTATTCAGACATCCTATGCGATATCCGATTAACGTGTCGAGATATGTGGAGCGAATATTTTAATGAACGATCACTAAGTAGAGGCATTTGGTACGAAATAATACAACCAAAACTACCAGGTTTACTTTGGTTTGCAAATACCAATATGAGACGGCATACCATTGTTACAGCACTGAGGATTCGCTCCGTGTTCATTGTAATTTGTGTAGATAATAGTTTTTTGATCTATATTTTTTAGCATTTAACATACTCCGCCTAATGTTTAAAAAATCGTGCCACCAAATAGTATGAATTTTAATTGCAAAATTAAACTTACTATATTGGATAATTGCATGTAAATGCGTTTCCGATAGATGGCATTGGTCGTTAAGACAAATGTAAAGAGGAGATTGGGATGATCGAAGGATCCGTACTATAGCTCAGTGACTTAGAACACTTCCCCGGATTGGAAACGACGCGGGTTCGATTCCCGCTAGTACATAAAATCTCTTTTTCCTTATTCATAATTAATTTGTGTAATACATAGTATTGAGAATATCCATCATTTAATAGTTGAATGTATCCGTAGGGAAACACAAAGGCAAAAACTCAACTCCCAACACTTAAAATACCTGCGAATACCTCACTTTATAATCTACCCCGCTCGCGGACAAGACAACATTTATTTGTAGTATGTTCCATAGTTTTTAAGTATACACCTTAAGCATAACAATGAATACATAAGTATTCTCCAATGGGGCAGCGTTATCTTTTTGATAAAACCCTCCTATTATATAAGTTAAAAAAAATAGACATCGTGGGACGTCTACCAGATCTGAAAACATCGAAACTGTTTTGTATCCTGCTCGTGACTGTTACTTTCGATTTCACATTTTTCACTGTGTTTAATGTATAGTGCTAAGCATTATAACCATTATAACACGTTTAACGGGTCTATACGCGCATAAAACTTATCAAAATACTATTATTTTGACTAACCTCGACGTTTCGGCTGAGTTGCACCAGCCGTGGTCACGAGTGTCAAATGCTAAAATTATATATAAAAATATCTAAATACTGTTTTGTAGAAATAATGAGTAGAGATAAAATGATCATAACTTTTTCAATGTGTGCTTGTATAAAATTATTAGATGTTTAAAATAACGGAAACGTACATAAATCATCATCACCAGACCCTGGATACCATGTAGACACAAAGTACTCGTCAAGACGAATCATATGAGCCAAAACTCGACGAGGCTAGGTAGTTTTTTCACGGAGTCCTACTGCCGCCTTCCAGCTCCTTCATCAGACCCTGCATATTATCTAAACACCAAGTAATTGCCAAGACGAATCAAATAAGTCCAAACTCGATAGGGTTGCGCCGTTCCATTACAGAGTGCCCACCTTACAGCATCATCATCAGATCAGGTCCATATCATCATGTAAAATTTCAGATCAATCGGAAACCGGGAATTGTGTCAAATTTAACTTACAAGACTTGAACGGGACAAATAAAATAAAAGCGTCACCACGCCTAACAGCCGGTTTTGCCCTGCCTTCACATTAGATGTTTCACATCAAAAAAAATATATCACATAGTTGTCAGAGTAATTTATGCCCTAGATTATGATGATTGCTAAGTCGTAAATATCTTCGAGAACTTTGTTGAATTCTCGTGTAAATTCTTTAAAATGTTTTCCTTCAGGTGACCTTATACCTTATAAATAAATAATTTATCCACAGCTGTATGTTGTGGTGACACTGACGGACTAAGAATACAAGTGTCACTACCCCATCCTTTCCCGCGAGTGTCGTACAAGGCGACTAAGGGAAGTAAGCAATTATCACCCATTGCATTACTGGTGGTAGGGCTGGGTATCGAGTAGCCACCGTCTCCTGTGTGACCGGTCATGAAGTTCGTCAGTATGTTTTGGTTGTGTGTTGAGATGTATGCAAGAATAGAGCCTCTTGTTCTCTCTGCCTACCCCGCAAGGGAAATGGCGTTATGATAAGTTAGTTAGTTAGTTTAAATATTCACGGACATTTCACACAACGTCCTCTGGTCCCAAACTAAGCTTAACGCTTGTGCTATGGGTACCAGATTTCGGATATAATACATATACTACTTTTTTTTTGTAATTGTATACATATAATAGATAGAAAAAACACCCAGACGCAGTACAAATATCTGTGTTCATCACACAAATAATTATCCTGAGTGGGAATCGAACCCACGACCTCTCGTGCACGGAAGAGCGTAGTCGGTAGTGTAACCGACATCCTCGACTCTCTTCTTTCTCAAATTTTTATCCCGGATAAATGTGTGGCTCCATTGGGATAACAATATTTGCATAGAGATCATTGGTGTGCTTTAAAGTGACGAGATCATCGACGAGTCATATTCTGAAGTGATGTGAACGAAGTGTCGGACAGTACAATCGATTAAAATATTCTCGTAATTGTTTGCACAAACTTAATTACATTGTTTTGTTTGCTTAAGATAACACGCTCGTTACTAAAAATATATTTTATAAACGTGTGAAGTTTTTTTTATTGTTGTAGTAATGATTTGTGATTTGTGTTTTCAAAATGTCAAGAATAATTTAGAAAAACATTGACTTTTTATGATAAATTTGTTTATTGTCTACAAAAACAAAGTGTGAAAATGTGAAATCGATAATAACAGTCACTAGCAGGATTTGAGCCTGCATCTCCTGGATACCCTCCAGATGCTTTGCCAATTCAACCATTGTGACAATTGCTCCTAAGTGCTAATTTCGATACCACATTCATTCTTAACGTCTTGGGTGACGCCTGCGCTATCTGTCGGAAGTATTTTCATACATTATACCAACCAGGTAAACTTAATTTTACAATTAAGATTTCGCAATTGTCACGATGTCTGATGGTATCCAGGAGATGCAGGTTCAAATCGAGCAGGATTTGACTGTTATTTTTGATTTCACATTTTGACACTTTGTGTTTATTTTTGTGACAAAAGCATGTCAATTGCTAAAAAGTATAGGTATAAAAATATCCAGATATTTATTGTCTCTCTCTGTGAGAAAACAATTTTAGCATAGAGATTTATTTTTTAAAAAGACTACTGCATTTTTAAAAATCCTTGTATCGTGGGGTCTTTACAAACATACAATTTCACGGACACAAAGTACACCCAGACTTAGAGCAACCATTTGTGGATCACACAAAGAATTGTCTTGTGTGGGAATCGAACATTCGGGTATCCAAACTACTCCGCCACCTATGCAGTCTAATTATTATGTCACCTTTGTAGTTTACAATCTGTGGTCTACGCGAAATTAGTAAGAAATAAAAATACTACGTAACTTTAAAAATCATAAACGTGAAGAATAAAGTGTCATCATCGCATAACTTTGTATCGTGGCACGCCTTGATAATTTGCTGCAAAACTGTGTAACAAATTTATGATATCTGTATATCTTATATACCTTTTTATGTACCTATACAATACTTGCCCGCAATTTTATCTTCACGGGTTTTATTAGATGAGATGGTGATTTTTGAATGTGGATAACTTTATAATTAACTAGCCTTAGTCCGCGCCTTCGCCGCAGCCAAAAGCTAGTTTTTAGACTATATCTCAGGTTCCCGATATAGTAGCGGGATAAAAAGTTGTTAAGTCTAATTAAGAGCTACCAAATAAAAATAGTTGAATCAGAATCCGTTCAGTAGTTTTTGCGTGATGCGCGAACAAACAAACAGACAAACAGCCAAAAAATCTAAAAAAAACGTTTTGTGTTTATGCCTATTATTTAGGCCTATGTAGCCTAATACGAGGAGGGATCAAAAAGTAGTGAGAACGACATACTCCTCGGTAAGAAAAAAAATTAATACTGGCAGGCATAGCTGAGATACATATTTGTAATGTTAATAAAGAAAAAATCTTCGATTCTCTTTTGTTTTTTTCTGAATGTAGTCATTTGTTTGTTTCGTGTCGGAACGTGTTGTCGAAAATGGAGAAAAACGAAGTGCGAGCCGTTATTAAATACCTCTGTTTAAAAAAGTTAACGACGCAAGAGATTCATTGCGATTTGGAGGCAACATTAGGAGAGTCTGCTCTGCCGTATTCCACTGTTGCAAGGTGGGCTTCTCAATTTCGAGTAGGGAGAATGAGCACGGAAGACGAACATCATTGCGGCCGTCCATCGACGTCAGTCACCCAAGAAAATGTTGCGAAAGTCGAGAAAATTGTATTGAGCGATCTGTTATATACACCCCTTGTTAGTAGACAGGCAATCACAAACCCCCTGATGTGTCAGCAGTATATTATAACATATAAGGAGCCCATCCCAGAGGGCAGTCAGCCAGACTTCAATCTCAATACTCGCGTTACGTAGCTACTAAGCTACCCGCGAATCCTACTATTTCTCTATGTTATATTAGTTACTATATCTTCTATATCTTGTGAAAGTTATTTTAAGTTTAAATTAAATAAATATTAGTGTGTGTAATAAATAGTTTTTTTTAAAAACTCTAAAGCAGACTCTCATATAAAATTTTGGTGGCAGCGGTGGGATACGAAAATCCCTGCATACCCGAATACGTCTCCGAAAATCGGCGATTAAGTGTAGTAGTGCAGTGGAAAATCCTAAAAGTGAAGTGAAAGTAAAAAGTGTTAATAAAACCCCTGTGTCGCTACTACCGTTGGGCAAAGCCCCAAAGTACACCACGCTGATCGCAAGCTCATATCGAACCAAGCCAAGGCTTGATCATCACGATGCTGACTTCTGACCGTCTCGCTGATCGGACTGATGCTGCTACTGTGAGTCAAAACGTCCTATACCATTATTGATAGTACCAAAGCGCAAAAGAACTCAGAGTACTACTAGTACATATTCATTATATTACTGCATACTATTTTTTCTTTGTGTACCAATAAATATAAGATACTTTTACTTACTAATTATAAGATAATATTATTCGTGTAACCTGTAATTGTAACACCATACTTGTTTATGATCATACTCGTGACTCGGCCCGAACGCTGCAGCGATAAGCTATTGTTATCACGCTACCGTCATACGCTATATTAATGTGGATAAGGCTTCTATAAATAATATTCTATGTCTTTTACAAACATTTACCTATTAACTTACCTTTATATACAATAAATTAACTTATCACCATGGCAACTAGCAAATTTGATCAAAAGGAGGAAACCCTTACCACCAGAAGCGCAGCTTCCCGAGTAGAAACTGAGGAAAAAGTAGAACTCAAAGTTTTGTTAAAATTTATAAATGCTTTTGACGGGTCAAGAGAAAAACTAAATCCATTTATCTCAAATTGCCAAAGCGCCCATAATCTAGCAGACAAAAATCAAAAACCTAAATTATTTAAATACATATTGTGCCAATTGACGGGTCGCGCCGAAACTACATGTAGTAGTAATTTGAATCTTTCGATCAGTTTATAGATTTCTTAAAACAACAATTCGGGGAAAGAAAACACTATACTCACCTACTTACTGAACTACAAGAATGTAGACAAGGTTCTATAGAAGACGTAAATCAATTTGCACTCAGAATTGAAACGTGTCTAGCAAAACTTCTCACTGAAATAAAAATCTCAATCCCCACAAAAAAGAAAACGGAAATAGCCGGTCGCGTTGCGGCTATGGAAGACCTTGCCCTCCACACCTTTATGGTGGGGCTGCAACCTCGATTGTCACAAGTAGTTAGGTGCCGCAACCCCGATTCTCTAAACGCTGCAGTCAATTTTGCGGTCGCAGAAGAGAAGCTACTCTCTGGCATACACAAAAGAACGACTCAATCACATACCGGTTACTCCGACAGAACTAGATTCCCACCTCGTCGCGAATTCCAACCCTTCTCACATAGACCACCAGTCCCACAAGGCTTCCGCAATGATGCTCCTAGAAACATCAATACAAGTGAATTAATTTGTCGCTATTGTAAGAACATAGGGCACAACATAGAATACTGCCGTAAAAGGCAATATAATAACAACAAAAACCAAGGTAATCCCTCGACGTCTTATAGGCGCCCTAACAATCCTCCTCAAAATACTAATTCAAACGCACCCCGGAGGACTTTCGCTGTTACTCAACCATACGAATATGAGCAGGGTGACGATGAAGTCGATAACGGTCATTTAAACGAATAAAATTTCTCGACCGGTATCGCTCGAGAAATTATTCTTACAAAATCAAAGACGATACCACAAACATTACTGTGCCCACTGCATCTATAAGTACTAAAAATACTCTGAATCCTCTGCATCCTCTGAAATCAAAGAAACCGCTGAATCCTCTGTATTCACTGAATCCATCAAAACCTCCGCATCCTCTGCATCAATCTAATTCTCTGAATCCACTGTATCCTCTGTATCCACTAAATCCTCTGAATCAATCTAATTTTCTGAATCCACTGAATCCTCCGAACCGATGAATATCTCCAAACCCTCTGACCCCTCTGAATCTACCATATTTCGCGAATCAAAAACCCACTGATTCACTTACTATATCTAACAAGCCACTGAACCTACTAAATCATACTAATCAACCAAAATCCGTGCCAAACCTTACCTTGTCTCGATCTTCAACCACCACCGTTGATCCTTCACTGAACCTGAAACATAAAAATAATAATAATAATGAAATGAAAATTTATGAAATAAATAAAAATACAGAAAAGAGATACTTACCATATCATGATACAAACCCCTGTCTCCGATCACCCGCTGTCTTTCTTAGTAGACACTGGCTCCTGTGTATGCCTTATGAAACTAGATTCTATGTCCAAGGTCCCAAAACTAAGTAATGTAATAATAACTCTTAAAGGCATTGTCTCCGGCGACGATGTGACACCAACCCTGGGTAGTTTTTACATGCCAGTCTTCCAAAATCCTTCCAAACCGTGTAAACACGAATTCCATGTGGTAGATGACGAAGATATTAGTTTAATTCACGATGGAATTATAGGTAATGACTTCCTGAAAAAATTTGGATGTCAAGTTGATTACGACAAAGGCGTTTTACGTATGGGTAACGACACCATCAAACTAAATTTTTCCGAACCACATTATACTATTTTTCCCCGCACAGAAACGGTCATAGAATGCACTGTTGCTAATCCCGAAATTCAAATAGGTGCAATTTTAGATCAACACATCTCCGAATCGACAGTAGTAGTAGTGGCTAACTGTATCGTGAAAGTGAAAGAAAATAACCGAATTAATATCACGGTAGTTAATACATCGGAAAAACCCGTAGAACTCCATTCCAATCTTAAACTTTCGCTGGAACCAATAGATGTTCAATCCTGTACGTTCTCTGATTCTCCCACCTCCAACAACACCCTGAGTAGAACCAAGGAAGTAAGCAAATACCTCCGAATCTCAATCTGAACGACGAAGAGAAGGACGCTTTACTACAAGTCTGCACTAACTACTCTGATATTTTTCACTTACCCGGGGATCAACTTACTTACAACACTGCTACTAAACATAATACCGTAAGAAACACACAAGTGCCTATCCAAACTAAATCATACACCGTGTAAGTAGACCACTTTCGAATACGAAGACAGATGATTCTACTAGTGACAGTTTAGATGATGGAATAGAAAAAAAAAAATTCCGATGAAAAAAAAAACATAATTTTTTATCGTTATATTTACATTATTTACACTCTATCATGTTAGTAGAGCTAAATAAAGCGATAATTACATAAAAATAATATCATTTTAATAAAAAAAGAAAAACAGTAATGTATTGCAAAATTTAGAATCAGCTGATAGGTACATACCGCGCAGTCGCTATCTATCTGTTTTTTACATCGTTTAGATATGTTTAATAACATACTTTCACGCCTATCCCGCGTATCCCGAATGGGTAGGCAGAGGTGTATTTTTCTTGCCATCTCCTGTTCGCAATGTTTAAGCCCCGCATACCTAATACATTTTTTTACCTATCTACTGAGAAGTTTCTTTGGAAAAAACCCGAGACCTCGTGACTAGCAGTCTCATTACAAACCACTACGCCACTTCAGATGTAAGTATTCAGTTAGGTAGGTACCTATCTACCTATTAAAAACAATAGGGCTAAGCGTTTCAAAAAAATTTGTAGGTATGAAAAAGCTTACCGACCTAGATCCGAAATAAAATTAAAACTGTAGTTAGGTACATGTGTCGCAAAGTAGGTTTCGCTCTGTTCGCTGTCACGGACTTTATACGGAATTTACAAACACTACTTTCAAAATGCCTACCCCTACAACACTTTACATACATACACATGTGAGTTTTAATACAATTGTTATTTCACTGTTAAACTTTAAAGCAGACAGAGACATTTTACGTACCTGTCTAAAGTCTGTGCTCGAATTGTGCTCCATCCATTTCGATACAAAGCGAGGCCCGTCGCTGTGTCGACCGGTGAATACGAGGCATTAGTGTAGGATCCTCAACACATTCTGCACGTAACCTATCAAACACGCTCACTATTCTGCTACGCATTTCATCAGCACAGTCACATTCCCGATCAAACACTCTTTCTTTCACATATCCCCACAAAAAGAAATCCAGTGGTGTTAAATCGGGTGAACGAGGCGGCCAGGCGCGCGGCCCCAGCCTTCCGATCCAGCGGTCATGAAAGAGCTCAGTAAGACGCTCGCGGACAGGGCGTGTAACATGCGGTGGAGCGCCATCGTGCTGGAACCATGCTTGACGATATTCAGCCAGCGATAAATTATCTAGAATATCGTCTAATTGTTCATTTATAAAATTAAGATACTCTGTTCCATTGAGGCGCTGCGGTCTCACGGTAAATTCTCAACGCAAGAGAAGCATTGCCACGGACTTCTCCTAAACACATCAACATGTTTCCGTATTCACGAGCACTGTACACGTATGCCGCAGGCATTGTTAAATACAAAAAATACTCAAAAATAATAAAACAGCAAAACGTAACAAAAAAACTTAACACAAAATTTAAAACTAACAAAACAGTATAAATACTACCAAGTAGTAACAATCGAAGCTAATAATATGGAACCGTAACGCGCGTTTGCTCTCGAACTGAGTCGGAATGAAACTGAGTATAGGGGCAGTGGGACACGAAAATAGTAGATGGATACCTACTAGTCTAGTAAAACATCAACAGACACCGCGTTTGTCGGTGACCGACAAATTCATTTCCCTATTTGAAATTCCCAAATCAATTTTAACGGATCAAGGCACTTACATCTGAACTATTCAAGAGTACTTGTCAATTCCTGAAAATCAAACAACTATGGGCATCTCCTTACCGTCCACAAACTCAAGGAGCCTTAGAACGTAGTCACTCTACACTTAAGGAGTACTTTAAATCATTCACCAACGAGGACCAAGACAATTGGCCTAAATATGTCTACACTGCCATACTTACATACAACACTACTATACACTCTACAACCAAGTTCACTCCGTATGAACTCTTATTTGGGCATAAACCATTCATACCCAACTCCTTATACGAAAATAAACCCAATACAACCTACTCAGATTACGCTAAAATGTTGCAACATAAACTCAGACAGTCACGACAAAAAGCGTTTGAGAACATCTTACAATCCAAGGAATCCTCCAAATCCTATTATGATTCGCGAACCAAACGACCACCGAAATATAAAGTTGGCGATTACGTGTACCTAAAAAATCACTTACGACTAAGAAAAGCTCTGTCCCCGATTTGGAAGGGCCCATACAAAATAATACAAATCCACAACAACCACATAGTCACACTCCTTATTAACAGACGACATGTCACTCACCACTTTGATGAAATTAAACCAACAGAAATCAATTAGATAACGACAATCCATTTCTATTTCAGCTCTCCAACACACGCCCAACCAGATTTCTTCAAGCCATACCCTAACAGCCCCGGTATCTACTTCGAAGCTTTAGGAAAACTTAAAATCATCAGCGGTCAACTGAATGTTGTTAGTTATGTAGACATTTCCTATATAAACTCACACCTCCTAAACATTAACGAAGTCCTGGGCACAGTGAAATTTGCGTGTCAACAGTCTTCTGATTACCACTGTGCAAGCATATTATCCCCTTTAACTGTTAGGTATAAGGATGTCCAAAGAGAATATGAATCTATTTCCCATCTAATTTCTAAACGTAGCAAACGATCCGCATGGTTTGGTGGAATAGGTACCGTATTTAAACACGTGTTCGGCACACTCGACGAAGATGATGCAATAAAATACGATTCCGCCTTACGATCTGTTCAGAACAACTCGAAAAGATCGCGCAACTAATGAAAGAAAATATACTAGTAACTACATCGACATTAGAATCATATAAACAAACTAAAAATAAATTAAAAATAAACGAAGAAACTCTAAATAAAACATTAAACTCATTAGTAAAACAAATAAATAATATCACAGAAATTTCAAATAATTTAATCACAGAAACTAAAGTCCATTCCATATTAACTAGCCTCGAAAGTTCGTTACTTACATTGTCATTCCAATTAGAAGATCTGACTAACGCCTTTTTGCTGTCTAGCCAAAACATCCTGCATCCTAACATACTGACTCCAAGCCAGCTGTTCCAAGAACTCGCCCATAACCATCGACACCTACCTCGAGACTCCGAAATCCATGTATCTATAAGTTTAGATAATATTCATTTAATACTAAGTATATCTAGTGTAGCAACTTACTATTTCAATAATAAATTAGTATTTGTCTTACAAATACCTCTAGGCCTCTAACGATGAATTCAACCTGTACCATAACTTGGCTCTGCCTACACCTCATGTGACAATTAATGATAATACTTTTAGTTTAATATTACCTTCTAGTTCATATACCGCTATTTCTAAGGATAAGTTAAGCTTTTGTAATTTAGATAACCTAGATAAATGTAAGACGATAAACTCTGAGAACTATCTGTGCGCCGTATCTATGGTACTACTCTCGGGAAGCAACCCTACGTGTGAGAGTGAACTATTGACCAAAACTATCAGTGTTATCCCAGTGCAATGCGAAACTAAAACTATAGTTGGCGACTTAGACATTTGGAAACCCCTAGTGAACAATCAGTGGATTTTCGTGCAATCGCGCCCAACTAAAATAACGATTGACTGCAGTGATTCCGAATTACGGGAAACAGTAGTGTCCGGTATCGGTATATTAAACTTCACGAACCAGTGCACAGTGTACACCAAGAGCACAAGACTCATATCCCTTGATCCATTAAACATAAGCATTTCTACGCCAAACCTAGATTTTAATATTATAAATGATTCATGTTGTAAATTAGATTCTAAGTCGAATAGTTTAAGTACTGTGGCCCCCATTTTACTCCAAAATATAGACTTAACTGAACTAACCACAAATAGCCAAAATTCCAGATTGCTTTCAGAACTAAATAAAATCATAGACGAAGAGCCGATACTCATAAAATATGGGACACACTACGTTGTATTTTCTTCATTAATATATCTAGCTATAATAACTTTTATTATTTTTAAGCTTTGGAAATTGTTTTCTAGATATAAGACTAAGTTTAATGTACCAATGCTAAATCCAAAGAGTACCGATATTGAAAATGACACCGTTGAAACCTCTCAAGACCCACAGCCAAGGCTGAGGGAAATTGTTTAATTAAAATTATCTCCTGAAGATCAGCTTTTCCCGAACTTCCGTCTTCCGCGGGGGGTTGTTATATACACCCCTTGTTAGTAGACAGGCTGACCATCACAAACCCCCTAATGTGTCAGCAGTATATTTAATATATAAGGAGAATGGGCTCAGTGGGGCAGTCAGTCAGACTTCAATCTCGATACTCGCGTTACGTAGCTACTAAGCTACCCGCGAATCCTACTATTTCTCTATGTTATATTAGTTACTATATCTTCTATATCTTGTGAAAGTTATTTTAAGTTTAAATTGAATAAATATTAGTGTGTGTAAATAAATAGTTTAAAAAAAAAACTCTAAAGCCGAATCTCGTATAACAGATCGAAGATTTACTATCCGACACTTAATTCAAAAACTGGCATTTCATATGGAAGTATTCAATCCATATTGAAGCAATCTTTGAATATGAGAAAAGTCTCCGAAAGATGGGTGCCGAGAATGTTAACCGACAGAAACAAAATCGACTTGACATTTTGAAGATATTGTTGGACAAGTTTCAAGAAGATTCTGAAAACTTTTTGTCTCGTTTCGTAACAATGGACGAAACATGGGTCCATCATTTTGATCCCGAGACAAAACAGCAATCTTCGCAATGGAAACGCCCATCATCACCGACCCCAAAGAAGTTTCATGCCATGGTATCGGCTGGCAAGGTTATGGCCTCAATATTTTGGGACTCAGAAGGGATATTGTTGATTGATTACCTGGAGCGTGGAACCACTATTCCAGGCCAATATTATGCCGCTTCACTTCCCAAGTTGAGGAATGCCATCAAAGAAAAAAGGAGAGCGAAACTTCGAAGGGGCGTGTTGTTTCATCACCACAACGCACCCGCACACAGGTCGACAGTTGCGATGGCTGCCATTCAGCAAGCTGGCTTCGAATTTTTTGACCACCCCCCTTATTCACCAGATCTGGCGCCTAGCTATTTTTATCTGTTCCCCAAATTTTACTCGGAGACTATGTAGAAAAATAAATTATTAAGTTATCAATAGTCATTATATTCTATCTCATTGTCACTACTTTTTGATCCCTCCTCGTACAGTATTTTTTTCTCAAATACCTTAAATGTACAGACATAGCTCATCCATCCATCCATCCACCAGCCCATAAACGTCCACTGCTGGACATGGGCTTCCCCACGAAGGAGGGGAAATGCCATAATCGCCACGCTTGGCAGGCGGGTTGGCGATCGCAGAATGGTGTTAAACGTTTCCCAGGAGTATGCTGCTGCCCATTCCCCTGGTGCTGCCTTAGTCGGTTTTTACGACACCCGCGGGCAAGTAAGGGGTGGTGACATATCGTATTCTTAATCCGTCACCACACGGACTTATACTATACAGCTTTATAATAGTACCAGCCTTTGCCCGCGGCTTCGTCGCAGCCAAAAGCTAGATTTTCCCATTTTTAAGTATAATCAAGGCCTTTCAAAAAACAAAGTTGCATCAAAATCCGTCCTGTAGTTTTTTTTAAATAAATTCAAAAAAATATCTAGTTTAAATAATTTTCTAGTTTTTCGGTTATATCTCAGGTTCCCGATATAGTAGCGGGATAAAATGTATACCAGTTTTTAAGTCTAATTAAGGCCTTTCAAATAAAAAAATGCATCATAATCCGTCCAGTAATTTTTGCATGGTGTGCAAACAAACAAACAGATAAACAGACAAACAGACAAAAATTGTAAAATAATTGTTTTGGGTTTAGACACGCCTATATAGCCTAATACAGTATTTTTTTTCCTCAAATACCTTGAATGTACAGACATAGCTCTGTTACAGCTTTATATATTAGTATAGATATAGAAGAAGAACAAATAATTTGGGAAAATGTGAAAATAGAAAATTTTACTGCGAATAACTCTATTTTTTTTCACATTTTCGGAAATAATTTGTTCTTTAAAGTATCTGAGCATGTCAAGTGCTAATACACATCAAAACTTTTATTATTTATTTATACACACATAGATCTTAACTACAATATAAAATGGTGTGATGTATAGTAATAGTACATAGGTACTGTTTATTTACAATAGAAATCTCTTCCAGTAGACCAGCGAGAGGATAACGTGAAAATTAGATATATATGATTGTGTGTAAGATTGACATAGGTACGTATATAATTACAGTACATAATTATACATACATACATATAATATATACTTACTAAATCTAAATGATACGTAAATATACTTAAATATACCTATAGTAATGAAAGATAATGGAATAGTAGATAGATAATGTTGGCGGACCTTATATTTGAATGAAGAGGAAGTAGTAGATTATCTGATGCTAGATGGGAGTTAATTCCACAGTTCAACCGCATGCACAGAAAAAGAATAGTAATAAAAATATTTTATGTGAAGAAAATTTTAACATGGTGCGAAGATTAATGCTAGAGGTTACATCAAGACTTATGTTCTAACATCCGATTTAGATGTACAAAGGCACCTGTACTCCAAACCCAAATACACTCTCCGCGTGAGATGTGGGGTGACAAGCATATAGACAGGCCAACAATGATAAAAGCGTTGTTTCAATAAATAAATAAATATTCACGGACATTTCACACAACGTCCTCTGGTCCCAAACTAACCTTAATGCTTGAGCTATGGGTACCCGATTACGGATATAGTACATAATTATATCACTATTTTTTTGTAAATAAGTACATATTCGATTATTTTATTCTTATGTATGTTGCGTATAATATTATATACCTAGATAAAAGTTTAAAATATCAATGTTGTTCTGTAATAGTTGTTGTGTATATTATACACAACAACTAATACTTTTTTATAATAAGTAAGTACACAATAAAGGTAAATTTCACTACAGTTACTACATCAAACTCCATACCGAGGTAAGAAGAGGTTCAATATAAGTACTTAGGTTGTTTTTTAAATACAAACACTCACCGTCTCATTTAAATATCAAGATCTCCAGAAAACAGCGAACGAAAATAACACCTCAATCGTGTCACCAGTCTTGCATTAAAGTCACTAAATATGCTAGCTATTAAATTTACTATAACATCTGTTAGCACATTTCGTGAAACACTAAGCTAAAAAATAGTTATACGATTTATGCACAGTAATCACCATAGAGTATGTATAAAAAAAACATTATTTAAAAAAATAAACATGATACTGTGTCGCATCATATTAATTTACCCAAGTGTTATTGCGGAGTGTGGATACATTCGTTCACACTTCGTTCACTGGTCTATTTAGGTATATACCCTTTAATTGTACCAAATTGATGCATTGTGAGTTCTATTTTTATTTAGATTTACATCCAACTGCCCATTGACTCACGACTGCAATTACTTTAACCATTGTCTAAATCACGTTCATAAAATGTTTTTCTGCCCTTCATATATTTTTCTTAAAATCATTGGATTGAAATATTATGAGAATAAAACTTAAAAAAATATAAATGTATGACGCAACGCCATGACGTTTTTGAACTAATTCGAAAGATAAAATTCAAATTATAGCGACATGAGAAATATAATTTTAAAAATAGATAATGCTTATTATACTTTTAAATAAGCAAAGATAAGCGCGCTTCGCGACGTCTAGAGAGCAACTAGCGTTGTGGCGCTTCCTATATCCGTGCAATAATGGACGGCTCTGTCCTTGTGGCGACTCTACTATGCTGCAGCGCTTCATTTTTATTAATTATAACGGTTGATTGCTGGCGATATAAATGGAATAATCGGGATAAATACAGATCAGTTAATATCAGGTAGGGTATACGGGTAGCGGAATTGTACTTTGATCGACCTAAAATACTACTAAAACATTTATGTAGAATTGAGTAATTTAGGATCTAAAGTCATCATCCAAATTCTCACAATCTTAGCCCTGATTATTCCCCACAACTTGATAGTCTTGATGTAATAAAGTTGTTTGATAAAAAAAAACTAATAATTTATTATCACAAGTAATAAATTATTATTTAGATATTTTTATGTATATTTTTAGCATTTGACATGCTTAGCACTATACATTAAACACAAAGGGAAAAATGTGAAATCGAAAATAATTGTAAAATTAAGTTTACCTGGTCGGTATAATGTATGAAAATACTTCCGACAGATGGTGCAGGCGTCACCCAAAGACGTTAAGTATGAATGTGTTGTCGAAATTAGCAGTCAAGAGCAAGTGTCACGATGGCTGAATTGGCAAAGCATCTGGACGGTGTCCAGGAGATGCAGGTTCAAATCCTGCTCGTGAGTGTTATTTTCGACTTCACATTTTTCACTTTGTGTTTAAAATAAATTATTAGTTTTTTTTATCAAACAACTTTATCAAACAATTCATAAAAAATATTTATTATCACAAGTAGCTGAGAGATAGATATGGTGGATTAGTCACCATTTCTAATCATTCATTCATTCATTCATTTGTTAATCGATTCAGTACGACTTTTAAATGTTTTTTTTAATAAAAGTAATAATATTTGCGTATGGAACCAAAGAGCCGCAACTTCACATCCAAAGAGCCGTATGTGCTCTTGAGCCGCAGGTTGCCGACCCCTGGTCTAGTTAGATCCATGTGAATAATAAATTATTTCGTTGGTCTCACCCATGCTACTATGATTGAAAAATAACCTTATAATAATAGTGACACGAGCGCCTGAAGCAAGTGTACCCGCAACAATAATGTAGTGATTGCAAAAAGCGGCTGGATTCCATAGTAAATCGTTTCATGAGAAGAACCCGGCAAGAAATCGCCAAATTATAGTTACAGTTTAATACGGTTTTTTATAAAAATAGAATAACCGGAAAGATACTGTAACAAATATTTTATTTATTTATTTATTAAGGCACACAAAACAAAACATAGTGCTACATAAAACTAATGAAAATAGGTCAATAGAAACGTTTTATACTATGCTTCTATGTGTACACAGCATGATCAATAAAATGTACATAAAGGAGTTACTTAGAACTAAGCTTAATATTAATATGAGCACAATACATGCAAACGAAGTGCCTATTTAGTCAATGGACACGACTCAACCACTGACTGCAAGAATGCGAGACAGGTATCTCATTAACCATTGACTCTTCAAAATAAAAGCAGAAAATCTAATGGAATATAATTATAGGTAAAACATAATTGTAATATTCTAGAGTGGACAATATCAGAATGGTATAGATAAAAATGGATTAAAATTAGATTAAAACAAAAGTTATGAGGTTAAAGACAAAATATGCCTCACAGTATATTTAAATTTTAATAAATTATAATTAAAAATGTCTAAGGTTTCGTGATGTATACGCAAGAGATCATTATACAAACGACACATTCTTACGACAGGATTGTAAAATGACGTATTATTGATGTGGACATCCAAGATGAAAGATTTAAGATGTGGTTGGCGGGATCTAAACCTAATATTTAAACTTATAAGCGATAGCAATTCAGGGCATTCTATAGTGGAGTGAAGGATCTTGTGGAGACACACAAGATCATTGTATTCACGGCGCGCTTGTAATGGAAGTAAATTAAAATGATTCAGGCGTTTTTTGATAGGAGTGAAGTTTTTGGCTGAAGCAGAATCTATAACACACTATTTTAAGCATTCTTTTCTGTATTCCTTCAATTCTATCCACGTGAACGCCGTAAAAAGGTGACCAAATGGGAGAATTATATTCTAAAGTGGTGCGGATCAACGTACCATACAGGTAGAGGATACTGCGTGGATTTTTAAAGTCTTTAGTAATCCTTAAAAAAAATCCTAAGAGACCAGTGCACTTGGATACAATGTGGTCGAAATGTGAATGAAATGAAAGTTTTTCATCAAATATTACACCTAAATCTTTGACAACACTTTTTCTTTCGAGAATGTGACCATTTAGATTATAATCATAAAATATTTTATTAGTCTTGTTCGTAAAAGAGATCACACAGCACTTTTCAGCGTTTAGAGTCATACGATTTTTAGTACACCATAGGGCAATATACTAAAATACATGTCTACTACTAATTATTATAATATAATAAATATAAATATTCACGGACAATTCACACAACATCCTCTGGTCCCAAACTAAGCTTGTCGCTTGTGCTATGGGTACCAGATTACGGATATTAATACATATACTCCTTTTTTTTTTGTAAATACATACATATAATATATAGAAAACACCCAGACACAGTAAAAATATTTGTGTTCATCACACAAATAATTGTCCTGAGTAGGAATCGAACCCACGACCTCGTCGGTTACACTACTGACTACGACACCAGGGAGTTTATTAAATGATACTACATCATGTACTAAATGTACTAAAAAAATCACGACAACAACACGTCCACGATACCGAGACCGGCCAATCACCACCAGTAGCACCCGTCCCCAGAGGGATACCGAAGGGAAAAATTACAGAAATATAATTAAGTTTGTTTAGTTTTTACAGACTTCCAAAAACGAGGAGGTACTATGCTCGTCTGTATATATTTTGTTGTGTATGTTCATCGATATTTTCGCCAATTATGAACCGATTAAAAAAAAACTATTTTTCTATTCTTTGTCCGTCACCACACAGACAAATGTTTCAATATTTCAAAATATAAAGAATTACCAGTTATAAAAAATTACATAAAAATAATACGAAAATAAAATACAGACCTCAACGCTTCGCTTATGAGGCGTGCAATACGTAATGCAGTGGTATATACTTATACTGGTGCCAGCAGTGTTTTTTAAAAAACACCTTCCACTAGGAATATTCCTTACGAATATATCGTGGTGGACTTAAATAATATAAAATATAATGATTTTTCACATAAGGTACAGATAGACTCGATGATTAATATGTTTATATTACTTTGTATTAAACAAAAACTCTGCTCTTAAGTAATAGTAACAGTTCTAAATAAAAAAATAAAAACACTAAAGGTGTCTGCAAAGTCGGTTTACGGAAGATAATTTTACGTGATAACGTCATATATGTTTTTTAAAAGTTTCACAATCAAAACATCGGTCGCCATACATTTCACGGAACATGACACTTTTTCATGCGTGCAGTGCATTCATCGCTTTAGAAGACGTTATCACGTCAACAAGTGTTTATTCAATAATAACATTATAACCATTGTCAGTGATAACGCAAAGGAGAGGCAAGCCATTACAAGTTATAATGGGATCACATTGTTGGTACCTACTCTAGAAATATTAATCTAAATATTTTATAGAAGATATGGGCATAAGTAGGGATTGTCCTCGAGTGGTTCGCTGATTACCTGATGGACTGACCACAGCGTGTAAAAGTGGCTGGATATCAAAGTGAAAGTGCAGGAGCAAATATGGCGTTCCTCAGGGTAGCACATTTGGGCCCACATTATTCCTAGTTTACGTAAATGAGTTGTGTAATGTTCCTGTCATTCCCACCATGGACTTGCTCATGTTTGTTAACGATACAGTCTTGCTCTTTCATGCTAAAGATTGAAATACTGTATCCAATTTGCAGAAGATGGTCTTGCAAAAGTCACTACCTGGTAGGAGAGCAGTCTTCTACCTCTCAACACTGAAAACAACAAGTACATCATTTTTATAAGTCAGTACTTGGAACACCTACAGCCAAACTTAACATACCTTTCCATTGTTACGATGTAACTGAACAAATTACTATATAATTTACAATTACGCATATTCAATTGATACCGGATACCATATCCGCAAATTTAAAATACGCGCGGTTGCCTAGACTCCCTACCCAGTTAGATTATCGCCAATGGATCGCATGAATCCACTCCCAAAAAGGCCAGAATCATATATTATTACTATATATGACCAGCATGCGATCCCGGATGCGAGCAGAGTACGCCGGGGTTCGAGAACGTTCTATGGCTACTCCAATCGCAAGCGTATGGATAGGGAATGTTCTAGAACAAAAAACTATCAACCAATGAGTAAGTCGGGGCAACAACGCTAGAAAGAGATGGCAAGTATAATCATAGAAGGTGGTATTATTAGAGAAAAAATATAAAGACGGAACAGAGGGTAGTTTTTTTTCTCTGACTCTGAATTATCGTGTGTGTCAAGGCCGATAACGCTGCTTAAATAATACAGTAAAGTAATTTATAGTATGTGTATTAAGTAAATTAATAACATTTAAAACAAAAAAGTGCGTGACTTAGAAAACCCCAAAGGTACGTTTTATAATAATTTCTATTGTAGGACTCATTTTCCTTCGTTTACTTTATTGGTATAACCATATTTGAAAAGTAGATTTTTACGTGTAACTGTTCTATAAAATTCGTTCTAACGAGATTTATTAGTATAATCATATTTGAGAAGTAGATTTTATGTGTAAGTAACTGTTCTATAAAGTTGTTCTAACAAGAGGATTGGACGTATCGTATAATACATACCTACCTACCAATCATTTGTTTCAAGGGTACATAATTACCAAAAAACATCATACTGTTCGTACAGAGATTATTACCATTTATTTAGTACTACACAATATTTCGTACCCACCATATATTTTGCAATTCGTTAACGCCACCAGGTTATAAAGTTAAAGAAAAAAAAGTAGAATTCCTAAAAGTTTTGACACAATACTTTCCCTCCAGAACTGAGCGGAAGGGAGCGCCGGTCTTAAATATACCGCCCCCCATAATTAGTCACTAATACCCGAATAAAAGGTAACGTACATTTCTTTTACAATTCGAAATTAACCTCTAAAAATAGCCCAAGTCTGTTGCGCAATTTTGTGTGTGTCTATTCTTATTTAGGAATATTTCACCCTTTGGCACATATATTTTTTATTGTAACTACAGTTAAGTATCGGTGGACAGAGATTTTATAAAAAAAAAATTATTATTCAAAATTACAAGTTTACTGTTACAATAATTCTACAAGACTGATTTAATTAACAATTTTAATTTAATAAGAAACCTATTGCTAAACTACAATATCGACGACACACGCAGGTCTCCAAGGCGTAGTCAGCAATTGCTGGGTTGACGTATATCGGCTGATTGCTTAACTCCTCCCTCCCAAAGATGGAAGCGCGTCCCGCAGCTTCCTGTAGCGTCCTCGCTATAATTGGCTTCTGGTGTGCTCTTTGATTGTCTCCATTGGTAGACTTTCCAAACGACTATTCCCACGAGGATGCAGTACAGTCCGATCGTAGCCCAACTTGGAGTCGCCATTAAGAGTTGCCAGTCCACGTAGCTGTCCTCATGGATGTCTTCTTGTGCGCGGACCATCAATTCGTGGATATTGTCTAGAGCGATGTCTTCAAGCTGCAGATTGTAGTGGATGTTGTCATCTGGAGTGAATCTTGTATTTGGTAGTGGGATTACTTCATCTATAGTAATGGTGTTCGTGTTTGTTTTCAAAGTTCTATTCAGGATGTCCATCTGGCAGTTACTTGTCATACTGACTATATGAATACCAGTTATTCTCTTGTATTCCGTTTTCGTTCCACAGCGAGATCTCAGGATCTGTTCTTGGTTAAGTATTATCAGCCATTTGTTGTCCTGAAGCTTTTGTATCTTCCCATGTTTGTAGGTCATTATTGCTCGAGTACAGTTAGGTGTCTGATGGTTTATAAGTGATATTACGCAGTCTTCGGATGAGTCTATTGGTTGAGTGTTAAGATATTCGCAGAGATGTGTATCTTGCATAATAGGCTTGCAACTTCCTTCGAGGTAAAAGTACTCGTCGCTTCCCAGTGCTAGGTATTTGGACTTGGGAATTATAGTTAGAGGTTTTGTTTATCGGGGATTGAGTATATATGGAGAAGGTCAAATGGGTTTATATCGATAGAAGGGATGTCTAAAACAAACGTTAATGTGTGTTCTGTACTGTACGCTTTAACGCTAATAGATTTTTCTATAATATGTATATTTTTAATATTAATTTCTTCCACTGGTGTAAATTGCTTTAGCTTCTGAATATTTAATAATTCATTTAATAAATTATGAGGTGCTATTATACTAGGATGCATTACTCCTAGTTGCGCAAAAGTCATCGCGTCTTCTAATACTACAAGCTTATCTAGAAGTATCTGTAAACTAAAATCTATTTGAATATATAAGTCTAAGAAGTGCATGCGATTTATAGTTAGATTATTTCTAATAGTAGCATTTTTTAACAAACTAGCTAAGTTTTTCTGATTATCATTTAAAATAGTTACTTGTTTACTAAATTCATCTATCGTGTTTAATGTATGTTGCTAAGCATGTCAAATGCTAAAAATATATATAAAAATATCTAAATATTTATAGGGCTTGCGTCATTATTAGGTAAAATCTTAATTGTAAAATTAAAGTTTACCTGATCGGTATAATGTATGAAAATACTTCCGACAGATGATGCAATCGTCACCCAAAGACGTTAAGTTAAGTATGAATGTGCTATCGAAATTAGCAGTCAGGAGCAAGGGTCACGATGGCTGAATTGGCAAAGCATCTGGACGGTATCCAGGAGATGCAGGTTCGAATCCTGCTCGTGACTGTTATTTTCGATTTCACATTTTTTACTTTGTGTTTAATGTATGTTGCTAAGTATGTCAAATGCTAAAAATACATATAAAAATATCTAAATATTTATAGGGCTTGCGTCATTATTAGGTAAAATCTTAATTGTAAAATTAAGTTTACCTGGTCGGTATAATGTATGAAAATACTTCCGACAGATGATGCAGGCGTCACCCAAAGACGTTAAGTTAAGTATGAATGTGCTATCGAAATTAGCTTATAATATCCTTAGGGTGCATTTCCAGCTGATGCTAACCGCTAGCCAGATCTAGTGTGCTGAAATATTGCGCACGTCCAAGTCTATCTAGTATGTCATGGATGTTAGGTAAAGGATATTTGTCTTCTATGATTCTATCGTTCAACCTTCTGTAGTCAATAACTAGTCTCCATTTAGCTTTCCCTGATGCATCTGGTTTCTTTGGGACAATGTGTACGGGACATGACCAAGGTGATATACTTTCTCTGATGATCCCTTGTTTTAATAGGCTGTCGACTTGGTTTTCCTTGCGCTGTTGGGGAGCTTGTCTATAGCTTCTAACGAAGATTGGAGTTTTGGTCGGTCAACCGGAGCTCGTGCTTTACGGTGTGGGTGAATGATAATGAGATATTTTCGGAATGAAAAATGTCTCTGTAATTAAAGCACAGCTTCGATATTTCTCTTCTTTCTTCCTCGTTCATGTGGTTCGTTCTTATTTTTTTTAGGTTATGTCGAAGCTCATTATCTATGTCAATGCTGTATTGTATATTTATATTATTAACTTTTACGGTTTCCATGTTAAATTTTAAATTTTTAGGTAAGGTTCTAGTATCAAAGGCCGGTTATTATTAACTAATTTTTTATCGTCTGTGGAATTGATTATGGACGTTCTAAAACTTCCATTTTTCACCATGACTGCAGCAGCTGGTGACGTAAGTCCCTTGGACCAACAGTTGTCTTCGCAAATTTATTGCCCGTCAGTGTAATTTGTTTTGATCATGATGAGTTTCTCGCACTTAGGTTCAATAGTGATTTTCCTAACCGGGTAATTTAAATAAATTGGAATTTCGCAGGTTGAAGATTTCAACGTTTTATTTTTTAAATCTATGCTGCATCCTAATTGTTCTAGTAGATCCATGCCAATAAGTCCTTTGTATTTTGGGTCAAAATCGAAGATTAAAAACTTGTGGAATTTCTCCGTGTTGAATTGCGGAGGTAGAGGTAGGTATGCTACGTGTTCCTCGAGGAGGCGGCAACGCTGGCCACCTCAGGAACCGCGGAGGTTGTCAGGCGGATCGAGGCGCTGGGGCTTAGGGTGGCCCTTGAAAAGTCGGAGGTCCTACTCTTCCATGGGCCCCGACGTGGCCCACCCGCCGGCGCCTCGATAACGGTCAACGGTGTGGGCTTTCCAATCCAGGCCCACATCAAATACCTGGGCCTGGTATTAGATGGACGGTGGCACTTTGACGAGCACTTCCGCCGTCTTGCGCCAAAGCTCGTCGGCACGGCGTCCGCCCTCGGGCGACTAATGCCGAATTTGGGCGGACTGATTCTCGCGTGTCGACGACTCTAGGCGGGGGTAGTACGGTCAATGGCACTGTACGGCGCGCCCGTGTGGGCGGAGTCCCTGGCCGCTCGCAATAGGGCCCTTCTGTGGCGTCCACAGAGGGTCGTAGCGGTCAGGGCAATACGCGGGTACCGCACGGTCTCGTGCGATGCAGCCTGCTCGTTGGCCGGAACCCCCCCTCGCCGACGTTTATCGGCGGGCGTCGACGGCGCGGGCGGGGGGCAGCCGCCCCTCGCCAAGCGCAATCTCAGCGTGGCGGGAAGATGCCCGCCGCGCCACCGTCCTAAAGTGGAGGTCTTGGCTGGAGACGCCCCGGGCTGGTCTCTGGACCGTGGGGGCGCTCCAGCCGATCTTGGAAGAATGGGCAGGGCGGCAGCACGGGATCCTCACCTTTCGGTTGGTGCAGGTTTTGTCGGGGCACGGTTGCTTCGGCAAATACCTGCACACGATCGCTAGGAGGGAGACGACCCCAGGCTGTCACCACTGCGACTGCAGCGAGGACTCGGCGCAGCACACGCTCGAGTCGTGCCCGGCCTGGGATGTGCAGCGCCGGGAACTTGCTGCAGTCATAGGCGTGGACCTGTCGCTGCTGGCCGTTGCGCGAGCGATGGTTGGCAGTGACAGGGCCTGGACCGCGGTCGCCGCCTTCTGCGAGGCTGTCATCTCACGGAAGGAGGCGGCGGAGAGGGCCCGGGAGGAATCCTGCTTCGCGGACCCGATTCGCCGCCGGCGCGCGGGGCGGCGTGCGCGCGCTTACCTGCGCCTGATGCCGCCCTAGCCGAGGCTGCGGACGGTGGAGTCGGGGAGTACCCTGCCGTCCGCAGAAGCCTACCGCGAAGGTGTGACGCCCAAGTGCGCGGGGCGTCGCACAAGAGAGGGTGCCCGAAGGGGCTGCCGCCTGCGGATCGCGGAGAAACGACGCGGTTTCCGTGATCTGCCATAGCAAGGGTGGGTGAGGGCGCACGGTGGGTTTTTAGTGGGTGAGAGCCCCACACTACCCCGTTGTCTCCCCGGGCAGCGGGGTGTGCGGTAGGACATTTTTGCCCACCTAAAAAAAAAAATAAGGTATGCTACGTGTTGGTGTTTGGTGATACCATGCGCAGTTCGAACTTAAAAGGTTAATATTCTATACACTGTTCAAAGATCGTATTTCTGATTACACTAGGTGACACCATACAGTTAGTCGCCCCAGTGTCTAGTAAGAATTTACCGTTGAGTTCTGGTATTTCAATATAGAGCAGATGGTCTTTGCCGTGACTGTTTAATTGTACAGTGTTTATCAGCTTTGTTCTTCCTCTTCCTCGGCCTGGGTAAAATTTTGAGAGTACGATTCGTCGGTATACGCCTCTGGGTACATCTCACTTGGGTTGTAGTACTGTGCTTCATTTTGTTCATGATGCGTATCGTATTCCTCCTGGTGTTGATTTGGTTCATTCAAGGTGTAAAATAGTTCTTCAAATTGAAGCTTAGGCGGTTTGTTGATGGACCTCATGGCGACGTCTGAATCATTCTGTGGTGGATGTATTTGCTGGTGTGGTATATTTGGTTGTTGTCTAAAATTTGAAGAATTTCTGAAGTTATTCGAACCAGAGGGTCTAAAATTACCCTGTTGCCTATTCTTCCATGGGAGCATGGACTGTACCCACTGTTGTCTCTGTTCTGCATTCATATTATTACGTTGCGGTACAAAATGTTGGTTATGAAACCTTTGTTGAAACGGTATAGTATTGGAATGAGATGGTTGATTGGACTGTGGTTGTGGTGTATGCCAAATAGGTTTTGTATTTCTTTTGGTTTGGCTTGTGTCAAGCATGTATTAAAATTATTATTAAATTTATTATGTGACAAACGTGCCTCTTTTTGTCTAGCATTTATTATTGCTATTTCCAGGGTAGCTGGATTCGATATGCGTACCCCTATCGACACATGAAATTCTAAATTATTAACATACTGGTCTATAACCATTTTTTCGTAATATGATTTGTCGCTATGCTTGCCCACAGATTGTAGTATATCTAAGATATCTCTTAGAAGTTTGCCAAAAGTTTCAGAGTCTTCGCTTTTATTACGTCGGATGCGGGCAAGCTCCTGCATCACTTGTAATTTCGTTGCGTGGTTCACCTAACCTACGTATTAACGCGGTTTTAATGGCCTGTCAGGTAACAAGAGACCCTTCGTATGCTATCGCGTCAATCGCGGTTCCGCTCAGTCTACTCTTAATAAGACAAATTAATGCTGGATTCGCTCGGGCGGGTGCCTCTAACAACAACATAATATTATCCACTTCCCTAATGAAAAAGTTGAGTGTTTTAGGGTTGCCATCGTACTTGGGCATTAGGTCCCCAATAAACTTCAGATTAGCCATATCTGCACTACCCATTGCCATTGTTGCAATAATACCTATATAAAAATACTATAAAAACGACCACTGCCTACCCCTTAAAGAATAGCGTTGTGATATAAAGAATTTAATTAATATAATTATGATACCTATAATACTCAATAGCTGGTAATGTGTTTACCGTGCAAGTTTATTGTTATTTAGGTCATACAGTACATTTATAATATTTGAAAATAAACTTATGTCTATCGCGATTATAGCATACAGACAACGCACATATGATATGATATTAAATTAATGTTAATAATATACGACAGGAAATATAGCACAGGATACTGGGAAAACGATTCGCACTTACCCCAGGAAACTCTGCATCTCCAGCCGGGCCTTGTAGAACAGCAGGACTCCCAATTCTCCGGAACTCCCGCAGGCTGCCACCGACGTAGGTTCTTCTATTCGGATCGCGAAAATAACGATAGGTACCGTTCACTCTAACCGGAGAGTTGTATTCGATATTTGAGTGTCGCGAACCTACCGACTGCGCCAGTTAAGTATCGGTGGACAGAGATTTTATAAAAAAAATATTTATTATTCAAAATTACAAGTTTACTGTTACAATAATTCTACAAGACTGATTTAATTAACAATTTTAATTTAATAAGAAACCTATTGCTAAACTACAATATCGATGACACACGCAGGTCTCCAAGGCGTAGTCAACAATTGCTGGGTTGACGTATATCGGCTGATTGCTTAACTCTACTCGTCCTTTTATTACGTTAGATAATTTTATTTTACATATCTAAATTTTTTACACTAATTTAGTTGACCGAAACTCCTCCAATAGAATTCTTATTATAATATCTATACCTTTAAATTCTTTGCAAAATACCTTGTAATACTCATAACATAGTTGTCATTCCATAGATTTTTTATTCCAAACTTGTTAATACTAATTAATTAAGATTGTAACATACAACTGCATTTAGAATTTTATTCGCATCTACCTGTAAAATAGAATAGTTCGCATACAGTATATAATTTAAGAATATTGCTTTTTGCTACTTACTACTTAACATCACGCCGTCTCCCTTATGGGGCAGACAGGCATTTTAAAACTATTTTCTGTTAGATGTTATATATCTTCACGCCGTCGCCCTTATGGGGCAGACAGGCATTTTAAAACAATTTTTTTGTTAAATGTTATATATCTTCACGCTGTCGCCCTTATGGGGCAGACAGGCATTTTAATAAGCAGTTTTATCATTAGATGTTACTTGTCATCTAGACTTTTATTAAACTTTAACTTTCTCCATATTTTATATTTTGGATGGTCCCCCCCCCCATTCTTTGAGGATCGTTTTTATTAATATTTTAATATGAACACTGTAATGGTCGGCCGCGGCTCGGTGGGAAGAACCAGAACAGTGTCCCCAGGAGTTGAGACGTTCCGCCCTGTGTTTTCCAGCTCCTGGGGTTTTAAGTCAAGATTTTAAGTCAAGACTTCGAGTCAAGAAGTTCAAGTTCAAGTACTGTTCTAAGTCTCGAGATCCGGGTTACGGCCTACCGAGTTGCGGCTGCCCTACGGGTCCGGTCCAGCTCCGGTTGCGCCGGCTTCACCCGCCCTCCGGCCTCCGCAGATGAGTACCCGTAGGTGACGGTCTTGGGGACTATCCCCTGAGTTGCGAACCACCCCCTGAATTCTCATTGCTTGCTTCTTTTTTTAATTAAATTCAGATCTGCGTTTTTAAATAATTAATTAATTTTGTAATTTTTTTTTTAAATTAAATTGTAAATTTTGAATATTATTTTTTGTTTCATTGTTAGGGATTTCCCCGTAACACCATGTAACAAAAGCGTAGATCGGTACAATTTTATTGTAACTGTACTGAATTATCTAGGGTATCTCTTCAGTTATATGTATAGTACTAGCCTTTGCTTGCGGCTCCGCCGCAACCAAAAGCTAGTTTTTAGGTTATATCTCAGGTTGCCGATATAGTAGCGGGATAAAATGTATACCAGTTGTTAAGTCTTTTCGAGATCTATTAAATAGAAAAAGTTGCATCCAAATCCGTTTAGTAGTTCTTGCGTGATGCGCGAACAAACAAACACAAAAAATCTGAAAAAAATTGTTTTAAAATACAGACAAAGCTCTGTTAAATGTACAGACAAAGCTCTGTTACAGATTTATAATAGTATAGATATGGGAATGATATTGATAAAAACTTTGTTAAAGCAAGCACACAGTTAAAATTGTTGTTAGTGAAAGTGTAAAAAGAAAGCTTTACTGCTCTAGACCGCTAAGCTAAGTGGTCTAGAGCACTTCCCCGGATTGGAAAGGATGCAGCTTCGAATCCCACTCGTAAAAAAAAAAAAAAAGTGCTCTTTTTCCACTTTCGCAATTAATTTGACACTACTGATTTTTAATGAATTTCTATGAAAATGATTCCGAGCAACGCGGCACTTCAGCATGCGGCCGCGACGCACAGCACCACCAGTGGTGGCGCGGATTGCAGAGTTCTTACACGTGTTGCGCCTCTTAAAAATGTCGACTACTGAGGCCAGAGTCACAACATGTGCGATCTGCAGCCAGTCTCGGAATAGAAAAGACCGCGGCTGCGCAACAATGCGGTTGACTGCAGCCGCAGACGGCATTGCAGCCGATCTCGGACTTGTATCTACCTTAAAACTTAACGACCATTGTGTGAATGCCTAATTAGGTTCTCTATCTGCGCTTGGGGAGTTGTGGCCAAAACCATTATAATAAGCGCAAAAAGAGCCCGGTGATCGTACTTAAAATACTTATGTACTTACAGACACACATGAAATTTATAAAATGGCTGGTGTCTTATCTGTACGGAAACTAATTATATGCTTTAAGAAGATATAATAAATAAAATGAGCGAGACCTTTCTATATTACCACAATTTGTTGACCGTTGTCCTCTGCCCCGAGTTAAGACTACCTTTGCACAAAGGCGCTTTTCTGGCTCCTCATGTATATAATAATTATAAATCAATTATATTAGGTGTAATAAAATGTATAAAATAATAATATAACACTTAACAATAACTTATATAGAGATATAACTTGCCTGGTTAGATTTCATGAACGAACCTGCATCTCCTGGAATACCGTCCCAGATGCATTGCCAATTCAGCCATCGTGACTATTACTCCGAATTTCGATAACACATTAACTCTTAATGTCTTGTCTGTGATGCCTGCGCCATCCTTCGGAAGTATTTACATACATTATTCCAAAGGGATCTGGGACGGTATTCCAGGAGATGCTTTGATTTGAATCCTGCACATTGCTGTTATTTACTATTTCACATTTTCGCACTTTGTGTTAATTTATAATTTATATAATTGTGAAATTAAGTTTACTTGGTCAGAATAATGTATGGTATTTGGTTAGATTTGATCTGATTTGAATTATTACTGACGCAGGAGACAGGGAATCCTTAAAATATGTGTAACATGTTTATGACAACAACTAAGAATTATTATTACTAATAACAAACTGTGAATGAATTAAAATAAATTAGCGTGTTAATTAAAGTACTTCAATACTTTTGTTAGTACAGGAAAATTACCTATACTTACCTACAGATAACTAGACATGAGTTATTACGATTACGTTGAAACGGGTAAAAAATGCATCCTAACTGGGTAAATACTTATTCCAAATGCGTCAATATTCATTACTAATACCATAACACATCGAAATACTTTATGTAATGCGGGGATAGACAATGTTTTGCGTCACGCAATATTACCTACAATTTTAATGTCAAGGATCAAGCAAAACAATTTTATTGTCAATAAAGGAAAATGATTCAGTATATTTTTTTAAATTATTTATTATTTTTACAATGAGATCTTTATTGTAGCTGCGATTAAGACTAAAAATATTTTATATTAGTATATTATCTATGACTAAAAACACATTAAAAATATTTATAAACAGTAACATTCCAATTTTAATTTTGTGCGTCACATTCCAATTTCAAATTAAAATTTGTGTAACAATAACAAAGGTTTTATTGTTTTTTTGGAAGAAGTATACTTTTAAGTGACTTTGCTGTACACACAATGCTATCATATTGCCACATTTCACATTTCGATATGCTAACATTTTCTTTAACATATTTTTTCCAATCCATTATTGTCCTAACACGGGTCAGTTGGCAGTGTTTAAAAGCCGTAAACAAAACCATTTAATTTTCTCGCAATATTTTTCTTTATGAAGCAGTGATATTTTGTACAAAATATCAAAAAGTTGGCGGTGTGTCTCCCGTGGGAGGATCTCGGATTGGTGGTCGAACTCAATACTAGTTTTGCTTTAGTCTTTAGTTTTGCCACTAGATTATCACTGCTGTTAAACACTTTAATAAAAGGATTTATTAAAATACAATGAATGTCAGTCATTAAATATTTACTTACAATTCTATTAAATAATGATATACATACCTACTTTGAACGGCTCTCTTGTGGTATATATAACTCATATTTTAATTAACACCAAATGATAAATATTTTAAAAACTATAAATAAATAAATATACCTATGATTCAATTACAATAATACCGAATCGGTGGTATCTTACAAAAAAATAATAATTCATAAACATTTTTTATATATATTTAGATTAAAGAACAATAAATATTAAACTTAATTAGAAGTTTTGACCAAAACAAGAAAAACAAGAGATACAGCCAAAGCCTGAAATGAATTTATAAGACAAAAAGCATTTGTAACTATTTTGTCTTCAGTGAAGAACGAGCTTAGATCCGTCATTAATATTTGTAAACTCGTTATACATACAAGTAGAAATGATATCACACCAGTTTTAAATATATCAAATAACTGCCTGTTATCATTTTGTATTCTAACAATAATAACATAGAAAACTCGGTAAAACAATAACATATTTACACAAAGCACAACAAATTTTAACACTGCATACAAACGGTAGAAATAATAGTAGCTATCTCTGAAAATGGACAGCATAACTGAATTTAGTACTACCGAAGGTATTGATAAGAGGTAAATTAACACTGACACTTTAAGAATATCCCAAGGTTGAAGCGTGAATACTTGAACAACTTTATCGTACAAATTCTTCGTGAACACAAACATCCAACAGACTAAAGCGATATCACTGTAGTGGTATAACGCAAATGTAAAGTCCCTTGTGTAATACGTCAGTAAATTGTCTGATATAAAGTATTCAGTAGTTGTGTTTATTAATCTCGCTATAGTCAATTGAACTAATATTTTCTGATCATATATTCGTATTCTCGGTCGATATATGAGTAATAGCACTTGAATTATGAGACATGCAGCTGAGATTGTGATCCCCGCGATCCAGACAGATCTTTCTGTGATTGTTAGGTCACATATATTTGGTATTTCATTTGTACTATTGTTACTGCAATTCGACATTTTAGTACTATAGACGTGAAGCCACCTATCAACTTGAAACCACACTGACATAAGGGGAAATTGTTTATTTAATTTATGTACCAATTGCAAACTCAAATGGGTCGCGCGTCATTCAATGTTTTCCTTAATAAGAATAATTTAACATTTCTAATTTTACGTCGTACAAATGAAATGTATACCCTAAATTTGTTTTAATCCCCCCATACATACTTACTTATCATCACGTCATCTCCTTTGCAGGGTAGGTACAGAGAACAGTGTGTTAAAAGGCTTTATTCTTGCATACATCTCTCGCTGCTTCAAAATTCATAGTTCTCTTCCACTTCATACACGCTCGCCGGTTTCGGAGACTCCTGATTCCACCTTCCTTCAATACATGACCGATTTGGTCTAGGTAGGCGAGTCTCGGTCACTGCGTATTGTGTCTTCTGGCTGAGGTGATGGCTGCCGAGAAGTTGTCCCAACGCTTCGTTCACTCTATTCCCCGCATTTACTTTTCTCTTTATATCAATAGTGTACCTTCCACCCCAACTGAATCCACATCCAAGATACCATGTAGTTGTAGTTTCACCTCGTCTCAACGCACAGGAGCCTTAAAAGCTGACTGAGAAAATACCAAGGAAGCGGGTAGCAGCGCTCTCCTGAGGGTTAGAATATATCTCACTCGATCATATTGACATGACATCGTGTCAATGTAATTGGTTGAGAGATCACTGTGATTGGCAGAGGGATTATTGCGACATCACGCGTCGGTTTCTCTACCAATCACAAGCGAGACGATACGATGTCGATATGATTTAGTGGTTACATTCTTCGGGCCCCGATTAATTATAGTATCTACTGCGATCGCCAACTCGCCCGTCAAGCGTGGTTGTTAGAGTCATTCGGGTAAAGAGCACGCACGTTTTTTTCCTTTCCTTCCTTAATCACACAAAAATCGAAATCAGTTAATATTAGGAATGTGATTGTCAAAATTAGATAGAGTATTTAATGCTATACTAAATACATAAGTTTAGATCCTGGTTAAGTCCATAGTTTTCTTAGAATTAAACAATTATAAGACTTAGTCAGAATGCGAACTTTTGACCCGTAACGGAACGCAGCTTGGCGGGAAAAAGTTCGCATACGGGGTAAGTAAACGCATTGAAGTAAATTACGGGAAATGAGTGAAAATATAGTGGGAAATTAGTGAAAAAATACTCTCAAGAATGAAGTCTTTTATTTAAAAAAAAAATGGAAAAACAAACTCGAAAATACTTTTTTTGACGAATGGTAAAACACAATTGTCATTTTTTTCGTCACCACTTTTCTATATGGTCACTTTATGACGTAATATTGTGACATTTTTCTGAAATAGGTATTTTTTTTTGCCTAAATCCTAATTTAGGTAGGTACTTATAATGATTTTCAATTCATAACTGGACTCTGTTATGAAATTGCTGGTATATGTTTAGATATTTTTATATATATGTCACAATTGACTCGTTTCCGGAACGCTAGCGCTGCCTGTAGGCGCTCGCGGGTAGCTTCACGTCTTACCTGTTCGTGAGACGACAACTCACTTGACTTCCCTTAGTATCACTTTACACTTGAATATCGGCGGTCATAAGTTTGTTTCTTTGAACCAACATTACCCACTGACGCCCACAGTAGGTAGTACTAGAGTAATTATGATTGCTAATGAGGAAGAAGATCCTTGTTTATGCCTTCGACAGCCAGTGGTCAGTTCTGTACTTTCTATTGGCACAGCCCATTACCAGGTTTTGGCATTACGTTCAATGTAAATGCGATAATGTAATGCGAAAGTGGAAGGATGTAGGTACAAGGGGAGACCGAGACCTACCTAGACCAAATCGCTCATGTATTCAAGGAAGGTGGAGTCAGGAGTCTCCGAAACCGGCGAGCGTGTGTGAAGAGAACTATGAATTTTGAAGAAGCGAGAGATTTATGCATGAATAGAGCCGTTTGGCACTCTGTTCTCCCTGCATACCCCGTAAGGGAAATGGCGTGATGATAAATAAGTTAGTATAACAGTTTTGAAGTCTAATTAAAAGCTCTATCAGCCTTCCATTGTCCACTACTGAAAAAATGCCTCTCCCAATACTCCTATTGCTATAGTCATTCGGGGTAAGAGCATGTGTCGGATAAGAGTTCGCAGTGCTAATATCTCCCCTGGGAATGAAGGAATAGGGGGTGCGTGTACGACGAAGTTGATGGTGAGAGAGCGGCCTTATTAAAGCCAGGCGTTAAGTTGCTGTGCGGCGTTGTTGTAAGAAAAAAGGTTAAAATGTGAATTTCTATATTGTAACACTATTAATGCACTATTAAATCGAGCAAAAATTTTGGGTTTTCTCCAGAACACAGCAATAGTGACAATTGATCCTGACATCTAATCTCGATAACACATTCATACTTAACGTCTTGGGTGATGAATGCTGAATTGATAAAGCATCTAGACGGTATCCAGGAGATGCAAGTTCAAATCCTGCTCGTAAATGTTATTTTTGATTTCACATTTTCACACTGCGTTTAATGTATATTGCTAAGCATATCAAATGCTAAAAATATATATCTGCACAAGAGGATCTTCTTCCTCATTAGCACTCATAATTACTCTAGTTCTACTGTGGGCGTCAGTAGGTAATGTTGGTTCAAAGAAACAAACTCATGACATACGGTAGTTATTTTAACAAATTGATCCCCACTATTGTGTACACTTGAAATTTATTTATCCATGTTTACAGTAATCTCTATTCATGGATTTAGCCTTTGATTTAACAGACCAGGTAAAGTTAAAACTTATCAGATATTTAGATTAGAGTTTTGTAAGATATATATGAATATACAAATAAATCTTAACATCAAATCAACTCTCATACTGAAATCGGTGCTAATACTAGTATATCTATCTATTACAGAACACATTTTAACGTTTGTATCATCTTCAAACCCTGGACAAAAGTTTCTTTTTACAAAAACAGTTTTAAGTGTCAAACCATAATGTTAATTATGTTATTGATAACATAATTAATGTTATTGATAACATAATTAACATTATGGTTTTTTCTTGGATTTGTATGAAGAAATTTTTATTATTGGAGTTAGGGACGTTATACCTTTTTCGAAAAAGAAACCGAATATTAAAGATGTCGTTATTAGAAATGCTACGCAGAGTCAATATTCGCAATAAATGTCTATCAATCAATTATACATAATCACAGGCATAATATTATGAGATCTATAAGTAGGTACCTAGGTAGTTTAATTATCTCCAACCCGGTGATTAGATAAATACTCACATTGTCACCCTATAAATAACTTCAGCTGACAGTAATACGTACAACAATTTAATAGCGTAGACAATGTACTATTCTTTTAAAAGTTAAGTATTCTTATTCATATTTTAGGTTCAAAGTTATACATATATAATTAACAACCCTTCGTTCCATCTATGGCTATACTCTATACCCATACTTATTACATGTAAGCCTAAGACCTCTGTAATTATACTTCTCAAACCCAGTGAGAAACAGTCATGCCAAGACTACAGACTCCAATTTTGTTATTTACCAACATTTTTGTCTAGGTCTAAGTTCTCTCGAAAGTCGAAAACTGCTGGACTAGGATCGCCTAATAAAAACTGACGTGTAGTTAGAACTTCTAATTGGGATGAAAACCATAGGCTATTTATAAATCCCACAATTCAAGAACTCAGGTAATCAGACCCCACGTCGACAGCTGAGCAACAACATTTTCGGGATTGAGCAGTGATCCGTGAATTCATTCATCCGCTAGACCAGTGTAGTCTAGTCAGTTACATGACTATTTAAATGAAAATAAAATATTACCTATTATAGCCTAATGATTTAAATAATATATACATATTTTGTTTTTTCTCAATGTCATTATGATTTCGATTTTGTAATTATTTTATAACCAAAGACAATTATATTGCTTATTATTATTCTATTATTGACATTTAAATAATTTACATAAATCGATGTTAATTTAATACCTATAAGTTCGGCTAACATTTGTAAGCCTTATAAGGCAGAATTTTGACAGAAGATATAATATGAGATGCTAACACCTCGGCAATGATGTAACCAAAATTCTTGCAAATAAACGTATTTCATTTAATTTCATTTCATGAAGATACAAATCTCCTTTCCCAAGGCACTTACCGATCCGTACCAAAAATAATATTACTGAAAGCTATTCCCTATTCACTTTAGATTGAGACAGCATGTAAACAAAACAACCAATGTTTCTCAAGGAGTCCAAACTCACTTATGTTTAAAACTACGAAAATATCAAAATGACAATAAAAATATTTAACAAATAACTAAATACATCAAAATGAGAAACAACCAAAGTTAATGGAGAAATAACATGAAATCACTGAAAATATTTAGAAAGAACTCATTTTACCAATAGTAAAAATGGATATAACCCGATTGAAGATGAAACGTCACTTGTTTGCATATCTGTGGTATGTGTTCTCTTATAATTTGGTAGCATTGAAATGAATTTCAACTTTGAGAATGTCCTATTTAGGTTTACTTTCATGACCACTACAATTCTATGTAAATTAATAAATTGTGTGACATTCGAATGCTATCAATTTAAAAAAATAGGTAGTTTTCCATGGATAATACCAATAAAGGACAATGTCATTTTTCGCTTTGTTGGTAGCATCCGACATTTATGATAATTATTAGCATTGTTTTTTTTTAAATATTAGATAGATATTTCTGTTTAACACTGACTAGTTGCATATTTCTGTTTAACACTGACTGGTTGCATACCATAATGAATAAAAAAGTATTCGAAGGGACTATAGTACATCCGATTCGCCGGCCATGTTTGCCTAAAGTCAATATAATCAATCTATTGTTTTTTTTTTAAACATTGTTAGGTTATTTTAAAATTTGAATTACATTTTTCGAAATGATTTAGAAATTGCACGTAAAATGCCACAATAAAAAAATCAAGAGCGGTTTTAATACTATTAGTTATATTATAATAAATCTATTATATATTCTATTCTTTAAGAAAAAAACTTCTCGATCTCACGATTGGTATAGTTAATGTTATGTTAATAGACGTCACTGCTTTAATTAGACTTACTATTATTTTCAATATTATACAAACTCAAATTCTCCTTCCGACTCCATTTAATAATAAAATTATCTTCATTGTATAATATAAAATGAATAGTTTATATATTTGTAAATTTGAAACACGTAATAATTTAGTAGAGCACTCTAGCGTTGGAAACACGCAACTTTGAGATTATCTATAACTTTGAAAACTATGACAAGAGAATAGTGAAGCACAAATCTCCTTGCATACATCATTTAAACACTCTTTTAATCTTAAAGCCACACCAAGCTACCACAACTGATCTGGCTGCCAATACGCTGACGTTTATTATAGAAAAGAGAATACTTATACACAATCATATATTACGTGTGAGAGTATATCTACATATACTAATATTATAAAGAGGAAAGGTTGCATTGAATAGGTTCGGAAACTAGTGAACCCGATGTGTGGAAAAAATATTTCACCATTAGAATCTTACATCATCCTTAACATAAGGATGGAGTAGAACATAGGCGATATAATATTTTCAAAAAAAAATTAATTGTGCGTATGAAAACATCGATCCAACGTGTGAAAAGCTAAAAAACTAAAGAAGAATCCTTTTATCGCGTACCCTGCGGAATTAATTGACAATAGAGCAATGTGATGTTCTACAATTTTATAGAAGATATCAATACCCATAAAAATCCATAATAAAATACGTCTACTGTAACAGTTATATCACAATAACTATTTTTTCATGTTAAAATATGCAATAACGCCGATACAAACTAGTATTATAAAGAGGAAAGATTTGTATTTGTGTATGTATTCAAAACACTAGTTTTAACAATATTTTCTACTGGCCTTGTCTTAGTCTTACTATCATTTAAATTTTTAAATATCCTCTTGATAATTCCATTTTCATTTTCAACTACCTTTTAGTATTAGTTGCCTTTTGTAACAAAACCGTACTTCTAAAGCTGCATCCAAGGTTCAATTCTTTATTCACTGCATTCAGAAAGTGGATATCTATACAAAACAACATAAGTACATAATTATATCCTGTAAGCACACATAGCTTACTCAAAAATCCGACGAAAGTATACAGCTCACTCGACACACAAGACACATAACCACTTGATATGCTTGCGAGCTCGCATACCCCGCCCATTACTCATTATCCAGCGGACATACATCATAGCCCACTCAAAAATCCGACGAAAGTACAGAGCCCACTCAACAAACAAGCAGTACACATAACCACTCGATATGCCTGCGAGCATGCATACCTCGTCCACTAATCATTATCCAGCGGACATACATAGTCCACTCAATCCAGCAAAGCAATCCATAGCCCGCTCCAATGAACTGTCCAGCGGGCATACATAGTCCACTCAATCCAGCAAAGCAATCCATAGCCCGCTCCAATGAACTGTCTGGCGGACATACATAGTTCACTCAATCCATAAAACCAATGCCTAATCTAAAACACACAAAAGATATCCAATGAGCAAATATAATAGTCCAGCGGTCACACATAGGCCGATCAACCCAGATAAGCAAGTAGATACTTCGTATTTAATTATGTATTTTTACTTGCTATCTAGATAAACTTTAAAATTCTGTAATTACTTTGATTAACATGGCAAAATCTTCATTACATCGTAGTAATATAACTTAGGAACAAGATTTATGTAGGTGGGCAAAATATAGTGTTGCCAGCAAGACTATAACTAACAATATAATCATTAGAATTATCATAAGGTTACCTTTATACAATTTACACTATATATATGCTATGTGAATGTAATTGCATCCGACAATACATTCGAGAAAAGCGTTCGTTATAATACAACAAAAATGGTAAGACTTTGTCAGAGGGTAGGCGTTAAATATTAAAATTTTAATAAATCCAGTGCGTAATACCCATGGACATATAAAAATATTCGTCCATGGTAATGATACCCAGCTCACTCAATCCACTTGACAGACATAGTCAACTCATCAATTTATCATTCTTAAATCCATTATAGAAAAATTATTGGCGTACTAACAAAACAAATACGGTAAAATGTTATTTGGAGGATATTAAATAATCATTTTAAAATCAAATGAATCCAGCCAGTGAACATACTCGTTCAATCGTTCAAATTACAATAGGACATTATTGCGTTCTTTTGATATTGTTTTGCATTATCTTCTTAATAAAGTCTTATATGTGATAAACGTTAACTGCAAACCTAATTTTATAGACGTTTAAATTAGATAATTAAGTCTCATTTTATATCACCTCTGTTTCGTACCGTTTTTTTTTTATTTCATATCATCAAGCCATCCGCCTGGGGGTAGGATGAGAGAACGGTGTGCCAAAAAGACTATTTTTGCATACATCTCTCCATCCCAATATTCATAACTCTCTTCACACACGCTTATTTTACTATGTAATTCTGTTCATTATTTCACAAAGATTATAATACCTTATTTGCCATTATTGCTTTAGGTACCTTACAATTCAATAAAATAAACATTTATTACTTTATTTACTTATACGTCCAATATCAATACAATTGATTTAGCCTATGTGTAATTCTGTTAATTATTTCATAATTTATAACCTACAATTCAATAAAATAAAATAAATTATCACTTTTTGAAAGTATAAACTAATGAGGGTAGAAATATGATTAGGGTAGAAATATCATTATCAGCATCAGACAAATACTTCGGCATGAAGCACGCTAGTAGCTATCAGAGTAAACTTGATCCAGCAACGATACGACTCAATGCGTGACATTGTACTAGCAGGGAGCTGACCTGGTCAAGTACGTGTGTAAATCGAACATTAATTTAACATACACAACATATCGTCAGAGTTATCCTGACCTAACGTGATGTGCCAGCTCCACGGTAAGTATCGTGAAAGATGCGTAATAAACTTTACGTGGGCGTTTAGAGCATATAGGTAATTATGCGATTCAAAAGAATTTTCATTTTACCATGTTACTTGGCAAATCAAATATTTAAAACTATTATTTTTATATACTTCTATTTTTTTATCCCGCTTCTGAAATGTGAAGAAATAAAACTAATAATTACTATTAAAAACACAACAGCCATTTAATTTTTAATTTCATTACTAAAATTATGATATTTCCGGTAGAAAACAGGATGTAACAATGTTGCAATTTTATTTTTAAATTCATTACTAAAATCATGACACTAATTTAAAACCTTATACCATTATAACGATTTTTCTTTGAAAAGACCGGCGCGTGATTGTTTCTCTTTTGGTTCGGACACTTTTGAACGTGGACACGAAGTTCATTTGTTGGTAGGTCAATGATTAGGATGCATTATATAACTATTTCCAAGGAAGGCTTACAACTTACTTTGCTTCTTAATTCTAAATTTTCTTTGCTAAAATATGGTCATGTAAACTTTTATTGTAAGTCTTTGGAGACCCACACAGATAATATATTTTTTCTCTATCATTTTATTCTTTCTTTCTCACTTATTTATAGCACAACAGCTTTAACGTGCCCCTACTGTATTGTCATTAAATTAAATTTGACCTGAGTCATGAAACACGATTGTTAAAGAGGAGCTAAAATAATTTACCAAGCATATTGCTATAAATTGAGTATTAATATATTTAGTCACTGATATCGGCTACAAAATACTTAGAATATTGTATAACGAATTGTTTTACACCTACTTTAACCATTTACTAATGTACTTATGTAAATTCTTAATACTTTATATACACACAATCTAAAAACACAAGAATTATACAAGTATAATTCCAAAGAGCATCACTAAGATTGAAAGCATAGAAATATTACCTATCTCATAGAATTTTTGGCAAGAATTATAAATATTAATGTTATAGCTAGCGTTTGAAATGAATTTATAACACAAAACATATTTGTAACTATCTCATTTTCAGTAAAAAATGAGGTTAAATCCGTCACAAATATTTGTATACAACTTATACAAACCAATAAGAAAGATATTACACAAATTTTAATAATATCAATAAACTGTCTATGTTGATTTTTTTCGATAATAACATAGAAGATTTGGCAGAAGAATAGCAAATTAACAAAAAGAACAATGAACTTTAATGCTGTATACGAACGATAAAAGTATTCGTAATCATCCATGAACATCGATAAGAACACTACACTTAAAATCGCTATAGGTATTGCTAAGAACCAAATTAACGCTGATACTAATAAATAGTTCCAAACATGAAGTATATATACTTGAACAACTTTATCGTAAAGATTCTTCGTGTACACGAACATCCAACATACTAGAGCCACGTCACTGTAATAGTATAAGCCGAAGATAAAGTCCAGTGTGTACAATGTTGATATATAATTAACTATCAAGTATTCCGTGATTGTGTTTATGGTTCTTGCGATAGTCAACTGGATTAGGATTTTCTGATCTACTTTTCTTATTTTCGGCAGGAATATGAGGAGCAGAGCTTGAATAATAAGACACGCACTGGATAGAGCGATTCCCGTAATCCACACAATCGTTTTGTTGTCCACTAAGCTTTCTTTGGTTGAGTTAGACATTTTCTTAACAAGCGTCAGTCGGGCCACAAAGTATAGAGCAAACTGCATCTAAAGAATTATATTATATTTTTATGTATCATTTTCCTTATGTGTCAACCTCAGAATACAGTACAAACCAGAAGCCGCGCTCAATAATAATAAGCTATTTGACTAGTTTCTGGAAACCATATCACATTATGTAACGGTGTTTGAGGACCCTACAAATAATGTTTATTTTTAATTATTTTAAGTATTATTTAATTTAAAAACATCATTGCAAATTAATCTGATTTTTTAAACTGTCAAAACGCTTACTCCGGTAATATGGGGTCACGTCATTCGAGTGACGTCACACGTTTGTATTCCTCGTTCGTTGTGGCTACATTTAGCAATTAAATATAGTTGTTAACAGTAATTTACTATTTAAAATAAGTTCTAAATTGTATGCTGTACCAGAGTTCATAAATTCAATAGCATTGATTCTGTACTGCATAACTTCATATATTTATTTCTATTAAATACATGAGAATATTCATATGGATTTAAATTAATGGTACATAACTTATTACAGATTGAGTAAGAACATTGTCATGAAATGATGTCTTTATAAAGGTAAAACATGACTAAATATATCCAAAAGTATTGTTTTTATATGTAGTACCTAATAATGATTTTATTTTTTGTGAAAAGCTAACAAACAATAATATACTTCCATAACTGTTTTCACATTCTTAAGCTCGGGTGCGAAAAACTCGGAGTTGTTTTTATAGAAACTATATAAAATGTATCAGCTTTCAGTAAATTTGGCTATCTGCTTTCACAAAATTACTCGCTATGATTACAAATAACATAGTATTGATTTATTAGTTCAAAATCGCAAAAGTATTAAAACGGAGCTCAAAACTGGCTCAGGACGCAAACAATGGTAGAAGGCGTAGAAGCACTTACAAACGTGTGACGTCAGAACTAATTTAGCCAATCACAACCGTTCACTATCATTGTGGTTCTAACGTAAAATAAATTAAGTTTGTAATGCTTTTTTTTGGTAAAATATTCAGTATTTTATATAAATATTATTGCATATTGCTTTTAAAGTCCATAATCTACGCGGATGGCAATAAAGAAGTAATTATTTTTCATACTGTCAAATAGCCTATTGCATAGCCCGGACTGTATCCAAAAACAATGCGTACGTCCCGCCCCTGCCCCGCTTCTTGTCCACGTAATGGTGCTAGCTCGGGAGCGGCTTCCCACTTTTTGGGGTAATCTTATAATACTAGAGTAATATATTTAGTAGCGGATATTTGTGAGTAGGGTAGTAAACTAACGTTGTACACAACTATGCGACTAGTGCTCAAACATTTAATTAAGCTGCTATAAAATTTGATAACTAGAGTTGTCCCAACGTTAGTTATACCTCCTACTATAAATAAAACACGAGTTCTAAAACGTCAGTAAAGTTTTTATTAGGTACCCTTTTGCTGAGTTAGCTTTTTATAATATTGTCTTTTAGACTCTGAACTGATTTGTTGAGTTTTACGTTTTGATAAATAATGTAACCTTATATCTAGATATTTCTCAATAACCGCCCTTATAAGATTATTTCTATGGCTTTGACCATTTATGTGGTCATTGTTTACTAGAAATATGTTTTTACTATATAACTATTCCTACCTTACCTAATTATAGAAGCAATATAAGCACGGTATACCATTACGGAAGTTTGTGCAAGTGTAGTTTCTTTAACTTTCTTTAGTGCATATACAAATTTGTTTATCAGCTTACAAATATTATCTATATGTTTTTTCCAACTTAATCATATTGATCTACATACATACATAGACTTTTAAATTAATTACCCTTCCCTTGATTCGCCCTATTCGGATAAAAATAGTGAGTATTCTAAATAAGAAAAATAAGCAGAACATTTTTGATTAAAATGGCAACACTCACAAAATGAACGCGCCACTTTCTAAGTCGTTCACAATATGTAAAACAAATTCAATAATTAAACAAATATACCTTTGAAAGAGCTACTTACAGATAAAATGTGATCCCATCCTGTTTCTTTGTAACCCCAGTGACATTTTTACACGTAGGAACAACACATGACGGCATTTTAAATAAAAATTAACACATGTGCAATACGTCACGACGCGCTACGTGCAAAGCAGTAACCATAGATAATTCACTTATATATGAAAGCAACTAATCGCAATAAAGTTATAACTACTCTTTTTAAGAGTGGTTTTTGTTTCTCCAGTTTTAAGCGCGCGGGCGGTTTCTGATTCTGAGGTGTCAACTAACCGCATCCTAAACACAGTTTAGGTGCAGTCAGATCACCACTGAAGTAATGTAACACGGTTCCAGTGGCCCGCCACTAGAGGAAAAATGGCACTCGGTGGTTTTATTTAGTGGGTGAAGGCCCCACACTACCCTGTTCGTTGCCCCGAACGACAGGGTGTGCGGTTAGGTACATTTTTTCCCGCCTTAATAAAAAAAATAGGTATGATTAGTATTAGCATCCAGAAGAATCCAACTTTATCCGTCTTGTTCTGAGAAAATAGTTTCGCCGAATTGTGGTTTGTGGTACACTACTACGTAGAAATGTATTACTGATGTATCAGTGCTACACTTTCCTTATGGATCAGGAAAGTCCAGGTAGGTACCTAACATATAATGTTTCCCTGCATGAATGATATCTAAATATGCTACGTATAGATAACCTTGTGATACCACTGTGGTCAACCAGTTCAGGCGGAGAGACGGCACACGGCGGGTTTATTTGGGTGAAGGCGCCACACTACACAGTTCGTTGCCCCGAACGACAGGGTGTGCGGTTAGGTACATTTTTCTCGCCATAAAAAAGAGTGCCATGTGGGCCCGGCACCAAGAATACCTCCACCCCGTCTCTTCCTATGGGAGTCGTAAAAGCCGACTAAGGGATTACCGGGGGACCGAGCAGCAGCGTTCCCCTGTGTACTAAAAACATCCAGTGCGATCGTCAACCCGCCTGCCAAGCGTGGCGATTATGGAAAAACCCCTATTTTGGGGAGGTCTATGTCCAGCAGTGGACGATGAAAGGCTGATGGATGGATGGATAGAAAAAAAGGGACCTTGCAATATCTAGGGCGCTTTTTCGTTTATTGTATAGTATTTCATTTGCGATGCACTCACTGCATAAATTGATATACCTAATGGCGAAATAATCGCCTTATCACAGTGGAATTTATACCTATTTATAATCGATTAATTAGGGACCTCAGAAGTGGTCAGAAGGATCGGGGCGCTGGGGCTTAGGGTGGCTTTGGATAAGTCGGAGGCCCTACTTTTCCATGGGCCCCACGTCAACCACCTGCTGGCGCTTCGATCACGGTGGACGGGGTACAAATTGGGGTGCAAGCCCAGATTAAGTATCTGGGCGTGGTACTGGACGGGCACCGGGTGACACTTTCGCGACCACTTCCGCTAACTGTCCCCGAGGCTAGTCAGCGTGGCGACCGCCGCTCACGGCTCATGCCGAAAATGGGCACATCCAGCGATGTGTGCCGACGGCTTTACGCGGTGTTGGTTCTCTTGCTGGTGCTGTACGGCGCACCTGTGTGGGCAGAGTCCCTGGACCTGTGTCGATCGAGACAGCCCGCGCGGTGGCCGGCACCCCTCTGTGGGACTTGCAGGCGAAAGTGCTCGCCGAGGTGTATCGACGGCCAAGGGATGGTCGTCCCCTACCCAGCGAGGTGTCCAGTTGACAGAGTGACGCCAGCTGAACTGCGATGGCCAGTTGGTGGGCGCGGCAGGAGACGCACCGGGCCGGTCTTTGAAGCGTAGGGCTGTACTGGAGGAGTGGGCGGGGCGACAGCATGGAGTCCTTCCGACTGATGCAGGTGCTGTCGGGGCACGGTTGCTTCGGCAGATATATAGGATCTGCCTATAGTCGCAAGGAGGCAAGCGACTCCGGGCTGTGAGCATTATGGCTGCGACGAGGACACTGCACGGCACACGTTCGAGTTGTACCCGGTTTGGGCCGAGAAGCGCCGTGAACTCGCCGCGGAATTAGGGGGAGACCTCTCGCTGCCGAGCGTCGTCGGAGCGATGCTTGGCAGCGACAGGAATTGGGCTGCAGTCGCTGCCTTCTGCTAGGACGTTATCTCGCGGAGGGAAGCGGCGGAGAGGGCCAGGGAGGAGGATTTTTCAGCTGACCCAAACCGCAAAGGTTCCGTGTGCGGATGCGTCGCTCAGTAGAGGGTGCGTCTCTCGAAAGGGTAAGTAAGCCGCCGGTGGACCACTGAAGTGGCCGTGTAGGGCCGGCTTTAGAATTGAACCACCCCTCTCCACCCATGGGAGTCGTAAGAGCCGACTAAGGGAATATCGAGGGAGTGGTCAGCAGCACTCCTTCGAGTATTAACAACATCCACTGCGATCGCCAACCCGCCTGCCAAGCGTGGCGATTACGGCACTATCCCCCATTCTTGGGGAGGCCTATGTCCAGCAGTGGACGTTAAAAGGCTGATGGATGGATGGACCACTGAAGTAATGTAACGTAGTTCCAGTGGCCCGCCAATACAGGCGGAGAGACGGCATACGGTGGGTTTATTTAGTGGGTGAGCGCCCCACACAACTCTGTTCGTTGCCCCGAATGACGCCTTAAAAATATAGGGGTGTAGGTTCATAGTGTGTATTAAAAAATCAACAAAAATCTAAAAAATTGCAACTGGACATACATCGATGATATTTTCAACCAACCCTCTGGCTCATTGGAGCAGTGCGTTTAGTTGGCATAGCATCACGCCTGTATGCCCGAAGGGGTAGGCAGAGGTGTATTACACAACCACGGTTCGCCAGCTATGTTTAAGTCCCACGTAATAGGGGAAGAGCTTATTGCCGTACATTGCCTAGAATTTTTCATTTTACGAAAAAGCTCAATAACACTGCCCGGGGATCGAAGCCGAGACCTCATGGTCAGCAGTCGCAAATACTACCGCTGCACCAACGAGGCAGTTTAGTTGGCGTACCCATATTATATACATATATGGGTACGCCAGTCTTTCTTCACGGTCTTCGGAAGACTCGCTGTTTTCTATTGCACGCCTCATAAGCGAAGCGTTGAGGTGGGTGTACCTCTCATTTACGCAGAATAGCTGATTTTTCAAACTTAAAATGTCTCTATTTATCATATATTGCACTTGTAAAATAATATATACACACACATATAAAAAAAGACACTATTTTTGACACTCATGCCATTTTTGTTATTTAAACTAGTTAATAAACTGTTTAAAAAAGTTCTGTCTTGGATGTCCGTGTGTTGTAGGTAATGTATGTTAACATGATAACGACCGAAATTCTTTACTAATCAAGTCTTTTTTTTTCTTTTACGATTCAGTATAATTACGAATAGAACTCTATCACTTTTCACGGTCTGATTCGATGTGGTTTAATTGTAATTAAATAAACAAAAAAATAGTGACTATTTACGCTCGACTAGACACTAAAACCAGCGCTATACCTTATTTCGTGAGAAGTACCTACTTCTATAGACCAGTATAATATAATATAGTACTTCTTAAAATTAGCACTAGATGGCGTATAAGACATGAGAACCACATTAGTACTTTTTGAAATTAGCGCTATCTATGTGATTTAACTACTTAGTGAGACCGATACGTTATTAGTCACTTATCAAATAATTAATTTTATTGTGAAAAATGTACGTTATGAATCGTGCACTTTTGGATTTTTTTCTTTTTCTACTGCGCTTTAGGCGCTCATATAAAATTTATCATTTTCAGACTCCTTTGCTCCGAGGAAGGCCTCCCCATCATGTACCATTTACTCTAACCTATGCACCTATGTTATAAATAACCACTAAAAAGCAAAAAATAAATTATTTTTAAATAAAAAAAAAAGAACCGCCTTCAAAGACACCTTGAACTAAAAACCAAAAAATAATTTAGTATTTACCTACGATTTCCGTGCTAGACTGCCTAGTCTAAAAATAACAAAACAATACTTATACTCATATAATAACAAAAACAATAGGTAGGTACTCGTATACCTACTAAAAATAAACATTAAATCATCTTGACACCGACTTCATACACATCAGTAGGTGTCTAGCACGGAAATCGTATGTAAATACTAAATTATTTTTTGGTTTTTAGTTCAAGGTGTCTTTTGAAGTCGGTTTTTTTTTATTTAAAAATAATTTATGAGTCTGGAAAATCCCTAATATTATGAGAATGAATATCAAAGAGTTTTTATAAATATTATACTACCCTTTGCCCGCGACTCCGCCGCAGCCAAAAGCTAGTTTTTACGTTATATCTCAGGTTCCCGATACAGTAGCGAGATAAATTGTATACCTAATAATTTTTAAGTCTAATCAAGAGCTATCAAATTATAAAAGTTGCATCAAAATCCATTCCGTACTTTTTAGGTGATGCCCGAACGAACAAACTGATGAACAGTCAAAAAATCAAAAATATATTGTTTTGTGTTTAGACACGCCTCTACTAATGAAGTAATTTTTTTTCAAATAGGTACCTTAAATGTACAGACACAGCTCTGTTACAGCTTTAATAGTATAGACCAATTAAATAAATTATTCGTTAGACCATGGGTATTATTATTAACCTACTACGCGGACCGAACTTCGTACCGCCTCGGAATCGATGAATTAAATTCAGTCGTTTATTAAATATAAAATAAATACTTAAAACTTTTCGAGGCCGATGCGAACAAAAACGAATCATCCAAATCAGTCAACCCTCGTGATATCATCAAAAAAGCCGTTCCATACAAAACTTATGAGAAAATTAATATTCTACAAATTTAATTTTCGTGAATTTTTCTGTTTTTTATAGTTATTCTGCTATACTGGGCGGATATAAATCCAACAAATAAAGGACCATAACAGATTTTTGAGTTATAAATAGTGTACTTACCTAACTCTGTTTTATAGGTGGGTAAACTGATTTCTATTCTACCTTCTACAGCGACATCTAATAGGAAAAGACGTATTTATTTATATTGTCATACAGCACTGTACAGATAAAGTATACAATTTAAACAAAAGGTGTCGCTAGTAAACAATGCCAAGAAGCATTAGAGGTTGCAAGCTTCTAACTAGTCATAACTAACATAAGGATACCCTACATTAAGCGAACATACATATATAACATTAGCGAGAATGTTCCGTGTGGTGACGGACTAAGAATACAAGTGTCACCACCCCATTCTTTCCAACGAGTGTCGTATGAGGCGACTAAGGGAAGTAAGCAATTATCATCTATTGCACGACTGGTGGTAGAGCTGGGTACTAAGTGGGAGTACTCACTTGATAGCGGGCCCGAGCGGGTTGGTACCGCCATCTCCCGTGTGACCGGACATGAAATACATCGTTGCGTTTTGGTTGTAGTAGGAGATAGCCGTTTATTCTTTCATTTCATATCGGTGAAATGAAATTGTCAAGCCGCTGCTCAAGCGGCTTGACAATACTCTCAGTATATAGTTGAATCCATGAGCGACGGTTACCATTTACCATCAGATGGGCCGTGGCTCGTCTGCCACTATATGCAATAAAAAAAAAGAATATCAAAAATTTAATAGATCCATCTAATAAGACACTATGTATGACATTATGTACGACAATCTGTACTTAATGAACCATTAAACTAGCACAACCGCGTTGCTTACCATTCTATCCGTTTATCCGCTTATATCATCCAGTATTCTCTTGAAGGTAGCCAGAATTACTGATATGTAGTAAATAATATATTAAATATTTTATTTTTTATTGCTTGTAGTGGCAGACGAGCCACGGCCCATCTAATAGTAAATGGTAACCGTCGCTCATGGACTCAAGTATACCGAGAGTATTGTCAAGCAGCTGCTCACCATTTCATTTCATAGATACGAAATAAAAGAATAAACGGCTATCTCTTGCTACAGCCAAAACGCAACAATGTGCTTCGTGGCCGGTCACACGGGAGATGGTGGTACCAACCCGCTCGGGCCCGATACCAAGTGAGTACTCCCTATTGGTACTCAGCCCTACCACCAGTATACCGCCTACATTCAATAGATCCTTACAGATTTCACCAATTTGTCAGCCCATGTTGTCTGTTCCACCAGTTATTAGATCATTGAGCACGTGCTCAATGTTGATTATTGCAAAACATATAGCGTATGAAAATTCAGTTTTAAATATAGTATTTGTATTTGATATAGACCTAGAGATATCTTGGCCGTGTGGGGCCGGCACCAAGAATAGCTCCACTCCGTCTCTTCCTATGGGAGTCGTATAAGCTGACTAAGGGATAACCGGGGGACCGGGCAGCAGCGTTCCCCTGTGTACTAAAAACATCCTCTGCGATCGCCAACCCGCCTGCCAAGCGTGGCGATTATGGTAAAACTCCCATTTTGGGGAGGCCTATTTCCAGCAGTGGACGATGAAAGGCTGATGGATGGATGGATGGATTTGATATAGTACAATTCGATGTTCGTTTGACGCACATTTAGTGAATTTAAAGTGATGAACAATGAAAAATAACAATACTGTCAGCCATGTACCTTATTTGCACATCGTTGATTGATGTTTTTTACAGCGAACAGTGGCAAACGTGATAGAAACCTCGTGAGTTGCCTAGAAGTTATATTTTCGTATAATAAGTACAATGGGGTTGTTTACTGCCAATATTTCACGGCAGATGGCGTATTATCAACATGACCATTAAAAACTGTCATTTCCATACAATTTGTAATCTGTAATTTGGTAAATTTTAACTTCTTGTAATAGTCCTCCGTGTGCTATACCAAAATGTAAATGTGTACATTTATTTCTCAAAGATCCAACATTAAAAAAAGCGGGATAAGTAGCAAAAAAATAATTTCTACACAGCATAGCCTCTTTCAATTCTTTAATCTTCTAGGTACATTTTAACAATATCGCTGATTAACCAGATTAACACAATAATAGCAAACAATTCTCAGACAAAGCAACAACAATTTGACAGCAGCCATCTCGCCGATAGCGCCATCTGCGTTCAGCTTTGCCTGTGGATCTCCATTGGGTAGTCATACAGACACTATCACTTTAAATTCTTTGACAAAATAAGAAATATAATAGTGATTGCCAAAACTTGATAGGAGTTTATCACACAAAAAATAATCGCTACACTGGAGTTTTTAGTAGAAAACGACAACAAATCAGTCAACATAACTTGCAAGCTAGTTATACAAACAAGCAAGAAGGACATAACACTAGTTTTTATGATAACCTTCAAGTTATTACTATTAATACTCTGGTTCATGACTATGACGTAAGAGATTTTACAGAAAAAGACCAAATTCACTGATAGAACTATGAATTTTATCACACTGTACACGGTTTGAAATGTCTTGCAACCAGCTAAGTTGATCATGAGCGGGTATAAAAGGCCGAAAGGCAACGTTCCCAACCAAATTAATAATGAAATCCGAAGAACACTCCAGGTATCTTGAAAGAATACTTGCACAATTTTGATGTATATATTCTTCGTGTATACAAACATCCAGCATATTAATACAGTGTCTGTTTGAACGTAGAGCGCAGTAAGAATGGTCTTCACTAATACTATATTACTGACGTGATCGATATCTGCGCTCAGATACTCGATAATAGTATTTCCAAGTCGAGCAATCGAGAGTTGTATAAGAATTTTCTGGTCTGTATTCCTTGTATTAGGTCGCAGGTAATAAATCACGAGTTGAACAAATATAAATATTACTGATAGTGCGATACCAAGGAGCCATATTACTGTAACTCCAACTTTAAACTCCCATTGTTGGGATTCAATGGTGAACATTATAGAAACTTGTTTCAAGTGCAGTAGTTAAATCATTACTGCGGTTTTGGACGTTCTTTTCCTTATTGATCTAATGCTATATAGATATCTTGTGTTTATTCCTGTACATGTAATGTCGCAATACATTCAGTAGTTAACTTTAATTTGTAAAGAAAAGTTCTCAGTAGCAGCTCGGAGTTTGGGAATGGCCCGGTAGACGTCAATAGGCTCGCCCCCTATTACGTGGGACTTAAACATAGCTGTCGAGTCGTGGCTGTGTAATACACCTCTGCCTACCCCTTCAGGGAATACAGGCGTGATGCTATATGTTTGTTTAATTTGTTTTTCTATACTAATAAAAAGCTGTAACAGAACTGTGTCTGTACCTACATTTAAGATATTTGAGAAAAAAATACTGAATTAGGCTATATAGGGGTGCCTAAACACAAAAGGTTTTTTTTAGATTTTTGAAGTGAAACTTCTAAAGCGACTTCCAACAAGGTTGCGTTAAACGTTTAACGCTACCGTGGAGGGGGTGTGAAAGCAGTGTTGCGTTAAACGTTCAACGCTCCTGGGGAGGGGGAATAGAAAGAGACAGAACGAGAGTGAATGCGTGGCACTCGAACGCATATGCGCCTTCCTATTTTCATTTCCACATTACGAAGTTTCACATCTACCGCGTCGAGGAACTCCACGGGATTTCTTTTTTTATTTGATAGATCTCAATTAGACTTAAAAACTGGTATACATTTTATCCCGCTACTATATCGGGAACCTGAGATACAACCTAAAAGGTACTATTATAAAGCTGTAACAGAGCTATGTCTGTATATTTAAGATATTTGAGAAAAAATTACTGAATTAGACTATTTACTTTTTTTTAGGTTTTTTGCCTGTTTGTCTATTTGTTTGTTCGCAAATCACGCAAAACTACTGAACGGATTTTGGTGCAACTTTTTTTGTATACATTTTATCCCGCTACTATAACTAACTTAACTTATCATCACGCCATTTCCCTTGCGGGGTAGGCAGAGAGAACAGAGTGCCTAGAGGCTCTATTCTTGCATGCATCTCTCGCTTCCTCAACATTCATAACTCTCTTCATACACGTTCGCCGGTTTCGGAGACTCCTGACTCCACCTTCCTTCAATACATGACCAATTTGGTCTAGGTATGTATGTCTCGGTCTCCCCCTGTACCTACATCCATCCACTTTCGCATTGTATATCATCTTAGCCAGTCGCATATAGTGCTTAACCAACCAGCATAAAATTTAGCATAGGTCGAAAACCCAAAAAAAGGACATAGGGTACTTTATTCTGGATAAAGGATGGTTCCTGTGGAAGTGGGATGCTTTTTTATTAAAACATGATTAAAGTAACATAGATTATTTTAATTATTTGGCCCCATTCTGAAACCTAAGTCAGAATTTTAGTTTTAAAAAAAAACAAGCTAAATTGTTGACGCACTTAGAATAGTAGCGTCAATTCCTCGTTCTATTTGAAAGGTATGACGAGAGCCGAATAAGGAAGTAAGCAATATAGCATATAGTGGAAGAGGAAGAAAAACTAAAAAAAAATTCTTAATGTCATCCCATCTACCCGTATCTATAGTAAATATATTCGATTTGTTTGATTTTAGTTGATATCAGTATTTATATGAATTACCTGATCTCTTAATTCATTCTTAATCTCTCTTTAATTGTAAAGACCTACCTTGGTCGATCCATATTAATATAACGTTGCTAAATATGTTGTCACATAGTGCTAAGTAAGCATCATTGTAACCTAGTCTTAAGTATTATTTGTAACTCAGAAATAAATATCATGTCATACGATACTGACGTACACTCATTCCTCTCTATGTAACTAGAACTGTATGAAAATACTGCCAACAGATGGCGCAGGCGTCACCCAAAGACGTTAAGTATGAATGTGTTATCGAAATTAGCAGCCAGGAGCAATTTTCACGATGGCTGAATTGGCAAAGCATCTGGACGGTATCCAGGAGATGCAGGTTCAAATCCTGCTAGTGACTGTTATTTTCGATTTCACATTTTTCACTTTGTGTTTAAAATAAAAAAGTATCCTATGTCCGTCTCCTGGTTCTAAGCTACCACCCTACGAATTTTTAGCCAAATCGGTTCAGCCGTTCTTAAATAGTGTAACTAACACGACTGTTTTATATATACTATATATATTGTGACACAACAATTAGAATATTTATTTCCTTGAATTTCTCTCTAAGGGAAACTCTTGGGCCTAATTTATAAATTGCGACCTAATTTATAAATTGAAAATATAATTATTATATAATGGTGCCGTTGGATGCATGTAATGCTTACCGGTAGATGGCGTTAGTCGTAAGACAAATGTGATTAAGAATTTGGGATGATCGAAAGATCAGTAGGGTAGCTCAGTGGCTTAGAGCACTTCCCCGGATTGGAAAAGATGCGTGGTTCGATTACCGCCCCTACTAAAAATCTCTTTTTCTTTATTCACAAATAATTTGTACTTTAAAAAGTAGCGGAGCATGTCAATTGCTAAAAGAAATAGATCTATAATGTAACCTTGATAATCACATCGCTCGACGAACCGAAAACTTTTGGGAAAAAAAGATTCTCGAGTGGCGACCACGTACGGCGCAGCGTAGGACGGCCCCCCACCAGATGGACCGATGATCTGGTCAAAGCCGCGGGGAGCCGTTGGATGCGGTTGGGGAGGCCTATGTCCAGCAGTGGACGTTAAAAGGCTGATGGTTGGATGGATGGATGATGATAATACTAAATTATTTTTCTTTGGAAGGCCCTCGGCGGACTCGTATAACGGTAGGTAAACATTGTGCGTGTCTCCCGTTTTCGATCATTTAACATAACTCCGCCTATTAAACGCGACCACTAGTGGTTCAGTCAGATCACTCACGGCGCCACCAGTGGCAGCCACTGGTCTGGATGCGGCTTTCAGTGGCTGCCACTTGCGGCATACTCGACAGAGGCGAACGACAAAACGCGGCCACAAGTAGCGAGCGCGGTCGACACCCGCAGCTTGTGGCTCGGACGCGGCCACTCAAACGCTCGGTATGCGCCGATGCTAAACAAAATGTATGGAGAAACGCGTCCGCAACTTGTGACGGCTACTAGTCATTCTAGTGTGGTCGCCTCTAGTGGCTCAATGTGCGGGGGCTCTTATTGTTATGCTCTTTCACGAAGCCAAAAAGTTATCAGAGTTATCGGACGGTATACAACACTAAACCCAACCATTGGCCAAGAACTATATAAGAAGCCCAGTAAAAATACAGACAATGGGAAAAAACGGGATCACCATATAAGAGAAGAATACAAAAAATTGTAGTTTATACCGATTTTTATTATAATAATTAAAAACTATAGGGAGGTGCTATGATAAATGTACTAGGCTATCCGTGTGGTGACGGATTAAGAATACAAGTGTCACCACCCCATTCTTTCCCACGGGTGTCGTATGAGGCGACTAAGGGAAGTAAGCAATTATCATCCATTGCACGACTGGGGGTAGGGCTGGGTACCAAGTGGAAGTACTCACTTGGTATCCGGCCCGAGCGGGTTGGTACCACCTCCCGTGTGACCGGCCATGAAGCTCATTGTTGCGTTTTGGCTGTAACAGGAGATAGCCGTTTATATTTCATTTCATCTGTGAAATGAATTGGTGAGCAGCGGCTTGACAATACTCTCGGTATAGTCGACTCCATGGGCGACGGTTACCATTTACCATCAGATGGACCGTGGCTCGTCTGACACTAAATGCAATAAAAAAAAATGCGCTACACCTTATAGAATAAACAGTGACTGATTCCAATAAGTTCAAATAATATGAACATTTAATTTCATGGCATATTCATGAACGGAATAAATATATGTAGGATATAAATCCATTTTTTCCAGGATACAAAATACTATGTGGATTCCAGACAATAAATGTCTACTGTATGGTGTTTTCTATCTATTACATATATTTACAAAAAAAAAGTAATCCATCCATCCATCCATGGGAGATAGTGCCGTAATCGCCACGCTTTGCAGGCGGGTTGGCGATCGCAGTGGATGTTGTTAATACTCTAGAGAGGGGTGGGACAATTCTAAAGCCGGCGACACATGGCTTATAAAACCCATACCCATAGTACAAGCGTTAAGCTTAGTTTGGAACCAGAGGACGTTGTGTGAAAAATGTCCGTGAATATTTATTTATTTATTATAATGTGTAAAAAACATAAACACGTACTTTTGCGTTTTCAAATATTAGTAAAGACAAGCTTTTGCCCGCGGCTCCACCGCTGACAAAAGCTAGTTTTAGTTTATATCTTATAAATAGTAGCAGGATATAATGTACTTATACCATTTTAGATCTATTTCTTTTAGCAACTGACATGCTCCGTTACTTTTTAAAGTACAAATTATTTGTGAATAAAGAAAAAGAGATTTTTAGTAGGGGCGGGAGTCGTAAGACAAATGTGATTAAGAATTTGGGATGATCGAAGGATCAGTAGCTTAGTGGTTTAGAGCACTTCCCCGGATTGGAAAAGATGCATGGTTCGATTCCCGCCCCTACTAAAAATCTCTTTTTCTTTATTCACAAATAATTTGTACTTTAAAAAGTACTTATACCAGTTTTGAAGTCTAATCAATAGCTATTAAATAAAAAAGTTGCATCAAAATGCGTTTAGTAGATTTGGCGTGCGCAAATAAACATACAGATTAAAACTCTAAAAAAATCTTTTACGCTCAGACACCATACATATCTACTATATAGCCTAATACAGACTTTTTTTTCTCAGATATCTTCAATGTACAGACACAGATCGCATAGTTAGGATTATTATAATTTCACAAACTTACTATGTTTATATTTTATTAGACTACTAGATTTTATTTCAAGTAGATTTGTTTGACCAAATATTTTATTATGACAATCAAGAATTGGATTCGTAGGTATCTCACTGAGAATTAAAACATTGCAAAACAGGTGTAACACTTATATTTTTCTTTATTAACACAAAATATGAACTAGGTAACAATATAATATATATCTTATAGTTTTTATAATTTGACTAGAATAAATTGGGCATTGTGAAAATACAATAATAATTGCAATCGGAATATTGATCGATTAAATACATATCACATAGAGCCTGTTTCTCAGAAACGAAGGCAGAGACCACAGATTGCAATTTATCATACAGCACCGATGCCCATTTCGATAAGGTACTCGTATATATACTTATTCTATATTTTCACAAATATATTATAATTTAAAAATAAGTAATCACAAGATATAATTTGACTATGTTTTAAATGCATATTTTAAACTCAACAGCAACTATTTATGAATAAACCCGACTAACATTAAATGACAATAATAACATAAAATTTAGATGTGTTTGTAACACTTACCTACGTTAGTAAGTACCGCATGCTACATACAAATACATAGTATAATAACGTTTTATTTTATATCGATTTTACCAATAATTGCAACAAGTATTGGATCACATAAGTAAGTAATGATTAGATTATTTTTATACATACACACATTGGTTGCTAACATAAATTTTCTCAGTTAAAAACGTCATAAAGTTTTACATGATGAAAAAGGTTGGCTGCAAAGACAGGAGTTATTAAACACAGCTATAACAAACGCAGAAGTGTGCTTTTCCAGAATTTAAACTTCTTCCCTATTATTAAGTTGCTTGTAGAAGCTGTGGCTAATTAGTATTGTGTACACGTTGTGACCTAAAAAACAGAATGCAATGATATACATGCAGTATCGACTTAAGTTGTTTCCTCGAGCAATTTTTTTACACTTTTCCTCAAACATTTTGATATAATAAGATAACTGCTGCAATACTGAAGGATGCACACGATGTGAAAGCGAGTCATTGTGTCCCATTTTTATCATGAGCTATATAACCAATCTAGTGCCAAGTAATTGGTGCAAGGCTAGTAATTGGCGCATTGTACTCGTTTGCAAAAGCTAGCTGCAAGACTTCTTTAGAGGCATTAGCCTACTCAGCATTATTGGCCAGCTATCAGCAGCGTAGGTATTGATTGAAAGAGTTGTGGAAGAAACTGTGTTGTGAAATAAGAAAAATTCTCAGTAGCAGCCCGGAGTTTGGAAATGTGCCCGGTAGACGTCAATAGGCTCGCCCCCTATTACGTGGGACTTAAACATAGCTGGCGAGTCGTGGGTGTATAATACACCTCTGCCTACCCCTTCGGGGAATACAGGCGTGATGCTATGTTTTTTATGTTATGTTGTGAAAGAAACTAATGCGAAAATATGGGATATTCAAACAGGTTTTTGAAAAGTCTAAAATAAAAAATCTATGGATCAGTTATTCTCTGAATATAGCCGAAAAGATCTTGGCAAAAAGTCAGAAAAAGTAGAAGAACTATTGTGCCTTTCTGGACTTAGAGAACGCCTATGACAGAGTTGTGAGAAATGAGCTGTGGTCGGTACAATTCTTTTATGGATTGGATGGCAACCTAATGCAGGCTCTGAAATCCCTTTTAGGAATTACAAGTTTGTGTAAGGATAGATGGGTCATACGCCGAATACTTTCACATTGTAAAGGGTTTTAGGCAGGGATGTGTAATGCCACCACTAAAGGAATGTACCTAATATGGTTCCGGTGGTCCAATACAGGAGGAGAGACGGCACACGGCGGGTTTATTTAGTGGGTGAGGGCTCCACACCACCCTGTTCGATGCCCCGAACGACAGGGTGTGCGGTTAGGTATAAATAAAAAGGCTAGACCAGCAGAATAATCAGACGCACCAAGGATTAAAATGGTTAGCTGTATGCTTAAGCTTCTCTTGTAGTATAAATAAACATATTGCGGATTAATATAAATAATAAATACGGATAAATTTCAAGCTCATGACTGCTACTTACCTATGTAAAATAGTTCAGTGCAGATAGTTCCAGCGTCGAATTTTGGTGAATTGAGGAAGAAAACAAACATGGAGAGTAGAAAGAAGACGATCCACATGATCATATACGCTTTGATGATCGCACGTCGTTCCTGAAATATACATTTTTAAAGTACAAATTATTATTTGTGAATGAGGGAAGTTCCGGGGAAGTGCTCTAATCCACTGAGCTATTGTACTCCCTTTCGGTCGTACCCAATTTCCTCATCACATTTGTCTTAACGACCAACGCCATCTATCGGGACGCATTTACATGCATTAATCTAATATAGTAAGTCCCGCTTGTACTAAAGTTATCTTTTCGTCATTCACAAATAATAATTTGTACTTTAAAAGTAGCTGAGCATGTCAAAATATACTTTTTTGATCAGGATTCTTTAAGTGAAAGATATATAAGTAATTGCGCCATGGTTTAGTATGACTCTTACTTGTAATACTTAAGGTTATTATATCGAAATAAAAATCTATGCAAATACATCAGATAGGTGGCGCGCGTCCTAAAGACATCTAAAAACAAATTTGAAGTGGACCATTAGGTGACTTTAGAGGTTCAGGGCATTTACCCTGATTGGAAAGGACGCAGGTACGAATTCTGCTCGCAGTAAATATCTCTTTTTCAACTTTCACAAATAATTGTATTCTACTGAAATATAATTGTTGCAATCTATGAACATAACTTAACGACACTTTACTGGGCAGTGAAAATTTAAAAAGTCGGTACTAATTTTATAAATACGAAAGGGGTTTGTTTGTTTGTTTATGCTTTCACGCCATAACGACTGAACCAATCAATATGAAATTTTGCATACATATGCCTGGAACCCCGGTTTTCATCCCGGAAAATTTTTGGTTCCGTGGGATAGCTATATTGCCATCCATCCATTAGCTTTTCGACGTCCACTGCTGGACAAAGGCCTCCTCCAGAGAGCACCACAATAAGCAGTCCTGTGCTGACTGCATCCAACGGCTCCCTGCGACCCTTTGACAGTCCATTTGGAGGGAGCCGTCCCGTCCTACACTGCGCTGTCTGATATATGGTCACCATTCAAGAAATTTTTTCCCCAACGGTTATCGGTTCGTTGAGCGATGTGGCCTACCCATTGCCAATTCAGCATGCCCACCCAATGTCGGTCGCTCCCGCTCTCCTACGTGTATGTATTAAGGATCCGAGTACGTAGAGAAATTCCGAGCATAACCCACTCCATGGCTGGCTGGGCGAGTATTTAGAGACCACGTCTTTGTTCCATGTCATGTCATCACTGGTAACACACACTTTTCATATGCCATTGGTTTTCAGAACGTGCGGAATATTGGAAAAGAAGATCTTTCTTAGCTTCCCGAACGCTGTCCAGCCGCTGGATTCGTCGATTCACCTATGTCTCGAAGTTATGCCTACACCTAACTGTACTGTTTGTTCCAGATAGACATAGCGGTTGACACGACATAACAACATATTTATTAAAATATTCTTTAAATAACTTTCATCAATTTTGAGACCCACTAGTCGGGAAACCCTGCTGAGATCATTAAGCATTACCATGCTGTCAAAGTCCTCTAGCGATTCTGTCATGACCACGATATCGTCTGTGTATCGAAGGTGAGTGACGTATTCGCTATTGATGTTTATGCTGAATCCGTTTTACTCCACTTCATCGGAATCAAATAGATGCTGAAGAGTTTTGAGAAGTGGCTTTTTACCTGTCCTCAGAAGGTCTAAGGTCTAGGGAATATTACGTAAATAACGATGGCTGCCTTATTAGTCTGGTGGCATAATTGGGCAAATCATGAGGCCTTAAGACCATATTCTGAGTCGTGTAATATGCTATTAAGTAATTTCGTTAAGAAATTCTCACTGCCATCTCAATGATGGATCTGGAAATGCCAGACGAGACGGTAATAGGCACTCATCAACTACGTTGTGATCAAGATAATTCGGCGAAATATCTTCAGTATAATTATATAAAACTTACGGTACAAGCAGCCCAAACGAACGCCACATCAAAGAGGAACTTGATGAGGAACATAATCACGAGTATAATGCACATAGCGTAAAATCCTGTAGCTGCAGCCTGTAGCTCAATGTCACCATTATTTTCTTCAGCACCTTCCAGAGCTCCTAACATTGCAGCCATAACTATCATAACGCACATCATTGCGAACGATAGCACCTGTCAAGTCAAAGAGATATAAAGTGATGATGATGATATTATATTATCGTTAGAAGTTGAAGCTGCACTGAACTATTTCACATAGGTAAGTAGCACCTAAAATGCTTCTCTGTATCAACAAACGCTAACTATTGGGGAAACCAAAACATTTATGCAGGGTCCATCCAGCTCACCACAGAAGGAATGTAACATAGTTATTGGCGATAAAGGCGGAGAGACGGCACACGGCGGGTTTCTTTAGTGGGTGCAGGCCCCACACTACCCTTTTTGACGAGGTGTGCGGTTAGGAACATTTTTTCCCGCCTAAACAAAAAAAAAAACAGCAAATTTTTTTTTTTCATAGCTCTATTTTGGTAACTTTTGGCTTAATTTAATCCATATTAATTTATACTTACAGCATTTATACTGCCCATTATTATACAGCCGGTTTTTAAGTCGAATACGAAACAGCATGTCTCCAGCTGTGGTAGACCCATTTTGTTCTGAAACAATATAATCGCTAGATTAAGTACAATACTGACTTAAATCATTTTGACTGTAGAGTTTGAAACCAAGCGAAAGTCCCTTGTTGTTAGATCAGAACGGTCCACTGTCATCTTAGCTTGAATATGCGTGAAGGCTATAGTTGTGTTCAGTTATAGAAGAAGATAGCCGATCATATTTTGATCTGTATTTTAGCACTTGACATGCTGTGAAAGTGGAAAAAGAGAGCTATACTGCAAGCGGGATTCGAATCTTCATCCCTTCTAATCCAGAGAAGTGCTTCAGCGCGCTTCTCAATCGCAATAGTTTATCTTCACTACCAGTTACCATCAAGAAAGCAATGGCTAATAAATAAAACCAGCAATAAAAACTCATATTCATTGGATCATTGATGAATTGGATGTCTCATATGGCGTTCCCCAAGGGAGTGTACTTGGCCCAACACTGTTTTATTATAATATCATATATGTAATCTCAAGATAAATTAAGTTAACATTTTTTCCTATGCCGACGATACCGCGATTAAATTTTTAGGTAAATCATGGAAAGAAGTTGGCTCAAATGCCAATGATTGGGCTTTCTTTGGTCGATTGCTGACTTCAGAAGAATATGCCCTAAATACAGCGAAAACTAACTATGTGTGTTTTACAAAAGATAATAGAACTCAACCTGACATAAGCTTTAACATTAAGATACATAGATGTAACGAAACATAAAATACTGTGAATGTACTGTGAACACCTTAACTAAATCATCATCCTTTAAGTACCTGGGTGTAATGTTAGCTAATAGACTGTCTTGGTTTACTCACTTGGAATTGGTATCAACTACACTAAGAAAATTAATGAGGATTTTTAAAACATTTAGACATGTCTCTCCTAAAAGCTTTTTAAACCATATCTATCTGGCTCTAGTCCAGTCGGTAATAAGTTATTAATAGATATGGGGTGGTACTGCGAAAACGAGAATTATAGAATGAGAGAGGGCCTAAAGATCCTCAATAAAGTTGATATATTTTATACCATACAGATATTCTACTACTCTACTTTACTCTATATCTGAGCTATTAACAATTAGAAAATTGTATATTCTGAACACTATCCTTAGAATGCATAAGTTGTTTCCTTTTAACCGCAACAATCTTGAAACTCATCTAAGTAATGCTGTAGCTAAGCCTATATACAAGCATAATATTATTTTCAACCGACTTCCAAAAAGGAGGAGGTTCTCAATTCGGCTGTATGTTTTTTTTTTGTGTGTGTGTTTGTTACGCGATTATTCCGCCAATTATGTATCGATTTCAATGATTCTTTTTTGTTTGATAGGTTCTATATCAAAGATAGTCCTAATTAAATTTTATCAAAATCGATCCAGCAGTTTTTAAAAAACAACAAATATCTAAAAAATTGCATCTGTACATCGATGATATTTTCAACCGACTCTCTGGCTCATTGGAGCAGTACGTTTAGTTGGCATAGCATCACGCCTGTATGCCCGAAGGGGTAGGCAGAGGTGTATTACACACCCATAACGCCTCATAAGCGAAGCGTTGAGGTGGGTAATACTCTTATTTCACGCAGAGCAGGTGATTTTTCAAACTTAAAATGTCTCTATTTATCATATATTGCACTTGTAAAATAATATATACACACATATAAAAAAAACACTATTTTTAAAACACTCATGATATTTTTAATGCCATTTTTGTTATTTAAACTAGTTAATAAACTGTTTAAAAGAGTTCTGTATTGGACGTCCGTGTGTTGTAGGTAATATATGTTAACACGATAACGACCGAAATACTTTACTAATCGAGTCTTTCTTTTTCTTTTACGATTCAGTATAATTACGTATAGAACTCTATCACTTTTCACGGTCTGATTCGATGTGGTTTAATTGTTATTAAATAAACAAAAAAATTGTGAATATTTACGCTCGACTCGACACTAAAATCAGCGCTATACCTTATTTCGTGAGAAGTACCTACTTCTATAGACCAGTATAATATAATATAGTACTTCTTAAAATTAGCGCTAGATGGCGTATAAGACATGAGAACCACATGAGTACTTTTTGAAATTAGCGCTATCTATGTGATTTAACTACTTAGTAAGACCAATACGTTATTAGTTACTTATCAAATAATCAATTTTATTGTAAAAAATGAACATTATGAAGCGTGCACTTTTGGATTTCTTTCTTTCTCTACTGCGCTTTAGGTGCTCATATTTATCATTTTGAGACTCCTGTGCTCCGAGGAAGGCCTCCTCATAATGTACCATCTACTCTAACCTACGCACCTATTTTATAAATAACCACTAAAAATTAAAAAATGAATTATTTTTAAATAAAATAAACCGCCTTCAAAAGACACCTTGAACTAAAAACCAAAAAATAATGTATAAGATTTCCGAGCTAGACTAGGTGTCTGTGACTTCAAACACATCAGTAGGTGTCTAGCACGGAAATCGTATGTAAATACTAAATTATTTTTTGGTTTTTAGTTCAAGGTGTCTTTTGAAGGCGGTTTTTTTATTTAAAAATATTTTTTATGTTATTTATACTAAGACATTTCTGTGTGCTGTATTTATATAAAAAATAATACCAATACGTAATTTGATATAAAATGGTCTAAAATCCTGCTATAGAGGGTCATGGACTGCGCAGCGGTATCCAGGCTCTTGCATCCTTGTGTCACCTTTAATCGCGAATGAAATAATAGTTTTTCACTTAATATTAAAAAAATAATGTGGTCAACGTTTTAGTGGCATCTGATATTCATTATGTTAAAAAGGTTACACAAAATTTTGCTGTCACCTTAGCAAAAGATAATAACATATTTTTATTCAGAAATGATATTGTAGGCTTACAACTGGTTCCATCCATCCATCCATTAGCCTTTCATCGTCCACTGCTGGACATAAACCTCCCCAAAATGAGGGGTTTTACCATAATCGCCACACTTGGCAGGCGCGTTGGCGATCGCAGTGGATGTTTTTAGTACACAGGGGAACGCTGCTGCCCGGTCCCCCGGTAATCCCTTAGTCGGCTTTTACGACTCCCATAGGAAGAGACGGAGTGGAGCTATTCTTGGTGCCGGCCCCACACGGCATACAACTGTTTAAGCCAGATAATTTAATTTAGGTGACAATACAGTATCTACAATAATAATGGGTGGACTACTGCCCTCCTAAATAGGCTACAGAGTAGGCTGTGTTAAGGAAGACAGTGCCGATCCCCTATCGAAATATTAGCATAAAAATTAACATTATTGTACGTATTGTTTTTACAGTACAGGACAAACAAAGAGAGAAAAAGCAATAAACAAAATAATAATATTTTGTATTACAACACCAGATTTGAATGTGATCTTGCCCTTTGGATATCTTTGAACTACATATTTTATTAAGATTCTCTGGAACTAAAACAAACAAATTGGTAGTTTTTTACGATTACAGTGGTATTTATAGGTACACGTACTAGTATATGGTATGAGTGCCACCTGCATCAACGGGTCTCTGCGGCTAAAAGAAGGGTAGTCGCTACTTGAAAACTGTTACCATCTACAACAGATATTACTTACCTAATAAATTACACAATATAAAAACTAAGCGCACTTTTCAATTAACTTTTTTTAATTAATATATATTTTTATATAAACTATCTAGTAAAGCTCTGTGAATAAAGATATTATTCTGTCTAGAGTCGAGATGAATCTGTGTCAGAATACGCGTGTAAACTCGGGTGGTATGGTGTTGGCAAAGGCTACTTACTCGGAGAGGGTTAAGTAGGTATTATACGTTTACATACGCCTCATAGAGGAACCTCTTGTCAATTTACTAATCTATATATCTATATATGTAATACAAAAATCAATTGCTGTTCGTTAGTCTCGGTAAAACACAAAAGTGGCTTGACCGATTTGAGTAATTGTTGTTTTGTTTTGTTAGCACTAATACCGGGGTGGTTTAAAAGAGAAAAAAAATAGGGAAAGTCTACAAAAACAGATGAATATTAAAAAAAATCTAAATCGGTAATTTTGTATAGAAGTCGCCTCTTTGGATTAACAGACGGCAAAATAACAGCAACTGACATTCTTCTAATTGATTTGGATTAAGCAAGTTTTATTTTATCCTATTTAAATTCAAATCTTAGACGATGCAGAGTGGATTATTAGGATTGATAATCACTGTTAAAATAATTTGTTGGTGATACGAAATTCACCAGATCTTCTACTCTATCTATACTGTTATAAAGCTGTAACAGAGCTGTGTTCAATATATTCCGTGATTCAATTATTGTCCGTGTGGTGACGGACTAAGAATACAAGTGTCACCATCCCATCCATTCCCGCGGGTGTCGTAAAAGGCGACTAAGGGAAGTAAGCAATTATCACCCATTGCATTACTGGTAGTAAGGCTGGGTACTAAGTGCGAGTACTCACTTGCTATCGGGCCCGAGCGGGTCGGTACCACCGTCTTCTGTGTGACCGGCCATAACGTTAGTGTGTTTTGGCTGTAGCAGAAGATAGCCGTTTATTCTATCATTTCACATCCGAGAAACGAAACGGTGCACAGCGGCTTGACTATACCTACTCTCGGTATAGTTGAGTCCATGAGCGATGGTTACCACTTACCATCAGGTGGGCCGTGGCCCATCAGAAGACATAAAAAAAAAATGAGAAAAAAATATTGTTTTAGACTATATAGGCGTGTGTGAACACAAAACATTTTTTTTAGATTTTTTGTCTGCTTTTTCGTTCGCGCATCACGCAAAATTTACTGTTTGCTGTTGATAACCATCTATTTTACTGGTATTTAAATTATTTACTAAATAAAATACTTGGAAAAACTAAAAAACACACTAATAGTTAGTTGAATCAAAAGTAGAAAATAACGACATCAAATTGATTTAAGAACAGTAAAAAGCAGCCCACGCTTTTTTACAATAATTATATATTATTTTTATACTGCATGGGTGGTGAACTAGCATACTATATATACCTGATGATAAGCGGTTACCGCAGCCTATAGACGCTAGCAACACCAGAGGTATCACTCGTGCGTCGCTATCTCCAAGGAATGGGATAGGAGGTGGATAAGAAGAATAATAAGGAGAGGTTAGAGAAGGGGGTTTGGGGTCCCTCTCACTCACCATACGAAACAACGGTAGGAGTAACTACCTTCGAGTGGTACTTCCCCGATCGAGACGGTCCATTCGTGCCCAGATAAGCAAGGCTCTACCACTATAACTATATTATAACTATAACATATTATTTGTGAAATGTGGAAAAACAGAACTTTTGGTGCAAGCGGGAATCGAACCTGCGTCCTTTCCATTCCGGGGAAGTGTTCTAACCACTAAGTTTAGCGGTTAGAGCATCGCTTTTTCCAAATTTCATAAATAATTTGTTATTTTAAAGTAGCGGAGCATGTGAAGTGCTAAAAGTAAAATTTACTTTCTTCTTTTTTATTCTCAAAACAGCAATCAAGAGTACTTCTAATTAAAATACTCTTTCATAAAGCTAATTCCAATATTACGGAAGTTATTGAGGCTTTTGGTTGTGACCCGCTTTCATTGCGGCTCAGGGTTATACATCACCACTGAAGTAGGTAATGTAACATAGTTCCAGTGGCCCGCCAATAGCTACAGGCGTAGAGACGGCACACACTACCCTGTTCGTTGCACCGTAGGCGGTTACGTAAACGATTTTCCCGCCTTAATAAAAAAATAAAATAAAAAAAACACAGTATGTATACTTTCATCGCTGTTTCTTCGTCATTGCTAAATATATAAGAAACATAAAATCAGGAAATACCGTTTTTTTTCATGTTTCTAATCACACACCCTGTCCTTTTGGGCAGGGTAGTGTGGGTGCCGTAAGCCGTCTCTCCGCCGGTATTGGAAGACCACTGAAACTGTGTGACATTACTTCAGTGGTAACCATAGAAACACCTACTGTATTCCATGTTAAATGAGCCAAGTCATTCTTCAACGAGCGAAGCACTATGTTGAAGCTTTATTGTTTGATTATTTATCAATTATTTTTCCTCATTCATGTATTCTACAATGCATGGATAAGGATAATTTTATGAAATAATATTCAGTACCTCTTTGATTATAGGACATTCCGAGATACGATTGGTGAGTTAGGTGCGATTTCCTTTTGAAATATTAAGAATTCATAATAATTATGTTATTAAGAAAATTGCGTCATTCATGGACCGGTTGGTAAGCATGCGTTATTCCGCAGCATAAACATGATATGCGTCATACGAATGCATCTACAGTTATTATACTATACAGTTTTTATATTCAAAGCAATTAATTCTTAAACTCTCAGTTTTTGAAATGCAATTGCATATAAATATTTATGAAGTAATAGTATAATAAGTATGTATTAATTAGTGATACAGAGGGTGATAAGTGATAATGTATATATTTCACAAATGCTTATAAAACGAACCATAATAATTAGGGATATGGTTACTCTCTCTCTCTCTCTCTTCGTGGGTGTGTAATACACCTCTGCCTACCCCTTCGGGGAATACAGGCGTGATGCTATGTGTGTGTGTGTGTGTGTGTGTGTGTGTGTGTGTTTCTCTCTACCAAAACGGAGTATGAAGAACTACCTGTAAATTATGATCACGGCTACAATGTAGTCTGAACTAGATTTTTTTATAACACACATAAACATAGCATCACGTCTGTATTCCCCGAAGGGGTAGGCAGAGGTGTATTACACACCCACGACTCGCCAGCTATGTAGCTATGTTTAAGTCCCACGTAATAGGGGGCGAGCCTATTGACGTCTACCGGGCACATTTCCAAACTCCGGGCTGCTACTGAGAATTTTTCTTTATAGGAAAAAGCTAATTAGAAAAAGCATCCTAATTTTTAATCGAAAATTCTCACAAAAAAAAACGGTATGCTTTTTGTTTGTTGAAATCTCTACTTTCTGATGGTATAAAAAATTATACATTACAATAGCATATTTTCTCAGAAAATGAAAAAAATTAGAGGACGTGCGATAGTAGTACATCTCAATGTTATTATCCTATTCATATCATAGTACATTTATATTTATTCTCTATTCCTATACAACGCCATTGAATAATCTCTGGCATTGGCAAAAATTGTTTTTTTTCGATATATTTGTGTTATTGTGATTTAGCGAAACACATCGAGGTCTTCTACGCAGACCCGTTAGGGCCTCGGGGTAACTGTGGTCTGGGCGTTGGCCCATTTCAGTGGTAGTAACCTGCTACGACATGCGGGTCGCTGGGTGGGAACTATGTTCCTTGGTGTCGAGGTTTGGGGAGGTCGTCGGGCGCGATCGAGCCAGCAGGTAGATCCCGCGAGCGATCAGCGGCCGGCAACAACCTTGTCCAGTCCGTGGGCTACAACCCGCCGCTCAGCGAGGTGGAGCTCACCGGAGCTATCCCCGGCAAGCGCCCATCAGCCAGCGGTGAAGAGCGGTCTCGTCAGGGGATTGTGACGTCCCTAGAGACGAGGTGACGTGGCAGGCCTCTTCTGTCCGGCAGTCGCTGATGGTATGGCGCAATGCCCCGTAAGCTGCGGGTTCGCACTCCGTCGGTCCGCTCGAACATCAAGGTGCAAGGTGTAGTCATCGAAGCTCTCCATGCGCAGATCCATGCAGATCCTTGGTGATGACCCTGTTCCGCACATTTAGTGAAATATGCTTGGCCGTGGCTTGACTTTATTTGATAGTGAACCTCGATAGTGTGAAATTAAACCAATCAGTGACATCTATTGAGCCGCCATAAAATTATTACACTTCACGCAGCAACCCGAGTCACAGTTCGAAGTTTCAAACATTATTTTGAGGTGAATACTTCTTTAGAATCGTTGTGATTTGAAACTAGATGAAACGAAAATGCGTTGCGATAAAGAAACAAACACATAAATGTATAGGATTTAACTGTCAGTTGCAGACTAGTCTATTAAAGTTACCTATTTTAACGTCCGATTCACTAAAGTTCTCTTTTTTTCTCATTCACAAATAATAATTTGTACTTTAAAGTAGCTAAGCATTTCAATGTCAAGTGCTATAAATACAGATCAAATAGTTTAAAAAATAACGCTATCAAATAGTACAATAGAACTTGAATTGCAAAATTAAACTTACTATATTGGATTAATGCATGTAAATGCGTTCCGATAGATGGCGTTGGTCGTTAAGACAAATGTGATGAGGAGATTGGGTATGGCCGAAATGTGGTGCGGTAGCTCAGTGGATTAGAGCACTTCCCCGGATTAGAAGGGACGCAGGTTCGATTCCCGCTCGCACTAAATTTATCTTTTTCCTCATTCACAAATAATAATTTGTGTTTTAAAGTAGCTGAGCATGTCAAGTGCTAAAAATACAAATCAAAAACTCTTTATATCAATTAATCCTTATTGATATTACCTATATATGCGAAATTGAGTTTGTTTATTAGTTACGCTTTGTCGCCGTAACTCCTGGATCAATCATCATGTAATTGCATACATAAAGTAAAAAGGTTGAAAATAAAAATATGCCCGAAGCAGCACTCAGCTCCTAAACTTCGGTATAGTTATCAGTATAGCCCGTCTGCTACTAGATGTTACTCTTTGTCATACTTGGCGACGCTAAGTCTGAAATTAAAATCAATAGACGATCTCGAACTACGACGTATAAAAGTATGTTTTCTATCTTTTTTACTCGCCATAATTTGTAATTCGTATGGTTTTACCATTATATTTTTTGATGGTAGAGCTTGGTTGACTCTAGCAGTAATCAGCTGGAGGGTTTGGTGGGAAATTCTGTGATTATTCTTTTTATACTCCGTGGGTGACAAACAAGTATACGGCCTCCATGATGATAAGCGGTCACCGTAGCCTATAGACGCTACGCTAGCAACACCACCAGAGGTATCACTCGCACGTCGTCATCTTCAAGGAAAAGGTATAGGAGGTGGATAAGCAGAAGATAATAAGGAGAGGATAAGAAGGGGGTTAGTGCCTCCGACGCTCTCACTCACCATGCGCCACGCAACATAATGGCAGGAGTACCTACCTACCGTTGTTTCTTGCTGATCGTTTGTGAGAGGGTGGTACTTCCCTGATCGTGTCGGCCCATTCATACTGGGATAAGCAAGGTTCTACCATTATTACCTCTATATAGTATGATATGCAAAAATAATGACACGATTCCGTCAAAAATAGATAAAACAAACTTTGGTACACGATTGCAGCGCCATCTAGCAACTGTGAATCTAAGCCATCCAGGGAGCCAGTTAAACATTCATAATGTACGCATCCGATAGAGGGCGTGGTTCTTAAAAACACCTAAAAACACATGAGAAGTGGAAATTAGGTGTTACCATTAAGTGATCGTGATAGCTTAGAGGCCCAGAACGCTTCTCCGGATTGAAAGGGACGCAGGTTCAAATCCTGCTCGCAGACAATCCCTATTTTTCCACTTTCACAAATAATTTGTTCTACTCATAGAAAATTTCATCAAAATCTGTTTTTATTTTAGTTTAAAGGTTGTCTGGAAGAAATCGCAGCGATAAGACTGCCCTTTGTACATTAACTTAAGTAACTTCCTTTTTTGTGTAAAATTTCTGTTGTAAAATAAAGAGTATTGTTATGTTATGTTATGTTACCTAATGGTAAGTGGCATCTGCCGCTCAGGGACTATACAATTAGTACCTATTATTTTAAATAGAACACTGTCAAGCCACTGCTCACCATTGCATTTCGCGTACCTATGACAAATGAATGAAAGAAGGCTACCTCCCGCTACAACCAACCACACGGCAGATGGTGGCACCGACCCGCTTGAGCCCAATGACAAGTTGGTACTACCGCTTGGCACCCAACCCTACCACCAGTAATGGAATGGGTTTTGTTCTGTTCCCATATAAATTATAGAAAAATCTTTTTTTTGTTTGTTAAGGCTGGTAAAAATGTTCCTAACCGCACACCCCGTCGTTCGGGGCAACGAACAGGGTAGTGTGGGGCCCTCACCCACTAAAGAAACCCACCGTGCGCCATCTCTCCGCCTTTATTGGCGGGCCACCAGAATCATATTACAGCAGAATCTCGATAACTCGAATGTCAAGGGAAATGGTAAAAATTTCGAGTTACGAGTTTTCGACTTATCAAAAATTTCGAGATACAAAGGATTTAACTGCTAAAACTTCGACTTAGAAAGACGCCATTTCTAAGGATATTTTTCGACTTGTAGAGTCAAAGATAAATAAAATTCGACTTAACTTTTATGGTAAATATTTATTTATTAAAACTAATTACATATTAGAGAAATAAACTGTACACACAACTATACTAAATCTGTTATCTTCTTTTGAGTTAAACAATTTTCAGATTTTTTAATCAATTATTTTTTCAAGTTCAAACAATGAACCGAATATATGATCCTGATATCATTACATCTTTCTACGTAAGTTCGTAGTGTGTTAATCGCTGCTCTGCCTTCTTTATTTGATATAAAATATTTTTCACGTAGTGTTATCATTAGTTATCTTTTAGTACTCATGTTGTTGCTAGTTAACAGCCAAATAAATACTGACCGACAATGAACAAACATAAGGCACAGGGTGTGTGTACCACTGAAGAAATGTAATATGGTTCCAGTGGCCCGCCAACAAAGGCGGAGAGACGGCACACGGTGGGTTTATTTAGTGGGTTCGTTGCCCCGAACGACGGGGTGTGCGGTTAGGAACATTTTTTCCCGCTTAACAAAAAATAAAATAAAGGGTGTGTGTAACACAGATGTGTTACTTGGAAAGTTTAATGAATGTATTCCTTCATTGCACGTGCCAAGTTATAAACAATACGAGTAGATTAGAAGACCCGAACATTCCTTTAGGATTTTATTGCTATGAGTTCTGCGAAACCCAAGTAAGACGTCATTATATTTTATGAACTTCGACTTAGCAAGGTAGTTTACTGAAATTCGAGTTATAGAGTATAAATATATACTAGAGAAACCTCCTAGGGAAATAACATATAGTTCGAGTTAGAAAGTCTAAACAGTTCGAGATACCGCTTATTATGCGATTCAGCGGAAGGGAATGACATTTTTTTGCGACTTATAGAGTATTACGACTTAACGAAGTTCGAGTTATCGAGATTCTACTGTACCTAAAATAATTGATAATAAGTACATTCCTAAAGTAATTCCTTCAGTGCTAAAAAACCTACAATAAGTGTATGGTTTAAACATAAAATGGTTGCAAACAATTTATACCGTTTGAATGTATACAAGTTTTTTTTTCAACTAGAATGTTAAGTTTGTTTTATGGATAAATTATCATAGTTACCACAAAAATGTGGATCAGATTTGAAAAAACACGGTAATATATTTAACGGCACGGAAACCTCTTCACGCAAGGTCAACTCGCACTGACTATTTTTTATTAGTATTAATTGTAATTATTAAGCTTATTTGTCGGAAAAATGTATGCAAACTTATCAGACAAATAGTGTTGGGGTCACCAAAGACGACAGCTAAGTATGCAATATAGACATTTATACATAGTTTCACAAGTAGTACTTTATGTTCCATACTGCTGATCATGAGATCTCGGTTTCGATCCCAATTGGCAGTGTTTTCGTAAAAAGAAAAATTCTCAGTAGTAGCCCGGAGTTTGGAAATGTGCCCGGTAGACGGCAATAGGCTCGCTCCTTATTACGTAGCACTTAAACATAGCTGGCGAACCGTGGGTGTGTAATACACCTTTGCCTACCTCTTCGGGGAATACAGACGTGATGCTATCTTGTTTCGAGTACTTTATAGTATTCATGGTCACGGGTGGACTAAGATGTTAAACATCCAATGGTCTTGGAAGGAGTAATTAAACGCGATTTTGGTAAATGTTAATTCCATATTAGTAAAATAGTTGCTACTGTAAGACCAGTGGTAGAGCGCGTAGATCAGTATTCCAAAAGACGCAAATTCAAACTTTATTTCTGTCTCATTAAATTTGTTCCTAAGTCAATAATTTTAGAATACCAGAAACTGCATATGCGAAATACTAGTAACTGTTAAGGTCATTACTAATACTAGACTTGTTGACGGGATTTCTACCGTATATTTTATTTACGAGTTTCAGATATTTCGGCACTGTTGCAAGCGCCATGATCACGAAGCAACTGGTTGTCAAGCAACCAGTTGCTCCATGCCAAACATGTGGATGGTTTGGAAAGCGATTGTGCTGTTTCTAAATACGGCGTACCGCAAGGTAGCACACTTGGACCAACGATGTTCTTGGTATACATAAATGATTTATGCCATATAATGGCCCCGTTATGCTCAGATATCATATTGTTCGCCGATGACACTGTCTTGTTGTTTCATGGGAAGAGCTGGAAAGCAGTGTTTAGGCAAGCAGAAATTGGTCTAGCCAAGCTTACTCACTCTAAATATTACTAAAACCAAATATATGTGTTTCAGTAAGAAAGACTCGGATAAACCGTCAGTAGATATAAATCTCAGAGTACATACCTATCCGTGCAATAGAACAACGAAATATTTAAATTGTAATTACGAGGTCCTTACTCGGGTTACTTCCTTGAGGTACTTAGGTGTTATTGTTGATGATAAGCTCAACTGGAATAACCACATAATGGCCATCGCTGCAAGAGTAAGACAGCTGATTTACATTTTTTTTAAAATACGAGTAATTGGGGATAACACTCTCTTAATTCAGACCTACAGAGCTCTGGGAGAATGCCTTATAAGGTATTGTATTTGTGCATGGGGAGGCGCTGGCAAGAACTTTTTAATGTGTGCTGAGAGAGCACAAAGGGTGGTCTTAAAAGTGCTCATGAACTTACCATATAGGCATCCAACATCTGCGGTATATGAAAAGGCTGGCGTACTGTCTGTGAGGCACACAACACACACACTTATATACACAAACTTATAATACGCTCACATACACGCAACATACTAACACACATATTTGAGTATATATATATATCACACACACAATACACAAACACACACACTACACACACACACACACACACACACACACTACACACTACACACAAACACCATAAACACACACACTACACACTACACCATAAACACACACGATTTTGTTTTTTTTTTCCTATATTTCCTAATTTAACATTACAATGTGTCATGTATATTAGGGGAGGACGCTGGCTCCTGCAACACAGTGTATAACTAGCGTAGGAGCCAGAGATTCCCATATGCTTTAGTGTCTATTTTTTATGTTAATAAAGAAATTATTATTATAAAAAAAAAACAACTATTAACCATTACTAGAAACTGTAACATTCATCCACAAACAATCTCAGTTAGGTAGCCTCATGTCGCGTCTACTTCAAAAATTCCACAATTTGGTACCAAATGAAATATACTAACCTAAAATATTAATAAAATATGGCTGATGATGGTCACCTATGAGACAAAGAAATCCCATTTTGTTTTTTTTTTGTACACAATATATCCTAATTTTTTTTCGTCAAGGCGGAAAAAAATATTCCTGGCCACACACATTTGTGGAACTGCGTTGGACTACTAGAATTGTATGAATTTAGTGGATATATCATGTCCTATGCTGAGCTTAATAGCTGGAACCCTCTCTTACAAAAAAACATCTCTCTTCATCAATCGTCCATCCCGGATCCATTTTACTCTTGCGAAATTGTTGCTGAAACAAATATTTTTATAACCAAATTATAAGGACAGTACCGGGCCAGTTATCTAGCTGTCTCGCTTATTAGTAGATATAGGTATACGCTTGTCCAGTTCAAAATAACAAAATTATTCACGGATAAGATATCTCCCCTATCTAGAGTTGTGAATTTGATGTTCACACATATCAATTTTATTCTTTGTTTACAAATATTTTTGTCCACGAATATGGTATTTTATGTCTATTAATTATCTATCTATCTACACTATTTTAAAGCTGTTACAGAGCTGTGTCTGTACATTTAAGATATTTGAGAAAAATGACTGTATAGGTACAGGTTATGCTATATTAGGCGTGTTTGAACACAAAACAATTTTTTTTTAGATTTTTTGTCTGTTTGTCTGTTATCTGTTTGTCTGTTTGTTCGTTCGTTCGCGCATCACGCAAATACTACTGAACGGATTTTGATGCAACTTTTTATTTGATAGCTCTTGATGAGACTTAAAACCTAAAAACTAGCTTTTGGCTGCGGTGGAGCTGCGGGCAAAGGCTAGTAGGTTTATAAAGCCCTCCACAGAGATTATTCCTTAGTGGAGGTACTTTTTAAAGAACAAAAACAATCAAAACATATCCAAAATAATCTTGCTCACATTTACGGCTTAGGATCAAACATTTGTTAGTTTTTGTAATTCCACTCAGGTATTCAAGAATCACAAAATGAATAATAATTTAAATTAAGGAGTCCCACTTGGTATGAATTCTAATTTGCTTGCCTAATTAGAATAACGCGTGCTAAAACATTCAATGTTGTGGGCGTCTCCCAGTAACATAGACACTACAAGTAATTCTTATATGTAGAAGCTTTGTGTACTACGAGATTCTAAAATAACTCGTGGAATGAACGGCTTTTAAAAATGTCTAAAATTTGATTTCCATTATTGTAAATTTTTTACTACACAAATCCTTACCCTTAATAATATTATAAATGTGAAAGTGCGTATGTTTATTTCGCTATCACGGCATAACTACCAAAGCGATCATTATTCAATTTTGCATACATAATAGTTTAAAGCCCAGAAAAGGACAGAGGGTTTTTATCCCGGGGAAGATGGTACCCGTGTTATAGTTTTATTTATATAGATATTATTAATATATTCTGAAGTATACGCGGACGCCAGAAATGGCAGAGTCTAGTTATTATACAAGTAAAATAGAAAGTTAAGTGCTTTAAAAACCTGTAAATAATAGTATAAAACAAAGTCGCTCTTCGTAGTCTCCGCATCTGTCTCTTTCTCCGCTTATTTTTTCTAAGCCGTTAAACGGATTTAAAAAAGGTTTTCACTGTCATATAGATTTTTTTTCAAATAATTTTTATATGTATAATCCTAATTTATTGTTTTTTTTTTAGTAAAGAAAATCATCAAACAGCGGGAAACCAATTTGCGGCAAACGCTCGCTAAGATATATATTTAAAAATCTTAAAGATATTCTTCACTACTAAACTACACCGGTGTTAAGGTCACTAATGAGCTATATATTATGACATTTTGATTACATATAAGCTATGACGTACATATTTCTTATTTTATGCGAATTTATCAGTCTTATAATTATACTTCTAATTTCGATCATTGATCGTTTATCCTTCCGAATTTAGACGGGTTCTCTAAGTATATCATATAGCAACTATAGCACATGGCAAATGGCATCTATATTCGTACGTTGGTAAGGTTAGTCAGTTAGCTACTCCTGCCCGAAGCAGTAGATACGCACTTGCCGGTGTCATCATATTGAAAAATATTGAAAATATACAATTAAATGTAAGTCCATTATTTTTTTTTTTGATAGAGTAATTTATCTAGTAATTACTAAATTAGGTATTTAAAATTAAAAAAAAGTTTATTGATGATTGTATTTCACAATTGAAAAAATTTTGACTAACCATTTTTTTTTATTTTTTACATATATTATTAATTTTAAATAGCTTTTTGTTTCAATTAAAAAGTAAAGAGCTGTCTTAGATATAAAAAATAATTTAGTACATTTTATAACATTCTTAAACAAAACAAACAAAATTACTTGTTGAACACAAGTACATATAAGGTTATTCTATAGTTATATTATATATCTATTAGCTAACTTAATAGGTAGGTAATTTTATTTAGTGATTTTTATATATCAAATTAGAATTACTTAACAAAAAATATGTGTTTGTTGTATTTTGTAAACATGTTTTTTTAACCTCTTGGTCTTATGATTAGATTGATTTTAGCGTGTATTTTAATTATAAATTGTGTTATCACGGATTTATTATACTACGCCACGTGAAGAATCAAATATTCTACCAATTTTCTTTCTATTTTGTTATTTATATTTATAACTAGCCTTTGCATGCGGCTCCGTCGCCGAGGAAGGGTTTCAGCTTATCTCAGCTTCCTGTTCTAATAGCGGTATAAAATGTATAAGTACCAGTTTTTAAGTCAAATCGAGATCAATGAAACAAAAAAACTTTTATTATAATCCGTTCAGCAGTTTTTGCGTGATGCCCGAACAAACAAACGGACAAGATTAAAAAAAAATGTTTTGTTTTCATTGACGCCTAAATAGGTATATTAATTTAATTTAAATACCTCTATTACAGCTCTATCATAGTACTAGCCTTGGCCGCAGCCAAAAGCTGTTTTTTGGGTTATATCTCAGGTTCCCGATATAATAGCGGGATAAAACGTATGCCAGTTTTTAAGTCTAATCAAGAACTATCAAATAAAAAAAGTAGCATTAAAATCCGTTCAATAGTTTTTGCGTGATGCGCGAACAAACAAACAGATAAACAGACAGACAAAAATTAAAAAAAAATGTTTTGTGTTTAGACACACCTATATATATAGCCTATTACAGTATTTTTTTTTCAAATATCTTAAATGTACAGACACAGCTCTGTTACAGATTTATAATAGTATATAGATCAGTTGATAATTTTAATCGGAACTATAGGTACCTATTTATGAGAAAATTTATGAGATAACTAGTAGTAAGAAGACAATGTATTCTATTTAATTCCCCGGGAATGCTTCCAGGGGGCTAATTTTATTCCACCATCGTACCATTTGTTGCGTTAATTTTTACCATAGACGTGATGTTCCGGTTTCTTTTTCAAGCACTAGAACTTGTCTTTATATCCTAAGCTTTGGCACTTACCCATATGTGGGAGACCAACTCATCAACCACCACGGGCATAAGAAGAAGCAACAATATCTATTTTGTTAACTGTGACGTTAAATAATAGGTGTGGTTATGCCCTTAGATCCATTATGTGAGTGACGTAATCGCCGGCCTAGAAATTATAATAAAGCTGTTATTAAACTGTATAGGGAAAACTCATAACAAAACCACGGAATAGATACTAGTCCACAAAACCCTATACCTTTTTTTTTGTTTAGGCTGGAAAAACAAAACCCTATACCTACTTACTGCTCTAGTCAATGTAATTCTTAATATCTGTAATATTATAAACGAGCATGAGCGTTTGTTTATTTGTTACGAACCAATCATTATCAAAAAGAAATATTATCTCAGTCAAAAAGCCCGAAAAATTACAAAAGCTTTTTAACCCGGAAAAATCTATGGTTATTGTAGATAGCAATTTTTCCACAGCTACAATTAATTTGTCGTAGAGTGGTGTACATATTTATATTCCGAAGTCTCTAAGTCCATGCAATATAAGTCACTGGTAGACTGTAGTCCAACCATCCATCCATCAGCCTTTCATCGTCCACTGCTGGACATAGGCCTCCCCGTAATGGGGGTTTTACTATAATCGCCTCGTTTGGCAGGCGGGTTGGCGATCGCAGTGGATGTTTTTAGTACACAGGGGAACGCTGCTGCCGCTGCTGGTAATCCCTTAGTCGGCTTTTACGACCCCCATAAGAAGAGACGGGGTGGAGCTATTCTTGGTGCCGGCCCCACACGGCAAAACGGTAGAATGTAGTACCTAAGCTATAAGGTACGTGCTTTACACAATTACCACTGCTGAAACACTTGTGACCAGCAATGTAACGCAATTTGTTTGTAAACAACCAAAAAAAGAACAACCATTTTGAACATGCAATATACATAGTTGAATTCCCGCCACATTTCGCTTACGTCATCTTTTTTTTTAATACTTAGACGAATAAGTCTGTGTGTCTAATTTCAAATACTTTTTGTGTCTATGGTTTCCGGCAGGTTTATTGTTGCTCGTTGGCACACGATCGCAGCGTGAGATAATATATTGTACATACTTAAACCAGAAATAGGTACTATTTTTTGTTGGTTATAATATTGTTTTAAATTAATGTCTACTAAGTTCTGCACATGACTTCCCCCAAGTAGTCTTCAGATTAAAAAATGCACTTTATGGCACAATAATTATCTCTATGTAAAAATTGCTCTCCCTGATAAACCATCCATATTTAGGAGATAAATGTAGCCTATGTTCTTTTTCTAGGAGTCCACTCCTGACATTTTTTTCAAGCCTACTGTCCAACTATTAAGCACGGGTCTCCTCTCAGAGTGAGAGGGATACATACTCCACTAAGCTGGCTCAGTAGTAGCAGACTAGAGACTCCTATATGTGCGCTAAATTTCTTGATGATTCGTTCAGTAGTAGCAGCGTGAAAGCATAACAAACGAACTAATAAGTAAACATCAATAAAATAATATTATACATTTTTGATCTATATTTTTTAGAGACCACATTATAATTTATGACACAGGTGGTTTGAATACCAAGTAACAACGTGACTAAATTTTAAGATACTACTACTGGTCAAACCTTTATTTCTTGCTAATATTTTTATAGTAGCATCGCGATATCTCGAATGTCAAGGGAAATGCAAACAACTTCGACTTAACAAGAAGTTCGAGATATGAAGTATTTGATGGCTAAAATTTTGACTAAAAGAAGGCGCGATTTTTGAGTAATTTTTAAAGGGGTAACCCCGGCTGTACACACTCGTCTATTTGTCTCGCAAACCTTTCGTCCACTCTCGCCTCGTAGAGGCTTGACACGAGAGCGCACCATGTACACCACAGAGTACTTTTTAATATAGGATGTACACACTCGTTGCATCAATTGAACTTCGGATGCCCGTCGCGATGGACGTGGAAAAAACAATTGCGGCATTTATTTTTTTTATTAGTTATTGTAATTTTTTTATCATTTACCATAAAAAAATATATTAAACCATGGCGAAAAATAACTTTTTAACTATTCAACGGGAATATATATTTTTTTTTTAATCTTCAGCGGGGATATCAAATTCTTTGATTATCTGCAACCAAGGTGTAGCTGCTTATCCTTGTGCCTGACATTCTTAGAATTCCATAATAGTGATTGCTTTTGGTAGGCTTCTAAAAAGCATTAGACCACATCGTTGTCGCACGCAGAAAGCACGTCTTTACGCGAACGCAGTTGGCGCCGTTGTCGGGCAACTAAGCAAACGAGTGTGTACAGGCGCACTCTCGTTTTCATCGCAAGACACACCAAGACCCTTTGACTCGTGCACAAAAAACCGAGACTCTTCCGAGACATAGCGAGAGCCGCGAGACGAGACGAGGCTACCATGTACTTACTCGCCCTCGGCCTGTCTCGTTGTGTCTCGATGAGTGTGTACAGCCGCAGTAATAATAAAAAAATAAAAATAAATGATTTCAGTTTTATGGTAAGTACATATTTATTGGAATCAATTACGCATTTAAAAAAATCGATTATTCTTCTTTTGCTGTAATGAATTTGCAGATGCTTTATCAGTTATTTTTTCAATAGCAAATAACGAACCGAATACACGATACTTGAAATCATTATACTTTCCAACGTAAGTTCCTAAGATTATTGATAGGTCTCTGCGTGCGGAGACCTGTCAATAATCTTAGGTAAGTTCGAAGTTTGTTAATTGCTGCTTTGGCTTCTTCTATACTATTATAAAGCTGCAACAGAGCTGTGTCTGTACATTTAGATTATTTAAGAAAAAAATACTGTAATAAACTATATAGGCGTGTATAAACACAAAACGATTTTTTTTAGAATTTTTGTCTATTTATCTGTTTGTTTGTTCACGCATCGCGCTAAAACTACCAAACGCATTTAGATGAAACTTTTTTGTTTGATAGCTCTTGAGTAGACTTAACAACTGGTATACATATTGTCCCGCTACTATATCGGGAACCTGAGATAAAACCTAAAAATTAGCTTTTGGCTGTGGCGGAGCCGCGGGCAAAGGCTAGTTATTTGATATGAATGGTTCAACATCTACAGAATCAGTATGATCAACATAATTTTGGTTAACATTATTATCATCGTCATTTTGATTAACTGTGTCAAGGATTTCAGCATCCATTAATGTTTCAGTAGTAGCTATTTTTCCAAAAAACAAATATAGTAAGTAAGTAAGTATTTATTTGTATAAACATGTGTTTTACATATAGAAATACATTTGCAATAAAGTTTCAACATGTATTTATTACCTCGATAAGTAGGTATACAAATCATTTAGGTTTGTTCATTACCTTGGTACACAGCTGTGTGACGAAAGTTTAACGAATAGATTCATTCATTGCACATGTACTAGGCAGAAACAATAGAATAGACGCACCAGACATTCCTTTTCTATTTTATTGCTTCGAGTTTGGGGAATTCCAAGTAGGCAAGAGGTCATTATGTTTGACTAACTTCGACATACAGTCCTCTTTTTTTTTAGGTAATATCTCAGATTCCTGATATAGTAGCGGGATAAATGGTATACCAGTCGTTAAGTCTAATCAAGAGCTATCAATCAAAAAAAGTTGCATCAAAATACATTCAGTAGTTTTTGTGTGATGCGCGAACAAACAAATAGACAAGAAATCTAAACAAAAAATGTTTTGTTTTTAGACACGCCTTTATTTAGGTATTGCCTATTACAGTAATTTTTTCTCAAATATCTTTTTGTACAGAAATAGCTCTGTTTCACAGCTTTATAATAGTATAGATATCATTGGTTATAGAGATTCCACGTACTTAATATAAATTAGAAAGTGTATTTGTGAGTTTGTTACGCTTTAACACCATAGCTACCGAACCGATCGTCATGAAATTTGGTATAGATATAGTCCAAAACCCAGAAAAAGGGCATAGGTTACTTTTTATACCGGAAGAAATGATAATTCTTATGGGATAGCGCTTGAGGCAAGTGCAACCGCAGCGCTAGTGTCGCGATTGCAATCGCGTCCCGCGGACATAGCTCGTCGTATATAGTAGGTATACTAGAAGACCCGGCCACGTGTTGCCGTGGCACACTTATTATAATAATAATTCGTCGAACCGTAACCGTTTCCCAGGTTCACTTTTCGGAATCCCTGTCTGATAAAAATCGTTAATTTTTCAATAAAAAGTGGAATATAATCGGGATAACAACTAACCTATCTTTTTGATCTATATTTTTAGCACTTGGCATGCTCAGCTACTTTTAGAGTACACAATGAGTAGATACACATTATTACTCAACAACTAAACGGTTAGTAAAGTTGTTAAGCTTAGGCTCAAGCGCTTAGTCGAGAGCTATCAAACAAAAATGTTTAATCAACATCCGTTTTGTAGTTTTTGTGTGATCCGCAATCAATCCAATAGATAAATACACAAAAATTATTAAAATATACTATTTTTTCTCAAATATCTTGAATGTACAGACATAGCTCTGTTACAGCTTTATAATAGTTAGGATTCTCAAATATCTTGAATGTACCGACTACAGATATCAGAAACAAGATATCTGTGGTGCCGACATAGCTCTGTTACAGATTTATAATAGTTAGGATTCTCAAATATTACAGACATAGCTCTGTTACAGCTTTATAACACTTAGGATTCTCAAATATCTTAAATGTACATAGCTCTATTACAGCTGCTTTTCCGATTCCGGTACTAAGGTCATCTACGGTCACTGCGGTTTTAGGTGCGTTTGTTTGTGTGGCTACTTATCGTGCTTGTATTACTAACATTATATTTTGTAAGCTATAGGAATACAATAAGTACACTACACAGGATGTTTACTGGTTTTGTTAATTATAAGTAAAAGGTATGTTAATAATAAATAGGAAGAGGAAAATTCTTATCGAATGCGTTAATTATCCCCGATCGGGCCGGTCCATGCGTGTTGGGATAAGCAAGGCTACCAGTATAAATATTCGTCTTAAAAACCCAAGCGTCCTTAGATAGGTGATTGAAAAACATTTTTTTTTGGCGGGAATGTGTAGTACGTACGTTAATAAAAAAAATAACCAAACCTATAGAGTAGGGTATCAAAGTAAAGGAAATTAAAAGGGGATTATGTATTTTGATCTGTATTTTAGCACTTGACATGGTCAGCTACTTTAAACAATTAATTATGTGGTAAAAGAGAACTTTACTGCGAGCGGGATTTTAATTGCAAAATTGAAATAATGTAGGTATGTAAATGCATCCGATAGGTGGCGTCGTAGGTCGTAAAGACAAATGTGATGGGCATGGCCGTCGGTCACACTGACGATGGCTTAGCTTTCCTGATTCTCAAATATTTTGTTGATTAAAAGGGGATTGCAAAAATATATATAATTATTAAAAAATATATTGTTCGAGTCTAAATATAAACTATTTATTTTTAAATTTAAACCAAAAGTGTCGCAACAAGTGGGGCGTTATATTGACCAATATAGTTATATTCATGGACGAATAAAAACAGTTCTTTTGTACGTCCATGGTTCCTATTCTGACAGCGGGCCTCGTGGCGTGGTCGGTAGTGTAACCGACTTCCATGCACGAGGTTGTGGGTTCGATTCCCACTCAGGACAATTATTTGTGTGATGAACACAGATAATTGTACTGCGTCTAGGTGTTTTATATCTATTTTATGTATGTATTTACAAAAAAAGTAATAAATGTATTATATTCGTAATCTGGTACCCATAGCACAAGCGTTAAGCTTAGTTTGGGACCAGAGGACGTTGTGTGAAATGTCCGTGAACATTTATTACATTATTATTCTATTTGTAAGCGTTGCTTACAAATAGAATAGGAAAATATCTGCTATAGGTGTCTGTTTTGTTAGGCACGCAATATTGCCTAAATTATATAACACTAAGTCTAAAATAAAATAAATAATTAAAGAAATAAAAAGCCCAACTGCAGTTAAGCACTAAAAAACACCGAAATAAGATTGAGAATAGAAAACAAAAATGAAAATAAGCCTTCCTTGGTAGTCAGGTAATAAACTATAAACAAAGTGGCGTAATCAAATATAAAATAAATTATATTATATATAATTTACTTGTCAAAACACACTTAGATTATCTGATCGAAGTGTGGGGTACTGCTGCAAAAACCAATTTCGGCTTTGTTCAAATTGCACAAAATAATATAAAATAATAAAAAAAATATTTAATTATGATTACTTAACTCCTACAACTCAAATATATAAAGAAACAAATTTATTTACTATTGAACAAATTTATCAATATAATACGTGTATATTAATATATAAAATAATTAATAAAATAATTCACTCACAAATAACTTTTACTAGAAATATTAATATACACAAACGGTATTTACGAAATGCTCATAATATTAACCTACAATTCCCAAGAACAAACTATGGAAAAAAGAACTTGATGTACGAGGGTGTGCAAATATTTAACAAACTGCCCGAAAGCCTAAAACAGTGTAAATCGTTAGTTCTATTTAAAAATTGTTTGAAAAAATACATCCATGAACAATAAAATAAAAACTACGCTGACTGTCGCTTCTAGGTGATTCATATCTTTGTATTGTTAAATTGTAGTCTTACCCTCAGCTTAAAGAATAATTAAGAAATAAGCGGTCATGTTCAAAGACTACAATACCCAAACATGTTCATATTATGTATTCACCTATTGTTACTTAGCTATAATTTAGTGTTAAAATATAATAATGCAGACTTATTATTAAAATGTAATTTGAGAGAAAACCAATATATAATGTAAATGTGTTTGCAGTGCTACTACAGATTCTGTACGTGTGACTGTGCTTTGTGATAACAAACCATAATACATTGTTGAGAAATAAAGCATATTTGAACCTGATATAATTTAGGCAATATTGCGTGCCTAACAAAACAGACACCTATAGCAGATATTTTCTTATTCTATTTGTAAGCAACGCTTACAAATAGGGGGCGAGCCTATTGACGTCTCCTGGGCACATTTCCTAACTCCGAGCTGCTACTGAGAATTTTTCTTTTTAGCAAAAAGCTCAATAACATTGTCCGACCCGGGGATCGAACCCGAGACCTCATGATTATATATATCATACACTACCGCTACACAACTGAGGCAGTCAGTTACACCAGAGAGAGTTTACAGAATGCATTGCGTTTATCTACTTTATATTATACTATCCCGACGATTCGAATACTTTACAGCATTCGTGGCCGTGAATCCACCATTGACCTAGAATTCTTTTTTTTATTTTTTATTGCATGTAGTAGCAGACGAGCCACGGCCCATCTAATGGTAAATGGTAATCGTCGCTTATGGACTCAACTATACCGAAAGTATTGTCAAGCCGCTGCTCATCATTTCATTTCACCGATATGAAATGAAAGAATAAACGGCTATCTCTTGCTACAGCCAAAACGCAACGATGTGCTTCATCACCGGTCACACGGGAGAGGGTGGTACCAACCCACTCGGGCCCGATACCAAGTGAGTACTCCCACTTGGTACCTAGCCCTACCACCAGTCATGCAATCGATGATAATTGTTTACTTCCCTTAGTCGCTTCATACGACACCCGTGGTAAAGAATCCGGCTCACCGGTGTCACCACACGGACAAATGCCGTTAGAGTACCTTTTTTTTGTTGAGGCGGCAAAAAATGTACCTAACCGCACACCCTGTCGTTCGGGGCAGCGAACACGGTAGTGTGGGGCCCTCACCCATTAAAGAAACCCGCCGTGTGCCGTCTCTCCGCCTTTATTGGCGGGCCACCGGAATCATACTAAATTCCTTCAGTGGTCCGCCGGCGGCACCGTAAGAGTCCTCTGACCTCTTTAAAACGTTGGGATAGTAGAAAATCAAGTAACCACGATGAATTTTGCAAATGCTTTTTTTTTATTGCTAATGATGGCAGACGAGCCACGGCCCGCCTGATGGTAAATGGCAACCGTCGCTCAAGGACTCAACTACACCGAGAGTATTGTCAAGCCGCTGCGAACCATTTAATTTCTCAGATATGAAATTAAAGAATAAACGGCTATCTTATGCTATAGCCAAAATACACTGACGTGCTTCATGACCGGTCATAGAGGAGACGCTGGTATCGACCCGTTCGGGCCCGATAGCAAGTGAGTACTTTCACTTGGTACGCAGCCGTACCACCAGTAATGCAATGGGTGATAATCGTTTTCTTCCCTTATCGCTTTGTACGACACCCACGGCAAAGGATAGGGTAGTTATAGTATTCTTAGTACGTTACCACACGGACATATATTTATACTTCTAAAAAATGTTATTTTTATTATACAAAATGTATTCTTAACACTTATTAGTTGAGCTCACACCACAACCATTTACGATGTAGCCCTGACCTGTTTTCCACATTGTATAAGTATCGTCACGACCCAAATACTTTCGTTATTTGTGTATGTACCTACTTGGGTTCCTACAACATCCTAGTTCTTACCTACTAATGTAAATGTGAAGTTTTTCCATCAATCACGCCTAAACCACTAAGCGAATTTGGATGAAATTTTGATCGATCGAGGAAACACTGAATTAACATATTTATAAGGATACTTTTATATCCCAAAAAATAATAGTTCTTGATAGGTAGGATAATTAATATTGTAAAATATAGACGTAACGATTAAAAGGAGTACGAAATATTATGTACCTATGCCTACATATACATAAGTAATATTCATGCAGGTAACTCCAAATTAGACCAAATAATTTTATATCCTACTAGCCTTTGCCCGCGACTCCGCCGCAGCCAAAAGCTAGATTTTAGATTATATCTCAAGTTCCCGATGTAGTAGCGAGGTAAAATGTATACCAGTTTTTAAATCTAATCAAGAGCTATCAAATAAAAAAAGTCGCATCAAAATCCGTTCAGTAGTTTTTGCGTGATACGCGAACAAACAAACAGACAAACAAAATTTATAAAAAAAATTGTTTTGTGCTTAGACACGCCTAAAAAAAGACTATAATAGACTATCTATTATTGTCTTTTTTCTTCTCAAATATCTTAAATGTACAGATACAGCTCTGTTATAGCTTTATAATAGTATAGATAGATGAAAATATAGGTAGGTAAGTACTTATTAATTTTTTTAACTGTTTCTACTGTTAAATTTAATTTGATATTATATTTGATTAAAAGTTATTACGTTTTATAACCTTTATTTTGCTAAATCAATGAATAATCATTAACTTTATTGTAGACGTTGTGTACATTGACGTCACAGAACCAGCGCACCAAAATGGCGGTGTTTAAATCACCCGAAACTGTTTGTATTATAATTACATTGTTATTCATTTTCGCACAGCACTTCGTATTTCATTGGGTTATTGAAAACATGTAAGTATAGGTCTAATGGAAATTTTATACATAAATAGACTATGAAGCTTATGTATATATTCAAAACACCACTAAAATCGCCGCTACTCCATCTGTGCCTAGTTTTTAAAATCCATCTTTGTTCCATTATATTATTCGATAGGCTCGCCCCCTATTACGTGGGACTCAAACATAGCTGGCGAGTCGTGGGTGTAATACACCTCTGCCTACCCCTTCGGGGAATACAGGCGTGATGCTATGTTTTTGTTCCATTATTGTATTGGGCTGCACTTCTGCACTAATCTCCTCTGAGAGTGTGGGGTATTTAGGGACAAAGCCCATCAAGCTGGTTCATCGCAGGTTAGTCGACTATAGCCGTCGAAAAATCCTCTCAGGTGTAATTGAATTTTACCTTAATTAATCACAACCTCAGCGAGCATATGTGTATACACAGTGTATATATTATGTAGATATATGGGGCTATCAAAAGCCTATTTGTGTCAGTAAACAAACCACCCTGATCACGCGACATCATGGCGCCGACCGGGCCTCTGGTATGACGTCATTCCAAGCGTGGCCACGCCTTGGTAAAATGTACTCTGAATGATTTAAAGAGGTCGTACTATACATATAGGTATGTATTTTAGTTTTCATGAGAAACTTTACTGTGGTATAAATGCAATGTCGCTCTGTTGTTGTTATGGTAATGATAAATATTGATACCTGATGATAAAAACTGATCGAGATAAGTAGGTAGGTCCCATGGATGTAATTAATATGATAATGGTAGGTCCCTAAAAATTGGGCAAAATTTCTCAACGAAAACTCTCGACGCTCTAACTTCTGAATAGCGGGGACTTCACAGTAATACAATCAACAGGTACAAAGCCAGCCTTAACGCTACAAATTGTAGATCGTATACAGATTTGTCCTTTACATAACTCGAACCTCGAACCTATAATACTCTGCAAACGAGGCCAGTGTATTCTGTGTAATTTGAGCAAAAGCCATAAATTTCCTTTTTTAGTAGGTAATTTAATTTTCAAATGTAAGTACTCTTCATATACAGAGGATATAGTAGACACGTTCTCAGTGTACCTATGCAGTGTCGAGATAGCAGTAGTTTAATATCTATATGATAACCGCGATAATTTTAGAAGATTACTACAAACTAATTTTAGAGGATTTTGAAGGAATTGCAGTTACGCTTAAATAGAGGATTTTGAAAGAATTGCAGTTACGATTTTGCTTAAAATGTATTAGAACGTTTTTAAAGTACAAATTATTTGTGAATATAGAAAAAGAGAGTCGTAAGACAAATGTGATTAAGAATTTGGGATGATCGAAAGGTCAGTAGGGTAGCTCAGTGGCTTAGAGCACTTCCCCGGATTGGAAAAGATGCGTGGTTCGATTCCCGCCCCTACTAAAAATCTCTTTTTCTTTATTCACAAATAATTTGTACTTTAAAAAGTAGCGGAGCATGTCAATTGCTAAAAGAAATAGATCTAAAATGTATTAGAACGTGTAATATTATTGTTGGGACCCAGTTGAATTGGATCCAAACAAAAAAAACGCAGACGCGAAAAGGATAAAAAACTAGAACATGTGTCTCGCTCACTCTTGCTATGATCTTATTTTATGTGCCTTTTCTTCATCCTTAGTATTAAAATAGTAGCGAGTCTATTATATCCTCTGTCTATGGTACTCTTCTAATTTTCTTTTTTGTTTTCATGCCAGTATTGCCAATATTATTTCAAAACCCCATTATCAGAACAAATTTGAAATCAGGTGTGATTGAACTCTACTCTTCAACACTAGGCCAATGCGGGTTAACATTTATTTCACACAGTATTTTACGCAGTCACAAAATTAAACACATGTTCCAAATGTTCAATCATAATAATGATGATAAATTATGGTATAACTACTACCAGAAGATGTTCAACTTTATAAGTGCGTAGCGTGTGAAAACTCCAAGAGATAGTTTTTTTATCCCTTTATCTGTGTCACTATTGGGCACGGGTCTGCTCTAATAGTGAGAGGGGTCAGGCAGACTTCACAGACCGTTGGGAAAATCTCTCAGGTATGCAGATTTCCTTACGATATTTTCCTTCATTGAACAGTGATAAATGGTATACAAATACACAAAGACATAATTTAAAAAAAAAACATGAAAGTCTAAGGTGTGTGCCATACGAGGTCTGAAACCTGGACTGTTGATCGAATTCCATACCACTGTCTTCAAAATAAATGGTTCTTATGGGATAGTTATTTTTACATAGAGACAATTAATGTATCCTAGAGTGATGTATTATTCTGAAGTCAATACGGACGGAGTCACGGGCAGAATTTAGTAAGGAATTAAACTACACACCTCAAAACTAACAAAATATCACCAAAATAATATTGTAGTTTTTATTATGATATTTAGGGGTCCTCTATAAATTACGTCACACTAAAAAGGGGCAAAGGGTCGATGAAGTGTGACGTTGTGTGACAAGGGGTGGGAGGGGTCCTAAGTTTCGTGATGTCACATTTCTAAGTATTGAAACGCAATTTTTTTAACTGTTAACGAATAACATAAAAATATGTCTAACTCTATATTTGTATCTATAATCATAAGGTTTAAAATATTTTTGTGGCGAGGTCACACTCTCTCTAAGTACAAGTATCACGCGTCAACCGCATTAGCACTTTGACGAATGCCGCAACATGTGGTTTTATTATGTCTATTTTGTTCGACACCCAATAAACGACGTCTTTTTAGTTTTGGAAATATGTTATTTTGAAATTTATGAAACAAGTGATTAAAAATAAAATAAATTGCAAAAAAATATGTGGCGTTAGACTAGAGGGGGGGAGTCTCACAAATATGTCCAATTGTGACAAGGATGAGGAGGCAGTCATGAAATTCGTGACGTAATTTAAGGATGACCCCTTATCAAATTTACGACATCCTTGTACTTTGACTTATTCGGCAAATTATACTTAAATTATCTTTACGGATAGTCAATAAAAATAAAATAAATGTGTTAGTGTTTACGTGTTGTAATGCGAGACCTGTTTATAAATGTTTTGACAATATCACGTGTTCTTACACTGACTTAAACATGTTTTATTAGTTAATTATACATTTAAAGTGCGGAATTATTTGTTGTATAATTAACATACAAGAAACACTACTTATATAGTCAGATGGGCCAGTGTCCAGTGTTACTAATGAAAATCATCCGTGTGGTGATGGACTAAGAATACAAGTGTCACCACCCCATCCTTTCCCGTGGGTGTTGTACAGTGTGTAAGGCGACAAAGGAAAGTAAGCAATTATCACCCATTAAATTACTGGTGGTAGGGTAAAAAGTGAGAGTACTCAATTGCTATCGGGCCCGAATGGGTCGGTACCACCGTCTCCTGTGTGACCGGTCATGAAGCACGTCAGTGTGTTTTGGCTGTAGCAGAAGATAGTCGTTTATTCTTTTATTTCATATCTGAGAAATGAAATGGTGCACAGCGGCTTGCCTATACTTTTGGTATAGTTGAGTCCATGAGCGACGGTTACCACTTACCATCAGGTGAGCCGTGGCTCGCCTGTCATCAATAGCAATAACAAATGGTTGTCTGTAAAGTCGGTTTACGGACGATAGTTTAATGTGACAACGTCATAACAAAACATTGATGAAATGATTGCATACTTTTATGAATTGAAAATTGGATGCAGCGCAAGCGTACAATGAGCGTAACGAGACAATGAGCGTAACGGGACAATGAGCGTAACGGGACAATGAGCGTAACGGGACAATGAGCGTAACGGGACAATGAGCGTAACAAGACAATGAGTCATCCTTTTTCGTGCTTGAAGCCGGCGTTCATCGATTTATTAGACGTTGTCACGTCAAAAACTTTTACAGAAATTGTTTCGATGCTTATTTTTTTCCTGTTGTAGTTAAGAATGCTTTACAGAAAGAATGTGGACATGACCTACAAATATTTGTCTCTGGGTGTAGTAAGAAACTCGAGGTTTGTTATCTCCAGTCTGAGGTCGAGAATTCGTAAAATCATCTCTTTCAAAAGTATGTGCGTTGTTTTTTTTTATTGCTAACGATGGCAGCCGAGCAAACGGCCCACCTGATGGTAAGTGGTAACCACCGCTCATGAACTTTGGCAGCACCAGGGGCATGAGTAGGTACCTACTATGCATATAAATCATATAATGTTTTTATTGGGAAAAGGGAACGTACTAATTAACAAATCAAACATAAAATAATAATAAATGCACCCGTCAGATGGTGCAGGTGTCGCCCAAGACGTTAAGAACGAATGTATTATCGTAATTAGTAGTTCGGAGCCGACGTCACGGTGGTATTAGTAAAGCTGGAACGGTTTTTCAGGAGACAAAATTTAAATCTTGCTCGTGATCATTATTTCCAATTCAAATTTTCCCAATGTTAAATTGCCGCTGCCGTCTCTCCGGCCATATTTTATGAGTCCTGTTTTGGCGCCATGGCCACACGTTACCTACATAACCAAAGTGATAGAGAGGGACTCTATTTGTCTCTCTCACACATCAATGTCACGTATACTTTGTATGGATAACAAAAAAAAAATAGTTCATCAAGGTTATCGTATTGTAATGGTTCAGGAGACAGATAAAAATCGCTACTCATAAACAAGTATTTAGTTATAAATCACTATAAAGTTTTTATGTTATTCTCCTTGTATCTTCGCGCAAAAATGGCTTGTTGAGATTTCCAGTTATATTTTTCAACATTCTGCCATTTTTTATTTATATTTCCTCATATTTCTAGGTACTACTTGCCGTGTTCAGCTACGTATATAAAAAATTACTGGTTGGTAATGGGGATGTTTACTGCCATCATTTCACGGCAGATGGCGTATTATCGACATGGCTAATGAAAATTGTCATTTCCATACAATTTGTTACCTGTAATTTGATAAATCTCGCAATATGCCTCGGTGTGCTCTACCAAAATGTAATGACCCCGATGTTGTATTTATTAAAAAAAATAATTAAATAACCAGAGATACAATATTAATAAAAGTCGCAAATAATTTGTAGCTACACAGCATAGCGTCTTTCAATTATTTAATCTTCATACATTTTAACAATATTGCTGATCAACCGGATTAAACACAAAAATAGTACACAATACTAGCCAAACAAAGCAGCTACAATTTGACAGTGACCATCTCGCCATCTGCGCCCAGCTTTGCCCGTGGATCCTCATTACGAACATTTCAAGAAACCTGCGTTTTTTTGCAAGTTATCCTTACTTTGATATTTTTGTATATATTTTTCAGCATGCGTTTGACATGCTTAGCCATACAAATTAATACGTTGTTATAATAAAAAATTACTGTGATCGGCTATTTAGGCATGACTTAACAAAAATAATATTTTTTTATTTTTTTTATAGCTCAATTAGATTTAAAATGTGGTATAATTATATTTTATCTCTATGGTATATCCAAAACCTCAGATATAAACTAAAAACTAGCCTCTGCCTATATATATTATTTTTACCAATTTAATTTATTTTTGCACGACCCATGATTACAAGACGGAACCTATATATACTGTGACGGAACTTTGAACATAGAAGTCTATAACTATGTAGGTATTGATGATATTGAAACAGTTAATACAAACATCTAATAAACACCTAACAACTCATATTTGTTTAAGAAAATAACGGAATAAACCAAACAAAGAAGTCTTTGGAAAATAAATTAAAATAGGGTTTGTCCTTGTGGTGACGGACTAAGGATACAATTGCACACCCCATTCTTTTTCGCGGGTGTCGTATTACAAGGCGACTACGGGAAGTAAGCAATTATCACCCATTGCATTACTGGTGGTAGGGCTGAGTACCAAGTGAGAGCACTCACTTGCTATCGGGCCCGAACGGGTCGGTACCACCGTCTCACCGTCTCCTGTGTGACCGGTCATGAAGCACGGCAGTGTGTTTGGCTTTAGCAGAAGATAGCCGTTTATTCTTTCATTTCATAACTGAGAAATGAAATGGTGCGCAGCGGCTTGACAATACACTCGGTATAGTTGCGTCTATGAGCGACGGTTACCACTTACCATCAGGTGGGCCGCGGCTTGTCTGCCATCATTAGCAAAAAAAAATATTTTCCGTAGGGATGGGCGGAAATTTGTTTTACATTCGATTTAACCGAATTTCGGTGGCTTGAACCGAACTTCGGCATTCGGCCAAAGTTTGGTTTAAATGCCAAACATTCAGCATGAGAAAAAGTTAAAGTTCCTACTAAAATTTAGGGAAAACTAATCTGTCATAGCTGTAAATTAAGTCACATATACCAATACTCCAGTTATTTAATCATGGTCAGTTATTTGTTAAACTTCAATTATTATAGATAAATTGAAATGTATAATAGAATAAACAAATGAATTAGTAATTTTCAGCCTATGAATCCAAGCATAATAATTTGAAATACTAGACCCTCACACAGACAGTCTTTTTTAATGTTTTTGTCTTTCTTAAAATATACATGCAAACATGACATATTATTCCCGAGAAAGCACACACCGAAGTTCGGTCGGATTTTTTTATGTTTACCGAATTTTCGGCCAATGTTCGTATTCGGTTAAAATCACATTCGGCCCATCTCTAATTATCAGACAAGCGTTTTTAGAAAAATAGACGTCGCGGGACGTCTACCAGATGTGAAAACATCGAAATTATTTTGAAGAAATAATGAGTAGAAATAAATGAAAATGGACATAAATCATCATTGTCAGGCCCTGGATACCATCTAAAGACAAAGTACTCATCTAGACGAATCAAACGTGCCAAACTCGATGGGTTTGCATGGCTTCATTATAGAGTTACTGTAGCCACCTTCCAGCTTCATCATCAGAACCTGGATACCATCTAGAGACAAAGTACTCATCAAGACGAATCATACGAGCCCAAACTCGATGGTGTTATGTCGTTTTCTATTGCAGTTCCTATGGCCACCTTCTAGCTCCATCATCAGATCCTGGATACTATCTAAAGACAAAGTACTCGTCAAAACGAATCAAACTAGTCTAAACTCGTTAGGGTTGCGCTGTTTCATTATAGAGTTCCTATATCCACTTTCCAGCTCCATCATCAGATCAGCTCCATGTCATCATAATATTGCATTGTCACGCGATATACATATATGCGAGTAAAATTTCAGCTCAATCGGAGACCGGGAAGTGTGTTAAATTTAACTTGCAAGCTTTGAACGGTACAATTAAAATAAAAGCGTCGCCACGCTAACAGCCGATTTTACCCTCCCTCCGCATTAGATGTTTCACATCAAAATTATTTTATGTATTTTCAATAGGATAAGACTCCAGTGCTCTCTCTGAGATAATATTATCTTACGTCGTAGGACGATCGATACTCTAGCCAAAACATGCACGCTTTGATTACCAGGTAAGTACCTATATAAATAAAAGCGTGCACGTAAACAAGCGGAAACACTGACGCATGTAAATTAATTATCCTTCTTGGGACGATGCAAGACGTCACTTATAAAGCTCGTCACACATGTAGCTATAATATAATATATTAATATAAATCATAGCAAGGCACATTACGATATATTTTCTATACTTTTCGAGTGACCGCACATGCAGGTATAATACCTATATATTTCTATAACGGCAATATATATTTCTGTAACTTGTACCATAATTTATATTATAGCATGGTTTATTAATATATATAATAACAACGTGTGTGACGGCCTTTAATCTGACAATAAAAACATTTTATAAGATCTCCGAAACTCTAAGATGCATAAATTCTTCTGATGTTAGATCAAATGTCACGACATTTGTGGGCGTTTGGCCTCCATATTGGCTGTTATAGCAAGGACACAAAGTGATAAGTAATTAAATATTAAGAATCATACCAAGACATTAATAAGGATTTTGTTAAGGTGATTGATAGTCCCTAGCAGATGTCACACATTTTAGTTGGTAGAGCGTCTTTGCGTTTAAATGAGTTATTCTTTCTTACTTTCTTTATTTCTGGAACACTAATCCAGGAGAGGAAGGTTCAAATCCTGTTCATGGCTATCATTTTCGCAATTTATGTCCTGGTCAATGACGCATCAGTATGTCAAGTGCTTGAGTAATAAGTATAGAAAATAACAAAACACTAACGCTAATAACAAATAGCTTTTGTTTATTGGGATTTAAGTATAAGGTTTCTATTTATAATGATGATTACTAAACAATATTATTGAATATTGAAGGTTTGCACAGTTATAAACTTTAATTTTATAATATATTTATTTAATGGGGCTTCAAAGCATTGCGTTCTTCGTATATAAATATTACCGCAAACGGCTCGCCAATTTTACTGACTATAATATTGTTTTTAGGACAATAATATTTAATTAGTCTCTTATCCAATTAAAAGAAAGGTATTCAATGAAAATAAGGTCCAATATTTCATAAAAATGTGTTAGACAAAGAAATATATATATTTAAAGTGAGAATGTAATTATAGTGAAGAGTCAGTACATAACTACGATAATTCTGTATACTTAATATATTTAAAAATGCAAAGTAATTATTAAAATTAATCTTGCTTTCATCGCTATTTGCTTACAAACGCTCACGATTATTACCAACGTTTATTACTTATTACATTATGGGATAGGTTACATTATGGGATAGGTTACATTATGGGACAGGTTATATAGGTTAATGTGTTGTAAGCAAGGACCGGACGGCTGTAAGCAAGCGTTCCAGCAGGGGTGACATTTTTTGTTGTCAGCCGTGTGGACAGCAGATGTAAACCAAATTTTGTTTGACCTTCAACGTCCTTGCGTGCTTACATCCGAGCTTACAGCGAGCGGATTCATGTTTACAACCGTCTGGCCAGCGGACCTTGCTGAAACGCTTGCTTACATCTTGTTTAAAGCCGTAATGTATACCATGTAGCCGAAACACAATCCGCTGGTGTCCCGACAAGGGCACCTTGCTTACACGCTTGCTTACATCTTGCTTAAAGCCGTGCGGATCCCACTTAAGTTATCACAAACTTCAGGTATTTCCCGCTGTTACTAACACGTTTGGGCATAATCTGACCGGCTTCTGATCAGAATATTTCTTAGATACATTATACATAAGTTTCTGCAAAACTTTGTTAAAATTTGTATTCTTATTTTTTTTGACGATTGATGGCGACCAAATCACAAATATGTACAATATTTAGTTGTATTCTCACAAGTAACCACGAGAGATGGACAACTTTCATGGTCATTTATCATTCTAAACGTTTTTACGGGATTTATACCTACAAAGTACAAAGAAGAAGAAAAACACCTCAGAAACCAGGGTATACCAATACATCCCGTAAAAACGTTTAGGTGAGGATGTGATATAGAAATCGACACCTGAGTGTGCGATAGCTCATTCGCAGCACTTGCAGCGCTCTTAGACCGGAGTTCCACAAGGTGCGGATAAAGCTACCAGTTATCTTTTCGTCGACAGAATATTTTGGTTTTGCGTGACTGTAATCTCCTCTGCAATATAGGGATATTTTGAGATTAAATAAAATTTCAGGATGTCTAAGAACCCTGATTTCCTATAGGCATTGTTCACATGAAGAAGACCAACAGTTCATAGTACTTTTCGAAGCGCAGAGCAAATGGATCTATTTTACGACGTACATAAGCATAGGGAAGTGGTTTGGGCCTCCGGCACTTTCACTCACCATACGAAACAAAACTGTAGGGGTCCCTACCGTTGTTTCACGTTCATCTTCTGTGTGTAGTTCCCCAATCAAGCCGGGGATGATTGTCCATCAAACATGCGGCTCAATGACTAAGCGGATTTGAATAAAATTTGGTAATCAATTAAATGAGAGACTGGATTAACTCCCGTATGAAGGACATCTATTAGTTGCAGTAGGAGAGCTACTATTCTCAAATGACCTATTAAAATTAATCAGATTTGTACAAGATTTGCTATAGGTACAGATAAATTATAAGCTGAATGGATATGGAAAACAGGATATTTTTTAAGGCGATGAGTTCCTGTGAGATACCTAAACAAAACTACGGACCACTTTTTAAGGCCATGTAGACAGTCACGACCTCACGACACGAAGCTAGTAAGCAATAAAATAAAATTGCTTCCATTTTTAAACAGACTTCATTTTATTCGTGTGGTAACCTACCACCAATAGACTAAATAAGTATTTTTCTCTATACAGATCACGTGTACTCAGGTTACCGAACTGTTTCCCCACCCAATGGTAGCCCATTTTATTCATACCTTCTATACATTCGTAATATGTTTATAATTTAAAACAAGAGTGGTCTCACATCGATATTTTGGCGCGTACACGAGTCAGAGGCCCGCTTTGGGTTCGAAATTACTTCAATAAGACGAGTTTAGATATTTAATGATTGTTTTTCTAAGTATTTAATCTTTAGTGATATGACTTAACTTAAATTAATTACTTATTAGGTACCTACTAATGATTAAAAAAGTATTTTTGGACGCATCGATGTGTAGGTAAGTCAGAAATGTCTGTTTTGAGAAAAAGAATAATATTCTATCGTATCTTATTGTGTCCAGACAATCGATCCCAGTTCAATTGATGATAACAAGGCCCAGAATATTCGATTGAAAAATAAATGATGCGATATCTTTTCTCTTGTATTGTGATCTTTAACGTTGTTGTTTATATTCTGGGGTGTTATGGATATTGATGGCCCCGAGCGAATGCCACGATAGCGTTGACAGAGTGTCTGGAACCACATGATGTGGGTTAATCCAACTCGTCTCTATAATTTTCTATTTCATTTTGTGTTCTAGATGACCAAACATGTCTAGTGCTTAAACTGTAAGCCAAGGTACCTATATAAAAATAACAATAAATTCATTGAGATTCATTTTCTAGTATGAAGCATGGGCGACCGATGCAATAGTAATTCACAAATAAGTAACAATCAATTCATTGAGATTCATTTTCTAAGAAGTATGGGCGACCGATGCAGTAATAATTTTCACTATAGATACCTACCTACTATAAATATGTACACTCGCACGCGTCATTAACGTCACAACTGCGGAACTTTCTCAGACGATAGTATTCTAGATAATGAGTTAGTTTCGCAGGAAAAATAACTAACTATGATTACAGAATCTATCGCGATTGGGCACATAGGGTGTACCCGTATCGTGAAAGTAGAAAATCAAGTAAACGCGATAGATTCCGTAAACGACCTTGTCTGCACGTGTTTAGGTTTATCTAACGAGGATAACTCAAATAAATCTCACTTATATTCAGCTCAAAATTAATATCTGAGATAGATAGGTACAAACAAACAGTTCGACGGTTCACATGTTAGGCGACAAGGAGGGCGAGCGAAGCGAGTCGAGAGCGATTTATCAGTAAAATGTACTTTTGTGGTACATTTTACTGATAAACTATCACACTTTCAGATTCGGGCTTTGACATAGTAATTTCAATTTATTTTTACATGTGTTATTTGTCATAAAAATATAAAAAAAAATACAACAAAAATTAGAATTTTATTGTATTCCTAAGGCCATCTGTCGAAAATTATAAATTAAGTAGAAAACTTAGCGAGCCTTCACAAAGCTCAGCTTTTTGCTAGTTTAAGCTTACTATTTTGATTAGGTAGTTAGCTAGGTACCTACTTATCTACCCTGGAAGGACGGTGGCCTGTTCCAACGCAGATCTACTATGCCATTATGGTCCTTGCTGCAAGGTAGAGCTTTAATTGTTGCCCTCCTCGTGATAGCGTCCTAGCAGAGACAGAGGCGTCTGGGACACTGGAATTGCTATGCCCGCGTTCCCGGTATCCCTTACAAGGCGTCATCATGAGGTACCTAGTTCATCTTGGTAGGCCTTTCGGGGAACCACCGAAGGAATGTTACATAGTTCCAGCGGCCCGCCAATAAAGGCGGAGAGACGGCACACGGCGGGTTTATTTAGTGGGTGAAGGCTGGGGCTAGGGTACAGGGTAGTGTGGGACACTACCCTGTTCGTTGCCCCGAACAACGGGGTGTGCGGTTAGGAATATATTTTCCCGCCTTAACAAAAAAAAGGCCTTTCGGGGAGAGTCCGATATAAACTCTTTTGCATGCCCTTTGTAGAGTGAGTAACATATTTCCCCACGCAAAGGTACTTACGTATCTGTTACTGTGCCACAGATTACTAAATAGTTACTACGTACGACTGTACTCTCTCTATGCAGACAATGACGCTTACTGTTGGATTATTCTGTACTAAATTGTGTGCGCGACTCCATTTGCCTGAACTTCAGAATATAAATGCATCATTCTACGCCACTTTAATATTATTTCTATGTAAAAATAGCTATCACACGGAAACCGTTCATTATTCCGCGATAAAAAGTAGCCTGTGTCCTTTCCTGGGCTTCAGAGTATATTTATGCAAATTTTCATCATAATTGGTTCAGTAAGTACGGCGTGGAAACGTAAGAAACAAACAAACTCACTTTCGCATTTGCTTATAGTAAGTATTAGCAAGGAAGTAAAGATAACTAGATAATAAATTAAAATAATATACTTAACATGACTATATAGAATTAATATTAGCACCTAATTATTTAATTTAATTAAGTAAGTATCTACAAAAATAAGTATAAAATATATTTTATTCGGTGCTAGTTTCATAACTGAGAATCATCCACGAGGTGACAAGAATATCCTTTTAAACGAGGAATCCCTAAATATGTAGTTCTATATGTGTTAAGCACTGCAGCTTGTTAATTATTGTTATTTTATTAATAACAATAACTATTATATTATTCACAAATACCTATCTTTCTTTTGTACACAAAAGATACCCACAATCAATAACAAAGCATAAAAAATCCGGTTCCTAAAACATTAAATAATGTGCTTAAAATGTAGTCATGGCGTTCAGCGCCACGAGTTGATCACACCGTGAATGCAAAAACTAGTTTGGACGAAGGCCAACGCAAAGCGGGCCCTCCTAACCTTGACAACCTCTATGAATAGCAACACATAATTATTGTTGTATAAAATTATGTCATTCCGTGCGTGCCATTTAAAACTGGTACCTAATACTTTAGATTCGTAGTTGCTCCAACTTCACATAGGAAGTCACTCAATAGGTACTAACTACTTCGCCAATAATTTGAAAAAAATGTTAATGGCTATCCGTCCTTCGACACCAATATTATTAGTGTCTTTTTGAAGTGAAAACTTCTATAGGAAGGTTTGGATAGGGAGTAAATTAATGTAAGTAGTCATCGACATTGTCACGTGACGTGTCGATAACACTATATCTGTTCCTATTAGTATAACTTATTGTGCTTGGCCAGCTGTGAATGAAGAAATAAATAATTTTAAATAATATATTTTTTTAAATGAATATTTTTGATTTACAAATTTTAATTTAAGATCAAACAATTAATTTGGATATCCAAAAATAACAACTATTTGTTTATAATTTTAAGTTTTCACTTCTGTTGGGTAGTCACCATGACAGCTTTGAAAATTTTAAATTTTTTTTTATCGGCACCGACGTCGGTGCCGTGGGGCGTTGAATGGTTGTTCTAAATTTTACCACCTCCAGTTTAATGTTAAACATCTCATGGGATGATGTTTTTAGTAACATCAAAAGTAGTAGTCTTTTTCTAGGTTCTTAAATATAAAATGTCTTGATGAACGGTTGAGTAGTTATGGGGTGAAAAAGTTTCAAACAAACAAACGTATTTTCTTAATATTGTGACTAGCTGTTATCCACGACTTCATCTGAAAAAAAAACAGCAATGAAGTACTTATTTTAATTTTAAGTTATTTATTTATGTCTTTTACGTCACCTACCCTACCCTATTTTTCTAGAATAAAATAATCCTTAGTTACTCCGTATACCATCAGCTATCTGCCAGTAAGTATTCCGTCCAAATCGGTTTAGCCGTTTTGGAGAAAAGATGAAAAAAACGTATTTTGTTATAAGTAATATACTAATAATAATATACCTACGTATATACCTGCTTTCATGTGCATTTAGTAAAAAAGCTGTTGTTTAGACATTACAAACAGACACTTCAATTGTATTTATTTGTATAGATGATAGATGTTAAATAAGCTTTACCCAAATTTAGCAGTCCACCTGGATGAAGTCCAAGTTAGAATCTAGTATTTACTTATCATCACGTGATTTACCTTGCGGGGTAGGCAGAGGGAACCAAAGTGCCAAAAGACTCTATTCTTGCAAACATCTCTCGCTTCCTCAACATTCATAATTCTCTTCACACACGCTCGCTGATATCTGAGACTCCTATCTCCTTCTTTCAATAAATAAATAATCTATTAAGAATCTAGTAGGTATGTTATAAGATGAAACAAATATTATTTTTAATGCGACCGGTACTTTTAGATTTTAACGTATTCAGCCAAACTAAACAAAATATTTTTTAATCAATGACTTAAATCAATGGATACGAGGTCACCCATCTGTAAACCAAATAGTTTCACCTATTTGTGAACTCATCTCCTCCGTGCAACGGATACCTAGACTAAGCAGCGAAAAACCGGGCCCGAGCTCTCAAACGGGTATCCACGGGCGAAACTGAGCTCTCTGCGGTTGAAATGCCGGTGGAGTCAGGAGTCTCCGAAACCGGCGAGCGTGTATGGAGAGAATTATGAATGTTGAGGAAGCGAGAGATGTATGCAAGAATAGAGCCTCTTGGCACTCTGTTCTCTCTGCCTACCCCGCAAGGGAAATGGCGTGAGGATAAGTAAGTAAGTAGGTAAGTAAGCTGAGCGCAGATGGCGCTATCGCGCGAGATGGCCACTGTCAAATTATAGTTGCTTAGTTTGCCTAAGAATTCTTTGCTATTTTTCGCATTTAATCCGGTGGATCAGCAATATTATTAAAATGTATAATAGGTACCTGGAAGATTAATGAATTGAAAGACGCTGTGCTGTGTAGCCACAAAATTTTTGCGACTATTTCCATTTTCTTTAAATGTCGGATCTTTGGGAAATAAATGTCCACCGGTGTTTATTATGTTGATCCAGCGCACAGAGGCATATTACATAATAGCATCACGCCTGTATTCCCCGAAGGGGTAGGCAGGGGTGTATTACACACCTATGTTTACCTAAGCCCCACGTAATAAGGGGCGAGCCTATAGCGCCGTCTACCGGGCGCATTTCCTAACTCCGGGCTGCTACTGAGTTTTTTTTTTCCTTCTTTTTTGTTTTATGAAAAAGCTCAATTAAAGGCATATTACGAGAAATTAAAAACAATTACAAGTTACAAATTGTATGGAAATGACAGTTTTCAATGGCGATGTCGATAATGCGCCATTTTCCGTGAAATAATGGCAGTAATAGTTAGTATACAGTAGTTTGGGGCAAAAAACAGGTTATTCCTTAGTGCAGACATTTATTTTTAAGATTATACTCTGCTCGTGACTTTGTCCGCTTGGACCTCGGATTATAAATACGTCACCCAGTATTATCTATACTATTATAAAGCTGAAACAGAGCTGTGTCTGTACATTTAAGATTCATCATCCATCAGCCTTTTAACGTCCACTGCTGGACATAGGCCTCCCCAAGAATGGGGGATAGTGCCGTAATCGTCACGCTTGGCAGGCGGGTTGGCGATCGCAGTGGATGTTGTTAATACTCGAGGGAGTGCTGCTGCCCATTCCCCCGTATTCCCTCAGTCGGCTCTTACGACTCCAATGGGTGGAGAGGGGTGGGACAATTCTAAAGCCGGCCTCACACGGCACACATTTAAGATATTTGAGAAAAAATAACGGTAATAGAATATAGGTAGGCGTGTCACACAAAAATATTTTTTTTAGAGTTATTGTCTGTTGTTTCGTGCATCACACAAAAACTACGGAACGGATTTTAATGCAACTTTTTTATTTGATAGCTCTTAATTAGATTTAAAAACTGGCATATCCTGCTACTATATCGGAAACCTGAGAGATATCCTAAAAACTAGCTTTTGGCTGCGGCGGAGCTGCGGGCAAAGTCGTAAGTAAATTATAAAAACGTCTCTCTATCGCTCATTAATTATCTCTATGAAAAATAGACATTGTTCCGGGATAAAAAGAAGCATAATGTCCTTTTCTGGGCTTTTTTCTTCCTGGAAAAATGGTCGGTTCCTGTGTGCTGTATTTGAATAAAAATATTAAACGTATCGGACTGACATTTATTTATTTATATACACACACATAGTAACACATATCAACTAAATTATTTAGAAATATTTGTACAAAGGTGCTGCTTGTTTCTTAAGAAATCTTTTCCAGCAGACCCGCGACAGGAAAGTTTAAATTATAGTTAAATTTATGTTCTGAGATACGAACATAATCTAGTTTATGATATTAGTTTGCGGGTCCAGCCAGGTTATCAGTACCTACGACTAGTTATTATGATTTTATATTATGCAAACAGTTGATTAACTAATAAATGAACAAAACACTGAACTTAGATTAAACAATTATAATTTACTCTCGCGATAATGCGTGGTACCGATGAATATTATAAGTTAACTAAGATGACCCGGTAAACTTCGTGTAACCTACAATTTATTTTATCAGCGATTATCAACCGCAGCGCCTTGACAGTATTTTTAGTATAGATGAGTCCATGAGCTAAGGGTTCCACTTACAATCAGGTGGTCTTGGCTCGTCTGCAATTATAAGCAATAAAAACCGGCCAAGTGCGTTTCGGACTCACACATAAAGGGTTCCGTAACACCGTAGAATTTTAACTATTTGTCATTAAAGCGGCCTATCGTACATACTCTGAAAATTTCAACTGTCTACAGTTCATCCTTACTTATCATCACGCCATTTCCCTTGTGGGGTAGGCAGAGAGAACAGAATGCCAAGAGGCTCTATTCTTGCATACATTTCTCGCTTCCTCAACATTCATAACTCTCTTCATACACGCTCGCCGGTTTCGGAGACTCCTGACACCACCTTCCTTCAATACATGACCGATTTGGTCTAGGTAGGTGAGTCTCGGTCTCCCCCTGTACCTACATCCTTCCACTTTCGCATTGTATATCTTCTTAACTAGTCGCTCGCCCGGCATTCTTTCCACATGTTCGAACCATCGGAGCATTCCCTTTCGCATCTTTACACCAATACTCTCTTTCATACTTACTCGCTCTCTTACGTCGTCGTTACGAATGCGGTCAGTCAGCCTCACTCCACAGATTCTCCGCAGAGATCGCATTTCGACCGCATTGATTTTACTCTCATGCTCCTTTTTGCATACCCAACTCTCGCTTCCATATAATAACGTTGGGACAAGCACTGCGTTATGTATTGCGACACGTGCCCTCTGGCTGAGGTGTTGACTGCCGAGAAGTTGTCCCAATGCTCCGTTCACTCTATTTCCCGCATTCACTCTTCTTTCTACATCAGTGGTGTACTTTCCATCCCGACTGAATCCACATCCAAGATATACAAATTCATCCACTTGTTCTAGCACACCATTTCCTATTGCTACTCTAACATCTGTTCTGGCTTCTTCTCTTTTAAAAACCATTATTTTGGTTTTGCTTACATTCACAGTTCATGAGAGCGAAAATTAAATGTATTTTTATTATTTAAACATTTTGATCTATATTTTAGCACTTGACATGCTCAGCTACTCTTAAAGTACAAATTATAATTTGTGAATAAGGAAAAAGAGTATTTTAGTACAGGCGGGAATCGAACCTGCGTCCCTTCCTATCCGGGGAAGTGCTCTAATCCACTGAGCTATAGTACTATCTTTTACACTTACCCAAACTCCTTATCAGATTTGTCTTAACGACCAACGCCCTTTATCGGAACGCATTTACATGCATTAATCCAATATAGTAAGTTTATTTTGAAATTAAAATTCATAGTATTTGATGGCGTGATTTTTTTTAAATATTTTGATCTATATTTTAGCACTTGACATGCTTAGCTACTCTTAAAGTACAAATTATAATTTGTGAATAAGGAAAAAGAGTATTTTAGTACAGGCGGGAATCAAACCTACGTCCCTTCCTATCCGGGGAAGTGTTCTAATCCACTGAGCTATAGTACTATCTTTTAGATTTACCCAAACTCCTTATCACATTTGTCTTAACGACCAACGCCCTCTATCGGAACGCATTTACATGCATTAATCCAATATAGTAAGTTTAATTTTGCAATTAAAATTCATACTATTTGATGGCGTGATTTTTATTTTTTTAAACATTTTGATCTATATTTTAGCACTTGACATGCTCAGCTACTCTTAAAGTACAAATTATAATTTGTGAATAAGGAAAAAGAGTATTTTAGTACAGGCGGGAATCGAACTTGCGTCCCTTCCTATCCGGGGAAGTGCTCTAATCCACTGAGCTACAGTGCTATCTTTTAGATTTACCCAAACTCCTTATCACATTTGTCTTAACGACCAACGCCCTCTATCGGAACGCATTTACATGCTTATTATTATAGCATTATTTCTTATTATAGCGGCTATAAAAATACACATTCTGTGAAAATTTTATATATCTATTACGGTTCATGAGATTATTTTTAGTATTTGCTGTTGTAGCGGCAACAAAAACATACATTCTGTGAAAATTTCACCTCACTACCTATTTACGGTTTGTAAGATACTGTCCGCTGACAGACGGACGGATGGACAGCGGAGGCTTAGTAATAGGATTTCATTGGTACCTACGGTACGGAACCCTAAAAAAGGGCAGCCATCTCTGGAGTCAATGTGGGCACTTTGGACTTTGGATTCCTAAGAGACTTCACGCAACTCCTTAATAATAAACAGCGCAAATATTAATATTATACTACTCTGTCAAGAAAGTACAGGGAAAAGATTAATAATACACAAAATTTTTGTTATTCATCCAAATTTATTTTATCACCTTCAAAGTATGCTCCTTCAGAAACTATAGACTTACGCCAACGAATAATACAATCATCAAAACATTTTTTAAACGCTGTTTCCGGAATTAAGTTCAGTTCTCGCCACGAATTCTTCTTTATGTCTTCTACCGATTGAAAACGGGTGCCACGAAGTGGTAATTTGAGTTTAGGAAAAAGAAAGAAGTCGGCTAGAGCCATATCTAGTGAATATGGTGGTTGCTCGAAGGTATTTGTTGAGTGTTTGGACAAAAATTTATTCACAATGATGGTCTTGTGCGAAGGCGCATTATAGTGGTGCAAAATCCAAGAATTTTCTTTCCACAAATCTGGCCTTTTTCATCGAATTTGCTCTCTTAAACGCCGCATAACGCTCAAATAATATTCTTTATTTACCGTTTGACCTTCTGGCAAGAATTCCGATTGCACAACACCGCGATAGTCAAAGAAAACAGTCAACATGACTTTGACTTTTAATCGACTTTGGCGTGGTTTTTTCGGTTTCGGTTCAGTTGGAAGTCGGCACTCCGAAGCTTGTTGACTTGTCTCGTCACCAGTTTGTTACTGGTGACGAGACAAGTCAACAAGCTTCGGATGTGACACGTGTTTTTGATAAAGTTGATTCACCGTAAGCCTTCTGTAGTAACATTTTAGTGACTCCGAACACGAAATTCCATTGGCGATGCAAAATTTAAGACAAAGTCTTTGTTCGATGTTTTTGTCCATTATGAAATTCGCAATACACACTAGATATGATATAACTAAAAACAGCACTGTACTTAATATAAATAACAGATGCAACTCAAACTCCGCGCCAAAATGGATAACAGTTGTGCCAAACTAACAACAACAAAAAAAACAAAATATTGAATTTGGAGCCATAAACAAATCATCCATTCCCAATACTTTCTTAACTGAATGTATACGAGTATAAAGCCGTCAAATTCTTTATCGAAATGGAAATTACTCTGTATTAAATTCTAAGACTGATAGGTGTCGCTGTGCTTTTGTTAAATAACAATATTTTTTGTTGTTTCAGAAAAAAATGGCTTTGGTATTCGACAAATGCTGCTTTTGCATTGACCTAAGGGTTGGATCCTTGATCATCGGTTACATAGGATTGGTAAGTAACTATCTATTATCTTGAATACCCAAACCCATAATAATATTATAAAATAGCTTCTGCCATAACTTTATATTAATACCTCGTGAAAGATTAATGGTGCGGCTACACTACTGGGATATGGCAATAATTTTATGGTCATAATCTGACAATGCCAATCAATATGGCATATGACAGTAGGTAATAGCTCCAGTGGCGGTCTTTTTCAGCACATCAAAGAATATTACCACGGTAATTAATGTTTGTATGACCACACCTCCGTTTGTTCAGTGTGTAACATGAGTTTACCGGGAATGCACGTATCGACCGACCCCGAGTCGAATGAAAAGGCACTCGAGTTTTTGGAATTACTATAATCGGAACCATGTCTATTGGGATTCTGACAGAAGAATCATAGAAAACCACCATCTTCTTTTAAGTCTTCGTTTACCTTCGTTGAAATGTAAAAGATCCATGTAATAATAATCGACGCAGCTTCAACCTCCACTTTGAAAAATGTATTACTTATCCATAAAATCAGACGCGATTGGCTGCGATAACATCAGTCGCCGTATGATTGTCACGATAATAGAGCACCTTCTCCCAGCCATCTGCCACATCATCAATCATTCCTTTTTTCTTTTTATAAATACTTTTTCCGATAACCTTCGTGTGCGTATCATCTATATACTGATGACCTACAGTTGTTGGAAAGAATTGACAACGCCTCTTTAGCTGTGCTTAGGCTAAATAAGGACCTGCAATACATTTCTGATTGGTCTGTCAGATTTGGATTTGTGGTAAACCCCAGTAAGAGTTAGGCAATTGTTATAGGTAGCCAGCGTATGTTAAGTATACTTGATCTACAATGTCTTCTACCTATAATTCTTAACGATGTGACGATACCTCTAAGTTCCTCTGTCAAAAATCTGGGTCTTCATATTGACTCCTCTCTAAGCTGGAGAACTCAAGTTGCAAGTGTAAGTCAAAAAGTTACAGGTACGTTATGAGCACTTTATCGACTGAAAATTTTTTGACTGATTAAAGCCAAAACTTTACTTCTGTAGTCCTTGATCTTTCTTTTATTCGACTATGGCACATGAGTTATTTCGACCTGCTCAACAAACTCGACCGTCTTCTTAATAACTGCATTCGATTCATTTTTAATTTTTGCAGGTATGACCATATCTCTGCTTATCGTTTCCAACTCAAATTCTTAACTATTCGTCAGCGCAGAAACATGTGAGCTCTAATTTAACTTTATTCTATTCTTATGCCACCTTCTTCTCCTTCCTATTTAAAACCCTATTTCCAGTATCTATCTTCTAATCATGATAAGGATTTACGCTCTACTAATAATAGACTACTTCTTTGTCTATCTCATTCTTCTGGTTTTGTTAATTCTTCCTTTCCTGTACAGTCTGTTCTTAAATGGGATTCACTCCCACTCAATATCAGGATGTGTAAGAACCGCTGCGAGTATAAATCTAAAGTTCGACAATACCTTCTGGCCGAGTTAGAGGAATGACTACATCTGTGTATTATTGTATTTTATTATATATTATTTTGATTTTATGTTTTTTGTATACTACCTAGTATACGTAACTTTTTAGTATATTTTTATGTATTATTATTTCGTATTGTTGCATATTTAACTCTTGTCAAAATTATTTTCTATTTCCCCCCTCTTGTTTTCTGATGGAAATGTACCTCTCATTATCTCTGCATCACTCATGGTTGACTGGAAGAGAATGCCTCAGGCATTAAGTCCGCCATTGTAACATTGAAAATGTACTTTATCTGTTTACATAAAGTTAAATAAATAAATAAACTCTAATGTTACCGAACCACTTCACGCGGTAATTGCGGTAATAATAAAATTGCCATAATTATTGCAGTAAGCGGTAGACGGTAAAGGTAGTGTAGCCGCACCATAACAAACATACAAACTCACATTCGCATTTATTATCCTTACTAATGTTATGATCTAGACTAGATTCCTCTCGCAACTCCGTCCACTTTGACTTTATACTTACATATTAATAGGTACGTCACTCTACATTAATTATGTCTATGCAAAAATAACTATCCTATACGTTCTCTGGTCCCAATCTAAGCTTAACGCACAAGCGTTGGCACAAGTTATGGGTACCAGATTACGGATATAATACATGATTTTATTACTTTGTTTTTGTAAATACATACATTATACTTAATAGATAGAAAACACCCAGACGCAGTACAGATATCTGTGTTCATAACACAAATCATTGTCCTGAGTGGGAATCGAACCCACGACCTTGTGCACGGAAGTCAGTTACACTACCGACTACGTCACGAGGCCCGTCCTCGGAACTTCCGGAATAAGTAGTAGATAAGTAGCAGTTTATGTTCTTTTCTGCGCTCCAGACTATATGTGTACAAGATTTCATGACGATTGGACCAGTAGTTACAGTGTGAAAGCTTAGCATATAAATAAACTCACTTTCGCATTTATAAAATTTAGCATATGTATAGATAAACATTAATAAACCATTTATTTTTTATTAGAGAGGCTTAAAATATTCAAAATCATGTGATGAAGATGAAGATGTCTTTTAGATCAGTATAAAACTATAGTAAAAATAAAAAAAATATAACAACAAGATGTATCAAGTAAAAATAAAAAAAAAAACAACAACAAGAGTAATGAACTACCAAACAACCAAACACAACCAAAGTTTCTCGAATAAACACTCGAACGAACGATTTTTTTTTGAAAACCATTCCAACTGATTATACCTACAGTGTCAACCATCGTAGTACTCCGTTGAGTAGCGAATGGGTCAGTCTAACTGTACTCGTAAGTCGTAATTAATTGACATGAGCTCATACACATACATAACTCACTTAAACGAAGCGACGCGCTCATGAAACTAATTAACCCATGGTATGTCTGTCTGTTTTAATTGGATAAATACATGTCCTTGAAACTCCCATCCAGGAATTTAAAAATAACTTACTCAAGTCAATTAGGTATAGCGCCTATTAATTTTAACAAAGTACTGGCTTAGATCAAATAAAAAAGTTAAGATGGAACTTTGCGAACAACGAAGTGAGGCCGGTTTTATAAAGATGTAGTGCGTGGACCGGTGTTGCAATCATAATTCAAAATACCCCAATATTACAAAAATAATGTTACTAATTGTTAAAACACGATAAAACAAGTTTAGTGTTCTATCAGCCATTCGGACGCGAAGTGTAAAGTAGTGGTGGTAGCGAAAAGGATATGGGAAGAAGAATATTTTACAAATAAAATTACTGAGTATTTAATTTTGTGCATTATTATTTATTTAAAAACCTTTGTGCTGAATTAATTACTTGCAAGATTGCCTCATTGCCTCTTGCTTTCAATCGATTTGGAAATTGTTTCTAACTTAGCAATACCACCATATTGCTTAGACATATCCGTGTTTATCTCTAAATTAATAAAAACCTGGTTGTTGCCCTGTTGTTTCACACAAATGATGGTATGCTTTGTAAGACAGTCAAGTGCACCGCCTGTTCCCCTGTAATTTAATGCAATATGCAGAAGCGGTGCAACAACACACACCAATTACACATTTATACCGTTACTTCTCACTACACGTGTTTTGCCGCTCCGCAGGGCATCCTCGGGGCAACTCTTACGACAAGCGATTGTATTCCGTGTGGTGACGGACTAAGAATACAAGTGTCACCACCCCATTCTCTCCCACGGGTGTCGTATGAGGCGACTAAGGGAAGTAAGCAATTATCATCCATTGCATGACTGGTGGTAGGGCTGGGTACCAATTGGGAGTACCCGTAATTGCTATCAGGCCCGCGCGAACGACTAGGTAAAAAACACATCAGTGTGTTTTGGTTGTAGCAGAAGATGCCGTTTATTCTTTCATTTCATATCTGTGACATGAAATGGTAAGCAGCGGCTTCACAATACTCCAGGTATAGTAGTCCATGAGCGAGGGTTACCATTTACCATACGCAATTAAAAAATATATATTAATTAAAGTAATAACACAAATCAATATTTTGAGTCACCACCGACATTTTTTCTATAACATAATTACCAAAAATACCAATCGTTCGAATCGATCACGTCAGCTTTTAAACAAAAAAGAACTGCATCAAAATCGGTCCATTCGTTTAGGAGTCAAGATGGCACAAACAGACACTCCCGCACACAGACACCAAACAGACAAATCAAACTTATAACATAACAGCCCCCTTTTTGTGTGGGAGTAAAAAAAACGAGTCACATTACCCAGTTTATAATGACAACACTTGTATGTATCAAGCAATAAACTCCAATTTTATTTTGATTTATTGAAAATATTGGTTTCCAAGTTTACTTAAGTGTGAAATGTGATTCCATCCTGTTTTTTATCTCTTGTAGTTTGGATTTTACACCCTTTCACAACACAATTCGGCATTTTTTACTTTGTAAATTATGATATTTTTGATGACTTGCGGGGTAGGCAGAGAGAACAGAGTGCCAAGAGGCTCTATTCTTGCATACATCTCTCGCTTCCTCAACATTCATAACCCTCTTCTTACACGATCGCCGGTTTCGGAGACTCCTGACTCCACCTTTCTTCAATACATGACCGATTTGGTCAAGGCAGGTGAGTCTCGGTCTCCCCCTGTACCTACATCCTTCCACTTTCGCATTGTATATCTTCTTAACCAGTCGCTCGTCCGGCATTCTTTCCACATGTCCGAACCATCGTAGCATTCCCTTTCGATATAATCATCACTTACTGATAACAGTATTACAGCCAAACCGCTACTTTATAGACTACCACTAGACTCTGGTGATCATTGGAGACATCAGATAATATATTCTCTAGGTTGAAAAGCACCCACCACTGTAGGAATGTGATATGGTTCCAGTGGTCCACCAATAAAGGCGGAGAGACGGCACACGGCGGGTTTCTTTAGTGGGTGAGGGCCCCACACTACCCTGTTCGTTGCCCCGAACGAGGGGGTGTGCGGTTAGGAACAATTTTTCCCGCTTTAACAAAAAAACGTTGAAAAGCACCACAGTGTTTTTTGTAGCTTAAAATAATATTCACAGACATAAAGCAATAGGTAACGTTATTTTTCGTACGCGCGTAAACCTGCGGAATACCTGGGGTATATTGGCAGGAGAAGAGGTCATAGCGGCCGAAGTACTCGACATACTTGCTAAGACCCAGTGGTACCTATTTCTTCAGACCCCGCAAAAATGCTCAAATGCCATTGTTTGATTTGAGAAGCCTAGACCTGCCTTATCCATATGCTCGCGGAACACATCATGTAGTGCCCTCTTAAGCGTGCTAGAGTATAACAGACTGCCGTGGACGCGCCATACTCAAGCCGGCGCGCCGCGCCGCGATGAAGCTCCTTTCGGTGTTCAATGCATCAAATCAAACCATCTTTTTCTAAGATGCTCGAATATTAAGGCCAATTTGGAAAATATTTGTTGTATTTACTCAATAATCCATCCATCCATCGGCCTTTTGACGTCCACTGCTGGACATAGGCCTCCCCAAGACAACGCCACAACGTGTGTTTCGCTCATATGGGGGATAGTGCCGTAATCGCCACGCTTGGCAGGCGGGTTGGCGATCGCAGTGGATGTTGTTAATACTCGAGGGGGTGCTGCTGCCCACTCCCCCAGTATTTCCTCAGTCGGTTCTTACGACTACCATGGGTGGAGAGGGGTGGGACAATTCTAAAGCCGGCCCCACACGGCGTGTACTCAATAAAGACGTTGGAAATTAAATTGAAAATTAACATAAACTTAAAATAAATTCATGCTCAAAAGTTCATAAGGATATATAAGAATGTTTTGCACAACAACTTCAGTGTGTACAGAGCAGTGGGTCTTTTAGATACTAAATTATTCAATGGACTTGAACATTTCCAATAAAACTGTAGTCACCTCATACGGCCTCCGCTAGAAATTTTAAAGTGACAAAATAATACTTATATTCAGGGTGATGTGTTTTAACAGATTGGCAGTATCATATTGACGCTGCTCGCTATCGTCGGGCTAGCTGCCAGCACTTATGTCGTGGCTGCTGTGCATGACGAAGAAGGAAAAGCTCAAGCGGTGGGCGGTTTGGCCCTTGCCCTATTCTGCATCATTCTTCTGATTGTGTTGCTGTACCTGATCTTTAACATCGTGTTACTCGTTGGTCTACACAAGGTAAGTAACCTAAACCCCTCTTTTTACTGCTAATATCTCATTGTAGCTTGTTCTACAATAAGGCAGTACAACTTCCACATAAGCTACATAAGTGTTGGTAATATTTACTCATTGAAATACCCATTGATGATAATGGGATGGTGACACTATGTTAATCAATCACCACATGGATAGCAAAACACTCGGTAATTTATCCTAGTATCTAATGTGTATTTAACCGGGATCTAGCCCGAAAGCATCATTACGATAAGTTTCACGAAAGTTAGCCGAACTTATTATCAAAATTGTCTTGAGCATAATGATGAATATACACATTGGTGGTTATCATCTAAGCCCTGGCTGGTCTGGTACCTTTAGCAAGAAAGAGATGCTATAGTAACAATTACAGCGAACATCATTAAAGTGTTCAGAAGAAAGGAGAAGAAGGCTGCATATCAAATTAAAAACCATTTAAATTTTTCTTGTTTCTCTCTTCCAGCACAAACGTGGACACGTCAAGGCGTACCTCATTTTCTCTACAATATTCATCGTACTCAGCATCCTCTCGTTCATTGGTACCATTACAACTGGTGGTAGCGCTAGTGACATTGTGAAATCACTGCTCACCATACGTAAGTATAAATTTATCTGCGTATAATTATGTAATATTAATTAGTTATTAAAAAAATACACTAAATTCAAGATACATATTACCTGCGATATTAACACAAAGTGCGAAAATGTGAAATAGAAAATATTAGTCATGAGGAGGATTTGAACCTGAATCTGCCTGCGACATCTGTCGGATGTATTTGCATACATTAGGTATTCGTCACCCAAGAGATTAAGAAGGAATGTGTTACCGAAATATGTAGTCCCGAGCATATGATGTTACGTGGTTGAAAAAAAGCAAAGCATCTGGGACGGTTTTTCAGGTTGTCCATGATCAAATACTGCTCGTGAATATTATTTTCGATTTCACGTTTTCGCACTCAGTGTTCATTTATATGGCTAAGCATGTCAAATGCTTGCTGAAAATGACGGGTTTGTTACATCAAGATAACTGCTTATTCCAACTTACCATCTCGCCACTTGCTAGCAGGAGGCATGGAGGCATGAATACCTAAACGGCTTTTCCACAATAAAAAAAAACCATTGTGCGTTCAGGATTGTGTAACGGGATAGAACTGAATCTTTTGTAAAGAACAAATAATTGTGAAAGTAGAACTTTAGTATAAGCAGGATTCGAAACTGCGTCCTATCCAATCCGGGGAACCTTTCGTAGATAGATGGCGTTGTACATAAGTTCTAAATCACGTTACTAAGAATTTAATATAGCGGAGCCCCTGAATCCGCGTTGCCGGCTTCCCCTTATTTTTTTTGTTAAGGCGGGAAAAAATCTTCCTAACCGCACACCCCGTCGTTCGGGGCAACGAACAGGGTAGTGCCTTCACCCACTAAAGAAACCCGCCGTGTGCCGTCCCTCCGCCTTTATTGGTGGGCCACTGGAACTATGTTACATTCCTTAGGTAGTTCGTTGCCGGCTTCCTTAACAAAATCTCGTGATCGTGGTGGAATTTGATAGGCCTTTTATGCAGAGTTTAACATAACTTCTCTTTTAGTCCCTTGCGAAGAGAGATTCGTAATAAATTTCCTCACGTAAAATATATAAACAGATAGATTATATTCAGTAAATATTATTAATATGAACTTTTTGTTTTTTATAGTGCTCAGTATCTACTTCCTGCTGGTCATTAGGAGCTACTACTTGCAGATGGATGACCCCACCAAGAGACCTGCTGTATACAACACTGCCTAAAAAGTTTTATAATCTAATCCATTTTTTACATTGAAATGGAATACCGATTATAATCCACAAGTATAATATATCTGTGTCCTGAATCTTAAATTTCTGTCATAATTTAAGTTGTTGGATTTAAATCTGACTAAACTTGAAAACTGTCGCAGTGACTGAATTACACGTTAGCATATTCTCCAATATATCCGTTATTACTGATCACACATTAGCATATTCTCTAATAAATCCGTTATGTAAATCCAGTATACGACGCATTTTATGCAGAATTTTATTAAATATAAACGTAATAATTATCGCTTTATGTGTTTGTGTTTATGCGTATTTTCCTATGAAATGAATGTTGTGTAATCAGATGTTTAATCGTATTTTGTAATAAATATTAGTTGATACGAATATCCCCACAAATCAAATGTAGTGTTCCACGTATAAAAGATATATAACTACCTATATAGTCAATGTAATCACGTGTTATTTTGAAAACACTCGTACCTTTAGTTATTAAAGTAACATTATGTACGTTTTATAATTATTTTGTGATTTTGTAAGCAATGGCATTGTTGTTCTTTATAAAATCTTAACAGTTAAGTATACTTCTCATAAGAAAAGTTATCAAAAATCTTATCATATAAAAATATGTGATTCAATATTATATACGAGATCGATTACATCCATGACATTGCATTTTATTAATAAAATTATTAAATTAGAAATTATAGTAGTTTTGCAAAAAACATTTTTATGTCTAATATAAACTTTAAATAGGTTAAGTAAACTTTCGTGGATGCCATCATTTGGTATTTTTTAAGTAATGCTACGAAGATTTTAACGCTATCCTTCTGACCATTAAAACTATTACAAGCATCAATAGAGCTCTGCTGTGCCCAAATCGAAGGTTTCTTCCAGAACTACAAGTTCAAAACAGTATACCTACTTTAGTAATACAGTGATAATATTACCTCACAAAACAAACGAATTATAAAATTTTAAAATATACAATATTAAAGAAATCCTCTCACATATCCAGAATATCAATGTATACTCATTTTTAAACAATTTACAATTTATGAGGGCTACGTATAGCTACTATATGTCTTGAATACTCTGTGTTTAGCAGAATGTTTAAACATTTTATCATGCTTTAAAAGTTTCTATTGATAAAATAACTTTGAATAAACCTTTAAGACCACTTTATATGTAAACACGAGGATTTGTATACTGATTATAACCTAGATTGATTGTAATGTTTACAGCTGTAAGTTTACCACTAAAATATAGTACAAGTTTATAGTAGTTTAAGTTGATTTAGAATCTTAGTTTATATAAAACACTACCACAAATTTCCATAAGCAAATAATTATTAATATTTTATATTGTTACATTTTTTCTTGTTGTATGTATTAATAATAAGTAAGAACATTTTTTGCATTTTCCAAATAAATAAATGTCTAAATATCATTAATTTGTTTTATTTATGCTTTTATTAAAACTGTAACAGAGCTGTGTCTATAGATAGGTAGGTACATTAAAAATATTTGAGAAAAAATTACTGTTTTGATCTGAATTTTAGCACTTGACATGCTCAGCTACTTTAAAGTAGAAATTATTATTTGTGAATGTGGAAAACGAGAACTTTAGTACGAGCGGGAATCGAACCTGCATTCTTTCTTTTCCGGGGAAGTGCTCTAATCCACTGAGCTATCGTACTCCCTTGCGGCCATACCAAATTTCCTCATAACATTTGTCTCAACGACCAATGCCATCTATCGGAACGCATTTACATGCATTAATCCAATATAGTGAGTTTAATTTTGCAATTAAAATTCATACTATATGATGGCGTGATTTTTTTAACATTTTGATCTATATTTTTAGCCCTTGAAAGTAGCTGAGCACTTTTAAAGTACAAATTATTATTTGTGAATGAGGAAAAAGAGAACTTTAGTACGAGCGTTTAGTTGGTCGTTAAGACAAATTAATGTGATGAGGAGATTGGGTATGACCACAAGGGTGTACGATAGCTCAGTGGATTAGACGACTTCCCCGGAAAGGAAGGGATGCAGGTTCGACTCCTGCTCGTACTAAAGTTCTCTTTTTCCTCATCACAAACGAAAATTTGTATTTTAAAAGTAGCTGAGCATGTCAAGTGTTAAAAATATAGATCAAAAAGTATGTCTGTTTGTTTTTTCGCGCATTATGCAAAATCTGATGAACGGATTTTGAAGAGTAATATTATATAATAGATGTGAACTCTATTTAAAATAAAATTAATATAATAGATGTGGACTCTATTTAAAATAAACTGGTGTAGATTTATATTTAGATGGGATTGGACAACCAGTAGGAAGGAGTGGCCAGTGTCCGGCACTCCACAGCAATCCACACGCGCACTGTTTAATGCACAATACATAGGCGGGTACAATTATCTGTGTATTTAACTCATGTCAGTAAAACAAAAATTCTTCCAGTTTCACATCAGCCGTTAGTACATTTGCTTGCAAAGTATATGCGCCGTCTGTAAATGAAGATTTTTATTGTTAATTTTTTATAGAAACTAAAATAAAACGAAATTGGAGAAGAAGCCATTTTGCAAACACACTCAATTATATATGCTCGATTTCTTGGTCTAGTAGTAGATTGTAATCCATTGAATATCATATTGCTAAATCAGTAGGCTTAACCGGGGGATATAATTATATATATATTATAATTTAAAAAAAAAAACAACATTTGGAGTTATTACTATTGCTATTTCATAGTATCAGGCATCTTGAGCATGTTAAAGGTGATTGTGAAACAACATAACACTTTGTTACAAATGTTTAGAAACGACCTTATGACTTGTGCAGGCAGAGGGAAATTGTTATAGTAGCTAGCCTTTGCCTTTTGAGAGTTAAATATCCGGTTGCCGAAATAATATCGAGATAAAACGTATCCATATCCAGTCCATCAGCCTTTCAACGTCCACTGCTGGACATAGGCCTCCCCAAGAGAACGCCACAACGAGCGGTCCCGTCATGGGGGATAATGCCGTAATCACCACGCTTGGCAGGCGGGTTGGCGATCGCAGTGGATGTTGTTAATACTCGAGGGAGTGCTGCTGCCCACTCCCCCGGTATTCCCTCAGTCGGCTCTTACGACTCCCGTGGGTAGAGAGGGGTGGGACAATTCTGAAGCCGGCCGCACACAGCCAATAATAAAACAAAACAAACGATAAAACGTATACCAGTTTTTAATGAAGAGCTATCAAATAAAAATTATCATGAATTGTGCATCAAAATCCGCTCAGTAGTTTTTGCGTGATGTGCGAACAAACAAACAGAGAAACAAAAGCTCCCAACATTTTTATCTCAAATGTCTTCAATGTAAATACATGGGCTGTTACAGCTTTATGATCTTTAGGATTAGCCGGGCATAATAATTATCTAGTATTTAAAAATACAAAAATATCAATTATAAAATATTACTACTTTAAGGTGATTGAGCTACTTGGTTTGAGCCTTCAGCTGTGGTGAGGATGACTTCACCAGCTTAATTACAATAGTCAAGTTACCTTTCCTTGTTTCATGATATTATACTGAGAGAAAATAGTACTTCTCCCGTTCAACCGTCACTCATGTTGGGAGTGGAAAATTTCTACCACGTTATTTATCTTATTAGGAGAATATCTGGCGTTAAGTCCACCAATCACTACAAAAGTCAACTTCTCACCAACGCTACACCATTTTTTTTCTTTGATATCCAGTATTTTCTCTAGAAGAAACAATAGCTTCGTGAAGAGCAAAAGCTACACTCACTGCTAAACAACATGGCGGCTCCGCAACAGCTGAAAATTTAGATCATGCATATTATTCTTTCTCATCATCAATAAATTAAAGTAGTGTTTTAATGTTTTTATATATTTTTTTAGAAATCGACATGCTTAGCCCTATAGATGAACACAAAGTCTGAAAATGTGAAATCAAAAATAACAGTCACGAGCAGTATTTCAACCTGCATCTCCTGGATACCGTCCAGATGCTTTGCTAATTCAGCCATCGTGACCATTGCTCGGGACTGCGAATTTCGATATAGCTGTTTACAGTGCTGTTAATTTTCGCTAAGGTTGTTTAAAGAAAAGTTATATTCATGGCACAGTTTCTTAGAAAAAACTTTAATAAAAAAACATTGTCTTAAATAATCATTTACCTTTAGAACCTAAGGTCCCTTGTGGGTTATAAGAGTTACGTCGTAACTGTACTCTGAAATCTATTGGAATATCTTTAGCTAGCGGTACATGGTAATTCCAGGTACGGTCAGTGAGTAACTCGCCCGTATGTTCATCAAATATAAGCTCTTCATGAGTCCAGTAGCCTACTCCCATCATGAAAGCACCTTCAATCTAAAAATATAACACAAAATAGCTTTATTGTCTATTGGAAAAATAGCATTCGTTTATGAATGAACCTCATATTGGACAGTAATGCTAGTTTTAACTAGATTCCAACATTTTGAGTATCATCTTAAATAACAATAGTATTAACATTCACTTCGACATTTTTCATGAATACTATATAGGTAACGAATAAAACCGTTATAAGCATGCGTATGTTGCATAAGTGAAACGTGAATTTTACACCTCTTCAAACTTGCTGGATGACGGCTTGATGAAGATGTAAAAATAATGTTTATAAAAAAATCATACTAGTACCTACTAGATATTATTAATAGAAATATAAATTTTAAAATCTTGAGAACAAAAGAGACATTTGGATCACTGCAATCTTAAAAAATACAACTGTCTTCGTATTCAGAATAGGTATAGGCATAAAGAAATTGATCACCACGGGTGATACGACAATATATCCACGATGGCACTCACTGGTATACTTACAAGCAAACCCGGACATGACAACATATTACAAAGCTACAGAACCTTTCAATAATGTCGCTTCTACATTTACCTGGCCAATATCAAGTTCAGGATTCATACTTATTCCAACATCTTCTATTATATCGACTCTAAGAATTTCATGTTCTCCTGTCAAAATATCTAATTCTACTTCCGCTAAAGCTAGTCCAGCAGATTTGTATGGTTCTTGATCGTTGGCGGTGACATGATAATTGGTCTGTAGATTAATACCCGCTTTAAAAGCTGTTTGTATCAATGTTTCCCAGGTAGGATCATTGAGGGTCTCTCGGATGGCAGATAGTCTATCCAACAAAATTTGGCAACACTTAATAGCACCAAAGCACACAGCTTCAGTAGTTCTGCTACTCCCAGTACCAAAGTTATTGGGACTGATTGCGGCATCACAAGGCTTACATTTAACTTTTTCCAGAGAAATGTTTAATGTATAAGCTACTGCTTGAATAACTTTTGTATTGATTTGATTTGACCTATTTCTATTCCACCATGCATAACTACAACTGTGTCGTCACCATGGAAAACTGTCAAAAGGACTTGGTAATTCTAAGTAGCTGCCACGGGCCAATTTATGAATGCAACTCTAAGTCCACGTTTCTTCCATCTATTAATCGTATTAAACTTTTCTACTTCTTCTTTTCGTTTCGTATATTCTCCATCTTTAAGTAGAGTCTGTATCATCTTGCGTACTTCAACATACGTTGGCTCAAGATTGCTAATGCGTACTTTAACAGGATCTCGTTCTAATGTATATGATATTGGTTCCATTATGCTTTCCGTTTGTGCTATAGCCTCCAAGGTTCCTGTGATAATAAGTAAACATTTTAATAGTTACGTAAGTTAATAGTAAAGTAATTTAAACAACACCTGCCCGATTAAATGCGCTTTTAACAACGCATTTGAAGCAATAGATGTATATATACTCGTATACCTACAGCATAATTAGGAAAATAATAGCATCAAAAATGCTCTTACAATCATACTTACAATCATAGCTTACAATCATAAAAAAATGTGAAAAATAAGTAAAATAATAATAATTAGTGAATCAAAAGACTAACTAATCCCGTAGCTCCAACTAGTCCAGCTATTTATAAATATAATAGTTTGGAGTAAACGTGTGGACTGAAATCCTCATGCTTACTAATTTTGTAATTATAATATTTTTTTTATTGCATGTATTAGCAGACGAGTCACGGCCCATCTGATGGTAAACGGTAACCGTCGCTCATGGACTCAACTATACCGCGACTATTGTCAAGCCGTTGCTCACCATTTCATTTCGCAGATGTGAAATGAAAGAATAAACGGCTATCTCCTGCTACAGCCAAAATGCAACAATGTGCTTCATGGCCGGTCACACGGGAGATGGTGGTACCAACCCGCTCGGGCCCGATAGCAAGTGAGTACTCCCACTTGGTACCCAGCCCTAGCACCAGCCATGCAATGGATGATAATTGCTAACTTCCTTTAGTCGCCTCATACGACACCTATAGGAAAGAATGGGGTGGTGACAATTGTATTCTTAGTCCGTCACCACACGGAGAGAATTATGCTTTTACGCCATAACTACTGAACCAATCTATATGAAATTTTGCATATATATAGAGTTAAGAACCTATATAGCATAACTTGGGGTCAATTATGAATATCAGGATATTCCTACTATATTTGCACTATTAGGGTGATCATAGTCCGGAGCGTGCTCGTCGCGATCCCTGCCAACCTGTAATCCACAGGCTGCAATCCGGCTCGAATGCGTACCGCAGTGCGGGTTAGGGCGTGTCCCAGAGAAGACGCGTACCGACCCACCCCCGTCGGTACAAACAACGGCAGATGCGGTGATGGGGGCCGCCAACCACCACGCCTTGCCCAATTTGGCGAGCCGAGGGGAGCAGAGTGTCGAGTAGGCACTTGGAATGTAAGAGGTAGTGTGGAAGGTAAGTTACACGAGCTGGTAACCGTCATGTTGGACAGACAGCTTGATGTGCTCTGTGCAACAGAGACCATGCGGAAGGGTAGCGATGCCTATGATCTTCCTGGTGGCGGGATAGCTCTGTGGTCTGGTGTACCGCAGAGCGATCGGGCCAGCATGGGAGTGGGGGTGTTGCTGTCCGCTCCCTTGGCCTCAGGTGTGAAAGACTACGGAATGTTCGATCCCAGACTTCTATGGGTCCGAATAAAACTAGGTGTCACCAGGGTCTTCATGGTCGCAGCTTATGCTCCCGTAGGCTTTTCGGTGGCATCGGATCTAAGGAAGTTCTGGGATAATGTTAGGAAAGTTCTGGATTTAGCAGAAGCTAGTGAACGTTAATTCTGGTAGACAGTCTCCCCCGAAGTAAAATTCTGGATACAAGAGCCTACAGGGGCCCACTGTCGACACGGACCACTATCTCGTTATTGCGAGATTTAGTGGTCTGTTCAGAAAGTGGAGACACTGGCGAGAGCGTGTCCACTTCGGAGGGCTTGAAAGAATAAAGATAGAAAAGTTGCAAGAAGAGAGTGTGAGAGCAAAGTATGTAGAGGGTGTCCGTAAACGGCTGACAATGGCAAGTTAGCCGGGATCTGACATAGAAGAATGCTGGAGAGTATTGAAAGATAGTATGGTAGATACAGCGAAAGAAGTATGTGGATGCTCAAAGAAGCATAGGAAAGTGAAAGGTGATGCATGGTGGGATACGGAAGTAGCAGCTTCCGTAGACCAAAAGAAGAAAGCGTGGCTGGACTATGTATCTTCTTTGAACCTGAGTGCAAGTATGAAAGAACAGAAGAAAGAAATATACCGGCAACGTAAGAATGACACCAAAGCCTTAGTGAAAGAGAAGCGTGATAGAGCAAATATGATTGCAGAAGAAAGGCTGATCAAAACTTCGAAAGCAACACCAAACTTTTCTGGAGGGAGGTGAAGAAATCTCGGAGTGGTTGGTCAGCTTTCAGAATGAATAAAATAAGGTCTAAAGGTGGAGAAATTCTTACGCAAACACAAGATGTGTTAAGCCGATGGAGTGAATATTTTGGAGATATGTATGCTGATGTTCAGGGTGATACTGGTGCCACATGTGGTCTAACAGATCAGCATTCGGGACCGGCATCCTCTGATGACATTAGTATGGATGAAGTTGAATGGGCGATTAGAAGTTTGAAAAATGTTAAGGCAGCGGGTATTGATATAGTGTCTGCTGAGATGATCAAGTTTGGAGGCTCATGTGTCTGGGAATCCTTCCTGATGCTTCTCAATTTATGTTGGAGCTCAGGAATGGTTCCCAAGGACTGGAGAAGCGCAGTCATCGTGCCCTTGTTTAAAAACAAGGGTTCACGTTATGACTGTGCAAACTACAGAGCCATAAGCTTGACCAGTTTGGCAGCCAAAGTGAATGGTAAGATTATTGAAAGGAGAATGAGGATGGTGTCTGATGAATTTTTGTGTGAGGCACAAGGCGGTTTCAGGTGTGGAAGAGGATTCATGGATCAAGTGTTTTCTCTACGCAACATTGTGGAGTAGCATCTGGCTGTAGGCCAGAGGGTTTTCTGCAGTTTTGTGGATTTGGAGTAAACATTTGACACTGTTGTACGAAAGGAACTTTAGGACATTTTGCCGGAGTATGGTATTAACGGTAGACTACTACAAGCAGTGCAGTCCAACTACATGTACTGCAGAGCTTGTGTGCGGCTGGATGATGGAATGTCACCCTGGTTTGATGTCAATATCGGCGTTAAACAGGGCTGCGTTCTATCAGCCAGACTGTTTATCATATATCTGGATATATGTCTACAAAGGTTGAATGAAATGAATGTGGGAGTTCAGATGGGCGACTCAGTGGTTACCTCTCTGTTATATGCAGATGATGCGGTCCTATTAGCGCAGTCTGCGACTGACCTGCAAGCCCTAGTCGACGTAATGGCAGAAGATTGTAAGAAAAGGGGCCTACGTGTGAATGTGAGCAAAACCAAAGTAATGGTTTTTGAAAGAGAAGAAGCCAGAACAGATGTTAGAGTAGCAATAGGAAATTGTGTGCTAGAATAAGTGGATGAATTTTTATATCTTGGATGTGGATTCAGTCGGGATGGAAGGCACACCACTGATGTAGAGAGAAGAGTAAATGCGGAAAATAGAGTGAACAAAGCATTGGGACAACTTCTCGGCAGCCACCACCTCAGCCAGAAGGCACATGTCGCAATACACAACGCAGTGCTTGTCCCAACGTTATTATATGGAAGCGGGAGTTGGGTATGTAAAAAGGTGCATGAGAGTAAAATCAATGCGGTGGAGCAAAACAGTTGCGCTGTAGAACTTCTACAGCAGGCATCCACTTGGATGCGCTAAAAGAACTACAGTGTTTTGCAAAAAATATGATATTTATCTCTGTTTCACGCCAAACAAGAATTGTTATTCCGATTTTCAGCAAAACTTAGAGTAGTAATAAGGGTATAAGTGTTGATAAAACTTGATTGATCTCCAAAAATTTTCCTAATTATGAACGATTAGTAAGTTCGTATTAATCTTAGTTATTTTTATGACAAGATATGTTTAATTGAAAGTTTTGTTTAGAATAAGTTGTATTTTTGTTTTTTTTTTCAGAAACTGTGATACCTAAATATAATATGAAGGTTATAATATGTTGTTTTTATGTTTTATTTCTTTTCTAATCACAATTTATATCTATATACTATTCTATGTCCTACACAAATCACATAGTAATATAGTCGCTTTGTCCTACATATAGGACATAGTGAAAAACGGTTTTTCCAGATGTAGGATTTTTTTAACTATTTTTCCAGCATATAATACCTTGTTACCGATATTATACTAAAATTTCAAGAACGTACTCCAGAAAAAGTGCCTCTGGTAGGCAGGAGGAACATACATACATATTCTAATGTAATAGTACCTGGTGCTCGAGCATAAGTATTAGACGCTGTATCCGTGGTGACGTTGAATATCTTGTATTGCCATCTCCGATTATCGTAGCAATTCTTAAGGCCACTTTAACGAAGAGCTGGCTACATTATCGCCGACTACATATCCATTGTCCAGATACAAATCATATTCCATATACTGAATCTCACCCGAATCATTTACACCAACCTGTTTGAGATTATTTTTGTTTATAGATAAATTTTCCGCATGATTATAGTTTAATAATATTAATTACAACTATAGTTGCGGCACGCTATGATGGCCCTTTTGACATATTACAATAGTGATGTGTGTGTGCGTTCAGCCATATCGACGAAATTCACAACAAAAGGCGTGAACAGAGTCCAAATTAACGAGCAAGGGTCAACAGTAATGCAGTATCAATATCCGAAATCCAAAGCCAAGTCAAAACTATATCACAATCGCAGTGCACTCACAGTTTGCACTTTTCGAAGCAACGTCAAGTCGAAACTGCTTTGTTTAGCATTGAGAATTGCCGCGAGTTTGCCGGAGGTAGTAGTTGTGCTGGCCAGCGATCCTAGTGACGATCATGTAAGATTTAAAAAAAAATTAATTTCGAATAGCAAATGCTGAGTTGTGTGGTAAATAAGTACACCAATAATTATAATCTTATAAAAAAAAGAAAAAAATAAGAAAACTTCAAACATATCTGTAGGTGTCTAGCACGGAAATCGTATTTAAGTACCAATTATTTATTGCTTTTTAATTCCTGGGTGCATTTGAAAGCAATTTCTTTTTTTGTGCTTTTTAGTGATTTTTTTATAAAACGGCTTAAAGCAGGTCGTACATGATGGGGAGGCCTCCCTAAAAAAAAATAAGACAACGAAAAAAAAATCAGACAACGAAAAACGTTAAAATTGCCTATAACGTTTTAAGAATTACACCAATTTCTCAAGGATACCATCATCAGATCCTTACCTGATGACTATGGGACCACCTGGGAAGTATACCCTATCAAACAAAAAAATAATTTTGCAAATCGGTCCAGGCGCCTTTGAGTAATCGGTGAACATACATAAAAAAAAATATTCCGACGAATTGAGAACCTCCTCCTTTTTTTGAAGTCGGTAAAAAATAAAAAATAAATGTTCGCGTGTCCCTAATATATATAGTTTAGAAATCAATGTAATAAATAAATTTTGTGTCCTAAAACTATACATTCGATAAATTTTATAACTAACTGCACGTCACTATTGACAATAAAGAACAGCAATTTGCTCCTTCAAATGTAATTATTAATTAATACGAAACTTCATGAATGGACAAACGTCAAAACGGCCATCATAGCGTGCCGCAACTTTAAATTCTTTCCACGATTCTATCCTGACTTCAGAATTGGGGAATTGGGTCAATATTACTAATATTAGAAACGCTAAAATGCGTTTGCTGCTTTGGGTGTTGCCTAACTACTAAACTGATCATCATACAATTTTACGTATATATTGTATAAATTATATTATACAGAAAATAATCAAATTCAAAAAAAGTTTTTATTCCAAAAACGGATGGTTTCTCTGGGATACAAATTAACGCAAAGAGCTCACTAAACTGCGCTTTTAGTTTTTATCACGCGAGGAAATTATGAATACTCGTCCGCCGGGCAGATGGAAGGTTGTTGCAGACTCCCAGTGTAATTGGTCTACGTACTAAAACCACGCGGTATTCCTTCGAACTTCCTAGCTAGGGGCGAGGTATATGCTATACGTATAAGTTCCTTCACCCCTAACAGGTCTGAGGTATTCATTCCTGGTGGCACCATCTGTTTTAGAGGGCCTAGTCCTCCCTCATCGCGAGGCACTCGCGGAACACGTGCGTCGCCATCTCCACCGTGCTTCTGCTAGGGTGGCAGGCTGTCATTAATATGCTCTAGAGTGAATTATCTATATTCTGAAGTCCAAGTGGACGGATTCACGGGCAGAATCTAGTATAATAATACGCTACATTTGTACTCTACGCCACATTTTTACGACAGTGTCCATTTTTGAGCGCTTTCAATATCAAGCTCAGGTATTTCGTGTGGGTCTGATCCAAACAATTTCAGCTTTCTGTGGTATGACCTCAATACAAACCGATAAAATACCTATTCCGCGCTAGCAGATGGATGGCATTGGGCTTGGTAAAAAAGCAGGGCCTCCGACCCTTCAAGGGTCAGTATCGGACACCTCTCTCTACTTCTAGATTATCGTCCAGTATAGCTCAGTGCCTGGCCGGTGCTCTTCATGCAACGACATTAAATAACGTACCTTTACAAGCTTAAATGATGTGTTTTTTCGCTAGTGGCTAAATGCCTGGAACTTATAGGGACATTGCTTGCTGCTTCCAAGAGGAATAAAGGGTCAAAAGGCTAGGAAACTAATGTGTTCGGTACACAGCACAATAGCTTCGGGCCAAAGTCTGGTAGTAGTAATAAAAGAACAATCATTTGTAGAACACAAAAAATCCAGAATGGGAATCAAACACGCACACTTAATACGAGAGATTGGCATCTAAAACACCGGGGCAACGAACAGGGCATTGTGGGGCCCTCACCACTAAAGAAACCCACCGTGTGCCACCTTTCCGCCTTTATTGGTTGTGATGACACACCCCTGGCGGTCCTAAAGGCCGATAAAGGGAGATAGGGATAAGTAGCTCTCTTAGTCACTCTTCTAACAGAGATATCATATTTTGGCTTAGTATGAATTAAGTGCTAAAATCTAGATCAAAATATCATCAGTATGAATTGTTTAAAAGTTAGCGCAGTTTTCAATAACACTGCAAAAGCTAATAAACTTAAGCACTTAGTTTAGACTAACTAACTTATCATCACGCCATTTCCCTTGCGGGGTAGGCAGAGAGAACAGAGTGCCAAGAGGCTCTATTCTTGCATACATCTCTCGCTTCCTTTAGTTTAGACTGTTGGACTATCAATATGCTTAACTCTTCTCATTTCAAAATTTTACTTTATTTAAATGCAATTAAAAATGTTATCTGTTTTGTGGTATATTTAATGCTTAAGATATGCCATTGTGTACAGAATCAGTATACTGAGCACTTGCCCAAGTCAAGACCCTCTTCATTGGGTCGGCAAACTGCTGATATAGTTTCCATGCTAAAATGACACTGCCAGAAAATACTGTCAGAGCCCTTAAGTACTCTCTGCACGTTCAGGCCTCTGTCTTTTGCTGGGGTATAAATATGTAGAGGGTATACGGCTTGGATCTCGCTCTCAACATCTTTTATTGTCAAAATAGGTTTCTTTATATGCACTTTGTAATGTATTTTCACTCTATCTGTTTCAGCAACTATAAGACCAACAACTTGGTTGTAATATTTGACATTCTTTTCGGCAAAAACTTCTTCAGGTACCATCTGTCCCAGGATCTTTTGAGCAAGAAACGAGTTCTGTCCAGGTATGTCTTTTGCTAAAAAAAAAGCTAGTACTCCAGGTATTTTCTGCAATCATATTATTAATTATAAAATTATAAATCTATAATTATGTGATGCACGTCTTTTAAATGTTAATAAGTCATATTCTTATTATTAACTTGCTACCTGCTTCGTGTACGTGGAATTTAGTTTTTTTTTTTTTTAGTGCGAAATCCTAATTGTTTTTCCAAAATAAAAGTATTTATTTTTATTTATTTATTTACTTGTGGATGTGTATTCGACGTATATACTTATCTATTTGAATCTATTCATTTACAATTTCATTTTTTTTTTTGCGCAAAACCCTAATTATTTTTCCAAAATACAAGTAGCCTAAGTTACCCCTTCCAAATCATTCTAACCATTCCAGAGTGGTATTCATTCACAAATTTATGGGTCTTATTTCTTTTACGCGGAACCCTAATTAATTTACCAAAATAAAAGTAGCCTAAGTTATGCCCTGGAACAACAGCTACCTGCTGGTGAAAGTCTCGTCCAAATAGGTCTAGCCGCTCCTGAGATTAGCCGGAAAAAACAGCCAGACAGACAGACAAAAACTTGATAAAAATTGATAATTTGTTATAGGTAGCGTATATACTCTCGTATACATTTACTAAAAAGTTGTTATTTAGACATTACAAACAGACACTTCAATTTTATTTATTTGTATAGATAAGTGTGGACCATTGATAAGTCTTCTCTTGAATACTAACAAAAGAACACAAAATGTAAAACCGAAAATGTTGGCCGGAATCCTCCGTGGGACTTGGAGGCAGAGGTGCTCGCCGAGGTATATTGGCGAGCGTCGCAAGAGAGGGGCGAGGGGTGGTCGTACCTACCCAGCGAGGTGGCCACGTGGCAGGGCTACGCCCGCCAAGCTGCCATGGTCATCTGGAGCTCTAGCCTGTGCTGGAGGAGAGGACAAGGGCACAACACGGAGTCCTTACCTTGGTTGCTTCGGCAGATATCTGCACATAGTCGCAAGGAGGGGAGCGACTCCGGCTGTCACCAGTGCGGCTGCTCTAGCTGAGGCTGCGGGTGGATGGATCGGGGAACGTCCGCCACCCGCAATGCCTCCCGCGAAGGTGCGACGCTCCATTAGCGGATGCGTTGCTCGATAGAGGGTACTCGAAAGGATAAGCCACCGGCGGACCATTGAAGTAATGTCTCATATTAAACACAAAGTGAAAAATGTGAAATCGAAAATAACAGTCAGGAGCAGGATTTGAACCTGCATCTTCTGGATACCGTCCAGATGCTTTACCAATTCAGCCATCCTGACAATTGCTCCTGACTGCTAATTTCGATAACACATCATACTTAACGTCTTTGGGTGACGCCTGCGTCATTTGTCAGAAGTATTTTCATACATTATACCGACCAGGTAAACTTAATTTTACAATTAAGATTTTACCTAATAATGACGCAAACCCTTTAAATATTTTAGATATTTTTTATATATATTTTTAGCATTTGACATGCTTAGCACTATACATTAAACACAAAGTGAAAAATGTGAAATCGAAAATAACAGTCAGGAGCAGGATTTGAACCTGCATCTTCTGGATACCGTCCAGATGCTTTACCAATTCAGCAGAATTATTAGGTAAAATCTTAATTGTAAAATTAAGTTTACCTGGTCGGTATAATGTATGAAAATACTTCTGACAAATGACGCAGGCGTCACCCAAAGACGTTAAGTATGATGTGTTATCGAAATTAGCAGTCAGGAGCAATTGTCAGGATGGCTGAATTGGTAAAGCATCTGGACGGTATCCAGAAGATGCAGGTTCAAATCCTGCTCCTGACTGTTATTTTCGATTTCACATTTTTCACTTTGTGTTTAATGTATAGTGCTAAGCATGTCAAATGCTAAAAATATATATAAAAAATATCTAAAATAATGTCTCATAGTTCCAGTGGCCCGCCATACAAGCAGAGAGACGGCACACGGCGGGTGTATGACGAGCCTCGTGGCGTAGTCGGTAGTGTAACCGACTTCCGTGCACGAGGTTATGGGTTCGATTCCCACTCAGGACAATTATTTGTGTGATGAACACAGATATTTGTACTGCGTCTGGGTGTTTTCTATATATTAAATGTATGTATTTACAAAAAAAAAAGAAATATATGTATTATATCCGTAATGTGGTACCGATGACGGGCCTCGTGGCGTGGTCGGTAGTGTAACCGCCTTACGTGCACGAGGTCGTGGATTAGATTCCCACTCAGGACAATTATTTGTGTGATGAAAACAGATAATTGTACTGTGTCTGGGTGTTTTATATCTATTATATGTATGTATTTACATAATAAAAGTAGTATATGTATTATATCCGTAATCTGGTACCCATAGCACAAGCGTTAAGCTTAGTTTGGGACCAGAGGACGTTGTGTGAAAATGTCCGTGAATATTTATTTATTTATATTTATTTATTTAGTGGGTGAGGGCCCCACACTATCCTGTTCGTTGCCCTGAACGACAGGGTGTACGATAAAGTACATTTTTTCCCGCCTTAACAAAAGAAGGTACAATTTTTCAAACTTAATTGCCCATTCAACTTCGTCCATACTGATGTCAACAGAGGATGCCGTTACCGAGTGCTGATCTATTAGACCACATGTGACACCGATATTAAAATAAGAATCAAAATATAACACTCCATCTCCACTTCTTCAATAAGTTTCTCCCTTTTCATTGTTATTTTTTGTTTGAAACCTAATCTACAAATTCAATAAAACACGAGCGCAACACAACGTGATGTTGCCTTGTGAATGACATGACAGTACGTGGTGTGGCACTGGGAAGGGAAGTTTGCTGCAGGCAGGCTAGGCTACTAGGATGAAGAGATGCAATCGCGGCGGCGGCGAGGCGTAAGCGCGTGAACAACGAGCCATAAGCGCGGGGACCGCTGGTTGACCACGCACCGTACGGCGGTTCGTGAGCTTGTCCCGAGGCGAGTCGTTTACGTTACGATTCCGATTAGTTTGCTTTGCAGTAGGGAGTTTCATACAAATAATACTGAACGCCTCGAGTTGATACGGTGCCGATCCCTTTCTGAGTTGATATGTGTGACCTTTAATATTCAATTACCAGAAAATATGTTACAAGAGTCACTTAATATTCAATTGCCAGAAATTATATTTGTATATTTAAAATTATCTATCTAAAAAATATATCTTACATTTCTCACAGGTATATGTGCTACTAAATCCAAATGTTCTTAAAATTTCTGGAGATATCAAAAATTCCTTATATTATTTTGCTATTGCTTTGAATAGCTCCATAAGATCAGACAGTGCTATTCCAGCTCCAACGACCAAATTCTGATCTATACATATAATGTCCTTTTACCTCCTTGACCGGATTAATGTCTATTAAAATCTGGGACAAAACTAATATTGGGATCGCTTCTAAAGAAAATAAATCGGGTTACTATAGTTTACTGATAACAAAAACTTTGTTCAATTTTAAAAATACTTTAGGTACCTTTTTCCGTGTTCCCATTAACTAACATGTAAGATTTATTTCCTTCAGCATCGAAGACTTCAATAATATCATTCAATTTGTTAACCCTGTACCAAATTCGGCCGTCTTTAAGTTTAATCTTCTTAATCTTATCATGATCCAATGTATCTTCTTTGTTAATAAAATACCAACTTTTATCACAACTTGCACAATTCTCTTCATTTCTACACAAGTGTAAATCTTCTTTGTCTTCAATCTTTGGCGGTGGTTTTGGAGCGTCTTTTCCAAAGCTTTTAAATGCATCATGTATAGGTCTGTGACCTGTACATCTGCATGTATTGCTACTAAACGAATTTTCTATTTCGTGATGCATCAAATTGTATTGTTTAGATTCTAGTAAGCTGTTTGGATGAAAACATTAACATTATATTTGTCTACCTGCTATTGAAACATCAAAATCTGATATGATAGAATCTGATTGATTTCAAAAACTTTTTTTATGAAAACCATTACGCTAACTTTAGCCTTTGGATATTTCTAACATCCACTTAAGTATTTGTGAACTATTGAAGTCATTTAGACCCTACAAGGGTCAAGAAACAAGAAACTAAACCACTCCTACAATAACGCTAGAATATTTCCATCATTCCTACAACTTACCAGATAACCAGATATAATTATACTAATTATACATATGTATTATAATCACTGTTTCCGTAATACGTTATACCAACTAGATTAACACACGTCTACACCCCACTGAGCGGCCAGCTCAAATGTCCACTTTTTGGAATCATCTGTCACCTGTCATTTTATTTTTAAATTAATTACTAAAATAATGATATTTCCGACAGGAAACAGGATATAACCAAAGTTGCAATTTTATTTGTAAACTAATTACTAAAATCATGACATCCGGCCATCTGACAATGTGCCGTCTCCCGACGCACACTCCACTATAATAACACAATTGAGCTACTACTGGTCCCAATAAAGGACAATGTCATTTTACACCTCGTCGATAGCATCTCACATTTATGATAATTATTAATATTAGTTTTTTTTTATTTTTTTTTATCTGCTTTTTTATGTTTAACACTGACCAGCTGCCTGCCATAATGAATAAAAAGGCATTCGAAGAGACCATTGTACATCCGATTCGCCAGCTATGTTGGCCTAAAGTCAATATAATCAATCTCTTTTTTATACAACATTGTTAATTTTTTTTTTAAATCTGATTAACACTTCTGTAATCCATTAGAAATTGTGCGTGAAATGCCACAATAAAAAAAACAAGATTGGTTCTTCGTTACATTATAATAAGAGTAAATCTAGAAATAAAGTCAAATTGTTATGTTATATTAAAAAAAAAGCTTAATCTCACGATAAGTAAAGTTAATATTATGTTATTAGCTGTCACTGATTTAATTACTCTCCTTTATTATCAATCTTTAAATATAATAATAATAATATAATAATATTCTTTATAGTCATTATAAGTTCCAGTACAATATTGTGGGAATCCCTGACACCTGCGCTAGTAAAAACTGTGTTACAGGTGTCAGTGTCCTCCCCTTATATAATTAGACACATTTTGTTACAGTGACAACAACTTTATATTGCATGAATGCATGAGAATAGCATGAATGCGTATGTCTGCGTGCGTGTATGTGAGAGTGAGTGTGTGTATATGTGTATGAGTTTGTGTGTATGTATGTGTGTGAGTGTGTGTATAATTATGTGTGAGTATATGAGAGTGTTTAAGCGTACGGATATATGTGTGTGTGTTTCAAGATTAAACTATTAAGAGACTTTCGACATCCTGGTAATTCATTGATTTGAGCCAAAGAGCTATAACGTTTTTAAAATCATTATTATTCAAATTGCGTACTTTAAGGGCTCTATGACATTTATTATATTTTAATGGAGCTAAAAAGTTAAAATGTCTTTGAGCAAATGTTGACTGGGTCCGAGGCACAGTACAGCGTTCTATGCGCTTATATGATGGAGGTTGTTTAGGAACAACTCTTTTATGGTATCTCCTTAACATTTCGTAAACATAGATCTTTCTCACAGATTGTACTCCTGCTAGTTCATATAGGGAAGATGTGGGATGGCGATAGGGTAAGTATAATAGTACTTTTTATAGCATATGCTGTACCCGCTCAACTTCAATCATATGGGTTTTTGCAGCACCTCCCCATGCGCATATGCAATATCTAATTATGCACTCGCACAGTGCTCGGTATACCTGTATAAGAAGTTCCTCACTAGCTACAGTACGCAATTTTTTAAAGATATATATACTAATTTTTTAATCCTAGCAGTTGTCATAGTGAGATGCGAAGTCCAATTAAGTTGGTCATCAAGCATTACACCTAGGTATTTTATACAACTAACTCGGGTAAGTGGTGTACAATTACAATTTGCAGGAGCATCTCTTTAGTTACATGGGAAAGTATGTACTTTCAAGATGCTAGCTGAATCAGGTTTTCCTACAGACGTTTTACTGAAGCAAACATACCTCGTCTTATTAAGATTTAGTGATAAGAGACTTTTCTCCAACCAGATAGTTACCTGGGCTAAGGCAGTCTCAGCAGATTTAAATACTGTGCTCCAAGTTTGGCCATGAACTACCAACACGGCGTCATCAGCAAACATATAGAGATTTAAGCATGGTTGGGTAGCTATCTTGAACAACCCATTTATATAAATTAAGAATAATGTAGGTCCAAGTGTGCTACCCTGTGGTACGCCATATTTACAGGTACAGTTTGTACTTTCATAGCCTGCCACTCTAAACGCTGTTTACGCCACTCTAACTTTGTTTCCTTTGGGTCAAATAATCTGCAAACCAATCTAGGACCACCCCTCTTATACCAATAGCCTCCAAACGTTTTATTAGGATTGGAATAGACACCGTGTCAAATGCTTTTTGTAGGTCTAAGAAGACCCCCAAGCATTTGCCTCTGTCTATATGCGATACTAGAGTAGATGTTAATGTTAGAACAGCATCTTCAGTTGCTTTTGTTTCTCTAAAGCCGAATTGGAAATCATTAAGATATTTGTTATTTTCCAAATATTTATTAAGTCTTCTGTTAACTATTTTTTCAAATATTTTGGATAATGTTGATAGAAGAGATATTGGACGATAGTTACTAGGGTCACTTTTGTTCCCAGATTTATATACAGGGCAAACAATAGCTTTTTTAAATGTAGTGGGAAATATGCCGGTTGCCAGACTCAAGTTACACATAAAAGTGATAGGTTGTGCCAGACTAGTAACGTTTTGTTTCAATATTTTTGCGGTAATTTTGTCCCAACCAGGAGCGGTATGCGACTTGAGTCCAAGAATAATACCCCTTACTTCGTGTGGATCAGTAGGCATGAAAGACATAGACTTTAGTGGAGAGGTATCAATAGCAGCTTCACTTGACAATTCCTGCTCAGTTTTATTCATCCTACACAGTAAATCATCTGCTAGTGTAACTCCCACTCCAGTAAAATACTTATTGACCCTGTTCAGAGATTCTATTTGTGAGATATCATTATCAATCAATTCCAAATTTATTTTATGTCACAAACTTCTTTTATAATATTCCATGTTTCTTTAATGTTGCCTTTACTTTTGTATAATTTTTCTTGATAATATTGTTTTTTCAGTTCTTTTATTATAGTATTACACGTATTTCTGTATTTACGATATTTATCTAGTAGAAATTTATTATCTGGTGACTTTGTATCAGCCTTATGTAACTTGTCCCTTCTTCTTATACATTTAACTATTCCCCTGGTAATCCACGGTTTTAGTGGCCTAAATTTATTAGAAGTGTTGATATTTTTACTGTTATGCGTAATAATATCTATTAGTTTAGTTGTTATTAAATTCGATGCAATGTTAGGATCAGTAATTGAGTATAGATTATCCCAAGGTTCATTGGTGATTGAGTTTTTAATAGTTTTATAGTCAATTATTACTTTATTGTGTATAGTATTATTTTTTGATATTATGGAATTAATGATACATAACCCAATAGGACAATGATCCGTGACTGGCTGCTTAAATACGGCTGTTTTCCAAGGATAGGAGCATTTTACCATGAAATAGTCAATACAGGTATTAATACGTGTAGATTTGTCTATACCTTGTTTTAAACCATGTAAGGCCATTAAATTCAGATAATCTTGCGCCATAGGAGACAAATTTGCAGATAATGTATCAATATTTATGTCCCCAGTAAAAATTATATTTTTGTTTCCAATAATGTTTAAAATGCTATCAAGAGAATCCAAATATAAATTTGCATTTTTTAAACTTGGTGGACGATAGGAACCGATAATTGTATAGTCAGGCTTTATGATGACTATTAAACAATTACCCTGGAGAATATCAGGCTAATAGGCACATGAGATTACATCTTTATGCACATATATTACTACTCCGTCATTTTGATTTAGTTTATTTTTAGTCCAATATTTGTTATAATCACATACATTGGGAGGCGGATTTGACAAACTTGTCCAACACTCTGACAAGACAATAACATCCACATGAACATCAAGGGCGGAGACAAATGCTAAGAAATGTTTAGATATATTTTTAGCATTTGACATGCTTAGCACTATACATTAAACACAAAGTGAAAAATGTGAAATCGAAAATAACAGTCAGGAGCAGGATTTGAACCTGCATCTTCTGGATACCGTCCAGATGCTTTACCAATTCAGCCATCCTGACAATTGCTCCTGACTGCTAATTTCGATAACACATCATACTTAACGTCTTTGGGTGACGCCTGCGCCATCTGTCGGACGTATTTTCATACATTATACCGACCAGGTAAACTTAATTTTACAATTAAGATTTTACCTAATAATGACGCAAACCCTTTAAATATTTAGATATATTTTTAGCATTTGACATGCTTAGCACTATACATTAAACACAAAGTGAAAAATGTGAAATCGAAAATAACAGTCAGGAGCAGGATTTGAACCTGCATCTTCTGGATACCGTCCAGATGCTTTACCAATTCAGCCATCCTGACAATTGCTCCTGACTGCTAATTTCGATAACACATCATACTTAACGTCTTTGGGTGACGCCTGCGCCATCTGTCGGACGTATTTTCATACATTATACCGACCAGGTAAACTTAATTTTACAATTAAGATTTTACCTAATAATGACGCAAACCCTTTAAATATTTAGATATATTTTTAGCATTTGACATGCTTAGCACTATACATTAAACACAAAGTGAAAAATGTGAAATCGAAAATAACAGTCAGGAGCAGGATTTGAACCTGCATCTTCTGGATACCGTCCAGATGCTTTACCAATTCAGCCATCCTGACAATTGCTCCTGACTGCTAATTTCGATAACACATCATACTTAACGTCTTTGTGTGGATGCAGGTTCAAATCCTGCTCCTGACTGTTATTTTCGATTTCACATTTTTCACTTTGTGTTTAATGTATAGTGCTAAGCATGTCAAATGCTAAAAATATATCTAAATATTTAAAGGGTTTGCGTCATTATTAGGTAAAATCTTAATTGTAAAATTAAGTTTACCTGGTCGGTATAATGTATGAAAATACGTCCGACAGATGGCGCAGGCGTCACCCAAAGACGTTAAGTATGATGTGTTATCGAAATTAGCAGTCAGGAGCAATTGTCAGGATGGCTGAATTGGTAAAGCATCTGGACGGTATCCAGAAGATGCAGGTTCAAATCCTGCTCCTGACTGTTATTTTCGATTTCACATTTTTCACTTTGTGTTTAATGTATAGTGCTAAGCATGTCAAATGCTAAAAATATATCTAAATATTTAAAGGGTTTGCGTCATTATTAGGTAAAATCTTAATTGTAAAATTAAGTTTACCTGGTCGGTATAATGTATGAAAATACGTCCGACAGATGGCGCAGGCGTCACCCAAAGACGTTAAGTATGATGTGTTATCGAAATTAGCAGTCAGGAGCAATTGTCAGGATGGCTGAATTGGTAAAGCATCTGGACGGTATCCAGAAGATGCAGGTTCAAATCCTGCTCCTGACTGTTATTTTCGATTTCACATTTTTCACTTTGTGTTTAATGTATAGTGCTAAGCATGTCAAATGCTAAAAATATATCTAAATATTTAAAGGGTTTGCGTCATTATTAGGTAAAATCTTAATTGTAAAATTAAGTTTACCTGGTCGGTATAATGTATGAAAATACGTCCGACAGATGGCGCAGGCGTCACCCAAAGACGTTAAGTATGATGTGTTATCGAAATTAGCAGTCAGGAGCAATTGTCAGGATGGCTGAATTGGTAAAGCATCTGGACGGTATCCAGAAGATGCAGGTTCAAATCCTGCTCCTGACTGTTATTTTCGATTTCACATTTTTCACTTTGTGTTTAATGCTAAGAAATGGTCAAAATTACAGTTAATACTTCTAATATTAAGGCTAATGACTGTTATCATACCTAGAGTAGTAAGATCAAACCCAAATAATTTCGAGTAGAGACTGGTGTCGCTAATTGATATGCATTGAACCTCATCAGACGTGTCAACTTCATCTGTAATAGATAAATTTATGTTACGATCGAATTTTAATTGAGAATTGTAGGGACAATATGAGTGACCACAAAATAATAAAGGAATCAGCAAATTTTTGTAGCATACCAAAAATTGAGCATTCTTTCATATAATATATAATTGTACATTAAGGGGTATTTCATACTTAATACAAGCGTTGGCAAAATATATTATATATGATGTGTAAAAAACTAAATTGTTACAACGGCAATAGAAAAAGCAGACACACTGTTGACATAGATAAGCAGACATGAAAATAATTGTTACGAGTAGCAAATTATACACAGCATATTTCATATATTGTAGTAGCAGATTATTAAATGCAACATATTTGTAATATATAATTTTTGAAGCAACTTTATATTTAAGTTTGCTAAAGACATTTTCACTACTATTATCCAGCATACAAAATACCAAAATTAGTATTTGGAATTTCATTGTATACATTTTCCAGTTATAAAGTCTGTAGTACGGAATAAGTACTTCAACTAGGGTGGCTATTAGTTAAATATGTGAGTAATAAGTTAATATTGAAATTATAAATGTGAAGTATTGATAGTCTCTTATAAAGTGGTGTGTATAGTTTGCATGTAATATTTGAGCAGTAATATATTGTAAATATATTTGTTAATATAACCAGCAAGTAGTTTAAATAATAGTCAGAGAATAGCCACATATTATAAACATTGAAAATTAAGGTATGATGAGCATGTAGTAGTATTAGTGTTTTATAAGATGGAGTGTACAGTTCAAATATAGTGTGTGAGCAGTAATGTATTTTAATTATAATTGTAAGTGTAAGTGTATTGTTTAAATAATAGTTCAAAATAAGCCCATACTACAAATTTTTAAAATTAAGGTACAGGTATACGAGCACATAGCTACGAGGCAGAAAATTAAAAGATAGACAGCAAGTAAGCAATGTTGTTTAGTACACAGAGTAAATAGTCATTTCTCTGGTTGCTTCAGATCTTCAAAGTCAGATTCCTGTTTAATTCTCCTTGTAGGCGCTCCCTCTTTCTTTTTTAAGTAAATCTTGCCGTGAGATGTCCAATGATAGGCGTAATCATTTATTTTAGCAAATTCTCGCGCCAGATAGTAGAGCCTCTTAGCTCTGGTTGTTAGGCTTTCTGAAATGAATACAGGTGTATTTCCCGAACTTTAATATGTGAACTGTTTAGTCGGTTAGACTTATGGTCCTTATTGTACTTCTTAATGTTCATGAGAAGTCTATTTCATGAGAAGTCTATATCTAGTTATTGTTGACGTAAATTCAGCAGTTATAGGACCCCTTGATTGAGGATTTCTGTTAGTATTTAAGCGGTAAACATCTTTGAGCTCGTGTACCTGTATTTCAGTACTAACAGCTCTCCCTAAATTTTTCACTATATTCATAAGGTCTTCCTTAGTTTCTCCGGATATTTTGGGCACATTACGGATTTCCAAATTCGAGGATATCGCATTACGTTCCAAATTCTCGACTTTCTGCTCTAGAGATCTTATATATCCCAGCGTAGTCTTTCTTCTATCGCGCTCTAATTGGATCAGTTTACTCCATAACCTCATCATATTTTTCATTTAAAAAATCTACCGTTTTATGCAGTTCTACATTCTGAGCTTTTATTTGATCCAAATTGCCTTGTATCATGCTAAATTTTTCAGTTTGTTCGGTTCTCAGCGTAGCAATTGAGAACATAATATCCTCGCGAAGAGACTTTAAATCAGTTGTTTGCTCGTGATCATATTTACGTTTCTGTCGTTGTAATACTCTATCTATAGTTTTCTCCGGGTCTGGCGTGGCCAAATTGGGCTCAGAGCTGTGGTGCGTCATAGGATCGTTATTGCTTTTAGGTGGTGTCCGTTTTAACACTTTGCGAAAGAATTGAGCCTAATATCTGCGAGTAATTCGCGCTATTACAGATTGCACAGCGCAATTTCTCAGGCGCTCATACAAAATAGTATCTACTATATTAGAAGGCGGGGTTAATTTATTCTTACAAGTAGTAACATCTATGGTAGTGACTCACATGCAGTTGACAGAGATGGTTTGTTGTTGTAATTCTTGTCTCGCTCACCGCAGAACGCGTCGCAATCTCTTGCAGCAGTATGCGCTCCTAGTAACTCGCGAAATAACTTGTCGATATAATGTATTTCTTAAATATTTAATAATCACAAGAATATAAAAACTTAGTTAACACACGTCCGTACACACTGGCGGTTCGGAGAAGAGGGGATCCTCTTGATAATTCCATTTTTATGGTTCCGTACCTCAAAAGGAAAAACGGTACGTTATAGAATCACTTTGTTGTCCGTCTGTCTGTCTGTCAAGACCCTATTTCATAGGAACGCGTGGAGGTATTAAGCTGAAATTCATATCAAATACTCAAGTCTACTGTCCCTTGGAGCTGTGAAAAAATCAAACTTCTAAGCCAACACAATCAAAAGATTCACTTTGTGTTTAATGTATAGTGCTAAGCATGTCAAATGCTAAAAATATATATAAAAATATCTAAATATTTAAAGGGTTTGCGTCATTATTAGGTAAAATCTTAATTGTAAAATTAAGTTTACCTGGTCGGTATAATGTATGAAAATGCTTCCGACAGATGGCGCAGGCGTCACCCAAAGACGTTAAGTATGATGTGTTATCGAAGTTAGCAGTCAGGAGCAATTGTCAGGATGGCTGAATTGGTAAAGCATCTGGACGGTATCCAGAAGATGCAGGTTCAAATCCTGCTCCTGACTGTCATTTTCGATTTCACATTTTTCATTTTGTGTTTATATATTGTGCTAAGCATGTCAAATGCTAAAAATATATATAAAAATATCTAAATATTCTGCTGCAAGAGATTGCGACGCGTATGCCGTGTGGGGCCGGCACCAAGAATAGCTCCACCCCGTCTCTTCCTATGGGAGTCGTAAAAGTCGACTAAAGGATTACCGGGGGACTGGGCAGCAGCGTTCCCCTGTGTACTAAAAACATCCACTGCGATCGCCAACCCGCCTGCCAAGCGTGGCGATTATGGCAATACCCCCCCATATGAGTGCACACACACACACATCGGCCCCCAGTCACGGCAGCTCCGCTATTCCGTGGCCTAACGGTAGCGGGCCCGGTAATGGCGGAGCAGGGGGTGCTAAGAATCTCCGGTCGCGATCCGGCTACCAGAAACGACTTCTGGCCCTGGTAACACACAACGTCAGGACACTGAGGACTGACGAGAGGATCACCGCGCTGGAAGAGGAGCTGAGCAAGATCCGATGGGACGTTGTAGGATTATCAGAAGTGCGAAGACAGGGTGAGGGCACGATAATCCTCCAGTCGGGTAACTTGCTTTTCCACCGGGAGGGCGACCAACAGTCCCAGGGCGGTGTCGGGTTTATCGTTCGCAAGTCTCTCATAGGTAACGTGGAGAAGATTGAGAGTGTGTCGAGTAGGGTAGTGTACCTTATACTCAGAATAACCAAAAGGTATTCGCTGAAGGTCATACAGGTTTACGCACCGACCTCGACACATTCCGACGACGAAGTGGAGGCCCTTTACGAGGACATCTCGAAAGCCATTCACGCGTCTAAAAGTCACTTCACGGTGGTTATGGGAGATTTCAACGCAAAACTAGGCATAAGGAGAGACGATGAGCTGAAGGTGGGGCAATATGGATTTGGGCAGAGGAACCACAGGGGCCAGATGCTGTCTGATTTTCTGGAGAAGGAAGGCCTCTTTATGATGAATTCCTTCTTCAGGAAACAGCCCCAGCGAAAATGGACCTGGATTAGCCCTGATGGTTCAGTGAAAAATGAGATCGACTTCATCTTAACGGACAAACGACAGATATTCAATAATGTCTCAGTGATCAGCAGGATTAAAACTGGGAGTGATCACCGCTTAGTTAGAGGCATATTGAATCTAAATATGACAGTCGAGAGGTCACGCTTGATGAGGTCTACGCTCCGACCAACACGTGCTCAATACCAGAACCCCGAAAACTTTCAGCTCGAACTACAAAATCGCTTTCAATGCCTAGACGAGTGCGGTTCAGTGAACGATATGAACAACAGGTTCGTGGAAACTGTCCAAGCGGTCGGGTCGACCCTTTTTAAGACCAGTCGCGTCAATAGGACTCAAAAGCTTTCGGACCAAACTCTTAAGCTCATAGCGACACGGACAGAAATGACGGTGCAGTCTTCGGCTGATTGGTCCAATCAGAGGCGACTAAACAGACAGATCTCCAAGTCTATGCGACGAGACATTCGCCGATTTAATACCTTGCGTATTAAAGGGGCGATAGAGCGGAACTAAGGTTCCAAAGTGTTCGCAAGAGATCTGTCTGTTGGGAAAAGCCAGTTGACCAAGCTGAAGACCAATGATGGTACTGTTGTTTCTTCCAAAGATGAGTTATTAAGAGAGGTCCACGAGTTCTATGGACAGTTATACAGATCCCAGAACCCTGTTGTCAGCTTGGTCCATGAGCCCAGATCCAAGCTAACTCGGCACTATACCGAAGATATCCCGGACGTCAGCCTGTACGAGATCAGAATGGCTCTCAAACAACTAAAGGACGGAAAGGCACCGGGAGACGACGGAATTACTATAGAGCTTCTGAGGGCAGGCGGAAAGCCGGTCCTCAAAGCCCTTCAGAGGCTATTCAATTCCGTCGTTCTCGGGGGTGACGTTCCAGAATCGTGGACCAGGAGCTTGGTGGTGCTGTTCTTCAAGAAAGGTGACAGAACCCTCTTGAAGAATTACAGACCCATCTCGCTCTTGAGCCATGTCTATAAGTTGTTCTCGAGGGTCATTACAAATCGACTCACGCGCAGGCTTGACGACTTCCAGCCTCCCGAACAAGCCGGTTTCCGAAAAGGCTATAGTACCGTAGACCACATACATACGCTGCGCCAGATTATACAGAAGACCGAGGAGTATAATCGGCCTCTGTGTCTAGCGTTTGTGGACTACGAGAAAGCCTTCGATTCGATCGAAACTTGGGCGGTGCTGCAATCCCTTCAGCGGTGCCAAATTGACTATCGATACATCGAAGTGTTGAAGTGTTTGTATAGAAACGCCACTATGTCTGTCCGAGTTCAGGACAAGAGCACGAAACCGATCCAACTGCAGAAAGGTGTTAGACAGGGAGACGTCATGTCCCCGAAACTCTTCACCACTGCATTGGAAGATGTTTTCAAGCTCTTGGACTGGACCGGATTAGGCATCAACATAAATGGCGAATACATCACTCACCTTCGATTTGCAGATGATATCGTGGTCATGGCAGAATCGCTGGAGGACCTTGGTACCATGCTCAACGACCTCAGCCGTGTCTCCCGACTAGTGGGTCTAAAAATGAACATGGACAAGACGAAAGTCATGTCTAATATCCATGTCATTTCAGCACCGGTTCTGGTCGGGAGCTCGCTTCTCGAAGTTGTCGACCACTATGTATACCTGGGACAAACTGTCCAGTTAGGTAGGCACAACTTCGAGAAAGAGGTCGATCGACGAATCCAGCTCGGCTGGGCAGCGTTCGGGAAGCTGAGAGAGATCTTCTTGTCCAATATTCCACAGTGTCTGAAGACGAAGGTCTACGACCAGTGTGTGTTACCAGTGATGACTTACGGCACAGAGGCGTGGTCTCTGAATGTTGGCCTTATATCAAGACTTAAAGTCACTCAGCGTGCTATGGAGCGGGCTATGCTTGGGATCTCTCTACGTGATAAGATCCGTAATACGGAAATCCGTAGGAGAACGGGAGTGACCGACATAGCCCGCCGGGTCAGCATGCTGAAGTGGCAATGGGCAGGCCACATCGCTCGACGAACCGACAACCGTTGGGGAAGAAAGGTTCTCGAGTGGCGACCGCGTAACGGACGGCGCAGTGTAGGACGGCCTCCCACCAGGTGGACCGATGACCTGGTCAAAGTCGCAGGCAGCCGTTGGATGCAGGCGGCACAGGACCGTTCACTGTGGCGTTCTCTTGGGGAGGCCTATGTCCAGCAGTGGACGATAAAAGGCTGATGGATGGATGGATGGATGGATCTAAATATTTAAAGGGTTTGCGTCATTATTAGGTAAAATCTTAATTGTAAAATTAAGTTTACCTGGTCGGTATAATGTATGAAAATGCTTCCGACAGATGGCGCAGGCGTCACCCAAAGACGTTAAGTATGATGTGTTATCGAAGTTAGCAGTCAGGAGCAATTGTCAGGATGGCTGATTGGTAAAGCATCTGGACGGTATCCAGAAGATGCAGGTTCAAATCCTGCTCCTGACTGTTATTTTCGATTTCACATTTTTCACTTTGTGTTTAAAAGATACAGCCGTTTATGCCGCAAATCTTCGACACTCACAAGACAAATTCCTACAGGATACCTCCCGTGAACACAGAACCTTGAAATTTGGTAGGAAGCAACGCCTTATAGCACACAGAGGAAAAATACCGATAACCTTAGATTTTTAGTTACATTATATACCTACAGGTTTGTACGGAACCCTCGGTGCGCGAGTCCGACTCGCACTTGGCCAGTTTTTATTTTTGTTTTCAACTACCTTTTTGTATTAGTTGCCTTTTGTAACAAAACCGTACTTCTAAAGCTGCATCCCAATCCAAACCAATCCTTTATCCCCTGCATTCGGAAAGTGGATGTCTATACAAAACAACGAAAGTACATAATTATATTCAGTCAGCATACATAACTACTCGATATGCCTGCAAACCCGCATACTCACCCACTAATCATTATCCAGCGGACATACATAGTCCACTCAATCCAACAAGCAATGCATAGCCTGCTCCAATGAACTGTCCAGCGAACATACACAGGCCGATCGACCAAGATAAGCAAGTAGATACTTCGTCTATAATTATTTGTTTTTACTTGGTATTTAGATTTGATTAACATTATAGAAGCTTCTTTACATGGTAGTAATATGATTTGGGACATGAGTTATGTAGGTAGGCAAAATATAGTGTTACAACCAAGACTACTAGACTGAAATACAATTTAAACCATATATGCTATGTGAATGTAATTGCATCAGACAATACATTCGAGAAAAGTTCTCTTTATTATAAAACTTATATGGTAAGACTTTATTCAGAGGGTAGGTGTTAAATATTAAAATTGTAATAAATCCCGTGCGTATACCCAACTCGCTCAATCCAGTCGACAATCATAGTCAACTCATTAATTTATCATTCTTATATCCATCATAGATAAATTATTAGCGTACTAAAAAAACAAATACCTACGGTAAAATTGTATTCGGAGGATATTAAATAATCATTTTAAAATCAAATGAATCCAGCCAGTAAGCCTAACTCAGTAATCCGAGGATTAGTACTATCAAAAAATAGTATCCAAAGGGACACACACCCGCTCAAAAATAATCCAGTAAACAAATTAGTACGTCCATTAATAATATTATATACATATGCAGTCTCAATTTGTAATAAATTATCAGTTCAGTCTAAATCATGTAAAATAGAATAGATTTAGTCAATTTTTTATTTTTTTATTCTTTCATATCATTACGCCATCAACCCGGGGTACGCAGAGAGAACGGCGTACCAAAAGACCACTCTTGCATACATCTCTCGACCCCAACACATAACTCTCTTCACACACGCTCATTTTACTATGTAAATTCATTATTTTACAAAGATTCTCATTTGCAATTATTCCTTGTTAAAGTTACCTTGCAATTAAATATTTGATATGATCCAGTGTTTTATTGACTGTAGGTATAGTATAATAGAGTAACAGGATTCTCAGTATAGTTATATTTAAACTTTTGACAGAAAATAAAATAAGTTATTCCAATAATTACATTAGTCATCTAGCCTAAAACTAAGCAGAACTTTTACTTTGGAAACTAGATGATAAATAAACACATCATTGTTTTATAATTACGTTCGTGACTCAGGCAGGCGATAATAGTTATGTTTAACATATGAACGCTAAACGGGCGGGATTCAAACCCGTAATAGCTTTAGGTTCAACTTTTAGCTCGAAAGCAAGCCACTAAACAGTCGTCTGATGTGTTTACTAATATGAAATAATCTTACCGCATAAACACCATACATGAATCACTGTTATGTTATGATACATGTCCTGTAAACGCCGTCAACGGTTCACTATATTACTGTAACTTCCTAATGTAACCTTCTAGCTAACCTACATAGCTAAGCTTCTAGCTCACCTGCATGGCCAAGCTTCTAGCTCACCTGCATGGCCAAGCTTCTAGCTCACCTGCATGGCCAAGTTTCTGGCTCGCCTACGCGGCCAACCTTCTGGCTCGCCTACGCGGCCAACCTACTGGCTCGCCTACGCGGCCAACCTTCTGGCTGTCCTACGCGGCCAACCTTCTGGCTCGCCTACGCGGCCAACCTTCTGGCTCGCCTACGCGGCCAACCTTCTGGCTCGCCTACGCGGCCAAACTTCTGGCTCACCTACGCGGCCAGGCATCTGGCTCGCCTCCACGGCCAGGCATCTGGCTCGTCTCCACGGCCAGGCATCTGGCTCGCCTCCACGGCCAGGCATCTGGCTCGCCTAATTTTGCACACTTTATCCTATTAAAATTCGCTATCTTATTTACAATACTTTGATAAAACCACATTTGGACTATTTAGTGGAAATATGAGGGGCTGCTACGAATTCTACATTAAAAGATCTCCAAGTTTCACAGAATAGACTTATTAAAATGTTGTTTAACTGCAAATACCGTACATCAACTTTTAAAATCTATCATGACACAAAATTTATGAGTATACAGCAAATATACATTTTTAAAACTTGCATCTTTATTAAGAAAATATTTAATAAGGATATTCTTTATGGCTCTATATGGCTCTCGTTCATAAAAAAACTACAAGACAGACTAATAAGTTAGTGTTATATGCACCTAGAACCAATTACGGTAAAAGCACTATGTTACATGAATAAGTACGGATATATAATAAATTGTCTGCTAGAATTAAAAATCATCAGCATCTTTTAAAAGAACTGTTAAAACATTTTGAATGATGTTGGGGTAGATTCTCAGTCATAATGAATGTAGTACGGTATCACCTAGTGACTTTGACATATGTGATCGCATCACATACCTACAAGCCCAACGTTCACGTGAGTTAAGTGCTAAAAAACAGGAACGAAAGTTTGAATCACTTATCGATAAACAAAAATCACGTGTCCCCTACCATGATGCAAAGTCACAAAACACTCGAACTGTTTTTAATCTATCGGACAAAGAGTTGACTGAACCTATGATGAACGTTCTTGAGAGAGGGTTGAATTTCGCTCCTGCTCCAAATCGCATCCCTTACGAACAAATTATTGGAACCGTTGAGGAAGTTATCCGAAAAAATAATTTACCGCCAGCGGACGCGGAGGTTTTAAGGCAAGACATCGCTGTAACTATACGCAGTGCAAAATGTCCTAAACCCAACATCAGTGCCGCTGAGATGTCCGCATTACAAGAAATTAAGAACGATCAAGAGATACTGGTCTTAAGAGCGGATAAGGGAAATGCGACGGTTGTTATGAGCACTAATGAATACGAACAAAAAGTACGAGATTTATTAGCCGATGAAAAAACGTACATGAAAGTTAAATACGACCCCACTGCCAGGACGAATCGAAAGACTCGAGAGCTTATTAATAAATGCAAATATGCGATTGGCGAAGAAACAGTGAAACATTTATTAAGACCTAGGAACCTCCACCCACCTAAGCTATATGGCCTACCTAAGATTCACAAACAGAACGTCCCTCTACGACCAATTGTGAGTCAAGTGGATTCCCCGACATATGAGTTAGCTAAACATATAACTAGCATCATAAATCCACTAGCAGGAGGAACTGGATCTTCCGTCAAAGATTCTCGTCATTTCATTGAGACCCTTCAGCACAACAACTTAGAACCGGACGAAGTGATGGTCAGTTTTGACGTGGAATCACTTTTCACAAATGTCCCAATAGCTGATTGTATGAAGGTAATCGCAGATAAAATAGAACAACAAAAGATCCCCGCAGAATATGTTGATCTGGTGAAACATTGTCTGACGACTAATTATTTCGTGTACAAGGGCGAGTACTACATACAACTCGACGGTGTGGCAATGGGAAGTCCAGTAGCCCCAATCGTCGCCAACATATGGATGGAACATTTTGAAAAGATAGCCATCACCACCGCCCCACGCCAAATTAAACTTTGGAAAAGATACGTCGACGACGTATTCTCTATAATAAAAGGCGATGAAGGAGTCGTTAAAGAATATGTCACACACTTGAACAACATACACGATAAAATGCGGTTCACGTATGAAATAGAGAAAAACCGCAGCATAGCATTTCTCGATATCAAAGTAGGAGTCCGAGAGGACGGTTCATTCAGTCACTCAGTATTTAGGAAACCAACTCACACAGACCGCTATTTGCACGCTGACTCGCATCACCACCCTCGACACCTAAACTCTGTAGTGACGTCTCTCACCAACCGCGCATATAATTTGTGTGACAAGGAACATGTCACGGATGAACTACAACATGTAAGCGCAGTTCTACGGAGGAATGGTTATAAAGGACAGCTCCCTCCACCACGACAAAAAACGAAGGCAAGACCCATTCAGGTAGAACGACAGCCGGCTTATTTACCATATGTTAAAGGAGTGACAGATAAGGTCGCAAATATTTTAAATAAGTATTCAGTAAAAACGATTTTCACTCCTTTAAAAAAGATTTCCCAGCTATTGCGCACACCGAAAGATTATTTCCCATTGGAAAGACCAGGCGTGTACAAAGTGGACTGTAGCTGTGGAAGTTCATACATTGGCCAAACTAAGCGTACTGTAGCATGTCGAATGAAAGAACACATTAGGGCTTATAAAAACAATGACCCAGGAAAATCGGCGATAGCACAACACCTTTTGGAGGCAGGAACGAGTCACTACATCGAGAATTTACATAATCCTCAGATACTTTCGACAGAACGCCACTATATACCCAGATTGGTGAGAGAAGCCATTGAAATCACGAAATACAAAAATTTCAACCGTGAAGATGGTTTTCAATTATCTAGCACCTGGCGTCCCGTGATTCGTCTATGTACAAAGAAGAAGAAAAACACCTCAAAAACCAGGGTCGACACCGTAAGTGTTGTGTGTCGTGATCGAGCTCGATACGTGAGTGAGACCAGTGGTAGTGGTTCCATAGATAGTGTTGCGTGTCATAAACGAGTGAGAAAGCGGGTAGACCGATATTTCTAACCGCAGAATAATAAAAACTATTCCCACCCGCAAGGACTTCAGTTGTTCCGTGATCATGGCGCTTGCAACAGTGCCGAAATATCGGAAACTCGTAAGTAAAAATTTACATGGTATAAATCCCGTAAAAACGTTTAGAATTAAAATAATAATGCAGCGCAATTTCCTCAGCCGTTTTTTTAATGTAAAGATGAAGTATTTGATAAAATAATATCGACTTGTGATTGGCCGCGTCAGTCAGTATCGTCCTGTTATACGACGGTTCCTGGTATTGATATGTATCCATGGTAATTATACCTTTTATTCAAAATTTTAATGAATAACGAAGCAAGGCTTATCTATCTTCAAATTTCTAATTTATATGGGTCGCATTAATCTGGATTTATCTGGCTCTTAAGACCAGATAAATTTAAAAATACCATACTAATTAGGTTCTTGTTACATTCTTCTTTCAGATCTACTATTTTAAAAAGGGTAAATCCCAACGTGTGAATGTGAGCAAAACCAAAGTAATGGTTTTTGAAAGAGAAGAAGCCAGAACAGTTGTTAGAGTAGCAATAGGAAATGGTGTGCTAGAACAAGTGGATGAATTTGTATATCTTGGATGTGGATTCAGTCGGGATGGAAGGTACACCACTGATGTAGAGAGAAGAGTGAATGCGGGAAATAGAGTGAATGGAGCATTGGGACTACTTCTCGGTAGACACCACCTCAGCCAGAAGGCACGTGTCGCAATACACAACGCAGTTCTTGTCCCAACGTTATTATGCGACGAGCGACTGGCTAAGAAGATATACAATGCGAAAGTGGAAGGATATAGGTACAGGGGAAGACCGAGACTTACCTACCTAGACCAAATTGGTCATGTATTGAAGGAAGGTGGAGTCAGGAGTCTCCGAAACCGGCGAGCGTGTATGAAGAGAGTTATGAATGTTGAAGAAGCGAGAGATGTATGCAAGAATAGAGCCTCTTGGCACTCTGTTCTCTCTGCCTACCCCGCAAAGGAAATGGCGTGATGATAAGTAAATAAGTAAGTAAGTAAATCCCAAGAAATAAACAAAAGAGGGAAGGCTAGTAAAGACAAGACTTGCGGTGAAAAGGAGATATAAAAAAATTAAAAATAATGAGAAATTCTGGAAGGAAAAACAAGAAAAGTATCGACAGACTTACATACGCAGAAAAAAATAAAAATGCAACTATCGATAAATTAAATGATAGAAGAAGATTGTGAAAGAATTATAAGTCATATTAGCAAGAATAATCATATATGAAACAAAAAAAATAACGATTTAAGAAACAACTGAAACGATTAGTGGCAGCAAAATGACAAAAGTATTTCCATTAAATGTGGCCTGTTAAAATATAATACTTTTAAAACCAATTACAAAGCATTATATGTAAGACTACCCTGTAATCAAAGTAAGAAAAAAAAATAAAAAAGTAAAGGCATGGAAAAGGAGACACAAACCTAGAATTGACTGTGTGTGCTGACTTCGATAACATCTCAGAAATAACTTTTTGTAGATATGGAAATATTAGATTTGTATCGATTAAATTTTGTTTACAATCTTATACTATTTCAAAAAGGATACATTTGTTTATCTACAAAAATAAATAAAGAAATAAAAACTATGCTAATTCTTTATCTATCTATCTATACTATTATAAAACTGTAACATAGCTGTGTCTGAGATATTTGAGTAAAAATGACTGTAATAGGCTATGTAGGCGTGTCTAAACACGAAACGATTTTTTTTAGATTTTTTGTCTGTTTGTTTGTTCGCGCATCACATAAAAACTACTAAACGGATTTTGATGCATGAACACAACTTTTTTTATATAATAGCTCTCGAATAGACTTAACAACTGGTATACATTTAATCCGGCTACTACACCGGGAAGCTGAGATATAACCCAAAAACTAGCTTTTGGCTGCAGCGGAGCCGCAGGCAAAGGCTTTAGCCACTATATTACCCAGCATTTTGTTCACAAGTAGACTCTATAAGCTTTTCCGCTAAGTATATAGTATTAGTCTCTGCCAATAACGGCACAAATAAACAACCTTTGTCGAGGTTAGAATAAAATAAATAATAAATATTCCATATAAATAATTATGAGTCGTGTGGGGCCGGCTTTAGAATTGTCCTACCTCTTTCAACCCATGGGAGTCGTAAGAGCCGACTGAGGGAATACCGGGGGAGTGGGCAGCAGCACTCCTTCAAGTATTAACAACATCCACTGCGATCGCCAACCCGCCTGCCAAGCGTGACGATTACGGCACTATCCCCCATTCTTGGGGAGGCCTATGTCCAGCAGTGGACTTTAAAAGGCTGATGGATGGATGGAATAAATATTCACGGACATTTTCACACAACGTCCTCTGGTCCCAAACTAAGCATAACGCTTGTGCTATGGGTACCAGATTACGGATATAATACATATAAGTACTACTTTTTTTTTTGTTAATACTTACATATAATAGTTAGAAAACATTACACTCAGACGCAGTACAAATATCTGTGTTCATCACACAAATAATTGTCCTGAGTGGGAATTGAACCCACGACCCCTCATGCACGGAAGTCGGTTACACTACCGGCTACGCCACGAGGCCCGTCATTTTGCGTGATTTGTATGATTCAGTCATTAAAGCACTGCCACTAGCACTTCGCGTTCTCTTATAAGCCAAAGGGGCCGTCCCAAGGGGGTAGGTAACCATCTGGGCAGACTATATATGAGTCGATTTAGAAAATGTTGATCCATATTTAATAGATTCTAGTGATGAACATTTGAACATTGTTGATTTTATAATCTATTATGACATTAAGTATTGCTCTACGATTTCACATTCAAAGTCCCTGTTGCAAAATTAAGTCTGATTGGCTTCTTTTACTTTAGAGTTAGTTAGAGTTATGCTTTAAATTTAAATTGTTTTAAGATTTTTATAATATTTTCGCTTTCTGATAATATTGTTTTTAAAAATTTAAATTAATTTTAAAGGAAAGCTTTTTGTGCCAATACGTGATCTTTTAGCAAAAAAGTTACTTTATTGCGCAATTTACTGAGGTGTGTCAACGTTGTAAGTAATTAAAACCTAATACAAGATTACCTTATTTGAACCAAAAGTAAATATTCTTACATTTGCCTGATATTTCCCCATAAAGTTGATTAAACATATTTTTTTTCTCATTTGTGTGCCTGATTCTAATTAATGTGTTGCATAATCTCATTCTGCCTTGATCGTCATTAATCTGGTTCATCAATTAATCAGCATAGTTTTAATCCTGAACTACTGGGTAGAAATCAGTGCCTTTGATATATGTTGTAATATGTATTGACCCAGACGTAGTAAATATATAAGTATCAATCTAAGTTAAAAAAAAAATGAGCCATACCAATGAGTCAAAAACCCTCCGTATCGAAGAATTACCCTAATACGATTGGATGTGAGCTTCGAAGATGACGGTCTAAGTTAGTTATTTACTTACGGAATTAACAGAAAAAGTTCTTTTATGTGGATATCTCACAGTGACTGCAACAACACACGTTACACAGCCTCCCTCATTACACATGTATTTGGTACCCCGAAGGTTCAGATTATTTCTGATGTAGTTATTAAGCGAAGTGTCTGAGTCCACTTCATGACCAACTGAAAATATTAATACATAGCTGTTCAAGGCAATGTTTTAACCTTATAGCATCTCGAATCGCATGTTTTCTTTAGGTAAGACAAATATACCTGCACATACCGCGCTGCCCACAACGGCAGCAGTGTAGGTACTGTGGTGTGTCTTTTACACTTAATGACCTGCTGTGTGCCATTTCTAAATGTTTTACTACGAGTTTGGCAAACGAGCTAACCATACCACACCATACTACCACACCATAGCCTATAGACGCTACGCAAGACTGTCGCCTACTCCAACGAAAAAAATAAGAGATGAAGGTGTTTTATCTGTAACTAAACAATCTCCTTGGTATGACGGTCTATTCGATGTCTACGCGACACTGGCAAAGTTGTGTCTATAAGTCTAACAACGCCTTTCAACCCCTCTTAAACTAAGAGGTGAACCGTGCCCAATAGTGGGAAAGTAATGGGTAGTTGAGTGGTGGCAAAGCCTCTGGGACGGTATTCCAGGAGATGCAGGTTCAAATCCTGCTCCTGGCTGTTATTTTTGATTTCACATCTACGCACTTTTTTTTTTATTGTATGTAGAGGCAGACGAGCCACGGTCCATCTGATGGTAAATGGTAACCGTCGCCCATGAACTCGACTATACCGAGAGTTTTGTCCAGCCGCTGCTCACCAATTCATTTCACAGATATGAAATGAAATATAAACGGCTATCTCCTGCTACAGCCAAAATGCAACGATGTGCTTCATGGCCGGTCACACGGGAGATGGTGGTCACCACACGGAAACAACTTCGTGTACGTTTACAATATATAAAAATTACAAAATATTGATAGGGTTGCGACATTATTAATTGGTATGAATCTTAATTGTAATAATTAAGCTTACCTAGTCGGAGTAATGTATACAAATGCATCCGACAGATGGCGCAGGCGCCACCCATTGCATTAGGAAGGAATGTGCTATCGAAATTCACAGCCTCAAGCAATTATCACGATGACTGAGTTGGCAAAGCATCTGGGACAGTTTTTCAGGAGATGCATGTTTTAAATCCTGCTCACGAAGGTTATTTTCGATATCTAATTTTGTGTTCATTGAGCAAAGAGATCAACTTGCTTATGGATTTTTGTTTTTTTGACATGAAACGTATGTACGTTTCATGTCAAATGCTTTAATATATTATATATACACATATTAAAATAATATCAAAATAGAAACTTTGAACTAAAACTTCTAATACAAGGAGAGGATTTTACTTCTTAGGGGTTTAATAACCAAATCTATCAGACGAATACCAATAACAACTGTATGAAGCTATATTTCGATCTGGTGGTGAATACTGAACCGAGACATTTGTGAAGTCGCGCCAGCGGGAGAGTTTTATTTTGAAGTCAATTTATACAACTACTACAACTAGATTTCGTCCGTGTAGTGACGGACTAAGAATACAAGTGTCACCACCCTATTCTTTCCCTTGAATGTTGTATGAGGCTACTAAGGGAAGTAAGCATTTATCACCCATTGCATTACTGACGGTAGGGCTGGGTACCAAGTGGGAGTACTCACTTGGTATCGAGCCCGAGCGGGTTGGTACCACCATCTCCCGTGTTACCGGCCATGAAACACATATGTATGTTATGGTTGTAACAGGAGATAGCCGTTAATTCTTTCATTTCATATCTGTGAAATGAAATATTGAGCAGTGACTTGACAATACTCTCGGTATAGTTGAGTACATGAGTGGTGGTTACCATTATCCATCAGGTGGTGGTGGGCCGTGGCTCGTCTAACACCAAACGCAATAAAAAATAATAATAATTCTCCCCGCTTCTCCGTCCGCGGTGATTTCAGAATGTAAGTACGTTAGTCTTTATTTTCTCTATACAAAAATAACTGTCCCACAAGAAACATCGTTTTTCTCCGATTTAAAATTTAGCATATATTCTTTTCTGGGTTCCAAACTATGTTTCATCCATCAGCCTTTCGAAGTCCACTGCTGGACATAGGCCTCCCCAAGACAACGTCACAACGTGTGTTTCGCTCATATGGGGGATAGTGCCGTAATCGCCACGCTTGGCAGGCGGGTTGGCGATCGCAGTGGATGTTGTTAATACTCGAGGGAGTGCTGCTGCCCACTCCCTCGGTATTCCCTCAGTCGACTCTTACGACTCCCATAGGTGGAGAGGGGTGGGACAATTCTAAAGCCGGCCCCGCACGGCAAACCAAACTACGTTGTGTCCAAACTATGTTTACAAAAGGTAAATAAATAAATAACCTTACCTGAACACTTATTACCGTTCACATAAAATGTTATTCTGTTCATAGCGAGTGCAATAACGTCTACGCTATAAGTACGCTTCTATAAGACACAGGCGTTCCATACTAATGACTGAGCACCTGTATGTACAAATATAATAAATATTCATTTATTGGTCTAACATGCAACATTATTCTGTAATTAACGTCTTATTGTAGCATCTATAACAGCACACCTCGTCATTCGGGGCAACGAACAGGGTAGTATGGGGCCCTCACCCACTAAAGAAACCCGCCGTGTGCCAGCCGTCTCTCCGCTTTTTTTGGTCGCTTTTACTGGAACTATGTTACATTCCTACAGTGGTCGGCATATAGTAAGTACTAGTGGTAAATCACTGTGGACTGCAAAGACAGTGGTACTTTTTATCCTGGGAAAATTGATGTTTTCTGTGCGCTGTATTTGTATAAACATAGCATCACGCCTGTATTCCCCGAAGGGGTAGGCAGAGGTGTATTTTAGACACCCACGACTCGCCAGCTATGTTAAGTAATAGGGGGCGAGCCTATTGACGTATACCGGGGACATTTTTTTTTCTTTTTTTTTCTGTATTTGTATAAATATACATTTAACAGTATAGGAGTGACGTATTTATATTCTACGAACAAAAAGCAAAACAAACAGTTGATTAACTAATAAATGATACGGCAACACTGAACTTAGATTAAAAAATTATAATTTACTCGCGATAAGGCGTGGGTACCGATGAATATTATAAGCTAACTAAGATGACTCGGTGACCTTCGTGTCACCTACAATTAATTTTATCAGTGATTTATCAATCGCAGCGGTATTTTTAGTATAGCTGAGTCCATGAGCCATGGGTTCCACTTACAATCAGGTGGGCCGTGGCTTATCAGCCATTATAAACAATAAAAACCGGCCAAGTGAGTTTCGCACTCACATATTATAAAGGGTTCTGCACAACCGTAGAATATTACCTATTTGTCATTAAAGCAGCCTAAAGTTGAGCGTCCACTGGTCTGCACCGGCCGTACCACACGCACTGTCTACGGGTCAAGAGAGAGTAAAAAAAAAATGAAAAATGTCAAGTTACTTGTATGAGGATCTCTTTTAATTTTGAAATAAATTGTTTTAATTTAGGTACTAGTGTAGGTAACATTAAAAACAAAAAATATATTCATATATTTTAATATAACCCAAGCATTATTTAATAAGAAAAACAAGGTGGAAATCTTATTATATTCACTTTAACTTAAACAACTACTAGTGACTTAATAATAATATAATAATAACTGTTTATATTTAACACTAGTGACTTAATAATAACTGTTTATATTTTGCCAATGAGAACAGCGGAATAAACGATACCAGGAGCACAGCCAAGCTACCGCCGTATACCATGAGTTAAGTGCTCTTCTTAAGCCTCATTTTCAGAAGGATATGTCATAATGCTGGGAAAATACCGCAGCAAGAATTTCATTCCAGTGTTTTTATACAGATAACATAGCAATTTATACTGTGATTTTTAACATTGTTATACTGATAGCTATTTTTACTAGAGTTAGACAATTAAAAGTGGAAAAAGATTTTTTTTAGATGAGTAGGATTCGAACTTGTATCTATCCCCATCTGGGGGACTGCTTTAGGGCACAAACACAAAAGTGCGTTGCGATTCCGCATCCTAGAAATATGTATTGCTAGAATTCGCGAATTGATTCCCGTCTTAAATTCTTGCGATGTTATTCTCTTGTTGACGACACTTTTAATGCCCTTTGTGACAGCGAATGCGTATTCCCTGCACGAAATCGTAGCGCAACATTTTGCGTCACACTTCATTGCGAATTCTCATCGTACCATTTCGCAGTTTTGTGTTTATAACTCTTTTTCTTTTTTCTGTGGGCCCGGCTTTAGAATTATCCCACCCCTCTCCACCCATGGGAATCGTAAAAGCCGACTGAGGAAATACGGGGGGAGTGGGCAGCAGCACTCCTTCGAGTATTAACAACATCCACTGCGATCGCCAACCCGCCTGCCAAGCGTGGCGATTACGGCGCTATCCCCCATTCTTGGGGAGGCCTATGTCCAGCAGTAGACGTTAAAAGGCTGATGGATGGATGGATGGATGGACCTCTTTTTCCGTACTCCGTGGTTTATACGCAATAAGAGTAGGTGTCTACGATAGCTTAGAGGTTTAGCAATTGCCCGTACATAGATAGACGATGCCTGCTTGTAGTAATTTTCTCTTCGACTTTCACAAAAATTTGTTTTATATAAAATAGTAACGTATAATAGTTAACGTAATGTGAAAATCTGTACTTTGCAAAATTTTGTGCGTTTGTGTGGGTGATTTATATGGTGTCAAAAATATTAGATACAATTATCTGAGCTCATGTCAGTAAAATAAAAATTCTTCCAGTTTCACATCAGCCGCCAGTACATTTGCTTGCAAAGTATATGCGCCGTCTGTAAATGAAGAATATTATAGTTAATTTTTTTAGGTTAGATCTAAAATAAAACGAAATTGAAGAAGAAGCTATTTCGCAAAGACACTCTCAATTCGATGGCAGCAAAGTAGAAGTAGACATCTACAAAATCGCAATTTCACAAGAGAGCACATATAGTAAAAAATAGTGGCCGTTTTGACAGTTATGTACCGATTACGATGAAATTTTATATGATGCATTAAAATTACCTTCTTTATTGATGTTATAACAGTTTTTATCACTATATCGTTTTTCTACTGAGCAAATACAATTTTGTTTGTTTACATACCCATTGAGCCAGAAATGGGCCTCATTTATTTGTTGTTACCAGTCGAAATGCTCGAACGAGTCATCGAAAATTGGACTCAACGGATGGACCATCTGCGACGTAGCAACGGCCAACATTTGATAGACATAATCTTCAAAAAATAAATGCCAATGAATGTTCTTTCAAATAATAATAAACATTCTCCATTAAATTTGAATTTTCTGTTTTTTTTTTCTTTAAAAAAGTAGGGAACCTCGAAATGGATCACCTCTTATAAATAATTCCAATGTTTGTAACAAATGAAACTTGTTTTAATACTTAATATACTGAATAAAAGCAGGATTCATACAATATCTATAACTATTTTATCGTATTTCATTTACCTACCCTTTTTACCTACCTCCGAAATAGCCAGTTCTGTTGGCTGGTCTCAAAAAATCATAATCTATGCTTCGAAGACGACAATTGAACTAATACAATTGAAAAGATAGAGCTTTTTCTTTCACTTATATGGTTATCCTATCTTTTGTACTGTTTATTAGTGCAACTTGTCAATAGTGTGCGCGATAATAGTGCGCGTAAGTAATATTAAAGCGGGAATAGATTTTAAACGTCGTTTCCTATGAACGTAACATATCTTGTGTAAAATATCATTGCGTTACACACTAGAATGTGACACATGACGGATATCTTTGTTGACGTTTCAATCATCTGTCATAGGTCCGAAGTAAAGGTGAAAAAATTTGTGGCGTTCTCTTGAGGAGGCCTATGTCCAGCAGTGGACGTTGAAAGGCTGATGGATGGATGGATGAATGGCGAACAAATTCAAATGTCCGTTTCTATTGCGTTTTTTTTTATAATATCAAGGCTCAAAGTCGCTCAGCGGGCCATGGAGCAGGCTATGCTTGGTATTTCCTTACGTGATCGAATCCGTAATACGGAGATCCGTAGGTGAACGAGAGTGACCGACATAGCCCGCCGGGTTGCCATGCTGAAGTGGCAATGGCCACATCGCTCGACGAACCGACAACCGTTGTGGAAGAAAGGTTCTCGAGTGGCGACCACGTATCGGACGGCGCAGCGTAGGACGGCCCCTCTCCAGATGGACCGAAAGCTCAAAGCTGCGGGGAGCCGTTGGATGCGGTCGGCACAGGACTGCTCGTTGTGGCGTTCTCTTGGGGAGGCCTATGTCCAGCAGTGGACGTCGAAAGGCTGATGGATGGATGAGCGTAGATGCCTTTATTTACGTGCCAGATTTTCTTCATTATTTTGAAATTTGAAATAATTTTTATACATATCTACTTGTAGATCAGGTTCATAAAGCTCGTTTTTAATAAAAAAAGCATTTTAACAAAAATGTAGATATCCGTATCTACTTTGCTGCCATCGAATTATAATTATATGCTCGATTTTTTGGTCTAGTAGTAGATTTTAATCCATTAAATATCATACTGCTTTGCTGAATCAGCAAGTTTAACCGGGGGATATAAATATTATATTATAATTTGAAAAAAAAAACATTTGGTCTTATGACTATTGCTATTTCAATGTATCAGGCATCTTGATCATGTTAAAGGTTATTGTAAAACAACGTGACACAAGCTTTGTTACAAATGTTTAGAAACGACCTTATGACTTGTGAAGACAGAGGAAAATTGTTATAGTAACTAACCTGTGCCTTTTGAGGGTAACGTGTCCAGTTGCCTATATAATAGAGAGGTAAATGTATAACAGTTTTTAATAAAGACCTATCAAAAAAAAATATCGTGATTTATGCATCAAAATCCGTTCAGTAGTTTTTGCGAGATGTGCGACCAACAAACAGACAAACAGCAAAAATTCTAAAAAAAAATTGGTTTGTGCTTGTTTGAGCCTTCAGTTGGGGTGAGGATGACTTCGCCAGATTAAAAAAAATAGTAAGATTACCTTCCGTTGTTTCACGATATAATTCTGTGAGAAAATAGTACTTCTCCCGTTCGGCCGTCGCTCATGTTGGGAGTGGAAAAGTTCTACCACCTTATTTATCTTATTAGGAGAATATCAGGCTTCAGTCAACCAATCAGTACAGATGTTAAGTTCTTACCAACGCTAAACCATTTTTTTCTTGGATATCCAGTATTTTCTCTAGAAGAAACAATAGCTTCGTGAAGAGCAAAAGCTACACTTACTGCTAAACAACATGGCGGCTCCGCAACAGCTGAAATATTTAGAACATTCACATTAGTCATTATCAGTAGAAAGTAGTGTTGCTGTTATTGCAGTTCGTAGCCTAGTTGGGCATTCGCATGTTGAATGGCAAACCACTGAAGGAATGTAATATGGTTTCGGTGGCCCATCAATAAAGGCGGCGAGACGGCACACGGCGGGTTTCTTTAGTGGGTGAGGACCCCACACTACCCTGTTCGTTGCCCCGAACGTAGGATTTATTTTCCCGCCAACAAAAAAAATTAATAAGGTTGAATGGCAAGGTTAAGCTGGCAAGACCAAAAAGTGACGCTTCTATTAGTGGACAGCCGACCTCCTTCGTACTTCGGGAAGCACATTAAGCAGTCAAATAAAATCCTGGCAGTCGTTATAGATTTTCAGTGAATAAAAAAACTGACTCCGGTGTTGTTCTAAGGTCGTCAGCTGTTGTCCCCTTAGTTGGGTCGTGGAGATTAGATAGGTAGTCGTTCCATGTAAATACTGGTGGATCAGCTAATAAACGAACAGATCAGAAGCCGAGCCTAATAAAAGTTTGGGATGCTAGAGAGATGATACGAGTGTTGCTGTGGAATGCTATTAACGAAGAACACGATTTAGTTCTAGTTTGTTTATAATTTTAAATTAATCAAGATTAATATTATTTAAAAAATAGATTGTTCGTGTGGTGACGGACTAAGAATACAAATGTCACCGACCCATTTTTTCCCACGGGTGTCGTACAAGGCGACTAAGGGAAGTAGGCATTAATCACCCATTGCATTACTGGTGGTAGGGCTGGATACCAAGTGAGAGTACTCACTTGCTATCAGGCCCGAGTGGGTTGGTAAAACCATCTCCTGTGTGACCAGCCATGAAGCACATTGGTGTGTTTTGATTGTAGCAGGAGATAGCCGTTATTTTGTTCATTTCATGTTCATTTTAATTTTCATCATGTTCATGTTAATTTCATCATCAATGTGAAATGAAATGGTGAGCAGAGGCCTGACAGTACACTCTGTATAGCTGAGTCCATAAGCGACGGTTACCATTTACCATCAGGTGGGCCGTGGCCCGTCTATTACCATAAGCAATAAAAAAAAAAGTTTAAAGGAAAGTTAAATTCAAGGCATAAAGTTTCTCGGCAAAAACTTAAATAAAAAATCATTGTCTTAAATATTCGTTTACCTTTAGAACCTAACGTCCCTAGTGGGTTATAAGAGTTACGTCGTAACTGTACTCTGAAATCTATTGGAATATCTTTAGCTAGCGGTACATGGTAATTCCAGGTACGGTCGGTGAGTAACTCGCCCGTATGTTCATCAAATATAAGCTCTTCATGGGTCCAGTAGCCTACTCCCATCATGAAAGCACCTTCAATCTAAAAAAGGTTACCAAAAAGTTAGCTTTATTGTCTATTTTATTAACTTTGTAACCAATTATAATCATAAGCGATAAGGTTTTCCAAATTGTGTGAAAAGTGTAAGCTAAACACATTCTACTAATATTTCAGAAAAATGGTAGCAGCATTAGCTTATGAATGACCCTCATATTGGGCAGTAACGCTAGTTTTAACTAGAGATTCCAAAAGTTTTAGTATCACATAAAACAAGAATTTATTTTATTAGTCACTTAGACATTGGCCATGACTACTATGTAAGTAACGAATAAAATAATTAATGTAATGTCTTTACATGAGTGAAACATGAATTTTACACTTGTTCAAACTTGATAGATGACGGCTGGATGAAGATGTAAAAATAATATTGATAAAAAAACATACTAGTACCTACTATTGATATTATTTATGGAAATACAAATTGAAAAATATTAAGAACAAAAGAGACATGGATCCCTGTAATCCCAAAAAATACAACCTACTGTCTTTGCATCAAGAATAGAAATAGGCATAGAGAAATTGACCACTACGAGCGATATCTACGTTGGCATTCACTGGTATATCTACAAGCAAACACGAATATGACAACATAAATTTAAACCTAAAGAATCTTTCAATAATGTTGCTTCTACATTTACCTGGCCAATATCAAGTTCAGGATTCATACTTATTCCAACATCTTCTATTATATCGACTCTAAGAATTTCATGTTCTCCTGTCAAAATATCTAATTCTACTTCCGCTAAAGCTACTCCAGCAGATCTGTATGGTTCTTGATCGTGGGCGGTGACATGATAACTGGTCTGTAGATTAATACCCGCTGTAAAAGCTGTTTGTATCAATGTTTCCCAGGTAGGCTCATTGAGGGTCTCTCGGATGGCAGATAGTCTATCCAACAAAATTTGGCAACACTTAATAGTACCAAAGCACACAGCTTCAGTAGTTCTGCTACTCCCAGTAGAAAAGTTATTGGGACTAGTTGCAGTATCAGAAGGTTTACATTTAACTTTTTCCAGGGAAATGTTTAATGTATAAGCTACTGTTTGAATAACTTTCGTATTGATTCCTTGACCTATTTCTATTCCACCATGCATAACTACAACTGTGCCGTCACCATGGAAAACAGTCAAAAGAACTTGGTAATCGATCATAGTTGCCACGGGCCAATTCATGAATGCCACTCTAAGTCCACGTTTCTTCCACCTATTAGTCGTATTGAATTTTTCTACTTCTTCTTTTCTGTTTGTATATTCTCCATCTTTAAGTAGAGTCTGTATCATCTCGCGTACTTCAACAAACGTTGGCTCAAGATTGTTGGTGCGTACTTCAACAGGATCTCGTTCTAATTCATATGATATTTGTTCCATTATACTTTCCGTTTGTGCTATAGCCTCCAAAGTGCCTAGGATAACAAGTGAACATTTTAATGGTGACGTAAGTATCATTTTTATACAAAAACGTAAATAAGCACACAATAATTTAAACAACACCTATCCGATTAAACTTAAATGCGCTTCTAATAACGCATTTGTAGCAATAGATATACCTAAAACATAATTAGGAATATAACAGCAACAAAAAACATAATAACAACATCATAAAAAATGTGAGTAAATTATGTATGCCACAGCCGCAGGATGCAAAAAACAAGTAATATTTGCAATATGATTTATTAAAAGAATTACAATATTTCATTATATTTAATTATATCCCGCCGTGTAGAGCCGGCTTTAGAATTGTCCCACCCCTCTCTACCCATGGGAGTCGTAAGAACACATTGAAGGAATTCCGGGGGAGTGGGCAGCAGCACTCTTTCGAGTATTAACAACATCCACTGCGATCGCCAACCCGCCTGCCATGCGTAGCGATTACAGCACTATCCCCCATTTAAAAGGCAGACTTTAAAAGGCTGATGGATCGATGGATGGATGGAATTCCATCCATCCATCAGCCTTTTAACGTCCACTGCTGGACATAGGCCTCTCCAAGAGAACGCCACAACGAGCGGTCCTGTGCCGACCGCATCCAACGGGTCCCCGTAGCTTTGACCAGATCATCGGTCCATATGGTGGGGGGCCGTCCTACGCTGCGCCGTCCGATAAGTGGTCGCCACTCGAGAACCTTTCGTCCCCAACGGTTATCGATTCGTCGAGCGATGTGGCCTGCCCAATGCCACTTCAGCATGGCAACCCGGCGGGCTATGTCGGTCACTCTCGTTCTCCTACGGATGTCCTCGAGCGGGTAGTCACTGCCCGCATCGTTCGGGGCCGACACCTGTCCGACGCCCAGTTCGGGTTTCGGGCTGGTCGATCCACGGTCGACGACATTCTGCGTTTGAAGGTCTGGGCTGTGGAGGCCGTCACCCCGAGGGAAGTGTGCCTTCAATAGTCTGCCATTCGACTGCATTAAGGAGTCACTCCAGGCGGCAACGCTGGCCACCTCAGGTACCGCGGAGGTGGTCAGGTGGATCGAAGCGTTGGGGCTTAGGGTGGCCCTTGAAAAGTCAGAGGCCCTACTCTTCCATGGGCCCCGACGTGGCCCACCCGCCAGCGCCTCGATAATAGTTAATGGAGTAGTTGTCCCAATCCAGGCTTACATTAAATATCAGGGCCTGGTATTGGATAGACGGTGGAACTTCGACGAGCACTTTCGCCGTCTTGCGCCAAGAATCGTCGGAACGTCGTCCACCCTCGGGCGTCTGATGCCGAATCAGGGGGGTTAAGCAGAATCTCATATCTCACATGTCGATCGTATCATCCCGCTTGTACGATCACCGTGATTGGCCAACGGATTATTGTGACATCACGCGTCGGTTTCTCAACCAATCACAGTGATCTCGATACGGTCGACACGTGAAATCTGACATTCTGCCTCAGGGGGCTGGGCGGACCGAGGCTCGCCTATCGACGACTCTACGCGGGGGTAGTACGATCAATGGCACTGTACGGCGCGCCCGTGTGGGTGGAGTCCCTGGCCGCTCGCAAAAGGGCCCTTCTGTGGCGTCCACAGAGGGTCGTAGTGGTCAGGGTATTACGCGGGTACCGCACGGTCTCGTGCGATGCAGCCTGCACGTTGGCCGGAACCCCCCCGTGGGATCTAGAGGTGGAGGTGCTCACCGACGTTCATAGTCGATAGCGCGGATGGGGGGCAGTCGCCCCTCGCCGAGCGCGATTTTCTCGTGGCGGGAAGATGCCCGCCGCGCCACCGTCCTAAAGTGGAGGTCTCGGCTGGAGACGCCCCGGGCTGGCACCCCCTCTGGACCGTAGGGGCACTCCAGCCGATCTTGGTAGAATGGGAAGGGCGGCAGCACGGGGTCCTCACCATCCAGTTGGTGCAGGTTTTGTCGGAGCATGGTTGCTTCGGCAAATACCTGCACACGATCGCTAGGAGGCAGGACTCGGCACAGCACACGCTCGAGTCGTGCGTCGGGAACTCGCTGCAGTCATAGGCGTGGACCTGTCGTTACCTGCCGTTGCGCGAGTGATGGTTGGCAGTGACAGGGCCTGGACCGCGGTCGCCGCCTTCTGCCAGGCTGTCATCTCGTGGAAGGAGGTGGCGGAGAGGGCTGGGAGGAATTCTCCTTCGCGGACCCAATTCGCCGTCGGCGCGCGGGGCGGCATGGGCGCTTGCTTACCTGCACCTGATGCCACCCTAGCCGAGGCTGCGGACGGTGGGGTTGGGGAGTACCCTGCCATTCGCGGAAGCCTACCGCGAAGGTGTGACGCCCAAGTGCGCGAGGCGTCGCACAAGAGAGGGTGCCCGAACGCCTACGGATCGCGGTCTAAATGATGTGGTACCCATGATCCGCCGTAGCAAGGGCAGGTGAGGGCGCACGGTGGGTTTTTAGTGGGTGAGAGCCCCACACTACCCCGTTGTCTCCCCGGGCAGCGGAAAGTACGGTAGGATATTTTTGCCCACCTAAAATAAAAAAATAATAATAAAAAGGATTGTTGAAGTAGAAGGTTCAGGATCAGGAGCGTCCTGTAATAATTTAGTGGATTAAGGAATTCTTTTAAGCCTAAATTTAGCAACGGGACCTCGTTTTCTTTTGGTATAAATAACTACACCGTGTGCGTATCGGGGAGCCAACTTCTGGCGGGAGGCAAATAGGTTTTTAATAAAAATCTGTTGTTCTGGTGAGTAATCGATCTCAGGTTCCCTATTTTTATTTCGGCTGTCGGTTAGCTCCTTACGAGAAGTGTTAAATTAATTACGGATTCAGATTTTTGGCTAAGTTTAAGAATGCGGAGATGTTCAAGTATAGTCGAATGAAATCTCTCGACTATCCCATTTTCGTTAGGCGTATGAGGTGCTACCTTATGGTGCTGAATTTTATGGACTCTAATAAATTCTGCGATAAGCTGGTTAGTGAATTCAGTGCTGTTATCTGTGACTATAGTGATAGGTATGCCATGGTAAGTACAGAAGTTAAGCAAATCTTGTACTACGCTGATAGCAGTGCTATCTCTTAAATAATATCCATCCATCCATCAGCCTTTTAAAGTCCCTTGCTGGACATAGGCCTCCCAAAGAATGGGGGATAGTGCCGTAATCGCCACGCTTGGCAGGCAGGTTGGCGATCGCAGTGGATGTTGTTAATACTCGAAGTAATGCTACTGCCCACTCCCCCTGTATTCCCTCAGTCGGCTCTTACGACTCCCATGGGCGGAGAGGGGTGGGACAATTCTAAAGCCAGCCCCACACGGCTGAAATAATATGCCTGGCTGTATTTAGAAAATGCATCAACTATTGTTAAATTTTTCGCTCTGAATTTTAAGGAGATCTAAGTGTACTAGTTCGAAGGGTCTGGAGGCAGGTGGTACAATTTTAAATGCTTGTTTAATAGGTTTACGAACGTATTTAGCTTGTCCACAGATTCACTTATAAATTTAGTGATGTTTTCTCTCATTTTAGGCCAATAGTATTTATAAGATAGAGCGAGATAACACTATTTAATACCTCAGTGGTTAGTCTTACCACAGTGGTATTTAGTAATGATTTCTTGTTGCTTTAGATATTTCCTGACATTTTCTATTTCCCATTTGGTTAGTATTAAGTTCATAGATGAATTTTTAAACGTTTTTTGTATGATAGGTATGATTGTGTACATAGCTTGCTGAGGGTTAATTAAGATACATGTTTTAGTTTTAGGGTGAACATATTCTTTGATAGCGTTAATAACAGCTTCCTCTAAGTTATTTTCTGATAGTTGAATACGTGTGTAAAAAATATTTTTAGTGAAAGAAAAGACTAACTGATCCCGCAGCTCCATTCAGTTCAGCTATTTATTAAGACAATAGCTTGAAGTAAAAGTGAAATCCACATTCTTATTAATTTTGTAATTATACGAATTACGCTTCTAGTACTGAACTAATGAGGGAAGAAAATTTACTGATTAATTGGTTTATCAATTATAATCTAGTACCTTATATACCTATCTTATATCTATATTATAAAGCTGTATCAGAGCTGTGTCTTTTAATTTAAGATATTAGAGAAAAAATGACTGTGATATGTTAATAATATATAGGCGTGTCTAAACACAAAACATTTTTTTAGAGAATTTTTGTCTCTTTGTCTGTTTATCTGTTTGTTTGTTCGCGCATCACACAAAAAATACTGAACGGATTTTGATGCATTTTTTTTATTTGAAAGGCCTTGATTAGACTTAAAAACTGGTATACATTTTGTCCCGCTACTATATCGGGGACCTGAGATATAACCGAAAAACTAGAAAAATATTTAAACTAATATTTTTTTTAGAATTTATTTTTAAAGAACTACTAAATGTACAAACTATAATTTGTGAATAAGGAAAAAGAGTATTTTAGTACGAGCGGGAATCGAACTTGCGTCCCTTCCTTTCCGCTACTATATCGGGAACCTGAGATATAACCGAAAAACTAGCTTTTGGCTGCGGCGAAGGCGTTTATTTTTGTGACATTCGCAAAGTTGCCACAATATTTAGGTACATAATAAAAAGTAAGAATATAACAATAATTTATTCATTTATTTTGACCTAGTATCCTCTAAATATAGAGTAAACAAGAATCTATAAATGCTCCTAACACAAAAAAGTATACGATAACACTGGTGTACAGTTTAGCTACATTTGTATTGCGATTTTTATTCATTTGGTAATTTCAGTGACGTTCGTCATTCGTCAGTTACAATTGTCTCTAATTAAGTATCAATTTCTAATTGTTTATTAGTCAACATAATAAAGGTAATTTAGCAGCGTGGCCCATGTTTATCTAAAATTATGAGTTAGAATTATGAATGCTGTATATTTTTTGCATCCAGTACCGAATTTAAACAGATACGGATGTATAGATGAGACCACATAACCCAGAATATTAAAGGGACAGTCCCATTATCTATTGGATGTGGATTTTCTTACCAGGTATTTTACCAGTAAATAGATACCTACGCGTTTATAGTAGAGATGCCACGAATATTCGGCAACTATTCGGTATTCGGCTGTATTTTTCACTATTCGGTATTCGGTCGAATATTACAAACTATTCGGCGAATACTAAATAGTAAATCACAAAAAAAATGAATAATACAACCCACAAATAAATAATCTAATAATCGATATAATCGTTTTAATGGCTATGCAGACCTTGAACAACAGGCCATCTGATGGGACCAGAAACTGCAGGTGAACTGTTAATCTGTGGGGCCCATAAATTACACTGCAATGCTAATAGCAAACATACTAATGATCAACAAACAAAGCGTGTTGTGACACGACTCAAGCACGAATGAAACAAAAGCTCACATGGTGCGTCGTCATCACACGTACTTTATGTGATGCAGGTTAAAATCTTTTACCTGCTAAAGGTACTACGTGTTGGCGAATATTCGTCGCTTCGGCCAAGAGCCACGTCGAATATTCGGTATTCGGTACTCAGCCAAATCACTATTCGAAGCATCTCTAGTTTATAACATTTAAAATACTTATGATTATTATGTTTATCATCATACTTATAGCAAAATATTTGTTGATGAATGAGAGAGCATTTTTAATTTTGTCTGACTTTCAAAATTTCCCATAAAATCCTCTGAAATATTTAAAACTTTAGCTACCAGGTTCGGCTTGCATTTACACTTGAAGGCAGTTTCAGGTTTATTTTGTATTCTGAGCATGATACCTATATAATTATAATGTAATAGTACCTGGTGCTCGAGCATAAGTATTAGACGCTGTATCCGTGGTGACGTTGAATATCTTGTATTGCCATCTCCGATTATCGTAGCAATTCTTAAGGCCACTTAACGAATAGCTGGCTACAGTATCACTGACTACATATCCATTGTCCAGATACAAATCATATTCCATATACTGAATTTCCCCCGAATCATTTACACCAACCTGTTTGAGATAATTATTTACGTTATTAGACGCATTGCAATGAATCTAAAATTAAACTCCCCGCTTGATTATAGTTTAATAATATTATTTTTTTAATTATGCCGTGTGGGGCTGGCTAAAGCCAAACAATACTAAAGTATTGTCACACCCCTCGCTACCCACGGGAGCCGTAAGAGCCGATTGAAGGAATACCGGGGGAGTGGGCAGCAGCACTCTCTCGAGTATTAACAACATCCACTGCGATCGCCAACCCGCCTGCCAAGCGTGGCGATTACGGCATTATCCCCCATGACGGGACCGCTTGTTGTGGCGTTCTCTTGGGGAGGCCTATGTCCAGCAGCGGACGTTGAAAGGCTGATGGATGGAACTAAATTCTGCCTTCAACAGACACGAGCAGGATGTTATTTTCGCTTTCACATTTTTCACTTCGTGTTTAATGTGTAGTGCTAAGCATGTCAAATGTTAAAAATTTATATAAATATTCTGCCTTCAATTTTGTCCTGACTTCAGAATTGAGTTGATATTTACTGATATTATAAACGCTAAAATGCTTTGGTTGGTTTGGCTGTTACCTTATAAAACGACCATCATGAAATTTTACATACATATTGTGGAAAATATAGAAAGGGACGCAGGCTATCCTTTTTTTCCTGACGGGCCTCGTGGCGTAGTCAGTAGTGTAACCGACTTCCGTACACGAGGTCGTGAGTTCGATTCCCACTGAGGACAAATATTTGTGTGATGAACACAGTACTGCGTCTGGGTGTTTTCTATCTATTATATGTATGTATTTACAAAAAAAGCAATGTATTATATCCGTAATCTGGTACTCATAGCATAAGCATTAAAAGCTTAGTTTGGGAACAGAGGACGTTGTGTGAAAATTGACTGAGAATATATATATATAATAAAACATATATAATAAAACGGATGACTCCTCTAAGGTAGCAATTTATGCAGAGTTCTAGTGTGCTTGAGTATTGCTCAGTGCTTTGCCGGTGCTCCTCGTGCCACGACATTAAATAACGCCTTCACGTGTGTTTTTTGCTAACGGCTCAATGTCTGGAACTTATAGAGAGATTTGCTAGCTGCTTGCTCTTAGACTAAAGGGTCTAACTCTAAGGTTAGGCTTTACCAATATGTTCAGTACACAGCACAATAGCTTCGGGCCAAATTCCGGTAGATAGATAATAAAAGAACAATCATTTGTTCATAGCACAAAAAATCCAGTGTGGGAATCAAATCCACACACTTACTATGAGCGGTTGGTATCTAAACCACTCATTTAGGGGTCTTGCAGATACATGGAAATAATGACTGTTGCACACACCCCCGGGTCCCAAAGACCGATAAAGTGAGATAGGGATGAGTAGCTCTCTTGGCCACCCTTCTAGCAGAGATATCATGTTTTGGATCAGTATGAGTTATGAGCTGATGTCCGTGTGGTGACGGACTAAGAATACAAGTGTCACCACCCCATTCTTTCCCACGGGTGTCGTATGAGGCGACTAAGGGAAGTAAGCAATTATCATCCATTGCATGACTGGTGGTAGGGCTGGGTACTGGGTACCGCCATCTCCCGTGTGAGCGCCCATGAAGCACATCGTTGCGTTTTGGCTGTAGCAGGAGATAGCCGTTTATATTTCATTTCATATCTGTGAAATGAATTGGTGAGCAGCGGCTTGACAATACTCTCGTCATGCCCATGGACTCGACTATATCGTCTCGGTATAGTCCAGTCCATGGGCGACGGTTACCATTTACCATCAGATGGACCGTGGATCGTCTGCCACTACTAGCAATAAAAAAAAATACAGATCAAAATATCATCAGTATAAAATATCATTTAATATCATTTATATTGCCAACCTTCTGATAAATCTCTCATTTATACAAACCAGCGGTAATCTACCATCACCATGGTGCTGACTAACAAATTAACTATACACCAACACCAAAGCTGGTGTGAACAGCAAAATCAGTTGTAGTTGTTTAAAAGATAGTGTAGTTTTCAATAACACTGCAGAAGTTAATTAACTTACTTCAAAGTCTCTTGTACATGGAAAACGTCTGCCCAATATCCTCAAGCTAGCTTGAATACTCATAACAAAGCGACAAGGTCTGTTCATAAGATATGTAGCTAAAGCACAGGCCACCGCTACGTGGTTCGTGCGAGTAATCTTTATGCCATAGGCTCCACCGCAACGAGGCGCCGTTACATTTATTCTAAAAGAAACAAAATTAATTTACTTTGCCGATTCCCGTATGAATACGTTGCGTTACGTTACTTTCGGCGAATGAAATGGCTCTAAAGAATTTATTAAGCAGTTTAAATTAAAAAATAAAATTGAGCTTCGAATGGCCTACCTCCCTTTTCAGTTTTATATTAATCATAAACATAGCATCACGCCTGTATTCCCCGAAGGGGTAGGCAGAGGCGTATTACACACCCACGACTCGACAGCTATGTTTAAGTCCCACGTAATAGGGGGCGAGCCTATTGCCGTCTACCGGGCACATTTCCAAACTCCGGGCTGCTACTGAGATTTTTTCTTATTTTTTTTTTTACGAAAAATCTCAATAACCCTGGCCGACCCGGGGATCAAACCCGAGACCTCATGATCAGCAGTCGCTTACACTACCGCTGCACCACAGAGGCAGTTAATCATATTATATTTTTTATCAGAAGGAAGTTTAGGGCGTCGTCTAGATTATTTTTGGACTATAAATAAGCTTAACTCTTCTCATTTGAAATTTTTATTTTATTAAAATCTAATCAAAGATGTTACCTGTTCTGTGGTATATTCAATGCATCAGATATGCCAGTGTGCACAGAATCAGTATACTGAGAACTTGCCCAAATGTCAAGACCCTCTTCATTAGGTCGGCAAACTGCTGATATAGTTTCCATGCTAAAATGACACTGCCAGAAAATACTGTCAGAGCCTTTGAGTACTCTCTGCACGTTCAGACCTCGATCTTTCGCTGGGATAACTATGTAGAGAGATATACGGCTTGAATCTCTCTCTCGAATGTCTTTTATTGTCAAAATAGGTTTCTTTTTATCCACTTTATAATATATTTTCACGAGCAAAGCCGCTCGGTTTGCAACTCTTTCTGTTTCAGCAACTATAAGCCCAATGGCTTGGTTGTAATACTTGACATTCTTTTCAGCAAAAACTTCTTCAGGTACCATTTGTCCCGGGGTCTTTTGAGATAGGAACGAATTCTGTCCAGGTATGTCTTTTGCTGAAAAAAAGGCTAGTACTCCAGGTATTTTCTGTAATCATATTGTGAATATATGAAATAAATTAGTATCTATTAAATTATAAATCTATAATCACGTGATGCACATTTTTTATGTTAATTAGTCATATTCTTACTATTAATAAGTAAAGTACATTGATAGATCTTCTCTTGGATACTAAAAGAACACTTCTTAATGGAACACGAAATGTAAATCAAAAATGTTAGCCACCAGTGGGTTTTGAAACCACGCCTTCGGAATACCGTTTAGACGCTTTGCGCACTTCATGTTCTTTTACATTTAATAGAACATAAAGTGGGCAAAGCATTTAGGATGTAATAAAATATAAAAAATACTATAATAACTAATATCACTTACTAAAGCGGGCGCTGGATCGATACTATCTATTTCTCCGGTACATATATCCGATGTCACAAACGCACAGTGAGCTTCATTAGACTGTGTTGGTAAATCGTTAACGTACTTAGCTTCTCCAGCACATTGCACTAGTGCTTCTATTTTCGGCATCGGTTCAGTAATGGGCCATATTAATGGGTTAGTATCAAAAACATCTATACCTTTGGACAGTGGCCGAGTTTTTCTAAAATCTCTAGCGCCGGAACGATACCATGGTTTCAGCCTTTGCGGCGGTATTAGAACAAGCAAGCTCTGAAAAGTTTAGATATCTATAAGTACTACTATAAGCTGTAAGAGACCTACATCTGTAAAAATAACTATATTAAGCAACTGAAGGGTCTCAAACACAAAAAAATCTTTAGAAAAAAAACTAAAAATCTGATTGTTTGATAGCTCTTGCCTGCCACATGCAAATGGTATATAAAGTTATGTAAATACGAGGAGGGATCAAAAAGTAGTGAGAACGACATACTCCTTGATAAGAAAAAAAAAAATAATACTGGCAGGCATAGCTCAGATATATATTTGTAATATTAAAAAAGAAAAAATATTCAATTCTCTTTTGTTTTTTTCTGAATGTAGTCATTTGTTTGCTTCGTGTCGGAACGTGTTCTCGAAAATGGAGAGAAACTAAGTGCGAGCCGTTATTAAATACCTCTGTTTAAAAAAGTTAACGACGCAAGAGATTCATTGCGATTTGGAGGCAACATTAGGAAAGTCTGCTCCGCCGTATTACACTGTTGCAAGGTGGGCTTCTCAATTTCGAGTAGGGAGAACGAGCACGGAAGACGAACATCGTTGCGGCCGTCCATCGACGTCAGTCACCCAAGAAAATGTCTCGAAATTCAAGAAAATTGTATTGAGCGATCGAAGAGTTACCATCCGATACTTAATTCAAGAAACGGGCATTTCATATGGAAGTATTCAATCCATATTGAAACAATCTTTGAATATGAGAAAAGTCTCCGCAAGATGGGTGCCGAGAATGTTAACCAACAGTCAGAAACAAAATCGACTCAGCATTTTGAAGATACTGTTGGACAAGTTTCAATAAGATTCTGAAAACTTTTTGTCTCGTTTCGTAACAATGGACGAAACATGGGTCCATCATTTTGATACTGAGACAAAACAGCAATCTTGGCAATGGAAACGGCCATCATGACCGACCCCGAAGAGGTTTCGTGCCGTGGCATCGGCTGGCAAGGTTATGGCCTCAATATTTTGGGACTCAGAAGGGACATTGTTGATTGATTACCTGGAGCGTGGAACCACTATTACAGGCCAATATTATAAAGCTTTAGTTCCCAAGTTGAGGAATGCCATCAAAGAGAAAAGCAGAGGGAAACTTTGAAGTGGCGTGCTATTTCATCACGTCAATGCACTCGCGCACAGGTCAGCAGTTGCGATGGCTGCCATTCAGCAAGCTGGCTTCGAATTGGTTGACCACCCGCCCTTATTTACCAGATCTGGCGCCTAGCGATTTTTATCTGTTCCCCAAATTGAAAGAATACTTAAGGGGAAACAGGTACGAAGACGATAACGAGGTGATGGATGCCGTGGAGAGCTTTTTGCAGGACCAAGACAAAACTTTTTTTTTTTAAAGGAATTGAAGCCTTAGAAAAGCTCTGGACTCGGTGTGCAGAGAGACTCGGAGACTATGTAGAAAAATAAATTATTAAGTATTCAACAGTCATTATATTCTATCTCATTCTCACTACTTTTTGATCCCTCCTCGTATATATGTAGCTCACCTTTAGTTAAGTTGTCATGTTTTTCATTCTTTACTATCACATCTTACATCACCTACCAATAATCAATTCATCTGACATTATTCATAAACAAATTATTATCGTATTTTTAACTTGCCTTATAAAACAAACCTAATGCGCATTTCTTCCTATATTCAGGTTTCATATCACCAGCTACTTCTTCCGTCAGTAATTCTCCATCTAATATCTTCAAAGACTGCTGAAGGACTTCGTTGGTGAAAATCTTCTTCATATGGAGAAATTTTTCTGTTTCTTTGGCATGAATGAAGTTTCCAGATATACCTCCTATTACTATACTGGCAGAGTTTATGATATCGTTATTGTGAGGATCAAATTCGTACAAAAATGCAGCATTTACTTGGGCATGAGCATTTTGGGCACGTGGCATGATCTAAAAACATATTTAATATATAAAACTAGACTAAATTCGAGTACCCACGTCAGAGAAAATTCTAAGGAAAAACGTAATTTCTATCTTGCTGCCTTGTATATATTTATTACTCAGAGCAAACGTCGTGCTTTAAGTAAATATAAATTCCAAGACAATAGTTATGAGATATTTGTAACTAATCCTGGAGCAAGTTGTAACATCGCTCTTTTTGCAAAATCGCAGTTATTGGAAAAACATGAACAGTATTAATGATATTTCTATATGATTACATAAAAAAATATTGAGATATCAATTAATATTTAATTAGCAGAAAATATGTTACAAGCTATTTGTATATCTGAAAATTGTTGCAGCAACTCCTCTACTAATATTATAAGTCTATGTATCTTATATTAAAAAGTTTGTAAGCGGATCTAACAAATTTGAGTTTTAGGTGTTATTTTGGTGAAAGCTTTAGGCTTTTTATTATAACGTTAAGAAAAATAAGTACTTATAGCGAAAACAAAAAAAAAATTAAATAAACACCAAGTTTCGACTTAATCTGGCCTGCGATTTTTAAAACAATTAACCGCAATCCGGTAAAGTTAAAAGGTGGCTAAAACTGCAGAACACAGCTAGTAATAATATGTATTTCAATTATGATTTTTTAAGTACTGATTACCTATTAATTTATTGTATTTATTAACTTTTATAATTACTTAAAAAATAAAATTTTAGCTTACTTTAAATGAAACGAACTGACAATTGAGTGACAGCGGTGGTAATTTAACTTGTGTGATGACTCGTCCGCTCATGTCCAGAGACAGAAACTGTGCCGGAGTTAATTCCAATGTCGAATCTCTGCTAACTGTAAATACACGTCAAGGTATAAAGAAAAAAAAAATATAGTGTTATAGATAATTTTAAATATATTAGACTAAAGAGTAAAGAAAAAAAATTTAAAGACCAATATTTCGTATTTGGCAAAAATAATTTTAATAACCACCACTGCAATGTAAGGTGGCTTGTAATCTTCTCTTAATCTTACAAAAAGATCTTTTAGACAGATCGAAAACCAGAGTGTCTACCTATGGTCAATGTGGCCATAACTGATTCAAACAATAAGAATACATCCGATGTGAATGTTCGTTGGCGATGTTTCGTCATCAGATTGCCGGCGACACTACCAATCTGAAATTTAAACCGATTAACTACTTTCGTATAGCTTTATAATATTATTTAAGAAGTTAGCACTTTATCAGCGGTAAAAGGTATTATCAATTATTATTTTAGTATATTATAAAAAAAATATCTTACATTTCTCACAGGTATATGTGCTACTAAATCCAAATGTTCATAGAATTTCTGGAGATATTCAAATTCCTTATATTCTTTTGCTATTGCTTTGAATAGCTCCATAAGATCAGATAGTGCTATTCCAGCTCCAACGACCAAATTCTGATCTATATAATGTCCTTTTAACTCCTTGACAGGATTAATGTCTATTAAAATCTGGGGCAAAACTAAAATTGGGACCGCTCCTAAAGAAAGTTAATCGGGTCAACTATAGTTTACTGATAACAAAAACTTAGTTCAATTTTAAAAATACACCTCGTACCTTTTCCCGTGTTCCCATTAACTAACATGTAAGATTTATTTCCTTCAGCATCGAAGACTTCAAATATATCATTCAATTTGTTAACCCTGTACCAAATTCGGCCGTCTTTAAGTTTAATCTTCTTAATCTTATCATGCTCCAATGTATCTTCTTTGTTAATAAAACACCAACTTTTATCACAACTTGCACAATTCTCTTCATTTCTACATATGTGTAAATCTTCTATGTCTTCAATCTTTGGCGGTGGTTTTGGAGCGTCTTTTGCAAAACTTTTAAATGCATCAAGTATAGGTCTGTGACCTGTACATCTGCATGTATTGCTACCAAACGAATTTTCTATTTCGTGTTGCATCAAATTATATTGTTTAGATTCTAGTAAGCTGTTTGGATGAAAACATTAACATTATATTTGTCTGCCAGCTATTGAAATATCAAAAACTGATATGATAGAATTATCTGAATTCAAAAACTTTTATTACGAAAATAATTACGCTAACTCTAGCCTTTGGATATTTCTAACATCCACTTACGTATTTGTGAACTATTGAATTCATTTAAATTCCTATTGTATTTATAGTGCATTGGAGTATTTTGCAGTGCACTTAGCCAAGTGATCAACCAATGATACATACCTATACATACTCATCACAAAACCAGGTGAACAGTAACCACATTGTGAGCCATTATATTCAGCAAGAGTCTTCTGTACAGGGTGGTAGCCTCTACCTCTGTTGCCAATTCCCTCTATCGTTGTGATCTCCCAATCTTGACATGACAAAATTGACACTAAACACTGCAAAATATAATTTCAAAAATACCTGTAGCTATTTTTATTAGGTAGGCAGAGGTGTAATACCCACGACTCGCCGTCTAAGTCCCACGAAATAGGGGGCGAGCCTATTGATGTCTACCGGGCACATTTCCAAACTCGGGCTGTTACTGAGAATTTTTTTTTTAGAAAAACCTTAATAGCATTGCCCAACCCGGGAATCGAACCAGGGACCTCATGATTAGCTACACCACAGAGGCAGTTGAGAGTGCATAAAAGCAAAATTGTGTGACTATTATGAATATTTAGGGTAATCGATATGGTGACTCACTCTAATATCCCAACACTTGTGCTGCGGAGGTCAGTTTGCAGTGGTTCGTCAAAAATATTATATCTATCTATACTATTATAAAACTGTAACATAGCTATTTTTGTACATTTAAGATATTTGAGAAAAAATGACTGTAATAGATAGCCTATAGGCGTGTCATCAAACACAAACCGATTTTTTTTAGATTTTTTGTCTGTTTGTCGGTTTGTTTGTTCGCGCATCACGCAATAACTAGTGAACGGATTTTGGTGCAACTTTTTATTTGATAGCTCTTGATTAGACTTAACAACTGGTATACATTTTATTCCGCTATTATACCGGGAACCTGAGATATAACCCAAAATCTAGCTTTTGGCTGCGCCGAAGCCGTACTATACTTAATACGATTGGGTGTAAGACCTTCGAAGATGACGGTCTAAGTTAGTTATTTACTTACGGAATTAACAGAAAAAGTTCTTTTATGTGGATCTCTCACAGTGACTGCAACTACACACGTTCCACAGCCTCCCTCATTACACATGTACTTGGTTCCCCGAAGGTTCAGATTATTTCTGATGTAGTTATTAAGCGAAGTGTCCGAGTCCACTTCATGACCAACTGAAAATATTGAATTAACGAATGGCCTTAAAATCGATATTAACGATATTAAATTATTAAAACGATTTATTTCATCTAGCCTATGTAAGCTGGTGGTCCAAGGGTAACGGTAGATTCTATGTGCAGGCAATTATATACCTATATCCATCCATCCATCCATTCATCAGCCTTTTAAAGTCCACTGCTGGACATAGGCCTCCCCAAGAATGGGGGATAGTGCCGTAATCGCCAAGCTTGGCAGGCGGGTTGGCGATCGCAGTGGACGTTGTTAATACTCGAAGGAATGCTGCTGCCCACTCCCCCGATATTCCCTCAGTCGACTTTTACGACTCCCATGGGTGGGGAGGGGTGAGACAATTCTAAAGCCAGCCCCACACGGCTATTATACCTTATACCTATATCCGGATCCTTGAATACTACGAATCTTCAGCAATTAGCGAGTAAAATCACGTCGGAAAACTACGTCCTAGTTTTCCGATTAATCAATTATTATAACACCAATAAATAATGTTCTACGGAATATGTTTCCAGTATACACGAGTTACACAATTTCGTGTTGTTATGTACGATAATTAGTAGAAATCTTGAAGAGCTAATAATACGAATATTTTATAATTGTTTATGTGCATATGAAACGCATGATCGCTTCCTTGTCAACCATGTCAGGTTGCATCAACTAAGTTGTATGTTTAATTGTAATGTTTAATTTTATGTTTAATTTTATTGTTTAATTTTTTCATGTTTAATTTTATTTAAAAACTAAGTATACCTATATTATTGTTTCCATCCATCCATCCATCAGCCTTTCAAAGTCCACTGTTGGACATAGGCCTCCCCAAGAAATGGGGGATAATGCCGTAATCGCCACGCTTGGCAGGCGGGTTGGCAATCGCAGTGGATGTTGTTAATACTCGAGGGAGGGCTGCTGCTCACTCCCCCGGTATTCCCTTAGTCGGCTCTTACGACTCCCATGGGTAGAGAGGGGTGGGACAATTCCAAAGCCGGACCCACACGGCAGATATTATTGTTTAGAGTACAATTTTTTTTTTTTTTAATATTTTAACCCCTCTTAATCAATAATGAGACAGTAATGTGTGGCAAAGTATCTGGGACGGTTGCTGCTCGTGACTGTTATTTTCGATTTTATATTTTCGAATTTTGTTTGCAAGGCTAAGCATGTCAAATTTAAAAAAAAATAGAAACTTATAGAGTCACGAGTGAGGTTTGAACTCTTGCCTTACGGCGTAGTAAGTAGTGTAACCGACTTCCATGCACGAGGTCGTGGGTTCGATTCCACTCGGGATAATTATTTGTGTGATGAACACAGATATTTGTACTGCCTCTGAGTATTTCTATTGTATGTATTTACAACAAAAAAGTAATATATTATGTATTATATCCGTAATCTGGTACCCATAGCACAAGCGTTAAGCTTAGTTTGGGACCAGAGGATGTTGTATGAGATTTATTTTTATTTATCTTTTAATAAGAGGAGAGGATTTTACTCCTTAGGGGCTCGATAACCGGCCATTAGGGTAATCAGGTGATACCATACGATCTCCTATGTAGCAGCGAGCCTCGTTACCAGAACTCCACCGTGGGATCAGGAGGCGAGGTTCCTTGCGTCACTCTATTGGTGACGTGAGGAGGTACTGGACCACGGGGTGGATCCAGCACCACGTGAGATCAAGGCTTACCAATCTGAGCTTTACTGGATTCTGCTGTCGGAGTGGAAGGATCGATTTTTACGACCAAACTCAGGGCACACCTCTATAGAAGCGGTAAGTCCCGCCATGGAAGAGTGGCTGGAGAGACGATATGGTATCCCCTGTTGCCGGCCGACGCAGGTGATTTTGGTGCATGATTGCTTTGGGAAGTATCTGTGTAGCATTATCCGAGAAGAGACAGCCCGGTGCCATTATTACGAGGACTATCCCGAGGACACGGCGCTATACGCGCTGGCAGCTTCAGCTTGGGCATAGTAGGTGGAAAACCTCTTGCTCTTAGCCGTGGTAAAGGCCATGGTCCGGAGTGAGAGCGGGTGGGACGCCACCGTCTCCATTTCTGAGCAGGTGATGCATGCAAATGAGGTGGCAGAGCGTGAGCAGCAGATGATCAGCTGTCTCCCGTCCCGCAGAAGATGATGTCGGTCGGTTGTAGGGCCTAGGGCAGTCTGTCACCCTAGCAGAAGCAGGCTTGAGATGGCGGTGCACGCGGAAAACGTGCACCTCTCGATGAGGGAGTACTGTAGGCTCTCCAAATCAGACGGGGCCACCATGATTGGATGGGTACAACTAGATTCTCCCCGCGACTCGCTGAGGTTTCAGAATATAAGTACAGTACATTCCTCGCGGCTTCGCTCAAGTCATAGTATTGTCAATAAAAAAATAATCTTGGATAGCAATCCTATTAACGCTTATACCTAATAAGCGTCGCCACGCTAGCCGGTTTTACCCTTCCTAAGCATTAGATGTTTCACATCAAAAATATAGGTTCCGGATAAGTAATCACCAACATATCCTATACTATAAACCTTCTCCGAAACACGCTACATCTTATGGTATTAGTATTATTCCGATCGGTCTAGTAGTTTTCGCAGTATAACCGAATAAAAATACCGGCTCTCCATTTATTAGTATAGATTAATTTTTTTATGCAAAAATAGCTGTCTCACAAGAAACATTGTTTTTCTCCGGTATAAAAGTTAGCCAATTATCCTTTTTTGGGTTCCAAATTATTTTTAAAAAAGGTGTAGGTACTTACCTGAACACTTATCACCGTTCACATAAAATGTTATTCTGTTCATAGCGAGTGCAATAACGTCTACACACTAAGTACGCTTCTATCAGACACATGCGTTCCACACTAATGACTGAGCACCTATATGTAAAAATATAATTAAATATTCATTTATTGGTCTAACATGCAACATTATTATGTAATTAACGTCTTATTTTAGCATCTATAGCTTAGTGGTAAAACCAAGGACTGCAAAGACAGTGGTTTTGAGTTCGATTCCAGTCCAAGATCACGGCACACAACTTTGAATTTTCGAGATTTTTATGGAATATGTGTGTAATTGTTTATAAATTATCACTGCTTGGTGAAGGAAAACATCTTGAGGAAACCTGTATGCTTGAGAGGTTTTCTTCCCTCCCAGCCAAGTTGCTTAAACGTTGTAGAATAGAATAGATTAATCAATGTATGGGATTGACAGTCGTCGGTTAAGCTTACGTTGTCGTAGCCATAAGTCAATATCATACATTGATGATTATTATATTCAATTACTAGCATTTATGCCACTTGGCCACGGGGCCTGTAGACCTAGCCAAGTTGCATTCTATGTTCAACAGCTCTAATATTAAGTCACGTAACTTAATGTTATAGATATCAAATTCTATAGCGTTAGCGATCATAGAATGCAAGTTGCCTAGGCCTGCTGGATTGCTTGTGAAGTTTTCTAACCTGCACTGGGCTAGCGTGGGACCGTTATGTGATAGACGAGGATGTAGGACTCACTGTCAGTCATGGACTGAAATTCGCATATTTGAAATACAGACTTAATACCTTTAGTTCACCAGCACATTGGTTTCGTTTGAATTTTCATCCATGCTACCTCTTTTTTTATACGTATGTTTTGTAATTCACGTGATCAATTGCATATAATTCGGGATAATTTCATGTTACCTATATTCAAAAATATTTCTATTTTTCGGTTTCAATCGAGCGAAATGCCGTCCACTCAGACGGTGATACCTTGCGATGTGAAATACTGATAGCGTATTGTCTCCGGTGGTGTATTTCAAATCTATGAAACACCAACCGACAAACTTCCCGATATATTTAGAAAAACGCTGCTATACCAATGATCGTTTGATTGATTCGCTACCATGTACGAACGCGTCAGTGTTCACGCAGGGAGCACGCAGTGAGTTGCGAAGCGAAACACGACTAGCGAATCTTCTGCGTTGGTTACCACGGTGTGTTTGTGCCGAGTAATTTACCCTTTCTTTTTGTTAAGGCGGGAAATATTTTTCCTAACCGCACACCCCGTCGCTCGGGGCAACGAACAGAGTAGTGTGGGGCCTTCACCCACTAAAGAAACTCGCCGTGTGCCGTCTCTCCGCCTTTATTGGCGGGCCACTGGAACTATGTTACATTCCTTCGGCGTTGAGTAATTTACCCTAAACAGGACAATTGTATGCTCTAATGCAGGGTTAGTACCAACTTTCAAAAAATATTAAATTCGTAATGACTCTGACTCCATAATAAAATCGTTTACTTCGTAAATAATTACCTAACAACTTCAATCATCAATACTAACAAGATACAGTGTACCGTAAGATACCGGTACAAAATTAAGCTAAAAACCGTGTGAATATATATTTATACAGCTATATCTGTTTACTAACGAACTGAGACAAAGGCTTAAAACAGTTTTAAGTTCAACCTAATTGCAATCATGGCACTTAGCAATAAAGTCACAAATCTTTAAAATATTATCTTACATTTACGGTCATTCGTCACAAAAAACGAGCAAAGCAATAGTTTATTACTGGCACTTGAAAAGACAAATTACATTTATTTTGAAAGCAAGCTTAAATAGCAAATAATAAAGTACTTTTTGAAGTAACAAAATAAGAGCTCATTTCTCAAGTGCGCTCTTATTTACCGAGACGTATTTTTCAGGTCGACGCGAAATCTTTTGCATTTTTGATCGAAACCTATGAAGCCTAATTATTTTCTGTTGGTATCAGGTAGCCCATCTCAGGATCTCTCAGTCTCAACGACTTCTATGACTTGGTAGAAATTATATCAATAGTCTTGTTAGCTTATTATATCAATAGTCGTCGGCTTAACAGTAATTACAACGTCTTATGGCATACATCTATATGCCTTAAAAAACTGCTTGTCGATGTCTTAAAGATGTTTAAGAGCTCTAGTATGTTCGTGTTTCATTAAATACAAGCTGAAACCCGGGATTCACGCATCTGAAACGCGGTTTATTACTACTTGGCTGAATTCCGCATAGTTTGACTCTTTTCGGAACGTTACCCGCCCGCGCCTCCTGACCCTCGCTTGCGGGTAGTATACTTCAGTGCATATCGAAAGAAGGCGAAAGAACTTTACCCCTCGTTCTATAATTTATCATTAGGTGGAATGTGGTTTGCCTACCGCTCCGTTAGCATACATAAACATAGCATAATCTGTATTCCCCGATGGGGTAGGCAGAGGTGTATTATACACTAACGATTCACCAGCTATGTTTAATTCCCACGTAATAGGGGGCGAGCCTATTGCCATCTACCGGGCACATTTCCAAGCTCCGTGCTACTACTGAGAATTTTCCTTTTTGTGAAAAAGCTCAATAACAGTGCCCGACCCGGGGATCGAACCCGTTATGATCAGCAGTCGCTCATACTAGCGCTGCACCACAAAGTCAGTTTTTCCGTTAGCAAGAAAAAAATATTACTGCATGCAGCCTTTACGTGCATATAACATAGATCCTTCTGAACCAAAACTCTTCGTATTTGCATCATTTATACTATACCTACCGTTGTTTTGAATATTTTACTACATCCACAGTCATAATATGACTAATTCCAAGTAAGTTTCTGAAAATAGATTTATTTCAGTAGGGTTATCTAACAATCAGCGAACATCATAAATTATTAGGAAAGTAAAATAAAGGCTTTTTTAGATATTTTGTCTGAGTAATAAGTAGTTATAATAATAAAAAATAAGTATAAATGTAAGCTTATATCATATTAATTAATAATAAAATTACATTAATCCAATTTAACATCATCCCGCCTTAAAAGCACCAGACAGAAGTAACAACTTCACTGAAAATGTCTTGTCCCAAAATGCTTTTTTTATAAAATAATTTACTACCTATCTAATTATATAATGCAACATTAAATATAAATTTAAAGAATACTTTATTGAACGAACAAAAACTAGTTATAAAATATATTGATAAATGATAATATTATGGTCTTTGAAAATTACACTGTCAGATATAAATCTTAAACATGTTCTAGATACTATTTAACATAAGTAGGCGGTAGGTGCGTGCAAGCGCAATATTTTGTTTTGTCATATCTTTATCATATCACGTGAGTATAATTCACGAAATCACTGCTCAATGAAGGAAAATATATCGTCAGGAAGGCCTGAGAGATTTTCCCAACAATATTCCGGCAATCCATATGAGTGAGCCTCCGACTGCGTTTGTGAACACTGTCAACTAAGATTATTCCAAACCGAAATAAAATATTTTGGAAAATCCAAAAGTGCACGCCTCATAATCTTCATTTTTCACAATAAAATTGATTATTTGTTATGTAACTAATACTTTCTGATATTTACGCAAATGTCCACACATTTTGAAATAAAACTACGTTTACGGAATCTATCGCATTTACTTGATTTTTCTACTATCCCGACGTTTCGAATACTTTACAGCATTCATGATCACGGGTTGACTTACATGATAGACGTTCAAGGCTGATATGTTATTTCAACGGTTTCATCTACCCGCAATATATGATTTTACAAAATTTTTGGTTTATTTATTTCAACCCACCTAATATTCGTTTAGAAACACAGTGAAATTACCTAGTTCAAATTTTATGCTTACAATGTATAAGACTAAATGTGAATCTAGATGTAAAAAACCTGATACCACCTTGTGCAAAGCCACCTAAATTGTATGGGTTGCCTAAGATACACAAACTGAACGCACCACTACGACCTATTGTAAGTCAGATCGACTCACCTACTTATAAAGTCGCTCAGTTACTGTCTAAAGTTCTCTCACAACTCCGAGGACACACAGATGCGTTCATAAAAGACTCATACCATTTTGTAAGTGAGATTAAACACCTTCGTCTCGCTAACAATGAAACTATGGTGAGTTTTGATGTCCAGTCACTTTTTACCTGCTTACCTGTGGAAGGCTGCATCAGAATTTTATCTAAGAAACTATCAGCGAACAACATACCTATGGAATATGCTGAACTGTTAAAGTACTGCCTCACATCTGGCTATATTATGTGGAATGATGGCTTCTACAAGCAAGTGGATGGAGTGGCCATGGGTTCGCCAGTCTCTCCCGTTGTTGCTGACATATTCGTGGAAGACTTCGAGGAGACTGCTCTAAAACCTCACCTGTGGTCCCCCGTTTCTACAAGCGGTACGTAGATGACATTTTCACTATATTACCATCTGGTAAAGTAACCGTATTTCTAAACCACCTGAACTCCATCAATCCTAAAGTTCAATTCACTATGAAACTGGAGTCAAATAACTCTTTGGCTTTCTTAGATGTTATGGTAATCCGTAACCCCAACAACACCTTGAGTCATACAGTGTATCGAAAGAAAACCCATACTGATAAGTACCTGAATGGAGAGTCTCACCACCATCCTTCACAGTTGGCTATCGTGTCTAAATCTTTGTTTCAGAGAGCACAACGAATCTGTGATGAAGAACACCTGGCTGAGGAGTTGCAAGCAAAAGAATTAGTCAATTTTTACCACCAGTCAAGTGCCATATACCCTTACAGGATGCAGGAGTGTACAAGCTGGATTGTGATTGTGGTCTCTCCTACATTGGGCAAACAAAGAGATCTCGGAAAATCAAAGAACATATAGCTGATGTGAAGCACCGTCGCTATACAAAGTCTGCAATTTGTGAGCACAGACAGGACCACCTCCGCCATTACATTAGGTTTGACAAACCTCAAATCCTCGTAAAAGAACATCGAAATCGCCCCAGAATGATACGTGAGACTATTGAAATTAAGAAACATCCCAATTTCAATAGAGAAGACGGCTGGGTCTTACCATCAAGCTGGAATCCTGTGATAGGCCTCACCAAACAGAATACAAGAAGGCACACCACAAGATTGCAAGACACAGTTAGCGCTTATTGTGTAGATAAAACCCACAGTTTTTGCCTGTTATAAATTTTAAACCATTAGTTTTTGCCTTTTATAAATTTTAAACTTAATTATCTCTCAGTAATTCCGTACAAAATTTAATAATCCATAACAGTTGTTACCTATTGAGTTTTCTGCCCAGATCTTTCACAGTCAGGCCGCGTTCCGATCCGGTGGTAGCTTTTTAGTCTTAGCTTTTGGGCAAAAGTAATATATTTAATAATATAACTAATAACCAAGATTGTCTTCTTACTGGTAGTAATTGGTAGTTCGTGGTAGAATTTTTGAGCACTAAATAAAAACAAAAATTTTATAGTTTAAAGAGGAGTAGGTATTATACCCATTTTAATATACTAACTTAGTCTCATACATTGTAAGCATAAAATTTGAAGTAGATAATTTCACTGTTTCTAAACGAATATTAGGTTGGTTAAAATAAATAAACCAAAAATTTTGTAAAACCATATACTGTGGGTAGATGAAACCGTTGAAATAACATATCAGCCTTGGACGTCTATCATCTAAGTCCACCCGTGATCATCAATGCTGTAAAGTATTCGAAACGTCGGGATAGTAGAAAAATCAAGCAAATGCGATAGATTCCGTAAACGTAGATTTATTTCAAAAAGTAACTAATAATAGTAGTAAGTACTTCTATAGTGGTCTATATAAATAGTTCAAGTAATTCTCACGAAATAAGGTATAGCCTAGCGCTGGTTTTAGAGTCGATCTTAAATATTCACTATTTTTTTGTTTATTTAATAACAATTAAACCACATCGAATCAGACCGTGAAAAGTAATAGACTCTATTAGTGATCTAATTAGTAAAAGAAAAAAAAAGACTCGATTAGTAAAGTATTTTGGTTGTTATCGTGTTAACATACATTACCTACAGCAAACGGACGTCCAAGACAGAAATTTTTCAAACAGTTTTTAACTAGTTTATATAACAAAAATGGCATCAAAAATATCATGAGTGTTAAAAATAGTGTTTTTGAATGAATTTAATAAAGATGGCAGATATTGACGCAGTCGGGTTTTTTTTAAATATTTTTTTTATTTCCATATTTTTAGTTTTCAAGTAGCTTTAGTACAGATGTGCCGAAGACTTCTGCTGAAGCTTCGGACAGAACAAAACCCTCATTACCTTCAAGTTATTTTTTATTTATGTATGTATGTGTGTATATAATATTATTAGTGTGAAGTGTGATGAGATTTATTAGTATTTCCTATCCCAAACTCGAATAAAACATATATAATTATATTCGTAATCACACCCACTGCGATCGCCAACCCGCCTGCCAAGCGTGGCGATTACGGCACTATACCTCCAATTTGGGGAGGCCTATGTCCAGTAGTGGAAGTCAAAAGGCTGATGGATGGATGAATCACCGTTAAAAATTCTTTATTTTAATGCCAAACTCGATGTATTTTGAAAACTTATTTTTTTTTAGATTATTTTTGGCGCCAAAAATCCTAATTTTTAATTTTGATCTAGGTACCCAGTGTCACTCTCACGACTAAGACGAATCTATTGACCGACAAGCCGTTTAGACTCTAGGGCGTGCCAAAGAAATATACATACATACACTCGAAAAACATAACCCTCTTTCTTTCGCAGTCGGGTAAAAAAGAATTTTCTTTTTGGATGAAGTAAGTACTCCTCATTTAGTATTAAGAATATGTTATGACATATAGGTCTTTATGATGAGAGGAAGACTCAATCAGAGTAATCAGACACGAAGAGAAAATCAAGTTTTCCAAGACTTACGCGAGAAAAACTCGAACGTTTTAAACGTTATAGGTACCGGAGTCATTTACAAATAAATTTTGTAATAGTATCTAGTTATATTTCTTCCAAATGTATATGTATAACGAGCCAAGTCAGCGGTTATACGGCGTTTAGAACCTACCTCCATGCATCCATCAGCCTTTCATCGTCCACCGCTGGACATAGGCCTCCCCAAAATGGGAGTTTTACCATAATCGCCACGCTTGGCAGGCGGTACACAGGGAAACGCCCGGTCCCCCGGTAATACCTTAGTCGGCTTTTACGACTCCCATAGGAAGAGACGGGGTAGAGCTATTCTTGGTGCCGGCCCCACACGGCATGAACATTAGAACCTACCTACAATACAGTAAAATAGTACTTATAACTGCAATGATTACTACCTACAAGAAACTAAGAGTTATCTGCGAGCGAATCGTATCGCAAACAAATTGGTTTAGCTAAGCATATCAAATGCTATTAATAATAATCACAAATGTATATAGAGTCATTATTTGTTATTTTTTTGGATGTATATTAGATTCAATAAAATTATTTTATTCAGTTGAATTTTATAATTATTGTTTTAAAATTATATCGCGCTAATAGCTCACAGTCTAGCACTAGCTGAACTATTAGCGCGCATGTCACGAAATGTGCTTAGAATAGAAAGAAAAAAACACACATTTGGTATACGATTCTCTACTTAATGACGGATGCGTATTTTATGTACCTATCGTATTTAATTGGTTTCTGCTGAAACTGAATGTTTGGATTGTATTGATTTACTTAACATGCATCTTTAAAGTCTAACTTAATTAACACTTAATGTATGCACATGCATCTTTAGACAGAGAGACATGTGTACCAAATTCATTCTCTTTCTAGAGAGGGGTCGATTTTTTACTTGGCTCGCCTACTCTATATAATCCTTCTATGATTGTAATAAACATAATATAATTTCCTAAAACTATTAATGCCTCTTAAAAAATAAAAAAAATTGTTGGGTGTAGGCGTTAAATGCTCTGGACGGGCGGTGGCGCTTTCGCGAGCACTTCCGTCAACTGTCCCCGAGGCTCGTCGGTGCGGCGTCCGCCCTTGCACGGCTCATGCCGAATATGGGCGGACCCAACAATGCGTGCCAACGGCTTTACGCGGGGGTGGTCCGGTCGATGGCGCTTTACGGCGCACCCGTGTGGGCGGAGTCCCTGGACGCACTGAACAGGGCTCTTCTGTGGAGGCCACAGAGAGTAGTCGCGTCCAGGGTCATACGAGGGTACCGCACGGTGTCGACGGAGGCAGCCTGCGCGTTGGCCGGAATCCCTCCGTGGGACTTGGAGGAGGAGGAGGTGCTCGCCGAGGTGTATCGGCGGGCGTCGCAAGAGTGAGAGGGGGGCGGACGCCCCCTACTCAGGAAGGGGGCCAGGTGGCAGGGCGACGCCCGCCGAGCTGCCATGGTCAGATGGAGGGCACGGTTGGAGGCGCCCCGGGCCGGTCTTTGGACTGTAGGGGCACTCCAGCCGGTGCTGGAGGAGTGGGTGGGGCGACAGCACGGAGTCCTTACCTTCCGACTGGTGCAGGTGCTGTCGGGGCACGGTTGCTTCGGCAGATATCTGCACAAAGTCGCAAGGAGGGAAGCGACTCCGGGCTGTCACCACTGCGGCTGTGACGAGGACACGTCGCGCCACACGCTCGAGTCCTGCCCTTCTTGGGCCGAGTAGCGCCGTGAACTCGTCGCGGAAATAGGGGGGGACCTCTCGCTGCCAAGCGTCGTCAGAGCGATGCTTGGCAGCGACAGGTATTGGGCCGCGGTTGCTGCCTTCTGCGAGGAGGTTATCTCGCGGAAGGAAGCGGTGGAGAGGGCTAGGGAGGAGGATTCTTCCGCTGACCCAAGCCGCTGCCAGCGACCGGGGCGGCGTAGGCGCAGGTACTTGCGCCTCATGCCGCCCTAGCTGAGGCTGCGGGTGGATGGACCGGGGAACGTCCGCCACCCGCAAGGCCTCCCGCGAAGGTGCGACGCTCCTCTGCGGATGCGTCGCTCAGTAGAGGATACCCGAAAGGGTAAACCGCCGGCGGACCACCGAAGGAATATAACACAGTTCCAGTGGCCCGCCAATAAAGGCGGAGAGACGGCACACGGCGGGTTTCTTCAGTAGGTGCAGGCCCCACACTACCCTGTTCGTTGCCCCGAACGACGGGGTGTGCGGTAAGGAACATTTTTTCCCGCCTTAACAAAAAAAAAAAAAAAAAGGCGTTAAATGCTAAATCTTATAAATCTTTCTATGTACTTTAGCTATTTTGTTGCAAGTTGAATAGGTTCTGTTTACAAATGCTCGCCCCTCTACTGAACCTGAATAATGTATGAAAGGAAATACTTATTGCCTAGTTAGTTAGTACCAGTGAAATTTATTATACAGCTAACATAGCTCCAGTTCACTTAGTCAAAAAGAGCAGAGGGAGTTTTCTGTCCAAGTATCAGAAAAGAACTGACTACCTAAGGGGTCGTCCATTAACCACGTGAGGTTTGAAAAGGGGGGAGGAGGTCCGACAGAAATAACGAAATATCACAAGGAGGGAGGGGGACTGAATTGAGAAATCATGTGTATTCATTTTATCGATGAACGCGCGATTTTTAAACAACCGAAAAGTGTCGTGTGAGCTTGAATTCGATTATATTTACCTGTATTTAAAGATAACTAGCAAAAAGTTCAACTTTGTGAGGGCTCGCGAAGTTTTCTACTTAATTTATAATTTTCGACAAATGGCGTTAGGAATACAATAAAATTCTAATCAATACAAATTGTTATATTTTTTATAAGCATAAAATAATATTTTTATGACAGATAACACATCTAGAAAAAAATTGAAATGACTATGTCAAAGCCCAAGCCTGAAAGTGTGATAGTTTCTCAGTAAAGTGTGCCACAAAAGTGCATAGATTGTGGGATAGTCATAGGGCTCGCTTTGCTCGCCATAATAATTATTCTGATTTTTTGTAGATACTTTGTACTAAAAAAAATACACGTGATTTTTGGGTAGGGGACGGGGAGTTTAGGCTTAAACCTTACCACGTATCACCAGGGGAGAGGAGAGGTTAAAAATGTTAATAACATCATCATCACGTACCTAACGTGATTAAGGGACGACCCCTAACGTAGTTACGTAATATTTAAAATATATATGATCACTAAAATTTATTTGGTTTCTAAAATAATACTGCCTTAGAAAAAATCTTTTTGTGATATTAATTGCAAAAGACTCCCTCAATCTATGGTACAGTTTCAAAATCAATATTTACAAGCCATCAATCATCTAAGTCTAAATTCTCGTCAAAGCAGTCTGCGAGAGGATCAGCTTCTTGATCCTGGTTTCTCTGAAAGCTGAAGTTCCCCTTTTGCATTAAGTCGTAGAGTGAGTGGACTACCACAAGATAATGGATGTTTATCACTGAAATAAGAATTAATTTAATATTTTAATTAATAACACTTATTTTTTATTTAGGTATAGATAATAATTTTTGAAGTCTAAACTTCTTTAGACGCGTTGAGCATTTTTTGGAAACAAAAATCATGGAACTCGCGTCATCGTCACCAAATGCTTTGGTCCCCTGATATATGATATCCAAAAATAACAGCTGTTTGTTTATAGTTTTACGTTTTCACTTCTGTAGGCAGTCCTCATTACTGCTTTGATTTTGTTTTTAATTATATCCCAGCCTCCAGATATAGTAGCAAGAAAAAATGAGCACCAGTTCTTAAGTCTAATAAAGGGTTATCAAAAAATCCATCATCAGTATTTGTGTAATGCGCAACCAAAAAAGCCTAATACAGTGATTATTTTCACAAATATAATATAATAATAATTTACGCTATCATAAAACTGTAATGGAGCATGTCTGTACATTTGAGATAATTCAGAAAAAATGAATGTGATGGCTATTTAAGCTCTGAACACAAAACAATTTCTTTTAGATATTTTTTCTGTTAAACTACTGAATGGATTTTGATGAAACTTTTTATTAGACTTAAAAACTGGCACACATTTTATGCTGCTACTATATCGGCACTTTGAAACATAACCTAAAAACTATCTTATGGCTGTAGTGAAGCCGCAGGCATAGGCTAGTTATAAAATATAAATTTTATTGTTACTAATTAAATATATTATAAATATAAGATTATATATATATATATATATATATTGTCAATCTCAACGCCATATCCCTACGTATAGATAGATGTGTTTTTCTGTTTACTGAACGATTTCTCGGAAGTAGCTTTTGCTGTGGTCTGCAGCAATTATATTATTTATAAATTAATGTTGATAGTTATAAATATAAATACTACACTATTGCACTAGGTATTAACCTGTAAATAAATTGATCGTACAGATAAGCTAAACTGTGAGCCCATCTATATACGAGTACATACAATCAGAATATATTGTACGAATGTACTAATTCAAAATGAGGACTATTTCAACAAAATGATTTTAGCTCTAACATTAGGGAATAATATAATCTAGTAAGTAGACAGCCCAGTAAGGTATGCATATCAAAGCAGTAGCTTACTGCCTGAATAACTTATTTAAGTTGCGTTTTAGTTTTTTTTTTTATGGTTTTCACAACATATCCTAGACCTATTGTTAGAAATGGACTTCCTACCACTAAATGAATGTTATATAGCAGTAGACCGCCAATAAAGGCGTAGAGACGGCACACGGCGGGTTTATTTATTGGGTGCGGGCCCCACACTACCCTGTTCTTTGCCCAGAACGACGGAGTGTGCGGTTAAGTACATTTTTTCCCGCCTTAACAAAAAAAGAAGGAATGGATTTCCTCTCAGATGAGTGATTTACGTCACAGTCCACCACATCAGCCTAGCGCTGATTTGCAGACTCCACAAGCTCTCGGGCAAAACTCAAGCAGGTTTTCTCACGATATTTGCCTTCACGGAGCAGCGATAATTTGTAAAGAAATACACACACAACTTCGATAAGTCTGAATGTATACTTTGCGAGATAATTTTGTGTACAAAATTCCTTCGAATAATATTATATTGTAATAGTTTCACTGTATAGATACCTACTGATTTGTGTTATTAAGACTGTAAAATAATTTTAATCGATTATAATAGATACCATAAAATTATTTAAAAATTGATTATAATAGAGGTGAAAAGCATTCTTCCAGATTTGGGAAGACTCTGCTCGCCTTGGTCTCTATCCATTTTCACAAAATTTGCTATAAAACTATTAAGGTTGTATACTTACTAGAAGCTACCATGATGAAGAGAGCCACTTCCCAATGTTGGTTGATCAGCAAGAGCAGGCCGCTGAGCATGCATATGATCGTCAGTAATATACCAAAAGAGAAGTAGCTCAGAATCAAACTTGGCTCATTCTGCAATTTAAAATAATTTCTACCATTATCAAATCATTTTACTTCTACTCAAATTCAAATTCAAAAATATCGTGATTTCATAGGCCTATTAAATAGCACTTAAAATCGTCAAGAATACACCAATCATTAACACGAGCGCCTGAGGCGAGTGCATCCGCAATAACACACAAAGTGGCGATTGCAATCGCCACAAGCGGCCGGATTCCGAAGTAAAGCCTTTCATGAGAAGAAACCGGCAAGAAACCCATGGGCCACTTTTTTAAATTGCCATCCATCAGCCCTTCAACGTCCACTGCTGGACACAGGCCTCCCCAAGAGAACGCCACAACGAGCGGTCCCGTCATGGGGGATAATGCCGTAATCGCCACGCTTGGCAGGAGGGTTGGCGATAACAGTGGATGTTGTTAATACTCGAGGGTGTGCTGCTGCTCACTCCCTCGGTATTCCCTCATTCGGCTCTTACGATTCCCATGGGTGGAGAGGAGTGGGACAGTTCTAAAGCCGGCCCCACACGGCCCCTGCAAAAAAAATTGTATTGAATTCGATCAAGTCAGGTCGATCAGTCCAAGATCATTGGCAAATCAATCAATCAATCAATCAAGACCTATAACTTTTCGAGAACTTTCGAAATTATGTTTATAAATTATTACTGCTCGGTGAAGGAAAAATGCATACCTAAGGAATTTTCTCGACGGCTTGTGAAGTCTGCGAACACGCACTGGATAAAATCCCTCTCACTATCAGAGGAAACCAGTTCAACATTGGAACATAATGGTGTGGAAAAAAATAGATATATAGATTAACACATAGTGTGAACATGTGAAACCGAAAATAACAGTCACGAGCAGGATTTGAATCTGCATCTCCTGGATACCGTCTAGATGCTTTGCCAATTCAGCCATCATGACAATTGCTAATTTCGGACTGCTAATTTCGATTCATTCTTAAACTCTTGGATGTTATTTTCGATTTTACATTTTCACACTTGTGTTAATTTAAAGCATGTCAAATGCTAAAAAAATATATACAAAAATATCAAAATAGATATATAGGTTTGATAAAAGCGTATTATTTAGTACCCACCTTCACGATTCCAACAACAAGCAGAACAGAAAAGATCATCCAGAATACGCAGACAATGGCTATGACGCTAAGGATGATGTTTACAGCCTGAACCTTCAGTTCTAAGCCCAAGACCTCTGCTACATGGTGAACATGATCTGCATCCATCACCCCCAACTTTTGTTCAGTGATGTAACAGACTAATGATGCTATTATCAAACTTAGTGATACGATCTAGAATAAAATTTTCTTTATTATAATAATTCACGCCTTTATCTTTGGTGACAGAAGAATGAAGGTGAGCTATTTAGGGCGGATTCGACCAAACTCGAATATATACAAGAATAACTATACCAAGAATAATCTATTCCACGATTTTATTATCTAGTTAATCAACAGTCATTTGTCCACGCCATCTGACGTATCGCTTATACTTGGAATAGCTATTCGCGAATAGCGAAGTTAATGTAATACCCGGCAAAAAGAAGTTGTTCTACAAACGGGACGGAGTATAGCTTAATTCATCTCAACTCTTATGTCATAGTGTAACGAATACTAAGTATTTATTATCTACTTAGTATTCGTTACACTATGCTTATGTGTCGTAGTATAGCGTGAGAAAGTAGCTGTCACTCTATACGCCGTCGAAACCGATATTGGTTTCGAAAAAGGGCAGCTAAAAAAATTGTATTGCATTTTTTATTCTTAGATTAACTCCTTATTCGATGCTTATAGGTGGTATAGTGATTATTCCCAAATAGGCTCGCTATTCTCAGAATTGTTGTTGGTAAAACGGAAAGTTGATTTATTCTCGAGTAAGTAGCGATTTATTCTAGAAATAAAATTTATTCTTGCTTAAACATTTTGGTCTGTATTTTAGCACTTGACATGCACGGCTACTTTTAATGTACAAATTATTTGTGAATAAGGAAAAAGAGAACTTTATTGCGAGCGGGAATCGAACCTTCCAATTCGGGGAAGTGCTCTAAGCCGCTGAGCTACCGCACTGACCTTCGGTCATATCCAATCTCCTCATCATATCTGTCTTTACTTACGACCGACGCCACCTATCAGATGATTAGATTGAGTATGGTCGTCACTCACTGCGATGGCTTAACGGTCTAGAACACTTCCCCAGATTGAAAGGGACGCAGGTTCGAATCGCGCTCGCAGTAAAATTCTCTTTTATACCAAATAATTTGTTCTTTAAAGTAGCTGAGGATGTCAAGTGCAAAAATACAGATCAAAATAATTCCATAATTATTAAAATATAAACATTATTGTCACAGTATAGTCTCCAATTATTGTTGCTAATAAGTTGCACTTACTTATTTTCTCATAGTTGATGATAAAAAGTAGAGTTTACGTTTATCTATTACGAGCAACACATTTTAAGCTCGAGTGACGTACTTCGAATCCCTCGCTGCGCTCAGCATTCTACTTCAGAATCCCTTCCGTATTTTCTCATAGAGGGGGATAAAAAATAGAGGGTTCACTCTGGGAGCAACACAAGTTCAAGTGAATAACGTTGAATCTTAAAATAGTTGTTTTCTCCCTAAGTAAATCATCAAGGTACTATTTTCTATAAATCATTTCGGCAGTTTTGCGTGATGTGCAATAAGAGCATCATACCTGTATTCCCCGAAGGGGTAGGCAGAGTTCGCCAGCTATGTTTAAGTTCCACTTAATAGGGGGCGAGCCTATTGCCGTCTACCGGGCACATTTCCAAACTACGGGCTGCTACTGAGAATTTTTCTTTTTTGCGAAAAAGATCAATGACATTGCCCAACCCTGAAATCGAACCCGAGACCTCGTGATCTGCAGTCGCATACGCTACCGTCGCGGCAGTTATTTATGTGCAATAAGACTTAAAGAAAAACTAACAAACAGCATTTTAAACATCATTTTTATGGCTTCTGTTGCTGTTATGAACACCCTCATAGGTAGGTACTAATATTTTATAAATAATCAAGTAAAGACATCGGTCTGTTACAGTTTTGTTATAACTAAACAATAATCGCGATTCCACCGCGCAGGCAAATCCAGTTTTTGACTTATAATTTTCATCTCCGTTCAATCGATGAAAAATTCATGACGAAATAAGCCATTTCGAAAATATAGTAATTAATTAACAAAGTAGTGTGTAAGTAGCATTTGTTTATAATTAGGATACTGTTACATTTTTGCATCATACGTAAGTACAAAAATAGTTAATGCATGCTGTTTCTGCTTCATTCGGTCAGCTTGTAATAATACGAGTTAGTTCTGACTTTGTAAGGGACTTCCCCGTTTTCAACGTCAAATAACGAATTATACCTACGTAGACATTTTAATATTTTTTTTTTCTCGGAAGACAATCCATTTTTAGTGACGTTACTTTAAAAACAAATGCAATAAATCCCATTGGTAGTAAATGATTATAAGTCTGTGTGGTAATACAAGTGTCACCACTCTATTACGGGTGTCGTGAAAGGCGACTAAGGGAAGTAAGCAATGAGCAATTATCACCCATTGCATTACTGGTGCTAAGGCTGGGTACTAAGTGAGAATACTCACTTGCTATCGGGCCCGAACGGGTTGGTACCACCGTCTTCTGTGTGACCGGTCATGAAGCACGTCAGTGTATTTCGGCTGTAGCAGAAGATAGCCGTTTACTCTTTCATTTCATATCTAAGAAATGAAATGGTGCGCAGTGGCTTGAAAATACTCTCGGTATAGAGGAGTCCATGAGCGACGGTTACCATCAGGTAGGCCGTGATTCATCTGCACTCATTAGCAATAAAAAAAAAGATTATCAAATATGATTGAAAAAATATTACCAGTTTTGCATTAACCTCTTTTTTGTTTTAAATTGCAGACAAGTTCGGACTATACTTTATCTATGGTTTGGACGGCGATACTTCCATAGAAGCATATTGAATTCTTTGTTAATCTCGCATAAATACAGTACAATAGGTATTATATAATAAGGAAAATACCATATTTTAGTTAATCTTATGACTAAACGGGCATATGGAATACATTTTACTTAAGTCAAGTAATTCCTAAACACTATTTAAAACATAGCTGTATTAATTCTGACAATATCTCTAAGAGATAGACACAATCTCGATCTCGGAGTTTCAAAGCCCTAGGCTATACTAACTCGCCGTGTGAGGCCGGCGTTAGAATTGTCCCACCCCTCTCTACCCACGGGAGTCGTGAGAGCCGACTGAGGGAATACCGGGGGAGTGGGCAGCAGCACTCCCTCGAGTATTAACAACATCCACTGCGATCGCAAACCCGCCTGCCAAGCGTGGCGATTACGGCACTATCCCCTATTTCTTGGGGAGACCTATGTCCAGCAGTGGACGTTGAAAGGCTGATGGATGGAGGCATACTAAAGTTCACGTGCGTTAGGGAAATGCCGTCTTTTGTGGCTTGAAGAACTGACCTGGAGGAATTAACATACGCATACGCTATATCCATTGCATTACTGGTGCTAGGCTGCCCCTGACAGAGATTTTATGTTATTTTTTTATTCTGTTTTGTGACAGACGTGTCTAAACACAAAACGTTTTTTTTTTTAATTTCTTTCTGCGTCTTTTATCTGTTTGTTCGTTCGGGCATTACGCAAAAACTACTAAACGGATTTTGATGCAAGTTTTTTTATTTGATAGCTCTTGATTAACACTTAAAAATTGGTATACATTTTATCCCCCTACATTATCGGTAACCTGAGATATAACCTACAAACCAGCTTTTGGCTGCGGCGAAGCCGATGATATTTCATGAAAATACAAAAACAAGTCCAGCGTAGTCGTGTCCTTTATACAACAAAGTCTGACTTCAATTTTAATTGCCACTAGAAGTTCGACTTTACATCAACACACATTAAAATTTACAGGTGAGTATTGTAGCGTATGATTTTGCGTTTTACTAGACTCGAACCTTTTAACGTTTTAATGAAGAATTTCGGTGTTTCGTATTAAAGAAGATGGTTTTATTTCACCCTTCTCAGAACTGTAGATGTTGATTTTCACGATTCATGCTATAATCAACATTCACCACTTATCATTACCTGGGTCATCATTATACTCCGCGTACCTCTCTCCCCTACTAGCAAAAAAAAATTTTATATACTCACAAAATTAGTAATTCCGAGTAAAATACACGCCTTATTTAACGGCATGCAATAACAACATTTTTCAGCCCAGCACATATTTATTTGTACTTGTTATAAATTTAAATATTAAATGATAAAAACACGTTAGTTCTGACCACATACCACTTAACACTGACTGGGTATTGATTGGGTATGGATCGTATGGGTATGATATAGAACCAGTAAGGGATAGCACTATGGGTACATGCCGCAGAAACACTCGCCCCTCCACTTCTGCTCCCACTTAGACCATTACAAGAGGAAATAATGTAAACAAACTTATTCCTGAAACTAAATCTAATATGATTACTATGTCAAATATTGTACAGGGAAGTACTCGGAGATTTATCAAAACTAAATGTTTGCTACATAAACAACTTAACAACATCCACTGCGATCGCCAACCCGCCTCCCAAGCGTGGCGATTACGGCATTATACCCCCAATTTGGGGAGGCCTATGTCCAACAGTGAACGTCGAAAGGCTGATGGATGGATGGATGATGGATGAAATGTTTGCAATCAATGAAATTCGGTTAAATAAAATAAGAACTAATACACTTTTTTATTCTTTTAATATCTGTTTAACTTACCACATACATCATGTTATAACAGTAAAATATTTTCCACTTGAAGTAAAATAGGCCAAGTGATGCTAGAATTTTAAAACTCAAAACGCGTAGTTACGTTACAAACACATAATTATAATATTTTTCTTTTGAAAATACTCTCCGCCCATCACAAACGATAAATACCTGCTTTATCAGGTCACTCGTCACTACGGCTGATAAAACTAATCAGAAATGTGAAACTTAGTCAAAATAATAGTGTTTTGATAAATACTTATGTCTATAGACCTTTTATATGTAATAATACTTAAAAGAATTGCTCATAAGTTTTCAGTTTTATTATAAACTTCTTAGTAAGAAATGTTCGGGACATTCCGCTACCAACACTTTTCAAACTGATCTTCATAAAATTTAATTAGTATTTGTTGTCAAAATTTGTGGCTGAATCCGTCCCTGTACAAAACAGTCGCTTATGTTATCACCAGACTAGAAACGATTTTGTGACGTTTCTGATAGGCCCTTATAATCGCCGGCACTTGATACTTGAAGTGGTCTTGACATTAAGGCGCTATGAATTATTTGACTGTGTAATATTTTTTGCGCTATTTCGATAGATTAGATTACGATTATGTATTAGCTTCAAACTGAATAACTAAAAAATGAAATAGACTAACATTTCCGTCTCAACAGCTCAATTATCCCAAATCTTGTTATGTTTTGGATAACAAAATGGCGTACTGATTAAGACATTATTGTCACTAAATAAAAAACATTTTTTTTTCAATATAAAGAGGAGTATTATACTCTTTTTAATATACTAGCTTAAAATCTCATACATTGTTTGTATAAAAAATTATAAAGTACCTAGGTGTTTTAATTGTGTTTCTAAACGAATATTAGGAATCAATATATCAGCCTTGGTCTACCATCTAAGTCCACCCGTGATCATGAATGCTGTAAAGTATTCGAAACGTCGGGATAGTAGAAAATCATGTAAACGCGATAGATTCCGTAAACGTAGTTTTATTTCCTCAGATTATAAAACAAAAGGACGAAAACCTTTTCTTTTATCTGAGATTATTTCATAATGTGTAACATTTGCGTAAATGTCAGAAAGTATTACATTAAAATCCTGCACCTATTGAAGCCTTGCCTGTCGTGATGAGCCATCACGTCATGTTGCTAACAACTTTTATATTATCCAGTATTAGAGGTCGGCAATCAGTAGTCTTGGAGCTTTGCTTTTCCCACCATGAGATAGGCCCTTTTTAAGGCTTCAGACTAGACTACTTCTGTCCGTGTGGTGACGTACGGAAGTAACCAATTATCACCCACTGCATTACTGGTGGTAGAGCTGGGTACTAAGTGAGAGTACTCACTTGCTATCGGGCCCGAATGAGTTTGGTACCACCGTCTCCTGTGTGACCGGTCATGAAGCACGGCAGTGTGTTTTGGCTGTAGCAGAAGATAGCCGTTTATTCTTTCATTTCATATCTGAGAAATGAAATGGTGCGCAGGGGCTTGACAATACTCTCGGTATAGGTCGAGTCCATGAGGGACGGTTACCACTTACCATCAGGTGTGCCGTGGGTCGTCTGCCATCATTAGCAATAAAAAAATATATATGCAAAACATAATGATGACCGGTTCAGTAGTTACGGCAAACAAACAAATTCGCCGCAGCCTAAAGCTGGTTTTTGGGTTTTATCTCAGGTTTCCGATATAGTAGCGGGATAAAATGTATACCAGTTGTTTAGTCTAATCGAGAGCTATTAAATAAAAAAAGATGCGTGCAATCCGTTCAGTAGTTTATGCATGATGCGCGAACAAACAACACAAAGACACAAAAAATCTAAAAATATCGTTTTGTGTTTAGACACGCCTATATAGCCTATTGCAGTCATTTTTTCTCAAATATAAATGTACAGACACAGCTCTGTTACAGCTTTATAATAGTATAGATAGTAAAATAACGTTATGCTATTTTTATGTATTTTTTGAATATTTGATATGCTTCGTTAGCTATATAAATTACAACCAAGTGTAAAAATGTGAAATTGAAAATAACAGTGCAGGATTTGAACCTGCATCAGGTTTTATTTTGAATTGATAAGGCATCATGGCGCAGGCGTCAAGACATTAAGAATGAATGTGTTATCAAAATTTGCAGTTTCGAGCAATTATCACGATTTCTGAATTAACAAAACATCTGGGACGGTATTCCAGGAGACGCGCTGCTCGTGACTGTTATTTTCGATTTCACATCGATGTTTTTGGAACTTTGTGTTAATTTAGTAAGATAATACTTATATTATATTAACTATTTATTAACTATCACTATAACTTGGAGGCCTAGCAGACTCTTAAACTACTACTAAAATTAAAGATGTGTTGCAAGTTAGTAAATATAATCATATGAAGTGTTATTGCATAGTGCGAGAATAGCGACGCCCACGATCCGCTATCATTTTATGTATACAAACCTTATCAATTAGGTATTCTTGGAGTTGGTGCCAGACAAGGTTTTTAATAACCTTTTAGTTATGACTCAGTATTTTCAGCCAGTATTTTAGCCTTACATCCCCGATACATATTACAAAGTTTTGGTAACAAAAGTCATTATACAATTGAATAAAATTACACAATAATTTTATTTATTACCAGCTTAAACACAAAGTGAAAGCTTTTGCCCACGTCTCCGCCACAGTCCAAACCTAGTTTTAGGTTATATAATATATCAGGTTCCCGATATAGTAGCGGGATAAATTGTATAACAGTTTTTAAGTTTAATCAAGAGCTATCAAACAAAAAAAAATGCATCAATATCCGTTTAGTAGTTTTTGCGTGATACGCTAACGAATAAACCGAATAAAAATCTAAAAAAAATTGTTTAGTGTTCAGACACGCCTATATATACAGTTATTTCTAATACAGTCATAATACATCACGCTTAATACAGTAATTTTTTCTCAAATATCATAAATCTGTTACAGCTTTATAATAGTTAGGAAGAATGAGGTGGTGGGCATCTGTGTGCCTTTTTTTGTAGAGGCGGAATTTTTTTTACCTTAACGCACACCCCGTCGTTCGGGTCGAACAAGATAGTGTGAGGAAACCCTCCGTACCTATGCCATCTCTCCGTCTGTACTGCGTGACCCATAGAATTGTGTGACATTACTTTAGTAGATCGCTACATGCCTGAGAGAATTTCTTGATGGCTTGTGAATTCTGCTGACCCATGGTCCAGCGTGATAAACTATAGGCTAAATTGCTATTGCTCTCAAAGGAGACCCGTGCCCAGTAGTGGGACAAAAAAGGATGAAAAAAAAAATACAATTATTATCAATAAAGATATTTTCTTCACAGCTGATAAAGTACAAGAAAGGGATTTCGGTTATAATAAATCAAACCCAATGCGGTTTGGCTTCTGTTTTAACTTTTATTTTGTTAAGGGGGGAAAAATGTACCTAAGCGTACACGCCGTCATTCTGGGCAACGGACAGCCTAGTGTGGGGACCTCACCCACTAAATAAATCCGCCGTGTGCCGTATCTCCGCCTGTATTGGCGGACCACTGGAACTATGTTACATTACTTCAGTGGTCCGCCGGCGGTGCAGACTTAAAACCTAAGAAAATCTATTAGAATTCATTATCGGCTACCCGACAAGAATCGAGCATTATAGAAAACAAGCCAATCTGTCTATATTTATATCAACGAGATACTATTAGTAATAACAAATTGAATACTAAGTGCAGAACACCTCAGGTTCAGTTAATTTAAAAATATTGTATGTTTTAAGTCTGTCGCCAAACAGGGATTTATCTCTTAAGTATTCTATTGGCCTGTCAATACAGGCGAAGAAATGGCATAAGCTTTTCTTTTTATGTAGAGCATGAGGGTCCCAAAGTATTTTCGTTGCCCTGAACGAAGTGGTGTGCGGTTAAGTACGTTTACTTTATATCCTTTAATAAAAGGTGTTCTTCTCTCTTACAAAAAACATTCCGTAAAAGTAGCATTAAGTAGGTACTGGAGGGTGGAGTCTGGAGTATCCAAAACCGGTGAGCGTCTATGAAGAGAAATATGAATATTCAGAAAGCGAGAGATGTATTCAAGAAAAGAGACTCTTGGCACTCTGTTCCCTCTACCTACCTTGCAAGGGAGATGGCGTACTGATAAGTAGGTAAGTAAGTATGTGCTTGATACTTGTTTATATTGCTCTACATAGTTTGCAAACAAAGCCTAAACAGTTAAGGTTAAATTTAAACTCGCAGTAAACAGTTAGGTTTACAAAGTAAAGTGCAAGTATATAAGTATTAGTGCATATTGAAGTACTACAACCTCGTTGCTTAAGTCACGCTCCAAGACAAAAATAGCACACTTGTTATTGTTCCACAAAGCAGTGGCTGATATAAGCTATGTATTCATATTTGGAACTCCACTGTTCGCTACCTATGTTTAAGTTTATATATTTACTGTGTTGTAAGTCACTGTGTGACATAGGCGTATCATACAGTCCCCTTATCTATTACTAATACCTATAAAAGTAGAATTTAGCCGTGCCTGTTAATTAAATAAGGTATATTTGAGTAAGAATATCCTTACTACTAATTTTATAAATGCAAAAGTGAGTTTGTTTGTTTGTTATTCTTTTATGATGTAACGACTGTACTAATCCTCACGAAATTTTGCATTTATATAGTCTGGAGCCCAGAAAAGGACATAGGCTACTTTTCATCCCAGAAATATTGATGATTCCCGTGGGATAGGTATTTTGTATTTTTACTAAGAGATAATGTGCCGTAGTTTGATATATTTGTGTGTATCTAATATAAGTGAGTTTATTTTACTACGTGGGTGGCAAACAAGCATACGGCCCACCTGATGGTAAACGGTTACCGTAGCCTATAGACGCTAGCAACACCAGATGCGTAATCGCGCATCCTAACTCTAAGGAAAGGGATTGGAGTACCTATAGTCGTATCACGTAGATTTGCTGTGAGAAGGTGGTACTTCTCCGATCGAACCGGCTCATTAAAGGATACAAATTATTTGTGAATAAGGAAAAAGAGGTTTTTTGTACTAGCGGGAAACGAACCCGCGCCTTTTCCAATCCGCAATTTTAATTGCAAAATTAAACTTACTATATTGGTTTAATGCATGTAAATGCTTCCGATAGATGGCGTTGGTCGTGATGACAAAATGTGATAAGTAAATTGGGATGATCGAAAGATCTGTACTATAGCTCAGTGGTTCAGAGCACTTCCCCGGATTGGAAAAGGCGCGGGTTCGTTTCCCGCTAGTACAAAAAAAACCTCTTTTTCCTTATTCACAAATAATTTGTACTTTAAAAAGTGGCGGAGCATGTCAAATTAAAAAATAGATCAAAAATCATTAAAGAACTTCAATTATTGGTCCTAGTTGTTAAGTTTGTATTGATAGAAACTCTTGGCGGCACTTGAGTGCACTCGGTGTCATGGTCGGTAATAAATCTACACATTTTACGAGCTTAGGACCCTTGATATTGAATTTTGAGTTTCTATGCAGTGACAGACAGGCCCCTGACCCATCGATCTCAACCATCTTTCTATCACCGAACACTACAACTTTTATTTACTTTTATTGCAATAATCTACAAAAATTTGTAAATATATAAAACAAAGTCGGATTAGATAGCTACGAGCGGGAAAAACACCAATTTCCATACCACGTTCTTCCTTACTGTCTTGAATGACATCCACGCCGGTGGTGTGTTGTTGTGTTTGCATACATTGCTCCACCGATCGTGTTATTCAATGGATTTTTTTAGTAATTAACTGATTTCCGCGACCACGTATGCGTGAACAATTAAATAAGGATAACTTTTTTCCTGATATCCAAATCAAAATAATTAAAACCTATAATAATATTTGCATTAATGCCTTGGGCGTAAGCTTGTTTATGATAAATTAAATTGTCAGAATGATCAATCAGCCAAAGTATTCTCACGACAATTAGATACTGTACATTTGGAACGGGCGGCTGCCAAACGATAAGATGACAAGACGAATATTATTTCCTGCAATTTTTTTAAATTTAGTAACATCGAAAGAAGAACTTATCGCAAATTATTTCCTAATATTCCAATTAACTATAGGAATCAATGAACCCTTGGTGCGTTTTGTTCCTCATTTTTCATCCATGCAACCATAATGTGCCACAGCGAAGGGTGGCAGGGTACAGCTAGTTAATTATACATATATAGCTACTTTAACTATGTCCCAGTGGTAGAGCCTTACTTATACAAGCATGAACCCTCCTTCCCCCTTCATACCCTTTTCATAATTTATTAGTATTTTCGCACAATAGGAACATGTTAGTAAACATAGCATCACGCCTGTATTCCCCGAAGGGGTAGGCAGAGGTGTATTACACACCCACGACTCGCCAGCTATGCTTAAGTCCCACGTAATAGGGGGCGAGCCTATTGACGTCTACCGGGCACATTTCCGAACTCCGGACTGCTACTGAGAATTTTTATTTTTAGGAAATAGTAGTGAGTCGTTTAAAACTCACCGTCACTCTGGATGTAGGCATGCGTGCGGATAATCCAATTAACAAATTAGGTAATTGTTACGAAAAGGCTAACACATTGACGATTGTTTCAATTGGCGTATGATGGAAAACCACAAAATGGCGTAGTTATAAGAGTCATCATTGCTATATTATATTTATTCATAACGTTGCTATTCAAATAAAATGACTAATTTCATTACGCCATTGTTTTGTAATCTATATCTACATATAATAACTAGCTGTTACCCGCGGTTTCACTCGCGCAAATAAGTGAATATTGAAATAGGAACGATTTTGTTAAAAGTACTGTCTCTAATGAAATAACACTATTAGTATTCATCAAAAGTTTAGGTTTAATTGCTATAGTACCTCTTTGTAAACGACTTTTACAGTGTATCCTTTTGCGTTTAAAACTCACTCTGGAGCATGCAACTTAAATATCTCTGTGTGAAAAGCAGTCCTGACTCAAATCGATGCCAGTCATTTTCAGTGACTTGCCTAGGGACTTGTTAATTGTTATGTTGTGTATGTGTTGTTAATTGTTATACATTAAGAGGGATCTGTATTCTTTCATATTATTTTGATTTCTTCAGGATACTCTGATGGAATTAATGGTATTCGTGGAACAAAAACAACATGTCCTTGACCACGTTTGGTAATTACTGTGGCTCCTACAACGTTTTTATAAAGAACTTTTATTCGCAACCTAGTTCCATTGCACAACTTAAAGGATTAAACTTTTTTAAGATACTGGTGATCCTATTTTAAGAGTGAGTTTCCAGTGAGAAACACAGTCACTAAATACCTATATACCAGGCGCTTCTTCTTTAAATTTAAGTGTGTTACAATTTACGTATTCCTAACACATTGTGCTCTACAAAACGGATTTATCATTTTCGTAAAATATTTCGATCTGTATTTTAGCACTTGACATGCTCATCTACTTTAAAGAACAAATTATTTATGAAAGTAGAAAAAGAGAATTTTACTGAGAGCGGGATTCGGTCCTGCATCCCTTCCGATCCGGGGAAGTACTCTGTGACCGTTAAACCATCGCAGTCACTGACGGCGACGTCCTATCTCCACCTCACAATCGCTTTTAGATGTCTGTAAGTTTTGTAAAGTATCCTAGAGTCATACTTTATACCAGAAAATGCATAGTATTTGTCCGGCTGCTACTAGCTCACATGAACCTCTATATATATGAAATACTGACATATCAACAAAGTATTCATCAGAACTGTTATAGTTGTAACCATCAGCTTCATGAGACATGACAGAAAAAATATCTGGCTACATGAGCAACTATCTCTTCCTGCACCTGTCTATCCAAGACTTGAACGTCACATAATACATACCATACAAAATAGTATTGCGCTGTACAGAGTGTACAGGCAAGCCCGTCACCGATGAAGGAAAAGATTTATATTTAGTATTTAGATATTTTTATATATATTTTTAGCATTTGACATGCTTAGCACTACCTATACATTAAACACAAAGTGAAAAATGTGAAAATCGAAAATAACAGTCACGAGCAGGATTTGAACCTGCATCTCCTAGATACCGTCCAGATGCTTTGCCAATTCAGCCATAGTGACAATTGCTCCTGACTGCTAATTTCGATAACACATTAATACTTAACGCCTTTGGGTGACGCCTGCACCATCTGTCGAAAGTATTTTCATACATTATACCGAACAGGTACGGTACGGGGTAACGGGACTCTATTACTAAGACTTCGCTGTCTGTCTGTCTGTCCGTCCGTCTGTCACCAGGCTGTATCTCAAGAACGGCGATAGCTAGACAGTTGAAATTTTCACAAATGATGTATTTCTGTGGCCGCTATAACAACAAATACTAAAAACAAAAAAATAATAATATTTATGGGGGGCTCTCCCATACAACAAACGTGATTATTTTTGCCCTTTTTTGCTCGCTATTGATAACGGCAACAGGTAGAGAGAATATTAAGTTATATATTCACTTTAAAAATAAATAATTAAATAAAAATGTTGTTTACCTAGTCAATGGTACGGAACCCTTCGTGCGCGAGTCCGACTCGCACTTGACCGGTTTTTTAAATAATATCCAGTGTTGTAACTAACCTTTTATGCGCCCGGTGCGACCTTCTATAACTGCGCCCTTAAAATTATAGTTTAAAAACTAAAATAACACGCTTTAAATAGCTACATTTTTACAATCTTTATTTTTATTGTAATATTATTTACTACTTTTTAGTTCAACTAGCTATTTAAAGCGTGTTATTTTAGTTTTGATGATGATGATAATGATTTTAGTTTTACGCGCTTTTTTTAAACTATAATTTATTTTCTTCTTTTAGTCTCAAAATAGTATCAAACGTACTGTTACTTAAAAGAAATTAAACCTACTTATCCCGTGATAATTTAAACTTCATCGGACGGACGGACATGGCTAAACTATAAGGGTTCTTTACTGGCAAAGGAACCCTAAAAACCGATAAACTCGATAACTCAAATTATTGCACTGTCATCGGTCCTTGATAAGTGTGCAAAGTTTCAAATCCACACCAAAACGTGGGATTCCACGTTTTGATGTGGTTGAAAATCACGTTCGAAGAGTCGTAGCGTGTTTTTTAAAGTTATATAAATTAACTAAGATTTGTTAATTTGCAAATTGAATAATGAAATAATCTTATCAAATTAGTGTATTAACTAAATAGTAATAATTATTACAAAGTTTGAATAAAATCTGACCGTTTAAAACCCGGTCCGGACCGGTCAAAATCGCGCCCAAAGGAGTCGGTTACAAACATACAAACAAACATACAGGTGAATCTAATAAAAAGCGTGTAAAAAATGATCTAATCTTGCCTGGTTCTGACAATAAAATCTAATAATAAATAAATCTATCATCTAAAAACTACGTTTTTGTATAGGTACTTAATTATGAGTATTTGCAATACGGGTGTACCGTATTACGCTATAAATAATAGGTATTGTTTGTGGTCTGGTAATTTTTGCGCCTCTCCAGGGTCTGCGTCCTGTGCCTGGGCACCGCTGGCACCAATGACACCGCCTTAGTTACGGCACTGATAATATCCTTAGTAACTGAAATAAATTACTCTATTCAAACAAAACGCCAATGTTCGGACGGGAGAGCATCTGTCAGGTTCGCTAGTATACTTGATAAAATTTATCTGACTGTGATGAAGCTTATTGCGTTCTTCTGTTCTTCTGTGTTCTGTTCTGCCAAATGATTAGGGCCACTAGTTTTGTAAGTATTAGGATATTTAAGCTTCTCTAACATAAAACATTTTGTTTTAACTATTTGTTTCTACGCACATGACGCAACTCTTTTTTTTGTCCCACACTAATCTTAACGCTTGTGCTATGGGTACCAGATATAATACATATGTATATTACTTTTTTCTTTTAATACATACCTACATATAAGATAGAAAACACCAAGGCGCAGTACTAATATCTGTGTTCATCACACAAATAATTGTTCTGAGTGGGAATCGAACTCCCTACCTCGTGCACGGAAGTCAGTTACACTACCGACTACGCCACGAGGCCCGTCAAATTAATAATATAGCTCTTGACTAGACTTAAAAACCAATATACGTTTTATTCCGTTTCTATATCGGGAACTATATAATTTAAAAACTAGCTCTTGCCTGCGACGGAGCCGTTTACAAAAGCTAGTTATAAGTGTGAAGTTAAAGTAGCTACTTATAAATGTGTATAAGAGGATACATACAACAAGAAGTAACATAGCAGAAATATCTATTATATAAATAAAAACAAATTTAGTATTAAATAAATAGGTACCTTGTGTAAAATAAAATCGCTGTCCGTGTGACGGATATAATATTAAGAGAATGTTTGTATTTTTGATCTATATTTTAGCACATAACATGTTCAGCTACTTTAAGGAACAAACTATTTGTGAATGTGGAAAAAGGGGACCTTACTGCAAGCAGGATTGGATGGGACACAGGTTCGAATCCTGCTTGCAGTAAAGTTACCTTTTTCCACTTTCACAAATAATTTGTTCTTTACAGGTTTATATTTATGCATATATAATATCATCTACATCCTAATTAATTTTTTTTTAGTAGAAACATTGGAAGTATTATTGAAGACACGAATTTTATGCCACACCCTGGCTAGCTAACTTACAGATTCTTCAAAATAATTAACTAGAGAGTTGAAGTTCTTCAAAATTCTTAGAGCTTGTCTTCATCAGTAAATATACATTCGGGCAAAGATAGGACAGGTTCCAAGCCAGAGTATTTTTAATATAAATTGCTTATAGTACCTATTTATAATAAAAAAAATTTTGTTTTTTTTTATTGCTATTGATGGCATACGAGTCACGGCCCACCTGAGGGAAAGTGGTAATCGTAGCTCATGGACTCAACTATAGCGAGAGTATTGTCAAGCCGTTGCGCACCATTAATTAATAACTACTCTCACTTGGTACCCAGCCCTACCACCAGTAATGCAATAGGTGATAATTCCTTACTTCCCTTAGTCGGCTTGTACGACACGCGCGGGTGGTGACCCTTGTATTCTTAGTCCGTCACCACACGGACCAGAAATGGGTGGGTAATTTCCGATACAGAATTGTAGTTTATTCCTTACGAACGATTATTAAGATCAGCCTCTAGACAAGTGGCATAAAGGTAGTAATTCTGTTCTATTCTATTCTACTAGAGTTTATGCCAGTAGTCACAGGGCCAGGTACAGAATAGAAAAAGAGTAAAAATACTCTGGAAAATCCAAAAGTGCACACCTCATAATCTTCATTTTTCACAATAAAATTGATTATTTCATAAGTAACTAGATAATAATGTATTGTTCTTCAGTAAGTAAGTAGTTTTCAATAAATTACATAGATAGCGCTAACTTCAAAAAATACTAGTGTGACTCTCATGTCTTATACGCCATCTAGCGCTAATTTTAAGAAGTACTTATATATTGGTCTATAGAAGTAGTTCAAATAGTTCTCACGAAATAAGCGCTGGTCTTAGTGTACCATTGTGCCATCGAGTAGAACGTAAATACTATTTTTTTGTTTATTTAATAACAATTAAACCACATCGAATCAGACCGTGAAAAGTAATAAGGTAATAGAGTTCGTAATAATACTGAAGTTAAAAAGAAAAAAAAAGACTCAATTAGTAAAGTATTTCGGTCGTTATCGTGTTAACATACATTACCTACAACACACGGACGTCCAAGACATAACTTTTTTAAACAGATTTTTAACTAGTTTAAATAACAAAAATGGCACAAAAAATAACATAAGTATTAAAATAGTGTTTTTTTTCTTGATATGTGTGTGTATATATTATTTTACAAGTGCAATATATGATAAATAAAGACATTTTAAGTTTGAAAAATCAGTTGTTTTGTGTAAGACGAGAGCAGTACCCACCTCAACGCTTCGCTTATGAGGCGTGCGATTCGTGCAGAATCTTTTTAAAAATAATAAAATCATGTATATGTAATACGTGTATATTCATTCATATATTGCTTCGTTGATACAGTGGTAACGTATGCGACTGTGGATCTCGGGTTCGATTCCCGGGTCAGGCAAAAAGTTTTATGTTTTTAATGAGGGAACAGAATACAGAGAGTGCACTTGGCTTAGATTATTGCTAGGTCGCCGCGCGTTCCGTCGGAGGAATAAACTAAGGCACTTGTGTTTGCGCATATACCTACTTGTACACCATAATTTATCTCCTGCGTGGGTCACGGCGTCTAGTATCTCGTATTAATAACGAACTTCTTCTTTTTTATTGCTAATGATGGCAGACGAGCCACCGCCCATCTGATGGTAAGTGGTAACCGTCGCTCATGGACTCAACTATACCGAGAGTATTGTCAAATCATCACTGTGTACTATTTCATTTCTCAGATATGAAATGAAAGAATAAACGGCTATTCTGCTACAGCCAAAACACACTGACGTGCTTCTCGACCCATTCGGGCCCGATATCAAGTGAGTACTCTCACCCGGTCCCCAGCCCTACCACCAGTAATGCAATAGGTGATAATTGCTTCCCTTAGTCGCCTTGTACGACACCCGCCGGAAAGGATGAGGTGGTGAATATTTGTATTCTTAGTCCGTCACCACACGGACAAGACTCACTTAAGAGCTTCTTTAAAATGTACTAAGTACATATATTATGTTACATAATCACCTTATTTAAATCAATAAAAATGTTCTTATTTTTTTTATTTTGTATTCAATTCAAATTCAAAAATATCTTTATTTCATACTTAGGTCTATTCTACTCCACACTACCCTGTTCGTTGCCCCGAACGACGGGGTGTGTGGTTAGGTAGATACATTTTTTCACGCCTAAACAAATAAAAAGGTCTATTCTACTAAAATCGTCAAGAATTCACAAAAAATTAACACGAGCGCCTGGGTAAGTGCATCCGCAATAACAATAATGACCAGATACTAAGAATATTATTAATACATATTTACTTAATATGACAGATGGTGCTGTACGATATTCACGGCACAGTAGATAGGGAAATGGAAAACAAGTGCCTATTAATAATAATATAATAATATTTTTTTATTAAAAGTTACCAGGACTCAATTGGTTAGTAAAACTTAAAATCTATGTTAGCAATACAAACTACTCTTAACTATTAAATATGCCTAGTTACATACATTGGTCATCACTGCGGCCCTCCATGAGAAACACCGCAGCAACGACCAATATATGCACAGTCTAGCCTATTCGCTATCATATTCAGGATGCTATTAGCGCTGCCCCGCACCCTGCGCATCAGGGATGCACACCTCTTACGCATCGTAGCGTAGAAACAGTCTACGTGCACGTCAGCAAACATCCCCGATGCGCTACAGAAGCGAGGCAGCCCCACCAACACCCTGAACGCGTTTACCGGAAATTGTTTACCGGAGAAGGAAAATTGGTAGTTTGTGGTAGAATTTTTAAGCACTAAATATAAAACAAAAAATTTAAAACGTAAAGAGGAGTATTATACAAATTTTATTATGCTAGCTTAAAATCTCATACATTATGTTTATGCTTAAAACTATTATGCTTAAAACTTAAAGTAGATATTTTTAATTGTGTTTCTAAAGGAATATTATGTGGGTTGAAAATAAATAAACCAAAAATTTGTAAAATCATATTACTGTGGGTAGATGAAACCGCTGAAACAACATATCAGCTTTGGACATCTACCATCTAAGTCCACCCGTGATCATGAATGCTGTAAAGTATTCGAAACGTCGAGATTGTATAAAAATCAAATAAACGCGATAGATTTCGTAAACGTAGTTTTATTTCAAAATCCGTTCAGTAGTTTTTGCGTGATGCGCGAACGAAGAAACAGACAAAACTCTAAAAAAAATGTCTTGCGTTCAGACTTGCCTATATAGCCTAATACAGTTATTTTTTTCTCAAATATCGTAAATGTACAGACACAGCTCTGTTACAGCTTTATAATAGTTAGGATTGTCGAAAAGTATTCTTCTTTAAATGTGCTAACTTTTGGGTTCTACCTATCGGATTTGGAAAACTAGTTTTATATTTGATAGTCCCATTATTGCGGCAGACAAACAAAAATAAATTAGTTGTTTAATTTAATTGTGATATAGAAAAATCATGACAAGTAGAAAGTGCTCACAGCTATTGGCGTTGCTGGCTCAATGACATTTGGAACTAATTTCCCAAACGCCGTGAAGTCGAATACCACCGACCGGCCTTTTCCGTATAACCATTTCATCTAAAGAAAAAAAATACGAGAAGAAAAGCTAAAATAGTAAAGAAAAAGTCATTAAACACAAAGTGAAAAATGTGTAATCGAAAATAACAGTCACGAGCAGGATTCGAACCTGCATCTCCTGGATACCATCCAGATGCTTTGCCAATTCAGCCATCGTGACCCTTGCTCCTGACTGCTAATCTCGATAACACATTCATACTTAACGTCTTTGGGTGACGCCTGCATCATCATATATATGTGTGTATGAATGTGTTATCCAGATTAGCAGTCAGGAGCAAGGGTCACGATGGCTGAATTGGCAAAGCATCTGGACGGTATCCAGGAGTTGCAGGTTCGAATCCTGCTCGTGACTGTCATTTTCGATTTCACATTTTTCACTTTGTGTTTAATGTATGTTGCTAAGCATGTCAAATGCTAAAAATATATATAAAAATATCTAAATATTTATAGGGTTTGCGTCATTATTAGGTAAAATCTTAATTGTAAAATTAAGTTTACCTGGTCGGTATAATGTATGAAAATACTTCCGACAGATGATGCAGGTGTCACCCAAAGACGTTAAGTATGAATGTGTTATCGAGATTAGTAGTCAGGAGCAAGGGTCACGATGGCTGAATTGGCAAAGCATCTGGACGGTATCCAGGAGATGCAGGTTCGAATCCTGCTCGTGACTGTTATTTTCGATTTCACATTTTTCACTTTGTGTTTAATGGATATTGCTAAGCATGTCAAATGCTAAAAATATATATATAAAAATATCTAAAAAGAAAAAGTCGTAAAAAAATAAACAATCCATAATTAGGCGTAATTATACACGAGATAATTATATATTCGTAATTATTTATATACTAGATGACCCGGTGAACTTCGTATGACATACTATTTATTACAGCGTCAATCATAATCAATCTGCATTATCAAAGGTTTGAGTTTATAGTTAATTACAATTAATGAAACTAACTTGCTTGCAATTCAAATGAATTATAATGAAAAAATGACAGTAGCTGAAATTTTGGCATGTGTTGTCAGGTCAGTTCCACAAACGCGGCGATTCCCTTCCAAAATTTAATATAACTTAAGATTGCCAATCCACACTCTCACAAATAGAGGAGAACGTGATAGATATAGCAGAGTAGCATGTAAGATAATGACAAAAATCTCACCAACGCGACAAAATCATGCGATACGCCAGGACTCTCAGAACCACAACGTTGCAATATTCCGCAAAAATCCAAACACAAATTGGACACATGTTTCGCCTCTATGCGAGGCATCATCAGGACAGCTCGGCAAAAAAAAATGATATAACTAACTAACTAACTTATCATCACGCCATTTCCCTTGCGGGGTAGGCAGAGAGAACGGAGTGCCAAGAGGCTCTATTCTTGCATACATCTCTTGATTCCTCAACATTCATAACTTGCTTCATACACGCTCGCCGGTTTCGGAGACTCCTGACTCCACCTTCCTTCAATACATGACCAATATGGTCTAGGTAGGTAATTCTCGGTCTCCCCCTGTACCTATATCCTTCCACTTTCGCATTGTATATCTTCTTAGCCAGTGGCTCGTCCGGCATTCTTTCCACATGTCCGAACCATCGGAGCATTCCCTTTCGCATCTTTACACCAATACTCTCTTTCATACCTACTCGCTCTCTTACGTCATTGTTACGAATGCGGTCAGTCAGCATCACTCCACAGATTCTCCGCAGAGATCGCATTTCGACCGCATTGATTTTACTCTCATGCTCCTTTTTACATACCCAACTCTCGCTTCCATATAATAACGTTGGGACAAGCACTGCGTTGTGTATTGCGACACGTGCCTTCTGGCTGAGGTGGTGGCTGCTGAAAAGTTGTCCCAATGCTCCGTTCACTCTATTTCCCGTATTCACTCTTCTTTCTACATCAGTGGTGTACCTTCCATCCCGACTGAATCCACATCCAATATATACAAATTCAACCACTTGTTCTAGCACACCATTTCCTATTGCTACTCTAACATCTATTCTGGCTTTTTCTCTTTCAAAAACCATTACTTTGATTTTGCTCACATTCACACGTAGGCCCCTTTTCTTACAATCTTCTGCCATTACGTCGACTAGGGTTTGCAGGTCAGTTGCAGACTGCGATAATAGGACCGCATCGTCTGCATAATATAGCAGAGAGTTAACCACTGAGTCGCCCATCTGAGCTCCCACATTCATTTCATTCAACCTTTTTGTTTGTAGACATTTATCCAGATATATGATAAACAGTCAGGCTGATAGAACGCAGCCCTGTTTAACGCCGATATTGACATCAAACCAGGGTGACATTTCATCATCCAGCCGCACACAAGTTCTGCAGTCCATGTAGTTGGACTGCACCGCTAGTAACAGTCTACCGTTAATACCATACTCCAGCAAAATGTCCCAAAGTTCCTTACGTACAACAGTATCAAAGGCTTTCTCCAAATCCACAAAACTGCAGAAAACCCTCTGACCTACAGCCAGATGCTTCTCCACAATGATGCGCAGAGAAAACACTTGATCCATGCATCCTCGCCCACACCTGAAACCTCCTTGTACCTCACACAAAAATTCATCAGACACCATCCTCATTCTCCTTTCAATAATCTTACCATGCACTTTGGCTGCCAAACTGGTCAAGCTTATGGCCCTGTAGTTTGTACAGTCATAACGTGAACCCTTGTTTTTAAACAAGGGCACGATGACTGCGCTTCTCTAGTCCTTGGGAACCATTCCCGAGCTCCAACATAAATTGAGAAGCATCAGGAAGGATTCCCAGACACATGAGCCTCCAAGCTTGATCATCTCAGCAGACATCATAACAACACCCGCTGCCTTACCATTTTTCAAACTTCTAATCGCCCATTCAACTTCATCCATACTAATGTCATCAGAGGATTCCGGTACCGAATGCTGATCTGTTAGACCACATGTGGCACCAGCATCAACCTGAACATCCGCATACATATCTCCAAAATATTCACTCCATCGGCTTAACACATCTTGTGTTTGCGTAAGAATGTCTCCACCTTTAGCCCTTATTTTATTCATTCTGCAAGCTGGCCAACCACTCTGAGATTTCTTCACCTCCCTCCAGAAAAGTTTGGTGTTGCTCTCGAAGTTTTTAGTCAGCCTTTCTTCTGCAATCATATTTGCTCTATCACGCTTTACTTTCACTAAGGCTTTGGTGTCATTCCTTACGTTGCCGGTATATTTCTTTCTTCTGTTCTTTCATACTTGCACTCAGGTTCAAAGAAGATACATAGTCCAGCCACGCTTTCTTCTTTTGGTCTACGGACGCTGCTACTTCCGTATCCCACCATGCATCACCTTTCACTTTCCTATGCTTCTTTGAGCATCCACATACTTCTTTCGCTGTATCTACCATACTATCTTTCAATACTCTCCAGCATTCTTCTATGTCAGATCCCGGCTGACTTGCCATTGTCAGCCGTTTACGGACACCCTCTACATACTTTGCTCTTACACTCTTTTCTTGCAACTTTTCAATCTTTATTCTTTCAAGCCCTCCGAAGTGGACACGCTATCGCCAGTGTCTCCACTTTCTGAACAGACCACTATATCTCGCAATAACGAGATAGTGGTCCGTGTCGACAGTGGGACCCCTGTAGGCTCTTGTATCCAGAATTTTACTTCGGAGGCGACTGTCTACCAGAATTAATCTATCATACTTCTCTGTTCATTCCTTCTCCATGTATACATATGGATGTCCTTATGTTGAAAAAATGTGTTTGACACAATAAGGTTTCTCTCCATACATACATCCGCAATGAGCCTACCTGCATCATTCACTCTCTTATCACCAAATGAACCAAGCACGTCCTCGAAGTCTGGACGCTTGGTTCCAACCATCCATTCAAGTCTCCGCATACGATCACGCGTTCACTAGCTTCTGCCAAATCCAGAACTTCCCTAACATTATCCCAGAACTTCTCTAGATCCGATGCCACCGAAGAGCCTACGGGAGCATAAGCTACCATGAAGACCTTGGTGACACCTAGTTTTATTCGGACCCATAGAAGTCTGGGATCAAACATTACGTAATTTTTCACACCTGAGGCCAAGCGAGCGGACAGCAACACCCCCACTCCCATGCTGGCCCGATCGCTCTGTGGTATACCAGACTACAGAGCTAACCCGCCACCAGGAAGATCACAGGCGTCGCTACCCTTTCGCTTGGTCTCTGTTACACAGAGCACATCAAGCTGTCTGTCCGACATGACGGTTACCAGCTCGTGTAACTTACCTTCCACACCACCTCTTACATTCCACGTGCCTACTCGACACTCTGCTCCCCTCGACTCGCCAAACTGGGCAAGGCGTGATGGGTGGCGGCCCCCATCGCCGCATCTGCCGTTGTTCGTACCGACGGGGGCGGGTCGGTACGCGTCGCCTCTGGGGCACGCCCTAACCCGCACTGCGGTACACATTCGAGCTGGATTGCAGCCTATGGATTACAGGCTGGCAGGGATCGCGACGAGCACGCTCCGGACTATGATCACCCAAAGATATACAATTGTATATAGCGTTTTCTGATGAAAAAGAATTAAAATTAAAAGTGACATGACCAGAGAGAACTAAGATCATTGCGTTCAAGACAATAGAGGGCGAAAAATATGGGGCGTAATATCAGTCAATCAGTTTCACAACTTGAGGTAAATTAAGTTAAAAAGAAAAAAAATTGTAGCTATAATTTAGTTTTTATCGATAACACGACATTTATACACAACAAAGGTTGCTGATTTTGTAATAGTGACATTGACGTTTTCTAAGCCAGCTTCTTTTTTTACTTAGTTATTTGACAATTATCGACTTAGTCTTTTAGGTGAAAGTTTCTTACATTATTTTTGTCTGTTTATAAGATCAAATTTGTAATATCTTTGAGTAAATAAATTATTATTATTATTATAAAATAAATTGCTTTTTAAATAGCGTTATAATGTGCTATGTCAAATAGGTATAACATTTGGACATGTTGAGGTAGTTGTATTCCCTATGTAGTGGTATTGTAGTATTTGGGTAAGTACCTATGTGTTACCTTGAGGCCCTTGAGGGATAAAATTAGATTCAGTCTTCTACTACAATACAATGAAGTATAATGAATTAACATGTTAATCGTACAAGATACTTAAGACGACTGCCTGGCTGGTGAGGAGGCGCGGCGGCAGAGGATTTACAAAATAACTTAATCAGCTTGTTAGGTGCATAGGTAGGTACCTAATTATAATATTGTTACAGACTACGTCTGTGTTTACTGTGAATGTCCAAAATCACGTTACACCAGCATTGTAGATTCGTTCAGGTTTCTATGATTATCATAGTTCTAGGTTCCAGTGGTCAACAATATAGATGAAGAGGTGGCACACGGCAGGTATATTTAATGGGTGAGAGCCACACTACGCTGTTCGTTAGCCTTAAAAACCGTGCGTGTGGTTAGATTTTTTCTCGCCATAACAAAAATAAGGATTTAATGATTATTAATAATGCCATCTTTGTTTTTTATCTTGAACAATTTCAAATACATGCGGTATTGTGAGGTTATCTTTATTACTGATCATTTTATGAAATTATGCATTTTACTAATAAGTATCCTACATAGGTGAAACGTCTTGGACATTAGAGTAAGTATCCATAGACTCACGAAAGAGTTTGTCCACAAAATATAGTTTTGCGTACAGTGAGTTGAATGGTTTCTCCAATGAACAAACTCAGAAACGAATATAGCGAACAGAGAACTGTGGGCCTACCCAAGTTGCATTCTATGATCGCTAACGCTAATAGAAAACTACCTATTTAAATGTATGGGAATTTAACATCTTTAACCATAGATAAAGAACCTATATTTATCTAAGTCTTTAACAATATCTATAACGCTATGTCACATGACTTAACGTTAGAGATGTCAAATTTCCATACGTTTTAATCTCAGATTAAGAACTAGACGGAGCCATGGCGTGGCCGCACTTGAAACAGCAATATTTTTTTTAAATGTTGCCATGTTGACACATATTTAACCATATTTGGGCAAAATAAACGATAGTTAGAATGAGGTCTGTAACTTGATCGTAAATAAGAAACTCTTCGTAACAAATATTTAATTGAAAATCACAATGCTTATCAAAATAATTATTTAAAAGTAAATCTATCACCCCTTCTATTCATCCAACCATCAGTCTTTAAACGTCCACTGCTGGACATTGGCCTCCCCAAGAGAGCACCAGAACTAGTGGGCTTGTGCTGACTGCATCCAACGGCTCCCTGCAGCTTTGACCATATATTTGGTCCATCTGGTGGGAGGCCATATTACGCTGCGCTGTCCGATACGTGGTCGCAACTCGAAAACCTTTTTCCCCAACGGTTGTCAATTTGTCGAGTGATATGGCCTGCCCATTGCCACTTCAGCATGCAAACCTGGCAGGCTATGTCGGATATTCAAGTTCTACGGATCTCCGTAATAAGAATTCAATCACGTATGGAAATACCAAGACTTTGAGCCTTGATGCAAGGTAAGTATTGCTTCTCCATATATTGCCGTTCTATTCGATATCTCATCTGGTAAATAATAATCAGTTATATTTAATAAAATAATAGTATACTGAGAGTATTGTCAAGCCGCTGCTCACCATTTCATTTCACCGATATATAATGAAAGAATAAACGGCTATCTCCTGCTACGACCAAAACGCAACGATGTGCTTCATGGCCTGTCCCACGGGAGAGAGAGTACTATAAGTGGTGAAGTTAGCTATAGGACGAATACTACGACCTTATAAATTTGTGTTGCCACCTACCATTTGGGGTGTGAATATATCTTATTTAATTTTGTTTTACTCCTGGGTTTTATTTTGAAACCCTTAAATCCCAAACAGGTGTCACAAGAGAGAGCAAATTAGTTTTTCTGAATTCTAGATTATGACTACAGCGGCAGTCATAATCTAGAATTGAGATTTACTTACAAAGTTGAACTACAAAGACTTTAAAAGCTATACTTACATGAACATATTCACTGGCAATGATTTTGCTCCCAACGTTACTATTTTCTTATTATGTATAATGAAACATCAACAAAATATCGTGAAGCATATTTTGGGTTTTTCATGGGTTGCCTCGTTTTCCCGTAGCATCCACCCATTTCGATCTCGCATCTGGATTAGAGGAAAACCTAAAATGGTATTTTTTTATCATCATCTCATAAATGACATATAAATTTATTAGTAAAGTGAAAACTGGGCAAATTAAATTCGCAATAAGGCAACACCGAAACAATTCAAAGTAATAGAAATTTAGCTAGAAAACGTGTTTTGCGAGTGTATCTTAGTAGCAATTATTAATTTCGAGTAAAAAAAGCCCATTTTATATCACTTTATAGCATTCAATCATTAAATTATTTCATTTTCGACTACATATGAATGAAATGTTATGCCTGTATTTTTTCGCTCTCTGTAGCTTTTGTTGCATAGTCTGCATAGTTCACTATTTACAAGCACTATTATCACGTAGTCTTTTTCTCAAAACACTCATTAACACAAATTAACATTAAATTTTAATTAAAACCCGAATTTTTATACAAAATGTTCGATTATGTCAGTTGGATCGTGACAGACAAAACATTTTGACATCGTAACAATACCGAAAACTGGCCACGGCGACAAAGACAAAAATCTATGGCTTTGTCTGCTTTTTGCACCAGTACCTAAATTGTATCTTGTGTTCTCGCTCATACATCTCAAAGAATTTTCTTCGCTCTGTCTAGATAGTCAGAGATTTTAATAGTTTTCTATTAGCGTTAGCGATCATAGAATGCAACACCCAATGAAGATAATGACGTAATCGCACACCTCATGAATAGCGGGAGCAGGGCACTGCATTATAAGGATTGTAAAAACATACAGCCCGTTTAATGGTAATCGTCTAGAGGCGTTATTGTAAGAGTTATCAGCTGCTGTGATTAGGTTTATTTAATTTTTTGTGACATTACTCGGACGTTGCTAGTCCGAGAAAGGAGAAGGAAGCGAGTAGGAGGTAGAGAAAGGATCGGCCTCTATCACTCACTAAATAGCAAAAGTAATACCTATTTTAAAGAACAAATTATTGTAAAAGTGGAAAAAAGAGCTTTACTGCGAGCGGATTTCGAACCTGCGTCCCTTTAAATCCGGTGAAGTGCTCTAATTATAAATAACTAAATAATAACTCTTTGGCTCCAAATATCAAAATGATCGAAAGAAACTCTTTTCGCCTACTTGAGTCCCCTATTTTAGAAGACGCATATGAATCTTATAAAGATGAAAAGAATAAAAAATTTGACGAGGTTTTGGAGCGCCTTCTAATAATTAATATCCATTCGGCTTTTACCAATATTCGTTATTGCCTTTTCGTCCCAAAATTTACTCATGTTTTAAGATCTTCTCATTCCAATAAACATCTGGCACGTTTAAAAAAAAATGATGAGATCTTAAAATCAACCACAAGCAAAATTCTGAACATAAAATTGAATGACCGAGCTTGGTTCCAAGCATCCTTACCGGTTCGTTATGGGTGGGCTCGGTATTCGCAAAATATCCGATTTAAGTTTACCGGCCTTCCTGTCCTCAGTCCATAGCACAGAAGATTTAATTAGGAAAATCTTATCTTCCACACTAATTGATTCTGAAGTGTTATGTAAGACTGATGCCGTGGATGCCTGGAAAATGGCATATCTAAGCACTGACTTACCAATAAACCCGCTTTCTCAGAGACAATGGGATGAGCCGTTATGCGGGATCATTAGAAAAAATCTTAAAAAATAACAACGTTTAACTGCCTCGGTGGTGTAGCGGTAGTGTATGCGACTGCTAATCATGAGGTGTCGGGTTCGATCCCCGGGTCGGGAAAAACGTTATTGAGCTTTTTCCTAAAAGAAAAATTCTCAGTAGCAGCCCGGAGTTTGGAAATGTGCCCGGTAGACGTCAATAGGCTCGCCCCCTATTACGTGGGACTTAAACATAGCTGGCAAGTCGTGGGTGTGTAATACACCTCTGCCTACCCCTTCGGGGAATACAGGCGTGATGCTATGTGTGTTTTATAAAAATACTTCTATTGGTGCTGCTGAGCGTGATCGTCTGTTGGTTGTGGGGGAGTGGGAGTCAGATATTTGGGTTCAAGCACTTCCGTCGTCCAACACGGGTACCATGATGGACGACACAACTTTCCGAATTGCAGCTTGTCTCCGTTTAGGAACCCTGTGTGTTACTCCGCATCTGTCACTGTGGGGAGGCTGTCGATAGTCTCGGACACCATGGCTTATCATGCAGCAAAAGTGCAGGCAAAATACCACGCCATCCATCCATTCATCCATCAGCCTTTCGACCTCCACTACTGGACATAGGGCTCCCCAAAAGAACTGTGTGCTTATTATGGGGGATAATGCCGTAATCACCACGCCATGCCAGTGTAAATAATATAATCCGTTGTGCTCTTATTACCGTCGGTGTACCAGCCGTACGTGAACCTAATGGTTTGGTACGCGATGATGGGAAGAGACCAGACGGTATGACTCTGATGCCTTGGAAGATGAGTAAGCCTTTGGTGTGGGACGCCACCTGCGTCGACACCCTTGCTGCATCACATCTTCCAAGCAGCGCAGGTTGTCCTGGTGCTGCAGCTGCATCAGCGGAGACCCTCAAACGGCGGAAATATAATAACCTTGAAGGTAATTATATTTTCGAACTGTTTGGGGTAATGGGACCCGAACGCTCGCAAATTTTATAAAGAAACTGTGAGTCGTCTGATCGACGCCTCACGTGATCAGAGGGCTGGCCTTTATCTAGCACAAAGGATTAGCATTGCCATTCAACGTGGCAATGCTGTCAGCCTTCTGGGCACGTTGCCAGTAGTCAGTGATGCGGATGAATTTTATGATGCATAATATTAACTTCTTTCTTTACTGTTTTATTTTGTTCCTTTTTTATAAACTTTTTATTAGTATTTAAGAGTGTAAATACAATATCTGAATTATTTTTTTCAAATATAATAAATAATAAATATGATTCTCACATAGTCGACAAGTCAAGTTAAATTTGGATGATAAAACCAAAACAAACAGATACATATATATACATATATATAAATGAGTTAAACAAAATGCCTCATTGTATTGTTTTATCGTATTTAATAGACGTTGTAATATCTCGACGTACCTACCTATCTTTTCGTGATTACGGAAGAATGTGGACAGGATAATATCCGCCAAATTTTCATCATCTCAGTTTTTTTTATTACTTATGTTTTTTTTTTAATTAACTCGCTTTGTACTTATGTCTGTCTGGGTGGAATTTTGTAATTGATTTTAAACTAACTGCCCGATGAGCTCATCTAGCTAGATACTTGCACCATAGCTTAGAAGTGGATGACAATGCATGAAAATGAAAAAGAAGAAAACCCTAAAAACAGAAAATAATAAAAAAATGTAGGAACATGTTTTTATAATGAACCTTTATTATTATAATTTTACAAACATGCAATTTGAACGGACACAAAGTACGCCCAGACTCGGAACAACCATTTCATTGGATCACAGAAAGAGTTTTCTATGTGAGAATCTAATCTACCATAATTAGTTGTATTCTTTTTTTTAGCCGTTGTTAAACAAACAACCAACGTAAATAAATTTAAATAATGTAATGTAAATAATAACCTAATATAATGACTAAATTATTTTAATGTTATTTTCGTTAATTCGAAAGTTAATGAATATGTTTGATGATGATTCGAGGTTCGATCGTCACTCATACCTAAACGACTGAACAGATTTGGATGACATCTGGTAGGTAGATAGATGAAACCACTACAAAAATGTTAAATAGTCACAGTGGTCGTCCACAATACAACATCCACAAAGACGGTACACAGAGTTTAGTTTTAGTGGCTGATGGCGCCACACTAGCTTCATGTCATGCTCCTTGCCCCGAACGGAACTCCTGATAACAGTAACCAGACTCCGGTATTCACAAGTCCATGAGCACTAGTCATTACTTATCACAAAAAAGAGGTTATTAACACATAATATAAAAAAAAACAATAAAACTAACTAACTTATCATCACGCCATTTCCCTAGTAGTAGGCAGAGAGAACAGAGTGCCAAGAGGCTCTATTCTTGCATACATCTCTCGCTTCCTCAACATTCATAACTCTCTTCATACACGCTCGCCGGTTTCGGAGACTCCTGACTCCACCTTCCTTCAATACATGACCGATTTGGTCTAGGTAAGTAAGTCTCGGTCTCCCCCTGTACCTACATCTTTCCACTTTCACATTGTATATCTTCTTAGCCAGTCGCTCGTCCGGCATTCTTTCCACATGTCCGAACCATCGGAGCATTCCCTTTCGCATCTTTACACCAATACTCTCTTTCATACCTACTCGCTCTAAAAACAATAAATAAAACGTGCCATATCTCGTTTAGTGTCATTGACCGTAATTCAACAGATAAGAAACACTAAGGCAAAAATAATAAAAGAATACACAACAAGATATTAAAAAAGTACTGTTCCATAAATAAATATCTTAAAGAAACAAATCAAAACCAAATACTAGTGATCTTTTTTTGAAATACATCCGAGGCCCAGGCCCAAGCAAGTCAAGTAGTCAACGCTCAGTCTTAAACGAGTCTTACTTGAATCAGGTCTTGTAGTACATTAGTATCAATAATTATAAGTGAGTTTTAAAGTGATGTTTGACAATTTGTATAACGTTTAAAAATGGATAAAATAACATTTACTGTGAATGGAGAGGCTTATACATTAAGTGAGTAGAATAGAACCTTTTTATGTGAAGTATCAATAGATACACCACTGAAGCAATATAGCATAGTGCCAGTGGCCCGCCAATAAAGGCGAAGAGACACACGGCGGGTTTATTTAGTGGGTGAGGGCCCCATACAACCCTGTTCGTTGCCCCGAAAGACGGGGTGTTAGGAACATATTTTCCCGCCTAAACAAAAAAAACATATTATGCCTACCAAAAGTTTTTTTTTTTATTATAACTACCTAAAGTTACCTATCCCCGGGTCGGGCAGTGTTATTGAGCTTTTTCGTAAAAGGAAAAATTAAGTAGCAGCGCCGAGCTAGGAAATGTGCCCGGTAGACAACCCAACATTAATTGTTTAACTACACAAATGGTTTTACAATTAAAGATTAGTAGTTAAAAAAGAAGAAACACGCAAACAAGGTTAGGAAAAATATTGTACAAAATTACAACGAACCACTGATGTGTTATAAGCGTAAAAGTATGCAAGGTATCGCGAAAGACATCGATTTCAGTTGAGTTACTACAAATGGCGTTAAAAGACCGCGCAGATAATAGATGTTTAGCTATTTAATTATGCTATTTATATATATCTTTTATTTAGGCGGGATAAATGGTGATTATTACCTAAGCTTATAAATGTGAAAGTGAGTTTGTATGTTAAGTTTTTATGCTTAACTACTAACCCAGGCTACTGTGGTATTGCAATTTATTTTTTAAATTGTCCCGTATTTATATGTCAGGCAGGCGGGTGTACAATTTGGTAATTATATCTTGAGAAATCATTTTAGACATTTTTTAATGCGTGTTCTTTAAAATTTCATCAAACCATCTTCTTTATAAATACAAAACCTGAGTCTGTCCTGTTTTACTTGTCTTTTGATATTATTTATTGCGTCTCTTAGTAACTGTTCTTGTCGTAAGGTTGGCTCTATCTCTGGTATTGCTTCCACAAACTATAGTCCAAGTTTTACCACCTACTTAATAGCTCGTTTGTCCCACCAATTCTTATTAATTAATTAATCTATAGGCACATATAAATAAAATTGAAGTGTCTGTTTGTAATGCCTAAATAACAACATTTTATGTGTACGAGAGTATATACGCTACTCGTATAACAAATTACCAATTCTTTAGGTTTTTGTCTGCCTGTTTTTTCCGGCTAATCTCAGGAACAGCTGGACCGATTTGGACAGAACTTTCACTACAGATAGCTGTTATTACAAGTAGTAACTTTTGGCTTTTATTTTAGAAAAATAATCAGGGTTCCGCTTAAATAAAAAATAAACTCCATAAAATTGTAAATTAATACCCTTCCAGAATTGTTGGTCAGATTTGGATGGGACTTTCACTGTGGTTACAAGAAACTACTTTTATTGTGGAAAAATAATTAGGGTTCTGCGCAAAAAAAATCCCATGAAATTGTGAAATAATACCGTTTCAAATAGATAAGTATAGACGTCGAATACACATCCATGACTAATCTCCTGAACGGCTGGACCGATTTGGACGGGACTCACACGACGGGATCACTACTTTTATTTTGGAAAAATAATTAAGATTCTGCACTAATAAAGAAAATAACAAATACCACGCGGGCGAAGTCGCTGGTAGGAGTAGAGGAGCCCGCAACACTCACCATGGATCATACAAATTCTATTATTACTAAAGATGGGCAGAATGTGATTTTAACCGAATACGAACTTCGGCCGAACATTCGGTACATGTATACAAAATTTGTGTGCTTTCTCGGAAGTAACAAGTCATATTCTGTGTATATTTTTTATGAAAGACAACGGTGTAAAGCAATAAAAAACATTCAGTGTAAGGGTGACACCTTATTTCAAATTATTGGGTGTATTGATGAGATTGTGAAAAAAACTACTTCATTTATACATTTTAATTTATCTATAATAATTATAGTTTAACAAACAACTGAAGATGCTTAAATGACTTTCGAGTAGTGGTATATGTGTCTTATTTTGCAACTATGACAGATGTGTATTTCTCTAAATTTTAGTATAAACCTTACCTTATTCTTTTACCGAATGTTCGACATTTAAAACGAACTTCGGCATTCGGCCGTTCAAGCCACCGAAATTCGGTTAAACCGAATATAAAACGAACTTCGGCCCATCCCTAATTATTACTTATCTACATAATAAGTATATGATGACGTATTTATTTACGTATTCATGAAATTCATTAAGTATCATATCGAATTGTGGCTAATCCCTATTCTTTGTTAAAATATCCTTTATAATTAATATACAAATAAATAAAATTGAAGTGCCTGTTTGTAATTTCTATCTATAAAACATCTTTTTACAAAATGTATACTAAAGTATACGTTACAAAAATACCAATTTTTAAAGATTTAGTTTGGCGATTTGTTCTGCCGAATCTCCAAAACATCTGACTAATTTGGACGGGATTTTACGGGCAGGTATAAGGAGTTACTTAATCAGTAGTTTTATATTGAAAAACTAATTAGGGATCCGAGCAGACAAAAACTAAATTATATGCGGCGAATATTAGTGCGTTTTAATAATAAAAATAATCAACTTTTTCAACATTAATATGTTATACTATAGGTGTATAGGTAAACAAAAAACATATGTTGACGTATTTATATTTTTTTTTTATGTTGATTAACTACTATATTAGTAATCAGGAAGTCGTTGCAATATTAATAGTAATATAAACTTGTTTCAAAGAGCAATAATTTATACATTAATTGCGTCTAACTATAACACCAATTAAATTTCATTTGGATCGGCTAACGAGATTATAATATATTCACGGACGGATTAATTTAAATAATATAAAAATATTCTCCTTTTGTTAAGATTATACACAAACTTTTTGCAATGATCGTTTTCGTTTTAAATTTAAAAAAAATGACGAACGAATACAATATGTATTTATCAAAGAGTAGAATAATTTAAAAAAGAGTTTTTATTTAACAAGTATAGGTATTATGAATTCGAATCATAAATAACTTGAGCGATGTAAAACAAGAGCTAAACTAGCTTAAGACAAAGTGAGATTTTGTATTTTTAGAAGTTAAAGTTCATAAGCGACAATTCGATATTTGACAATTGGATAAGAATTGCGCGTGATATTTCAAGGATTCGTCACGTTTAGCCATATTTTGTTTAATGACAGACTAGAAAGATGATAAAGAGAGATTAAAAATAAAGCTATACATTCATAAAAAGGGGATATATATATATATATACGCTTACTAATTTACTTACTTATCGTCACGTCATCTCCCGTATGGGGTAGGCAGAGAGAACAGAGTGCCAAGAGGCTCTATTCTTGCATACATCTCTCGCTTCCTCAACATTCATAATTCTTTTCATACATGCTCGCCGGTTTCGGAGACATTATATATATGCGTGCGTTGTAAATTTACGCGTCAGGCGCTGAGTAATTTGTGTTATTTGCGTTTGAATTTTTTTTTATTATATCCACTAATATGAGTTGAATATAAGTTAGCGGTAAAGCCTTGATTATCCCAGCATGAATGGGCTTGATTGGGGAAGCACCAACCTTTCACAAAAGATCAGCGTGGACAACAGTAGTGGTACTTGTCGTTGTACCTATTTCGCATGGTGAGTGAGAGTGCCGGAGGTCCAAACCCCCTCCCTATCCTACTACTACTTCTTGTTATCATACCTATCCTCTCCTAACTCCTTAATATACTTCGTATCCACCTCCTTTCCTTGGAGATTGCGACGCGAGTGATGTCTCTGGTGTTGCTAGCGTCTATAGACTACGGTAACCGATTAACATCAGGTGGGCTGTATACTTGTTTGCCAACCACGTAGTATGGAAAAAATATACAAGTAGTTTCATTCCTATCACTCCTACAGTTCAGTGCATGTGAAGTTTCTTTAGTTCTGAAGCATATACTGCACAGCTGGCAATGTGGTTTAGATACCGACCCGAGTATATTGTGAGTTCGATTCCCACTCAGGAAAATTCTTTCTGTGATCCACAAATGGTTGTTTTGAGTCTAGGTGTACTTTGTGGCCTTGACATTGTATGTTTGTAAAGCCCTACGCGACACACGCGGAGTATTCTTTAGTGCAGGGTGTTGTATTTTAAAATGAAGAAAAAAAAAATGTTTTTTTTCTAATATAAGCCGACTATTGCTAATAGTGGATAAAGATAGGCTGATTGACATTATTGGTACAAAGCTTATGTTCAATGAGCCAGTAGACAATACCTACTACTTCTGAAAGTACAAATTACTTGTGAATGTGGAAAAAGAGAACTTTAGTGCGAGCGGGAATCGAACCTGCGTCCCTTCCGATCCGGGGAAGTGCTCTAAGCCGCTGAGCTATCTACTGACCTTCGGCCATACCCAATCTACACATCAAGTAGCCATCCAAAAGGAACTCTCCATTTTGAGGTAAAAAGTAACCTATGACATTTACTGCTGAATTATTTGTATACCAAATTTCATGACGATCGGTTAATTAGTTACAACGTCAAAAAGTAAACAAACTCAGTACAAATTATAATTTGTGAATAAGGAAAAAGAGAAAAGAGAAGACTATCCGGGGAAGTGCTCTAATCCACTGAGCTACAGTACTATCTTTTAGACATACCCAATCTCCTTATCACATTTGTCTTAACGACCAACGCCCTCTATCGGATCGCATTTACATGCATTAATCCAATATAGTAAGTTTAATTTTGCAATTAAAATTCATACTATTTGATGGCGTGATTTTTTTAAACATTTTGATCTATATTTTAGCACTTGACATGCTGAGGTACTCTTAAAGTACAAATTATAATTTGTGAATAAGGAAAAATTGGGTATGTCTAAAAGATAGTACTGTAGCTCAGTGGATTAGAGCACTTTCCCGGATAGGAAGGGTCGCAGGTTCGTTTCCCGCCTGTACTAAAATACTCTTTTTCCTTATTCACAAATTATAATTTGTACTTTAAGAGTAGCTCAGCGCAAGTGCTAAAATATAGATCAAAATGTTTAACAAACTCAGTTTCACATTTGTAGGAAACCTGTAATATTAAACAAAAATATATTGTTATTCAAATAACTTGTTGTTTTACCTTCACATAAAGATTATATTCTAGATAACAGGTAGGTACCTAGTAAAAAATATAATACAGTTGGTATAATTAATCAATTTTTTAAGCCTATTCTTCAGTAATTTTCATAATTACAAAATTTAAGCATGCTTTTTTTATGGCATGTTGTGGAGGACGAGCCACGGCCCATCTGATGGTAAATGGTAACCGTCGCTTATGGACTCTGGAATGGATGATAATTGATTTCTTCCCTTAGTCGCCTTGTATGACACCTGCGGGAAAGGATGGGGTGGTGACACTTATATTCTTAGTCCGTCACCACACGGACAAAACACATTATATTATTATAAGTAAGTATACTAGCCTTTGTCCGCGGCTTCGTTGCAGCCCAATGTTAATTTTTAGGTTATATCTCTGGTTGGATGTAATGTCACACAGTTCCAGTGTTCCGATAATACAGGCGGAGAGACAGCACACAGCGGGTTTGTTTGGTGGGTGAGGACCCAAAAACGCCCCAAACGACGGGTTGGGCGGTTAGGTGCATTTTTTTGGTCGCTTTAATAAAAAAATGTTCTTGATATACCTAGTACCGGAATAAAATGAAATGAAAAAAAAGTTGCATCAACATACGTTCAGTAGTTTTTTCCAACAGACATTTTTTGCCACTTACACCCACCTCTTCCCCTAATACCAAACTCACTCGGAACTCTCAAATGCAGTCCAAGAGCTATTTACCACTAAAACCATGAGCGGCAGTAGGCGGTATGGAGAAATCATCATCATCATCATCCATCAGCCTTTTAAGGTCCACTGCTGGACATAGGCCTCCCCAAGAGAACGCCACAACGAGCGGTCCTGTGCCGACCGCATCCAACGGCTCCCCGCAGCTTTGACCAGATCATCGGTCCATCTGGTGGGGGGCCGTCCTACGCTGCGCCGTCCGATACGTGGTCGCCACTCGAGAACCTTTCGTCCCCAACGGTTATCGGTTCGTCGAGCGATGTGGCCTGCCCATTGCTACTTCAGCATGGCAACCCGGCGGGCTATGTCGATCACTCTCGTTCTCCTACGGATCTCCGTATTACGGATGGATTTACGGTTATAGAGAAAAGGCTGGGCAAACCCACAAACACAAAATAATATAGCATCACGCCTATTATTCCCCGAAGGGGTAGGCAGAGATGTATTACACACCCACGACTCGCCCGCTATGTTAAAGTCCCACATAATACGAGCGCGAGGGCGAGCCTATTGCCGTCTACCGGCCACATTTCCAAACGGGCTGCTACTGAGTTTTTTTTTTGGTTTACGAAAAAGCTCAATAACACAGCCACAAACACTTTTTTATGTAAACATAATATATACTGTATTGATTAATATAGAATTGTTTTGGTTATATGTACTACTAGTTACCGCAACATCACCTTTTTAACATAAAAATGCCGTCGCGGGTATGTGCATGGCCTTCGTTTTTGTGTAGCAAATTGTTTGTTATTGTATTGAGTAGGTACTCACCGAGAATATAATTACATTACGTTCGGACATTTATGGGTATGTAATTCGACTTATTGAAACCAGTATCTCATGTGTAACTATTAGTTAAACAACATGTTTAACTATTACCTAGTTAAACAACATGTTTAACTATTATTTAAACAACATGTTTAACTAATAGTTATATATTAAAATAAATTTCTACGTACGCTACCTGCTATGATCTCTTGAGTATTTTGTTTTGTAGCTGATAGTACTCTTTTTTTAAACGAAACCTTTTTTACGGCACTAGATGCTGTCATACAAGTATTCGATTCATAGATATAGTAACGTATAGATCACCAAAGCGTGTGAGCGAGAAGAAAATCTAGCAACATAGCAAGATGGAAGAGGAAAGCAAATCTAATGTCATTGTAACCCATTTGAATGACAGATATTCTACAGTCTTCTAGCTTGAAATTAGCTTCGTGGTTTTTTTATTTATTTGTATTATAAATCTTGTTTATTTTAAGACTATAACTATTAAATACAATGGTTGTTTGTTCCGTGAGTGCCTGTGATGTAAATCATGCAAACAATCCTGATAATTGCATGTTTCACAGGTAAGTTCTCAGGATGTTATCACAACTTAAATGCTTTTATTTTAGGTCATAATTACTAATATTTTCTGTTTCAGTTACAAATTAATTTCAATTTCATTGTTACTGTTTATATTTTACATAGAAATATGTCACTTTGTTACATATTTGCAAGATTTTAGTAGAAAAGTTTTTAGGTACATATACACTAGGGCTTGACTTTATCGACAAGGTATATTGTCGAAATTTATCCTAAATGCTTGGAACATTTTCTCCTAACACATTAATGGAAAGAATGGAATTAAAGTTCTACAGCAGATATTGTCAGTCAAGTCAATTTAGTTAATTTAAAAGTTAGTTAGAAGTAGGTTTATGTAAAGCTGAGTGTATAATTCCCTTATAAAATGCATAATATCGTTGACTGACGTTGCTGGTGAAATAAATAAAAACGAATTAATTATGTTTGTTTTAATTTATTATGTCTGTTTTGTTTCATTAGATGAAGATGATTATTTTAATAAGCGAGTTCGTTAAAGAAACTGATTTGTTTTATCATTTTATCGATAGTCAGTCTAACTCTTAAAGCTTATATCACTATCCAACGCACACATTGACAAATCAAAATTAGTTACGCGTTATCGAGCTGTCAGGTGATCTACACGTTATACTATAACTATGATTCGATTAGATATTTTTTATAGTATTATTCGATATATTTTTTTTATTGATTACAAGGTAAAAAACTATGGCCTCGTGTGATTAATTAAACTAGAAAGATCTCGTGGAAGAGTTAGGAGGGGAAAAAAAGAATAGATTATAATATATAATACTTGAATATTATACTTTCTAACATTTACGCGAATTTTACACATTTTGAAATAAAACTACGTTTACGGAATCTATCGCGTTTTAGTTGATTTTTATACTATCCCGACGTTTCGAATACTCGTCCAAAGCTGATATGTACATATCACACAGTGACAGTATACAGTTTAGGAAAATAATGCAGAGTGACGACATGATCTTTGTGTTCCCGCCAAAACTAAAAAAACTTGTGTTATTCCAAGTATTAATGTGTCTTTTGCTTATTAACTATTTGTGTATGTGCATAAGTGTTGGCAAGTGATGTAATGCGGCATAACGAATGTTTCTTGTTGCCTCCAAAACTCCATAGATACTTCCTGTAATGTCGCCACCACTTTACTGACTTGACTATGCGTAATTCTGTATGTATTTGACTGTGACTTGAGTGACGAATTAATTTTACCATTTTGTTAAGCTTGCTTGACGCAGTAAGAAACTTGACACTGGCAATAATCCCTGTGGAGCATGCCTAAACGACTTAAAGGATCACATTTCTAAAATGTTTATCTACTTACTTACTTATAATCACGCCATCTCCCTTGCGGGGTAGGCAGAGAGAACAGAGTGCTAAAAGGCTCTATTTTTGCATGCATCGCTCGCTTCCTCAAAATTCATAATTCTCTTCATACACGCTCGCCGGTTTCGGAGACTCCTGGCTCTACCATCCTTCAATACATGACCGATTCGGTCTAGGTAGGTAAGTCTTGGTCTTCCCCTGTACCTACATCCTTCCACTTTCGCATCGTATATCTTTTTAACCAGTCGCACGTCTGGCATTCTTTCCACATGTCCCAACAATCGGAGCATCCTTTAACATCTTTACACCAATACTCTCTTTTATGCCTACTCGCTTTCTTACGTCATCGTTAAGATTGTGGTCAGTCAGCCTCACTCCACAGATTCTCCGCAGAGATCGCATTTCGACCGCATAGATTTTACTGTCATGCCCCTTTTTGCATACCCAACTCTCGCTTCCATATAATAACGTTAGGACAAGCACTGCGTTGTGTATTGCGACACGTGCCTTCTGGCTGAGGTGATGGCTGCCGAGAAGTTGTCCAAATGCTCCATTCACTCCATTTCCTACATTTACTCTCTCTATATCAGTGGTGTACCTTCCATCCTGACTGAATCCACATCCAAGATATACAAATTCATCCACTTGTTCTAGCACACTATTACCAACCGATACTCTGACATCTGTTCTGGCTTCACCTCTTTCAAAGACCATAATTTTGGTTTTGCTCACATTCACACATAGGCCCCTTTTCTTACAATCTTTTGTCATTACGCACGTCGTCGTACGTCGACTAGGGTTTGCAGGTCAGTCGCGGACTGCGCTAATAAGACCGCATCGTCGGCGTATAGCAGAGAGTTAACCACTCGCGCAGAGAAAACACTTGATCTATGCATCCCCTTCCACACCTGAAACCTCCTCGTGCCTCACACATAAATTCATCTAACAGCATCCTCATTCTTCTTTCAATAATCTTACCATACAGTTTGTTTGCCAAACTGATCAAGATTATGGATCTGTACTTTGCACAGTGATACTCCAGTCAGACTCCTTGTTTTTAAACAAAGGCACGATGACTGCGCTTCTCCAGTCCTTAGGAACCATTCCTGAGTTCCAACATAAATTTAAAAGCACCAGGAAGGATTCCCAGACTCATGAGTCTCCAAGCTTGATCATTTCAGCAGACACCATATCAATACCCGCTGCTTTACCATTTTTCAAATTTCTTATCGCCCATTCAACTTCTTCCATACTGATGTCATCAGAGGATGCATGCTGATCTGTTAGACACACGTTTATCTACGAACCTTATTTTTAAGTACCCTTTATTTTTTTCTCAAGGCGGGAAAAAATGTACCTAACTTCACACTCAGTCGTTCAGGGCAACAAACAGGGTTGTGTGGGGCCTTAACCACTGAATAAACCCGTCGTGTGTCGTCTCTCCGCCTGTATTGGTGGACTATTGGAACTGCGTGGCCCGCCGTAACTCAAAACCCTAGCCCTCCCCGTGTTTTCTCCTTTTTATTCCTTTTCTCCACTTCCTATAATTTTCCTTGGAGTTGGCGACGTGCGAGTGTTGCCTCTGTTTTGCTGGCGTCTATAGGCTATGGTAACCGCTGACTATCTGGTGAGCATACGGCCCGGTTGCAACTCGCGTAATATATAAAAGAAAAATAACTCGCGTATAAAAAGAGTAAAAGCTAGTGTACAAATAGAGTAGTATAGATGCAGAACAATCATATTGGATCACTTAAATATTTGTACCATATCAGAATTGAACTCTTAATACCAAACTCTTTCGTAATACCAAACTTTTTGCCCGTGTGGTGACGGACTAAGAATACAAGTGTCACCATCCCATTCTTTCCCGTGGGTGTCGTAGAAGGCGACTAATGGAAGTAAGCAATTATCACCCATTGCATTACTGGTGGTAGGACTGGGTACGAAGTGAGAGTACTCACTTGCTATCGGGCCCGAACGGGTCGGTACCACCGTCTCCTGTGTGACCGGTCATGAAGCACGTCAGTCTGTTTTGGCTGTAGCAGAAGATAGCCGTTTATTTGTTTCATTTCACATCCAAGAAATGAAATGATACGCAGCGGCTTGACTATACTCTCGGTATAGTTGAGTCCATGAGCGACGGTTATCACTTACCTTCAGGTGGGCCGTGGCTCGTCTGCCATCATAAGCATTTTCGCATTTTGTATTAATATATATATTGTAGGACTTCTTGTTATGGAGTAACCTGCGCAACTGGACAAAAAAATGACTTCTCGTTGAATATTTTCATTTGCAGCAGGTGCAGAAGTAAGTCCCGACACATCGTTGAACGACTACATCCGCGATCACTTACAGCTCCATGGCACGAAGGCCATGTGCCACGAGGGTGGCTGCGGAGCATGCATTGTGTCTGTATCTGCAATACATCCAGTGTCTAAGGAAAAACATGTGTTCGCTGTAAATTCCGTAAGTAGAATTTCTTTATATCTCTATCTTTGTATTAGTCAAACCTTACTACTCCAATCATAAGCTCGACAGGGTAACTACCACCCTCTCACTAAAGATCGTCATAAAATCAGAAAAGGTAAATTATTTGTGAATAAGGAAAAAGAGATTTTTAGTACAAAGCGGGAATTGAACCCGCGTCTTTTCCAATCCGGGGAAGTGCTCTAAGCCACTGAGCTATCGTACTGACCTATTCGGTCATCCCAATTTCGTTATGACATTTGTCTTTACGACCAACGCCATCTATCGGAATGCATTTACATGCATTAATCCAATATAAACATTTTTGATCAAAAATGATCAGAAAAGGTAGCTCAAAGGCCCAAACCCCATCCCTATCCTCTCCTTAATATCCTTCCTCTCTATCTCTTAACTGCCTTTGTGGTGCAGCGGTAGTGTAAGCGACTGATGATCATGAGGTCTCGGGTTCGCTCCCCGGGTCGGGCGGTGCTATAGAGCTTTTTCATAAAAAGAAAAATTCTCAGTAGCAGCCCAGAGTTTGGAAATATGTCCGGTAGACGGCAATAAGCACACCCCCTATTACGTAGAACTTAAACATAGCTGGCGAATCGTGGGTGTGTAATACACCTCTGTCTACCCCTTCGGGGAATACAAGTGTGATGCTATGTTTTATGTTTAGGTATATCTTATCCCTTTATGACTGTTTTTGATAGTTCAAACTACACCTGTTTTAATTTGGCTATAGTTTTTGTATTGTTGAGTTGCACAATGCACTATTGGAAGACGCTAACAACAGAAACGATTAAAATTAAAATAAAATATCTCGCAAGTCACCAGCTTACTGTCCAGTGTAATGACGTTGTGAATAAAAACAATGTCCTGTTTATATTTGCGTCAAGGTTTCAAAGGTCTTTATCTTTGTGATCACGGCACGTTGTAAGTTCAAGGACACTAGAATCCTTTAGTCTATATACCTATAATTATAAAACAAACTCGGTTCAGGAGACTTTACAAACATACAACTTTACGGAGACAAAGTACACCCATACTCAGAACAACCATTTGTTGATCACACAAGGAGTTCCCCCAACAAAACTAACAACACTAGTTCGGGAAGCTGGTATTTAAATAGGTACCAGCTCTTCTACCGGTATAAAATTATAACTGAATAACGGCTAAACCGATTTTTATGACATTTCATTTGTACGATTTGTCTTCGCCCATTCCGAGCGCAGAATAACTATTAAAAAAAAAGGGGAAAAAATCAAATATTAAATATTTTTTTAATACATTTTTTATGGAACGGCTTTTTGATAATATCCTGAAAACGGATGACTGTTTTTTTTAATGAATCCAGCTAATAAGTTAAATCAAAATGTATTGGTGCTTGGTGTGTTCACCGGACCAGCTATTTTGTAAATAGATACTTTAGTATAAATATTTTTATGGCATTATATTTTGTCACAAAGAGAGAATGAAGGTGTGGTTTGTACTTCCAGCGCTCACTCATAAATTAATAGCTGATATGGATCAAGCTTTAAATGTTTGCTTAAACACTTCAAATCTTTTTAAACCAAAACACACAAATGAAAAATTCAAATAAATTGGCATAACATGTTTTATTAGTCAAGCAGAAAAGATAGGGGAGGTCGCCTTAAAGCGACCATGGAAGGCAAAGCGCCACTCTTCATATTTTATAGGTTTTAGACGTTAATATTGATAACGCTACATTATTATTCTCTGTCGCATTTACATACGTCCCGCCCTGCCCCGATACGTGATTTGGTGACGAATAAAGGAAGGTAAGTTCAACTTGTTTTGGTTGAATTTGGTCGTCTTAAAATACTTTTATTATGCGGGTAGGTATGTTTCGTTATTCACTTGCCTTCGTTTGTGTATTTGTTTCAAAATATGTTAAAAAGATGAGAGTGATCAATTTTTAAAACACAACGACTAAGATAATAAGATAAGGCAAAGTGGTGCCCCTAAACAGTAAAGTTAAATCATTTTTGATCTTTATTTTTTTAGCATTTGACACGCCTCGCTACTTTTTAAAGTACAAATTATTTGTTAATAAGGAATAACAGATTTTTAGTACGAGCGGGAATCGACTCAACAATTCGGGGAAGTGCTCTAAGCCACTGAGCTATCGTATTGACCTATTCGGCCATCCTAATCTCCTTATCACATTTGTCTTTACAACCAACGCCTTCTATCGGAATGCATTTACATGCATTAATCCAAAAAAGTTAAATAAGATATACAAAGCTGATGCTGACAAAGAGAAAATAATGTTAAAGAACTTAAATAAAAGTTTGTCTGAAAAAGTTGGGTCATCTGGAACAAAAATTGTTAAAACTCCCTAAAAAAAATCTGCCTCTTGGAATCATACTGAAAAGAGCAACAATAATACCATTATTATTCGCTAATTTGCACGGAACCATATATTATGCTGCTCCACCTGTAGAGGACTGGATTCGCTGTGATGACTGCCACTTATGGGCTCATGAAGTTGACTTACCTACTCTGGAATTGGAGCTTATTATTGTCAAAAACTTGATTTGATAGTTTACGTGGAAGAGCAGATTTCACACATTGAGTGTTATTTTATTAAACTAATAGATATTAAACACAAAGTGAAAAATGTGAAATCGAAAATAACAGTCACGAGCAGGATTTGAACCTGCATCTCCTGGATACCGTCCAGATGCTTTGCCAATTCAGCCATCGTGACCCTTGCTCCTAACTGCTAATCTCGATAACACATTATTACTTAACGTCTTTGGGTGACGCCTGCACCATCTGTCGGAAGTATTTTTATACATTATACCGACCAGGTAAACTTAATTTTACAATTAAGATTTTACCTAATAATGACGCAAACCCTATAAATATTTAGATATTTCTATATATATTTTTAGTATTTGACATGCTTAGCAACATACATTAAACACAAAGTGAAAAATGTGAAATCGGTGAGGTGGTGGCTGCCGAGAAGTTGTTCCAATGCTCCGTTCACTCTATTTCCCGCATTCACTCTTCTCTCTACATCAGTGGTGTACCTTCCATCCCGACTGAATCCACATCCAAGATATACAAATTCATCCACTTGTTCTAGCACACCATTTCCTATTGCTACTCTAACATCTGTTCTGGCTTCTTCTCTTTCAAAAACCATTACTTTGGTTTTGCTCACATTCACACGTAGGCCCCTTTTCTTACAATCTTCTGCCATTACATTCTGACTAGGGTTTGCAGGTCAGTCGCAGACTGCGCTAATAGGACCGTATCGTCTGCATATAGCAGCGAGTTAACCACTGAGTCGCCCATCTGAACTCCCACATTCATTTCATTCAACCTTTGTAGACATTTATCCAGATATATGATAAACAGTCTGGCTGATAGAACGCAGCCCTATTTAACGCCGATATTGATATCAAACCAGGGCGACATTCCATCATCCAGCCGCACACAAGCTCTGCAGTCCATGTAGTTGAACTGCACCGCTTGTAGCAGTCTACCGTTAATACCATACTCCGGCAAAATGTCCCAAAGTTCCTTTCGTAAAACAGTGTCAAATGCTTTCTCCAAATCCACAAAACTGCAGAAAACCCTCTGGATTACAGCCAGCTGCTTCTCCACAATGTTGCGCAGAGAAAACACTTGATCCATGCATCCTCGTCCACACCTGAAACCTCCTTGTACCTCACACAAAAATTCATCAGACACCATCACCATTCTCCTTTCAATAATCTTACCATACACTTTGGCTGCCAAACTGGTCAAGCTTATGGCTCTGTAGTTTGCACAGTCATAACGTGAACCCTTGTTTTTAAACAAGGGCACGATGACTGCGCTTCTCCAGTCCTTGGGAACCATTCCTGAGCTCCAACATAAATTGAGAAGCATCAGGAAGGATTCCCAGACACATGAGCCTCCAAGCTTGATCATCTCAGCAGACACCATATCAATACCCCTTACCATTTTTCAAACTTCTAATCGCAACTTCTTTTGGTCTACGGAAGCTGCTACTGCCGTATCACACCATGCATCACCTTTCACTTTCCTATGCTTCTTTGAGCATCCACATATTTCTTTCGCTGTATCTACCATACTATCTTTCAATACTCTCCAGCATTCTTCTATGTCAGATCCCGGCTGATTTGCCATAGTCAGCCGTTCACGGACACCCTCTACATACTTTGCTCTTACACTCTCTTCTTGCAACTTTTCAACCTTTATTCTTTCAAGCCCTCCGAAGTGGACACGCTCTCGCCAGTGTCTCCACTTTCTGAACAGACCACTAAATCTTGCAATAACGAGATAGTGGTCCGTGTCGACAGAGGGACCCCTATAGGCTCTTGTATCCAGAATTTTACTTCGGAGGCGACTGTCTACCAGAGTTAAATCTATCATACTTCTCTGTTCATTCCTTCTCCATGTATACATATGGATGTCCTTATGTTGAAAAAATGTGTTTGACACAATAAGGTTTATCTCCATACATACATCCGCAATGAGCCTACCTGCATCATTCACTCTCTTATCACCAAATGAACCAAGCACGTCCTCGAGGTCTGGACGCTTGGTCCCAACCCATCCATTCTAGTCTCCGCATACGATCACGCGTTCACTAGCTTCTACCAAATCCAGAACTTCCCTAACATTATCCCAGAACTTCTTTAGATCCGATGCCACCGAAGAGCCTACGGGAGCATAAGCTGCGACCATGAAGACCCTGGTGACACACCCTGATTGTGTTTAAAGTCGTAATTATAATAAAACAACGAAAAGCTGAGTCTGTTTATTTCTTGGTAACTTTTTTTTTGCTCGTACCCCCGTGGCCGCTTTGGGCAACCTCTTGGACAAAGTGTTTTTTGATGGATTGTCATATTTTACAATTCACAGGCGCATTTTTAAATTGTCAAGAATTACGTAACAACATTTTTTATATCTGTTAGTAAAAATACTCTTCAAAAGTCTATAGTTTCACAGACTTAATAGATTCAAAGGTAAGGTGGATGCTTTGAGCTGACCTCCCTATTATGCACGTTTCGGCATAACATTAGCATTCTGCGGTGGTCAGTAATTTATGACTATATACGTCATCAACAGTTTTGTTCGGGTAAAATCTATTTTTAGATTCTTTACTTTTAGTTATTTAATGCATACGGAGCTGACACGTTCGACCCAACGATTTTTTGAAAATCTGTGCTAGAACCTTAGAAAATCAAATTCAGTTTCAATTGTCTATTTTAAAGTCACAAATTATTTGTGAATGAGGAAAAAGAGAATTTTAGTGCGACCGGCAATCAAACCTGCGTCCCTTCCAATGCGGGGAAGTGCTCTAATCCACTGACTCCACTAAGCTACCGTACCGCCTCTCAGCCATACCCAATCTCCCTATCTCATTTTTCTTAAAGACCAACGCCATCTATCGGAACGCATTTACATGCATTAATCCGTGCCATGTATAGAGAAACTCTTTCAGAACATATTCTAGTGGTAGAGCCTTGCTTATCCCAGCATGAATAGGCCGGCTCGATCGGAGAAGTACCACCCTCTCACGGCGTGTAACAACGGCAGTTATTTGTGTTTCGTATAGTGAGTGAGAGCACCGGAGGCCCAAGCCCCTTTTTTTTGTTAAGGCGGGCAAAAATGTTCCTAACCGAACATCCCGGGGCAACGAACAGGGTAGTGTGGTGCCCTCACCCACAAAATCAACCTGCCGTGTGCCTTCTCTTCGTTTTTACTGGTGGGCCACTGGAACTATGTTACATTACTGACGGTAGGCCCAAACTCCCTACCTATCCTCGCCTTATTATCCTTCCTATCCTCGCCCTGTTATCCTTCCTATCCTCTCCTTGTTACCCTTTTTATCCTCTCCTTGGTAACCTACTTATCCTCTCCTTATTATCATTCCTATCCTCTCCTTGTTATCCTTCCTATTCTCGCCTTGTTATCCTTCCTATCCTCTCTTTGTTATCCTTCCTATCCTCTCCTTAGTAACCTACTTATCCTCTCCTTATTATCATTCCTATCCGCTCCTTGTTATCCTTCCTATTCTCGCCTTGTTATCCTTCCTATCCTCTCTTTGTTATCCTTCCTATACTATCCTTAGTAACCTACTTATCCTCTCCTTATTATCATTCCTATCCTCTCCTTGTTATCCTTCCTATTCTCGCCTTGTTATCCTTCCTATCCTCGCCTTGTTATCCTTCCTATCCTTGCCTTGTTATCCTTCCTATCCTCGCCTTGTTACCCTTCCTATCCTCTCCGTAGTAACCTACTTATCCTCTCCTTATAGTCATATTAATGGACTGATTGCCAAGAGTCTCGATCAACACCTATTGAGTCTCTCGTTGGACGGCTGGCTTAAGGGCTTGATGCAAAAGGCAGTACTCCTCGACACGGCACGTATTGTGAGGAGGTTCCTTACTCTGGAGCCCTAACCACCGGCAGCTTGGTCCCAGCACCCTATGTCGGTGTTCTATCTATTCTATACATTTTTAAATTTGTGTTTTTGTTTGTATTTTTATAAGTATGAGATATAAAGAAACAAACACTTAAACATACTAAATGTTTGTGTGTTTGTTTCTTTTCATAATATATTTAAAAATGTATATAATGTGATATAAAATAAATAAAGATAATAATAATAAAGCCTTTATTTCCCGAATATTATATATTATTATTCCCTTTATTTTACTACCTTTATTTTCCGAATTTATTCATTTTGTCCCAAAAAGTTAAAAAAACAATATAAGCAAATTATAAATATAAAATCTACACTTGTATTATTATAAAATGTCTCTTGTATCGCTGTGCCTTACGGCAAAGGCCTACTCCAACTCTTTCCACTGCTTTCTGTCTGCCGCTACTCTTGTACAAAGGGGTCCCGAGGGCATTTTCAATTCGTCCTCCCACCTTCTTGCTTTGCGACCTCGACTCGACGAGTTGAGCTAGACTAAAACAAATAAATTAATAGATACTAACTACAAAATATGTAAATAGATAAACAACTAAAACGACTGCTCTGAAGACTATGGCATCCATTTGCAACATTGTAGTTCTCTAGATCGTATGTCAAACAAGTTTAAATGGCACTTATTATGGAAAGAGATCTTAAGCTATCATTTCTAACGGGCCACATCCTGACTAAAAACGGAAAATTGCGCAATGGTATTTATTTAAAACATCTTATATTGCTGGTCAGTGACTTGGAAGAAACCGGTACATAATCGTGAACTTGTGAAAGACAAGTTCATATTTCAACGTCATGATCCTCATAAATTAAGCAAATAGTATTTTGATATCACGTGGGCGTCATCCAAGACATTAAGAAGGAACGTGTTATTGAAATTAGCAGTCCCGAACGATTGTCACGATTGCTGAATTGCGAAAGCATCTGGCACGGTTTTCCAGGAGATTCAGATTCAAATCCTGCTCGTGACTGTTGTTTTCGATTTTATATTTTCACACTTGTGTTTATTAAATATGATTGTAAATTTTATACAAAACCAAACATGTAAGGCTGCATAAGACATGTATGGAGTTCACAACACTCTGTGTGTATGATTATTCCACTGCTAAGGTCACTTGGAGAAATTATTTGAGAAAGTCCGTAGTCACACTAGCTTTATCCCAATTCATAAGCCTTCTTACTGTTCGATTTAAATGATCACCAGTATTTACATGCAGTGACTGCCTAAAAATGGCATGTCTTGAAGAGTGTGCTTGAGATGGAGTATAATAGAATCAAATTATTTGTGCAATGTGGAAAAAGAGAACTTAAGTGCGAGCGGGAATCGAACCTGCGTCCCTTCCAAACCGGGGAAGTGCTCTAACCGCTAAGCCAAAAAAAGAGATTCCACATTTCACAAATAATTTGTTCTTTAAAGTAGCTGAGCATGTCAAGTGCTAAAATACAAATCAAAAATAATAGGATTAGTTATCTTATGGTCTGGTTGTAACAGTAAATTAAGTATATTTAGATATTTTTATATATATTTTTAGCATTTGACATGCTTAGCAACATACATTAAACACAAAGTGAAAAATGTGAAATCGAAAATAACAGTCACGAGCAGGATTCGAACCTGCATCTCCTGGATACCGTCCAGATTGAATTGGCAAAGCATCTGGACGGTATCCAGGAGATGCAGGTTCGAATCCTGCTCGTGACTGTTATTTTCGATTTCACATTTTTCACTTTGTGTTTAAGTAAATTAAGTATTTAATAAGAACATATGTTTAAAGGTTTTTCCTTTCCTCTACGCATTTAAAACAATCTTCTATAACCGTGACTCTACGGTCAGTGCTTGATATAATTGGTACATGTAATTACATCCTGTGAATTTGAGTCGTAATGAATGTGTTTCAAATACCTACGCATTCGTTGTTTGCGAATTGATGTATTGTGTGGCTGATGGATGGATGGATGGATTAATATAACCTCATCTTATATATATATATATATATATATTTTAACCTTTACTGAAACATAAATCAAGGCTTTGCCTTTCCCAATAATAGACACATGGAAGTCATTTTATCGATACCGAAATATCCATAGTGTCAATCTCTATCAAAGAAACATTGTAAATTTTATATCACAAAATTCACGTATTTGTTATGTTTTTATATTGAATTTGAAGGCAATCGGGGCATGCATATGATTTAATGCAATAAAATTCCCCATCCGTGTATGAGCACAGCGTTTGTGGTAAGTTAACTTTGCATATAAATAAACAAATTACTTACATGTGAAATGTACAATTCTGTGTGTTTTCTTTCTTATATGAGTTACATCCGGGCACTGCACACGTAACTATGATTAGACACGTCAATTCATACAGAATTAAACGATAATTTCTCCAATTTTTCTAAAATATGCGTAATTTGGATCGTTGACGATTGATGTCAGGTCCATACAGGTCCATAGCGTGTATGATAGTGGTCTCGTCTATCTATCTCGCTCTAACATACGCGTATACTATGTTCTTACTCTTTTGCATCACCGATCTATCTAATAATACATCTATGACTGCCGTAAATAAACTAAAAGTATAATCAAAACTAGAAACAACCGGACACAATGACAATTTCATTGTCATCACTTGGATAGTTTCGGAGATGGGCTTGAACGACTGTGACATGATTAGTCATTAAGGTTAGCAGTAATATTGTAGTGATAGTCTAGTTGAAGGATGAAAGCTGCCGAAATAGAGATATCAAGTTCGATTCCCAGACCAAGAATGAGACTTAGTAATACGTATATCTATAACTTTTCGAAACTATAGCTGTACTAGCATTATCTACGGTTTCCCCCGCTTTTTATTCAGGGCAAAATTAGCCTATGTTTTTGATAATTGTATCAATTAATTGTAACATTTGGCTCCCAGACTAGTTCTTCTAATAGTCTATTTCAAAAAACTTGCAATAATTTCCATACTAAAAAAGTAAATAAATACTGTTCCATACATAAGAAGTATAATCAAAATTAGGGCGTTGGGACGTTGGAAGATTCGAAAGTGTCTCAAGTCCAGGTATTTTGTCGATATACTTATCTGATAAGCGCAAAATCATAATAAGTTCTTAGTTTAAAAAGCTGAAAAAAAAATGTTTATTAAACGCAGATGTAATTCAATGACAAAAACAGTTATGAAAAAAATCGCTGCTTATTAGTATTTTGTTTAGTTTTCTGGAAGAGGGCACGAAGCGGAGTTTAGTGGGACGGTGCATTTTAAGCATTTGACTAGTGTGCTGACTCAACTATACCGAGAGTATTGTCAAGCTGCTGCTCACCATTTCATTTCACCGATATGAAAGCCGTTTATTCTTTCACTTTGTCTGTAAAATGATATGGTGAGCAACGGCTTGACAATATTCTCGGTATAGTTGAGTTTATGAGCGACGGTAACCATTTACCATCAGGTGGGCCGTTGCTCGTCTGCCACCAAACGCCTTTTATTGCGTTAACAAGTTAACAAGACTCATTCAACCTATTATCGACTATGCAGATGCCTGCTATGTATATGCTATTGAAGACTTCTAAGCTAGAGAGGCTACAACATTTATGTATACGCTTTGTATTTAATCTCAAAAAGCACGACGTTTCCCCGTATTTCAAAACTCCAGTGGCTCACAATTTGATCTGATTTTAGTTTTCAAAGGCAAGACATTCTGAAGACATTTCAAGGAGTGAAAGGTGTAGTGTACTTTCTTACTGACCTCATTAATTTGTCTAAGGTGGTATCAAAGACGCCTTCAAGATTCATGACTATGTCAGAAAATGGAGTCGTTGTGCCAGGAAATGAAATGAGGCTTAATGAAGATACTTGTAGCTTATTGCAAAAGTGATTATGGCCGCGAATTTATCAGGATTTAAATGCAAGCCATGACCTTTAACTCACTAACTTATTCCATATAAATCACTATTAATAGCAGCTAGAGCTAAATTAATGTGTATTAACTATGATTAGCTCTTTTTAGTGACGCTTTTTCGTTTCATTAAGGTTCAAATGACAACAGTAAATGGAAATTTTCACTTAAAAAACGATAAACACACTTTTATCTAACAATATCGTTTTGTTTTTGTAGTGTCTCGTTTCTATCTTCTCATGTCACGAATGGGACATAAGTACGGTGGAAGGCATTGGAAACCGAAGTGCTGGATACAATCAAATACAGACCATGCTCGCTGCATTCAATGGGACCCAATGCGGATATTGTACCCCAGGATGGGTCATGAACATGTACAGGTATATACATACATAATCTACTAGTAAATTATGTGACTGCGGATCAGGAGGTATCGGACATAGATTATACTAGCGTATAGACTAACAAACAGCACGTCAACGTACGATGATTTTTGATGTGGATTAACCGTGCGCCGTGCGTATAGAAAAAAGTCGGAAAATGTATGCCATGCACTAATGCAAACGTGACAAAATAATATCCTAAAAAACATAGTTTTTTATATAAATTACTAAATTTTATAAATGTATAATAATGACTAAACTTAACTGCCTCGGTGGTGTAGTGGTAGTGTATGCGACTGCTAATCATGAGGTCTCGGGTTCGATCCCCGCATCGGGCAATGTTATTGAGCTTTATCCTAAAAAGAAAAATTATCAGTAGCAGCCCGGAGATTGGAAATGTGCCCGGTAGACGCCAATAGGCTCGCCCCCTATTACGTGGGACTTAAACATAGCTGGCGAGTCGTGGGTGTGTAATACACCTCTGCCTACCCCTTCGAGGAATACAGGCGTGATGCTATGTTTTTATGATTGGATAAAGTAAAAAGGCCGTGTGGGGCCAGCTTTAGAATTGTCCCACCCCTCTCTACCCACGGGAGTTGTAAGAGCCGACTGAGGTAATACGGGGGGAGTGGGCAGCAGCACTCCTTCGAGCATTAACAACAACCACTGCGATCGCCAACCCGCCCGCCAAGCGTGGCGATTACGGCATTTTCCCCCATGACGGGACCGCTCGTTGTGGCGTTCTCTTGGGGAGGCCTATGTCCAGCAGTGGACGTTGAAAGGCTGATGGATGGAACGTAAAACGTAAAAAACAATTTCATTTTAACTGCGATAGTATTAATATTAATTTGTTGAAAATAAGGATGAAGTAAATTAATATTGTAAAATTCATTTTAGATGTGAGATTAATATTTCTCTGAATTATTTCGATAAGTAACATCATAAATGTTGATGAAACAAGTAACCATTATGGGAAATATCTTCAAAATATTCACTATTATATTAAATAAATACAAAATAGTATGAGGGCTCGTATCAATCACACTGGATGACTTAAAATGACTTTTCATTCAAAACAAGTTTCAATTGCGTTGTTTTTGGTATTGTATTATGTTTACTAAATTTTGTTTACAAATTAAAAAAACTGGCCAAGTGCGAGTCAAACTCGCGCACGCAGGGTTCCGTACAATTATATGGACGAGAAAAAATTGGAAAATTCACGTTTGTTGTGTGGGAGCCTCCCTTAAATATTATTATTTTTTCGTTTTAAGTATTTGTTGTTATAGCGGCAAAAGAAATACATAATTTCTGAAAATCACAACTATCTGGCTATTTTCGTTCTTGAGATACAGCCTGATGAAGAAAAAAATTGGAAAAAAATCACGTTTGTTGTGTGGGAGCCCCCCTTAAATATTATTATTTTTTCGTTTTTAGTATTTGTTGTTATAGCGGCAACAGAAATACATCATTTCTGAAAATTTCAACTGTCTAGCTATCGCCGTTCTTGAGATACAGCCTGGTGACAGACGGACGGACAGACAGACAGTGAAGTCTTAGTAATAGGGTGCCATTTGACCCTTCGGGCACGGAACCCTACAATACAATCAGTAATAATAATAATATAAACCGAGCTGAAATCTATCTTCTTATAATATTTTTCCAGCCTTCTACACTCTAACAGTAAGTTAACACCGAAGCAGGTAGAAAACTCATTTGGCGGAAATATTTGCCGCTGTACAGGTTACCGGCCTATATTAGATGCCTTCAAAACCTTTGCTACAGAAATGGAACCTAAACTGCAGTACAGAATTCAGGTAACATACCAATACTAACTTACTAAAGTCTCGCTATTTAGTATCAATACCGCTGAAGATTTGAGGCAGAGGATATGCTCATAGATAGGACTGATATATATTATGCTGTTCACGCATGTTCGCATAATATTTCAACATGTAGGATAGTAGTAGGTTCACTGAAATAGTCTAGATTCCCCAAAAAAATTGTTACTAAATAATAACAGTCAATTATAGAATACCAGACTTATGCTTTTAAGGTCTATGATTCTGGCGCTTAAATATGTAGGTATTAAATACCCGTTCAACATCGATTATTTCAGATCAATTATTCTATCACAGTTTACGCCTGAATATAAACAACTCTACACTATAGTACAAATTATTTGTGAACGAGGAAAAAGAGAACTTTAGTTTATTTTTTTATTTATTTTTTTATTGCCAACGGTGGCAGCCGAACAAGCGGCCCATCTGATGGTAAGTGGTAACCGCCGCTCATGGACTTTAGCAACACCGGGGGCACAGCCAAGCCGCCGCCTACTTCAAACCTCGTTTAAATAGGGACATGTCGTAGCGCCGGGGAAGGGGGGATCAAACCTGCATCCCTTCCAATCCGGGGAAGTGCTCCAAGCCACTGAGCTACCGTACTGACCTTTCGGCCATACCCAATCTCCTCATCACATTTTTTTTCCTCATTCACAAATAATTTGTACTTTAAAGTAGCTGAGTATGTTAAGTGCTAAAATACAAATCAAAATCCTAATACATTCCTTAATATTTGGCATTCGTGTCCCAAATATAATCTATTCCAGCCATCTTTTTGAAAACGCGCATCATTTTTCAGGATCTAGAAGACCTCAACCTGAACAAATGTACAAAAAAGTGCGAACGCAGGTGCAGTATCAAGGAAAATAACTGGTGTTTTATTGAAGATAAGCCAGGATCTTTGATGGAAGTCAACACCAAGTTTTCTGATGTTAATGGAAAATGGTACAAGGCCTATACACAAGAAGATGTATTTAAGGTAGGCTCCTTAAATCAAATTAAATTTGAGGCTTAATTCAGTTTGCTCATAGACTTTACTATAACGTGACTGGAGCTCTTCCAGAATCATTCTCATAGCTGATGCAAGCAAGAGCAATAGAAATAAATAGCCTGACAGTTTGAGTAAACATATAAAAACCTATTAATTTTCTAAAAGAAGCTAGGCGACAAAACTTATTAGTTTCATTCTGTCAAAAACAAGATCTTCGTTCGTGTCTAGCTTTTCTCCGCGTACTTTGTTTAACCCACGCAGACGATTTTAACACGGTGTTTCTGTCGTCTAAATACTTATTACTTCAAGTGTAAGTAGTTCTAAATATTGTGTTACGTTCGATGTTAGATGCTCTGCCTTCCTCCTTATTCTCTTTTCATCATTTTTGCTATCCATAAGATTCATTCATTAATTTCTTTAGGATTATTATTATATATACATACAAAGCTTCCTTGAAATATAATTATATTTTTATTAATATAAACAACAACAACGTCTTGTCCGTGTGGTGATGGACTCAGAATTCAAGGGTCACCACCCCATTCTTTCCCACGGGTGTCGTATGAGGCGACTGAGGAAGTAAGCAATTATCATCCATTGCATGACTGGTGGTAGGGCTGGGTACCAGGCGGGAAGGTACTCACTTGGTATTGGGCCCGAGCGGGTTGGTACCACCGTCTCCCGTGTGACCAGCCATGAAGCACATCGTTACGCTGTAGCAGGAGATAGCCGTTTATTCTTTCATTTCATATCGGTTATATGAAATGGTGAGCAGCGGCTTGACAATACTCTCAGTATAGTTGTCTCCCTGAGCGACGGTTACCATTTACCATCAGAGGGGCTGTAGCTCGTCTGCCACTACATGCAATAAAAAAAAACTAAAACTGTTTCAAAATCCGTTACGTAGTTTACACGAAAGCAAAGATTTCATTTTATACTATTTATAGACATAAATGATAATATATAAGTTGCAAAAATGGCTGAATAAATAGATTTCGTTGATATTTTTTACTTAACTTTATTAACACATGGAATTTTTATTCTAGAAAACGGTGGCTTCCATCCATCCAGCCATCCATCAGCCTTTTAACGTCCACTGCTGGAGATAGGCCTCCCCAAGAATGGGGGATAGTGCCGTAATCGCCACGGTTGGCAGGCGGGTTGGCGATTGCAGTGGATGTTGTTAATACTCGAAAGAGTGCTGCTGCCCACTCCCTCGGTAATCCCTCAGTCGGCTCTTACGACTCCCATTGGTGGAGAGGGGTGGGACAATTCTAAAGCCGGCCCCACACGGCAACGGCGGTAATTTAGCTTTAACGGTGGCTTACTCTTTGTAAATTCATAATAAAATTTAGTACCAAAATTCATTATTAGATACCGCTAGCCGGTGCTGCAGCAATTTTTCTAGCGTTAGCAATAAGATGAGGGAGATGTATTATCGCGTTTTTTGTATTGTTCCTTGACATATCATTTCTTTCTTCATATTTCATTTCTGTCAACGCAGACGACAAACCCCTAGATAGAAGCTGGTAAATAAATTCTATGATAAATGTTACTGCTAATATGTTGTATTTAACGAATTGATTAGAATCATTATTTTTAGGTACTGAAGCGTGAAGGTACGGATAGTTACAGACTTGTAGCCGGAAATACAGGAAAAGGTAAGAGTTTTTCATAACTTCGTTAATTTCAATATCTTCTTCAACGTCAGCCTACCGCTCAATCTAGTTTGGCTAGTTTCAGTCGCTAAATCATAAGCATATTCACACAGAAGCTTCTTACTCTTATAATGGATTTTACAACGACGATAAAAAAATTAATAGAAATAAAATAATTAAAAACACACATATAGTTACAGTAATCCATATAAAACTGTAAGTAATCGGCAAATAAAAAAAATGGCTCATGAGTTCTCGCCGAATTCTTTCTTATTATGGAATCGGTCCGCTTGTGGCGATCGCGCTGCGGATGCATAATTGCCTTAAACGCTCGTATTATAATATAGGTAATCATTGTTTAGTAAGCGGTTGACGATTTTAAATTCTATAATAGGCGTATGAAATATATATTTTTTTGATTTGATTTGTTTTGACATATTATTTTGCTTAGACCTCCCTTCAGATCATAAGATTGTGATCTGGAATTTCTATTTTTTTTAAGATTCGGATGCATGTAATTATCTGCCTTTAATGACTTTGTAAATTTGTGATTCATCTATATTAAACGCTCTTCCCTTAATTTCCAGGAGTTTATCCAATAAAATCTGAACCAAGGACCCTAATAGATATATCATCAATCGAGAGTCTCAAAGTGACAGTAAGCGATGTAAACATGATCTTAGGAGCTGGCATGAGCCTCACTGACGTCATGAAGACCTTTAAAGAATGGGGCAAAAACAACGCAGATTTTAGATATCTAGAAATATTGTATAACCATTTAGACTTAGTAGCGCATGTACCATTAAGAAATGTAAGATTATTTATTATGTAATACAATGCACAGTAATTTTAAACTTTCACAATATTAAGTTTATCAAGCTCACGAACTGACTTCTTTTCACTGCTAACTTTGGCAGATGTACTATTGCCTTGATTACCAAGCCACAATTTATACAGAAAATTCTATACTCCTCTTCTAAAGACGGTATTTTTAGTTTCTCACTACATCACATGGGATGATCAAACCCTTAATGATTGATTGATGGATGAATTATTAAGATAATATCGCATTATTTGTTTCAGATTGGTACAATCGGCGGTAATTTAGCTTTAAAAAATCAATACCAAGAATTTCCCTCGGACATATTTTTGTTACTGGAGACTGTTGGTGCCACTATCACGATAGGTCAGTGTTTCAATTATTTTGGTTACGAAATTCCGAAAGTAGTTTTACAAAAATTGTTACATTCATTTGGATTGTTAAATATTCTTTCTAAGATATAGATCGGTGCATGTGGATATAAAAGTTTTAATTGCAGTGGACAGTAGTTTGAAGAAGATAGACATATGGATGCGAGACTTTCTAAGGACAAGCATCAAGGACAAACTAATAACTGAAGTAAAGTTACCACCGTTATCGAATAATAATCTCATCAGAACATACAAGGTATTTAAATAATTTCCAACGAAAAAGTCATAGTAAAATTCTTATTACAACGATTTAAAAAAACAGGTTATAAGACTTAGATTAATTGTTTGTTTTTATCACGTATGGTGTCACCTGGTGGTAAATGGTAACTGTCACTCAACTATATCAAGAGTATTGTCAAGCCGCTGCTCACCATTTCATTTGACAGATATGAAATGAAATAATAAACGGCTATCTCCTGCTACAACCAAAACACACCGATGTGCTACACGGCCAGTCACACAGCTCACACCAGATGGTGGTACCAACCCGCTCGGACCTGATAGCAAGAGAGTACTCCCACTTGGTACCCAGCCCTAATACCAGTAATGCAATGGATGATAATTGCTTACGTCTCTTAGTCGCCTGGTGGGACACTTGTAGGAAAGAATGGTGTGCATACACTTGTATTCCCGGTACGTCACCACACGGATATAAATAATGCTTATGAAGGAAAATATAAATAAGGAATAAACCACTGACATACAGAAACTATTTTCCATAATTAGTTATAACGAGAAGGGCCATGCGGACCATAAGTTATTTAATTAAACTGCATTCAATAACATCCAACGTTAAGTTACTATTGAATGAAGTCTCCCTTTTTTCCAGATAATGCCACGAGCCCAGAATGCGCATGCCATTGTTAATGCTGGCTTTCTCTTCGACATGAACGCTACCAATGTTATCAAATCAGCTACCATAGTCTTTGGCAACATTAGCCCCAAATTTTCAAGAGCTTCGAGCACAGAGAAACTAATTGTTGGTATGAAATTTGATAATAACATGATCCAAATGGCATTAACGAAGCTAAAAGAGGAACTAGTGCCAATAGAAATACCACCAGAATCCTCAGCGGAGTGTAGAAAGATGATTGCCTTAGGATTGTTCTATAAAGTAAGTGCACTCAGTTACTTTTTTATTAATGGTTCTGGACGCGCAAATGTTAAACTATGGTTGACGATAAACGCAAATCACAATTAGGCAAAAAGACTGATCGAAGCAAAAATGATTTGGCATAGTTCAAGTATTATGTGAGAATTTTCATTAAATACCAAACTCTTCAAGCAACTCATTTTTTTACAGGCAATTCTGTCACTAGGACAGGAGGTGAACCCTCGTTACAAGTCAGGAGGAAATATTTTAGAACGTGGTGTATCTCGAGCAACGCAAATGTATGAGACAGACAAGACATTGTGGCCCTTGAATAAACCAGTTCCGAAGCTTGAAGGACTTATACAGGTTAGTAATATTCTTCTCCAAGTGATACAGATCTTCGCAGCAGCTATTGCTAGTACCTACTTCACGGCATCTACTATTAAGAGAAACAATAGGAAAATTTTGAATACTGCTGAAAAGATTTCCTAACACGGAAATCTTTTGGTCCCTTGTCAAGTAGAACTCAAACAGATGTTTAGTTTGCTGGAAATTATAAAAAAAAATATTTATGGGTCTTTAGTAAACTTAGTTTTTTTTTTTTTTTTTAGTGGAGAAAATGTTCCTAACCCCACACCCTGTCGTTCGGGGCAACGAACAGGGTAGTGTGGGGCTCTCACCCACTAAAGAAACCCGACGGGCGTCGCCCTGCCACCTGGCCACTTTCCTGGGTAGGGGGCATCCGCCCCCTTCCCGCTCTTGCGACGCCCGCCGATACACCTTGGCGAGCACCTCCGCCTCCAAATCCCATGGGGGAATTCCGGCCAATGAGCAGGCCGCTTCCGTCGACACCGTGCGGTATCCACGTATGACCCTGGACGCAACGAGTCTCTGTGGTCTCCACAGAAGAGCCCTGTTCAGTGCGTCCAGGGACCCCGCCCACACGGGTGCGCCGTACTGTGCCATCGACCGGACCACCCCCGCGTCAAGCCGTCGGCACGCATTGTTGGGTCCGCCGTGCGATGTCAAGCGACACCGCCAACAGCATTACCCCGCCGGTGACGACTGCCGCGGCCACGGCCCTCAGACGCATGATTGCGCCGACTGTCGAACGACCAGCTCGAAAACCGAACTGGGCGTCCGACAAGTCGTGCGCGACGTCGCGCAGGTGCTGGACAATGCGGGCAGCGAGGATTATCACCAGCATCTTACCCGCCTCATCCAGCAGCACGATGGGCCTGAAGGCCCCGACCGAATCCGGCGTTCAGCCCGGCTTCGGCAGGAGTACCAGCCTCTCCTCCTTCCAGCAGTCAGGGAACCGTCCGGACACCAGGCACGCGTCGAAAAGTCCCCTGAGGCGGGGCTCCAGGTGGTCCAGAGTCAAGGCCAGAGCCCGGGCGGGTATCCATCGCAGTACAGACCTGCCTTTGCAAAAGTTCAATTCAACAATAGGACTCATTTAGAGTACAGATACTGACAATTTTGTTTATCGTTGTACCACGAAAGGTATTACATATTATTATTAATTTAATTCATCACCATAATGCTGTTTGTTATAGTGCGCTGGAGAAGCTATCTATTCAGGTGACGTGTTTTTAGGCCCAAGGGCCGTGCATGTAGCGTTTGTTCTGTCTGAGGTATGTCGAGCTGAGTTGCTTGGATTTGATGCCACAGATGCTTTGGTAAGTATGACATGCTTTTCGGTTACAGTTTTTTGGGTTACCAATGACTGTTGTCCCATAATAATCAGACTTTTTTAATACATACTTAACTTCAATATCAAACTATCACCCACCTTATTTTATTCCCTTAAAAACCTTAAGGAGAAAATGAAAAATAATGTTATGTAGATGAAAATATTTTAATTAAGATCTTAATCTTAAGAGCGTGTACTGAACTCAAATCAGAATCAGATTAAATACAAGCAAATAAAATTGTATAAATATTTACTTACTCCATACAAAACATTGGAAATAAATATAAAAAAGCTAGTCGTTTCAAAAGGCAGTCATTACAAAAGCCCAATGCGTTCGACGTGTTCGTGTTGTGCCTTATAAAGCCTTTTACCTGAGCCTATTTTTTATTGTGTATGGTGATAGATGACCCACGGACCACCTGATGGTAAATAGTAACCGTCACTCATAGACTCAACTGTACCGGAAGTATTGTCGAGCCGCTGCTCAGCATTTCATTTCACAGATATGAAATGAAAGACTAAGCGGCTATCTCCTCCTACAACCAAAACACACCGAAGTGCTACACGGCTGGTTACACGAAAGATGCTGGTACCAACCCGCTCGGGCCCGATAGCAAGTGAGTACTGGGAGTACTCACTTGGTACCCAGCCCTACCACCAGTAATGGAGTGGGTGATAATTGCTTACTTCCTTGTCGGACCTTGTCACCACACGGACAACTACACTATAACTTTGACAAAATTTTGACTCTTTGACTAAAAGTCAAACACATTTCCTTATATATTTTTGCGCCTTTTAAATCAAGCATTACAGTCATGGTAATGTAGCTTTTATATTGGTATATCCAAATCATTGTTGATGACAAATAAAACACATTTTATCACATCTGTAGAAAGTTCCAGGAGTGATCGCCTTCTTCTCCGCAAAAGATATCCCTGGCAAAAACTCTTTTATACCCACGAACCTGCCGTGGATGCAATTTGATGAGGAAATACTCGCATCTTCCTCTATATTATTCTACGGGCAGCCAATAGGACTAGTGGCTGCAAAAACCCGAAGATTAGCTCTGACTGCGGCTAAGTTAATTAAAGTGAAGTACAAAAAGACCAACGTTAAACCAATCTTGAGTATCAGGGATGCGCTGGTGGCTCCTGATAAGGATAAACGGGTAAGAATAACTATATATCCATCCCTGTATCTTTGATAACTGACTCGGTGCTGCAGCGGTAGTGTGAGCAACTGCTGATCATGAGGTCTCAGGTTCTATACCCGGGTCGGGTGGTGCTTTTTCGTAAAAAGACAAATTCTCAGTAGCAGCCCGGAGTTTGGAAATGTGCCCGGTCGACGGCAATAGGCTCGCCCCCTATTACGTGGGACTTAAATATAGTTGGCGAACTGTGGGTGTGGAGTACACATCTGCCTACCTCCTAGGGGGATACAGGCGCAATGTTATATATCTTTGATATAGTATAATATTAATGCTATCTTTTATATTTCTATTCATAGCTATAGTCAGCTGGAAAATAAATTCGTAATCCAAAAGCAAGAAATTCATAATGCTAATAAATCAATAAATCGATCATCCAAATAAAATTAACATAGCATCTCGCCTGTATTCCCCGTAGGGGTAGGCCGAGGTGTATTATACACCCACGATTCGCCAGCTATGTTTAAGTCCCACGTAATAGGGGGCGAGCCTATTGCCGTAAAATTAGGTTCAAGAAAATCGAAAATAATAAAACATTGTCACTACAGTTTTTAATTCTTTTAAATTGTTTTCTACTGTGACATTTTGTAACAGATCTTACACCTGTATTCCAGCTACGGCAAGACGTCAAAGTAGAACCAACCAGGAAAGGCACAGATATTAAGTATAATTTCTCAGGAAGCTTTTCTGTCCCATCACAATATCATTATACCATGGAGACCCAGAGTTGCCACGTACAGATAATTGATTCCACTGTGTTAGTGAGATCTTCAACTCAATGGATGGATATCGTCAATGTCTCTGTATCCAGGGCTCTTGGTGTTGATGTCAACAAGTTAGTATTTCTAATATATGTTTAACTGCCTCGGTGGTGTAGCGGTAGTGTATGCGACTGCTGATCATGAGGTCTCGAGTTCGATCGAAATGTTATTGAACTTTTTCCTAAAAAGAAAAATTCTCAGTAGCAGCCCGGAGTTTGGGAATGTGCCCGGTAGACGTCAATAGGCTCGCCCCCTATTACGTAATCTTAAACATAGCTGGCGAGTCGTGGGTGTGTAATACACTACCCCTTCGATCTATCTAATAAAACATGGGTAAGCAATAGGCTAGCGGTAAATGCCAGGCAATTAAAAGGCGATAGTAGAGTTCGATCTCCAGCCCAAGTCAAGGCAAACTCTTTTGCCCCTTACCTTTGAGATTTTTTGAGAATATGTTCACAAAAATAGGTATTTGTTGAAAACAGCAAGAGAAAACTGCTAAGAGATTCTCTCAACCACTTGTGAAATCTGCCAACCCACACTGGGTCAGCGTGGACTACGGCCTCAATCCCACTTCCTTTGAGAAGAGACCCATGTCCAATAGTGCCCATGTCCTAGGTCAGTAATGTGTTGCAAAAAAAGTGTCTTGAAATACACAGTTTGGAGAAAAGTTAAGCTGTTCAAACTGAGTTAATAAGAGCGGCCTATCTTAGTTTCTATATATAAGTTTATCAAAAGTGGAACTTTCAGTTTCATTCACTTTTGCTCAGCAACTTATTGCTTATTAGAGAGCCACATCTATGTTGTTGTAAAATAAGAAACATTTGTTTCAATTTTTTTATTTTTAAATTTACTCAGCGTCCGAGTAGATGTACCTCGGCTAGGTGGCGCCTATGGCAGTAAAGCATCACGTTCTGCACTAATAGCGTGCGCTTGCGCCGTCGTAGCCAAGAAACTGAACAGACCAGCGACACTGGTCATGCCAATCACGGACAATATGGCCGCTATAGGCAAGAGGCAGCAATGCGAGTTTGATTATGAGGTAGATTTTATATACTGTTTTATTTACTTATTATAATAATATTTACTGATAAATAACAGTAAACTATCGTGAAAATAGAAAATAGTGGAATCAAAAAATCGTGTGTTATACACACGATTTTCAGGGAATTTCTTTTAAATGCTTTGCTATTAAGCTACCGTAGATTAGACGCGTAGTAATCTATTTCTAGTATACGTTTTTTGCAATTACATTTTACCTGTATGATGATAAGTGGCTTACATACGCTATACCTAAGTATACCTAGTGCAATAGCTTCATGTTAGGCTTTCACCAAAAATTATATTAGAAGACTGGAATTTTAGTGGCATGGCTTTATTAGGGAGTTAGGAAACCTTCGGCGCTACCATTACCTATAGATATCAATTACTATTACTAGCTAGTTTTTAGGTTATATCTCAATTTACCGTTGTAGTAGCGGAATAAATTACCACGATTTTCCAGTTTTTAAGTCTAATCAAGAGCTATTAAACAAAGAAAGTTTAATCAAAATCCATTCAGTAGTTTTAGCGCCAATCCTGAATAAACTGACAAAATTCTAAATAAAATTGTTTTGTGTTCAGAGATGCCTAAATAGCCTAATTATAGGTATAGGTATTCGTTTTTTCTCAAATATCTTAAATTTACAGACGTAGCTCTATTATATATAGACAGATGCTGGCATTTATTAAGAATTATATGTATTGCACGCCTCATAAGCCAAGCGTTGAGGTGGGTACTGCTCTCGTTTTTTTACGGAGAACAACTGATTTTTCAACTTAAAATGTCTCTATTTATCATATATTGCACTTGTCAAATAACATATACACACAAATATCAAGAAAAAACACTATTTTTAACACTCATAATATTGTTTTGTGCCATTTTTGTTATTTAAACTAGTTAAAAAACTAATAAATTGAATGAGGGGTACTTGGCGGAAGTCCATTGTTACTATTATAGAATGGATATTTTAGGAGGAGGAGAGCCCACCACTCACCCACGGATTGTCAATCCCGGTTATCTTTGGACAGAATAACCTAAGATTGCCAATCCGCACTCTTACAGGGGGAGGAGAATGTGATAATAGCAAAGTAGTATGCACGATAACCAACCACCTCACCAACGCGACACAACCATGCGATACGGTAGAACTCTCAAAACCACAATATTGCAATATTCCGCAAAAATCCGAACATAAATTCGACACGTGTTTCGCCTCTAACCGAGGCATTCTCAAGAACGCTTGGCAACAAATGAGCGAAGATTACTCGTGTACCTTGCTTGCTTTTATACCACTTTTTTTTTGTAACTAGCGTAGCTCGGGGCAACGAAGGGTAGTGTGGAGCCTTCACCCACTAAAGAAACCCGCCGTGTGCCGTCTCTCCGCCTTTATTGGCGATCGACGCGACACTAAAACCATTGCTATCCTTATTTCATGAGAACTATTTCTATAGACCAATATAGAAGTACTTCTTAAAATTAGCGGGTGATGGCGTATAAGACATGAAAACCACAGTAGTTTTTGAAATTAGCGCTATCTATGTGATTTATTGAAAACTACTTAGTAAGACCAATACATTATTAGTTACTTATCAAATAATCTATTTTATTGTGAAAAATGAAGATTATGAGGCGTGCACTTTTGGATTTTCCAAAGTATTTCAGTCTATTTTTCGTCGGCGTATCATATATTTTATTAAACGTTAACACACAGTGTGAAAATGTGAAATCGAAAATAACAGTCAGGAGTAGGATTTGAACCTACGTCTCCTGGAATACCATCCCAGATGCTTTGCCAATTTAGCAATGGTGACAATTGCTCAGTACTGTAAATTGAATGCCACAATTTCGACTCGTTTATTTCTTTTTGATGAGTACTTTGTCTTTAGATGCTATCCAGGGTCTGATGATGGAGCTAGAAGGTGGCCATAGGAACTGCGCTATAAAACGATATAACCCCATCGAGTTTAGGCTCGTATGATTAGTCTTGAAGAGTACTTTGTCTCTAAATGGTATTCAGGGTCTGATGATGAAGGTGGAAGATGGCCACAGTAACTCTATAATGAAACTACGCAACCCCATCGAATTTATACTCGTTTGATTCGTCTTGACGAGAACTTTATCTCTAGATAGTATTCAGGATCTGATGATGGAGCTGGAAGATGGCCATGGGTACTCGGTAATTAAACGTCGCAATCCATCGATTTAGGACTAGTTTGAGTTATCTTAAATAGTACCATAGTCCTAGATAATATTTAGGGTCTGATGATGGAGCCGGATGGCCATGGGCACTATGCTATAAATCGCCGCAACCCCATCAACTTTTGATTAGTTTGATTCGTTTTGACAAGCACTTCGGTCAAAGATGATATCCAGGGTCTGATGATAATTTATGTCCATTTCCGTTATGTTACATATGTCATCTATACTATTATAAAGCTGTAACAGAGCTGTGTCTGTACATTCAAGATATTTGAGAAAAAAATGACTGTAATAGGCTATACATATAAGCATGTCTAAATACAAAACATTTTTTTTTAGAATTTTTGTCTGTTTGTTTGTTCGCGCATCACGCATAAACTACTGGACGGATTTTAATTCAACTTTTTTTACCTTGATTAAACTTAAAAACTGGTATAGATTTTATCCCGCTACTATATCGGGAGGATATAACCTAAAAACTAGCTTGTGGCTGTGGCGAAGCCACGGACAAAGGCTAGTAATTTTATAAAAGTACACATTGAAAAAGTTATGATCTTTTTATTTCTACTCACTATTTCTACAAAATAATTTCGATGTTTTCACATCTGGTAGACGTCCCGCGACGTCTATTTAGACTAGACCCTGGACATCAATAGACAATCTAGAGACAAAGTAGGTACTCATCAAGATGAATCATACGAGCCCAAACTCGATGGGGTTATGTCGTTCTATGGAGTTCCTATGGCCACCTTCTAGCTCCATCGTCAGATCAGCTCCATGTCATCATAATATTGCATTGTCACGCGATATACATATGCGTGTAAAATTTCAGCTCAATCGGAAACCAGCAAGTGTGTCAAATTAAATTTGCAATTTTTTTTTATTTGAACGGGAAAATTAGTTATAATAAAAGCGTCGCCACGCTAACAACCGATTTTACCCTCCCTCCGCATTAGATGTTTCACATCAAAAAAATAAAGGTTCAAGTTCAAAATCCTGCTCGTGACTGTAATTTTTTTTTTATTGCTATAGATGGCAGTCGTGCCAACTGATGTTAAATGGTAACCGTCGATCATAGACTCAGCTATACCGGGAGTATTGTCAAGCCGCTACGCACCATTACATTCCCAGATTTGAAATGAAAGAATAAACAGCTATCTTCTGCTACAGCCAAAACACACTGACATGTTTCATGACCGGTGGCACTTGAGACGGTGGTACCGACCCGTTCGGGCCCGATAGCGAGTGAGTACTCTCACTTGGTACCTAGCCCTACCACCAATGTAATGCAATGGGTGATAATTGCTTACTTCCCATAATCGCCTTGTACGACACCCGCGGGAAAGGATGGGGTGGTGACACTTGTATGTTAGTCCGCTATTATTATCCATATTTTCGATCTCACATTTTCACACTTTGTGTTAATTTATATGGCTAAGCATGTCAAATGCTAAAAAATATATAATATAAAAATATCATAATATTGTTAAACGTTTTCTTCTTTCCAAGTGTGGTGTTAACCAAGACGGGGTAATCCAGTATCTGAATGCAACATACTACTCCGACAGTGGATGTTCTTACAACGACTCTTTAGCTGCAAATATAGCATCTTATATCAATAATTTATATACAAGCGATACATTCAGTATCACTGGGTACAGTGTGTTGACTGATAAGCCTTCGGACACCTGGTGTAGGGCTCCAGGTATATCATGTTTTTTACTAATCACATTTTCGATCAACTACACATTTATATTTAGAGATAATACTATCTGTGTACTAATCCCCGTATAATCGATTTAAAACAGGACTTTAAATAATGTATCCAAGAACAAAAGCCAGTTATACAGTAAGCAAAAGCAACCGTATCTTTATAATATGATGGCTTGTTCAAAAGATTCAGGCATCGACATACCAATTTCTAAACCAAATTTGTCTCAATGGGGATGTTTACTGCCTTTATTTCAAGGCAGACAGCGTATTGTCGACATGGCCATTGAAAACTGTGTTTGTTGTAATTTTAATTTTCTTGTAATATGCTTCTGTGTTGTACTAAAATGTAATAACCCCAGGTTTAAACAGCTTTTTTTAAACTTAAAATTGTGGCTACACAGCATAGCGTCTTTTTATACTTTAATCTTCCAGGTACTATACATTATAAATAGCAAAAAGTCTCAGGCAAACAAAGCAAATACAATTTGACAGTGGCCATCTCGTTGATAGCGTCATTTGAAATCTGTTAATGTTTCTTCCAGGAACAACAGAAGGCATTACCTTTACAGAACACATAATGGAACGCATCTCGCACATAACAAGAAAAGACCACGTCAACGTTCGTCTAGCAAACATCCAACCAAAACATAACGTTTTAAAAGAAATGATTATGTCATTCCAAAACGATACAAAATTTGAGGATCGGAGAGCCGCTATCTTGAAGTTCAACCAAGAAAACGCTTGGAGAAAGAAAGGCCTTAAACTATCTGTTATGTGTTTTCCTATAGAATATTCATTAAACTTTCCTGTCACCATTTCGGTTTATCATGCTGATGGTACTATCGCCATTTCTCACGGTGGTATCGAAATGGGACAAGGCATTAACACTAAAGTGGCTCAAGTTTGTGCCTATTCCTTGAAAGTTCCTTTAGAGAAAGTGGTGATCAGAGCAAGTGACAGCTTCGTGTCTCCAAATGCTATGGCTTCAAACGGCAGCATCACTAGTGATTGTATTGCGTATGCTACATTAAAAGCTAGCGAAATTTTGATGAAAAGGTTGGAATCATCAAGAAATGAGTTGTATGAACCAACATGGGAAGACGTAGTGAGAAAGGCTTACGATAAAGGTAACTATTTTTGCTACTATTGATTAGTAAGTATAGTAAGGTTTAATAAAGGACTGAAAAGACAGTGGTATCGAGTTCGATCCCCAGTCCAAGGTCCAGACTTTACGGTACACACCTTTGAGTTTTCGAGATATTTTGAAGTTCTGTTCTTATCACGGTGAAGGAAAACATCGTGAGTAAAACTGCATATTTTGAGAAAAAATACTATGGGGTGTAGGCTAGTGTGGGGCCCTCACCCACTAAATAAACCCGTCATGTGCCGTTTCTCCACCTGTATTGACGGGCCACTGGAACTTTGTTACATTACTTCAATGGTTTACGCTACCTCGCTGGATTTAGCCTAGGGGCATCAGGAGACTAGCTTTTCCTCCAAATTTTGAATGTTAGCATAATTTGTGTCGTGCAAAAATATCTTTAAGTTTTTCGTAGAACGGCGTTTTTCTTGGTACCGTAGAGCGATACTAATGCATGGTTGATCAAGACAGGACCAGGACTGACACAAACTTGTTGTTTAAAGGTATAAATCTCCAAGCATCGTACATGACATCTGAAAATGATGGGTTAGAAGGCTACAACGTGTACGGAGTTTGCACAACGGAAGTAGAGTTGGATGTGCTAACTGGAAACCATATTATAAGGAGGTTGGATATACTGGAGGATACTGGAGTCAGTATGAGCCCCGAGATTGATGTTGGACAGGTGGGTTTCTTTTTTATAGCCATCGTAGCAGTGTTTCACTGGCCACCTGGTGTAAGCAAGTGGTTGTAAAATTGGCATAGGCACTACGAAAATCATTATACCTTATAGCATAGCAGCCTTTGACACACTTTGAGAATCAAAATGTGTCTCTATTTCGGTATCAATTAAAGTATTAACTCTCAATCTATTCAATAAAATTTAAGACATTTTGTATTTTTAACCGACTTCAAAAAAGGAGGAGGTTCTCAATTCGGATGTTTATATATATATTTTTTTATGTATGTTCGGGCATAACTCCGTCATTAGACGTATGTAAGTGCAGATTTAAGCAGTATTTAAAAATTTTTTGCAAGCCTCGTGGCGTCGTCGGTAGTGTAACCGACTTCCGTGCACGAGGTCGTGGGTTCGATTCCCACTCAGGACAATTATTTGTGTGATGAATACAGATAATTGTACTGCGTCTGGGTGTTTTCTATCTATGATATGTATGTATTTACAAAAAAAAAGTAGTATATGTATTATATCCGTAATCTGGTACCCATAGCACAAGCGTTAAGCTTAGTTTGGGACCAGAGGACGTTGTGTGAAAATGTCCGTGATTATTTATTTATTTATCTTTTCGAAATCGTATGTAAATACCAATTATTTATTGCTTTTTAGTTCCTGGGTGTTTTTGAAGGTGGTTTTCTGTTTTTTTTTAAATAGTCTATATTTACCTAGGACATATTAGTATCACAGAATTTGTAAAATTGACTGCCTCTGTGGTGCAGCGGTAGCATGAGCGACTGTTTATCATGAGGTCTCATCATGTGGAAATATGTCCGGTAGACGGTAATAGGCTTATTACGTAGGACTTAAAAATAACTGGTGAAACGTGGGTGTGTAATACACCTCTGCCTACCCCTTTGGGGAATACAAGCGTGATGCTATGCTATGTTTTTGTAAACTTGACTAAACATAGTATAATGCAGATTCCTAGTTGAAACCAATGTTGCTGTGTCAAATATTAATAGATCAAAACTCCTGCGTCAATTCAAATCTTACTTATTTACTTACTTATCATCACATCACCCCCCTTGCGGGGTAGGCAGACAGAACAAAGGCAAAAAGGCTCTATTCTTGCATACATCTCTCGCTTTCTCAACATTCATAGTTATCTTCATACATGCTCGAAAGTTTCGGAGACTTCTGACTCCACCTTCCTTCAATACATGACTGATAAGTAGTGCTTTACTATAACTACCAGTCCAACTCTTTAGATTGAAGGGGCTTTGATCATGGGAATTGGTCTCTGGACTTCAGAGCAATTGATATATGACAAGATCACTGGGAAACTGCTGACAGATCGCACATGGAATTACAAGCCGCCTGGCGCTAAAGATATTCCTGAAGATTTCAGAGTAACTTTCAAACCTAATTCCAGTAATCCTGTAGGAGTATTGAGGTCTAAAGGTGAGGAATTCCATCGAAAAATTCACTATAACTATTAAATATTTTATTAAATAAATCTATTTTTTTTTTTAATTGCGTTGTCACTTAGGAACTGTACAGTAAGTACCTAATACTTATTTGTTGGAGAACAATCACTGATAAAATGTTACCAGTTAATTTGATAATCATCATCATATTTTGATCTGTATTTTAGCATTTGACATGCTCAGGTACTTTTGAACAAATCATTTGTGTCTCTTGTTCCAAATTTTCACATCAGAGGAATCATGATCATATCTGAAGGCTGTCTATAACAGAGCATAATGTAATCTATATTTTAGCACGTGGCATCAGATATGTCAGACGTACCAACCCTTATTTTTTTGTTAAGGCGGGATAAAATGTTCCTAACCGCACACCCCGCCGTTCGGGGCAACGAACAGGGTAGTGTGGGGCCTGCACCCACTAAAGAAACCCGCCGTGTGCTGTCTCTCCGCCTTTAATGGCGGGCCGCTGGAACTGTGTTACATTCCTTCGGTGGTAGACGTACCAACCCTATTGGTAAATATTGGTAAATATATTAGTTTTTAGTGTCACGTATCATGTACCAAGACTACTCGGTCCTTGTATGCAAAAATAACAAGATTGGGTGGTTGAAGAATGTTTACCATTTTTCATCGAACTATTTACTAGATGCTAGTTGGCGTAGTGGTAACGTGCAACGCTCACGTTCTGAGTGTTCTGGGTTCAATGTACCTCATGGACATTGAACCTAGAACCCTCAGAACGATAAAGTTTTTTCTTTTGTCAACGCAATAAACCTGAAATTATTGCGGGTGCTAAAAAAAGAATATGTGTACTAGGATGCGATTTACCGCACAGTTTAATATATCAGTGTTGGCAGCACCGCATTGGAGCACAAGGTTACCAGTTTTTCGTTTTCAATACCAGCTTTCAGCCAGCTCGGCGCAAGGGTTTCTGAGTGGCCGTCTAACATCCCTGCGTGACATACTCAGCTAATTTAAAGAACAAATTATTTGTGAAAGTGGGAAAATGGAGCTTTAAAGAGACCCCGTCGTGCTAAATACAGACCAAAATATTTAAAAAAATCGCACCACCAATTAGTATGAATTCTAATTCCATCCATCCATCCATCAGCCTTTCATCGTCCACTGCTGGACATAGGCCTCCCCAAAATGGGTGTTTTACCATAATCGCCACGCTTGGTAGGCGGATTGGCGATCGCAGTGGATGTTTTTAGTACACAGGGGAACGCTGCTGCCCGGTCCTCCGGTAATCCCTTAGTCGGCTTTTACGACTTCCATAGGAAGAGACGGGGTGGAGCTATTCTTGGTGCCGGCCCCACACGGCATAAATTTGCTATATTGAATTTTAATTGCAAAATTAAATTTACTATATCGGAATAAAATGTATACATATAAATCTAAAAGATGGTGTGGGTCTAAAGACATCTAAAACAAATATGAAGTAGATATTGGGAGTCACCATTAGGTGTGTGCGATATATTAGCCATCCAGAGCACTTTCCCGGATTGGATGGGACACAGGTACGAATCCTGCTCACTGTAATCTCTGTTTCCACTTTCAGAAATAATTTGGTGGCCGTGTGGGGCCGGCTTAAGAATTGTCCCACCCCTTTCTACCCACGGGAGACGTAAGAGCCGACTGAGGGAATATCAGGGGAGTGGGCAGCAGCACTCCCTCGAGTATCTATTAACAACATCCACTGCGATCGCCAACCCGCCTGCCAAGCGTGGCGATTAATGCATTATCCCCCATGACGGGGCCGCTCGTTGTGGCGTTCTCTTGGGGAGGCCTGTGTCCAGAAGTGGACGTTGAAAGACTGATGGATGGATGAATAATTTGTTCTATAACAGAGCATGTTAGTTATTTATTATTTTGTTTGATTTGATTCTATAGGCTTTTTATGTTAACATAAGCCACATAGATATGCTATCTTTAAACGTAAAGTATCAAGAATATCGCTTAATTATAAATCTATGCAATATAGGTATCATAATGTATTAGAAACGATACGATTAAGATTTTCTTCACAGCTACTGGTGAACCGGCTTTAGTTTTGGCGGTAGTTGTAACACATGCAATACACGACGCCATTTTGGAAGCGCGGAAGGAGTTTGGATACGTCGACAATGATTGGATTAACGTTGGTAAGCTTAACACCGAAAAATAAATATCCTGCATATTTAGTAAAAGAGACATTAGTCCACGATCGCAAGCTAAAAGAATAGTCGCGTTGGTCAAGCGGTAGTATATATGACTGCCGATCATAAAAAGTCATGGTTCGAATCCCGGGCCTGTAGTGTTATTGAGGTTTTGTTGTTAGGAATGAACCCCATGCCTCAAACAGCAATAATAACAATTCTTTATTGACACTAAGCCTTATATAAAGTAATAGTAAAAATGTATACACAACAAATAATAATATGGCTTAAAACTAGGCACAAATATTATGATCTCTGACTCCTAAACTAGGTTCAGGTACCTGTATCTTAGGAAGTCAGAAAAACACCAAAATCCTAGAGTCAGCTCCTAATCTCTTTCCAGTCATGTGGCTATGCCCCTCTCATCGGACTATGGAATTATATAAACGAACCCCTTACATTTGTAACTGTAGTAACTCTTTTTTTTTTAATATTTCAGGAACACCATACACCGTGCAAAATATCATTACGTCTATATCTCCTAAGATAGAAAAGTTTTTATTAACGTGAATTAATGATAATATTCAATAGAATATATTTGTTATGAGTATAGTTTTAAGCTATAGTTTTAAGCAAATATTTGCAAAACTAATATATTAGTAACAATAAAAAAAAATATGCGACGCAGCTTTTTTATTTACTTGGTTATCGTCACGCTATCTCCCTTGCGGGGTAGGCAGATAACACAGGGTGCCAGAAGGCTCTATTCTTACATACATCTCTCGCTTCCTCAACACTCATAATTCAAATCTAAAAAATATTTTATCTTATTTTTTATACAATATGATTTTAAAGTACAAATTATAATTTGTGAATAAGGAAAAAGAGCATTTTAGTACGAGCGGGAATCGAACCTGCGTCCCGTCCTATCCAGGGAAGTGCTCTAATCCACTGAGCTACCGTACTATTTTTTAGTAATACCCAATCTCCTTACCACATTTGTCTTAACGTCCAACACCATATATCGTAATGCATTTACATGCATTAATCCAATATAGGAAGTTTAATTTTGCAATTAAAATTCATACTGTTTGATGGCGTGATTTTTTTTTAACATTGATCTATATTTTATCACTTGACATGCTCAGCTACTCTTAAAGTATTTGTACTTTATAATTTGTGAATAAGCAAAAAGAGTATTTTAGTACGAGCGGGAATCGAACCTGTCCCTTCCTATCCGGGCAAGTGCTCTAATCCACTGAGCTACCGTACTATTTTTTAAACAACTAACAATTTTTCATATTTATCAATGTGGTAAGGAGATTGGGTATTTCTAATAATACATTATCAACAGCCGTACATGTCATTCCATACCAGGAGGAAGTGGCTCCATAGGGTTGGATGGAGGAACCGGCAGCGGCACTTGTGGTGGAAACTGCTCTTCTGGAGGCTGAAATAAGCACTCTTACGGTCAGAAAAGAACTGTTTTTACAGACTTGCAGGTATTTAAAAGACACATATTGCGCTCTATGGAATAACTCTGGTGTCAATTTTGATGGTTATGTTTGGTAATGTGGCGGTGTATGATTTTATGCACATTTTCCAAATGTGATACACAACAAAATTCTGATAGAGCTTTCTGATCAGATCGCTAGCGCTTATGACGTAAATGTAAATTCTAGATGTCGCGGAAATATAAAAATTATGAACTACAACGCTGTCTAGTCGTGATTTGTAACGAAATGGACAGCATAAAACCCTCCATGACGAAACACTTACTAAAATGAACAATATTATTCATGGATTGCTCAAATGGTGTTGTGATAGCAACAAGTGTTCGGGTCTGCTAGTATGCCACTTAAGTAATGTCTATCAGATCCAGTGGCCTGCCAGTTCAGGCGGAGACGGCACACGGTGGGTTTATTTAGTGGGTAAAGGCCCCACACTACCCTGTTCGTTGCCCTGAATGACGGGGTATGCAGTTAGGGATTTTTTCACGCCTTAACAAAAAAAAATAAAGAGGGTTTGCTAGTATAATAGTTATGCATGTCTCGACGAGCGGTCGATCGTTGGGGAAGAGTTCTCGAATAACGACCACGTATCCAACGGCGCAGTTTATAACGGACTCCTACCAGGTGGACGGAGGATCTGGTTAAAGCCAGCCAGGATACAGGCAGCACAGGACCGCTCTTTGCAAAGCTCTCTTGCCAAAGCCTATGTCCAGCAGTGGACGACAAAGAGCTGATGGATATACATAATACAAGTAAACAGCAGCAGGTTGCTGCTTGTTTAGATATTTTTATATATATTTTTAGCATTTGACATGCTTAGCACTATACATTAAACACAAAGTGAAAAATGTGAAATCGAAAATAACAGTCAGGAGCAGGATTTGAACCTGCATCTTCTGGATACCGTCCAGATGCTTTATCAATTCAGCCATCCTGACAATTGCTCCTGACTGCTAATTTCGATAACACATCATACTTAACGTCTTTGGGTGACGCCTGCGCCATCTGTCGGCAGTATTTTCATACATTATACCGACCAGGTAAACTTAATTTTACAATTAAGATTTTACCTCATAATGACGCAAACCCTTTAAATATTTAGATATTTTTATATATATTTTTAGCATTTGACATGCTTAGCACTATACATTAATCACAAAGTGAAAAATGTGAAATCGAAAATAACAGTCAGGAGCAGGATTTGAACCTGCATCTTCTGGATACCGTCCAGATGCTTTATCAATTCAGCCATCCTGACAATTGCTCCTGACTGCTAATTTCGATAACACATCATACTTAACGTCTTTGGGTGACGCCTGCGCCATCTGTCGGCAGTATTTTCATACATTATACCGACCAGGTAAACTTAATTTTACAATTAAGATTTTACCTCATAATGACGCAAACCCTTTAAATATTTAGATATTTTTATATATATTTTTAGCATTTGACATGCTTAGCACTATACATTAAACACAAAGTGAAAAATGTGAAATCGAAAATAACAGTCAGGAGCAGGATTTGAACCTGCATCTTCTGGATACCGTCCAGATGCTTTATCAATTCAGCCATCCTGACAATTGCTCCTGACTGCTAATTTCGATAACACATCATACTTAACGTCTTTGGGTGACGCCTGCGCCATCTGTCGGCAGTATTTTCATACATTATACCGACCAGGTAAACTTAATTTTACAATTAAGATTTTACCTCATAATGACGCAAACCCTTTAAATATTTAGATATTTTTATATATATTTTTAGCATTTGACATGCTTAGCACTATACATTAAACACAAAGTGAAAAATGTGAAATCGAAAATAACAGTCAGGAGCAGGATTTGAACCTGCATCTTCTGGATACCGTCCAGATGCTTTATCAATTCAGCCATCCTGACAATTGCTCCTGACTGCTAATTTCGATAACACATCATACTTAACGTCTTTGGGTGACGCCTGCGCCATCTGTCGGCAGTATTTTCATACATTATACCGACCAGGTAAACTTAATTTTACAATTAAGATTTTACCTCATAATGACGCAAACCCTTTAAATATTTAGATATTTTTATATATATTTTTAGCATTTGACATGCTTAGCACTATACATTAATCACAAAGTGAAAAATGTGAAATCGAAAATAACAGTCAGGAGCAGGATTTGAACCTGCATCTTCTGGATACCGTCCAGATGCTTTATCAATTCAGCCATCCTGACAATTGCTCCTGACTGCTAATTTCGATAACACATCATACTTAACGTCTTTGGGTGACGCCTGCGCCATCTGTCGGCAGTATTTTCATACATTATACCGACCAGGTAAACTTAATTTTACAATTAAGATTTTACCTCATAATGACGCAAACCCTTTAAATATTTAGATATTTTTATATATATTTTTAGCATTTGACATGCTTAGCACTATACATTAAACACAAAGTGAAAAATGTGAAATCGAAAATAACAGTCAGGAGCAGGATTTGAACCTGCATCTTCTGGATACCGTCCAGATGCTTTATCAATTCAGCCATCCTGACAATTGCTCCTGACTGCTAATTTCGATAACACATCATACTTAACGTCTTTGGGTGACGCCTGCGCCATCTGTCGGCAGTATTTTCATACATTATACCGACCAGGTAAACTTAATTTTACAATTAAGATTTTACCTCATAATGACGCAAACCCTTTAAATATTTAGATATTTTTATATATATTTTTAGCATTTGACATGCTTAGCACTATACATTAAACACAAAGTGAAAAATGTGAAATCGAAAATAACAGTCAGGAGCAGGATTTGAACCTGCATCTTCTGGATACCGTCCAGATGCTTTATCAATTCAGCCATCCTGACAATTGCTCCTGACTGCTAATTTCGATAACACATCATACTTAACGTCTTTGGGTGACGCCCTGCTGCTTGTTTTTGTTGCGTTCGAAAATAGAAGTAGTATTTTTAATTTATGTATAATTTCATTCCATCCATCCATCCATCCATCCATCAGCCTTTCAACGTCCACTGCTGGACATAGGCCTCCCCAAGAGAACGCCACAACGAGCGGTTCCGTCATGGGGGATAATGCTGTAATCGCCACGCTTGGCAGGCGGGTTGGCGATCGCAGTGGATGTTGTTAATACTCGAGGGAGTGCTGCTGCCCACTCCCCCGGTATTCCCTCAGTCAGCTCTTACGACTCCCGTGGGTAGAAAGGGGTGGGACAATTCTAATTTTGGCCGTGTGGGGACACGCCCAAAATTTAATTATATCACCATTTTTCAAAACTAGTGAAGTTTGTTATATCTGTTTCTTTTTGTTCTTTTTTCTTGTTTTTGTAAAAGTGTTAGAATTGTTTTGTCATCTATTTGTAATCTCTGTCAGTTTGGTATTTTATACCAAAAAAAAATATATTATCAGCTGTATCTATCTTTCCCATATATGTTTATAATATTATATATGTAATTATATTTATCTATATTTAATGGTATTATCAGATAATGACTTTTCTTTTCACTCTGCTAACAGTACCATTTCATCTTTTGACAGTTATGGCTCAGCTACAGATTCCCTTCGGGACGTTATACGACAAAAGTTTAGTTGTTCATCCAAATTATTAAATATAAGTCATCTGAATTTTCAAAGCATTCCAAGTCATCATAGTGACATGTATTCCAGGAAATACAGGTTGTAAACCTGCTCGTAACTGTTATTTTCAAATTCACATTTTCACACTTTGTGTTAACATCATGCCTAGTCTATACTCGTATACTTTGTGAATGACGTAATTTTTTGTATTATCTATATACATATAATTGCTTGTACCGACTGACTGACGATCAACGCAGAGCCCAAACCACTGGGGCTGCAAACTTGAAATTTTGGTAGCTGATGCCTTTTTTGTTGTAGAGATCCACTAAGAAAGGATTTTTGAAAATTTCGCCCCTAAGAGGGTAAAATAAGGTATTAATGGTTGTATGGAACTCTATCATATTCAAAGTACGAGGAGTGATCAAAAAGTAGTGAGAACGACATACTCCTTGGTAAGAAAAAAATAAATACTGGCAAGCATAGCTCAGATACATATTTATAATAATAATAAAGAAAAAAATCTTCGATTCTCTTTTGTTTTTTTCTGAATGTAGTCATTTGTTTGCTTCGTGTCGGAACGTGTTCTCGAAAATGGAGAAAAACGAAGTACGAGCCTCTGTTTAAAAAAGTTAACGACGCAAGAGATTAATTGCGATTTGGAGGCAACATTAGGAGAGTCTGCTCCACCGTATTCCACTGTTGCAAGGTGGGCTTCTCATCAATTTCGAGTAGGGAGAACTAGCATGGAAGACGAACATCGTTGCGGCCGTCCATCGACGTCAGTCACCCAAGAAAATGTTGCGAAAGTCGAGAAAATTGTATTGAGCGATCGAAGAGTTACCATCCGATACTTAATTCAAGAAACGGGCATTTCATATGGAAGTATTCAATCCATATTGAAACAATCTTTGAATATGAGAAAAGTCTCCGCAAGATGGGTGCCGAGAATGTTAACCGACAGTCAGAAACAAAATCGACTTGACATTTCGAAGATATTTTTGGACAAGTTTCAAGAAGATTCTGAAAACTTTTTGTCTCGTTTCGTAACAATGGACGAAACATGGCTCCATCATTTTGATCCCGAGACAAAACAGCAATCTTCGCATGGAAACGACCATCATCACCGACCCCGAAGAAGTTTCGTGCCGTGGCATCCTCTGGCAAGGTTATGGCCTCAATATTTTGGGACTCAGAAGGGATATTGTTGATTGATTACCGTGCGTGGAACCACTATTACAGACCAATATTATGCAGCTTTAGTTCCCAAGTTGAGAAATGCCATCAAAGAGAAAACGAGAGGGAAACTTCGAAGGGGCGTGCTGTTTCATCACGACAACGCACCCGCGCACAAGTCGGCAGTTGCGATGGCTGCCATTCAACAAGCTGGCTTCGAATTGGTTGACCACCCCCCTGGTTCACCAGATCTGGCGCCTAGCAACTTTTATCTGTTCCCCAAATTTAAAGAATACTTAAGGGGAAACAGATACGAAGACGATAACGAGGTAATAGATGCCGTGGAGAGCTTTTGGCAGGACCAAGACAAAACTTTTTTTTTGAAAGGGATTGAAGCCTTGGAAAATCGCTGGACTCGGTATGTAGAGAGACTCGGAGACTATGTAGAAAATAAATTATTAAGTTATCAATAGTCATTATATTCTATCTCATTCTCACTAATTTTTGATCCCTCCTCGTAAGTTGCACGAAATTTCGAATACTTGTTTCTGGTTAGAAATAAATGTACATGCACACACATACATTAAAAAAAAATTCAACTAAGATGGTAAATGAGGGAATTTATATGGGAGGTTCGTCACTTTTAAGAAGCACGAAATTTCTTTTACCTATTTCTGGCAAGTAAATGAATACGTGATTTTATAATTTTTACCCCTAAGAGGGTGAATTAGGGGTCAAAAGTTTGCATAAAAAGTTGGTTATTTTTAAAAGGAGGAGCCTGAAATTCAATATTGAAGCATCTTATATAAAGTTTAAGTAACAAACATTATAAACTAGGTGCAACCCGCGACTTAATTCGCGTGGAATTTAGTTTGTAATTTTTTTGCGTTACCCTAATTATTTTTCTAAAATAATAGTATCCAAAGCTACTACTTGTAATATCTGCTATACGCCAGTGGAAGTCCCGTCGAAATTGTTCCAGCCGTTATGGATATTAGCCGAAACAAACAGTCAGACAAAAACTTTAAAAATTGTATTTTGTTACTCTGATATGCATTTAGTAAAAAGCTGTTATTTAAACATTACAAACAGATATTTTTATTTCAATTATTTGTATAGATAAGTTTTTATTGCTTAAATTCATAGTTTGCATTATAAATAAGTTTACGCTCGATAGATGGTATTATCCACGTTTTCTGATTCGGGCTATTATTTCGTTATGCCACTTATAATTATTATATGTTGAGATAACGTTAACACACCGTAGGTTATACGAAAGCGACCCCTGAAGGAATGTCACACAGTTCCAGTGGTCTGCCAATACAGCGGATAGACGACACACGGTGGGTTTATTTAGTGACGGCCCACACTATCCTGTTCGTTGCCCCGAACGACAGAGTATGCGGTTAGATACACCCCTTTACAAAAAAAAAAGTTTTGTACGTAAGTGTGTCCTTCGGCCTCCGATTGAAATACTAAATATAAATCTTTTCCTTCATTGGTGACGGAGCTTGCCAGTAAAGGCCACTACTATCTTTTATATGATGCTCAAGGCTTGGCTAGAGAGGTGCGGGAAGAGATAGTTGCTCATGTAGCCACTCACTGGGATGATTTTTCTATCATGTCCTAGGATGCTGATGGTATTAACCATAATAGTTCTGATGAATACTTTGTTGCTATGTCAGTATTTCATATATATGGACGTTTATGTTATTAGAGTAGTATTCTTTTTTTCATATCGCGCCTAAAGAAGTATAACTTCTAAAAGAAGTTCACAGAGCTACAGTAATTAATTATCAATAAAACCAGCCACAGGTACACAAAATAACTGTAATTAATTGCCTGAATAACCACCCGGATTTTCACAAAGCAGCCGTTTGTAGGTACGAAGAAAATTATCCAGAAAGACGATCGAAAAGGCGATTGCTTGCGTAGAAGGATACAGCATTTTCAGCTATGAAGTACGATTCTAGGATACTTTACGAAACGTATAGACATCTAAAAGCAATTGGGAGGTGGAGATTGGGATTTGCCGTCGGTGACTGCGATGGCTTAGCGCTCTAGAGCACTTCCCCAGATTGGAAGGGACGCAGGTTCGAATCCCGCTCGCAGTAAAGTTCTCTTTTTCCACTTTCACTAATAATTTGTTATTTAAAGTAGCTAACTGAGCATGTCAAATGCAAGATCAAAATACTTTACGAAAATGATAAAACCGTTTTGTATAGCACAATGAGTTAGGAATACGTAAATTGTAACGCCCTTTAATTTAAAAGAAAAAGCGCCTGGTATATAGTTAGTGACTGTATTTCACACTGGAAACTCACTCTTAAATTTGGATCACCAGTAATGTTATTAAGCAATCTAATCACCTAAATTGTGCAATGGAACAAAGTTACAAATGAAAGCTCTTTATAAAAACGTCGTAGTAGCCACAGTAATTACCGAACGTAGTGAAGGAAATGTTTTCATTCCACGCATACCGTTTATTTCATCAGAGTATCCTGAACTGAACTGAAATTAAAATAATATAAAAGAATACAGATCCCTCTTAATGTGTGCTTTGCCATAATAATTAACAAGTCCCTAGGCCAGTCACTGAAAGTTACTGGCATCGATTTAAGTAAGGACTGCTTTTCACTCAGAGAGATTTTATGCTACATGCTCCAGAGTGAGATTTAGACGCAAAAGGAAACAGCAAACGTCATTTACAAAGAGGTACTTACTATAGTAATTAAACCTAAAATTTTGATGAATACTAATAGTTTAATTTCATTTAGACACAGTATATAAAAAAAAATCAATATTCATTTATTTGCGCGAGTGAAGCCACGGGAAACAGCTAGTAATACTATAATATTAGTAAGGATTTCTGGCAAAATAGCTTACCTGTTTATTAATGAGCAATGTCAGTATGTTAAGCACGACAGGTCCTAAAGGGTAAAGTGTATGCGCTTGGAGCACCGATCGCATCATCAATACTGGTATCTCGTCTTCGTTGGTCAACCTCTGCAGAACTGCCGCTAGGACCTGTAACATCACAAAGTCATTAAATTTTAAACCAGATGGTATATCTGCAACACACATATCTACATCGAGTAGTGAGGGTCTGAAAATGTGCAACCAAAATATCAGAATATGTCTGGTATCCTTTTTTTTTGTAACGGCGGGAAAAAATTTACTTAACCGCATACCCCGTCGTTCGGGGCAATGAACAGGGTAGTGTGGGGCCCTCGCCCACTAAATAAACCCGCCATGTGCTATTTCTCCTACCTTATTGGCGGTCTACCGAAATCATATTACATTCCTTCAGTGGTATTTCCCTGGTATCCTGGAATGGATCCAAACTTCCTCCTTATCCTATCCAACTACTATCCCTTTTCCGCTCCTTCTCCCTTTTTTAGCGTCTATAGCCTACGGTAACCGCTTACCAGGTAGGCCACAATGAAAATGTGCTAGACGTGAATATCAAATCCTGGCTTAGTAATACCAGCTTGGGCCATTAATGCTCAAGGAAAAGAAAGCAGGAGAACTTTGTAGTGACGAATTAACAAAGCAAGTGTATCCATTCTTTGAAAGAATGCGAGGCGATTAAAGGATTTCTACAATTATCACCCATGGATGGATGGATAGATGAGCAACATTTACCACTTACCATCAGGTGAGTCATGGTTCATCTGCCACTATAAGCAATAAAAATACAAATTGAAGCGGTACTTTAGTCACAGCAGCCCGCAAAATTCCGGTAGTAGAGCTAGACTCCAACTTCAAAGGACTGCCCAAAGACTTCTACCATCTCAATATAAAGTCGTTCGTAGATGGTGGTAGTTATCTTTTTAAATTATTATTTTTTTAATCTAGCGTGCAGTTGAGCGAGTCAAGTGCTTAAAAATTGAAATACTCTTAACAGAACAAATTATTTGTGAAAGTGGAAAAAGAGACCTTTACTGCGAGCGGAATTCGAATCTGCGTCCCTTCCAATCTGAAGAAGTGCTCTAGAGCGTCCAATCGGGATCACTATAAAAAGTTTCTGCTAAACTACCACTGTATAAGCTTTATTTTTAATTTTTTGTTAAGACGGGAATAAATGTACCTAACCGCGGTGCCATGGCCGGGGCCGTATGGTCAACACGTCGCGGGAATAGGCTCTCGATCACCTCGGTGGGGAGGCCGGGCTGAAGGGTCTCAGTAGAGGGGGGGCCCCGGGTGCAGAGCTTATTCAGCGCCGCACGATACGAGCGACCCCAGGGGTCACGGTTGAGACTGACAAGCATCTCCTGCACCACTGTATAAGCTTAACCGTAGTAAGATTTCTTACTCACTACGAGATGAGTTAATAACGTTCCGGTAAAAAAAAAGGACTGCGTATTTGTTTGTCATACGCTTGTGAATTCCAACTCATAGATAACACTGTTTACTTCAACAGTTTTAGGGAAATTCACAATAATATTTTACGTCGATAACAACACAGTATCGCTTAAAAACAAGAAAAGAGTCAAGAGATCAATATTTAAACATGGTTGACATAACAGTTAAACGTGTAAAGGTATAGTTTAAAAATGGCGCTTGCAGCAGCACTGTATGATGTACCTACGTAAAGCGCGACTTAAAAATAAATTATAAGCTTTTATCACTAAATTGTACCCTATCACCATAAAAATATGATCTTAAAACAATTGATCCGTGTGGTGACGGACTAAGAATACAAGTGTCACCACCCCATTCTTTCTCACGGGTGTCGTAAGAGCCGACTAAGGGAAGTAAGCAATTATCATCCATTGTATGATTGGTGGTAGGGCTGGGTACCAAGTGGGAGTACTTACTCGGTATCGGGCCCGAACGGGTGGGTACCACCACACATCTCCCGCGTGACCGGCCTTGAAGCTCATTGTTGCGTTTTGGCTGTAGCAGGAGATAACCATTTATTCTTTCATTTCATTTATATGGTGAGCAGCGGCTATAGTTGAGTCCATGAGCGACGGTTACCATTTACCATCAGATGGGCCCGTCTGATTGATAGCTCGTCTGCCAATATACGCAATAAAAAAAACATGAAAATTGTTTTAAGAACGTATATTTGAAAACGGAGACAACTCCATGAAGCAGTCTGTCATACATGGCAGACGACTTAATACGTACTTTCATAGTAATAAAGTCTACATATGTGTGCTAATATACGAGTATGTGTTCATTATATCTTTTTTCTCGCTCATGTAACGATATATGCCTAAACGTGACGCGTCCGTTCACTTGCAATTCTCTTCCGATTCTCAATTATCTAACTACCACCAAAAAAGTTCCACTACAAAAGTATAATGGTGGGACCAAACTGGGCAAATATCGTTTACTAAGTACCGCCTGCGACTCCATTCGCATGGACTTCATTACATTAATACGTCACACTGATTATTAATTAATTATTTATTTTCAAACACAGCTATCCCACTGGAGCTATCTATTTTTACACGTGTTTTATTAGCTTCACCTGTATGTTTGTAACCGACTCCTTTGGGCGTAGTTTTGACCCACTTTAAACGGCCAGATTTCCTTCAAACTTTGTAGATTTATCGAGAACCGATGCCAATACACTAATTTGATAAAATTATTCGGTTATTATCGATTTTTAGGGTTCCGTAGCCAATAAAGAGCCCTTATAGTTTAGCCATGTCCGTCCGTCCGATGAAGTTTAAAGGCAAATTATCACGGCATAAATAGGTTTTATTTCTTTTAAATAACAGTACTTTTGATACTATTTTGAGACTAAAAAGAAGAAAATAAATTATAGTTTAAATAAATTATAGTTTAAAAAACTAAAATAACACGCTTTAATTTAAATAGCTAATAGATTGTAAAAAAACGTGAGGTGCATAATCAAATGTTACAAATAGTTCACCTATATAGTAAAAAGCACTCCACGCTTTTTTACAATCATTATTTATTGTAATATTATTTACTACTTTTTAGTTCAACTAGCTATTTAAATTAAAGCGTGTTATTTTAGTTTTTTAAACTATAATTTATTTTTTTCTTTTTAGTCTCAAAATAGTATCAAACCTTCAAAAGTACGAAGCAAAGAGATAAGAGTAAGGTAAAATTAATACTACATTAAAGTGGAACATATATAAATAACTATACTAAAAACTTAAATAGAAGCAAAAAGATTCTTATTTCGCAAACACTCAGGAGAATATATATGCCACAGGGGCACATCTTAATATCGCGATTCAGAAACTTACACATTCAACAACTACGGAACCCTAAAAACCGATAAATACTGAATAATTTTATCAAATTAGTGTATTGTCATCAGTCCTCGATAAATCTACAAAGTTTGAACGAAATCTGGCCGTTTATGGTGGACGTCCATTAGTCCGCACGCACGCGCCGTACGCATCGCATTGAACGCATTTGTCGAAAGGGTGCGTCCATTGCGTCAGCATTATGCTGATGTCAATGTTTTGCTGATGAGGCTGCCATTAATTAAAAATTGGTTGCCGTGTTTTGTGGTAAAACCTGAAAAATTTCCGTAACTCATACAAATTTAATAAAAATGTTAAACACACAATTGGATATTGTTCTTATAGTTATAGTGATTAAAGGATATTAAATACAAATATATAAGAAGGATATAAAATACAAATATGTAATATCCATACAAAATTCATAAAAATATTTCAGATTAATAGACAGATTTTAGAGGTAGTAGGCTGTTAGGTGTCATTGTTTTTCCTCAGCATATTTTATTACAATCTTCTTTCGCTATTTTCGTTCATGCTTGTAAGTCTCGTAACAGTAGAATGAATATCGTAAGTACGTATGAAAGAACGAAAACGATCGATTGATACTAGCGATGTGAGTTCAATAATCAACTAAAGTGTGAAGTCCAATGGTGATATAGGTTGTATTAAATTACGTTATTGAGTGGCTGTATCCCGCGACTTAATGCGTTTTGTGAGGGTTCCCTGATTTACGATTATAATGCTTTGTACCGTGTTTTTTTCAAATGGCACCAAATACCGTATAATACGGCAACTGTCATGTCAATGGTAACACTGGATGGCATACTTCTAGTTTGTATGGTTTAAGGTTGGTGATTCTTCTGGCGAAAGATTGATTTTTGTATAAATTATTAAATAAGGTTGGATACCCAAAAAAATAGAGTTCAAAAAGGCGATCTTCCAAAAGCGATCCTTCTTTTGACTTGTTTTATTTTACAGCTATTTTTAAAAATTATAATATGAACAACACGAATTATTAATCTTGCGATACTTACTCGGTATCGAAACGTAAGTACTTGGTATCAAATCAGACTACGTGACTATTACTTTTTAATTTCTCTCTCGCTCGGTTACTGTACTTAAGTTATAGAAACGCGCCAGCTGAACCCGCTCGAGGTCATTAATCTCTATAAATTTAAATTCAAATTAAAAAATACCTTTATTTCATAGGCTTATGTCATCATAACATTTAAAAGCCATACATTTAAAGTAGTTATACATATCGTTCATTTCGCTAGGTGAGTGACAGCGCCGGAGGCACAAACCCCTTCCCTATCCTCTCCTTGTTACTCCTAATTAACCTTCCTAACCTCTCTTCAGTATCCTTTAAGAAAATACTCTTCCTATTATCATTCCTCTGCATCTCCTACCCCTTTTCTTGGAAATGGCGACGCGCGAGCATTGACTCTGGTGTTGCTAGCGTTTGTAGGCCACGGTAACCGCTTACCAGATGGGCCGCTAATCAGCTGCGCCATATGCTTGTTTGTCACCCACGTAGTATAAAAAAGGTAGTACCTTTCTAAGGTACATTTACCAAATAAGTAAGTATTTTGCCGTGTGGGACCGGCTTTAGAATTGACCCAACCCTCTCCACCCATGAGAGTCGTAAGAGCCGACTGAGGGAATACCAGGAGAGTGGGCAGCAGCACTCCCTCGAGTATTAACAACATCCACTGCGATCTCCAACCCGCTTGCCAGTGTGGCGATTACGGTACTATCCCCCATATGAGCGAAACACATGTAGTGGCGTTGTTTTGGGCAGGCCTATGTCCAGCAGTGCACGTCGAAAGGCTGATAGATGGATGGAAAGTATTTAAAGTAAGTAGTGTTATCTCTCAAATAACACTAAGAGTCTTATTTAATTCTCCACATCGGATCATTGAGAGAAGCAGACACGTTATAAGTTGTTTTACTGAAATTGGTTTAAAAGTTCAGACAATAATAGTGCTTATCAATAAGTTGATAGTGGTCGCTTTTATGTGTAGTTTATGCGAAAGAATATAGGTGTAAAGTGATTTACTGCAGTGAGCGGGGTGCCCCCATACCTCACCGCTGCGATAAGAGATAGTCGTCATAATTGCTGTCTCTGTCTAACCACATCGGTATAGCTGACTTGAGTGCGCGTGTACTGAATAGACGGTGTTATGGCCCAATGTGCAGCGTGTAATACTGACATTGCAGACGATGATTTTATAAAGTGTATTCGTTGCATTAAAAGCTATCACACATTATGCATGAATTTTTCGCATGAGGATATACAGAAACTGCACGCCCTAAATAATTGGCTTTGTCCGCAATGTCTTGGTAGGCAGTGTAAGGGCGATAATTCTAATGCTCCGGTGCGCCCATCGATACCTACTTCCATGGCAGATATAACTTTCAATGTCACACGACGTAAAGTGAATCAATCTAGACCGGAACCCCAACAAGGTGCAAGCCTATCTGCTGAGCTCTGGCGCTTAGAAATAAGGGATATCATACGGTAAGAATTGCGGAATGCTCTACGAGAAACTGTAAGTACATTACCAGCAACTTTAACTGAGAACGTTAAGGAGATAACTGAGGAAATAAAGGAGTTCAAGGTGTCCATGAATTTTCTAAACAGCGAGTTTGAGACACTTAAGAACGATAATATTTTATATCATCAAGAGATGGATCAAATGAGGAAAGAAAATGAAATTTTACGATCTGATATAAGAGATGCCAAAGGAAAATATAATCAGATAGATCAATTATTACGCGCCCATAATATTGAAATTCAGTGTGTTCCGGAAAATAAGTCCGAGAAAATAGTAGATATCGTCAAACGACTCGGACGCACCGTGAATGTCGTGATAAACGAGAATGATATACAGTACTGTTCAAGAATTGCGAAAGTAAACCCGGGTAGTACCCGCCCTAGGTCTATATTAATCAAGTTCAACTCTGCCCACACCCGTGATACCTTCTTAGGTGCAGTATCCAACCATAACAGGAAACATGTTCAAGATAAATTAAATACGCACCTAGGTTTTGTTTCTAATAAAAAGTTGCCTGTGTTTGTAGTGGAGAACTTGTCGCCAGAAAATAAAAGCTTACATGCTGCAGCTCGTATACGTGCAAGAGAATTGAAATATAAATTTGTATGGGTGCGTGGAGGTCGCATCTATATGAGAAAGTCAGAAACTACAGAAAAGGTTTATATCCGTAACCAAGATGTATTAAATAAATTAGTGATAATTGGACTATGTTATTTGTTTCATTAAATATGAAATTGGTTACAATCCGTTTTTGTTATAGATGTAATTATCGTTATTATTTACTTTTGGTAGTGAGTTGCATCACGAGAATGTATTCATACAACGAAGCTATCAATATTTCAAATACCCACAGTGGCGTAATTATAGCAGGTAAAATTATTAACTATTGTCTCCGACAAATTGTGTTATTATTATCATCTGGAATGTTTGTAGTGACAAAGGAAATTATTTTTTGTTATCAGTGTTATGTCTGTGGTAAGCATATACCTAGCTTGTGTACAATAATGCCCTTTAGTTTTGAAACCTACTATATTCCCCTACTTGTGTTATATACTTTTTACATAAATACCTTATTAAAGATTTAAATTTATGGCAAATATGAAGTTAAGTTTTTATTACCAAAATGTTCGAGGTTTGAGAACTAAGGTATTGGAAACATTTAATAATATTTCACTTTGTAAGTATGATATTATATTACTCACGGAAACATGGTTGCAGGATGATGTTTTTGACTCGGAATTATGTAATGATGGATATCAAATATTCCGACAAGACCGTGATCTGATTATGTCGGGTAAAAAGACAGGTGGTGGCGTTATGATGTGTATAAATTGCAAATTTAATGCCACACGGCGTTACCTTTTTCAATGTGAAGGTACTGAGATATTGCAAGTTACACTTTCATCAATGGGTGTTGGTACTGTTAAAGACTTGGATATTATACTAGTCTACATCCCTCCTGATGTGTCCAGAATACCGGTGCAACTTGAGTCGATTGGGCAAACTGTAAATAACATTTTGAATACGCACGTCAACCATGAGTGTATGATCTTAGGTGACTTTAACTTACCATGTTTGAATTGGTCAGAGGATGGTTTTTCTCTAATACACAACTGTACGGAACGAATGAGAATTGCTGCTACTACTTTTGTAGATGATTTTGCTGTATTAGGTTTGACGCAGTATAATCTTATCACAAACTCCAATGGTAGGATTTTAGACTTATGTTTTTCAATAACATCACTGTCTGTCAATAGAAGCGGCAATCCTTTACTCCGCGAAGATTCTTATCATCCTTCGTTAATAATAACGGCTAATGAACTATGCTCAACACACCTAGAGGAAATACACATACCGCGGCACAATTACTACAGGGGAGATTATAATGAACTTAATAAATACTTTAACAAAATAAACTGGGATGTAACGTTAGCAGCTGAGTCAGTTGACAGTGTAGTTGAAGCCTTTTATAAAGTTATAAACATTGGAGTACAACGCTTTATCCCTTTAAAAAGTAAATCTAAAAGTCATAGTTATCCTGTTTGGTATAGCCGTGCTCTCATAAAGATTATTCGTGAAAAAAATAAAATGCATAAAAAATGGAAAAAATACGGGAATCCTCGGGACTATTATGAATTTTCAATACTGCGTGCTAGACAACATAATACTCATAAATCATGTTTTCAGAACTATATAAAACATACAGAAGAAATGGTAAAGCATTCCCCTCAAACTTTCTGGACTTATGTCAAAAATAGAAGGGGCGGTACACAATATCCAAATACACTTACATTAAATAATGAAACATTTAAGGATGGTCACAGCATCTGTACAGCATTTAATAAATATTTTTACAGTGTTTTTGCTAAATCATCCCTTTACTCTACCACAGGTTTAGTTCCTATGAATGCATATAGTGAAATGTTAAATTCAATTAATGTCCTTTCTAATCTGAATATCACACATGGCACTGTACAAAATGTTTTACGTACGTTAGATAAAACTAAAGGTCCGGGGAAAGATGGACTGCCTGCAGTATTTCTTTATCCTTGTGCTGATAGTTTAGCACGTCCAATTACACTATTATTTAATAGATCATTAGTCGAATGTGTCTATCCTTCTATTTGGAAGGCTGCACACATAGTTCCCGTGCACAAAAAGGGCCCCAGGTCAGATATAACGAATTATCGTCCGATATCGATTTTGAATACACTCAACAAGGTTTTTGAAAGAATTGTATATAAGAATATTTACCCCTTGGTAGTGAGTGCTTTAGGCCCAAACCAACATGGTTTTATTAAACGAAGATCAACACTATCTAACTTAGCCACGTTTAGTAACTATGTTATATGTAATATGGAAGCTAGTGGACAGGTTGACGTGATCTACACAGATTTTGAAAAGGCGTTCGATCGTGTGGATCACGTTATTCTGCTCGCAAAACTGCAAAGACTTGGGATCCACGGTGATTTACTTAGATGGATAAGTTCATATTTATCTAACCGATCTCAGGCCGTTGTTGTGGGTGGTTTTAGATCGGACTTTGTAAATATCCCTTCAGGTGTTCCCCAGGGATCTTTATTAGGACCCCTTTTTTATTGCGTATATTTATACGATATTCAATCTTGTTTTAAATACGCTAAACACCTACTATACGCGGATTATGAAAATTTACCTGTGTATTAAATCGAGACTCGATTGCGAACTCATACAGCGTGATCTGAATGCTCTATACCGGTATTACTCACAAAATCACATCACTGTAAATATTTCAAAATGTCAGTGTATTAGCTTTAGTCGCTCTAAAACCCCAATCAAATATCCATACAGATTTGACAATAATCTAATTGAAAGGGTTGATGTAGTCAGAGATCTCGGTGTTACGCTAGACACGAAATTACTGTTCTCTCAACACATAGATACTGTCATAAATAAAGCCTCTCGTAAACTTGGTTTTGTGATGCGTATTTGCAAACCATTTAGAAATTGTCATAGTCTCAAAATTGTTTATTATACCTATGTCCGTAGCGTTTTGGAGTACTGTAGCCCAATTCATTCACCTCAATACAATGTATATATTACGAGACTAGAAAGTTTACAAAAGAGATTTGTAAAGTATCTAAACTATAAAGCTAAAAAACGTCATAGTTCGTATTCTGTAGATTGTAGACACTATCACCTACTTCCTCTCGATGACAGACGTAAGTTGTTAGATATGCTTTTACTCTTTGATATATTACGAGGTGGCCTAGATGGTAGTGATCTTTTATCGAGTATACATTTCAGTACTCCAAAATACCGAACTAGACATACCCATTTATTTAGTATACCTCATCACCGCACCAATTATGGAATTCATGATATCATGACACGACTACCTCGCATTTATACAGAAAACTTTGAAAATATAGATATATTTCAATTATCTAAGGAATCATATAAAAAACAAATCGTGAATGCACTCACTAGTAAATTAATAGATGAAGATTAATAAATTAGTAAATAAGATACTTTTTTCTTTACGTCATCAAGTTATGATGCTTATTATCAATAGTATTCTTATAGTTTTAAGTTGTAATTTGTAACATTGCATCTTCTAGATATACTTATACAAATGTCGTGGAACTCTGTAATTGGCTTAAGATATTAATATTATTAAAATACTTCCATGTATCTCTTGTAAATAAGCTGTTGAGTTTCCTATTAATAAATAAAATAAATTAATTAATAAACTATCCCACTACTGGGCACAAGCTTTTTTGAATTTCAAGTAGAAGAACCGTCGTCAAGCAGATAGGTTATTCGAAAATAACAAGGCCAGGACCATTGTGAAGGCAAATTCTCAGTTCCCAGTAACGAAGCAAGGGTCAATAAAACAAGCAAAACAGTATAATAAATAACGTTAACAAAGCTGGAAACGAAAAAATTAAACTGCCAAATGTAGTATTGCCGTGGTAGCGTTCAAAAAAGAGGATTTCACTTGTGTATCAATTTAGTATATTAATCGATATACTGATATAAAAATGTTCTACATTATTTTTCCTCGAATATAATTGTTTTATTAATTCATTCTTTTGAATAAATGATTAATAATGAAACTAAACATTTAGTTTTAATTTTATTTATTAATCCAAATGAGCATTAATTCTATTATGAATCGACTAAAGTAATTGATTTCCTTCATCATTTCTTTTTTAATGTTTTTACGATTTCTAGATTGCAAAATGAGCTGGTTTTTTTTAATTTTATATAAGAAAAATATTGTCAATTTTTTAAAGAATTTTTCAACTTATTAACTTCTGGCCCAAAAATCCCACCACTGAAGGAATGTAACATAGTTCCAGTGGCCTGCCAATAAGGCGTAGAGACGGCACATGGCGGGTTTATTTAGTGGGTGAGGGGCCCCACACTACCCTGTTCGTTGCCCTGAACGACGGGGGGTGCGGTTAGGAACATTTTTCCCGCCTTAACAAAATAAAATAAAGGCCCATTCTCCTTTCTTATAATGTTTAAATTGTTATGGTACTTAATTGTAATGGGAAATTAGCTTAATATGCCAATAAACCCTTGCTATACAAAAAGAGTACTTATAACGTGAAACGCCATTATGATACCAAGCATAAAATTAAATTTGCATTTTTTTTATATGTTTGTGTCTTGTTATTTTTCGTCATTTCTCATAATAAAATAATATGACAATTGTAGCCCGCTTTCCTTTATACAGTCCCCCTGTGTCCCCTGGCGGCCAAAAGGTAGCCGACTCATGGCCTAGATTATAAACTAACTATTAAGTTTATGGGCGCATCTCACCAATAAACGTTAAAGTTTGGCGAGTACATTGAAGCTTACAATATGTACTATGTCATTGAGATAAATAAATAAAAAAAAACCATCTGGATATCAGAACAGCGTCAATCCTAGGTGAACCTAAGCGAAAAATGCGGACGCCATCCGCATTTAACCAGATAGCTAATATATGCCTGACTGAGGTGCGTGCTTGCGGAAGAGTGTACGCAGTGCTAAACAAATTCATACAGAGCGAACAAAAATGCGTGACTGCGTTGCGTACGGCGCGGATAAATGGCCTCGTAGCTTTAAAGTGGGTCAAAATCGCGCCCAAAGGATTCGGTTACAAACATACAGGTGCAGCTAATAAAAAGCGTGTAAAAACTAAAATAACACGCTTTAAATAGCTAGTTGAACTAAAAAGTAGTAAATAATATTACAACAAATAATGATAGTAAAAAAGCGTGGGGTGCTTTTTACTATATATATGAACTATTTGTAACATTTGATTATGCACCAAATAATGATTGTAAAAAAGCGTGAGGTTTAGGTGTAGGGTGTTATTTTAGTTATTTAAACTATAATTTTCGGGATAAGTTTTTTTTATAGTACGTGGGTGACAAACAAGCATACGGCCCACCTGATGGTAAGCGGTTACCGTAGCCTATAAGCGCTAGCAACACTAGAGACATCACTCGCACGTCACTATCTCCAAGGAAAGGGATAGGAGGTGGAGGAAGGATAAAAAGAAGAGGATAGAAAGGCTAATAAAGAGAGGATGAGGATAATAAGGAAATAGATAAAAAGTATGTCCTTTTCTTCACTCCAGACTATCTTATATGTGCATTCATGATGATTGGTTTAGTAGTAGCAGCGTAAAAGCGTAACAAACGAATACATTTACTATCAACCTCACCTATACGATTGCATTGAAGATTGATGCGCGAAATCAGCTGTAATTTAATTCATTAAGTCGATATAAAACAAATATTTTTTTTATTTGGGTCAACCCTAAATACACAGAGTTTATCAAGCAGGCGTAGCCGTGATATCTCTCGCATTGATTATAAAGGTTAAAATATATTAATAACATAATGTGATAGTATTTCAATATATATATAACATAATATTACTTTATTTAATTCAGTCAACATTACGGCTTCGTTCAATGCGCTTGTGTCAAAGTTGAGGGGTGACACATAACGATTTATATCTCATACAATTTTTTTCACTTATCTCACAAAATGCGTGTGGAAATACCTATGTTTACAAGATGTTGTTGCTGCATCCCGTTAAGATATGGTTTGATAGCGTGGGGATATTTCAAACTGGTGAGTACATTTCTTTATAACGCTTTTTATATTATTAACTTTCCTGTGTCTATCTATGTAACAGAATCTTTGAACGCGATTTTCACTCACTTCAAAACATCGAATTAAATTGAAACTGTACACTTTTCAAGGACCGCTGACAATATTTAATTTAATAACTGTCCTATCGTACTTTTCATGCTGTTTTGAGACTAAAAAGGAAATGTAGGTACTTATTATAGTTTCAATAGCTACTTGAACTAAAAATTATAAAATAATAATTATTGTAAAAAGCTTGGGGTGCTTTTTACTAGATCTTAATAATCAATTTGATGTCAAGCACCCCACACTTTTTTATAATTATTATTAGTAATTGCACGCCTCATAATCGAAGCATTGAGGTGGGTACTACTCTTGTTTCATGTAGAACAACTGATTTTTAACCGACTTCAAAAAAAGAAGAAGGTTATGAATTCGGATGTTTATATATTTTTTTATGTATGTTCGGACATATCTCCGTCATATATAACCTTCTTTTGATTTGCAAAATTCTTTTTTTGTTCGAAAGGGGTTTATTTCGAAATAGTCCCATCTAAATTTTATCGAAATCGGTGCAGCGAATTTTATAAAATTAACAAAAATCTAAAAAAACTTTATATCGATGACACTTTTTCGTTTACTCTGAAACCTCGCTGTCTCATTGAAGCAGTGCGTTTAGTTAGCGCACTCATATTATATAGAGACTTTCTTCACGGTCTTTAGAAGATTCTCCAAGACGCTGTGCTCTATTTCTTTATCTATGGCGCTTTAGGCGCTCATCTTTCTTATGTTTAGACTCCTGTGCTCGACACTGTCTCATACGAGATGCATCCAAGAAAGGCCTCCCCAACGTGTACCACCTTTTTTTTAGGTGGACCAAAATTCCTACCGCACGCTCCGCTACTCGGGGAGACAACAGGGTAGTGCGGAGCTCTCAGCCACTAAAAACCGCACCCTCACCCGCCGTTGCTACGGCGGATCACGGGTACCGCGTCGTATCGACCGCGATCCGCAGGCGGCAGCCCCTTCGGGCACCCTCTCTTGTGCGACGCCCCGCGCATTTGGACATCACACCGTCGCGGTAGGCTTCCGCGGACGGTAGGGTAATCCCCGACCCCACCGTCCGCAGCCTCGGCTAGGGCGGCATCAGGCGCAGATAAGCGCGCCCACGCCGGCCCGTGCGCTGGCGGCGAATCGGGTCCGTAGAGAAGTATTCCTCCCGGACCTTCTCCGCCGCCTTCTTCCGCGAGATAACAGTATCGCAGAAGGCGGCGACCGCAGTCCAGGCCCTGTTACTGCCAACCATCACAAGCGCAACGGCTGGCAGCAACAGGTCCACACCTATGACTGCTGTGAGTTCCCGGCGCTGCTCATCCCAGATCAGAGCCGAGTCCTCACTGCAGTCGCAGTGGTGACAGCCTGGGGTCGTCTCCCTCCAAGTGATCGTGTGCCATCACTTTTCACCGTCTGATTCGATGTGGATTAACTGTTATTAAATAAACAAAAAAATTGAGAATATTTACGCTCGACTCGATGGTACAGTGGTACACTAAAACCAGCGCTATACCTTATTTTGTGAGAACTACTTCTATAGACCAATATAGAAGTACTTCTTATAATTAGCGCTAGATGGTGTATAAGACATGAGAACCACATTAGTAGCTACTTTTTGAAATTAGCGCTATCTATGTGATTTATTGAAAACTACTTAGTAAGACCAATACATTGTTAGTTACTTATCAAATAATCAATATTATTGTGAAAAATGAAGATTATGAGGCGTGCACTTTTGGATTTTCCAAAGTATTTTAATATTATTTTCTAATTTTAACATAGTTCGAGTAGCTTTTAAAGCATGTGTTTTTTTAGGTTTTTTTTAAACTATTATTTATTTTTAACTTCATGAGTAAATAGATAAGCGAAATCAAAGAGAAACTGCGAAGAATTAAAATATATTATATCGCACGCCCAGAACGATAGAAACTACTGTATTAAGTCGAAAAATCACAAAATCGAATTTTTACTATATTTGAATAGCCGAAAATTTGCCGCGCATACCAAGAAGACAGACGTATTTATATTTTTTTAAATGTTTTTTAAATGTGTGAAGACGCGCTGTCATAATCATGCCGCAAACACGAAACTATTTCTTGTTGCAACTTGTCCGTCTTGGGAGCAACACGCAGACGGCTTTACGAAATAGTGTATTACTTGGTTATAATGTAGTGTCATTGAATGTAGTGTAAAAATTACGCCGGATTATTTAGTTTTAGTTCAGTGTTGGTGACTGTCTTCATATATCGAATTTGATACTATTTCGAAATATTGCTCTGTTGTTAACGAAGGTAAGTTAGATTTATTGTATTATTACGAAATAAATCTCTGTTGTTCGAAAAAGGTGAAAATCTGTGAAATTGTGCACTATTGATGGTAGATATAAATTGTGTCCTAAGTTGTTATAAAATCACTTATATTATTTGATTAAACTTAGAAATATTGCTAAACTAATAAACTAAAAGAAACAGTATTTACTATTTACACTCTTCTTTACTAACAACGATATTATTGTATTTTTTTAAGGTAATGCACTATTGTTGAATTAATTATAGTTACAGTTATTATTTGGCAGATGATGAAGGGTCGTGGTACCTATTACTTAAAAAGGCAACCGAAGTAGCTACAGACGAAGCCAGACCTTCTGTTCAACAAAACAGCCTGGAACAGGGAGTCGTAAGTACAACCGTTTCGGTATCAACAGCTGATGATGACACGACAGTGATAACAACATTAAATAGGGAGGTACCTGTTCCTATTTTATCCGATCATAGCGATGAAGAAGATTTTATTGATGATTCCGAAGCTGATCCTACTATTTCTGTTTCTGCTAAAAAAAATATCTCGGCCTCTTGTAGTCCCCAGAAGATTGACTTTTTCTTCCTCAAGCTCCTCCTCAGAATTCTCATCATGAACATCATCCAGTTCATCTGAAGATGAATTCAGTAGACCGGGACCCTCTACAGCAAATACTCAAGGTGATTCCACAAATACGCCCACATCTTCTGCTACTGTAGCTGCTCCATTAGAGAATGAACCTAAATTGAGTAAAAAAAACCCTGCTGTGATAAACACAAGAAAGACGTTGTCGTAGCCGTATACGATCTGCGGTCATGCAGGTCCCTAAAGGCCAAGTTCCTCTTTTTTTTATAAGTCTAGAATCAATTGCTTTAACTTCACCGTAAGTGAATTAAACGTAAAGGATGCTGTTTTGTTGGCTTTGGTGTTGGTGTATATGTTAGTCACCACCTTGGTTATGGTAAGTGACCGCTGGTGAATATAAATGAGAGATTTATCAGAAGGTTTGCAAAGAAATAAAACGCGTGTTCAGTGTAGGAATCTCAAGGACTGACTGGTTTAATATTTGAAAAGGAGTATACAAAAGGGCTTGGTTTATTTACGCCCTCTAACGTAGAATATACACGGGGTTAGATGCTGCTACGCCAACGATACTGCGGCGGGTGATGACATCTCGTGCATGGAGTGTAAAGCGCTATCCACACATTTCCGGGTCAGGGCTATCCGTGTTCCGAGTTGTTTGTTTCAGTGTTCGCGTCAGGGATGTGCCATCCGTCACCCGTGTTCACACATATCAGGGAAGTCGGGTATCAGTGTAATCTGTTTCTTTAGCTGATACGCACACAGCACGATGTCCTAATTTAACAATGTAGAGTTAGCAATGATTGCAATAGCGCTAGATGAAGAAGAAGCAGATCACCAAGAATACTGTCAGCAGGCAAAACGTATTAGGGTATGTCGTCAACGTACCTAGAAAAAAAATCGGATAGCACTACCAGAGCATCCGTGCGTCCGAGCGTGCTCCGGGACACTGACGATCCGGACGCGCCTGACACGAAGCTATGTGAACAAGTTCGTACAATTTGTACGTAACCGATTTTTTCCCCGTCCCTGACGGAACACGGCAGGGCCCGGAAATGTGTGGATAGCGCTTTAGTGTTCATATCCCATTGACGTATGACGATGAATGAGTGCCAATGAGTGGTGACTCATACACGGTGATTAACCGGAGCTTTAAAAGTTGAATCTCACGGTTTTCTTAACGACACGACCATATTTTGTTCTGACTGGTGGCGTCGAAAGATTTGAAGTGTGTAGCTTAGGTGAACTTGAAGTGTGTGAAGGAATATTTTTTGGGCTCGTGACGGCATCAGGTTGAGTACTTGTAGTGCTATTTGGGCGTGGGACCAACACATTATCAAAATCTAATAAATAAGCTGGTTTAAGACGATCAAGTGACACGGTAACTTGCTTGCCATTACAGTCTAAAGTGTAAAACTTAGAATGGCGCGTTATAACTTTGAAAGGCCATTTGTAAGGTGGTACAAGAGATCTCCGTGTTTCGTGTTCTCTCACGAATACATGGGTACTTGAGTTTAAATCTTTATGAACAAATATGTTGTTATTGTCATTATGTGAAGTTGAATGTGAAAGATTGGGCACTGATGATAACGCAAGTGTTAAATGTTTTATATAGTCACGATCGTTAATATGTGTTGTAGGCTTTGTAGTAAATAGATCGCCCGGTAGTTTGAGAGTACTGCCGTATAGAAATTGAGATGGGCTGTAACCTAGGTCTACCTTAACCGCTGTGCGTAAACCTAGTAGTACAAGAGGTAATTCGTGTATCCGTCGCGTATTACTTGAACATTTTGCCATAATTGCGGCTCTTTTAATGTACGATGTAGCCGTTCGACCATGCCGTTCGCCTTTGGATTGTATGCCGTTGTTCGGATACGTTCAATACCTAGTTTTTTTAAAAGGTGTTTGAATAGGTCTGATTTGAATTGATGACCCTGGTCGGAGGTTATACTGACTGGGCAACCGAAACGTGCGACCCATTGTTCTACGAACACTCTAGCAACCGTTTCGGCTGAAATGTCTTTTACAGGTATAACTTCAGGCCATTTTGTTACCCTATCGATAATGGTAAGACAATATTTATAATCCTCGGAAGGTGGTAAAGGACCTATAATACCTATGTGAACGTTTTCAAAACGTTGTCCTGTATCGTTGAATTCTCCCAAGGGTGTTATCGTGTGATGTTGTACTTTGCGTTTTTGACACGGGATACAATTTTTTACGTAGTTTTTTATGTCGGTGTTCATGCTTGACCAAAAATATATATTTTTAACTAAGCGTTTAGTGGCTGCTATACCCATATGACTTATGTTATGTATGTCTTTCATAGCAAGCTCTCTAAACTGTATAGGTAGATAAGGTCTAATATTGTTTGTAGAAGTTTCGTAAGTTAGTTTTACATCGCTATTAGGCATTTTTATTAATTTAAATTGGAGATTATCATGTTTGCATAGATTTTGTAACTCTTTATCGTTATTTTGTAGTTCTGCGAGTTTTTGATAATCAAATAAACATGGAAGTATAATCTCGTTAATTCTGGATAAGGCGTCAACGACTGTGTTTTCATCGCCCTCTATGTAGTTTATCTTATCGCAAAATTGGGAAATAAAATCTAATTGTCTCAAGTGCCTAGGTGAGTCTGAGGGTGAGACCTTTTTTGATAAGGCGAAGGTTAATGGTTTGTGATCTGTAAGTACTGTGAATTGTCTACCTTCTACCATATAGCGAAAATGTTTAATTGACATGTAAATCGCTAGTAGTTCCCTATCGTAAGTGCTGTACCTTGATTGAGTTTCAGTGAGTTTTTTAGAAAAAAATCCTAGTGGTTGAAGATTTCTGTTGACCAATTGATGTAAGGCGTAGGTGCAGTTACCAGAAGCATCCGTCATTAAAACTAGAGGTGCGGATGGATCTGGGTGTGATAATATGACTGTGTTACTAATACTTTGTTTACATTCGCTGAATGCTTTTAATGCATTTTCAGTCCATGTAATTAGTGTTTTGTCGCGCTTTTTGGAATTATGTAAGTACGCGTTCAATGGGGCTTGAATTTCTGCAGCTTTTGGTATACTTTGTCTGTAGAAATTCATCATGCCGAGAAATCGTCGTAGTTCCTCGATTGTGTTTGGTTGCGGATAGTCATGTATAAGTTGTATTTTCTCGGTAGTTGGTTTTACTCCCTCTGAGCTGATGTGACAACCGAGGAAGTTAAGTTCTGATCTACCGAATTCGCATTTATCTATGTTGATGGTTAAGACGTAATCATTTAAATGTTCTAAGACAATATTTTAGTGGTTTATGTGCATTTCTTTTGTTTCTGAGGCTAAAATAATATCATCTACATATTCAAATGCGAAATCTAGATTTTTAATGCATTATTTACAAATCTTTGAAAGTCTTGTGCTGCGTTACGTAACCCAAAGTTCATTCGTGTGAATTCGAATAAACCGAACGGAGTTATGACTGCAGTCTTTGGAATGTCCTCGGGAGCCATTGTAATATTGTGATAGGCTTTCCGGACATAAATTTTTGAAAATATAGTTTTTCCTTTTAATATATATGTAAAATCGAGTAGCCTTGGTAATGGGTAACGGTCGGGGATTGTTTGTGCATTGAGCCGACGATAGTCACCACAAGGTCTTATCTCACCATCTTTTTTCTTAACACATACGACTGGGTTAGCCCAAGGGCTATTGGAAGGTCTACAAATACCTAACTGCATCATTTTTTCAAATTCTGCCTTGGCTATTTTGTATTTTTCCGGGTTGAGAGGACGTACTTTTTCGTGAACTGGAGGACCAGTGGTGTAAATGTGATGTTGTACGTCGTGTTTGGGATGTGCTTTAAAGTTTTCTAATTTGGTGATATCGGGAAATTTTTGTAAAATGAGATGGTATTCGTTGTTTACATCGATTGACCGAATATTTACCTCGTTAGATTGAATTAAGTTAGTGGGGCGCGATAATAATGTTATTTTATCTATTAATTTCCTGCCGTGTAAATGTATCATTAGTTTATTAGCAGCGAGGAAATCAGCATTTGAACGTTGAACGTCCGCTAATATAAATTTCCGTTAGCTGCATATGATATATAATCGGATGTGGATCCATTTTGCTTCTTAGTGGCTAGAATGGACACGTCAGCGCCAGTGTCGATTAGAAATTGCGCACCGGAAGAAATATCTGTTATACATAAACGATAGGACTTTTCGACACCGGCTACATTTCTTAAATGTACCGATGTCTCGGTTAGTTTTCCGAGTTTGGTTAATTGATTAAATCGCCGCATTTGCGTGCGTTGATGCCATAAGTGAAGTGGTAAAAGCACTTGTTACCTACGTCACCTGGTTTTTGTGTTTGTTTAGAATAATTTATTCTATTTTGTGTTGTATTTTCGCGACTTTTTGAACGTAATCGAGACGTACCTTGGCCATAGTGGTATCGGTCTCGCGGCATGTGGTTTTGATTATTATTTGAGTGATTAATTTTGTGATTTAGTGAGGATATTTCTGATTTAATTTGATTGATCTCACTCATTATATTGTAGCTAGATCCTTGGTTTGTGCTCGGACTAGCTTGGGTAACGGGGGCTAATTCTGATGGTCTGGTATTTTCCATTATTTTATCGGCCATTTGAGCTAGACTATCGAGTTTTAATTCGCCAGTATCGCAAGCGGTTATTATAGCTCTAATAGAATGTGGTGGTGTGTGTTCCGAATCTCTAGTTATTTACGCGTCGGATTGTCAATTTTACCGTTATTTACGCGTAACTTTGGTCTCACGTCAGGGTGTCACCAGCTTTGGTGTTGGCGTATATGTTAGTCAACACCTTGGTTATGGTAAGTGACCGCTGGTCAATATAAATGAGCGATTTATCAGAATGTTTGCAAAGAAATAAAACGCGTGTTCAGTGTAGGAATCTCTAGGACTGACTGGTTTAATATTTGAAAAGGAGTATACAAAAGGGCTTGTTTTATTATGTTAACGGAGAGCACTTATCGCTATTTTTTGCATTTGAAGTGCCTACGCGCTACACTGTATGTTTCTTCTGGGATGAAACAGGAGCTAAACGTGGTGCAGTAGAGATAGGAAGTTGTGTACTTAAATACATTGAAATGGTAGTCGAGAAGAGTGTTCCTGATACTGAAGTAGACATTATATTTTATAGCGACAATTGTTGAGGGCAGCAGAAAAATAAATACTTTCTATCCGTCTATGCTTATGCAGTTAATAATCTAAAAGTAAATTCTATAACCCATAAATTTTTAATACGTGTTCATTCTCAAAATGAAGGGGACAATGTCCACAGTATCATAGAAAAACGAATAAAAAGACTTAAGATCTGGCCCCATTTATTGCCCACAGCAATATGCTACTTTAATACACAATGCCAAAAAAACAGGAATGCCTTATATTTAAAAAAAACTTACATACAATGATTTTTACGAAGAAGTAAGACTGTGGTTGTTAAACGTGGTGATTTATATGAGACTTATTTGCTCTAAAGACTGATTAAAATGAATATTATGTAGGTCTCTGCCGTGTGGGGCCGGCTTTAGAATTGTCCCACCCCTCTCCACCCACGGGAGTCGTAAGAGCCGACTGAGGAAATACCGGGGGTCACTCCCCCGGTATATCCTCAGTCAGCAGCAGCACTCCCTCGAGTATTAATAACATCCACTGCGATCGCCAACCCGCCTGCCAAGCGTGGCGATTACGGCACTATCCCCCATATGAGCGAAACACATGTTGTGGCGTTCTCTTGGGGAGGCCTATGTCCAGCAGTGGACTTCGAAAGGCTGATGGATGGATGGATTACTCTGAGAGTACAAGATATAACTTAAAGTAAAGATAGTTAGTATATAACAGTGTTGAACATTGTCCAATTTTATTTTATGGATATATTAACATGTTTTTATTTTTACCTAATCTTTTTATAAATATACCAGCTTTAAAAACTACCCGCCTTGGTAGTTTAAAAGAGAAAAGAAAAATATAATTTTGAAGACAAAACACTTCAAAATTATAATTTTCTTTTAGTTTTAAGTATTTGTAATATGCAATTGATAATGTTAAATATCCACACTTACCGCCTGTGATTGTGGAAATATAGTTTTGCTTATGAAATTTTATATTTTGTTATGCATAGCAGCTTCAATTTTAATTATTTTTTTTCGAACTACCTTGCAATTTTTATTTCTTACGTTTTAATTGACAGAAGATTTTGAGAATTTTAGTTAGTGTTGTTTTTTGTGAATTGTATGTTTAATTAAAACAAATTTTAATAAAATCTGGTCTTTTATTTTATTTTTAACAAGGCTATTCCTTAGAACAAAATTAAAAGTTTATTATTGTATATTGTATCCCAACTAAAAATCTATAAAACAACAGTGCATTATTTCAGAATCACGGTTTTTCGTCGATTCTGAAAAATGCGTTATTTTGAGTTAGTGCAGTGTTGTTCTGGGCGTGCGATATATTTAAGACAAACCGGGAGTAATATTTTATTTAGGTTGATCTATAGCAATTGTATTAAGTACACACTGACTATTCGTCATATCAAAACAGACCTATAATTTAGATTGACGCCAAAATGTTTCAGTATTTTAGAGAACAGGATTATTGTTAATAATAATAATAAATTTTTATTTCAGACATTGTCCATTAAAGTTAGTTATAAATATTTTAATAACTAAGTCTGTAAATTAATAAACAATAATGAAAGAAATAAATGATAATTTGAAATGGGACCAAACGGGAAGCACCAGCTTTCAAATAAAAAAAAATAGACGTTGCGGGACGTCTGCCTGATGTGAAAACATTGAAATTATTTTGTAGAAATAATGAGAAAAAATAAAATTATCATAACCTTTCAATGTGTGCTTGTATAAAATTATGACATGTGTAAAATAACGGAAATAGATATAAATCATCATCATCAGACCCTGAATATCATCTAGGACTATGGTACTATTCAAGATAAATCTAACTAGTCCTAAACCGATAGGTTGCGACGTTTAATTACCGAGAAACCATAGCCACCTTCCAGCTCGATCATGAGACCCTGGATACTATCTAGAGACAAAGTACTCGTCAAGACGAATCCAACGAGTATAAACTCGATAGTATTGCATCGTTTCATTACAAAGTTACTGTGGCCACCTCCCAGCTCCATCACCAGACCCTGAATACCATCTAGAGACAAAGTACTCGTCAAGATGAATCATACGAGCCCAAACTCGATGGGGTTATGTCGTTTTATAACGGAGTTCTATGGTCACCTTCCAGCACCATCATCAGACCCTGAATATCATCTAGGACTGGAATACTAGTCAAAACAATTCAAACAAGCCCAACTCGATGGGACTGCGTTGTTTCAGTACAGAGTTACTGTGGCCACCTTTCAGCTTCAACTTCAGACCCTGGATATCATCTAGAAACAAAATACTCGTCAAGACGAATCATACGAGCCCAAACTCAATGGGGTTATGTCGTTTTATCTTGGAGTTCCTTTGGCCACCTTCTAGCTCCATCATCAGACCCTGACTACCATCTAAAGACAAAGTACTCGTCAAGACGGATCAAACGAGTTCAAACTCGATAGGGTTTCACCTTTGTATTATAGAGTTCCTATGTGCACCTTCCAGCTCCATCATCAGATCAGCTCCATGTCATCATAATATTGCATTGTCAAACGATATACATATGCGTGTAAAGTTTCAGCTCAATCGGAAACCGGGAAGTGTGTCATATGGAACTTGCAAGATTTGAACGGAACAAATAAAAGCGTCGCCACGCTAACAGCCGGTTTTACCCTCCCTCCGCATTAGATGTTTCACATCAAAAGAATCGTCAAGATCGGTTTACCCAGTCGAAAGTTCTGAGATAATAAACCTAAAAAAAATACATTCGAATTAAGAACCTCCTCCTTTTTTGAAGTCGGTTGAAAATTAACTCCAAGGGTTTAGATAATTTCAGTATTTCACCCGTAAGCGATTACAATTTGAACAATGTTTTTTTTTCTTTTCTTTCAGATTATAGCCTGCTTTGCATTGGTTTCAATATCTTTTAGCCTGGCGCACGAGGCGGAAAGATCCAGGAGAGAACCATTACCCATTGTGATATTAAGCCTCGTAACCCTTTTAATTATAATGGACATTATATTAAATATCATGTTCATCGTTGGATGCCATAAGGTACCTACCTAAATCTCTTCCAAGTATTTTTTCATTTCCAATTCTCATGGACTATAGCGACACCAGGAAACAGCCCTGCCGATTACTATCAGTATCAAGGGCAGCCCGGAGTTCGCAAATTTACCCAATATATGGCAACAAGCTCGCCTATTACGTGGGACTTAAATATAGTTGGCGAACCGTGGGTGTGTAATACACCTCTGGCTACATACAGGCGTGATGCTACGAGTATGTTATGTTAAACTTTTTTGTAACACTCATTATTGTCAATCAAGGTGCCGCTAGTGTTATATTTTCTATTATGAAATTGTTACTAATTGTAAATAATGTATTGTCTTATTTTTTATTAGTTAATTTAAATAGAATTTTTTTTTTTCAGAAAAACGTCCGACTAATAAAGATATATTATATCTACTCGATGATTTTGTTGGCGCTGATAACTACCTTAACTTCTTACAATTTGATCAGATTTATTTCCATAATAGTTAGATACGGGATCCATCCTATTTATTTAATAATGGAATTAATGAGGATGTCCATCATTTTCCTAAACATTAGTAAGTATTTACGTAACTATATAGTTATTATCCTCTGCACTAGTAAATAGCCTCCGAAGAAAATAAAACTTAGAAGGCTGACTTCATTAAGAGAAGTTGGAGTTAAATCGCCGTGTTGAGTGTGGTGGGTGCGATTAGGAGACACAGAACATACTATGAGTTTATTCACAAACATATATTGTTTTTAGTATCGTAGTAAAATGCGTCGTATAGTATAATGCAGTCAGCATTGGAGACTATACGACTACTCTGTACTCTATATGTTACTATTGTGTTATTTCTATGTTTTCATACAGTACGGATTCAATATGCATACAAACACAAATATAACTCTTTATGACTGGTTTGGATAACATAATACGTGTGTTTTGTTCTTATCAATAACCAACGAGCAATATACAAACATATAATTATGGGGCACAGTTTTTGTTAAGGCGGGAATAAATGTGTCTAATCCCTCAAGTGTGGGGCTCAGAACTGCCATTTATATGAATCAAAAAACCAAATATTTAACCTATGTGGTTATCAAACTCGCAGCACACAGCATAACAGGCCATCGTCCAAGCCACTACGCCACCTACGTAGTAATTTTATAGGTTCCATAATATTCAGAAAATATCTAATAAGTATATTTGACAGACCCAGTCTTATACATATAAATTTATTGATATTAAACTTTCCCGGTGGTGCAGCGGTAGTGTGTGCGACTGCTGATCATGAGGTCTCGGGTTCGATCCCGGGTCGGGCAATGTTATTGAGCTTAAAAATTCTCAGTAGCAGCCCGGAGTTTGGAAATGACGGCAATAGGCTCGCTCCCTATTACGTGGGACCTAAAGGTAGCTGGCGAACCGTGGGTGTGAAATACACCTCTGCCTACCCCTCCGGGGAATACAGACGTGATGCTATGTTTTTGCTTTTTTGTTTAAATTTATTTTAGGTATCTCGGAAACGGCTCTAACGATTTCTATCAAATTTTGTATTTAGTCAGAATTTTACTTATTAAATTGATCTATACATATAAGTGTTTATCCTGCAAAACTATTCTATATTACTTTTAAGGCTTGCTATGTAGCTATTAAACGTTAGCATACTAGTACCTCCTGTGAGTACCTCAAAGCTCTACAAGATGGCGTTAAAAGAAAATAATTTAAATTATTTTCTTCTTCGGAAAAACAAAAATAAAAGTTCGAACGAAGCTCGATCGCCCAGTTACTTATACCTATATTTATAAGAGGAATTCTGAAAGTAGAGTACTAATACTAGGTGGGTGGGCAACTAGTACGATTTTATTTTAATTAACTTCGATATTTGAATAACATAATATTTTTTTAAAACCAAAGTGAAAAATGTGAAATCGAATATAACAGTCACGAGCAGGATTTGAACCTGCATCTCCTGGATACCGTCCAGATGCTTTGCCAATTCAGCCATCGTGACAATTGCTCCTGACTGCTAATTTCGATAACACATTCATACTTAACGTTTTTGTGTGACGCCTGCGCCAACTGTCGGAAGTATTTTCATACAGTATACCGACCAGGTAAACTTAATTTTACAATTAAGATTTTTACCTAATAATGACGCAAACTATAAATGTTTAGATATTTTTATATATATTTTTAGCATTTGACATGCTTAGCACTATACATTAAACACAAAGTGGTTATTTTCACATTTTTCACTTTGTGAAATTCGCGTAAATGTTAGAAAGTTTTCACTTTGTGTTTAATGTATAGTGCTAAGCATGTCAAATGCTAAAAATATATATAAAAATATCTAAATATAATATTTTTTTGTTACAGTGGTACAAATATATGTCTTACTATTAATTAGAAGTGAAAATATCAAATTGAGGAACGGATGCCAGTTCAGGTTCGTGAACAATGCCGCCGACCCTCAATGTACCCTGGGCATAGAACCGCAACCGGAGAAAATAGAAGAACAGAAGAAGACAGAAGTTGAGAGCGAAGAAGAAACAAGAATATATTTGTAGTTTAATAGTTAACTACACATAAAAAGCTCTTCTTCAACCTAATATTTTAATGTATCCAGTGATATTAAGCGATCTAATATTTAATACGAGAACATGTTTTTTTAAATATAGAATTTAATACTTAAAGAGCTTTTATTGAATACAATGCCCGAGTTGCGATGTAGGTTTTTTAATACTTGCGGTTACCGTAGCCTATAGACGCTAACAACCACAGGGAAAGGCATAGGATGAGTAGTTTCCGATATAATACACAAATACCTGCCGTTTCCATGGTCGTAGTCACTATTGGTTTAATATAAGACCAGTAAAAATGACACCACCTATGATCATCAATAAATAATTTGATCATAGCTATGCCATAGTGTACCTTTTTTATTGTTAAGGGGAGAAAAGTGTTCCTAACCGCACACCCCGTCGTTCGGGGCAACGAACAGGGTAGTGTGGGGCCTTCACTCACTAAAGAAACCCGCCGTGTGCCGTCTCTCCACCTTTATTGGCGCGCCACCGGAACCATATTACACTCCTTCAGTGGTCCGCCGTCGGTTTACCCTTTCGGGTACCCTCAACTTAGCGACGCATCCGCACATGGAGCGTCACACCTTCGCGGGAGGGTTGCGGGTGGCGGGCGTTCCCCGGTCCATCCAGCCGTAGCATCAGCTAGGGCGGCATTAGGCGCAAATATTTACGCCTGCGCCGCCCGTCGCTGGCGGTGGTTCGGGTCTACGGAAGGATCAGCCTCCCTGGCCCTCTCCACCGCTTCCTTCCGCGAGATGACCTCCTCGTAGAAGTCAGCGACCGCGGCCCAATTCCTGTCGCTGCGAAGCATCTCTCTGACGACGCTCGGTAGCAAGAGGTCCCCCCCTATTAGCCTATAGCCGGGCACGACTCGAGCGTGTGCTGCGCCGTGTCCTCGTCTATGCCATAGTGTACCGTCCAATAGCATAAAATTTATATCGAGATAATGACGTTAAACTTTGAGTTTTCTATATATTATGTAAGAACCAATCTTACATAATATTATGATGTTTATGTCCAATGTGAATAGATTTTTAATAAAGTCTATTATTATCTTTAGCTTGAGATAATATGAAAATAAAACAACCAATGTTTCTCAAAGAGTCAGGTTTATTCATGTTTTAAACCACGAAAATGTCTATTTAACAATAACAAAACATTTAACAAATATTTTTTTTATTGCATGTAGTGGCAGACTAGCCACGGTCCATCTGATGGTAAATGGTAACCGCCGCTCATGGAGTCAAAAAAAATTGTGCAACGCAGCTCTTTTATTTACTTATCGTCACGTTATCTCCCTTGTGGAGTAGGCAGACAAAAGAGAGTGCCAACAGGCTCCATTCTTGCATACATCTCTTGCTTCCTCAACATCATAATTAAAATATATTTTTATCTTATTTATTCCACAAATATAATTTTATTAATAAATCATTTTTTGTTGTATTTACCAAGAGTTATGTAATAAAAGTTTAACCAAAAACAACAGAATTTGCCTCAGAGGTCACTTTCTATAGCAAGATATCGTTAAACATTAATAAAACTCAATTTGAACAGTATAATATTTATTGTACACAATAATATGTCGGTATAATCCAGACCCATACATTATCAACAGCCGTACATGTCATTCCATACCAGGGGGTAGTGGCTCCATAGGGTTGGGTGGAGGAACCGGCAGCGGCACTTGTGGTGGAAACTGCTCTTCTGGAGGCTGAAACAAGCACACTTATGGTCAGAAAAGAGCTATATTTACAGACTTGCATGTGCTTATAAGAAACATACTTCGCTCTATGGAACTCTGGCGTAAAATGTGGTGTAGTGATATGATTTTGTGTACATTTTCCAAATGTGAGAAACAAGAATTTCTGATACAGCTCTCTGATCAGGTCGCTAGCACTTATGGCGTAAGTGTTAAGTCTAGTAATCGCGGAAACATTTGCTAATATCTAAATGCATATCCATCCATCCATCAGCCTTTCAAAGTCCACTGTTGGACATAGGCCTCTCCAAGAGAACGCCACAACGAGCGGTCCCGTCATGAGAGATAATGCCGTAATCGCCACGCTTGGCAGGCGGGTTGGCGATCGCAGTGGATGTTGTTAATACTCGAGGGTGCTGCTGCCCACTCCCCCGGTATTACCTCAGTCGGCTCTTACGACTCCCATGGATAGAGAGGGGTGGGACAATTCTAAAGCCAGCCCCGCACGGCAAAAAACATATAAATTTTTATTCAACTATTTAAAAAGAAAAGAAAACCGCCTTCAAATACACCCAGGAAATAAAAAGCAATAAATAATTGATATTTATATACGATTTCCGTGCTAAACATCTACTGATGTGTTTGAAGTAGACTTAAAATATTGTAATGTAAACGCGGGCTATTTTTTTTCCGCAACTCGACGTCGTAGGTGCCCTATTTTGCGTGAAAGTAGACTTAAGTATCAAAAACAATAAATATACATAAATAACATTAAAAACATTTTTGGCAAGGGCCTCAAACGTATATACCAATAGGCTTGATGATAGTAATAAAGTATCGCCAAAATATTGAAGTGATCTAATGAAATAGGATTCAAGGATTTCGAAAAATATATCCAGACTTATTTTAATGGTGAGATTAATAATATATTTGATAAAATAAACCTACAAAATACAACAATCCGCCATGATAGCTTAAACACCAATCAGAGTGAATGACGTCACGTGCTATGGCGTGACGTCATTCGCTCTTTACATTCTCTTTGACTCTAATGTTTAAACTGTTGCCGTACTGATGACGTGACGTCATGACAAATGGCGTGCGTTTTGACGACAGAAATATGATATATTTTTCAGTTATTAGATACTTCTGAATATCATAGAATAAATTTTGAAAAACAGCCATCATGCCTATTATTTATTGTTTTTTAGTTTTTGGGTGTTTTTTGACTGCACTTTTATTTTTTTTGTTTATTTTTTACTTTTTAGTGATTTTTTTATAAAATAGGTGCGTATATGACGGGGAGGATTCCCTAAACGAAAAAAAATCTGACTAAACGAAATAAAACATCGATGTATACAATTTTTTTAGATTATAGTTGATTTTTTAAAAACCACGGCACTGATTTTATAAAATTTGAATGGAACTATTTCAAAATAAACCCCTTTCAAACAAAAAAATAGTTTTGCAAATCCGTCAATATATGACGGAGTTATGCCCGAACAATATTTAATAAAAAAAAATATAAACAGAATAGTTGTAATTAATTATCTGAATTACCACCCGGATGTTCACGAAGCAGCCGTTTGTAGGTATATAGCATCACGCCTGTATTCCCCGAAGGGGTAGGCAGAGGTGTATTACACACCCACGATCCACCAACTATGTTTAAGTCCCACGTAATAGGGGGCGAGCCTATTGACGTCTACCGGGCACATTTCCAAACTCCGGGCTGCTATTGCGAATTTTCCTTTTTAGAAAAAGCTCAATAACATTGCCCGATCCAGGGATCGTACCAGAGACCTCATGATAAGAAGTCGCATACACTACCGATACACCACCGAGGCAGTTAAAAAAAAACCTTTGCTATTTATAGTTATGCATGTCTCGACAAACCAACAATCGTTGGGAATGGGTTCTTGAGTAATGACTCGACGACCACGTCAGGCGTACATCACTCGCTCAAGGCCCCGAGTTAAATGCCTACCGCTTTGCGTACCGCCCACAGGACAACCGGCTGAAGGCTCACACGCACGCGCGCCTATGCGCTCGCGCTTGTAGTATTGATTAAAATAAAATTATTTACGCGATTTAGGGTATTTCGACAATAAAATTTAATAACCAAAAATTCAGAGCTGAAACTCTAAACGCATGATCAACAAAAAAAAAAACAATTAAAAAAAAATAATCCGACTTGAAAATAACATAAGGTACATTTCTTCTCGCTACGAACAATTAATATTATTATTAAGATTTTGTAGGCTATTATAGAGAGATTTTGGACAAGTTTTAATGGAAGTGACGTTTCTGTCCGTAGGACTAGTATTTATTCTGTGACCACGTATTCAACGGCGCAGTTTAGGGCGGGCTTTCACCAGGTGGATGGCGGATCTGGTTAAAGCCAGCCAGGATACAGGCAGCACAGGACCGCTCTTTGCAATGTTTTCTTACGAAGGCCTTTGTCTAGCAATGGACGACGAAATGATGATGGATATACATAATACATACCTGACATAGCTGCAAGATATGTGGTGGTAGAGCTGACATCTCCTGAGGTGGTAAGGAATTCACGTGCTGTTCAAGAGCCTGTCGTAGCCGTGGCATCGCCGTGCATGTCGCTAGCGCTCGTGGCGGAAGCGATAGCATCAGCGGCGTAGAACGCGGGATCAAACGCTCACAACATTTCAACCAGCCTTCCCATGCTACTTTGTTGTTCCACACCTATAAAGAATATTATATAATTTATATTTAAAAAAAAACCCTCATGGTCATGTATAGACTAATATACATATTGTAAGCTACATTATCTAGAAACTTTTTGTAAATGATGTAATTTTTTGTATTCTATAATACTACTAGCTGACCCGGCAAACTTAAGTTGGAACAAAACACACATTTTAGAAAAAGAAAAGTTAAAATTGGTTCAGTAGTTTCGGAGTTCATTCCGGACAAACATCGTGACACTGGAATTACAATAGATAATATTAGTAAGAACTAGCTACTACCCGCAACTTCGTCCACGTGGAAGTTAGTTAATAGTGCAGAATCCTATTTATTTTTCCAAAATAAATGTGGTGATCCCCGTCCCGTGTGTCCGGTCTAAATCCGTCCAGCTGTCGAAATTTGTCCAGCCGTTACTCACTCGTATTCATTCACAATTTCTACGGTTTTTTAAAAATAAAAGTAGCCTAAGTTACTCTCTGTAATAACAGCTATCTTTTGGTGAGTCTTGTCCAAATCGGTCCAGCTGATCCGGAGATTAGCTGGAACAAACAGGCAGACCGACAGACAGACAGACAAAAACTTTAAAAATTGGTAATTTGTTATAGGTAGCGTATATCTCGTATACATTTCATAAAAAATTGTTATTTAGACATTACAAACAGACACCTCAATTTTATCTAATATATAAAATTTTCGTGTCACAGTGTTTGTCGCCATTCTCCTCCAAAACGGCTTGACCGATTCTTATGAAATGTTGTGTGTATATTCAGTAGGTCTGAAAATATGATGTAAACTATATTTCATACCCCTAAGTGATAAGGGTACTCCATCAAAAAAAAAGATATTTTATTTTTTGGACAATTTTTTTATGCTTACTTACTTATCATCACGCCATCTCCCTTGCAGGGTAGGCAGATAGAACAGAGTGCCAAGAGGCTCTATTCATCTCTCGCTTCCTCAACATTCATAATTCTCTTCATACACGCTCGTCGGTTTCGGAGACTCCTGACTCCACCTTTCTTCAATACATGACCGATTTGGTCTAGGTAGGTGAGTCTCCATCGTACCTACATCCTTCCACTTTCAAAATTTTTATTTTTATTTTTTTATGATTCGGCATTAAAAAATACATATAAATACAACCCAATAGGTTTCTTATAGGTTTTTTTTTGTAGTTTAAATTTTAAAAAAAAGTTTAAAGCTTGACTGTCGACTTGGTAGCATACCGTGGTAACTTTTAATTAGAACAGCACTAAGATTTAGACCTACCTACTACTGTGTATTAACTTTATAAAGTACCTTTTGTTAGTTGCCCTTATTACATAAATAAACCCTAAATTTTCACCCTTCTACTGCCAACCCCTATTTTTTAATAGCGATATTAATATTGTTAATTTTATAATCCGTCATCGTTCAAGGCGCTCCATGCCTCTTTCACTCATACATGTGGTGTATCTCACACACTTACAATAAGTTAGTTATTTTTTTCTACGTTAGAAATTCCCTAAAAATACTCTAGAAATAATTTATGGGGCAAAACAACGTTTGCCGGGTCAGCTAGTTTATTTGTATAGATGACTGGCACAATAGCTTACTTCTTTATTAATGAGCAATGTCAGTATATTAAGCACGAGAGGTCCTAAATTTGGGTAAAGTGTATGCGCTTGGAGCACCGATCGCATCATCAATACTGGGATCTCGTCTTCGTTGGTCAATCTCTGCAGAACTGCCGCTAGGACCTGTAAGATCACAGTCATTAAATTTTAAACCCGATAGTATTTATCTGCAACACACATCCCTACATCGAGTAGTGAGGGTCTGAAAATATACTACCAAATTATTGTCTGGTAACCTGGAAAGGGTCTACGCCCCCTGCCTATCCCCTCTATCACTTCTTGGAGATGGCGACGCACTAGTAACGCCTTTGGTATTGTTAGCGTCTATAGGCTACGGTAACCACTTACCATCACGTCGGCCACAATTAAATGTACTTTAAGTGGAAATCAAATCCTGGTTTAGTAATATCAGCCTGAGCCATTGATGCTAAAGGAAAAGAAACCAGGAGGGCTTTGTACTGACGAATTAAGAATACAAGTGTACCCACCCATTCTTGGAAAGAATGCGAGGCGACGAAGGGATGTCTGCAATTATCACCCAATGTGTTATTTATTGTATTACTGGTGGTAGAATACAAAGAGACCACTGAAGTAATGCAACATAGTACCAGTGGCACGCCAACACTGGCGCAGAGACGGCACACGGCAGGTTTATTTAGTGAGTGAGGGCCCCACACTACCCTGTTCGTTGCCCCGAACGACGGGGTGTGCGGTTAGGTACATTTTATCAGGCCTTAACAAAAAAAAAGGTTGGTTACAAAGTGGGAATATCCACTTGTTATCGAACCTAATTATGTCGGTATCACCATCTCCCTTATGACCAGCCATGAAGCACCTCAAGTGTATTTGGGTTGTAGCCGGAGATAACCGTTCATTCTATAATTTTAAATCCGCGAAGTGAAACGGCTTGGTAGGTACTTTTAGTATTGATAAGTCCATGAGCAACATTTACCAATTACCTTCAGGTGGGCCGTGGCTCGTCAGCCATTATAAGCAATAAAAATAAATTGAAGCCGCACTTTAGTCACAGCAGCCGGCAAGATTCCGGTAGTAGAGCAAGCCGCTTCAAACGCCTGCCCAAAGACTTCTACCAACTCAATGTAAAGTCGTTCGTAGATGATAGCAGTTATCTTTTTAAATTCATTTTTTTTTGTCTCTAGCGTGCAATTGAGCGTTTCATGTGCTTAAAAATTTAAATATCTTATAGAACAAATTATTTGTGAAAGTGAAAAAAGAAAACTTTACTGCAAGCGGGATTGAACCTGCGTCCCTTTCAATCCGGGGAAGTGCTCTAGACCGCTAAGCCATCGCATTCACCGACGGTGATTCCTAATCTCCACATCACATTTGTTTTAGATGACTTTACGATACATGCCACCTATCGGATATATTTACATGCATTATTCCAATATAGTAAGTTTAATTTTGCAATTAAAATTTATATTATTCGATGGCACGATGTTTTAAACGTTTTGATCTGTATTTTAGCACTTGACATGCTCAGCTACTTTAAAGAACAAATTATTTGTGTTCTAGTAACAAGGACTTAAAAAAACAAAGTATAGCAATAAGCACTTGCACGTGAAACGTAAGAACTCCTACTGTTGGGCCTAAACCACCTCCTTACCCTTTTATTATAATCCTTCCTACCCACCTCCCTGTATACATTTCCATGGAGTAGGCGTCTGGTGTTACTAGTATCTATAGGCTATAGTAATCACTAATCATCAGATGGGCCGTATGTTTGTTTGCCATATGAACTAAAATAACAGTAAATATATAATATTTTAGATCTATATTTTTTAGCAATTGACATGCTCCGCTACTTGGTTAGTAGTGAGACAAATGTGATAAGGAGATTGGGATGATCGAAAGATCGGTGGGATAGCTCAGTGGCTCAGAGCACTTCCCCGGATTGGAAAAGACGCGAGTTCGATTCCCGCTCTTACTAGAAATCTCTTTTTCTTTATTCACAAATAATTTATACTTTAAAAAGTAGCGGAGCATGTCAATTGCTAAAAAATATAGATCTAAAATGTTTAAAAAATCGCGCCATCAAATAGTATGAATTTTAATTGCAAAATTAAACTTACTATATTGGATGCATGTAAATGCTTGCCGATAGATGGCATTGGTGGTAAGACAAATGTGATAAGGAGATTGGGATGATCGAAAGATCGGTAGGATAGCTCAGTGCCTTAGAGCACTTCCCCGGATTGGAAAATGCGGGTTCGATTACCGCTCCTACTAGAAATCTCTTTTTCCTTATTCACAAATAATTTATACCTTAAAAACTATATATATAAACTAATTAACACTGCAACATATATCGACTTACATCTTGAGTGTATGTTTGTTTCTCAGCAAAACACAGCGCCGTCGCCTTTATTATGTACTTGAGATCTGCTTTGCTAGGGTCTATAAGATGCAGGGCCACCAGCAAGTCAGTTGGCGAAACTGTAAATGAATAATTACACAATCGTAAACACAATAATAAAAATATTTTTCGCTAATTAATTGACATTAACACCAGCTTTTTTTTGGTTAAGGCGCGAACAAATTTACCTAACTGCACACCCCGTCATTGGGGGGCAACGAACAGGGTCGTGTGAGGCCCTCATACACTAAATGAACCCGCCGTGTGCCGTCTCTCCACCTGTGTTGGCGGGCCACTGGAGCTATATTACATTACTTCAGTAGTTGTCCAGCAGGAAGTGGCACCAGCTGTGATAGCCCAGTGGTAAAACCAAAGAAAGCAGACAGTGAAAAAAGTACCTACACAAAGACTCAAGAACAGATTTGTATTTGAGAATGACGACATCATTCATTCTCCTGTGCAAGAATCAAATTCCACAACACTCAATACAGGAACTAAACCGCTGATCACTATAAAAAGTTACTGCTAAACTACCACTGCATAAGCCTAACCGTAGTATAATTTCTTACTCACTACGAGATGAGTTATTAACGTTCTGATATAAAAAATAGAACTGCGTATTTGTTTGTCATAAGCTTGTGAATTCCAACTCATAGATAACACTGTTTACTTGAACAGTTTTAGGGAAATTCACAATAATATTTTACGTCGAAAACAACAATATAGTAGAACAGTATCGCTTAAAAACAACAAAAGAGTCAAGAGATCAATTTTTAAACATGGTTGACTGTTATTAAATGTAAAAGTATAGTATAATAAACTATTTTTTTAAAAAAGAAAACCGCCTTCAAAAAGTACCCAGGGACTAAAAAGCAATAAATAATTAGCCTATATGGATATATATTATACTTACCAATGATTTATTGCTTTTTAGTTCCTGGGTGCTTTTTGAAGGCGGTTTTCTTTTTTTATAAAGTTTTTTTTTTTGCTTTTTAGTGATTTTTTATAAAATAGGTGCGTAGGTTAGGGTAGGTGGTACTTGATGGGGAGGCCTCCATAAACGAAAAAAATTCTGACTATACGAAAAAATATCATCGATGTATATTTTTGTTGATTTTTTAAAAACCACTGCACCGATTTCGATGATTTTTTTTGAAAGGGGTTTATTTCGAAATGGTCCCATGATAATAAATTAATAAATTTTCACGGACATTTTATGGCCGAACGTACATTAAAAAAAATATATTAACATCCGAAATGAGAACCTCCTCCTTTTTTTGAAGTCAGTTAAAAATGGCGCTTGCAGCTGCACTGTACGCTGTACGTACGGTTTACAAATAAATAAGCATTTAGCACAAAATTGAACTCTATCACCATGAAAATGTGTTTGTCTCCCAGTTAGGCCCACCTGATGGCAAGCGATTGCCGTAGACGCCAGAGACATCGCCCGCGCGTCACCATCTCCAAGGAAAGGGATATGGGATGAAGAGAAAGGATAATAAGGAGAGGATGAGGATAATAAGGAAAGTGATAAAAATTATGTTCTTTTCTTCACTCCAGACTACATTACATGTGCATTCATGATGATTGGTTTAGTAGTAGCAGCGTAAAAGCGTAACAAACGAACACATTTACTATCAACCTCACTTATACGATTGCATTGAAGATTGATACGCGAAATCAGCTGTAATTTAAATTATTAAGTCGATATAAAACAAATGAAATTTTGAATGGGTCAACCCTAAATACGAGTACATAAGTTTATGAAGCAAGCGTGGCCGTGATATCTCTCGCATTGATTATAAAGGTTACAATATATAAATAACATAATGTGATAGTATTTCAAAATAATTATATATATCATAATATTACTGTAATCAATTTAGTCAACATTACGGCATCACCCAATGCGCTTGTGTCAAAGTTGAGGGGTGCCACATAAGGATTTATATCTCGTACAAAATTTTTCTCTTCTCTCACAAAATGCGTGTGGACATACCTATGTTTACAAGATGTTGTTGCTGCATCCCGTTGAGATACGGTTTAATAGCGTGGGGATATTTCAAACTAGTGAGTACATTTATTTATAACACGCTTTATATTAGATTTCCTGTACCTATCTATGTAACGGAATCTTTGAACGTGATTTTCAGTCACTTCAAAATGTGTGATTAAATATTCGATCATCAATTACAACAAGATACAGTGTCACGAACAAAACCAAAAAAAAACTGTCCGTTTGAATATATACTTATACAGCTACATCAAAGGTTTTAAAACAGTTTAAGTTCAACGTAATTACAATCATGGCACTTAGTAATAAAGTCACAAATTAAAATATTATCTTATATTTACGATCATCCGCCACAAAAAATTAGCAAACCAATAATTTATTACTGCCATTATGTGAAAAGACAATAGTACATTGTTACCCGAGGGATGAAAGCAGCTTATTTAAGGCCCGAGACCGGGTTTGGCGCCCGAGCGTAGCGAGGGCTCCAATAGTTCGAGGGACTAAATAAGTCTTTATCCCGAAGTAAACACTGTGCTTTTCATTACGAATACGAGGAAACTAAAAATAAAAATCCTGAATTAGCTAAAGAAAAAATGAGAGACTTAAAAAATTTAATTTGGTTTCGCCGTTTTCCCGCCGATTTTGTTTTTTTTTCTGTGGCCTGTTCAGCCATTATTTTTCTTTTTAATCATTGAAAAAATATAAATCTTCGTTATTTTAAAGATATAGTTGCAACTATATTGAAATAAAGTGGATGGAGATGTAGGTTCAAATCCTGCTCGTGACTGTTATTTTCGATTTCACATTTTCGGACTTTGTGTGACATTCATTCTCATTAGTACACTAAACAGCTTCTTGATATTTTTTCTTGATTACCATAAAAGATGTCGCTAAATATATTTTTTTTTTCAGTTAATATCCTGCTTTGTGTTGTTTGCGATATCTTTTAGCTTGGCACACATAGCGGATAGATCCAGGAGAGAACCATTACCCATTGTGATATTAAGCCTCGTAACCCTTTTAATTGTAATGGACATCATATTAAGTATCATGTTCATCGTTGGATGCCATAAGGTACCTACCTAAATCTCTTCTATACGTCTCGTCTACCTACTTTCCAGCTAGAGCACTCGGATTTTATTTTTAAATAAGAGATCGCACTAAAAAGTAAAAAAATAAATATAGTTTAAAAAAACACGCTCTTAAAGCACATCGAACTAAAAAGTGAAAAATAATTCTTAATATATCTAATGAACAAAAAATATTAGTATTATTGTGAAAAAAGTATGGGGCGCTTTGTGCCATCTTTTTCTTAGATATATCGAGCACCCGAATCGTGGGGTTAGAATTATTTTTCACTTTTTAGTTCGACGTTCTGTGGAAAAACTAGATATTTTCTTAACTCCACTGGTACGTTATTAAAGCTCTTTGTTGATATTAGTAATCTTCATAATATAGGGAATTTAAACAAAACCATTAATTAATTATAAACATTAACGTTTTTCCTCAAAGTTCGAGTCTCGAATCCATTATTGGAAAACACCCCTAATTTTTTTTTTTTTTTGAGTTTTTTTCGTTTTGCTTTAGGCATGTCGCTGTCAAAGACACGTAACGGAGGAAATCTGTTTTAAAATGTACCGAGTTTATTCTTTACAGTCTGAACCGATTTCAATGACACCATTCTTGAGAAAATGAGTGTCAATATTTTGACGAAGATCTGAAACTTTTATTTTCCTGGTTTCTTTGGACTTTTAAATGTTACGGCAAGATGGAGGGTTATTTGGCAATTAAAAATATGTCTTTATATTTTTTCGTGAAATACATAAATAAGTGCCGTTTGACAAGAATTGAATTAAACTGTGTTAAACTTTTTTGCAACACTCATTATTGTAAATAGAGGTGTCGCTAGTGCTATATTTTCAATTATTCAATTTTCATTATAACTCCATAATGTATTGCTAGATTATTTATTAATTATATTAATACGATATTTTTTTTTTTCAGAAAAATGTCAGAATAATAAAAATATATTATATCTACTCGATGATTCTGTTGGCGCTAATAACTATCTTAAGTTCGTACAATTTCATAAGATTTGTTTCCATAATAATTCAATACGGAAGCCATCCTGTTTATTTTATATTTGAATTAATGGAGACGTCCACCATGTTCCTAAACATTGGTGAGTATTTACGTAACTATATAGTTATTATCCTCTGCACTGGTAAATAGCCTGCTATTCCAGCATAATTTAATAAAATACGCTGCAAAATCACAAATTCACGCACACGAAATTACATATTACTTCGTAAATACACCCAAGATGGCGACGGGAGGGCAAACCGAGTACTGACGAAATAATTTTATTTCTATTGAATAGTTGGTGAGCATTTACGTAACTATATAGTTATTATCCTCTGCACTAGTAAATAGCCTCCGAAGAAAATAAAACTTAGAAGGCTGACTTCATTAAGAGAAGTTGCGAGTTAAATCGCCATGTATTCGATCGCGGGTGTTTTATATTGTTTTTAGTGTCGTAGTAAAATGCGTCGTATATTCTCTAATTCTAACTACTCTTTATGTTACACTTAGGTATGTTATTTCTATGTTTTCATACAATTCGGATTCAATATGCACACAAACGCAAATATAACTCTTTATGACTGGTTTAGATAACATAATACGATAGGTCAAACGTTATTTCTTATCAATAACTAACAAGTAATATAAAAACATAATTATGTGACACATTTTATGTTAACGCTGGAATAAATGTGCCTAATTAGGGGGGGTTAGACGGAATCTCATATCTCACATGTCGATCGTTTCGTCATCACGCGGCGGTTTCTCTACCAATCACAAGCGAGACGATACGATGTCGATTGTGAGATATGAGATTCCGTTTAACCCCCCTGTTCACACGATCGTACGCAGACTAAAGAAACTAATATACCTACTGACAATAACAAGGTCCAATGCAGACTGTAAATCTGTAACCTTTGTGTTTCTGTTCTTTCATATAGTGCTCGAATTAATTGCCTTTTAATTGATCTTATTTTTTTTTTCTATTACTTTTTTGATTACTTACAAATTAATCATGTGCATATTCCTGTCTGTGTGTCAAATTAAAAGGTGCGTGTACTTATGTACGCGCGTGAGATGTTATACTTATTTGGCATCATTAATAAATAAAGTAATTATTAAATTCGTAACTGCAAAACTTGTCACAGTTATGTTTTTAAATACCTTGTTCGATGAAGTAATTATGTCTGATGTCACACACAGATGGCGTTAGGAAAATTTTGAAATTACTTATAAGTCAATGTTAAGAGTTTAGGCGTCTGATTAAAACCCCTCCATGGTAGCGTTAAACGTATAACGCAACCTTGCCAGAAGCCGCATTAAAAGTATAACTTCAAAATTATTTTCTTTCTTTCTAATCCCAGAAGTGTGTCTTAAAACTACCATTTTTATGAATCAAAAAACCAAATCTTTAGCCTATGACCTATGTTATAACACTCACAGCACACAGCATAACAGGTCATCGTCCATCGTCCAAGCCACTACGACACCTGCGTAGTCATTTTATAGGTTATATAACAGTCACAAAATATCTAATATATTTGATAGTCTTTTATACATATAAATTTATTTTAGGTATCTCGGAAACGGCTCTAACGATATCAAATTTTGTATTAAGATAGAATTTTACTTATTAAATTTATCTTATATAAGTGTATATCATGAAAAACTATTCTATATTACTTTTAAGGCTTGCTATTTTGTTATTAAACGTTAGCATACTAGTGCCTCAAAGCTCTACGAGATGGCGTTTAAAAAAATAAATTTAAATTACTATCTTCTTCGAAAAAACAAAGATAAAAGTTCGACCGAAGCTCGGTCGCCCAGGTATTTATATGTTATAAGAGGCAGTCTGAGAGCAGAATACTACGCACTACTAATTGTTAGCTGGCGCTAGTGTAGTGTAGTATGTAATGCGGAGGGATGAAAGTCATGTTACACAAAGAGTTAGTTTATCTAGATATGTAAGTGAAAGGCTGTAAGAGAGTAGGTAGACCTAGGAAAAGCTGGATGGATTGAGTGAGCGATGGCATAAAAAGGAAGAGAGTGAGTGACGCGAAGATGGCCCGTGAAAGGTACGTTAGAGAAACACATACCGAGTCGATCCTAAATAAATAGGATGAGGGTAGAATTTTTTCACAACCCATTATTGTAGTCACAACAGCACTTTGCATATCTAAAGTTAGGCACAGAGCAAGAAGTGGGGATTATGACGGAATCATACCATTATTGCTGCCAATTCAAATATTATTACTCGATTAACAAAACAATCTAATGAGATCACTATGTTTTCATATCTATTGTTTAGGTTTTATTTATTTAAAAAGTATATAAGAATAATCTTTAATCTAGATATAGAAGAGTCCTCATTTTTTAGTACGATCGATAAATAATATGATTATCAATTACGATTGTTAAATTATATTGAACATTTTTCGATTAATGTAAACTGTGGAAGACGCACATCCCTTGCGACAGAACAATAGCCTCTGCGCCGCGTCTTGCAACCAACTTCAGAGACACAAAGAGCCGTTGTAATTACTGAACTCTATGTTGCACGCGATTACTTTAAAACGAGAGGGTATTAGGCATACTCCACCATAGATCCCCATTGCGGGTGGGCGACTAGTACGATTTTATTTTAATTAACTTCGATATTTGAATAACATTTTTTTTTTGTTACAGTGGTACAAATATATGTCTTACTATTAATTAGAAGTGAAAATATCAAACTGAGGAACGGATGCCAATTCAGGTTCGTGAACAATGCCGCCGACCCTCAATGTACCCTGGGCATAGAACCGCAACCGGAGAAAATAGAAGAACAGAAGAAGACAGAAGTTGAGAGCGAAGAAGAAACAAGAATATATTTGTAGTTTAATAGTTAACTACACATAAAGCTCTCCAACCAAATATTTTAATGAATCCAGTGATATTAAGTGTTCTAATATTGAATACATGTACATGATTTTTTAATTATAGAAACTAATATTAACATTAAGGGCTTTTTAGCCCGGAGTTTGGATATGTGCCCGGTAGACGGCAATAGGCTCACCCCCTATTACGGGGGACTTAAACATAGCTGGCGAATCGAGGATGTGTAATACACCTCTGTCTACCCCTTCGGGGAGTACAGCCGTGATGACATGTTTTTTTTTTATGTCGAAATACGTTATAAACATTGTGACAATTAATTGCAAATTCATTTGAAAAAATACGTGTACCATTAAATATAATTTACAATGTCATTAGTGTATTAATTGCACACTTATATTTATTTTTTCAAACATAAAAATGACATATAAAAGTACTCTTTTATGTTGTCATTATTTCATGTTGTCTCACGGCTTCCTGAAAAGAGTATGGGTTGTTTTGCTGAATGGTGTTGTACCCATAGATATAGTAACGTATAGAACACCAAAGCGTGTGAGCGAGAAGAAAATCTTATACGGCAACATAGCAAGATGGAAGAGGAAAGCAAATCTAATGTCATTGTAACCCATTTGAATGACAGATATTCTACAGTCTTCTAGCTTAAAATTAGCTTCGCGTTTTTTTGATTTATTTGTGTTATAAATCTTGTTTTTGTGTTCTTGATTATAACTATTAAATACAATGGTTGTTTGTTCCGTGAGTGCCTGTGATGTAAATCATGCAAACAATCCTGATAATTGCATGTTTCACAGGTAAGTTCTCAGGATGTTATCACAACTTAAATGCTTTTATTTTAGGTCATAATTATTCATATTTTCTGTTTCAGTTACATATTAATTTCAATTTCATTGTTACTGTTTATATTTTACATAGAAATATGTCGCATTGTTACATATTTGAAAGATTTTAGTAGAAAAGTTTTTAGGAACATATACACTAGGGCTTGACTTTATCGACAAGGTATATTGTAGATATTTATCCTAAATGTTTGGAACATTTTCTCCTAACACATTAATGGAAAAAATGCAATAAAAGTTCTACAGCAGATATTGTCAAGTAGATTTACTTAATTTAAAAATTTTAAGTAGGTTTATGTTGCTAAAAGCTGAGTGTATAATTCCCTTATAAAATGCATAATATCGTTGAATAACGTGGCTGGTGAAATAAATAAAAACGAATTAATTATGTTTGATTTAATTTATTAGTTGAAGATGATTATTTGTATGAGCGAGTCCGTTAAAGAAACTGATTTGTTTTATCATTTTATCGATAGTCAGTCTAACTCTTAAAACTTACATCACTATCCAACGCACACATTGACAAATCAAAATTAGTTACGCGTTATCGAGCTGTCAGGTGATCTATACGTTACTATATTTATGGTTATACCACATGATCAATTTGGTATCTACAGCTCGTTTTCGGAACTCGCGGGTGGTTTTTTTAGTGCACTTTAGCATAACTGTGTCCAATTTTAAATGTTGTTAGATGTTTCGTGATTAAGGCAGAGTTAAAGAGCTTTCTACTGTATATATTTAGACATAGGATTTCGTTGAATCGTTAAGGATAGTTCAGTGAGGGACTTTTTGGGGGTAGTTAGAGGAAACTGCTCAAAATAAAGTATCTATTTAGGGTGCTTAGCAGTGCAGCCATAGCCCCAATACATAAGTAATTGTACAAATTGGTAACTCTCATATTGTAAACAGTGCAACATATTTTATCGGCAAACAGGATACAACTACAGGGACTTCAAGGATAGTAGATAAGAAATACGAGACAAACAAAACCAACACACTACCGCCAATTAATAGAAAAATAACTTTAACACTCTTTTAATAAGGTCCACATTAATTTACCTTTATGTAAAAATTATAATTATGTACTTACATATCATTATACTATATGCTGAAAATAAAAATACATTCAATTATTTATTCCGTTTTTTTAACCGACTTCAAAAAAGGAAGAGGTTCTCAATTCAACTGAATTTTTTTTCATGTTTGTTATCTCAGAACTTACGACCGGGTGAACCGATTTTGATGATTCTTTTTTTATTTGAGAGCTGGTGCTTCCCGTGTGGTCCCTTCATTCCTTCCTTCCCATACCTATTTAAATTTGGTCCAGTTCTGACAATGGCATCCATGAGAAAACCATATAAGTCTTAATGTGAAGTCGGTTTTCTTTTTGTTAAAATTTTACTTGTTTAACATCTCGTGCTAGGAATGATTTCTGCGTTACGGCGACTTGACAAACATAAAACTAACAGATACATCATTTCCATCATCTTCCTAGCCTTATCCTAGCTTCGGTTCTGTCATCACTTTAAGCTGATCCACTAGTAATTACACGGAGTGCCTACCTATCTGAACTCCACGACCCAACTAGGGACAACTGGCGACCTCAGAACAACACCGGAGTCAGATTTCTGACAAGTAGTAACGACTTCTAAATTATTATGTGACAGCCGGGACCCACTCTTTAACGTGCCTTCAGAAGCACGAAGATCAGTGTCTACATATAAGAGTAATTTTTTTTGGTCACCCATCTGACTGCCAGCCGAGTGAAAGTTCCTTAACCTTGCTGATCGTTCGAACTTCAAAAAAAATTCTTAAACAAGGACATTAATAAATCATCGTGTTTATTCCTTTATGAACTTGTTTACACCGACAATATCTCAATATAAAATTAAGTTACCTTCAATGAGAATTATGAATGTAATGATTTTAACTTATAATAAATATGTGTGGTAATTGAGCGTCGTTAAGTAGAAAGCAATTAACTTGATTTTATAGAACATTTCTAAAACACAAAGTTGGAAAATTTAAACAAAATGATAGCCACGAGCGGCGTTCGAACCCGCGCCTTCTACCGTTCAGATTGCCAACTGATCACTATACACCTGGTGGGAACACTGTATGTAAAAAATCCGACAGGTGGCGCAAGCATCACCAAGATTAATAAATAATTTATAATGGAAATTGTTTGACATGGGATATAGTTATATTTTTGTGCGAAATCGTAACTATATTTACAAAAGCCAAAATAGTCAGATTTTACCTTATAACATTAGCTATCTGCTAGCAAGTCCTGTCCAATATGTCGATAACACATTCATACTTAACGTCTTGGGTGACGCCTGGGCCATCTGTCGGAAGTATTACTTTCTTTCGGGGTATCGTGTATAAAAAAAAAAGCGTGTGTATTTACCAGGGGAACACTCTTCATGCGGATTCTGTAGTCCAAGGAGTTTGTTGAACACCTCTTTCACAACCATAGGATTCAATTTAATTAACTTGGGTAAAGCTGCCAAAATCTGTGAAATGGTAGAATTAAAAATTAAAAATGTCATTTTTCTCGATGGTCTAGTGGTAAAAATAAGGACTGCCAAGAGATCGGTATTGAGTTGAATCCGTCTGAGGTTGAGGCACACACTATGGACTTTTAAATGATTTGTGTATTTTTTTTTTTGCATGTTGTGGGAGACGAGCCACGGCCCATCTGATGGTAAATGGTAACCGTCGCCCATGGGCTCAACAATACTGAGAGTATTGTCAAGCTGCTGCTCACCTTCATTTCACCGATATGAAATGAAAGAATAAACGGCTGTCTCCTGCTACAGCCAAAACGCAACGATGTGCTTCATGGCCGGTCACACGGGAGATGGTGGTACCAACCCGCTCAGGCCCGATACCAAGTGAGTACTCCCACTGGGTACCCAGCCCTACCACCAGTCATGCAATGGATGTTAACTGCTTACTTCCCTTAGTCGCCTCATACGGCACCCGTGGGAAAGAATGGGGTGGTGGCAATTGTATTCTTAGTCCGTCACCATACGGACAATTCGTGTATACGTTCAGAATATTATTATTGCCTGGTGAATAAAAACAGTGAGGAAACCAGCTTACCAGAGAAACCTTCTCGACGACTTGTGAAGTCTGCCAAATCACACCAGCCCAGTCTGGTGGACTAAAGCTTAAGCCCCTTTGTCCCTTCTTTTTATTTCTTTTATATTTCGCGGGTCGCGTATACCCATACAGCTATGTGATGGTCAGCGGTTACCGTAGACTATAGACGTTAACAACACTAGAAGTATCATTAGCACCATGCCATAAGATTTGGCCCTCCGGCACTCTCACTCACCATGCGGAACACAACGACAGGAGTACATACTATTGTTTCACGCATGATATGGCCAGTTAAAACTGACCGAGTCGTTGAAACGTCAACGTTTGATGATATTTCAATCTACGATTAGCCATATCATTAATGTTCCATGATAACAAAAGTCATCATTCCAAAAGCAAGAAGAAATTCATATATTTTTCTTAACGATATTTTACTTCGGATTTATCTTCAATTGGCGCCTTACTTTACTAGTACTTTAGTCATTGGCACTTTGGATATTAAATGCAAATATTAAGAACTGGTATAGCAAAAAACATTTGTTATACTTTTTTTCATAATCTGCAATAGTAACATTGTTTGCAGAAATAGTAGGTCTTATAATATTATAGCTGGCAGCACTAAAGAAAATAAATATATACCGGCGCCATGCAGACATTTTAAAACATCACTTTCTAATAAGGGTCATCAATTAACGACTGTAACATAGATTATTTATTATGCTTAGTTTTTAGGTAAATAATGGCAACAAGTGCTTTTTTGACCAATTTTCTGTTATAATCTTACTTTATTAGGTGCCAATGACTGACTTATTAACAGTAACTGTACATGGTGCCAATGACTGTAATTTCAAATATATTTTTTGTTTTTCTATTAAAAATCTCTAATCAGATTGACTAATGCATTTTCATTTGAAAATATACATACCAGAGAACCTTTTATCAATGTTTGCTAACTTTTTGAACTCCTATCAATTTAAAAAATATATATATATATATCAATCTTAAATATGCTTAGAGTGCCAATCATTATACAGTTTACCCTAATTCGTTTTTTTATCAGAATTTATTTAGTCCACCACCATCATGCATAACTAAAAACAAATCGATATCAGCACCTCAAACGGATGCATAATATAGCTATTTTACGATATGATTACTAATTTTTCACTAAATCATAAAGTAGCCGTGCGTTTATCTGTTCATATCTTCAAACGCTGAGTATTCATTAATCTGGCTTGACCATATCATGAAGCGGGATGTGGTTATTTTCTATATCATGAAATATAAACATATCATGAAATGCTACATCATGAAGCGATCAATTATAAGATCTGGCTACTACATATATAACATAAACATAGCACCACGCCTGTATTCCCCGAAGGGGTAGGCAGAGGTGTATTACACACCCACGGTTCGCCAGCTATTTTTAAGTCCCACGTAATAGGGGGCGAGCCTATTGCCGTCTACCGGGCACATTTCCAAACTTCGAGCGGCTACAATAACACTGCCGGACCCGGGGATCGAACCCGAAGCCTACGTAACGACTTTAAAAAATGTGATTGTGCTTCAAGGCTTTGAACTTATGATAATATTTTACCTCTTTCTTTGATAGTCCAGTGAGCACAGGGATCAGGAATCGCACATCAGAGACGCGAGTTGCATACAATTCTCGAACTTTCGACACCAGTTCCGGCGAAGGTGGAGCTGTATAGACATAAGAATTTACACTATTATATCTGCAGAAATTCATATATTATGCCAATTTTGCTAGTCATTGTGTTACCACAATACAAAAGTAAATCTGTATTGCCAATAATAACAATACTTGAAGTTTTGATAGAAATGAATCTTACTATGAGTAACGTCAAGCCCTATGACGTTAGAAAACTCAATAATCATGATGTGACCACAATACAGAAGTAAATCTGTGTTGCTACTAATAAAAATGCTTGAAGTATAGGTAGAAATGAATCTTACTATGAGTAATGTTAAGCCCTAACTCAATAATTAAAAATCTACATTCCACAGACTATTTATTGATTCTGTTTGATTAGATTGCTACTTTGTTTAAAAATTTCCCATTATTTACAACACATATAGAGGCTAGTTTAAGAGTACTCGTAACCAACGAGCATGCATGAAAGCGCTGATTAAAGTAGATGAAGCGAAAGATGTGTGTCAGGATCGTAGCAAGTGGATAGAAGTGATCTCTGCCTACCCCTATGGGAAAAAGGCGTGGCAATAAATATGTACTCGTATAACGATGATGATATGACGACTAACATATTAAATTTCATACTCAATATGTATTAGTTGAAACCTTTCTTTTTTCTTTTGGCTAACGCGGCGTTGAAACCTTTACAAGGGTATATGCCTTTGGAGTTAGAGGTTCTTTGTACATGTGTATGTATGTCTGTTACCATTTTCTTTGAAAATGAATGGACAGATTTCGTCACGATTTTTGCATTTAAAAGTACCATGCATAGCAGATTCTTCGATATATTTTAAGGCGATAGAAAGAGAACGCTCTATGAAAAAACTTTTTCAACATTTTGAATATTGTTTTATTTTATACTACAGGATAAGCAAATAAGCAAACAGCCCCCTGATAGTATGCGGCAACAGAAGAGCTAGAAAAACCGGGGACACGCGTTTGCGTTGTTAATCCTATAGAAAGAGGTATGACGATGATTTGGACCCGGGCGGTGTAGTAAAGCTAAACTACTAAAATTTAAATTAATCAATTGTAAACATAAATATGACGCCTTCCATACTCTATACTATTATACAGCTGTAACAGAGCTGTGTCTGTACATTTAAGATATTTGAGAAAAAATTACTGTATTAGGCTATATAGGGGTGTCTAAACAAAAAACGTTTTTTTTTTAGATTTTTTTGTCTGTTTGTTCGTTCGCGCATCACGCAAAAACTACTGAACGGATTATAATGCAATGCTTTTATTTGATAGCTCTCGATTAGACTTAAAAACTGGTAAGCATTTTATCCCGCTACTGTATCGGTAACCAGAGATATAGCCTAAAAACTAGCTTTTGGCTGCGGCGGAGCCGAGAGCGATGGCTAGTAATATAATAAATCTAAAGAATTTGTTTATTGAAACGCACTTATCTCGGCAATCAGTCTGAAAAATACTTTTGCATTTCATAAAACAATTTTTAAGGCAGTCTATATGCTATTTAGCATCACGGCTGTATTCCCCGAAGGGGTAGGCAGAGATGTATTACACACCCACGACTCGGCAGCTATGTTTAAGTCCCACGTAATAGGGGGCGAGCCTATTGACGTCTACCGGGCACATTTCCAAACTCCGGGCAAGAAAAATCTCAATAACATTGCCCGACCCGGGGATCGAACCCGAGACCTCATGATTAGCAGTCGCATACACTACCGCTACACCACCGAGGCAGTTAGGCTATTTAACAATACGCTAATACCCTTAAGAAGCGAGCAAAATTAAAATCAAATAAGCGCCTTCTGACGTCACAAGTTAAAGCTTGACTGCGCTATGAAAAATATAGACGGCGCTTTTCTAAAAATAGACCGCAAGCGGCTTATGAATTTCTTAAAGGCGAGTGGACGAGCAAGTATAGTGATAAACAGTGTGTCTAGCTACTACGCTAATAGAAAACTATTAAAATGTATAGAAATTTGACATCTCTAACGTTAAGTCACGTGACTTAGCGTTATAGATATTGAGACTTAGGTAAATTTAGGTTCTGTATCTATGGTTAAAGATGTCAAATTCCCATACATTTAAATAGTTTTCTATTAGCGTTAGCGATCATAGAATGCAACTTGGCTAGGCCCACAAGTCTTTTTAAAATCTTATTTCGTCAAAAATATTTGAGGGGATTGAATGGACAAAAAAAAATAGAAATAAGTCTCTTTAAGGTGGTACAGAATGCTGTCTTGGTAGAAAATATTCTAGAAGAAATAGATGTTACAAACTAACATAAAATAATTAAAAATTTCATAAAATAATATAAAATTCCCGCCTGTACTAAAATACTCTTTTTCCTTATTTACAAATTATGATTTGTACTTTAAGAGTAGCGGAGCATGTCAAGTGCTAAAATATAGATCACAATTTTTTTTCTAAAATAAGTAGCCTTTCGGAAAGCCACTACTAATTTTTTTCTTGACCATACTAAAACAAATTTGCTTGTAGTAACAACACTTACCTTTCTCAGTGTATATATGCACGAGCCTAGTAAGCAGAGTCTCAGCACCGGGTGGGCATTCATCCAAGAGCGCTAAAAAGGTAGGGCTAAGGTCCCCTGTAGACATGGTGGCCCGCATGGGCCCTTCTATAGACCGTAGCACACAGCGCTTAGCTTCAGACCCGGCGCAACCGTATACGCGTGCCACTTTGATTAACATATCTATAATATACAAAATCATTCTAATAAAAAAATAATGGCACCAGTTAATATAATAATAATACTTTAGAAAACTGTAACAGTAAAATGTGAAATCGAAACTACTGTTATTTTCGATTTCACATTTTCACACTGTGTGATCTCTAATATTTTTTTTAGAATATCTGTTCGCTTATCTGTTTGTTTGTTTGTCACATGAAAATCAACTGAACTGATTTTTACTTTTTTTTTTATTGATAGCTCTTCCAAACTAAAAAGTTGGTATCCCACCCCATTTCTAGAATATACGATGACATGAAGGGCAGGCATCCCACTGTATTCACACGCGATTGTAAGTGAAACCTTCAGGAAGAGAAGAAGAAGATAATAGAAGACACTGTATTATTCTCCATCTCATTTCTCGTAGGCTCAATCCCTTTGGAGAGGGAGTTCTTGTTTCATAGACTTTCAAATCACAATGTTGAAAAAAAAAGCTTTCAGTTCAAGAATAAAAATCACAAGAAATATTTCTTACTCACCTTCGTTTACTGGATACAACGCCATAACAAGGTTCAGACATAACTTATACAGCTCGTCGGTCCAGATCCCTCTGCCAGTCCGTGGGTTACACAGCTCTGGTGGGGGGCTGGGCATAGATATGAAGCCTAATTGTAGTAGAGCATTCTTCTCTATGACATTCCGAGTAGAGTCCGAACAACGCTTGTAGATTTTCAGAGCAGATTTTAGAGCCATTTCACGTATTTCTTCGTTTTCATTCACTGGAAAATATAACCAACATCTATACCCTTTTTTTTTTTGCTAAGGCGGAAAGAAATGTACCTAACAGCACACTCCATCCTTCGGAGCAACGAACAGGGTAGTGTGGGGCCCTCAACCACTAAATAAACACGCCGTGTGGCTTCTCTCCGCCTGTATTGACGAGCTACTGGAACTATGTTACATTACTTCAGTGGTAAACGCCGTGTGGCTTCTCTCCGCCTGTATTGACGAGCTACTGGAACTATGTTACATTACTTCAGTGGTAATATCTATCTTAACTATTATAAAACTGTAACAGAGCTGTGTCTGTACATTTAAGATATTTGAGGAAAAAAATTACTGTATTTTTTGTTTATTAGGCTATATAAGCGTATCTTACTACTCTGTCAAGAAAGTACCGGGAAAAGATCAATAATACACAAAAAATTTGTTATTCATCCAGTTTTATTTTATCACCTTCAAAGTATGCTCCTTCAGAAACGATAGACTTACGCCAACGAATAATCCAATCATCAAAACATTATTTAAACGCTGTTTCCGGAATTGAGTTCAGTTCTCGCCGCTAATTCTCCTTTGTCTTCTACCGATTGAAAACGGGTGCCACGAAGAATTTGAGTTTAGGAAAAAGAAAGAAGTCGGCTGGAGCCATATCTGGTGAATATGGTGGTTGCTCGATGGTATTTGTTGAGTATTTGGACAAAAATTTATTCACAATGATGGCCTTGTGCGAAGGCGCATTATCGTGGTGCAAAATCCAAGAATTTTCTTTCCACAAATCTGGCCTTTTTCGTCGAATTTGCACTCTTAAACGCCGCATAACGCTCAAATAATATTTTTTATTTACCGTTTCACCTTCTGGAAAGAATTCCGAGTGCACAAAACCAAAACAGTCAACATGACTTTGACTTTTGCTCGACATTGGCGTGGTTTTTTCGGTTTCGGTTCAATTGGAAGTCGCCACTCCGAAGCTTGTTGACTAGTTCGCATGTTAGACTCGTAAATCCACGTCTCGTCACCAGTAACAAAGCGTTTCATGAATGTTGGATCGGAATTGACTCGTTCTAGCATGTCCTCAGCGACTCTCGTGCGATTGAGTTTTTGGAGAAAATTCAGGTCCTTTGGGACTACTAGCCGAGCGGAAACATGTTTCATACCCAAGTGATTATTTAAAATGGTACGGATCGACTCGTGAGACACAGAAAGTTCGGCAGCTATCTCTCTCATAGTTGAATGAGGATTTTCAGTCACTATTTCCTTCACTTTTGCAATGTTAACTTCAGTTGCAGACGTTGATGGCCTACCAAAGCGAGGCAAATCTTTCATCACATCTCGACCGCTTTTAAACGCTTTGTACTACTCATAAGCACGTGTTTTTGATAAAGTCGATTTACCGTAAGCCTAACACACATAGCATATAGCATCACGCCTGTATTCCCCGAAGGGGTAGGCAGAGGTGTATTACACACCCACGACTCGCCAGCTGTGTTTAAGTCCCACGTAATAGGGGGCGAGCCTATTGACGTCTACCGGGCACGCTTCCAAACTTCGGGCTGCTACTAAGAATTTTTCTATTTTAGGAAAAAGCTCAATAACATTGCCCGACCCGGGGATCGAACCCGAGACCTCATGATTAGCATACACTACCGCTACACCACCGAGGCAGTTAAACTACTAACTAACAAAGAAATAAATGTATATACTTACAGACATGACACAGCAGGGCCGCCACAAACTTATTTGCACGCGGCGGTCTCATGATACAAAGCTCTTCCAATAACTCTAATGCCAGAATAGGCAGTTTACTCTCTGTAACCAAGTGCTTCAAATAGTCTACAGCCTCATTAGTCACTATCGGACATTCCAAAAACACCTTCCGGAGCAACATTTCCTTAGAGCCCTCCATAATAGGTTCCGCATTCTCACAAATCTGAGTTATGAGAGCGCAAAGCAATTGATTGTAATTCTGGTCATGTTTCTCGTGAACCTTAGGCTGGAGAGTAACTGGATGACGGTTAAACCCTTGCATAAAAGCATATTCTTCATACAACCATGACAATGCCAAATCTATTCTGCTTACAGGGTCTTCTAGAATATACTCCAGGACTAAATCTCGCAATTCAGGGGTATAACTAGACGCAAATAGTGTTATAAACTTCGCGCGTATATTTGCTGCTCCACCAATAGCAGCTTCCTTTTCAGCCCTCAAAATCCTACTAACCGCTTGCAATATTAGTTTTTCCTTTATTTCTTTAGGTATAGGACGCGTTATTTCTTGCAACTTCAGCAGTTTAACTTTCTGTTTTAACTTTGGCACAGTCGGCGTTTGGGGTGGAATGGGCTTCTCTCTTTCCTTTTGCTTGCGTTCCTCTTCTTTTAAATATTCGGATCTGGTCTCCTCCATCAATTTCGACACAGCATTTTCCACCTGTCTATCGGCTTTCGTAGATTCCTGTAGCTTCGCCACAGCATTTTTTAGTGTAAGTTTTTCATCATCTTCTCTGAGCAAGGGTATTTTAGCTGCTAGATCTGTCAAAGTGGGTTGAATTGTTGGAGCTGGTGGCGGTGCAGGAGGCGCAACTGTCTCATCTTTGATCACAGCTAGAAGCATTTTAGCGAGATTTCTCTTCTGAGATTTCGTGCCAGAATTCGGTATAGGTTTGTAGGCGTTAATAAAAAAGGCTGGCAATTCCTTTGGTAAGCAATTAACTAATGTATTCGTCACTAAATCGACTACATTATCGACATTATTCAAACCGTCAAATATCGAGTCTTCTGTGGCAGTTTGTTTAGTAATGGCCGGTACTGTAGGCTGGCTATCCTCGTCGTATAACGACATATTTATATCACTCCTACTATTACTGTCGCTTCCTTGACTATTACTTTGCGGTGAGTCCACTCTAAATCTTTTAGCTGGTGTGTCCCCATTCTTAATTTCACCCACACGCTTATTTCTTTTCTCTTTGGGTATTACTTTATTTACTTCTTGTGTAGTCATCCCAATATCAAGTAACAACTGGGTTAATTGTGGCAACATTTCATTTGAAGAAGGATGTCTTATAAGGTTCACAAGTAACATTTTAAGGTGTTTTCTGACTGAATTAACTTGCGATTGTGATAAAGTTGGTGGCAATGTCGTGTGGAGGTCCCCTAACGCCTGTATGACACGCGGCATAAACTTTGGCCTGAATTTTGCTAAGAGACATAGTGTTGTCATACAGGCCATCAAATTGACGCTAGATATGTGTTGGGAGTTGTGGAACTTTAGCAGCAGTTGGAAAATGTGCCTGTAAATAGATTTTAGCCTCAATGAAGACAAAATTTCTTTTTTTTCTTTACAAACATACAATTTCAAATGCACAAATTACAACCACTCAAAACAACCAAATGGTTTTGTCACAAATGTGAAGCACACAGAGTTGTCCTGTATGGGAATCGAACCCACAACACTCGGTCGCGAGGTCGGTATCTACTTACACCATTCCACCATCTGTGCAAACAGGACATAGATAATAGTTTTTATGTATCTAAGTAGATTTTATATGTATTCATATGGCTATAATATATTAAATTGTATTCTGAATAGCTGTGTTAAGAATTTTCCAAACTAGTTAGATTTTACCCATCTAAAATTAGCCACTTGTGCCTATAGAGGTTTCCGCATCAAAAATGTTGTGATGTTTCTGATCTAATTATATGTTTCAATCCAAATACAAAATATCCCTTTTTTTTAGTACACTTTCTAAGAAGTTTGACTAACCTACTTCTACTTCAACTACCATCTGGTTTCATAGTTTTAATTTTAATAAATGGAGCATGCATACATATGCAGCTTCTATAGAACATAGCATAGCATAGCATCACGCCTGTATTCCCCAAAGGGGTACGCAGAGGTGTATTAACACACCCACGACTCGCCAGCTATGTTTACGTCCCACGTAATAGGGGGCGAGCCTATTGACGTTTACCGGGCACATTTCCTAACACCGGGCTGCTACTGAGAATATTTCTTTTTTTTTTTACGAATAATCTCCATAACATTTCCCGACCCGGGGATCGAACCCGAGACCTCATGATCAGCAGTCGATTACATTACCGCTGCACCACAGAGGCAGTTCTATAGAGTTTTTTAAAAACATTTAGAATAAATAAAATGAGTACACAAATATCGTTATTGTTGCTTGATATTATGTATTATATCACTTACTCGGATTCTTCATCTAGAGCCCGTCTATTAATAAACGGTAAGTGAGATGGCAAATTGTCTAAGCTGAAGTCATCTCCACCGCCTTCTCCAGGCGTTTGCAATAACACCACCTCCTCGAGGAACTTGATTGAGTGTGTTCTTATACCCTCATTGTCGCTATCTATCATGTTCAACACTAATAGCTGTTGATAAAAAAATTGTTTCTATAGACTTCTATGATTTTTTTTTATTTTTATAACGATAACACCCTCCACTAAGGAATAATCCTTTTATCGCAGGGTAATTTACAAACATACAATTTCGCGGACAAAAAGTACACCCAGACCTAGAACAACCATTTGTGGGTCTCACAAAGAGTTGTCCTGTGTGGAATCGAACCCACAACACTCGGGCGGGAGGCCGGTATCTAAACCACTCCGCCATCTGTATGTGTATTCTAGAATCTTAATCATTCTAAAACACATTATGCTCTCTTTGAACTGCCTCAATATGTATGACTCGGTGGTATGTAGCTGCATGACATCTTTGATCAAGCAATGAGCCAATCGCAGTCCACTGCTGGCCATAGGTCATTCTCCCAATTTACGCCACAACATCTAATTCTCTGCATACTCCATTCCTTCTATTCCCATCGCTTGAGAGCTCTAGAGTACTCTAGAGCAGGGGTCGCCAAACTACGGCCCGTGGGCCAAATCCAGCCCGCCAGTGCCATCAATCCGGCTCGCGACACTTTAAGACTAGTGTCATCAATCAACAGACAGCCAGTGTCTTATTGTTGTTACTATTGCTGTGATAAGTTGAAGAAGAAAACACATAATGATAATTACTCGGTTTTATTTACTTGCAAGGTAAAATTTTATGACAGAAATGATGATGCAGAAAACTTAACTCAAGTATCTATGCTTAATAAACAAATAATTTTCCGTGTGGTGACGGATTAAGAATACAAGTGTCACCACCCCATCCTTTCCCGCGGGTGACGTATAAGGCGACTAAGGGAAGTAAGCAATTTTCACCAATTGCATTACTGGTGGTAGGGCTGGGTCTATCGGGCCCGAACGGGTCGGTACCACCGTTTCCTGTGTGACCAGTCATGAAGCATGTCGGTGTGTTTTGGCTATAGCAGAAGATAGCCGTTTATTCTTTCATTTCACATCTGAGAAACGAAATGGTGCGCAGAATTTTGACTACTATCGGTATAGTTGAGTCCATGAGCGACGGTTACCACTTACCATCAGGTGGCCCGTGGCTCGTCTGCCATCATAAGCAATAAAAAAAATATTAATGATCCACAGTAAAACAAAAAGCACTAATGACATTTATGGAAATGTGTTTTGATCCTTGGAACATACTGAAAAAATCATTATGGCCAAGGCTTCAAAGTTTCGAGACCTCTGCTCTAGAGGGTGGTATAATAAAAAACCTTTTTATTGCCTTTTCAAAAATTACCGGTAATACCAAATTGATATGGCTATATTGTGAAATTATTGATTACTTACTTTTAGTTGTGAAATATTCTCCCAAACATACTGCATGTCAGACACACTGGCTTTTCCTTTGCATATCCATACTAATGTGTTTCTATATACTATACTGGATGCCTGGATAGCTCTCTTTTGCACAGCAACCACGGAGTCTAAGACCAGAAGTCTCAACTGTGCAACCACCTTTGGGATGTGCTCTGTGTGATGTTTACTGTAAAGTTAAAGGTGTGATTATCTATACTAATGGTAGTTTGTTTTTTTTTTGTCTGTATGTAGGCATAATGTTATATGAGAGCATCACACACACTCTCACTAGCTTAAATGATAAATGGATGCCCAATAATAAAGATTACTTAGGAGATTAGATTTTTAGGACCTCTGTAACTTGTCCCCATTTTCTGAGCACACTAGTGACATTTCAGGTGCAGGGTAAAAGTCTTGTATCCTGGTATTACAAAGCTCATAAGCAGCTGTTACCAGTTATCGTCATGAGTACTATATTTTGTTTACCACGGTAGGCATAAACAAGCCAAAATTTCATCTTTATAATTAGATTGGAAGAAAATTTTTTTTTATAATTAGAAGAAAAGTCATGCCCACATATATGGCAGAACTTGGTATCGAAAAAAAAGTTCTCACCATTGCTATAGACAAATATCCTGTAAAATGCTGCTGTCTTAGTCATTTTTAGAAACTATATAACATCAATATGATTATAGGTCTCAGTCCAAGAACAGCAATTACCACCTACCATCAGATGAGCTGATACTTGCTTAAAGGACTAATAAAAAAATTATATGAAACTTGATCATAATTCTAATAAAGGGCAACTGGGCAAGAAAAACAAGAAGTCCTTATTAAAATAATTATAATCAAGATATTATAAGAACATCACTAGCTTATTTAGTCATCAGTCTTCCTTTAAAATAAAATCCCACAGCAATTTAGTTAAGTGACAGTCTCAGTCATTGTTTGTGCTACATCTAAATAATGCCACTTAATTTCTCTTGGACTCCGATATAAACTAGCATCACTCGAAGACCATACATTATAACATCTCAATACTCTCCAGTGCCTGTAAATTATGTAGCACAAGGCACCTTCTGAATTCCAATTCCATTATCTCACTTTTGTGTTCATTCCACACTCGATTCTCACCTTAATTCTTCAATAAATGAAATAACCTGCTTCTTCACATCTGTGGATTTATCATTCATGAAGCTGAGGATATTCTCTAAATATACAGGTATCATCTGTGAGCATTGATGTAGCAGCAGTTCTATGATCTTTCTCAGAAGGTCGCTCTTTCTGCCGCCATCCGCCATTCCAGCGTCGTTTATCCATTGTATCAGCTTAAAAGTAAGAAATAAAAAACAAATGTTTCATAAATCCGTATAATATTACGAACATATACGATAACAATCAAATAAATCCACAAGTTTAGACCTAGAATATTGGTGCCGCTCTTGTACAAACCTGATTCTGAGCAGCGATGAGACTACTGTTTTGCGAATATTTGCTTGCCATTATGTGTAATTGTGTCTTCAGAAATCATAAAATTAATATAATATCATTGCTCTTTTTGTAGAAAGTAATAAATTTTATTATTGAAATGACACCATTTCACGTTTTTTTTTTTTTTTTTTTTTTTTTATATATTTGTTTTAAGGCATTGGCAGAACCATCAGCCTAACAGTAACTTATAAACATCATTATTCTCCAAACTAGATTAATTCATCAAACAAGTCGTAGTTGAAGTCAGTCATATAAAGTCAGTCAAGTCAAAGTCACGCTACAGTAAGACGATGGCAACCTTACTGAAGCTTCTATGGAGTTTTGGAAACAACAGGAAAAAACACGTTATGTCGCATTACATCACTTGCCAGCACTTATGCACATACACAAATAGTTAATAAGCAAAAGGCCACCACTTTTACACATTAATACTTGAAATAACACAAGTTTAGGAAAATAATGTAGAGCGATGACATGATCTTCTTCGTGTTCCCGCCAAAACTCCTTTCACGTTTTACGTTTTTGCACAGACTACTAGGAGATATGTTTGTGACGTGCGCTGCGCTCTACGTAGTCTATACAATGATCTCGTGGGGTTTTGGCGGTAACACGAAGAAGGTCATGTCGTCTCTCTGCATTATTTTCCTAAACTTGTGTTATTTCAAGTATTAATGTGTAAAAGTGGTGTCCTTTTGCCTATTAACTATTTGTGTATTTGCATAAGTGTTGGCAAGTGATGTAGTACGACATAACGTGTTTTTTCCTGTTGTTTCCAAAATTCCATAGAAGCTTCAGTAAGGTTGCCACCGTCTTACTGGAGTGGGAATTTGACTTGACTGACTAATTTTATATGACTGACTTCGACTATGACTTGTTTTATGAACTAAACTTACGTGTGATGAGAGAATAACGATGTTTATAAGTTACTGTTAGGATGATGGTTCTTCCAATGCCTTAAACAAATTAAAAAAAAACAATGATCTCGTGTAAACAGCGGGAGTTCTGGCGGGAACTAGAAGATCATGTCGTCGCTCTGCATTATTTTCCTAAACTTGTATTATTTCAAGTATTAATGTGTAAAAGTGGTGGCCTTTTGCTTATTAACTATTTGTGTATGTGCATAAGTGTTGGCAAGTAATGTAGTGCGAAATAACGTGTTTTTTCCTGTTGTCTCCAAAACTCCATAGGAGCTTCGTAAGGTCGCCATCGTCTTAAAGCAGGACTTTGACTTGATTGACTAATTTTATATGACTTCGACTATAACTTGTTTTATGAATTAAACTTACGTGTGATGAGAGAATAACGATGTTTATGTTACTGTTAGGCTGATGGTTCTGCCAATGCCTTAAACAAATTAATTAATAAATAATAACGTATGAACAGCGGGAGTTTTGGCGGGAACATGAAGAAGAACATGTCGTCGCTCTGAATTATTTTCATAAATTTGTGTTATTTCAAGTATTAATATGTAAAAGTGGTGGCCTTTTGCTAAATAACTATTTGTGTATATGCATAAGTATTGGCAAGTGATGTAATGCGACATAACGTATGTTTGCCTGTTGTTTTCAGAACTCCATAGAAGCTTCAGTAGGTCGCCACCGTGTTACTGAAGCGGGACTTTGACTTGACTCTGACTAATTTTAGTCTAAATGACTGACTGCAATTACGGCTGGTTTGATCATTTAAATTTACCTGTGATCAGAGATTAAGCGATGTTTATAAGTTTCTGTTAGGCTGATGGTTCTACCAAAACCTTAAAGAAATTAAAAAAAACCGAACGAAGGGTGGAAGTTTTGGCAGGAACTTGGATAAGCATGTCGTCGCTCTGCATTATTTTCTGACTGACTAAACTTACCTATGAATTAAACTTACTTGTGATCACAAAATAACGATGTTTATAAGTTTCTGTTAGGCTTCTGTAAGGATGGTTCTTACGTCAGTATATACTATATCCTTAGATTAAATTATATATGATCTAGATGGACTGTCACTCTTATAAACGTCATAAAAATCGAGCGGGAATTATTATGCTAGTGAGCGTGACAGCTGTCATTACGCTTGTGCAATTTATGTTTATGTGCATGCGTGATACCAGTTTCAGTAGTAGTATTAAATTATGGGAAAATTATATTATCATAGATTCAAGACATTCTTATACTACAAAATATTTCGTAGGTATATAGTCATTAACCCTCTTTCTATTTACTCTTATAATCTTAATATATTATAAAAAAATATATACTATAATTATAACCTCTTCTTTAATGAGAATACTACTATAACCCACGATAATTATAAATTTAAAAATGTAAACAATCTTCATCATTAAAATAAATAATAATATTACAAATAGTAATATTATAATTAATTCCCAAAATGACGACTGTGCAGCTTTATGGATCCATTAAAAACGCTAATAATTATCTTAGGTAATGTTTCTATTACTCTCTATCGTTAAAATATAATCAACTTTGCATGATTACGCGGGAAATTTAAGTTCATAAACTGGTATCACATAAAAAAAATACGAACTAAACTTAATTTATTTTCGGAATATTTAAATGACTTATTTAGCCAGTTATTGTATGAAATATTGTTACTAACCGATAAAAAGAAATATCTATTCTATTCTATTCTTCTTTATGGAAAGCGGAGCCGTGCCGATAACGACTATTCTGCCAACGACAAATAATTAGTGGATACACGTGTGCATAATGCGGAACTCTGTAGACTAATTGCACAGAAGTGCACAGACACGATGTGAGCCTCGTTTACCAGACTACAACACCAAAAACAAACAGACAATACATAAATAATCATAATACACAATTTTGATTAGTAAACAACTTAGTGGGTAACGTTAATGGGATTTTAGCATATCACAAACATATTATAAATCTATTTAAGTACAAGTTAGTAGCTGACACGTCACAAATTTATGTTATTACAACGAATGAAGTGGATGAGGACTCTAAACACCTTAGGGGACGAAAAAGTCAGCAGTGAAGGGAAATTAATGGGCACCGGAATTTTCACGTTAATTACCATTCTATATAGGTCTAAATTTGGGTTGTTGTTAGGGCACTCAAAGAAGATATGTTCAAGGTGTCCTTCATCTATACCGCACTCACACAGAGACAAATCTCGGACTCTAATTTTGCGCAAGAAGACTGGCGAGGAGCAATGTCCAATCCGGAGTCGACAGATCGTGGAAATGATCGCTCTGGGTGTTTTTTTGAATTTAAAGTACCAGGGTTTCGGTGGTATCGTTGGCTGAATTGATGGTAAAATTTCCCCCTTGTTCTGCTACTGCTATTCCACTGTGATTGCCAGGCCCTACGCAAAGTAACTTGTGCAAGGCTCCGCAGGTCGTAGCAATGGTGAGCAAAGTGCTTTAGGTCACACAATTGGGAGGAGGACACAGATTTAGCCAATGCATCGGCGCAATCATTGCCCTCGATGCCACAATGACTTGGGATCCACACCAGGTGGACCTCCTTCTGATTCCGGTTACAGGAAAGAACAGATTTTCTAATTAGCAATATAAGCTGGCTGCGTGTACGACTCTTAAGTGGACTTTGGAGTAAAGCTTTAAGGCAACTCAAAGAGTCTGTGAAAATTACTGCTTACTAACATTGTGGGTCTCTATGAACAGGCAAGCTTCCAATATGGCAACGCATTCTCCAGTAAATACTGATGATTTTTAGGGCATTTGGATATCAAATAGATATTGGAGTTTTGGTAGTAAACCGCAGCCCCGGTGTAGCTACTTGGTGTCAATTATGAGGCATCTGTAAATAATCTATAGTATCCTGGCCAACGCTCCTCTGCTATGCTATTAAAGACTGAATTAGGTGATAAAGATGTCTTTATGTATCCTAGGTCGCAGTGGATTACTGGTTGAAAGGTTAGCACTTGGTAGTCGAAATTGAAGACAGGGAGTCGATCGTGTGATAGAACCGGTCCTTCCAAATCTTGCAAATGTCATAACGCCTGGATAGTAAGAGGAATTTCCTTGCAGTGCCAGTAGTCTGAAGTGCAGCATAGCTCATTTAAATATAACAATTTTTGAAACAATGGGTGAGATTCCCTGCAGATTACGCTAGATACAAAGCGTGCAACCAAATATTGCCTTCTCAGCGTTAAGGGAGGGTCATTACACTCTATTTATAGTGCATTAACTGGAGAGGACTTTATTCACCCAGTAATAATTCGAAGGCATAGTGATTGTAACCTGTCCAACCTTGCCAGGGCACCTTTATTGGAGGGAATTAACATGAATGACCCATAGTCTATTTTACTACGGACCAAGGCATTGTAAACAAGCTTCATGGTATAGGGATGGGCTCCCCACCAAACCCCAGCTAGTGCCTTCAGAATGTTGATAACTTGTTCGCATTTCTGTATCAGACTATTCAGGTGAAAGATACTACTAAGTTTGGAATCCAAAAAGACCCCAAGAAATCTTACATTAGTTGCCTGGGATCCTATGGCCTTGGATAATTAGGTTCACCTGAGGGTAGACCTTTTCCTAGTAAAGACAACAGACACAAAGCGCTTTTAGAAACAGAAAGGTTCAGACTATGGGCTAGTAATCAACGACTCAGGGATTCCAGGGAAATATGGAGAGACGATGTAGCAGCACTTATTGAGGAGTTGCTCACATACAAAGCCAGGTCATCGGCATACTGGAGTATATGACAATTATTGTTAAGGGAACGGGCCATGTCTAGTGTGTATAGGTTGTATAGCAGGGGACTTAGGACTGAGCCCTGCGGTAATCCCTTCTGTATAAGCCTTCTCCCCACATTTTCACCCTGTACTCTCAGAATCAGTGTGCGAGACATAGAAATTTCACATATGCAGTAGATCATCTTAGCCGGTAGTCTCAGCTCAAGCAGTTTCTGCCTGAGAACGGGAAGAAGAACACTGTCATATGCAGATGAAACATCGAGGAATGCTGCAACAACCGAATCCTTATTGGACAGGGAGGACCGCATATCGGTTATAAGGACTCCTATGCTGTCCACGGAACTGAGACCCTTTCTGAAACCAAATTGAGAGCTTGGTAACAAATTGCGGGATTCCACAATCCTCTCAAGTCGGTTTTTTATTATTTATTTATTTATTTAACTTTATGTAAACAGAAAACAAAAGTACATTTTCAGTTTTACAATGGCGGACTTAATGCCTGAGGCATTCTCTACCAGTCAACCATGGGTGATGCAGAGATAATAGGAGGTAGGTACATTTATATCAGAACACAAGAGGCGAAAAAAAATAATTTTCACAAGAGTTAAACAATTATGCGACTATATGACATCTTATAAATACGATACATATACATAGAGATATACATAATAAAAATTTACATATACTAGATAGTAAACATAAGATATAAATAAGCAAAATATATACGAGTATAATAAAATACATACATACAAAAATACACATATACATACAATATTCACAAGTGATGTAGTGATTCCTCTAACTCCGCCAGGAAGTGTTGTCGGACTTTAGTTTTAAACTCGTAGCGACTCTTACACATCCTGATATTGAGTGGGAGTGTATTCCATAGGAGAACAGACTGTACAGGAAAAGAAGAATTAACAAAACCAGAAGAATGAGATGGACAAAGAAGTAGTCTATTGTCACTAGAGCGTAAATCCCTATCATGATTAGAAGATAGATATTGAAAATAGGGTTTTAAGTAGGAAGGAGAAGAAGAAGACATAAGAATAGAATAAAGTGAAGTGAGAGCTCGCATGTTCCTGCGTTGACGTATGGGTAAGAATTTGAGACGGAGACGATAAGCAGAGACATGGTCATACTTACGAAGATTAAAAATGAATCGAATGCAGTTATTAAGAAGACGGTCGAGTTTGTTGAGCAAGTCTGCATTCAGGTCAAAATAACTCATGTCGCCATAGTCGAATAAAGGAAAGATCAAGGACTGCACAAGTAAAGTTTTGGTTTTAATAGGTAAAAAATTTTTCAGTCGATAAAGTGTTCGTAGCGTACCTGTAACTTTTTGACTTACACTCGCAACCTGAGTTCTCCAGCTTAGAGAGGAGTCAATATATAGACCCAGATTTTTGACACAGGTACTTAGTGGTATCGTCACACCGTTAAGAATGATAGGAGGAAGACATTGTAGATCGAGTCTACTTAGCATACGCTGGCTACCTATAACAATTGCCTGACTCTTGCTGGGGTTTACTACTAATCCAAATCTGGCAGACCAATCAGAGATGTATTCCAGGTCGCTATTTAGCCTAAGGACAGCTGAGGAGGCATTGTCAATACTTGCCTGACAGTACAATTGTAGGTCATCAGCATATAGATGATACGCACACTGAAGGTTTTCAGAAAGAGCATTTATAAACAGAGAAAATAGCAAAGGAGAAAGAATACCGCCTTGAGGTACGCCAGCATCGAGAACACGCCAACGAGACATGGTCTCATTGAGGCGAACCGACTGCTGACGCTCCTGAAGATACGAAGTGAACCAATCCAGGGCAATGGGTGAGATCTTAAAGTGGGAAAGGATAGAAAGCAGGATATCGTGACTAACGGAATCAAAAGCACTAGAGAAGTCGATTAAAACGAGAACTGTAACTTTGGCATTCTCCATGCCAGCCCTGATATCGCCAGTCACTTTAAGGAGAGCGGATAAAGTGCTGTGGCCTGGTCGAAAGCCCGATTGGAAGGTACTCAACAGACCATTATCAAACACAAAATTGGAAAGTTGTTTATGTACGCAGGCCTCCAGCACCTTTGAGAGGTAGGGGAGTATGGATATAGGACGGAAGTGATTGGGCAGAGAGGGATTGGGTATCTTAGGTAAGGGAATTACGTAGGCTTTACGCCATTGGGATGGGAAGTGTCCGGAAATTAGGGAATGATTGATGATGTGGCAGATAGTTGGGAGAAGGTGCTCTAATATGGTAACGATCATACGGCGACTAATATTATCGCACCCAGTTGCATTTGATTTAATAGAAAGGATGGTCGTTTTAATCTCAGCCATTGGCACTGGAGAAAAATGGAAGGATTTGAAATTGGGTTGAGGCAGACAAGCCAGATAATTCATGGTACTACACTTGGTTTGGTGATTCATAGGAGTTATAGTGGAGAAATGATTGTTAAGATCATCCAAACCAACCGCCGCACAAGAGCCCTGCTGACGTTGTCTACCTATACCCAAATTGCCAAGAAATTTCCAAATAGTGGAAGCCGAAGAACAGGTAACGTTTTCGAGGATATGGCGGCGTTTAGCGTTACGTATCATCTGATTGCACCGGTTTCTGGCGGCTTTAAAACTAAGCCAATTTTGTTCACAGCGTACATTTTTATATCTACGAAATGTTTGATCTCTCTTCTTCATGGCTTTACGTATGTCACTAGACATCCATGGTGCAGGGGAACGTTTCAGTCTCACTCTTTTAATAGGCGCATGCAAGTCAAAAAGCTTAAGGACAGAGTCGTTAAAGTATTTCACTTTATCGTCTATCGAGAGGACAGAATCCAAATGATCCCAACAAATTGCAGAAGCATCTTTGCGTAAGGCTTCTATATCCATCCGTCCAAAACTTCGCACGTATCGGTATTGGGGGTCAGCTTTTGGGGGCTTAAGTAAGTAGGTAAGGAAAGTTAGGTCGTGATGAGAAAAACCTGGAGCAAGAAGTTGGCCGTGAGAAGAAACTAAGGAAGGAACAGAGGTCAGAATTAGGTCCAGCCACGTGTCATTTCCGTCACTGTTGTGATGAGTGGCAAATAGAGGTAGGACATGAAAATTGGAGGAGTTAATAATATCAAGGAGCTTCACGGATCGAGGAGATGAAGGAGAAAGAAGATTAGTGTTGAAATCGCCCATAACGACATGATGCGAATATTCCGACCCTATAGATTCCAGTATCGATTCGATACTGGAGAAGTAGTCAGTATTGGGAGGGCAGTATACAACTCCCAGAACGGCTTTAACCCCTTTGAAAGAAAGTTCTAGAAACAGGTACTCCGCAGTAGCATCATATTAAGTGCTCCAGTAATTTTAGTAAGGTTGAGGAGAGGGCTTTGGGTCTATAGCTGTTTGGATCACCAACATTTAGGCCTGGCTTTAATATTGGAATGATAGTTTGAGTTTTCCACTCGTCCGGTACCCATCCGTAAGAGTATATGGAGTTCAATATACTTAACAGGTACACCTTGGCGTTGGATCCGGCATTAACCAGGAAGGAATATGGAATGCTATCAGGGCCGGGGGCCGAGTCCCTTGACATACTTAAGGACCATCTCCAGTTCGGCGAGCGAAAAAGGAGCGTCCAAGGGATCATCCCATGGTGTGACGGGAGGTTGTTGGATTTCTACAAATAAAGGCACATAGGCAGGAGCAATTTTATCAAAGAACTCTGAAGCTGTCTCCCGGGTCATCACAGCACAGCCTGCCCTAAATCTGTTTATACTTCTCCAAACTAGGGTCGTAGTAGTAGACGGTGACAGAGATGCACAAAACTAAAGCCAGCCCGAACGTTTTTTCCTCCGGAGTAATCTTCGTGTCTTAGCGCTGACATGTTTATAGGAGAGAAGATTAGCTATACTCATGTCCCTACCATATGTTTTCTCTGCCTCCTTTCTTTCTCTTATAGCTCTAGAACACTCATGGTCCCACCATGGGGGAGATGGAATCTTACCCTTGGCGCTGTTCTTGATTGGAAAGCATTACTCTGCACTCGAATTTATGGCTTGTATGAAATACTGGCAGCATAATTGGGCATGGTGACGATCTGGATATCGTTGATATGGCTGATTAAAAAAAGGAAGAGAGTTTATTTTATTTTCTAGAACTGAAGAAAATTTAGCCCAACCAGGGTTAGAAATGTTGAATTTTAGTAGAGAAGGAATGGTTTTTTTCTAAGTATGTTGAGCCAAGAAGAGATAGTACAATAGTGTAGTGGTCACTACCATGGGAAAGAGCTGTACATTGCCAGGAAGCAGAAGCAGGAATGTCGGTAGAGCAGAATGTCAGGTCCACGCAGCTCTTTTGCTGCCCAGGGAGAGTTCTGTGTGTAGAGCAGCCATTGTTCAAGATGCAAAGGTCGAGATCATCAAGAACAGCTACAAGACTTTCCCCAAAAGTATCGCTATGAGCAGAACCCCATCTAGAGTGGTGACAATTAAAGTCACCCATCACCAGAACAGATACATTTATGTTTTCAAGAATGCTCCTTAGGATCAAGAGAAAATTTTGTTGCGGGTGAGCTGTGTAAATAGAGAGAACTGTAATGGAGTCAGTCTTCGATGCTACAATGTTTAAGTCATCCGGGAGGGGGGGCATAGCAATGGGAACAAAGGGTCGAAGATTATTAATGAAAAGAGCAGGTCCTCCATACCCATCTGCTCGTTCACTTCGGATTATGTTAAAAAAAGGAATACGGAAATTGAGACTTGGGGTTAACCAAGTCTCAGCTATGGAACGTACTAACGGCTTGTACTTGTTCATGAGATATGTGAGGTCGTGTTTTTTATGATACACGCTCCTCACATTCCACTGGAGAAATACCCGGTGAGCTATTTTTATAATTTGAAAGAAGATTAATAAGTTTTTCAGCGTCGTGGTACGGTGATAGTAAAGAATTTTGAGAGGGGGAAACAGGTTGAGTAGTATTATGAGATAAGAAAGAAGTTAGTAGTTAGATGAGGAGTTGCATTATTGCTGAAGAACTATTAGAAGATTGGTAGGGATTATCTAGAGAGCAGCCATTAGGCTGAGATGAAGGGGGAGTTCTAATAATAAATGGCTAATTTGGTCATATGAAGGGGATAGGGGGCATGGATCTTGGTTTTTAGAAAAACAGTTTCTTTATATGATATGGTAGATGAGGGTACAGATTTAATCACACTTTGTGTTTAATGTATGTTGCTAAGCATGTCAAATGCTAAAAATATATAAAAATATCTAAAGATTTAATCACATTAGCATAACTACGGGATATTGGAGGTATGGCCTTACTGGCCTCAATATAAGACATAACACGCTCTGCCATGGCTGTCTTAATGGCTTTCTGTCTACCTAACTCCGGGCATGACTTGCTGTTTGCATAGTGACCCCCGGAGCACAGTATGCAGAAAGCTTCGCTCTCCATTAGACCTACACATAGATCCATCGTGTCCGAACCGGCAACACTTATGACATTGGATCGTGGGATAAATGTACTGCTCGACTGGAATGGATGTGTAGCAGCAAAAAACACGTTTGGGAAGTATTTGTCCATCAAATGTAAGTACGCATGTTTCCGTGGGTATCCATTCAGGGGTCCCATCTTTAAAAACTTTCCTATTAATTCGCCTAACCTTTAAAATTTTGCCACAGCCAGAAGGAACTGAAATATAATTCATGGCATCATCTTCTGTCATGTCCACAGTTATACTCGTAACTACTCCCATTAGAGAGATGTTAAATGATGGGATTGAGGCGGTGAATCTGTTCTTGGGGAGCAAGTTGTTAACCAGGATGGAGTCGGCATCCTGGGGAGTAGCAAATTCCACGGAAACCTGGTTCCTACCTACTCTCTTCACACCATCATGCACAATGTCAGATATATTATTTTGGAGCAAGAATAAACCGAATGACACTGGGTGGATGGTGGTACTAGATTGTGTACTAGTCTCAACACGCGAAACATGGACAATAAATGGGGATTTGTCCAAATTACTGTATTTATTTCTGGCTATCTGACTTCTTAATTGCTTCGATGGACGGATGGGGTCAGACCTCTGGTCTCCACTTGATCGTTTACGCAAGCTGATGTGATGCATCTCGGAGTCTGTTATGCTACATACAACTTCTGCTAATTGGGTTAAGGGATTTGGCTTTGGGACATCTGGGAAGACCGGGGGCGTGGAAAAGATGGGAGTTGACAGTGCAGGGATATCAGGGGGATCTGGTGGTTTAGTTTTATCTGCTATTGTTGGCAAACACTGTTAAAACACAAAAACTAACCTTTTGCTGTCTAATTAAGACACTTCACAAACAATACCAAAACAAGCCACAAAGGTCACAAAAAACAATAAATCGGACGAAAATTGCGGACACACGTGTTAACCACAAACAATGTCAGCAGAGCCAAGAAATATCTTTAGTGCTCATTTTCCGATTTTTGTTGTTTCGGTACACTTTAATTACACACGTTGACGTTTTAAATGACACACTAATGCTCCTGGATATGACCTTGTCAAGTGACGTCACGATTGACACTAACAGCCATAGAACAGCATTGGGATGAAAAGTTCACCCCAATTTTTTTTACGCGTTTACAACGCTGATGGTCCATCTAGAAATATAATTAATCTAAGACTATATCTAAGGTTCTGCCAAAGCCTCAAACAAATTAATCATGTCTTTTTGTGATAATAAGTTAGCTTAATAAATTATACAAATTCTATGTTTTTAATTCTTTTTACATTGATTTTTAGCATTTGACTGTTCAGCTAGGTATTTTATTAGAAACAAATTTTTGTGAAAGTGGAAACCTAATAATATGTTATATTTTCAAAGTAATGTAAAATGCTAAAAATTACAATAAAATCTTTTGATCAATCGCACCATCATTAATAGTATGATTTTAAATTTTCATACAGCCATTGAGTAAAATGTTAAGTAGGTATATACTACATCTTTATAGTAAGTCCTAAAGGGGTTCAGCTGAAGTAATATATTTATTATACTTGTAGAGGAGCCTTTTTCACGGATTCCAATGATGGCAAAGTAGCCTAGTCACATGCGGGTTGGAAAACTTTTTTTTTTTTTTTGGTTTGTTTAGGCGGAAAAATGTACCTAACCGCACACCCCGTCGTTCGGGGCAACGAACAAGGTAGCGTGGGGCCCTCACCCATTAAATAAACCCGTCGTGTGCCGGCTCTCCGCCTGTGTTGAAGGACCACTGGTAGGTACTGTGTTGGATTACTTCAGTGGTGGGGATTACAAAACACACAGGGAGGATTTGGGGGGTTATCATGAACGATTATAAAGAGTACGAGGTGATGAAGCGGAAATATGACAGAGCGGTTGGCGGAGGTGTAAAGAAAGAAAGAACCACTGAAGTAATGTAACACAGTTCCCAGTGATTCACCAAAACAGACATAGAGACGACACACGGCGGGTTTATTTAGTGGGTGAGGGCCCCATACTATTCGTTGTTCCGAACGACCGAGGTGGGTGGTTAGGTATTTTTTTTTTCCCGCCTTAAAAAAAGTGTAAAGAAAGAATAAACGAGTGGAATTGAAGGAGAGAGAGGTAAAAAGAAGGTTAAAACCTCCTACTCCTACGACCGTAGATAAGTGTGATATAGTATGCTAGAGCAGGACTGAAGAGGAGGTTTGGGTTTTAGCCGCCTTTATTTTTTGTTTAATTAAGTAAATCTAATAAAAATAAGACAGCCTCAATATTCGAAAATAAATCTTATTGGACCAACTCTAAAATATTTAAAAAAATATATAATTTTGTGCCGTTATTAAATTAGGCCATTAATGGCGTTTGTGCTACGTAAGGTTGTAATTCGTAGTCTGTCATTGGACCTGTAGGTTGTTTTTCGTTTTCTTCCATTTGTAAATATGTACTTCTGACGATGACAAGACAACAAAGAAGGGTGACTGAAAAAAAACATAATTTTTTTTTTGTAGGTTATAATAACACGATAGCTTAGTTAAGTAAAGCGTCTGGAATGGTGGTCCAGGGCAAACAGGTTCAAATCGTACTCGTGGGTATTACTTTCGATTTCACATTTGCTCACTTTGTGTTCTGATACATTTTTGCTAATACTAGAGAAACAAATCTATGGTACCTATAATTGATTATGTTATTCATGTTTCCAAAACACGATAGGTACCTACCTATACGATATCTTAGTCTGTTTGATTATCATGCGTTAGATTGAAATCGGGTGTACTTATATTTTTGGTTATTTTGTTTTTATTGCGTATATATGCGGCCTGATACCAAGTGAGTACTCCCACTTGGTACCCAGCTATACCACCAGTAGGTAATGCAATGGTCGCCTCGTACGACACCCGTGGGAAAGAATGGGGTGGTGACACTTGTATTATTAGTTCGTCACCACACGGATAAAGGGAAGGTTTTCTTTTTTGTTCTTTTAGCCCTTGACGAGTGACTTTTTAAAAAGATAAAATAGCATTAAATGATTTTCAGTTTATAAATATTACTATTTTAAATGCCTAATTATATTAATTTAATACTTGCTTATTCCCTTTTTTTTGCCAACAGTGGCAAACGAATTGGGGCCACATGACTATAAGGATAACAAATGAAAATTTTCTTAGTACCTAGGGTACATCAACTTGGTGAGATGAGAATCACCAATACCGTCACAAAAACAGCGAGCATAGAATCGAAAAATTAGGAAAGAAATAAAATATACTTACAACACCATTTCAGCGCAGGAACTGTGGCCAGATAACCCATAAACACGCAGGTGATCACCACGAGCGCCAGCCCCAGCACGAACAAAAACAAGGTGCCCTTGCAATAGAATCTTAAGTAACTAGTCTTATTCTGAAAAAAAATCATAACCTATTTTAAAGCCAGATGACGCACAGATGGCGTAGTGGTTTAAATGCCGGACCCCGTCCGAGTGATGTGGGTTCGATTCCCACACAGGACAACTCTTTGTGATCCACAATTGGTTGTTCTGGTCTGGATGTACTTTGATTGTCTGTGAAATTGTATGTTTGTAAAGTCCCCGCGTTGCGATACAAGAATTATTCCTTAGTCCATAGAAAAAAAAAATAAAGCATCACGCCTGTATTCCCCGAAGGGGTAGGCAGAGTATTACACACCCACGATTCGCCAGTTATGCTTAAGTCCCACGTAATATGGGGCGAGCCTATTGCCGTCTACCGGGTACATTTCCTTAGTGCAGGGTGTTGTATTTAAGATTATTTTATTTACCAACACTCAAAGCATACGACATGCCGAATCATTTTTACGAGTTTTTCCAGCGGGATAATATGTACCTACTACTCTGTCAAGAAAGTACCGGGAAAAGATCAATAATACACAAAATTTTTGTTATTCATTCAAATTTATTTTATCACCTTCAAAGTATGCTCCTTCGGAAACGATAGACACGCCAACGAATAATCCAATCATCAAAACATTTTTTAAACGCTGTTTTCGGAATTGAGTTCAGTTCTCACCGCTAATTCTCTTTTAAGTATGTCTTCTACCGATTGAAAACGGGTGCAACGAAGTGGTAATTAGAGTTTAGGAAAAAGAAAGAAGTCGGCTGAAGCCATATCTGGTGAATATGGTGGTTGCTCGATGGTATTTGTTGAGTGTTTGGACAAAAATTCATTTACAATGATGGCCTTGTGCGAAGGCGCATTATCGTGGGGCAAAATCCAAGAATTTTCTTTCCACAAATCTGGGCCTTTTCTTCGAATTTGCTCTCTTAAACGCCGCATAACGCTAAAATAATATTTTTTATTTACCGCTTGACCTTCTGGCAAGAATTCCGAGTGCAGAACACCGCGATAGTCAAAGAAAACAATCAACATGATTTTGACTTTTGATCGACTTTGGGGTGGTTTTTTTTCGGTTTCGGTTCAGTTGGGAGTCGCCACTCCGAAGTTTGTTGACTAGTTTGCATGTCAAACTCATAAACCCACGTCTCGTCACCAATGCCATTAACGTAACAATACCACGTAACAATGCCATTCATGAATGTTGGGTCGAAATTGACTCGTTCTAGCATGTCCCCAGCGACTCTCATGCGATTGCATGTTTTTGGAGAAAATTTAGGTCTTTTGGGACTAGCCGAGCGGAAATATGTTTCATAACCAAGTGATTATTTAAAATGGTACGGATCGACTCATGAGACACAGAAAGTTCGGCGGTTATCTCTCTCAAAGTTCTCTCCGTAAGCCTTCTGTAACATTTTCAGTTACTCCGAACGCGAAAATCCATTGGCGATGCAAAATTTAAGACAAACTCTTTGTTCGATGTTTTTTCCATTATGAAATTTGCAATACACACCAGATATGATATAACTAAAAATAGCACTGTATTTAATATAAATAACAGATGCAACTCAAACTGCGCGCCAAAATAGATAACAGTTGTGTAAATCTAACAACAACAAAAAAAAAACAAAAATTTGAATTTGGAACCATAAATAAATCATCCATTCCCAATACTTTCTCGACTGAATGTATACCAGCTTTTAATTCTAATCAAGAGCTATCATATAAAAAAGTTGCATCAAAATCTGTTTTGTAGTTTTTACGTGATGCGCGAACAAACAAACAGACAAAAAAATAAAAGAATCGTTTTGTGTTCAGACACGCCTATATAGCCTACATTTTTTTTTAAATATCTTAAATGTACAGACACAGCTCTGTTACAGCTTTATAATAGTTAGGGTGACGGAGAAGTGATAGCCTAGCGGTAAAACCAAGGACTGCAAAGACAGTGGTATCGAGTTCGATAGCCAGTCTAAGGTTCAAACCCCGTACGGGACACATCCGTAGAGTAAAAATGTTCTGTGGGGACACACATCTGACTTGTGAAGATTTTTCGAAATTATGTATATATATTTTTTTTTGAAGTTACACTTCTTTTGGCGCGTTAGGGATATATGATGAGAGTAAATTTTTACGATGCGCGCGCACACCGTCACGAAAAACCGTCACCCTGAAGTTAGACACCCTGAAGCTATAGTCAACATTTTAGTTTTTTTTTTGTTTACAATTTATCACTGCTCGGTAAAGGAAAACATCATGAGGAAACCTGCATACCTGAGAGGTCACCATGAGAGGAGACCCGTGCCCAATAATGGGACAAAAAAAATGAAAATGGTTGTCTGTAAAGTCGGTTTACGGACGATAGTTTAACGTGACAACGTCATAACAGAATATTGATGAAATGATTCAATCAAACTTTTTATCTATCATCAATTAGATCCTATTATTACTGCACTCGCCGACCGATGCTACTTTTTTTAATAATATAAGAATAAATACCTAAAATTATACTAGTAATCAGATTTATAAGATGCAAGAATCATAGATATGGTAACGCATAGATCACCTGACAGCTCTATAACGCGTAACCAATTTTGATTTGTCAATATGTGCGTTGGATAGTGATGTAAGTTTTAAGAGTTAGACTGATTATCGATAAATTAATATACCAATAAACCATAGATATAGTATAATGTATAGATCACCAAAGCGCGTGAGCGAGAAGAAAATCTTATACGGCAACATAGCAAGATGGAAGAGGAAAGCAAATCTAATGTCATTGCAAATCATTTGAATGACAGGTAGTCTGCAGTCTTCTAGCTTGAAACTAGCTTCGCGGTTTTTTGATTTATTTGTCTTATGAATCTTGTTTATTATATGATTTTAACTATTAAATACAATGGTTGTCTGTTCTATGAGTGCCTGTGATGTATATCATGCAAACAATCCTGATAATTGTACGTTTCACAGGTAAGTTCTCAGGATGTTATCACAACTTAAATGCTTTTATTTCAGGTCATAATTACTGACATTTTCTGTTTCAGATACGGATTAATTTCAATCCCATTGTTACTGTTTACCTATATTTTACATAGAAATATGTCGCATTGTTACATATTTGCAAGATTTTAGTAGAAAAGTTTTAGTTATATATACAAATACACTAGGGCTTGACTCTATCGACAAGGTATATTGTCGATATTTACCCTAAATGTTTGGAACATTTTCTCCTAACACATTAATAGAAAAAATGCAATAAATGTTCTGCTGCAGATATTGTCAGTCAAGTCGATTTAGTTAAATAGATAATATAAAAATTATAAGTAGGTTTATGTTGCTAAAAGCCGAGTGTATAATTCCTTTATAAAATGCATAATATCGTTGACTAACGTTGCTGGTGAAATAAATAAAAATTATTTAATTATGTTTGTTTTAATTTATTATGTCTGTTTTGTTTATTAGTTGAAGATGATTATTTGAATGAGCGAGTTCTTTAAAGAAATTAATTTGTTTTATCATTTTATCGATAGTCAGTCTAACTCTTAAAACTTACATCACTATCCAACGCACACATTGACAAATCAAAATTGGTTACGCGTTATCGAGCTGTCAGGTGATCTATACGTTACTATATCTATGCGTTATACTATATCTATGGCAAGACTAGATGCGGCGTAAGCGTACAATGAACGAAACAGGACAATGAGCGTAACGGGATAATGAGCGTAACGGGACAATGAGCGTAACGGGACAATGAGCGTAACGGGTCAATGAGCGTAACGGGACAATGAGTCATCCTTTTCCGTAAGTGCAGCCGGCGTTCATCGATTTATTAGACGTTGTCACGTCAATTAAATTATTAGGTATAAAATGCGAAAGTGAGTTTGTTGATTGTAAACTGTAACTACTGAATCAATCATCAATCACTTATGTGCCTGGAGCGCAAAAAGGACATAAATACAGGCCCTTTTTATGCCGAAATAATAGATAAGTATCTAGTTCCTGCGGAACAAGAAGGTTTGAAAACATTTATTTTTTACTATGCGTCGAACGATATTAATACTCTTTCTAAGCAAGTTCTATGTTTCATTTTAATTATTATTAAAATGGTAGATAATAGCAGCTTCGATTGTAAAATATTCCAGCCAGTTATTACCTGGGTACATCGCACAGCATTTGGCGACGCGGAAACCTTTGACGCTACTTAAGTAACAAATGGCAATTAAATCCTTATTCCGTAACTTAATTGATCAATTATACTTACTCTGTGCACTCCAATAACTAAAATAACTCCTAAAACTAAACTGTAAAGGAATACTATTTGATAGTATGCGAAAGATATATAAAGACCCAGGGCAGTCTTTGCTATGTCGTCGGGAGGATGTTCCGGGTACATTTTGTGCTTGTTTGAATCAACGAATGCAGATACTTTGTAAATAGACCAGGATGTTGCGATAATGGTTAAGCATGAGGCTATCTGAAAAAAAAAGAAAGTATAATATATGCTTATACCATAGAGCTCTATAGTTTAATATTATGTTATAGATTGGCTTTAGGCGTAGGAAGAGGATATAATAGACTCGCTACTATTTTAATACTATCCATCCATCCATCCATCAGCCTTTCAACGTCCAATGCTGGAAATAGGCCTTCCCAAGAGAACGCCACAACGAGCGGTCCTGTGCCGACCGCATCCAACGGCTCCCCGCAGATTTGACTGGATCGTCGGTCCATCTGGTGGGGGGCCGTCCAACGCTGCGTTGTCCGATACGTGGTCGCTACTCGAGAACCATTCTTCCCCAACGGTTGTCGGTTCGTCGAGCGATGTGGCCTGCCCATTGCCACTTCAGCATGGCAACCCGGTGAGCTATGTCGGTCACTCTCCTTCTCCTACTTTGAATTGAACAGACTCTGAAGAACTTTTAAGACTGGCTTTCCGCCTGCTCTCAGAAGCTCTGTGGTGATTACCAGGGCCAGAGGTCATTGTTTGTGTGTTACACGTTCTAATACATTTTAAGCAAAATATAAGCGTAACGCAATTTCTTTTGTAGTTATCCGGCTAAAACAGGTAATGCATTTTTAGTCTATAAAGTTATAATCATAGTTTGCTTCTAAAGTTATTCTGGTTATTATAGGTTACCAATGTCAAACTATCGCTATATCAATAGTGCATACTCTGAGAACATGTCTATTATATCTCTGTCTACGGCTTTAGGTCTTACTGGTTTTTTTACATCATTAGTGTTTACACGAATCGAGAGCCTATCTGACTTTTGCGACCTAACCAGAAGTAGAACTGGCAATCTCAAAACAAGACTGGGATCAGATATTTATTCAGTATTTTGATAACCTGTAACGACCGTCTTCTAGAGGATTCTTATATTAAGTAGGGGTTAGACTTGTTGCTATTAAAATGTTGTAGGTGTCAATATTATTTTGCCTGTTAATTAAATTATGGTAATAAGTAAGTCAGTTACTTATTTATCATCACGCCATCTCCCTTGCAGGTTAGGTAGAGAGAGCAGAGTGCCAAAAGTCTCTATTCTTGCATACATCTCTCACTTCCTCAACGTTCATAATTGTCTTCATACACGCTCGCCGGTTTCAGAGACTCCTAAGTCTCGGTCTTCTCCTCTACCTAAATCCTTCCACTTTCGCAGCTTTCTTAACCAGCGCTCGTCCGGCATTCTTAAAATGATGGTTATTTTAATTAATAATCTTGTACTTACAATTGTAACATATCCTATAATCAAAGATCCGATTCTCAAAGGTATACAACAGCAACATTTATTGTATCTTGGCAGATTAAAGCCCATGGTTACAGTTTTTGATTTGAAAAAAAAAAACTATAGCAAAGTTTAGATTCTAGTACAAATTCACTTTGCTTTTCTAACTAAAACGCTTAAATATGTATTATTGAAGTAGGACTAACACATTTTTTAGGCAAGTGAGTGATGCGTTTGCTGTTGATAACAGTTTGTTCGCGTATCATTTATCTGATACTAAAAGGGCGATGGTGATAACGATTGACCAATAAACTATTTTATTTCACTGGGTATCTAAGTTTGCCTAGTTAGAAAAGTATGTCATTCATGGTGTACAATATAATTTTACGCTAGCTTATTATCTATTGGCACGGGGACGCGCCAGATGAAGCACCTGTAATGGGGATGTTTACTGCTATAATTTCACGGCAGATGGCGTATTATCGACATGGCCATTGAAAACTGTCGTTTCCATACCATTTGTAACCTGTAATTTGGTAAATTTTAATTTTGTCGTAATATGCCTTTGTGTGCTGTATCAAAATGTAATAACCCCGATGTACATTTATTTCACAAAGATCCAACATGGAAAAATTATCAAAAGTCGCAAAAATGTTGTGGCTATACGGCATAGAGTCTTTCAATTCTTTAATCTTCCAGGCACTATATACTATACATTTTAACAATATCACTGATTAACCGAATTAAACACAAAACAATAGCAATAATTCTCAGGCAAACAAAGCAACCACAATTTGACAGTGGCCATCTCTCCGATACATCTGCGCTCAGCTCTGCCTGTGGCCCCATTGATTGATCATCAAAATTATAAAGCATTTATAGTGTACATAGAAGTCTGATACTTGGCACGACATCTTGGTGTATAAATAAAGAAAAACTATCATTTTGTGATATTTAAAAAAAAAACAAAATATTTTTCGAATATTTCGAGAAAAATCTTTAATGTTAAGAAAAGTTCCTTGATTTTCGGAGAATAATCCTTGAAAGAAGAAATAAAACAGGTACACCTCGGGTTTAAAATTAAAAAAAAAACTATTAGTTTCTTGTATTTTTGATATTACATCTAGTCTAGTTTGTCTAATTATTAAAATATGATAGAAACATTGATATATAAGTAGGTACAATACTTTAGAAATTGACCTGTTTAAAAATATCTCTACATCAATAATTAGATTATTATAATAACTCATAATAAATAATTGACCTCAAAATGATATATCAATATTGGTTATGTTAAGTTTTGAATGGTTTTCTCCGATAATAATTGCAAGATGATTTAAAATTGTAAGATAGTTTTTTTTTTTAGATATTTTTATATATATTTTTAGCATTTGACATGCTTAGCAATCTACATTAAACATGTATGAAAAGTCGGTATAATGTATGAAAATACTTCCGACAGATGGTGCAGGCGTCACCCAAAGACGTTAAGTATGAATGTGTTATCGAGATTAGCAGTCAGGAGCAAGGGTCACGATGGCTGAATTGGCAAAGCATCTGGACGGTATCCAGGAGATGCAGGTTCGAATCTTGCTCGTGACTTTTATTTTCGATTTCACATTTTTCACTTTGTGTTTAATGTATGTTGCTAAGCATGTCAAATGCTAAAAATATATATAAAAATATCTAAATATTTATAGGGTTTGCGTCATTATTAGGTAAAATCTTAATTGTAAAATTAAGCTTACCTGGTCGGTGTATCGACATTGTAATGTATGAAAATACTTCCGACAGATGGTGCAGGCGTCACCCAAAGACGTTAAGTATGAATGTGTTATCGAGATTAGCAGTCAGGAGCAAGGGTCACGATGGCTGAATTGGCAAAGCATCTGGACGGTATCCAGGAGATGCAGGTTCGAATCCTGCTCGTGACTGTTATTTTCGATTTCACATTTTTCACTTTGTGTTTATTGTAAGATAGAATATAAATTTAAATAAAAATAAAATTAATTTATCCGTTAAGAGTTCGGACTGTTCTGTACTGTACTAGGATGCTAGGATTGCCTAGGACACATAATATTAGACGCCGGCGGACCACTGAAGTAATGTAATACAGACCCAGTGGCCCACCAATTTAGGCGGAGAGACGGAATATGGCGGGTTTATTTAGTAGGCCCCACAATACCCTCGTTGCCCCGAACAATGAGGTGTGCGGTGGAATACATTTATTCCCACTTTAACAAAAAGGAAACAAAATGTATATCTGGTATTATGGTTGTCTGTAAAGTTGCCTTATGGACGATAATTTTACGTGATAACGTCATATAAGTATTATGTTTTCTGAAAGTTTCACAAACAATGCATCGGTCGCAATACATTTTTTTGGAACGTGACACTTTTTCGTTCGTGCAGCCGGCGTTCATCGATTTATAAGACGTTACCACATCAAAAAAGGTAAGTACATAATATTTATAATAGATAGAAAACACCCAGATGCAGTACAAATATCTGTGTTCATCACGAATAATTGTCCTGAGGTGGGAATCGGACTCACGACCTCGTGCACGGAAGTCGGTTACACTACCGACTACGCCACGAGGCCCATTTATGCATCTCTAAACTGAGCAGCTGAAAGATACTCTCTGACCATCCAGCGAAACATTGTACGAGTAGATCCGATTCCTAAAGAGGATGACCACCGGCAGTTACTGCAGCACCTCGAGGATCACCAGATGGTCGGAGATCACTAATATGGTTTTCCTTAAAATTTGCTGGGGTCCTTCTCCTCTAACCTAATCATTGTCGAACAGAGGCCTTGCAGGGTGATAACAAGGCTTTAAGGCTTAAATGCTTTAAAGCTTTTTTACACCCAGTAGGTATATAAAAAAAATATCAAATGTGTGTATAATATTTTAATAGGCATTTTAATACAAAACTAAATAGGTAATACAAAAAAAATAGACGTCGCGGGACGTCTACCAGATGTGAAACATCGAAATTATTTTGTAACAATAATGAATAGAAATAAAATGATCATAACTTTTTCAATGTGTGCTTGCATAAAACTATAACATGTGTAAAATAGCGGAAATGGACATAAATCATCATCATCAGGCCCTGGAAATCACCTAGGACCAAAGTACTCGTCAAGACGAAACATAAAATTCCAAACTCGATAAGGTTGAGTTGTTTCATTACAGAGTTACTGTGGCTACCTTCCACCTCCATCATCAGACCCTGGATACTATCTAGAGACAAAGTACTCGTCAAGACGAATCATACGAGCCCAAACTCGATGGGTTTATGTCGTTTTATATTGGAGTTCCTATGGCCACCTTCTAGCTCCATCATCAGATCCTGGATACTATCTAAAGACGAAGTACTCATCAAGACGAATCAAACGAGTCCAAACTCGATAGTGTTGTGCCGTTTCATTATAGATTTCCTAAGTCCACCTTCCAGCTCCATCATCAGAGCAGCTCCATGTCATCATAATATTGCATTATTACGCAATATACATATGCTTGTAAAATTTCAACTCAATAGGAAATCGGGAAGTGTGTCTAATTTAACTTGCAAGATTTGAACGGAACAAGTAAAAAAGCGTCGCTACGCTAACAGCCGATTTTACCTCCCTCTCCATAAGATGTTTCACACCAAAAACAAAATTATTGGTTTTAGGAGTTAGAATTCTCTTTAAGTGTCTTATTATGTATAAATAAATAAATTTGATTTTGTTTTGAAGATTCCAGTGAAGGGTTAAAACCATAGTAGGTAAAGGAAAGATGTAAGTTATTAATACAAACGAACCGAGGGCGGTTTGCATGCTGCGTGCCAGTATCTAGGAGTCGCCGCACGCATACCAAAACTGCTAAAGGTGCGCCCATTAATGCTGCGCCGTCATTTCGTACGCATTGTAATGGCACGCCACACATGCAAACCGCGCTTGGTTCGTTTGTATGAAGATAACTTACCTACTTGTTTCCTTATACTATGGTTAAAACCGATTAAAAACCAACATGACCTTGGAAAACATGCTATAATTTAAAAATAGGTCACAGTAGGAACTTCTTCGATTTTGGCGGAGTTCTCCTTTGTCTGTGCGTGAATATTTTTCTCGGCTATATTTTCTTTAAGAACGTCATTATTAGGAAATAATCCTATGACTCCTCCGTTGCTGTATCTATCGCTTACTAGATAGACTTTGTTTTTGTATACGTCCGGAATCGTATCTTCAACAACTTCGATTTTTACGTCGCATTTGGAGTCAACGGGATTGGCTAGTTTATTGACGAATTCAAAATGAGTCTCGTTTGGCTGGACCATCATTGTTCTTACTAAAACCAACAGGTAAGCATCCAATACTGAAAAAAAGATAACATTATAAATTTTCATTTGGACGATTATGACAGCCATACCTACTTAATCTGAAACCGACCAGCTTTGTGGTGGGCTATAGAATCGAGGCACAGGAGTTAGACTTCGCTAGGGGAATTATGTAGTAATTGAAAAGAAGAAGAAGGTTACTTTAATTGTTAGTTGGTAGCTGTGTTCTTTCCACCGTTTCCAGAAATAAAAAGACAAAAACAAAGACTTGGTTAGGTTAGGTCAGAGCACCACTGAAGGAATGTAACATAGTTCCAGTGGCCCGCCAGTGAAAGCGGAGAGACGGCACACGGCGGGTTTCTTTAGTGGGTGCAGGCCCCACTCTACCCTGGTCGTTGCCCCGAACGATAGCGTATGCGGTTAGGGACATTTCTTCCCGCCTTAAAAAAAAAATGAAAAGGTTAGGTCAGAGCAGAGACCATTATTGCCAGAAAGTAAATTGAAGATATTATATAAGGCATAAAAACAAATGTTCTAATTTGAGGTTACTTTTTAATAATCAAATGGATCGAAATTGTGCACCTCCGCTCCTGTGGTTTGATTCTATAGGTATATTTCCCCAGCTTTGTGTAAATAATCCTACTAATAGGTATTATAAACGGAAAAGTTTGTGTTTGTTTGTATATCTATTTCTCTTTAATTTATTTATAAAATAAAGTTTTGCTGAAAATGTCATTCTAAAACCACAAAGGTTTATTTAATGGCAATGCACAAGTGGTGTGTTAGGTTGTTAGTATCTTATAAGCTACAGTAACCACTTACAGCCAAGTCGGCGTAAGTACTTGCTTGTTTGCGACACTTATAGTAGACAATACTTACCTATACAATTGATATATGGCAACACTAATATTGTGCATGTCATAAAACTTAGAGCGAAAAACACAAGGGTTTTTATCACCAGCGTATAAGCAAGGAAGGGATAGTACTTCGACAGATACGTTAACTTGGCTTTCTGAAAATAAAAATTTCAATTAGGTACAGATTATGTGAAGTAATATTTTTTTAAATATATAAATAATGGCTACTCGGTTTGAGTATTTGCCAATGACTTATTTAGAGCACATTTCTTCTTCTTGTCGTAGTTTTGTTTTCTTTGTGCAGTTTTGGAGGCAAAACGAAAAAACAAGTTAAGCAGCACTATATCACTTGCCAACACTTATGCACATATATAAACAGTTAATAAGCAAAAGGCCATCACTTTTACACATTAATATTTGAAATAACACAAGTTTAGGAAAACAATGCAGAACAACGACATGATCTTCTCAATGTTCCCGCCAAAACTCGTGAAGTAATATTTCAAAAATATATGTTAATAGTAACAATAGGCAATGGTGAATACGTATATCTTGGATGTGGATTCAGTCGGGATGGAAGGTACACCACTGATAAAGAGAGAAGAGTAAATGCGGGTAAATAGAGTGAACAGTGCATTGGGACAACTTCTCGGCAGCCACCACCTTAGTCAGAAAGCATGTATTGTAATACACAACGCAATGCTTGTTCCTGCATTATTATAGTTGCAGCGAGAGTTGGGTTAGCAAAGGAGCATGAAAGTAAAATCAATGCGGTCGATATGCGATCTCTGTTGAGTTAGGCTGACTGACTGAATTCGTAACGACGACGTAAGAGAGTGAGTAGGTATGAAAGAGAGTACTAGTGTAAAGATACGAAAGGGAATACTCCGATGGTTCGAACATTTGGAAAGAATGCCAGACGAGCAACCCGCGGCTTGGGACAGCGCTAAATGCCTACTTCTGCAGGAATACCTGGCCTTAAGAATATTTACAATGCAAAAGTGGAACGATGTAGGTTCGGGGGAGATCTAGACCAAATCGGTCATGTATTGAAGGAAGGTGGAGTCAGGAGTCTCCGAAACTGGCGAGCGTATATGAAAAGAATATTGTGAATGTTGAGGAAGCGAGAGATATATGTAAGTATAGAACCATTTTAAACAACAAATTATTTATTAATGTGGAAAAAGAGAACGAACCTGCGATCACATTTATTTTTACGACCCACGCCACCTATCGGATGCATTTACATGTATTAATCCAATATAGTAAGTTTAATTTTGCAATTAAAATTCATACTAATTGATAGCGCGATTTTTGCGAAGTTCCCGCTCGCACTAAAGTTCTCTTTTTCCACATTCACAAATGATTTGTACTTTAAAATAGCTAAGCATGTCAAGTGCTAAAATTCAAATCAAAATATAGAATCATTTGTTACTCTGTTGTCTCTGCCTAACCCGAAAGGGGAATGGCGTGAAGTAAGTAATATTTCAAACATGCTTTTTATCGTTTACATAATAGAGCTAATGTGTGGGTTATTAAACAAAAGTAAATCAGTCTGGAACTCCTTTGATTTGCTTATTACGTAAGACTCTCAATAAATAATGATAATAATTAAAACAAAATAAACTTTACCTTATAGTATCCTGTCAAAAAGTATATGACATTCAGAAAATCTGTCATTAATATTACATGTATGATAATCGGAATGACCACAGAAGTTTTTAAAACAAAATGGTATTCGAAGAACAGCAATAAGTAAAGGATTTCAATTAATATGGCGACAATCTGTAAACATATAAAGAAAGAAAGATCAGATTAAATAACGTCATCAAATTAAGTATACTTTCTGATATTTACGCGAATATTACACATTTTGAAATAAAACTATATACGTTTACGGATTCTATCGCGTTTACTTGATTTTATACCATCCCGACGTTTCGAATACTTTACAGCATTCATGAACACGGGTGGACTTAGATGATAGACGTCCAAGGCGATATAAACGTCGGGATAGTATAAAATCAAGTAAACGCGATAGAATCCGTAAACGTGTTTTATTTCAAAACGTCATCAAACTTCTATTAGCAAGTGTCTCCTGTAGACCTGTACAATAAAACCTGCCTCCTGCCGTTGTGTTTCGTATGGTGAGTGAGACTGCCGGAGGACAAATCTTTCCTTATCCTCTCTTTATTATTCTGCGTCCCTCATATTATCTCCTTAGGATCCCTCTTATCCCCTCTTGTTAAAGGAAGGATGTTAATCCTTCTTCTCCACTGCCTAATCTTTTCCTTGGAAATTGCGACGCACAAGTGGTCGTTGTCTCTGGTGTTACTAGCTTCTATAGGCTATGGTAACCGCTTACCATAAGGTGGAACATAGGCTTGTTTGCCAGCCACATAGTATAAAAAGCTGCTGCCAACCCGCATTATGTCAGCGTGGTGGACTGTGGTCCATGAGAGTAAGACCCATGGCGAACAGTGGGACAGAGAAAAGGTTGAAAAAACACCTTTGTAAAAAAGAGCTACAATTTTCTAATATAAACAGTAATTTTTAGTAATTTTCTACCTTATAGATGTCAATTATTTATTTTAATTTACGATACATATTTATGTAAGCATAGATATTTCCATTTCAGTCACAATACATACCCAAATCAGCCAATAGTGTATAGGTACCTATATAAATTGGTTGGTTTGCATTATCTTAGATATTGCCTTTGTAAATATGTTAAGTATTATAATTACTGTAACTATTGCTGGTATTATTTTAACACATTGCATCACGCCTGTATTCCCCGAAGGGGTAGGCAGAGGTGTATTACACACCGTCCCACGACTCGCCAGCTATGTTTAAGTCCCGCGTAATAGGGGGCGAGCCTATTGACGTCTACCGGGCACATTTCCAAACTCCGGGCTGTTACTGAGAATTTTTCTTTTTAGGAAAAAGCTCAATAACATTGCCCGATCCGGAGATCGAACCGGAGACCTCATGATTAGCAGTCGCATACACTACCGCTACACCACCGAGGCAGTTAAAGTTGGTGTTATTTTAAAATAAATAAGTACAATTTTTTTTTTGCAATTCAAGGCAATAATCAACTAAGTGAAAATTTTGTATTTGATGGTTTGTTTTATAAGACGTGGGTGGCAAACAAGCAATCACCGTAGCCACTTGTAAAACCAGAAGCATCACTCGCATGTCACCATATCCAAGGAAAAGGTTAGAAGATGGATAGGAAGGATACTAAGGAGAAGGTAGGGAGGAGGTTTGGGCTTCAGGCGCTCTCACTTAGCATACGGGACACTACGGTAGGAGTACACGATGGTGCGAGGGATGTACGATCGAGCCAGCCCATTCATGCTGTAATAAACAAGGTTCTACCACTTTAAAACATATTAATGTTTTATATTAAAATTAGTTCTCATTAAAGAATACAAACTTACCAATCTAAAATATCCATAAATCAAGAGACCAGGGTACAAAGACAAGCAAAAACAGCACTTTTTCACTGTTGGTACCCCCAACTCCATCTTGTAAGTTACAGTAATTATGATAGCATAAAAAAATCCTGGTAATATTAATTATGTTATACGTGTTCGCGTTCAATGTGATTCAAAGACAATAAAACTATATTGTATGTTAAGGATAAATCATTATTGCTTCATTATATATTTTAAGTCCATCACAATACAACATATTTTTTTCAATCATAAGGAAAACAGTTTAATTGAGGATATAAATTATATTGTCTGAGTTAGTTGGTTAGGTACCTACTTGTGGCAGACAATGGTAATTTAAATTTCCAGGTCTAATCTTGCAGGAGTTAGACCCCCGTATCTATAAACAAGTCATTGTTTATTCCTAAGTAATTTGTGTGACGTTTTATTAATTAAACGTAAAATAATAATAATATTAGTATTCACGGACATTTATCACACAACGTCCTCTGGTCCCAAACTAAGTTTAACGCTTGTGCTATGTGTACCAGATTACGGATATAATACCTAAATTACTTTTGTTGTAAATACATACATATAATAGATAGAAAACACTCAGACGCAGTACAAATATCTGTGTTCATCACACAAATAATTATACTGAGGATTCGAACCCACGACCTCGTGCACGGAAGTCGGTTACACTACCAACTATGCCACGAAGCCCGTCAAAAATGAAAAATTATATATGTTTTTTTATATTATGGTACACTTTTTATTTTAAATACTAGCCTAATAATAACCATGTAGATGTTACATGGATTGGATGCAAAATAAAAAAAAAATGTTTATTGTAACTACAATCATTATTTTTCTAAATTACCTTATCCATAGCTTGTAATCAGGAATGTTATGGAGTAACCGAAATACAATAATATCCGTAACCGAAACCGATATAAAAGTGTCGAATAATTTTGGTTAGGGTCGTTGTCTAACCACTGAAGCAATGTTACATAGTTCCAGTAGCCCGCCAATATAGGCGGAGAGACGGGTCACGGCGGGTAAATTATTTAGTGGGTGAGGGCCCCAGACTACCCTGTTCGTTGCCCCAAACGACGGGGTGTGCGGTTAGGTACATTCTTTCCCGCCTTAACAAAAAAAAGGGTTATTGTCTATAGAGGGTACCCGAAAGGGTAAGCCGCCGGAGGGCTACTGAAGTAATGCAACACAGTACCAGTGGTCAACACAGGCGGAAAGATGGCACACGGTGGGTTTCTTTAGTGGGTGCGGATCCCACACTACCCTGTTTGTTGCCCCGAACGACGGGGTGTGCGGGTAGCTACATTTTTTCCCGCCTAAACAAAAAAAAGGGTCGTTGTCTAACCACTGAAGCAATGTAACACAGTACCAGTGGTCAACACAGGCGGAGGGACGGCACACAGCGGGTTTATTTAGTGGGTGAGGGCCCCAGACTACCTTGTTCGTTGCCCCGAACGACGGGGTATGCGGTTAGGTACATTTTTGCAGCCTATACAAAAAACAATAAAAAAGGGTCGTTGTCTAAATGATACATATTATGACAGGTTGTTATTTTTGCCCGGCTGAGTCGACACACAAACCGGGCGCCTCCTCTGCATTATTATTTTTATTGCAATTTAGCATATAAGACATTTTGTACTTTACTTTAATAATTCTTCTAAATATAATATCCGTTACCGAAACTATTCGAAGTGAACGGATAATCCGAAATTATTTCATATCCGTAACCGTATCTGAAACCGGTATAATATTATTCCTTAATTAAATCTAATATCCGTAACCGAAATTATCCGAAACGAACGGATAATCCGAAATAATTTCATATCCGTAACCATATCTGAAAACGGTAGGTACCTATAATATTATTCCAAAATCTGTATCCGTATCAAGATCTGAAATTTCAGATCAACCTAAAGCCTAAAAAAGGACATAGGCTACTTTTCATCCCCGATAAATTAATTATTCCCGTGGAGTAACTAATTAATGTGCCCTTGAGTGAGTTATTTATTTTCTGAAGTAATCGCAAACAAAGTCGCGGGCAGAATAGTAAATTTATAAATGAAGGGCATTTTATGGTAGTGTCCCTGAATACGTTGATGGGTCACGCTTAAATTAGGTATACCAACATGTATTTTACAATGGTCATCCAAAAATATAGACAACTAGCCTTTGCCCGCGGCTCCACCGCAGCCAAAAAAGCTAGTTTTTAGCTTATATCTCAAGTTCCCGACATAGTAACGGGATAAAATGTATACCAATTTTTAAGTCTAATCAAGAGCTATCAAATAAAAAAAATGCATCAAAATCCGTCCAGTAGTTTTTACGTGATGCGTGAACCAACAAACAGATAAACATACAGACAAAAAAATCTAAAAAAATCGTTTTAAGGTTAGACACGCCTATGCCAGACATTTTTTTATCAAATAAGTTAAATGTACAGACATAGCCCGGTTACAGCTTTAAATAGTATAGATAATTAAATACCCTGTCAGCTATATCCGGCCTCCCCGGTCTATAGAAATTTCTCGAAAGAATTACGAATTTATGTTTCATTTAACTACATAAAAAAACCTGACTTATCTAATGCGGTTCAAGAAAATAACCAACTACGTAATTACTAAATTAGATGCTGGACAGAAAGTATTGGCAATGTTACTAACACTTATGAGCTTTGTTGCTTAAAAATTAAAGATTTTTATATTATACTAGCTTCTACGGCGAACTTCGTACCGCCATTGTTTTTTCGTGAATATTTTGTAATTAAAATTACTAATATTGCTATTAAAATATAGGGGTGGGCAGTAAAAAGATGAAAATTTAGGGTTATACGTATTTTGAATGCCAAATCGTAAAAAAAAAGAAATAAAAAAAATTGTCCCCAAAATAAAAATAAAACATTTGGGGTCCTTTACCTTTACCCTTATCAATTAGAGGTATGAAAAATAGTTTACATCCTATTCTCAGACTTACTGAATATACATACAAAATTTCATAAGAATCGGTCAAGCCGTTTCGGAGGAGAATGGCGACAAACACTGTGACACGAGAATTTTATATATTTGAATAATTATAGACTGATGCGTACTTATAGTGACCCATTTCTGAGGCCCACACAGATGAAGACAGCTCAGAGAGACCTAGTAAAAATTAATATTTTTTCATGAGCCGTAACTGTGGTATTGTTGAGCAGAGGTCTCTTCTCCTAGTGAGAGAGACTTAGGCCGTAGTCCCCCACGCTTGCACGTTGGCAGACTTCACAAGCTGTCGAGAAATTCTCAGTCTTGCATTTATAAACGATGTTTACCAAATCAGGCAGCAAAGTATAACTTTGACGTTTGCTAAGCGAGGATCACAAGGGGTTGCGTTACTGCGCTATGCCTTTAGTCTCAACTTGCCTCAAGGCTTTCGATGGCTATATTGTTGTTTAAATTTCTTTTTTTTATGTACTACGTAGGTGGCAAACCAGCATGCGGCCCTCCAGATGGTCAATAGTTACCGCAGCTTATAGACGTTAGCAACACCAGAGGTATCACTCGCGCGTTCCCATCTCCAAGGAGAGGCATGGGAGGTGTAGAGTTAACATAATAGAAAGAATAATAAAGAGATCATAGCAAGGTTAATAAGGAAAGGTGTGGGAGGAGGTTTTGGTCTCCGGCGCACTTACCATAGAAAAAACAACGGTAGAGGTGGGAAGCTACCGTTTTTTCATGCTGATCTTATGTGAGAAGAAAAAACTAACGCAGGTTTTCTTTTCTTTTTAAAAGACATCACTCTGCACTAAGGAATAATCCTTGTATCGCGGGGAACTTACATACATACAATTTCACGGAAACAAACTACCTACACACAGACTGAGAACAACCATTAAAATTTGTGGATAACACAAAGAATTCTCTGTGTGGGAATCAAACCCACAACACTCGGGCGGTGATGCCGGCATCTCCGCCTCGTGTACCTGATCTGCCCATTGATGCTGGGATAAGCAAGGTTCTATTACGAGTACTAGAAAATTTATTAATTCGGCATAGTGTCTCACCGTCGCTACTGCGTCACAGCTTCCTCTTAATATTACGTAAATCTAGAATTTATCCATCTTCTCCCATTTTCTTATAAAATAAAGTAATCTGAGAAAGTAACTAACTTATCATCACGCCATTTCCCTTGCGGGGTAGGCAGAGAGAACAGAGTGCCAAGAGGCTCTATTCTTGCACACATCTCTCGTTTCCTCAACATTCATAATTCTCTTCATACACGCTCGCCGGTTTCGGAGACTCCTGACTCCACCTTCCTTCAACACATGACCAATTTGGTCTAGGTAGGTAAGTCTCGGTCTGTACCTACATCCTTCCACTTTCGCATTGTATATCTTCTTAGCCAGTCGCTCGTCCGGCATTCTTTCCACATATCCGAATCATCGGAGCATTACCTTTTGCATCTTTACACCAATACTCTCTTTCATACCCTATTCGCTCTCTTAGGTTACGAATGCGGTCAGTCAGCCTCACTCCACAGATTCTTCGCAGAAATCGCATTTCGGCCGCATTGATTTTACTCTCATACTCCTTTTTGCATACCCAACTCTCGCTTCCATATATGTATAGTAACGTTGGGACAAGCACTGCCTTGTGTATTGCGACCCGTGCCTTCTGGCTGAGGGGGTGGCTGCTGAGAAGTTGTCCCAATGCTACGTTCACTCTATTTTCGCTTCACTTCTAAATGGCCAAATTATTCCTTTCCGGTAACAAAACCTTCACGCACGCACGCATCTTTCAAAAATTGGCATCACTTTTTTTTTTTAGTGTATAATGCGGTGTCTTATTTAGTCTGAGAGTACAAGATACTTTTTTAGCTGCGTAACAATTTTTTTTGGAATGGGATAGTGATTTATAAATAGACAGTATTTTTAGTCATGTGGTATATGGGTCTTTATCGAAACCATTTATTTTAACTTACTGTTCTTACTACCTTTTTTTTTTACTCGGCCCGTGTCTTGATGTAAACAGCCTATATTTTCGACGAGCACTTCCGCCAGCTCACACCGAGACTCGTCGGCAGGGCGTCCGCCCTCGGGCGTCTGTTGCCGAACCTGGGGAACTTTGGTCTGAGAACCAAAAAGCCCTAGACCTGCGGTCTCCACCCTTCTGTGGAGAGGTTCTGGAGAGTCGTGGCGGTCAGAGCAATCTGCGGCTACCGCACGATGTCATGTGATGCCACATGTGCACTGGTCGGGACCCCCCCGTGGGACCTGGAGGCGGAGGTGCTCGCCGAAGTTTATCGGCGGGCGTCAGCAGCGCTTGCGGCAGGTGCCCGCCTCTCGTCTAGTCAAATCAGCGCATAGCGGAGCGACGCTCACTGCGCCATTATCACCCGTTGGAAGGTTCGGCTGGAAACGCCTCGGGCCGTTCTTTGGACCGTAGGGGCGCTCCAGCCGATTTTAGAAGAATGGGTGGGGCGGTAGCGTTGAATCCTCACCTTCCGACTGGTGCAGGTGCTATCGGGGCACGGCTGCTTCGGCAAGTACCTGTACACGGTCACTAGGAGGGAGGAGACTCCCTGCTGCCACCACTGCGACTGCGGCGAAGACTCGGTGCAGCACACGCTCGAGTCGTGCCCGGCCTGGGCTGAGCGGCGCCGGGATCTAGCTGCAGTCATCGGAGAGGACCTGTAGCTGCCGGGTGTTGTCCGAGCCATGGTCGGTGGTGATAGATACTGGACCGCGGTCGCCACCTTCTACGATGATGATGTCATCTCGCGGAAGGAGACGGCGGAAAGGGCTAGGGAGGCTGGTCTTGCCTCTGGTCTGACCCGCCGGCGCGCGGGGTGGCACGTACGCAACTATTTGCGTCTAATGCCGCCCTAGCCGAGGCAGAACAAAAAAAGAAAAACAGCTTATAGCCTTCCTCAAAACTTGCTACCTAATTAATTGTAATTTATTCAAATTTGCTTAGTAGTTCCAGAGCGCGTAATAAAAAACAAGCCCATCTCTAAAGTTTGTTAGTGTAGCTGTGTGATATCGATACTCAATTTTGAAACGCTGAAGTGTTGCAGATACTTACTAATGATTCTAAAAGATAACACAGGCGGAGAGATGGCACGCGGTGGATTTATTTAGTGGGTGAGGGCCCCATACTACCCTGTTCGTTGCCCCGAACGACGTGGTGTGCGGTTAGGTATTTATTACAGCTTAACAAAAAAATAACCAAAAAATGGTATTAAATAATTTATTAGGTACATCTTTATTATACAAATTATTTACAAAAAAATGTTAATATATCTAATTACAGCTATTTTCTATTTAATAGAGAGTCTGGTCGCTTTATATAAATACTCTCACATCGTGACCACACGGCGAAATTGCATATCGCCAATTCTAATAATATTAAAATTCGTAAATATATTTATGAATAAATTATAAATAAATATTCATGGACATTTCACACAACGTCCTCTGATCTCAAACTAAGCTTAACACTTGTGCTATGGGTACGGATATAATACATATATTACTTTTTTTTTGTAAATACATACCTACATATACATAATAAATAGAAAACACCCAGACGTAGTACAAATATCTGTGTTCATCACACAAACAATTGTCCTGAGTGGGAATTGAACCCACGACCTCGTGCACGGAAGTCGGTTACACTACCGACTACGCTACGAGGCCCGTCAGATATGAAAACAAAGATTTATTGCAACGATTCACAACAATCAATAGGTATTTTTTTTTATACCTACTAAGTGGATGCCACACAAGCATACCTGATAGTAAGCTTATAAGCGTATGAATGGGCCGGCTCGATCGGGGAAGCACCACCCTCTCGTATAAGATCAACGTGAAATAAAGTTAGGTACTTCTTCGAATCCCGCTCGCACTAAACTTCTCTTTTTCCACATTTTCACAAATAATTTGTTCTTTATAAGTAGCTGAGCATGTCAAGCGATAAAATATAGATCAAAAAGTTTTTGATATTTTTGTATATTTTTTTAGCATTTGATATGCTGAGCCATATAAATTAACACAAAGTGTGAAAATGTAAAATCGAAAATGACAGTCAGGAGCAGGATTTGAACCTGCTTCGGATCTGGATACCGTCCAGATGCTTTGCCAATTCAGCCATCGTGACAATTGCTCAGAACTGCTAATTTCGATAACATTCATTTTTGATGTCTTGGATGACGCCAGCGACATAAATATGCTAGAAGTATTTGCATTCATTATACTGACCAGGTACTTAAACTTAATTTTACAACTAAGATTTTTAAAGTATATAAAGATGTTATAGACAAACCTCATACAAAGCCTTTCAGACTGTCGCAGGAACGACAGTAGTATCATATACACCATTATTTTCAAGATTTCCGCTGTAAACTATCTGCTGCAATGGGTTATCATACACGTTGGAGGCAGACGATACGTGCATTTTTTTGAGGAGACTTCTTATCAATATTAAGAGGTAGATTTGAATGACTAAAACAAAAAGAAGTATCTGCTTGTTATAAAGTATTCGTGATGGTAAGGTACCTCGAACGAGTCATCGAAAATTAAAACATTCTCCATTAAATTTGAATTTTCTGTTTTTTTCTTTAAAAAAGTAGGGAACCTCGAAATGGATCACCTCTTATATATTGTTCTACAATATTATTAGGCTTACGTAAACGTCGTATAAATGTGATATTCACTTCATTACGTACATACTATGATGTCAAGTACTTACAGAGGGATGCGAGCATAAGTGGCGCTACTTCAAAGATGAAATGAATATGCCTGCTGTCCCTGCTCAATATAATTGTGCACTCAATGATTTGTACCAGGAACGAAGCCACTATAGTCGTCAATGCGAAGTAATAGTAAGCCTTAATATAGGACATTAATTTCTGAAACAATTTTCTTATTAAATACCTTCATGAAATAGTATGACTTATATACTAGATTACTGCATCGGTGACGTGACTGATTATGAAGTCTTGGGTTCGAATTCTAATGTGGAAAAAGATATTATATTAAAATTTTCTCGTCGTCGTCTCGGAACGTCTGGCAGATGTGAAAACATTGAAATTATTTTGTAGAAATAAAATGATCACCATCAACACTTTTAATGTGTGCTTTCATAAAATTATGACATGTGTAAAATGACGTTTTGACTGGTGGGCTAGGTGCCAAGTAGGAGCACTCATTCGGTATCAGGCCCGAGCGAGTTGGTACCACCATCTCCCGTGTGACCGGCCATGAAGCACATTGGCTTGACAATACTCTTGGTATAGTTGAGTCCATGAGCGACGGTTACCATTTACCATCAGATGGGCCGTGGCTCGTCTGCCATTATATGCAATAAAAAAAAAACGTATATAAATATTTCATGTTCATGTTAATGTGTGCCACAACTCGGACTCAAACAGTCTTATATAATTCTTAGTAAGCGCCCTCTTGCTCTCTATAGACGAATTAAAACTGTTTTTGGTCTATTGATTGACGTTATGCTTTCTTGTTACATACTTTTGTCAATAGATGCCGTTAAAAAATAAAATAAAATGAAATGGGCGTGGCATCGTAAAATGACCAGTCTAACTTGCTATACAAATAAAGAGGGATGCTTTTAGTAATCACTCCAAATAAAAGAGTAGCTAAATGCAAATCCCTTCTCTATTTCATTTTCAATATCTTTCCCGAGTTCAAGAACGGAGTACCATAACTGCGCCTAGGGATGTTGAAACGAAAACGAGCGCACTCATTTTGAACTCGTTGTATAAGGCCTGAGGTCTTTGCTAATAATCTAGGTCCATACACCACGTCAAGGTAATTTAATTTAGACAAAACAAGCGAGTTAGCAAGTTGAACACGAAGTTTAGTACTCAAATAACTACGCATTCTATATGCAATTTTAAGCCTATAGAAGCATTTTTTTACTAATTCAGAGATATATTATCTCTTAAATCTTCATCCAATATTATCCCCAAATTGCGTGCTTCAATAACTCATTCTATGCTACAGCTATTGATACTTATAATAGGATTTTAATTATTTATCTTCAAAACCTAATCTTTAGAACCGATGATCATATATTTAGTTCTATTAGAATTAAGTATTAAATTATTCCTAGCCCAATTACATATGATGTTATTTAAATCCTCGTTGACCCTATCCACTGCATATTGGGTTTCGCCAGGCCTAAAAGAAAAATATATCTGAATGTCGTCACCATAGATAGGTATACTTGAAATATTTTATAACTGTTATTATATCTGAACTGAAAGCAATAAACAACAAGGCCCCTAGCACAGATCCTTGAGGAACTCCTCTAGTAACTAGTATTAGTTTAGATCGTGAGACAGAACCGTCGCTTTTACGTGTTTCTACAAACTGATAACGAGCACGCAAATATGAGTCAAAACATTTTAAAGTGTTAATATCAAATCCTTAATAAGATAGCTTTTACAACACAAGTGAATTATCCAAAGCGTCTAACGCCCTGGAAAAATCCAGCAATACCAAAATTGCCCCCTGGCCCAAATCGCAGGCAGAAAAATAAATGTCACGTCTAAAATAGCAGTAGCTGTGCTTCTGTTTTTCCTGTAGCCGGATTGTTTATCAGGAAGGATATTATTACTCTCTAAATATGTGACCATTTGTGCACTAACCACTTTTTCTAGAACCTTATAAAAACACGGCAGTATACTTATTGGCCTGAGATCACCAACACTCGCTACGTTATTACTTTTCGGCAGCAGTCTCACAATGGCTGTTTTCCACATGGACGGAAATTGTGATGATAAAATAGACATGTTTATTATTTTGGTTACAATTTCTAATGTATATGGCAAAGTGGAAATAATCATATCTATGACAAATCATAGACGAATTATAATTTGTGAATAAGGAAAAAGAGTATTTTAGTACAGGCGGGAATCGAACCTGCGTCCCTTCCTATCCGGGGAAGTGCTCTAATCCACTGAGCTACAGTACTATGTTTTAGGCATACCCAATATCCTTATCACATTTGTCTTAACGACCAACGCACTCTATCGGAACGCATTTACATGCATTAATCCATTATAGTAAGTTTAATTTTGCAATTAAAATTCATACTATTTGATGGCGTGATTTTTTTTTTAATCATTTTGATCTATATTTTAGCACTTGACACGCTCAGCTACTCTTAAAGTACAAATTATAATTTGTGAATAAGGAAAAAGAGTATTTTAGTACAGGCGGGAATCGAACCTGACCTCGATAGGCTGTAGCTGAGCATGTCAAGTGCTAAAATATAGATCAAAATGAAAAAAAATCATAGACACCTAACGCGTTGGATTTTATGTTTTGAAGTATATCAAGTACATCCATAGATCGGACAGGTTTTAAACTAAATGAATAAGTGCACTTGTGTTTCTGTGCTCGTGCAGTCAGATCAGCCGCACTTACAGCCTACGATTTTTCGTAGGCTGTAAGTGCGGCTGAAAAGTCTGTGTGCAGTGCGCCAAAAGAAGTTAGTCACTTCAATAAAAGAAGATTGCTTATTGGTTATTGCTAAGTTACCGTGTGGTGACGGACTATGTATATCTTATATCTCAAATATCTTGAATGTGACAGACATAGCACTTAAAACTTTATAATAGTGCCTATATATAGAAGTTGTTGTTCAACTGTTTGTCTTACTATGCAAGTGAATACCTATTGAAAGTTGCTGCGAGAAGTGTAATTTTATGGCCGCTCAATAGATATCACTGATCGGTTTAATTACCTACACACTGTCGAGATGCGCAATCAAATAAGATAATATGGAAGTCGAGCCACGTTTAGCTAACTAAACTAACACCATCATAAAAAGCACAAAAACATAGCTTTAATAATTTTTGTCAACGTCAGCGATTACTCAATGGCGTTGTAATAGTAGATTCAGTAGATTGTATCATAATAAGTGAGCAAAATAATATTTTTACGGCGACGGCGCTTTTTTGAATCCAAACAATATTTGTGTTCGCGTACACTAAGATGTTCCAAATTCAAAAAGTGCACGGCAAAGATAATTGCGGCGCACTTATAGAGGACTAACTATTTCCCGCGGTTTCGCTCGCGCAAATTAATGAATATTGAAATAGAATATAGTAAAAAATACTGTCTCTAAATTAAATTAAAACTATTAGCATTCATCAAATTTTAGGTTTAATTACTATAGTTAGTACCTCTTTGTAAACGACGTTTGCAGTGTTTCCTTTTGCATCTAAAACTCACGCTGGAGCATGCAACATAAATCTCCCGTCCGTGTGAAAATCAGCCTTTACTGAAATCGATGCCAGTAATTTTCAGTGACTGGCCTAGGGACTTTATAATTGTTATGGCAAAGCACATATTAAGAGGGATCTGTATTATTTTATATTATTTTAATTTGTTAAGGATACTCTGATGGAATTAAACGGTATTCATGGAATGAAAACATTTCCTTCACCAGGTTCGGTAATTACGGTGGCTTCTATGATGTTTTTATAAAGAACTTTGATTTGTAACTTTGTTCGTTTGCATAATTAAGGTGATTAAGATTTCTTAATAACATTACTGGTGATCCAAATTTAAGAGTTTCCAGTGAGAAACACAGTCGCTAACCATATACCAGGCGCTTCTTTCTTTAAATTAAAGGGCGTTACAATTTACGTATTCCTAACTCATTGTGCTCTACAAAAAGGATTCATCATTTTCGTAAAGTATTTTGATCTGTATATTAATTAGCATTTGACATGCTCAGCTAGGTAGTTTTAATAACAAATTATTAATTGAAAGTGGAAAAAGAGAACTTTACTGCGAGCGGGATTCCCTTCCAGGACGCAGGTTAGAATCTGTGGAAATGCTTTAGAGCGCTAAGCCATCGCAGTCACCAACGGCAGCTCCCAATCTCCACCTTCTAATTGCTTTTAGATGTCTATGCGTCCTAGAATCATAATTAAAAATGCTGCATCCTTCCACGCAAGCAATCGTCGATTCGATCGTCTTTCTGGATAATTTCTTCGTACCTACAAACGGCTGCTTTGTGAACATCCGGGTGGTTATTCAGGTAATTAATTACAGCTATTCTGTGTACCTGAAGATGGTTTTATTGATAATTAGTTACTGAACTCTTTTTTTATATTTAGTATCAGTTTTTTTGATCTGTATCTGCTCTGTAAACTCCTTTTTAGGGTTCCGTACCCGAAGGGTCAAAAGGGGACCCTATTACTGTCGCCCCGCCCACTCCTCCAGCACCGGCTGGAGCGCCCTTACGGTCCATAGACTAGCCCGGGGCGCCTCCAGCCGTGCCCTCCATCTGGCCATGGCATCTCGGCGGGCGTCGCCCTGCCACCTGGCCACCTCCCTGGGTAGGGGGCGTACGCCCCCAACCCGCTCTTGTGATACCTGCCGATACACCTCGGCGAGCGCCTCCGCCTCCAAGTCCCACGGGGGGATTCCGGCAAACGTGCAGGCCGCCTCCGTCGACACCGTGCGGTATCCACGTATGACCCTGGACGCAACGACTCTCTGTGGTCTCCACAGAAGAGCCCTGTTCAGTGCGTCCAGGGACTCCGCCCACACGGGTGCGGCGTACAACACCATCGGCCAGACCACCCCGCGTAAAGCCGTCGGCACGCATTGTTGGGTCCACCCATATTCGGCATGAGCCGTGCAAGGGCGTACGCTGCGCCGACTAGCCTCGGGGACAGTTGCCGGAAGTGCTCGCGAAAGCGCCATCGCCAGTCCACTACCTACATACCTACCTATCAAGTAATTGTTAAAACCACTTTCTTTATATTACTTACCTAATTCTTACGCCCTTACAGATAATAATAAAAGTTTAAAAAGCTGATGGAATTAACACTATAAAAATTCATCCACGATGACGCCTAATTAGTCATATGTGCGCAGTGGGTAAAAGTGCGCAAACCCATTCATTTTAGTCCTAAATATATGCGATTGCGCACGCTTACCCGCTGCGCACAGTTACGTTATTACTCGTTTAGTTATGACTCTAATGGTAACATAATTCCTTAAATTTAAAACTGTTTCGTTACGCGCATCTATGTCTAAGTTGAAAACCACGAAATGTGTAAAATTTTACTTGCAAAATTTGGTAACAGCCAAACACCATGGTTACAGAGAGTTACAATAGTGTAATGTTGTTTACCTAGTCAATGGTACGGAACCCTTCGTGCGCGAGTCCGACTCGCACTTGGCCGGTTTTTTATATTTAGTATCAGTTTTTTTTATCTGTATCTGGCTTTTTTGATCTATAAAGTGAAGGTGGAGTCAGGAGTCTCCGAAACCAGCGAGCGTGTATGAAGAGAATGTTGAGGAAGCGAGAGATGTACGCAAGAATAGAGACTCTTGGCACTCTGCTCTCTCTGCCAACCCCGCAAGGGAAATGGCGTGATAATAAGTTAGTTAGTTGATCTGTATCTTTGCAGTAGCATTTGTTAAACTTGTGCGAAATTTTGTAGGATTCTACAAAATATAAGAGATGTTTGCCTCGGTGGTGAGGCGGTAGTGTATGCGACTGCTAATCATGAGGTCTCGATTTTGAGAGTCGATCCTCGGGTCGGGAAATGTTTATGAGCTTTCTCCTAAAAAGAAAATTATCAGTAGCAGCCCGGAGTTTGGAAATATGCCCGGTAGACGTCAATAGGCTCGCCCCTTATTACGTGGGACTTAAGCATAGCTGGCGAATCGTGGGTGTGTAATACACCTCTGCCTACCCCTTCGGGGAATACAGGCGTGATGCTATGCTATGTTTGATTGAAGATAGGATGGAACATATCCATACTAAGGCAAATATACATCAAAATGTCATTAGGATTGGTTTTTTGTTGAACTAAACCGAAGCCTTTTTACGGGTACGGTCACTGAAAATGACTGGCATTGATTTAAGTAAGGACTGCTTTTCACACAAAGAGATTTAAGTTGCATGCTCCAGAGTGAGTTTTAGACGTAAAAGGAAACACTGCAAATGTCGTGATTTATTTACGCGAGCAAAGCCGCGGGAAACAGCTAGTAATTAAATAAACAAAAATCGTGTAAGCAAATCAAATTGTAATCAATTTGCAGTGAATAATAATGAATTAGCAGCGGAAAAAAACAGTATTCGCATGCGTGTGGTACAGTCGTCTGCCCTCACGTGTCTGCCCGTTCGTTCGGGTAAGCACACTTAGGCATATTTCCCCAACTACACCGCGCCGTACCACTATGCGCTTCCAAAAAAAATAAGTTTCAAGTTTTCTAGCTCTAAAAATGACGATAGTTTCATACCATTAAAATGTAGCCTATGTCCTTCTCAGGCTCTATAGACTTTCTGTGTACCAAATTTCATTTAAATCGGTTCTGTAGTTTTGGCGTGAAAGTGCGACAGACAGACAGACAGTTACTTTCGCATTTATAATAATAATAATAAATCGAATAGCTCGAATGCTCTAGATAGGTTCAAATAACAGGCATATACAGGAGTTTTTCTAGCTGTGTAGTACTGGACAGCTTGCTTTAGAGTCAAGATAGCACTTTCTGTCGATAAACCTGACCGAAACCCAAATTGAGCATCGTTTAGTCTGATGTGCATGCGTAGGTGTCGGTCAAGCAAACTGTCCAGCACCTTAGCCACAATAGTCGCCAGTGAGATAGGCCTGTAGTTGGACAGGTCCGAAACATCCCCCGTCTTATTCTTTACAATGAGCACCACCGTGGTGTGCATCAGGTTATCGGGCAGGTACGAATGACTCAGACACAGATTAAAAAGTAAGGATAGCACTCTCGGTAGGTGAGCGCCGGCATACTGCAGGTGTTCGATCCGGAGATTTACCACGTACCATCTTTTCAATCACACTCTCAACATCTTTCGTAGTAAATTTGAGTGCCAGGTTAGCAGTACGACACACCCATTATTAAACACCGCAGGAGGCGTCATTCCGAGGGGCGGGTCTACCCTAAAATGCGCCTGAAAAGCTCTAGCTATTCCTGCAGGGTCTTGCACCCCAGCGACGCTCACGGGACGGTTCAGCTTCGGACTGAGTCTATTTGTGGCTTTCCAGAAGAGTTTGAAGTCCTTGCTGGAGTGGTGTAACGAAATAATGTCCATTTTGATTTGTTGTTGATTGTTTTGACACCACTTCGATTTAGACTTAAAAACTCTTCTCAACTCGACCATATTAGTAAGGATTATAGAAATATAGATTTTAATAATTAATTTTATTGGAAAATAAAATCAATAAGGCAAACACAAACAAGCTTTTTTTAGGCTAGTTTTTGAGTTTAGCTATAGTACAATCGACGTACACTACAATACCCTCATGCGGAGTTGGTTATTGTTTAGTTATGTTAGATCATAGGTCGGCAACCTTTTAACTGCCAGGGGCTATATAAAGGAAAGCAGCCCGTATTTCTCGTATTATTTAAAATTTAAATCCATCCATCCAACCTTTACGCCTTTTAACGTCCACTGCTGGCCATAGGCCTCCCCAAGAATATGAGGATAGTGGCCTAATCGCCACGCATGGCAGGCAGGTTGGCGATCGCAGTGGATGTTGTTAATACTTGAAGAAGTGCTGCTGTCCACTCCCCTCAGTCGGCATACATATAACGACCAACGCCCTCTATCGGAACGCATACCGAATTTATGACTGCAAGGGAGTACGATAGCTCAGTGGATTAGAGCACTTCCCCGGAAAGGAAGGGACACAGGTTCGATTCCTGCTCGTACTAAAGTTCTCTTTTTCCTCATTCACACAAAATAATTTGTACTTTAAAAGTAGCTGAGCATGTCAAGTGCTAAAAATATAGATCAAAAGGTAGGCTAGTGCTATTTCTGCAAACATCGCTGGTGCCTGGGTGCTACTTTTGTGTAGAAATAAAAAAAAAAAAATTTTTATGATAGAATCTAGAGATGATGGGTAAGTATTGTAATTACTTGTTTTTAAGACAAATACACACTATTAAAATGTCAATACTGATATGCATTATTCATTTGGCCGTATGGGGCCGGCTTTAGAATTATCCCACCCCTCTCCACCCTTGGGAGTCGTAAGAGCCGACTGAGGGAACACCGCGGGAGTGGGCAGCAGCACTCCCTCGAGTATTAACAACATCCACTGCGATCGCCAACCCGCCTGCCAAGCGTGGGAATTACGGCACAACATGTGTTTCGCTCATATGGGGGATCCCATATGAGCGAAACACATGTTGTGGCATTCTCTTGGGGAGGCCTATGTCCAGCAGTGGACTTTGAAAGGCTGATGGATTATTCATTTCGTCAACCTTTATCACATAGATAATATAATAGGTACGTCGATTTACTGCGAATCTTTAATAAACATGTAATAAATAATGATAACGTATTATAAATAACTTAATAACGTTTTAATACTGACACTTGTTGATCTCAAATCTCAGTATTTACATCTTGTTATATTTGTTTGAAGCATCAGAATTTTAACCACGAAGAATTATTTAAATATTCGTCAATGGTGAGAACAAGCTTTTATATAGAAAGACTAGCTGACCCGGCAAACGTTGTTTTGCTATATAAATTATCTATTCTAGAGTATTTTTAGGGAATTGCTAGCGTAGAAACAAATAACTAACTTATTGTAAAGCTACGCGTCCATTTATCCGCGCTGTACGCAACGCAGGCACGCATTTTTGTTCGCTTTGTATGAATTTGTTTAGCACTGCGTTCACTCTTCCGCAAGCACGCGCCGCAGTCAGGTATATATTATATTAGCTATCTGGTTAAATGCGGATGACGTCATCAGCATTTTTCGAATAATTCGCATTTTTACCTTAGGTTCACCTAGAGTTGTCGTTGTTCTGATATCCAGATGTTTTTTTTTTTAATTTATTTATCTCAATGACATGGTACATATTGTAAGCTTAAATGTACTCGCCAAACTTTAACGTTTATTTAAACTTAATAATTAGTTTATAATCTAGGCCATGGGTTTGCTACCTTTTGGCTGCCAGGGGACACAGGGGGACTATATAAAGGAAAGGGCCGCAATTGTCATATTATTTTAAATTTAAAGACATTTTATTGTAATTTTATTATGAGAAATGATGAAAAATAACAAGAAACAATCAAGAGTATCAAGGAGAGGATAGGGAGGGGGTTTGTGCCTCCAGCGCTGTCACTCACCTAGCGAAATGAACGATATGTACTTTAAATGTATGGCTTTCAAATGTTATGATGACACTTTGTGGGTGTAGATCGATACTTAACCTCACTTTTATATAATCTTCTATATCTCGGTTCCTAGATTGCCAAATCTAACAAAATTTTATATTATGAAATATTTCGATGTAAACTTCCAAATGGTGCAACTTTCATCTTGAACCTACCAAAAATGTATGGAAGCGTTTCTATCTCCACTGAAATTTAAAAAAGTGGCTCATGAGTTTCTTGCCAGGCTCTTCTACGGAATCCATCCGCTTGTGGCGTTTGTAATCGTGATATTGCGGATCCACTTGCCGCAAGCTCTCGTGTTAGTTATTAGTAACTTTGACGATTTTAAGTGCTACCTATATAAAAAGCCTATGAAATAAAGGTATTTTTTAATTTGAATTTTTTAATTTATGGAGATTAATGACCTCAAGCAAGTTCAGCTGGCGCGTTTCTATAACTTAAGTACAGGAACCGAGCGAGAGAGAAATTAAAAACTAATAGTCACGTAGTCTGATTTGATACCAAGTTCTTAATTCATGTTGTTCATATTATAATTTTTAAAAATAGCTATAAAATAAAACAAGTCAAAAGAAGGATCGATTTTGGAAGATTGCCTTTTTAAGCTCAAGTTTTTTGGGTATCCAACCTTATTTAATAATTTATACAAAAATCAATCTTTCGCCAGAAGAATCGCCAACCCTAAATCATACAAACTAGACGTATACCTACCCAATTGTCATGTCAATGGCAACACTATCTAGTGTTGCCATTGACATGACAATTGCCGTATTATACGGTATTTGGTGCCATTTGAAAAAAACACGGTACAAGGCATTATAATCGTCAATTAGGGGACCCTCACAAAACGCATTAAGTCGCGGGATATAGCTACTCAATAACGTAATTTAATACAACCTATAGCACCATTAGACTTCACACTTTAGTTGATTATTGAATTCACATCGCTAGTATTATCATACTAACAACTTACATAACTTATCAGTTAATAATGGACATGGCACTAGTGGAGAATTCCCCGGAAGATAAGATGTTCTTCAATCGATCGTTTTCGTTCTTTCATACGTACTTACGATATTCATTCTACTGTTACGAGACTTACAAGCATGAACGAAAATAGCGAAAGAAGATTGTAATATAATATGCAGAGGAAAAACAGTGACAGCTAACAGCCCCTAGCCTCTGTCTGTTAATCTGAATTATTTTTATGAATTTTGTATGGATATTACATACTTATTTGTATTTAACATCCTTTAATCACTATAACTATAAGAACAATATCTAATTATGTATTTAAGTCTACATTGTGATTGAATTTGTATGAGACACGGCAATTTGTCAGGTTTTACCACAAAACACGGCAACCAATTTTTAATTAATGGCAACCTCACCAGCAAAACTTTGACATCAGCAAAATGCGGATGCAATGGACGCACCCTTTCGACAAATGCGTTCAATGCAATGCGTACGGCGCGTGCGTGCGGACTAATGGACGTCCACCATAAGTGTGTGAGTATGTGGTATAAATATGAGTGAAAAAGGCATGGAGCGCTGTGAACGATGACGGATTATATTAACATTACTAATATTGCTATTAAAAAATAGGGGTTGGCAGTAGAAGGGTGACAATTTAGAATTTTATGTATTTTTTAATGTCGAATCATAAAAAAATAAAAAAAATTATTTTGGTCCAAAATATAAAAAAAAATTTTTGGGGTGGACCACACTTATCACTTATGGGTATGAAAATAATTAACATTCTATTCTCAGACCTACTGAATATACACACAAAATTTCATAAGAATCGGTCAAGCCGTTTCGGAGGAGAATGGCGACAAACACTGTGACACGAGAATTTTATATATTAGATAGAAAAATATTTATTCAGTTTCTACAACATTCAAATCATATACACTTCTTGCATATAATATCCCTTGTCTGCCTGCACTTATTTGCTAGTTCAATGGGGTGTTTTCTTTTTAATAATATAGGCTAGTATACCTCTTAAATACTGCCCGGTACTATGTTCGTGTTTGGGTCATTAATAATTGGGTCTACATAATATTTAGATATTTTAATATATATTTTTAGCATTTTGCATGCTTCGCACTATAATACATTAAACACAAAGTAATATAACTGACATAACTGCACTTATTTCTATGCAAAAATACCCATCCCGGAGGAACCATCCCTTTCTGCAGGACTAAATCAACCTATGTCCGTTTCTGGGTCCTGGTCTAAATATATGTTTGCTAAATTTCATTACTTTCGGTTCAGTAGCTACAGTGTTAAAGCGTAAAAAACAAACGAACATATTAATTTTCACATTTAACCAGTTAGTCCAGTGGTAGTGTATGCAACTGCGGATCATGATGTCTTGGTTTCAATTCCTGGGTAGGGCCAAAAAAAACTTTTTGGGGTCTTCCGTCAAGAAATTCTCAATAGCGGGTCGGAATTAGGATGACGGACCACTGAAGTAATATAACATAGTTCCAGTGGCCCACCAACACAGGCAGGGAGACGGTACACGGTGGATTTATTTAGTGGGTGAGGGCCACACATTACCCTGTTTGCTGCCCCGAACGACGGGGTGTGCGATTAGGAACATTTCTTCCCGTCTTAACAAAAAAAAGGTCGGTATTAGGAATTTAACGGTGTTTTGCCCTCGTGCCTTGAAAAGCGCATAAAGCCATTTGGCCCTTTTTTTGTTAAGGCGGGAAAAAATGTTTCCAACCGCTCACCCCGTCGTTCGGGGTAACGAACAGGGTAGTGTGAGGCCCTCACCCACTAAAGAAACCTTCCATGTGCCGTCTCTCAGCCTTTATTCGCGGGCCACCGGAACCATATTCATTCCTATTCATTCCTTCAGTGGTCAAGCTATTTGGCCCTGTGGCTGATCTTTGTCCAGTCCTGTCAGTATGCCGTCCCATTGGACTATGATAGTGGGGGTGTAGAGAGTCCACGTGTGTTTGCGCACATACTAGTGCACTTTAATATTTCCTGCGTACATGGCTAGTGTCTATTGATACTGGCCGGTATGACTTAAATTACGGTGTGCATAATATTAGAAAGAATTAAAAAAAAACTTAACTTACTTGATGTGTCCCATAAATGAGGATCATATTGAAAACCAGTTCTAAGCAGTAGATCGCAACGCAGAGCTCTCGAGGTAGACTCAAGGTTCCGCCGTGGTATACAGTGAAGATTCTGTAGTCCGAGTGAATTGAATAGCTATATACACCCACCATGAAGGCACTGAAGAACTGGAAACAAATATATATTTTTATACGTGGGTGGCAAAGAAGTATTCGGCTCACCTGATGGTAAGTGGTAATCACAGTTTCTAGCAACACTCGAGACATCACACACGCGTCGCCAACTCCAAGAAAAATGAAAGGATAAAGCGAGGGCTTGGACCTCCGGCGCTCTCACTCATCAGAAATATTTTTTTGCTCCATGAGCGACGGTTACCATTTACCATCAGGTGGGCCGTAGCTCGTCTGCCACCATAAGCAATAAAACAAAAGACAGTCGCGAGCAAAATCTAGTTTAAAAAATTTGCTAAAAAAAGTATGTCCTTATTTCATCGGAGCCCTTTCTATCAGTCATCCCCTCGTCACTTACTCGCTTTCTTTCCATGTCATCTTTCACCCCATTCATCTAGCTTTTCCTTGATCTACCTACTCTCTTACTTTCATAAATAATAGACACTTAATTATGCATTTTAAAATCGCTAGCTTGATTGCATACTCAAGTTTTGAACAAATAAACGATCTTGTATCTTGATAACTTACAATATGGGCTTGAAAATCAACAAAAATATTCATTAAATAAGTTTAGTTGAAACGAAAAATATTTTGATCTGCATTTTAGCATTCGACAATCATGCTCAGCTACTTTAAAGAACAAATTGTATGCGAAAATAGAAAAAAGAACTTTATTGAAAGCAGGATTCGAACATGCGACCCATCCAATTCGGGGAATTGCTCTGGACCGCTAAGTTGTTACAATCCAACGGTTACGGTAAATATTATTATTTCCTGTGAACTATTTCGCAGTAACAGTTAATTTTAGCAGCTATCACAACATCTTCACATCACATCATACAATTAGGGACATCCGAAAATATAATATAATCGACTTACGAGATTTAAATAACCAAATGTCAGAATGCCTCTTCTGAGCGGCATGCAAAAACAGCACCGTCCCAATATAGGCCAGTCACAATACATTTTACAAACAGAATTTAAGAGTTTTTACTTGAAATTCGAGCGCTGTTTCTCAACGTACGTTCTCGCTTCACTGACATATATGTCACTGGTGAATCAAGCCATTTGCAGGGTATTTATGTAATTTAAACGTCTGCCCACTGAACCGGACATCTCTGTTGTTGTTGATAACACGCTATCCCGATATTCTTGGGTATTTGTTGGGGATCGCCAGTATTATTCTGTCGTATTTTCATAGATGAAGTTGTTTATTTGAAACGTTTATGTCCTTTTTGACATGATAACGTCTTATAAATCGATGCACGCACGAAAAAGACTCACGTTCCGAAAAATGTATGGCGACCGATGCATGTTTGATGTTCGCGCCCACAAGAGAGCCTCAGGCTGAAGAGCGTCTGCGGCAAGGCGGCAGCCGGTCACGCTGGCCGGCGCTGCCTGCGACACACCGAGTCACCGACCGACATTACATTCTTCGCCCGAACGCGTCCCGGGCAACACGCGTATCTCAATTATTGTATAGCAGCACGCGCGATCGTACCTTTTTATATGTACCATTCGATTTCTATCAGTATTACATAAAAGTACAAACTAAATTTCTTCATTTTCAACATGCGTTTTTTTGACAACCCCTTGTCCCATTGCCACTGATCTCCTCTCACAGTGAGAAGGATTTAGCCTTGTTAATACGTTATTTTAATGCGGGAAAAAATGTACCTAACCGCACACCCCGTCGTTCGGGGCAACGAACAGGGTAATGTGGGGACCTCACCAACTAAATAAACCCACCATGTGTCATCTCTCCGCCGCGGGCCACTGGAACTATGTTGCAATACTTCAGTGGTAGACTTGTTAGTACCTATAGTCTTGTAAGATGTCAAGGCAATATTTCAGGCACGTTGTACATATATATTCTTTTTTTTGAAGAATAATTTTAAGCAATTAACAAGTCCGGCCATTTACCAGAACATATAGTCTGAATCTGTGAATGATGTCACGATGGCTTAATTGGCAGATCATCTGGAACGGTTCCCAAGGAGAGGCAGGTTGAAATCCTGCTCGTGACTATTATTTCAGATTTAATATTTACGCTTTTTGTGTTCTGATGCCCGAGCTTGATATTGCTTAAACTGCTTAAAGCATACATAAAATTTCAAAATATTTATAGGGCTCATATTTGTATATAATAATTAAGCTTAACTGGCCGTAATAATGTATAAGCAAATAAATAATACAATCGACAGATGATGTAGTCAAATTCAAGATTCGCAATTTTCTACAATAATTGTCATCATGCACATCAAATAATATTAGAATTTGGGAATTATACAATGCAAAGAAAAAGAAAAATAATGAACAAATATCCTTATAAAATTACATCAATTATACAATAAATCCATAATTACAATTTTAAAAATATAAAATATACATTAACAAAATTAACAATATTGATTCATGTTTTTTTGTTTTATAATTTTTTATTTAATTAAGTACCTACTTAGACAATTATACTATGATAACGACACAATGGCGTGGACCATTACTCGATCCACTATTTATTTTATTTAATTAGTACCTAAATATTCTGCAACCGAGTAGTAACAATTTTGCATCAAATGTAATATTAATTTATTTTTAAATGATATTATATTTTCATCAGTCTTAATGTTCTTTGGTAATTTATTAAATATTTTTATGGCCATGTTATAAGGACTTTCGATGAGCAGTTTTATCCTTGACATAGGTTGGTACAGTCTATCTTTATGGCGAGTGTTTATTGGGTGAGTATCTTTCACCTGCATAAATATATCCCTATTTTTGACAACAAAGAGATATATATCCAGTATATATATCGATGATAGTGTTAACAACTTGAACTGTATAAAATAAGGTTTACAGCTTTGGCTGTTGTTTATTTCAGCTAATATCCTTACACATTTTTTTTGTATTATAAACAATTCACCAACGTTAACACTATTGCCCCAGAGCATTGCGTATGCATAGGCGTAGTAGGCCGATAAAGCAGCATGTATGTTCGTACTACGTTTAATTTGAAAGACATAAGTAATGCATAAGTGAATCTGGATAATTTAGATTTTATAAGCTCTATGTGATTTTTCCAATTTATGTGTTCATCTATTTGTACTCCGAGTAAATTAAATGTGTCTATTTTTTCTAAAATCGTATTTTCGTAAACTATATTTGCATCTATAGGTGGCTTTTTATAATTATGTTGTAAATAGAATTATTTTAGATTTAGTTAGGTTTATTTCTAAATTGTTATTTTTGAGCCAGTGTGTGATGACTTGAAGAGGATTATAGACGAAGTTAATACAATCATTACTATTGTAACAAAATTCACTAGTACAGACACATATTCTGCAAACAATACTGGCAGGGCTATGCGTTTATCTAATAATTTGGGTAGATCGTTTATATATATGAGGACACTACCTTGGGGAATTGAACATGAAAGTCTGCATTCCTGAGATCTAATATTTTTGGCTATATGCGTAACATTGTCATAATATTCAAGCTGAACTATTTGAGCCCTGTTTTGTAGGTATGATTTAAACCATGAGTGTGTTGGGCCTCGAATACCGTAACTATATAATTTACTAAGTAAAATATTATACTGGACTTTGTCGTAAGCTTTTGTCATGTCCAGTAGAAGACCTATCACATGCTTCTTATCATTTAGGCATTGGATTGCTGCCTGTATCTATTTGAAGACTGCCTGTGTTGTTGATCTTGATTTTCTAAATCCGTTTTGGCAATCATCTAATATATTAAACTTTTCCAGGTAAATTTTTAAAAAGGCAGGCAATACGGCTATTTGTCTATAATTACTTGCCATGTAACTGTCCCCTTTCTTGAATACCGGTTTAACAATGGCGATCTAAGTAGGTCTGGAAAGTGCCCGTCTTCAAAGCTTTGATTTATCAAGAGAGTTAGAGGTAATGTTAATTCTATCGCACATTGCTTCACAAGGATTGGTGGAACGTCACCTATACCGCAGCTGTATGTATTTTTAATAGATCTGATAATTTTAATTATTTCTAGTTCATTAACGGGTCGAAGGTTTGCTGTATGGGGCCGGCTTTAGAATTGTCCCACCCCTTTCCAACCATGGGAGTCGTAAGAGCCGACTGAGGGAATACCGAGGGTGTGGGCAGCAGCACTCCTTCGAGTATTAACAACATCCACTGCGATCGCCAACCCGCCTGCCAAGCGTGGCGATTACGGCACTATCCCCCATTCTTGGGGAGGCCTATGTCCAGCAGTGGACTTTAAAAGGCTGATGGATGGATGGATGAACGGGCTGAAGATACATCGAAGATATAGAGTGGTTTATAACATGATGTGCTGTTCCACGGTTTGTATTATAATTAGAATTTTGGCCCACGGAAGTAAAAAAAGTATTAAATATAGTTGTAGGCCACACTATTTTTTCATTATCAACTTTTAATATTATATTTGTATAGTGGGTTCTTTTTATTTTACCCGTTTTAGTATTAATTATATTCCACATGGTTTTAATTTTGTTATTTGAGTTATTCATTTGTCTAGTATAATTTATTTTTTTTGATGTCGTTATTAAGGATTTTAATATTTTACTGTACCGTTTATAAAATGTTTTTAGAAAATAATTTTTGTTTATATTAAGTAGAGTTCACAAAGCTCTTTTATGCTCACACGATTTTTTTAGACCCTTTGTTAACCACTCTTTTTAGTTTTATTTTAAATTTTTAATTTATGTATGGGAAAGTACATATCTAGGTATTTTCTTATTATTTTCATAAATGATTCGAAATTAATATGTATATTATTATTGTCACTAATTATATCGGCCCACTTTATTTTTGATAATGCATTTTTAAAATGCTCAATTTTAGCTTTTGTAAATATCCTTTTTTCCATGTACCATATTTTATTACTATCTAATGATATTTCTGTATTTAATTGAATTCTTATTGCTTTGTGGTCAGATAGGCCATAATCTACCACAGAAAAGTTATCTAATAAAGGTTGGCTGTTAGTAAAAAGAAGATCTATACAGATTGAAGTTGTTTTAGTAACCCGGGTTGGGATGCTTATTATCTGCTTTAGGTTGTACGCCAACATTAGGTTTATAAGCTGTACAGAGTGTTTCGATTTAATATTAATATTGATGTTGAAATCACCACCAATAATTATATATTTATGTGATTTTTTTATATTTAATTTACACAATACTTTTTCCATTTGTTGATAGAATATCTCAATATGAAGATCAGCCCTGTATAATCATATGAAAATACAATTTAGTTTAGGTATTTCTATTGCGCTAAATTCTATAATAAATTCCTTTGAATAATTTGAAATGTCAAGTCTTTCTATATATTCTAGGTTTTTTTTTAGAATAGTATTATTCTATTCTAGGTTCAAGTTAGAATCGAGTAGGCGGGCATACTGGTGTGTAACTATATCTAGATAAAGCAGATTATTGAAGTTTTCTATGCGACAATTAAACATTGTTGAGTGATTATTTAATTTAAATGTGGGTAAGGATAAAATTATATTAGTATTGACAATTTCATTCAATAGTTATATTGTATTGTAGATTACATCGAAATAGTCTCCAGTTTTGGTAAAACCTTCTTCGCCAATAAATATGATGCAATAGTCATTCATTTTATAGCCATTTAGTTTACTTGTAAGACCGTCTAGAAGTTGAAGAATTCCACAGTGAGTGCTTAAATAGTGACAAATGTTGTAGTTATTAGAATGGTTTTGTGCTAAAGATAATACTTTATTTGTATTGTTGCTGCTAATTATACAAATTTTACTCTTTGGCAAGGTCTGGGTAAGTTTTTTGGTGTTTGTTTTTTTTTGTTATTTCTTTATTATTAGTAGCACAATCTTTGTCATTTGTTGGATTTCGTTTTGATGCTTTTGTTTTACTCTTTGGTGTTTGCAACTTTAGTTTGTATGGGGAAATTGTAATTTTCTTATATAAATCATTTTTTTTCTGTAGTTCTTCATTAATTGTTCTCAATCTATTACTTTCGAGAGACAAAGGTTCTATTTCACTGTGAGCACTGTTTAATTCAGTCTTTAAGCGCTCTACTTGTTGTTTAAGTTGGATATATTGTCCATTTTCATCATCCGACATTTCCGGGAGGCTTGGTGTAGTCCCATCTATTGGCGAATCCGATAAGATTGTGATCCGATAAGATTGTGAGTATCATCTTTACTCGTTACATTTGAGTCAGATTTGGTGCGATTGCGCCGAAACGTAATATTCTCTAAAAAGTTCATGGTTACTTAACTTATGAGTGATGATATTCATTTAAAGTTCACTAATAATAAATTATTTCCCTTTGTTGTCAACATAAACTCGATACCAAGTTTAGTAGTTTCCGATAGATAACATAGATGGCGGTGTTTTGAGTAGATGGAAACAACGTAAAAAGTTTAAATATTTTTCCATTAACGATCGTGTATCATTATTTGTATTGTTTTAATCTTCGAAAAAAGAAAGAACTGGTTATCATGCTGTATAAATGTTACTGTACACCTTTTGGTATTACTTACTCCTGTTTATCATTGTTTCATGATTTGATTGTATAAAAAATACAGACTTTCCAAAATCAACACTACAAATGTTCACTATTTTTAGTGGAAAGTTATACTCGGTTTTTATTATAATGCATTGCCAGCAAACACTATCACTTTGCCAATATATCACAACGTTTACTTTTAAATCATTTTTAGGTCCAATATTGCACTTCAAGAAGTACGCACGGAAAGCCACCCAAGATACCCAAGAAGAAGAAAGTCACCCAAGATATCAAGAAGAAATTTGTTATCGAAATTCATAGTACCGCAGATGTCACGATGGCTGAATTTGCAATGCATTTTGAACGGTTTTCCAGGAGACGCAGATTCAAATCCTGCTCGTGACTATTATATTCGATTTCACATTTTTGCTGTTAGTGATAAAATAGCTTGCCATAATATATCCATCCATCCATCAGCCTTTCGACGTCCACTGCTGGACATAGTCCTCCCCAAATTGGGGTATAGTGCCGTAATCGCCACGCTTGGCAGGCGGGTTGGCGATCGCAGCGGATGTTGTTATTACTCGAGGGAGTTCTGCTGCCCACTTCACCTGGCATTCCCTCAGTCGGCTCTTACGACTCCCGTGGGTGGAGAGGGGTGGGACAATTCTAAAGCCGGCCCCACACGGCCAAACGCAACTGTCTTACTAAACTCGATATATTACTTTTTAGTAACCTAATGACTTTCTTATTGATTAACTAAAAATTTATTTATAATAACGTCATTTACCTTGCGGGGTAGGCAGAGAGAAAATAAAAGAGAAAAAAAAAGGTTATTGACCTGACGATATAAATAAGTCAGTGGCAGTAGATTCACGTCTGGAGCATGCTAAGCTACTGCCCACCCTGAAGGTCAATCTCTCCGCTTGAGGAGTATGAGAGTAAGATAGTTTGTGTTGCTACCGAAACATAATTAAAATCTATAAAATTTACGGCTCTACAAAATGGAGAACACTGTGTTACCTACCCGTTAGGGTCCAAGAAGTGAGTGTTTTCACTTAGTACACAACTTGCCAACAAGCCAATAAACTAAAGTGTTCGTGTATTTAAAACATTTGTACTAATGTTATAAGGAGGCAATGTTTATAAGTTTACATCAATATTTAGAACGGACTTTGAGGAGTTTCATAGACTATAATATCGTGGAAACTTATTTGTAACAAGTAGAGGAATGCGTGTTTGTGTTTCACGAATTTTTTCGGCGGGAATAAATGTATCTAGCCACACACCCCGTCGTTCGGGGCAACGAATAGGGTGTTATTGTTATTGTAGATTGGGGCTCTCGCCCACTAAACAAATCCACCGTGTGCCGTCTCTCCGCTTGTATTGGCGGGCCACTGGAACTGTGTGATAGTACTTCAGTGGTTTAGAAATGCTGCCCTAAATTTATTTAATCTCTAGTGCTTTCTATAGAAAAGCTTTAGAACTCAAAAAGTTTTATAAATCAAAGTGGAATCCACGCGACAGAGCCGTGTAGTCTGATAAAACTGACAACACTCTTTACTATCTACTGACAGTTGAATTTGTGCCTTAATAGTGAAGTAATAACGGCGCTGCGGATCATGAGAGCTAGTTAAAAGTTAGTGGTTATTTCTGTCAAGATATTATCAACAGCATATTGGAGAGTGAAGAAGGTACAATAGCTGCCAGTGAAATTCCCGTGCAAATAGGTCCAGCGGTATCGGAGATTAGCCAGAACTAATTGACGTACAGAAAATTTTAAAATTATTTCTTTAAGTACCGTATAAGTATAATAATAAGGTATATGCATTTAGTAACAAATGTTATTTAGACATTACAAATAAACACTAATTATATTTTTGTATCAATGAATATGATACAATATTATGTCCAAAGCTGATGACATCAGCTTTGGACATCTACCATCTAAGTCCACCCGTGATCATGAATGCTGTAAAGTATTCGAAACGTCGGGATAGTATAAAAATCAAGTAAACGCGATAGATTCCGTAAACGTAGTTTTATTTATGAGAAATAAAGTTGGTCCAAACCTATTTCAAAATGTGTAAAATTCGCGTAAATGTTAGAAAGTATTATGATACAATATTGATTTGTTTAAATGAAATTCATTGATTTTATTGATAATTACCATAAGAAAGAAGCGAACAGATGTATGAGAAAGGAAACAACTTAATGGAATATTTTGGAAATAAAAATAAAGTTGAGGAAGCGAGAGAGGTTAGCAAGAATAAAGCCTGTAGCAATCTCTTTTCTGTGGCTACCCCGCATGGGAAATGGCGTGATAATTATTAGTAAATAAGTAAAAAAAAGTGCGATACGTATGGTTCTGTAATAAAACAAAATATTTATTTTTTCGTTTATTACCTATAATTAACAATACTTTGGAAAGTCCAAAACTGCACGCTTCATAATCTTCATTTTTCACAATAAAATTGATTATTTGATAAGTAACTAATAATGTATTGGTGATACTAAGTAGTTTTCAATAAATCACATAGATAGCGCTAATTTAAAAAAATGCTAATGTGTTTCTCATGTCTTATATACCATCTAGCGCTAATTTTAAGAAGTACTAATATATTGGTCTATAGAAGTAGTTTTACGAAATAAGGTTTAGGCTATAGTGCTGGTTTAGAGTACCACTGTGCCATCGAGTCGAGCGTAAATATTCACTGTTTTTTGTTTATTTAATAACAATTAAACCACATCGAATCAGACCGTGAAAAGTAATAGGGCTCTATGCGTAATTATACTCAAGTTATAAAGAAAAATAATGACTCGCTTAGCAAAGTATTTGATCGTTATCGTGTTAACATACATTACCTACAACACACGGACGTCCAAGACAGATTTTTTTAAACAGTATTTTAACTAGTTTAAATAACAAAAATGACAAAAAATATCATGAGTTAAGTACAAATTATTTGTGAATAAGGAAAAAGAGATTTTTTGTACTAGCGGGAATCGAACCCGCGCCTTTTCCAGCCCGGGGAAGTGCTCTGAACCACTGAGCTATAGTACAGATCTTTCGATCATCCCAATCTACTTATCACATTTTGTCTTTACGACCAACGCCATCTATCGGAAGCATTTACATGCATTAAACCAATATAGTAAGTTTAATTTTGCAATTAAAATTTATACTATTTGATGGCGCGATTTTCTAAACATTTTTGATCTATATTTTTTAGCATTTGACATGCTCCGCCACTTTTAAAGTACAAATTATTTGTGAATAACGAAAAAGAGATTTTTTGTACTAGCGGGAATCGAACCTGCGCCTTTTCCAATCCAGGGAAGTACTCTGAACCACTGAGCTATAGTACAGATCTTTCGATCATCCCAATCTACTTATCACATTTTGTCTTTACGACCAACGCCATCTATCGGAAGCATTTATGTGTACTATAGCTCAGTGGTTCAGAGCACTTCCCCGGATAGGAAAAGGCGCGGGTTCGATTCCCGCTAATACAAAAAATCTCTTTTTCCTTATTCACAAATAATTTGTACTTTAAAAGTGGCGGAGCATGTCAAATGCTAGAAAATATAGATCAAAAATATCATGAGTGTTAAAAATAGTTGTTCTTTATATATGTGTGTAGATATTATTTTACAAGTGCAATATATGATAAATAGAGACATTTTAAGTTTGAAAAATCCGTTGTTCTGCATAAAACGAGAGTAGTACACACCCCAACGCTTCGCTTATGAGGCGTGCAATAGGTTAAAAATACTTTTAATAATATACACACTATCTTTTTCATTTGGTTTAAATAATTAACAATGAATACTTGTACTTAACAAAACTAATAATATATAAACTAAGTTTACGATAAAATCAAACTTTTTGAATAAAGCCATATTCTGCTAAAGATTTTGTGGAGATAACAAGACTTGAAAGTTATATCACAAAACAAATTGTTGCTGTATTGCTTCCCTACGTTTATTATTTATATTTAATTATATTTGGAGTGTAATTCTTATTAAAACTTATACAGTTCGATCTATTTATAATGTATTTTAAAGCTAGTGTTTCGCCTTCGGTTCTCAATTGTACGGATGCAATTGACTAATGAATTATATTTAGGATTTTTTAAGAACCGCAACTCTCTGTTACAGTATTTTAAAGTATATATTAAGGTGTTGCCAGCGTATGTCGCTAATAATCTTGAGAAAGTAAATATTTAATTTGTCTACTTAAAAAAAGTAATCAGCATGTCTTATACATAATATATATATTATACCGGTAAGTAACTCACGTTTAGGATCAATTACGTCGACCCGGGCTTCGAGCATATCCAGGCTTCGAGCATCTCCAATGCTCATCATCAGGGCGATTGTGCAGCGGCGTCTGGGAGCTCCGGGCGTGCACTGCCCGAATTACTTGCCGGTATAATAATTGTCTAATATGTATCAATGTCGCAATAATTTTAATACAAAAAAATGTATAATACATATTTAAACTTTCGCTCAGTCAGTAGGCTCATTTATTGCCGAGCGATCCAGAGGATGCCTAGTGTAGAGGCAAAACATGTGTCGAATTTGTGTTCGGAGTTTTGCGGAATATTGCACATCGTGTGTGCTGAGATTCCTGCCGTATGGCATGGTTGCATCGCATTGGTGAGATTTTTTCACTATCGTGCATCTTACTTTTCTATTATCACATTCTCCTCTAGCTGTGAGAAGTGCGGATCGGCAATCTTAAGTTATTTTGTGTGTGTCCAAAGATAACCGGGATTGACAATCTGTGGGTATATGGTGTGCTCTTCTAAAATATATATTCTCTAATAATATAAATTTTCCTTGAAAAAATATCTAGGAGACGGTGGAAATCATTTTACAATCAGTTGCGTAGTTTAGAGGAACTAAGCTGATAAACAGACAAGTGCGGTTAGCGGCTTTATACTAGGAACAGATTTAGGTTAGCTGTCTTAGAAACTATTTTTTGAACTGTATTTTAGCACTTAACATGCTCAGCTGCTTTAAACAACAAATTATTTGTGAAAATGGAAAAAGGGAACTTTACTGCAAGCAGGATTCGAACCTGCGTCCTATCCAATCCGGGGAAGTGCTCTTTGAATAATGTATGTAAATGCATCCAATAGGTGGCGTGGGTCGTAAAGACGAATGTAAAGTGGAGATTTGGAATCGTCGTTGGGCGACTGCAATAGCTTAGTAGCCAGAGCACTTCCCCGGATTGGATGGGACATCCATCCATCCATCAGCCTTTCGACGTCCACTGCTGGACATAGGCCTCCCCAAATTAGAAGTATAGTGCCGTAATTGCCGCGCTTGGCAGGCGGGTTGGCGATCGCAGTGGATGTTGTTAATACTCGGGGGAGTGCTGCTGCCCACTCCCCCCGGTATTCCCCCAGCCGGCTTTTACGACTCCCATGGGTGGAGAGGGGTGGGACAATTCTAAAGCCGGCCCCACACGGCACATTGGATGGGACGCAGATTCGAATCTTGCTTGCTGTAAAGTATCCTTTTTCAACTTTCGTAAATATTTTTTTCTGTCTTATAAACTGTACGAAAGTCCACACAATAATAACTGGACTCAAAATACAACAACTTTCAAGCAAAAATGTTCTCTCCTTGTTTCTTTTTTAAATTGCCACGGGTACGACGTTGGTGTTCGGGGCACCATTGTTCCCAATTGCTCCTTCATACACGATCTGTTGCAATGGGTTGCCGTATGTATGGGGACCTGACGATACATTTATTTTTCTGAGTAGGCTCCTTATCAATAGAATGAGGTACACTTCAATAACTAGAACAAAAATATTTGTAAATTAGTCATAAGTAAATTGAGATTGCAAATGTATAGTAGACAGTTTGAAATCGATATTGATAAAATTTGTAACGGGTAGGCCTTTGTTGCTGTGGTCTTGGTGCCCAATAATCCTTACTAATATTAGGTATAAATGCGAAAGTGATTTTGTTTGTTTGTGACGTATTCGCACCATAACTAATGAACCAATCATCATGCAGACATTTATAGACTGAAGGTAAGCTAGAAAAGGACACAGCTCCCTTAGAATGAAAAACGAAGCGTCAGACGAACTTTCGTTTCGAATCATTGTAATTGATCAACAGCCCGACACGTGATTCCTGATTAGGCGAGATTTCGACGCGTGATTCATGCGACCAATCAGAATGAAGTGAAACGAAAGTTCGTCTAACGTTTCGTTTTTCATTATAAGGGGGCTGGCTTTTAACCCAGAAATAGAAATGGTCCCCATGGGATTGATATTTTTACATAGAGGCGATTAATGTGCCGTAGAGTGATGTATTTATTAGGTATTAGAAGTCGAAGTGACGTTAGAAACCGCATAATTGACTTCGATTATTTTTCGGTCTAATTCGAATCGATGAACGCCGGCTGCACGCACGAAAAAGCATGGCTTTTCTGGTTATACGTAGTCGTACTACTCTTTGGCATGACTTAAGGGCCTGCTACACGGTTAAACCAACGCCCCAACAGATGTGACCTTGCTAGATTACAACAGTGTAGACAGCGGTTTGCAACCAAATTTGAAAACAGACAATTGGCCGCTAACCAAGGTCACCTCTGTTAGGTCGTTGGTTTACAACCGTGTAGCAGGCACATTAACGTTCCGCCTGAGCGAGCGTTCAAGCGAGAGCGCGGAACAAGCGATAGAGAGGCACGATCGGCCTAAGCGTTCGGCTTGTGACGTGTCTATCGACACTATATGACGTTATCACATAAAATTATCGTCCGTAAACCGACTTTACAGACAACGATATAGTTTTTTATACTACGTGGATGGCAAACAAGCATACCCATAGTCCACATGATGGTAAGCGGTTACCTTAGCGTACAGACGCTAGTAACACCAGAGGCATCACTCACGCGTCATTATCTCTAAGGAAAGGGATATGAGGTGGAAAGGAGAATAATGAGGAGAGGATAGGGGAGGGGGAGAGGTTTCGCTCACACATACAATACGAAACACAACGGCACGAGAAGCTACCGTTGTTTCGCGCCTCTGTGCGAGGGTGGTACTATCCCGATCGAGATAGCCCATTCATGCTAGGATAATCAATCTACCACTAATAATAATGTAATATTAACGAATCAATCGACTGGTGGTTGTAGAGTTTAGCGCGTTTAAACAAACAAACTCTTTAGCTTCCTTACTGATAGTAATGAAGAGCTTTAACCTTAAACTATTCGTGGGTTCGATTCCCACCATGGACAATTATTTGTGTTATGAACACAGATATTTGTACTGCGTCTGGGTGTTTTCTATCTATTATATGTACCTATGTATTTACAAAAAAAAGTAATATGTGTATTATATCCGTAATCTGGTACCCATAGCACAAGTGTTAAGCTTAGTTTGGCACCAGAGGACGTTGTGTGAAAATGCCCGTTAATGTTTATTTATTAGGTATTTATTTATTATAAAGCTGTAACAGAGCTGTGTCTGTACATTTAAGATATTTGAGAAAAAATGGCATGACAAATGTGTTGGATATATAATATCTAATACATAACACAGAGACGTGTCTAAACTCACAAATTTTTTTTTTAGATTTTGGTCTGTTTGCCTGTTTGTTCGCGCAAAACTACTGAACGGATTTTGATGCAACTTTTTTAAACTGAGAGTTCTTGATTAGACTTATAAACTAGTATACAATTTATCCCCCTACTATATCGGGAACCTGAAATATAACCTAAAAACTAGCTTTTGGCTGCAGTGGAGCCGCGGGCAAAGGTTAGTTTTTTATTATATACTTACAAAGCGATGTCAATATGGGAGCTGCAACTTCAAAGAACATAATAACAGCTGGGTAGTCCACCATGGCAACTGTCGTGGCAATGATTTGCACAAGGATTGATCCTACAAAGGTAGTTATTGCGAAGTAGTAGTACACCTTTATGTAGGACATTAATTTCTGAAACAATTAACATTTATTAGATAGAAATACAGAAAGAAAAATGTTTATTGCGGCGAAAATAATATGTAAATAAAATAATTAAGGATTATATAAGTTTTTTTGTGATTCGTAACAAAACGACACAGCTCATGCAGGCCATAAAAAAAATAACCTGCGCTGATTTTTCGCCGAGCCATTTTTTATTGATGTCACGGATGACAAGAAAATATTTCTAATTTTAAATTATATAAAAGAAGCAAATAGTAAAAATATAAAATAAGAAACAAATTAAAACAAGAAAGGAACAGATTTATGACCTCAGTATATAAAGTTAAATTTACTTATCTATTTACATATCACTTTTTGCTGGCATATATTGTAATTCCTTAATTACTACATACCTACATTATTACTACATAAGACGTGTGGAAAGAATGCCGGACGAGCGACTGGTTTAAAAGATATATTATGCGAAAGTGGAAGGATGTAGGTACAGGGGGAGACCGAGACTCACCTACAAATCGGTCATGTATTGAAGGAAGGCGGAGTCAGGAGTGTCCGAAACCGGCGAGCGTCTATGAAGAGAATTATGAATGTTGAGGAAGCGAGAGATGTATGCAAGAAAAGAGCCTATTGGCACTCTGTTCTCTCTGCCTACCCCGCAAGGGAATGATAAGTTACTTAGTTACTACATAAGCATAAAGCAGCGATAGCTTAGCGGTAAAACCAATGACTGCAATGACAGTGGTATCGAGTTCGACCCCGAGTCCAAAGTTCACACCTGTGACTACTGACTTTTCGAAATGATGTGTGTGTTTGTTTACAACTTATGTCTGCTCGGTGAAGGAAAGCATCGTAAGGAAACCTGCTTGTCCGAGTGATTTTCGCGACGAAGTGAAGGCTGCCGAGTGCTGCTGCCCACTCCCCCGGTATCTCTTACGACTCCCATGGGTGGAGAGGGGTGGGACAATTCTAAAGCCGGCCCCACACGGCTTAAAGTTTAATAGTGACATAAGCAAGGAGGGCTCAAAATTGTGACGAATTGTGATGATAGCGAGGTGGGGAGGTTCAAGTAGCAGTTTAGTTAGATGTATTTTATCCCTGCTCTTCCTATTCATCCAAGAAAAAGGAATGAGATGTGGACAAGAAATGTGAATGACCCTCTCTGCATTTGGTCCTCCGGTGTTCACACTTACTGTACGAAACGAAATAGTAGCTATATCATCGATGTGGCGATGCTTCGCCACCAATTTTGATGTTTCTACTAAAGCGTTGTACTTTAGCGGTTAAACCGTCATTTTCACGAAGGAAAGAAAGACTGTCTCCGAATAATATTTTAGATCTGTTTGTAAATAAGTCGACATCAAAATATTGAGTATTTTTTTTGATGTGAAAACATCTAACGCTGAGGGAGGGTTTAACCGGCTGAAAATTTATTTAATTGGTTTTATCGCCATCTGTTGACAAAAGCATCTAACTAGGAAATTATAATGTCAATGTATAAACTAATAACAGTTTTAATTTATCTATGGGTAAGAGAGAGCTTAGAGGGAGCTTACCAAGCATTATATAAGACTCTAACAATATTTTAAAGAAAGAAAATGGATGTTTGCCCATCTGCGAGACATCCCGTGACGGCTCATTTATTTATTTCTTAATTAATTACTGTCCCACAATTGGGCATAGGCTCACTTTCAGAGCAAGATAGATTTCATAGTCCACTACACTGACCCAGTCAGGTTTGGCAGACTTTATAAACATGGGTGTTTTCTATCTATTATATTATTATGTATGTGTTTACAAAAAAAAAAAAGTAATATAATATGTATTATATCCGTAATCTGATACCCATAGCACAAGCGTTAAGCTTAGTTTGGGACCAGAGGACGTTGTGTGAAATGTCCGTTAATATTTATTATGTATTATTATTATAGGTATATAAAATAATCTTTAATTACCATATGTGTTCCATAAATGAGGATTACATTGAAAACGAATTCGACGCAATAAAGCGCGATGCTGACCTCGCCGGGTATCGACAATGTAGCACCGTGGTACGTTGCAGCGAGCCCATAATCTTTATGAATGGTATAACTGTATATGCCCACCATAAAGGCGTTGAACAACTGGAAAGACAAACACGAGCAAATCAGCTTTACAGTAAAAACGATATTCAGATTTTTAAATTTATTTTGGGAACGACTATTACCTGCATTTAGGTATAAACCTTGTATCACGGGCGCAAGTCGGTTACACTACCGACCCCGCCAAGAGGCCCGTCATGGCGGATAATGCTGTAATCGCCACGCTTGGCAGGCGAGTTGGCGATCGCAGTGGATGTTGTTAATACTCGAGGGAGTGCTGCTGCCCACTCCCCCCGGCATTCCCTCAGTCGGCTTTTACGACTCCCGTGGGTAGAGAGGGGTGGGACAATTCTAAAGCCGGCCCCACACGGCCACCATATAACCATTACAATAGAATTACACCAAATTATGATTTTTGGTCCTTTAATTATGTAGCTATTTTTATTATTTTAAACGGCCGCCCCGTTTACCAGAACTACTAAATTGTGGGATTATTCCTTAGAGCAGGGAGATGTCTTTTTTTATTATTATTTATTAGAGCCACACGCTAAGGAGTTGTCTTTAAAAAAACACGACAGATCGCCTAGGCATCTTATGCGTTTTGAAGGGAAACTAGAGATCCTTGGCGTCTTCCGAGACGGTAACAAAAAGTGACATATAAATAGTGTCAGATGTTGGCATATTTGTATTTTAGGATGCATAAGACAATATGCTATGTCAGTAGAATGTAAGATCAATTTTAAAACCACAATGATTGTGGGCGGACAAACTTTTATAAACTTATTGACGCTTGGATACCCAGCGTCTTAGTGTTCATGTGGCTACGAATACTATAATGCATCGAAAAAATTCATACAAAATCCATAAAAAGCCCAAACATTATTTTATTTCACGTTGCACTGAATTGAGTGCAGCGCCAGTGGTGATCGGACTTGAATGAAACCATTGTGTCTGTTATTTGCAGTATGAATAGTTACAATATAGTTATTTGTAATATTTTTTATAATTTACCAATTTTGTCTACCATTTGTGTATAGGCGCACCACTTAGCGAATACTATACACAACATTTTAATCAGTAAAAATACGATACAACGCCCCATAACGACCACACAAAAACAATTTTTTTGGTTCTGTTGGTTCTTAGGCCAACAATGTACAGCAGCTGAGCAATGTCCTTTATCATCTGCGAAATCTAATGGTGAAAAATGGTGCGGTACCATCAATTAGGAATAAATGAACAACAAATTATTTGTGAATATGGAAAAAGATAACTTTACTGCGAGCGGTTAGGCGGTAATATTATAGCAAAGAGTAATACGTATAACCAGAAAATTATAGTAACCTAGATACCCCTGTTTTTGGTTAGGTGGCGGTAAAGTTCTCTTTTTACAAATTCGTAAATAATTTGTAGCATGTGAAGTGCTAAAATACAGATCAAAAAGGATTAAATGAATTTACACATATTGTCACAAAAAAAAATCCACTTACAAGTTTTAAATAACCAATTGTCAAAATGCCTCTTCTAAGTGGCATGCAACAACAACATCGATCAAATATGGGCAAATCACAATACATTTTTCAATGTTGTTATAAAACACTTCACGTATGTTATTATCACTGGCATTTATTCTAATGATGAATCAAATCACTAGCGACGTATTTATTACAACTGCCCACTATACCAGACGTATCTATACGTCCTGATAACGAGGAATTCCGATATAGGTACCTACTTGGGTTTTTGTTGGGGAGTACCAGTATAATTGTCATAATATTTTTATATACTACATAATACATAAATAAACCACAAAACCTACCATTTTTCAAGATTGTGTGCAGTTTAAGTACAAATAACTTTGTCTGCGTAGACGTAAGGAGGTGGCGACTTAGATGATATTGTGATATAAATACGTTACGGAAATGTATACGCTTCGTCAATAAAACTCCCGAAAATATCCGAAACATGCCTTTAAATAAGTTTAAGAGAGCAGTAAAAGTCAGACTAATTAGCAAAGGTTTTGTACAATTTCGGATCCTAAACGTTTTTACGGGATTTATACCATGTAAATTTTTACTTACGAGTTTCCGATATTTCGGCACTGTTGCAAGCGCCATGATCACGGAGCAACAAAATTTACATGGTATAAATCCCGTAAAAACGTTTAGAATTATAAGTGACCATGAAAGTTTGAAATTCTAAATTTCGGATCACTTAGAAGATGAAATAAAATAGCCTTGAACTGCTCCTCATTTTAAAATACTGTTTCAAATAAGCACATATCCCATTTTATTTTATTATATTGTTTTTTTCACACAATATTGTAGGTTCCGGTGAGCACCTACTTTAGTTAAGTCTATCCATCCATCAGCTTTTTAAAGTCCACTGCTGGACATAGGCCTCCCCAAGAATGGGGGATAGTGCTGTAATCGCCACGCTTGGCAGGCGGGTTAGTGATCGCAATGGATGTTGTTGATACTCGAAGGAGTGCTACTGCCCACTCCCTCGGTATTCCCTCAGTCGGCTCTTACGACTCCCATGGGTGGAGAGGGGTGGGCCAATTCTAAAGCCGGTCCCACACGGCAAAACGGTTTAGTTAAGTACTTATATAAATTTAAACGTTGTAAGAAATTTAAGATTAAGGAAAGTAGCTCATGAGTTTCTTGCCGGGTTCTTCTCATGAAAAGCCTTACTACGGAATCCGGCCTCTTGTGGAGACTGCAATCGCGTACTTGCCTCAAGCGCTCGTGTTAGTTATTAGTAAGGAACTTTGTCGATTTTAAGTGCTATGTAATAAGCCTATGAAATAAAGATATTTTATTGAATTTGAATTCGTTACTACAGAACTTTAATTATCTTGATGCAAAACAATACTATCTCTCAGATTTTTTTTATTTTTACTTAACTCCTGAAAATTTTGCATAGTATGATTTTTAACGTAGTTTCACAGCTCAACAGAGCTTCGATTGTCTTTAAATTCATTTTGGTGATAACGCACCATGCAGGACCTCTATTTATAGCTGGTTTGCAGAACTCCAACGCAGTCATGTCAATATCCTTACAATTAATTATTATTAAGAATTTTACAAGTAAAAACCTTACAAATATTATTATTATAAATGATGTTTAATAAAGGTTTACTACATGTGCAAAAAACGCCTGGTGATTTCGATGGCAATATTGTATCTAGAAATTTATAATTGTAAGTTACAATTACAAATATTTTTGTTGAAGATTTTTAAATAGAGGGAGGATTTCAAAATTCTTGGAATTTTAAAATATTTATAATTTGGTTTACACAGGACTTTTTTATTTGTTTGATTCATAGCGAAAGTCATGGGAGCGCAATAACAAATTCAGAATGTTGTCTCTAATTATGAGAATATAGTTATTTGTGCAACAAGACAGCAAAGTCCTTTTTCGGTGCGAGTGCTGATTTTGAATCACGAGCGTAGCGAGTGATTCTAAAGTTGAATCCTGAGTGTGGCGAGGGATTCAAAGGCAAGAGATGCAAAAAACTTTGCTCTCGTGTAACACACATAACTTTTCACTCCAGCAGCGAGAAGAAAGAAAGACAGCAAGAAAAGAAGAAAAATGTTTATTGTGACGAAACAAAACAGAAAAAGAACAATATAGTTTTATAAAGAAAATTACACCCAAAAGTTTCATCACAAAACGTCACCAACACAGCATAATGCAGGCATAAGCCTGCGCTGATCTTCCATTGTTGCGTATGTGATGGCGTCACAGAAGGCGATTATTTTAAACATAACAAAATTAAACTAAATATAACAACAACAATATTTAAAACTAAGTTAGTACAATAACAAAAAATATAAATAAAAAAACTAAAGAAAACTATATGACTAATAAAATCTAAGAATAAAATACACCAACTTTGTCTACATTGTCTATGACAATTACCTCGACAACACTTAAAATAATAAACAGGAATAGATTGAAATCACTATTTATTGTGAATCAAAATAATTAACATTGCAGGTAGAGGTACCAATTCAATAACATGGAACATTTTAAAAGTTAAAAGTAAAATTACTGCAATTCTGCAAATTAATAGTAACAGATTTATTTGGCAATGTTATAGTTGCATTCACTTGAGTTTGATTATCTGGGGTTAAGGTTTCTATTTCGGTAGCAGATTGAGAAGGAACAACGGTGAACGTTGGCGGCTCTGATCGGCTTTCTATATAAGTACACTGTGCGTCGTTGGAAGTGGATGGGCGTGGGTGAGACCAAGGATCCGAGGTCGAATTCAGACTTATTGTTTCCACTATACGCTTACAGATTGTCAACTTATTTTCTATTGAGTCTTCAATATAGCCTTCTGCAACCGTATTGGACTTCCACCCGCCGCGACGTTTTAAAGTAGTGAGATTGGCTCCGGAATCAGCCAAGATCGTTGCCGAAGTTCTCCGAAAGCAGTGACCCGTGTATAGCTGAGGCTATTCCAGTTTTAAGAAAGTGGCAATTTCTCGCGGTATAGCACCTGTTTTATTTACTCCCATAGCTGTAATAACTCGTTATTGAGACACGCTCCACTAATTCCTATGATCAGTACAACCTGTAATGAAAATATTACATAAAGAATATATCGTACATATATATCGTAATACACATCGTAATAAATATTTTAACAGCATTGCTAAGCCAGACTAGGATTCATTGCGCCTCCAAAAATTTGTAGCAGGCAGTAAGTACCTTTATAGATATAACAGTCTACACACTAATTTTAATAACTAACAACATAGATTCATAGGTACCACTTACTTTAGCGGCAAGAAAATTGCAGTCCGGGGCTTCATTAAAAAAAAAATCTATGTTAAGGGCCGTGAAAATTTTGGACTTCTTAGCCTTATATATAACTGACATTCTTTTTAGAAAAGATACGAGTTTTGCGTATGTTTCAATATGCATGTTATGTATTGTTTTTAAAGTAGCTTTCAACATTGAGTAAATACTCCACATTGTAGATGATCGCCTCGTCTGTGAAAAATCTAAAAAATAAGATAGCAACACCATCTCCGAAAAACTGCTTGCGGCCTTTGTAAGTCTCCATTCATTAAAGACATGATATGCTTTCAGATATTTCTCGCGAGGCTTCTCAGGTAGGAAACTTAATTCTGCATTAATAACTTGTTGTTTTAACTCTTCCGGTGTTAAAATACTGTTCTCGTCGCTAATTTCACTCATATTTTACGATTTTTTTAATATTTTTTAACTTATTCAACTCTTTACGCCAGCCACGAAATTTTATTCCCGCTCTTTTATTTAAATTAAGGCGTGTTCGGAAATAGCACCCATGATATTTTATTATTCAAAATATATTACGTAACATTTTTGAAACTAGAATTAAATATTTACAGGTTAAATATCAGTTTTATTTGCAGTAAATACTTATTTTCATTTAAATACAACAATAAGTTAAAAATTCAATAAATTACATTAAAATACATAATTATCTTTTTTGCAAAATTTCTTTAGTTAGTACGAAATTCCGAACGAGTTTGCCTTTGAGGTCGAATACAAAATCGGAACTTCGAAAGGGCTGGTCTTTGTCTCTCTTTCTTTCCAATGGCGGGAAAGAGATGGAGTGTGAATGTTTCGAATTATATGATTAACCCAAGGCTGAATAAGATATTAGCGGCTATCTCAAAAAAAAAAATTAAAGAGTTACTTTGTCTCACTCAGTGAGCAAAATCGCTCTCTGCTTTGAGGCAGCAAAACCTACATGTTTGAAGTACTGAAGTGAAAATACAATTAAAGTTATCAATTTGTAACGTTTAATAAACAGGGCCCTGGTCAGAACAATGTATGTAAATACATCTGGCAGATGTCGCAGGCGTCACCCAGGTACGTTATGAAGCAATGTGTTATTAGCATCTGGAACGGTTTTCCAGGTGACGCAGGTTGAAAACCTGCTCGTGAATATGCGAATCAATCGAAAGATTTGATATTTTCGCACTTTATGATTATTAAATTTATGTGGTTAAGCATGTCGAATGCTTAAAAAATATACAAAATCATCAAAATATAAACAATAATTAGTACTTTGACCCATATTGTGACGATAATAAATGGACTATGTATTATCGCATAAGTAGGCGATAACCTTTGAAGTTCATGTTTGTATAACTTCAATGATTGAACGCATAACAAATTTAATATCAATCCATCCATCCATCCATCCATCAGCCTTTTAACGTCCACTGCTGGACATAGGCCTCCCCAAGAATGGGGGATAGTGCCAATATATGTAATATCAATACATAATTTTTACCTCTGTGCTGCAGCGGTAGTGAAAGTGACTGCTGATCATGAGGTTTCGGGTTCGATCCCTGGGTCAGTGAGTGTTATTTAGCTATTTCATAAAAAAGAAAAATTCTCAGTAGCAGCCCGAAGTTTGTAATTGTGCGCGGTAGACGGCAACAGGCTCGCTCACTATTACGTGGGACTCAAACATAGCTGGCGAACCGTGGGTGTGTAATACACCTCTGCCTACCCCTTCGGGGAATACAGGCGTGATGCTATGTTTTTAACTATATTCAGAATTCCGCGCGCATGAAAAATTCTGCTTATGCCTAACATTATGATATATAAGCCTATTGCTTTTTTCCAAAATATGTTTTTCCGGGCTTAAATTGGTTTCTTGTGGTAAAAAACTAAAAAATCTACAATTTTATTCCGATGGCTGAGACACCTTGATGAACATCAAGGGTGATGAAAACGGCGTATAGTAATGAGAGAAGAAGTAATAAATGGCTGGTGAAAAATTACAAAATCGATCTTTTCGCTTCTTGGATCCGAACACGTCATGTCACAGATTGACTCTCAATCTGTGTTACTATCAATGAGTAAACCAAAGAACGAAATTAAGAAGAATCTCTTATACTTGTATATCCAGCATACCTTGCTTATCCCAGCATGAATGAGCCGGCTCGATCGGGGAATTACCACCCTCTGACAAGAGATCAGCGTGTAACAACGGTAGTTACTCTTACCATTTTGTTTCGTATGGTGAATGAGAGCGCCTGAGGCCCAAACCCCTTCTTTATCCTCACCTTATTATCCTTCCGATCCACCTCCTATTCCTTCCCATGGAGATGGTGAAGCGCTAGTGATGCCTCTGGTCCTTCTATAGACTACGGTAACCGCATCAGGTGAGGGCCGTTTGCCTGGTAACTACCCACGTAGTATTAAAAAAAAATTAAGTCAAATTAAGCCCTGTGGTTATCTGCAGACCATTTGGTGACGCTATGATTCATATGAAACTTAGATATTTTTTGGCAATGAACGTTATCTTGTATAACATACGGCACGTGTAAAATCACATAAGCTATATTAGGTTATACTCATAGATTTAGTATGTTATACTACTAATATTAGGTTCTTACATAATATATATGAAATTGGCGTTTTGCCAAACTGGCCACTTTGATCTCAAATAAAAAATATCTGGAAAATATTAGGCAAAGAATATTATAGATTCGCTACTATTTTGACACTAAGGATGAAGAAAAAGATCCATATATTAGTTTTTGCAAAAGTGAGAGAGACATATGTATAAGTATTTTATCCTTTTCCCGTATGCGTTATTTGTATGCGTATATACAAATAACGCATATGCGAAAATACGTTTTAATACATTTTAAGCAAAATATAAGCATAACTGCCATTTCTTTTGTCCTGTCATTCTTGTATCCGGCTAAAATATGTAGTAAATTTTTAGTCAACAATGTTATAATCATAGTTATCTTTTAAAATTATTCCGGTTATCATATGTCAAACTATTGCTATCTTGACACTGCATACGCTGATAGCTTGTCTATAATATTGTCTATAAGTAATTGGGCATTTCGAAAAACGTCTGGCGCGTCAATTTGGCGTCAATTTGACATTTTAGGATGTTTGGTCAAATTAATGTGTATGATTTTAGACAGTAAGTAATATAGTTAACTAAAATGTGTATTGGTATAAAGGTAAATTTACCTACCGTGACGAAATTCCTTTTATTATATTCACTAAGATGTGGCTGCACCATCACATTCTTATGGACTCTGGTTAGTGATCGTTTTATCAGCTCCAAGAAGTTAAATATCATTCTCTCTTCTATCGCTGCTACATACTAAAGGATAGTTTGAAATCTTCATAAATAGTACATGTCATATCCAATAATCACCTATGCAGATAAATAGTAGTATCAGCTATTTAGCCAGCACTTTGTCTTTTTTTAATTTTCGTTACTATTTGAAAATATCTCAGCATGTATACCCGGTAAAGCGTAAGTGGATAGGATTATCTGCTATTTTAGTATGTTTATACTATCTGACCCGTCGAACTTCGTGAAAATTTTGCAATTAATTAATAAAAATACTTTGGAAAATCCAAAATTGCACGCTTCATAATCTTCATTTTTCACAATAAAATTGATTATTTGATAAGTAACTAATAATGTATTGGTCTTACTAAGTAGTTTTCAATAAATCACATAGATGGCGCTAATTTCAAAAAGCTCTAATGTGGGTTTCATGTCTTATACGCCATCTAGCGCTAATTTTAAGAAGTACTTCTATATTGGTCTACCCCTCAGTTCCGGGCCGCGCGCACGCCAAGGCCACGGAAAAAAAGGGTCCCTGCGCCGCTAAAAATATTCCCATCAATACGTGATAAGAACTATTCTACCTTAGGCACGCCAGCAAAAAACACATTACACGAAAAATTTAGAACTTTATCGTTGCCCTCCTCGTGATAGCGGCCCATTAGGAACATATGCATCGGGGCCACCGGAGCTGCTGTATCCACTTTTCCGGAAACCCTTACGAGGCGTCGTGAGGTCGGTATTTGTGGTGGTTTTAATTGATAGGGCCTTCGGAGAGAGTCCGACATAACCTCTATTGCATGTCCTTTGTGGAGAGGAATGCGTAATGCATTACCCCACGTAAAAAAAATATTGAATCCATTTTATCTTTAGTAGCAGTAATGTTTTCTGCTTAATATCATTGCATAATCGAACTCTAAGCCATTATGCATTAGACTGCAATGGTGTCATTACATAAAAGTCAATAATAAAAAGACATTTTCTTCCCAACATTTTGTCCTTGATCACAGCCAATGCATTACAGTAAATCTGTTTTGCAATGCATACAAAAAGTTTCAAGGTATTTTTTCAAACGCATATGTTTAGATATAATTTTTTCTGCAGCCTCAATCAGAGGCAAGAAGTTCTCTATAGAAGCTCGGAGTTAGGAAATTGACGGTGATTCACCTCCGTGGCTCAAAAACACGTAAAGGAGTTGATCTTGCTCCTGAACTCTCTCCGGTCGTGTCGCAAAAGGTGTCCCATCGAACTATGAGAGTCGAAACTGCCTAATTGGCGTTGTTGCTCATTGACATTGGCTGCCATGATCAAAATCGGTCTGCCCCCTTAGTATAAAAAACGAAACTTTAGACGAACTTTCTCGCTTCATTGTGATTGGTCATCTGAATCACGCTTCGAAATATCGACTAATCAATTCCTGATTCGCACGCGTCGGGCTGTTGATCAATCCAATCACAATGACTCGAAACGAAAGGTCGCCTAACGTTTCGTTTTTCATTATAAGGGGGATGGATTCGTTAACAGAAGCATAGTTCTTTGTTAACTGATTTGACAATTTCTATGTCCAAATGTTTCCAAAATATCCGATTAGGTACGTTTTTGTCGTTAGGTTATGTTATGCGCATCTTCTAGAATGTCGGTCTAGACGCTCTTCCAATCCTACGACAGCTCAGGTTAGCGGGTTCAATCCCTGCTCCTTGTCATTTTCTATTTCACATTTTAATATTGTTTATTCTAGTAAATCTTCTAGTCTTGCTATAATACTTAAAAATTTTTAGTGATAATAGGTATTTCTTAAGAAATTTTTTTTTTTAACTTTGTGTTGTAAATTCAATAACACAAGACAACAAATAACATAAAAACGGTAGATTGAACCCAATTATATCGTCTCTCGCTTCTCTTTTCCTAAGGAAATGACGACGGCTGCTATTTTTAGGAGCAAAACACATTATGTGTGGCTAAATTATAAATTTCCTGCTCATCATACTGTGTGCTAACTACATATTATGTACCTCGACCCACCAGATTATAGTATACTCGTATTACTTCTCTCAACTCTAAATACTACTAGCAAAAAGCTGAGCTTTGTGAGGGCTCGCGAAGCTACTTAATTTATAATTTTCGACAGGTGGCGTTAGAAATTCTATTTAATAAAAAAAATTGTATTTTTTATATGTATAAAATAATATTTTTATGACAGATAACACATCTAGAAATAAATTGAAATTACTATGTCAAAACCCAAATCTGAAAGTGCGATCCAAACCACTAAATATATTTTAAATCCGTTTTCATTGTTGCATAAATAATTTTCCAAGGAAGGATATCTACACTATCTATAATAAATTCGTACTATTATTTTTGTAAAGTAGGGAAATTATAGGTATATCAAGTCTTGAAAATTGCTGGCTAAACCTTAATACATACTTTAAAATAGTATACGAGCCCCGATGCAAAATAGCTAATAATAACTTTTATCCTAAATTTAATATTAAAGAAGTTATAAGCAAAAAAGTGAGAAAATTTCTATAAAAAAATGTTTGCTCTAACTTTTTTTTATACATTTTACAAAAAAATTACCTCAGACCAATCTTGTAGATGGTCTTTTGAGAAAGTTTTTCTCTACATTTTTTTTCTCTTAGAAACTACTACAAGAAACAATAATTTGTTAAGTTCTATAGTAAGGAAAACATGAATGAATAGGTAAGTAAAGTTGTACAGATTTAACAAAAATTTTTTAAGAATGTATTTACAATAAAAAAAAGATCATAAAACTAAGTTAAACATTTCGTTTTGACTGTATTCTCATGAGCATTGACGAACCCGGTCAATTTTGGAGCAATTGGAGCGCTGTAACAGCGTTTTAAATGAATGAAATTAAAAAATATAGAGAAAATTTTCTCGCTTTTTTGCTTATAACTTCTTTAATTTTAAATTTAGGGCAACAAGTTTTATAAACATATTAGTAGGCAAAGCGATTTGCTACAAATGATGTCTGTACGATTTTTTTGTAGGACGCATAGTTTCCGAGATATCACGAAAAAGGTGTTTTCCAAGATGGCGGCCAGGGGACAAGGGCGGCAAACCCACAAACTTGGGGTTAAGCTTCTATTGACCCCACACATGTCCCAAAATTAAAATTGCGTACTCTAAGAAATGTAAAGCTCATGTAACATTTCAATGGACTAAATACATTAGAAGGCGACTCTTAAACCATTTGGAATATTAAGAGGCAGAGGTTTTTTCGGTGACTTGTGAAGTCTAAGACCTCATAGGACACGATAGGAGAAGACTCATTCGTATCCGGCTTGTATCCGTTACTCGTAAAAATACGATTCGTATTAACCATCATAATAAATGTACGGTTGCTTGTGTGTTCATAGAAGATACGAATACGAACCCGATACGAATGAGTGCACAAACGCCCTTAAAGGATTATAGCCGAAATATCTCTCGATAGACTCAGATAATTCTTAACTCCCAAAATTAAAGAAGGAAGGTGGAGTCAGGAGTCTCCAAAACCGGCGAGCGTGTTTGAAGAGAATTATGAATGTAGAGGAAGCGAGAGGTATATGTACGAATAGAGTCTTTTGGCACTAGATTCCTTCTGCCTATCCCGCAAGGGAGATGGCGTGATGATAAGTAAGTAGTGTGACAGTTATAGGTTGTAACCCAGAGTAGGGTTTTTGGTATTTTTAAATATGTTTTTTATCACAATAAATAAATTGTAATCATATTTTTTAGTTGCGTGCGGTATTCTTCATGGTATTCTTTACATGGGCATGTGTGAAGATATTCTCTGCCTGTGTACATACATCGGGCATACCCTACCATATACCAGTCACAGATGAGAACTACTATGTATCCTTTATAGCATTTATCATGATGATTGTCACTGAATCTATGTTAGTACTCTTCACGATTGCCTTGGGAGTAGGGATATATTGCGTGAGTATTTTCATCGTGCAGTGAGTTACGTACTAGTTAAATATGTATTTGCATATTTTGATTCATTAATGCATGGATTTTTACTGGTATTTAGAGACTCTTGTTAACTATAGAATACAAAGGTAAGAACACCTACCGCTGGGCTCTAACTCCTATCCCTTTCCTTGGATAACGTGACGTGCGAGTGATGCCTATGGTGTTGCTAGCGTCTATGGGCTACGGTAACCGCTTACCATCAGGTGGGCCGTATGCTTGTTTGCCGCCCACATAGTATAACAAATATTTTTAAACAAATAAACCTCCTTCAAAAGACAGCCAGGAACTCAAAAGCAAAAAATAATTGGTATTTACATACGATTTTTGTGCCCTACACACCTAGACACCCCTAGACACCATTTTTTGATATGTAACATCTAATGCGGAGGGAGGGTAAAATCGGCTGTTAGCGTGGCGACGCTTTTATTTTACTTGTCCCGTTAAAATTTTGCAAGTTAGAGTTGACACAGTTACCGGTTTTCGATTGAGCTGAAATTTTACACGCATATGTATATCGCGTGACAATGCAATATTATGATGACATGGAGCTGATCTGATTGCCGTGTGGGGCCGGCTTTAGAATTGTCCCACCCCTCTTCACCCATGGGAGTCGTAAGAGCCGACTGAGGGAATACCGAGGGAGTGGGCAGCAGCACTCCTTCGAGTATTAACAACATCCACTGCGATCGCCAACCCGCCTGCCAAGCGTGGCGATTACGGCACTATCCCCCATTTTTGAGGAGGCCTATGTCCAGCAGTGGACGTTAAAAGGCTGATGGATGGATGGATGGATGGACCTGATCTGATGATGGAGCTGGAAGGTGGACATAGGAACTCAATAATAAAACGGCGCAAGCCCATCGAATTTGGGCTCGTATGATTTGTCTTGACGAGTACTTTGACTCTAGATGGTATCCAGGGGATGATGGTGAAGCTGGAAGGTGGTCACAGTAACTCTATAATGAAACGACGCAACCCCATTGAGTTTGGACACGTTTGATTCGTCTTGATGAGTAGTTTGTCTTTAGATGGTATCGAGGGTCTGATCATGGAGCTGGAAGGTGGCCATGCGAAACTCTGTAATTAAATGGCGCAACTCCATCGAGTTAGGGCACATTTGAAAAGTCTTGACTAGCACTTTAGTCCTAGATGGTATCCAGGGTCTGATAATGGAGCTGGAAGGTGGCCACAGTGACTCTGTAATGAAGGGATGCAACCTCATCGAGTTTAGAATCGTTCGATCCGTCTTGACGAGTACTTTATCTTTAAATGGTATCCAGGGTCTGATGATAGAGCTAGAAGGTGGCCATAGGAACTCCGTTATAAAATGAATCAACTCCATCGAGTTTGGGCTCGTATAATTTATCTTGACGGGTACTTTGTCTCTAGATGGTGTACAGGGTCTGATGATGGAGCTGGAAGGTTGTCACAGTAACTCTGTAATGAAACAACGCAACCCCATCGAGTTTGGAATCGTTTGATTCGTCTTGACGAGTACTTTGTCTTTATATGATATCCAGGGTCTGATGATGTAGCTAGAAGGTGGCCATAGGAACTCCGTTGTAAAACGACTTAACTCCATCGAGTTTGGGCTCGTATGATTTGTCTTGACGAGCACTTTGTCTCTAGATAGTATCCAGGGTCTGACAATGGAGCTGGAAGGTGGTCATAATAACTCTGTAATGAATCGACGCAACTCTATCGAGTTTATACTCGTTTGATTCGTCTTGAGGAGTACTTTGTCAAGTTATGATCTTTTTATTTCTACAGAAATAATTTCAATGTTTTCACATCTGGTAGACGTCCCACGACGTGGTGGTGGGTGTCTAGGGGTACCACCGAAGGTATGTAACATAGTTCCAGTGGCCCGCCAATAAAGGCGGAGAGACGGCATACGGCGGGTTTTAGTGGGTGAGGGCCCCGCACTACCCTGTTCGTTGCCCGAACGAACGGGGTGTGGGGTTGGGTACATTTTTTCCCGCCTAAAATAAAAAAAAATCCTCTAGACACCTACTTCTGTTTGATGTCGGTGCCAATAATGATGTTAATTTTATTAATTTATATAGGTAAGCAAATATATAGGTATACGTTTACATATTTTTTTTTTGTATTATATGAGTATTATTTTTGTTATTTTAGGACTAGGCACCGCCTTGATAAAATTAAAATGGACCTCTGAAGTAGCACTTACCAAACAAAAAGGAATCATTGAAATCAATTCATAATTGGCGGAATAATCGCGTAACAAACACAAAAAGTTAGCCGAATAATAATATATTTCACTAGAAAAGTAAGACCATGTGTTTTTTTTTCAGAGACAACCGAATAAAATGGTGCCGTACCTCATCTGTCGATTTATTACTTGGGTTATGGAGGTCAGTCTACTAACAACGATGTGTTTGACCCACACTGCGATTATAGGCTGGTATTTAGTATTCCTCATGATAATTAGTAAGTATCTTCCACGGAGGTATCTTCATGTTTACAACTATCTGCTTCGTCTACGGCATGCCTTTTAAGTTTTGTCGTTTGAAGAAAAAAAGCAAATTGTGTGGTTTTATGAAACCACGGTAAAAGTGAAACTTTTTTTCACATTATAGACATTTAACTAAAAATTTTTGGAATAATATTCCATTAAGTAATAGTCTATACACTACACGGTCAGTTGCTGCGAACTATAGGCGCCGCCATATTGGCCTTGGCTGCTCTGGCGAGCGCCTTTCACTATATCCCTACTCCGCGGCCGACCGTCACGCGACATGCAACACACAGACCAAAAAGTTTGAGACGATCTAATAAAAGTTTCACTTTAAAAACACAACTAGAACCTCATAGTACTTTTTATTGTTTTTCAAAGTATTCACCACGTAGCCTAAATACACTTTTCCATTTGCACAAACCAGTTATTATAACATTTATTCCACTCTAAAGTGGGGGGTGTTCAAAATGGCTGACTTGAAAGCGTCGTGCTTCTTCACCGGACTGGAACCTTTGACCGCGAAGACTTTTCTTAATTTTAGGAAATGTAAAGAAATCGTTAGGGCTTAGGTCAGGACTGTAAGGAGGATGGTCAAGAATTTCTACTTTTTCCTGCTTCAAATACTCAATCCTTTGACGAGCGCTGTGTGAGCTTGCGTTGTCGTGGTGCAGGATGATGCGTCGCTTTGAGATAGATTTTCGAAGTTCGGCGATGACTTGTGGTAAACAAACTGTGGTATACCACTCTGCGTTAACCATTCTACGATCTTCAAGTGCAATAGTCGCAACATGGCCGGTTTTTCCAATGAACGTGGCCACCATCTTCTTTGCAGTGCTTCGAGAACGAACAACTTTAGTCGGCTTTGGCTCGTCTTGAAAGACCCAAATTGTAGATTGTTGTTTGGAATCAGGATCGTAGGCATGGATCCAAGATTGGTCACCACTGATGATGTCGTAGACGTGATTTGACTCTCCTCGGTTGAACCTTTGCAGAGTTTTCATACACCATCAAACGCGGGCTGCTTTGTGATCGACGGAAAGCAGATGCGGTATCCAACGGCAAACTAGCTTTCTCACACTAAGCGCTTCATGCAAGATCTTCTGAATGGTTGTCCCTGAGATGCCTAATAGAGCCTCTATCTCTTGATACGTCACATAACGATCTTTGAGAATTAGTTGTCTCACAGCAATGATGTTATCTTCAGTGAAGGCGGATTTTGGGCGTCCTTCGCGAGATTTGTCACTAACACTAGTATGTCCACGCTGGAATTCTAAATACCAGCGTTCGTCAGTCCGCAGACATGGGGCTTCATCACTGAACACAGATGTTAGCTCTTCAAAACACTGAAGCCGTGTCAGGCCTCTTCTAAAGTTGTTAGGAAAATTATTGCACGAACATTTTCCTTAGAAAGATTCATTTTCATACGTAACCTAATAGATTCCAATCGACGCTGTGACTAAACAATAGCATTAATCCTAATACTTTCAACTGTTTTGAGATTCAAAATTTAAACACATTCGAATATAGAACAGTTCCAAATTCATAATTTCCGGGAAATATGGAAACGACAGAACTTAAAAGGCATGCCTAGTACGTGAATACTTAATTTTTTCCGGACATTCGATTAAAATTAAATCCCAACTACTCGTATTATAAAGCTGTAAAAGAGCTGTGTCTGTACATTTAAGATATTTGAGAAAAAATGTCAAATAGGCGTGTCTAAACACAATACAATATTTTTGTATTTTTTTTTTCTATTTATCTGTTTGTCGCTTTGTCTGTTTGTCTATTTATTCATTCACGCATCACGCAAATACTACTAACCAGATTTTCATGCAATTTTTTTAATTGATAGCTCTTGATTAGAATTAAAAACTGGTATTCATTTTATCCCGCTACTATATCGAGAACCGGAGATATAAGTTAAAAACTAGCTTTTGGCTCCGGTGGAGCTGCGGCGAAGGCTAGTAAGCTTATATTTCGTTTCAAGCCAAGCTCTTTAGTAGTGAAATTATAATCCATTAAGTAATTTTGCTCTAACAGACAAGCAGACAAAAAATAATTGGTGTCTTTTTCTACACTTCTGATACGAGTATATTATTATCTTCAATGTACTCACACACTGGAATTATTTAGTTATTTTCTTTTCGCGGAACCCTAATTATTTTTCCGAAATTAAATAACCCAAGTTACTGTTTATAACCTCCCTTATCTGCCAGTAAAAGTCCAAAAACAGACAGATAGAAACAAAATAAAAAAAAAAAAATTGATACGGGTAATTAATATATATACTTTCATATGCGTTTAATAAAAAGTACACTAATAAAAAAAAACTAACTAATTTATCATCACGCCATTTTCATTGTGGGTAGGCAGAGAAAATAAGAGTGCAAAAAAAAGTGCTCTCGCTTCCTCAACATTCATAATTCTCCTCATACACGCTCGCCGGTTTTTGATACTGCTGACTCCACTTTCCCTCAATACATGACCAATTTGGTCTAGGTAGGTGAGTCACGGCCTCCCCTGTACCCTACATCCTTCCACTTTTGCATTGTATATCTTCTTAAATAGTCGCTCGCCGGGCATTCTTTCCACATGTCTGAACCACCTGAGCATTCCCTTTTGCATCTTTACAACAATACTCTCTTTCATATCTACTTGCTCTCTTACGTCGTCGTTAAGAATGCGGTCAGTCAGGCTCACTCCACGCATTCTTCGCAGAAATCGCATTTTGACCGCATTGATTTTACTCTCATTCTCCTTTTTGCATACCCAACTCTCGCTTATAGTAACGTTGGGACAGGCACTGCCTGGGGTAATGAGACCCGTGCCTTCTGGCTGAATTCATGGAGGCTGCCGAGAAGTGGTCCCAATGCTCCGTTTACTCTATTTCCTGCATTTTTTACCTTAATTTAATTTAATTGTCACCACCACATTCTTTCTTACGGGTGTCGTATGAGGCGACTAAGGGAAGTTAGCAAATATCATCCATTGCATGACTGGTGGTAGGGCTGGATACCAAGTGGGAGTTCTCACTCGGTATCTGGCCCGAGCGGGTTGGTACCACCATCTCCCGTGTGACCGGCCATGAAGCACGTCATTACGTTTTGGCTGTAGCAGGAGATAGCCGTTTATTCTTTCATTTCATATCGGTAAAATGAAATGGTGAGCAGTGGCTTGATAATACTCTCGGTATAGTTGAGTCCATGAGTGACAGTTAACATTTACCATCAGATGGGCCGTGGCTCGCCTGCCACTACATGCAATAACAAAAAAAAAATGTATTCTTCTCTCTATATCAATGGTCTACCTTTCATCCCGACTGAAACTACATTCAAGATATACAAATTTATCCACTTGTTCTAGCACACCATTGCCTATTGATACTCTAACATTTGTTCTGGCTTCTCCTCTTTCAAAAAACCATACGTAACTTTGGTTTGGCTCACTAGTGGGAAACGTCATCGTTAATTATCGCGGTGATGGCAATGTCGTTTAATGTTGGTGCAGCCAGTTAGCTAGTGATTAATTGCTTATCCCAGCAAGAAGTGGCCGACTCCGATCGGGGAAGTACCACCCTCTCACATAAGATCAGCGTGTAACAACGGTACCTATCGTTGTGTTGTGTATGATGAGTGAGGGGCCCAAACCCCTTATTCCCAAACTCTTTATTATCCTTCCTATCCTTTCCTTATTATTCTTCTTATCTACCTCCTATCCCTTTCCTTAGAGATGGCAACGCGCGAGTGATGCCTTTGGTGTTGCTAGCGTCTTTACACTACGGTAACCGCTTACCATCAGGTGGGCCGTATGCCTGTTCGCCACCTAAGTAATATAAAAAAAAAGCCACGACTTATCGCGAGAATCAACAACAATGGTACACATTGCCGTTTGACGTTAGGCGTTAACTCCAGAGGTGATAAATGAAAGATACGTTCAAACATTCAAGTCAGTGTGGCCCGAGCATTACAAACAGATACTTCATTTTAATTTATTTGTATATAAATATGTTCAGATTTAAAATGAAAATCTTTACATAATTAGTTCCAAAAAAATGTTTTTTCCATAAATATTTTTTTCCATTCCAGCTCTAGAGTTCTACGGATTTATAGTAGTGTATAGTTACTGGTTAGATCTACAATACCAGTGTGTAGATACAAAAAAAACCTGTGATTGCTTTGAGATGTCAAATATTTGAGTGTACCTACAATATACTCGTATGAAGACTATTTTATATGATCCACATAGCCATCTAGTCGTATTTAATTTTGAAAAAGTTGGCTTGGAATGTATCCCCTAGCAATCTGTGATTTAGTAATAAGAGAAATTAAAATATGCTGTATCTACCTAGTTTTGTTTCTTTGCTTGTCTCCCTGTAAGATTTCTGTGTTTTTATTTATTTTTTGGTCATTTCAAACAACGCCAAGAGTCAAGACCCAAATAAGTGGATTTTTTTATTAGTTTGTAATAGGTTATAAATTAGGGTGATGCTAGTGCGCAACAGGTTAAGGCTAAGTGATGCTAGGGCGCAACAGATTGAGGCTAAGTGATGCTAGTACATAACAGGTTAAGACTAGGTGATGCTAGTGCACAACAGGTTAAGGCTAAGTGATGCTAGGGCGCAACAGATTGAGGCTAAGTGATGCTAGTACATAACAGGTTAAGACTAGGTGATGCTAGTGCGCAACAGGTTAAGGCTAAGTGATGCTAGGGCGCAACAGATTGAGGCTAAGTGATGCTAGTACATAACAGGTTAAGACTAGGTGATGCTAGTGCGCAACAGGTTAAGGCTAAGTGATGCTAGGGCGCAACAGATTGAGGCTAAGTGATGCTAGTACATAACAGGTTAAGACTAGGTGATGATAGTGCACAACAGGTTAAGGCTAAGTGATGCTAGGGCGCAACAGATTGAGGCTAAGTGATGCTAGTACATAACAGGTTAAGACTAGGTGATGCTAGTGCGCAACAGGTTAAGGCAAAGTGATGCTAGTGCGTAACAGGTTAAAGCTAGGTGATGCTAGTGCGCAACAGATTGAGGCTAAGTGATGCTAGTACATAACAGGTTAAGACTAGGTGATGCTAGTGCGCAACAGGTTAAGGCAAAGTGATGCTAGTGCGTAACAGGTTAAAGCTAGGTGATGCTAGTGCGCAACAGATTGAGGCTAAGTGATGCTAGTACATAACAGGTTAAGACTAGGTGATGCTAGTGCGCAACAGGTTAAGGCAAAGTGATGCTAGTGCGTAACAGGTTAAAGCTAGGTGATGCTAGTGCGCAACAGATTGAGGCTAAGTGATGCTAGTACATAACAGGTTAAGACTAGGTGATGCTAGTGCGCTACAAGTTAAAGCTAGGTGATGCTAGTGCGCAACAGGTTAAGACTAGGTGATGCTAGTGCGTTACAAGTTAAAGCTAGGTGATGCTAGTGCGCTACAAGTTAAGACTAGGTGATGCTAGTACATAACAGGTTAAGACTAGGTGATGCTAGTGCGCAACAGATTAAGGCTAATTGATGCTAGGGCGCAACAGATTGAGGCTAAGTGATGCTAGTACATAACAGGTTAAGACTAGGTGATGCTAGTGCGCAACAGATTGAGGCTAAGTGATGCTAGTGCGCAACAGGTTAAGGCTAGGTGATGTTAGTGTGACCACCGAAGGAATGTAACATAGTTCCAGTGGCCTGCCAATAAAGGCGGAGAGACGGCACACGGCGGGTTTCTTTAGTGGGTGAGGGCCCCACACTACCCTGTTCGTTGCCCCGAACGACGGGGTGTGCGGTTAGGTACATATTTCCCGCCTAAACAAAAACAAAAAAAAAACAAAGGTATCGATTGCCGCGCACTGAGACTTGGTCGGCGCACGCAGATTTCGCCATCATTGGGAGAAACGGCAGAGCTATTACGTATCTTGCAGAAGACTAGCAATAGCAAAAATTACACAATAATTGCTTTAAAATTGCTAATTCGTATTATGTATCAGCAAAAACCGAGCAATAGCAAAACGACGACAGTGCTGCCTCTGAAACAATCAAAGAACTAAAATTGTTTACGTTATTATCGTATGGCACAGTTTACGACTGAAATCAAAACGAATGACGTCATAACTGATCCGATATTTTGATTTATTTGACTTGTGAACGATGGATTTATTTCTTTTTACACATTGATTATGTAATTTTTCATCCCTTTAGGCTGTCCAACTATTAGGCACGGTTCTCCTCTCATAGTTAGAGGGATTTAGCTCGTAGTGCACCACGCTGGCCCAGTAGTAGCAGACTTCACAAGCAGTCGAGAAAGTCTCTCAGGTTTCCTCAAGATGTTTTCCTTCACCGAGCCGTGACACGTACACATATCTAATTTTAAAAGTCTTGATAAGTCAGAGGTGTGTGCCATGCGAGGTTCTAGACCTTGGACTGGGTATCGAACTCGATACCACTGTCTTTGCAGTCCTTGGTTTTACCGCTAGGCTATCACTGTTTCGTTTATGTACGAGTAGTCGAGTACAGGTATATATTATGTGCCTAATTATCATTTATAATATTCATAAGTAATTTGTTCGTGTGGTGACGGACTAACAATACAAGTGTCACCACCCCATTCTTTCCCACGGGTGTCGTATGAGGCGACTAAGAGACATAAGCAATTATCATCCATTGCATGACTGGTGGTAGGGCTGGGTACCAAGTGGAAGTACTCACTTGGTATCGGGCCCGAGCGGGTTGGTACCAACATCTCCCGTGTGACCGGCCATGAAGCACATCGTTGCGTTTTTTCTGTAGCAGGAGATAGCCGTTTATTCTTTCATTTCATATCGGTGAAATGAAATGGTGAGCAGCAGCTTGGCAATACTTTCGGTATAGTTGAGTCCATGAGCGACGGTTACCATTTACCATCAGATGGGCCGTGGCTCGTCTGCCACTAAATGCAACAAAAAAAAATTAAAATATGTACTTATGTACGCGCGTGAGAAGTTATACTTCTTTGGCACCATTAATTAATAAAGTAATTATTAAATTCGTAACTGCAAAACATATCAGTTATGTTTTTAAATACCTTGTTCGATAAAGTAATTATGTCTAATGTGATTAGCGTTAGTAAAATTTTGAAATTTCTTATAAGTCGATGTTAAGAGTTTAAGTGTTCTCATCCATGGTAGCGTTAAACGCTTAACGCAACCTTTTGCAAGTCGCACTAGAAGTATAACTTCAAAAAACAAAATAGGGAATAGAGTTAAAGTCCTTGTCTATACTACTTTAAAGCTGTAACAGAGTGTCTGTCATTTAAGATATTTGAGAAAAAAATGACTGTATTAGGTTATATAAGCGTGTCCGAACACAAAACAATGTTATTTTAGATTTTTTGTCTTTGTCTGTTTATCTGTTTGTTCTTTTGTCTATCTGTTTGTCTGTTTGTTCGCGCATCACGCAAAAACTACTAAACGAATTTTGATGCAACTTTGTTTGTTTGATAACTCTTAATTAGACTTAAAAACTGGTATACACATTTTATCTCGTTACTATATCAGGAACCAGAGATATAACCTTAAAACTAGCTTTTGGCTGCGGCGGCGCCGCGGGCAAAGGCTAGTGCTGTTATAGGGCTGTAACAGAGCTGTGTCTGTACATTTAAGGTAAGTTTTTGAGAAAAAAGTGACTGTATTAGGCTATATAGGCATGTCCGAACACAAAACAATGTTTTTTAGATTTTTTGTCTGTTTATTCGTTAGCCACGAGCAAAGGCTAGTTCACTAATATAAATATATAATAGGTTCTTTAAGTAAATAAGGAGTATTGTTTTATTTAAAGTGAAAATGAGTTTGTATTGATATTGTTATATATTTTTAAGCTTTTGAAATGCTTATCTATATAAATTAACACAAAGTGCGAATATGTGAAATCGAAAATAATGGTCACGAGCAGGATTTGAACCTGTATCTCCTGGAGAACCGTCTTTAGAAGCTTTGCTAATCCAGCCATCGTGTCAATTGCTCGGAACTGTGAATTTCGACAACACATTCCTTCTTAATGCCTTAGGTGACGCCTGCACAATTATATTTCATACGGCTTAAAATGAAGTTCCTATGGGCTGGCTTTTTCCATAGAGAGAACCTCCATATGGTGACGTATTTATATTTCTGTCCCAAACTAAGCTTAACGCTTGTGCTATGGGTACCAGATTACGGATATAATAATATATATATTTTTTTTTGGAAATACATACATAATAATAGATAGAAAGCACCCAGACACAGTACAAATAAATATCTGTGTTCATCACACAAATAATTGTCCTGAGTGGGAATCGAATCCACGATCTCGTGCACGGAAGTCGGTTACACTACCGACTACGCCACGAGGAAGTTTATCAGGAATTGTTACTAACATAATTATGGATTATTTAATCTTATGTTGATTGATCTGAAATCAATTATTTATAATATTATTATTATAACAAAAGTGTATGTACAAATAAGAAGTGTTATCATATATGGGGATGAAAAGAAATACGATAATGATATCACGCAATATATTTGTTATTATGTTTTGTATTAAAACCCAAGATAATTATTTATTTTTCAATCGCGTAAAAAAAATACTATCAATTTACAAGCTATATAGCAATATTTATTTTGTGCAAAAACAGAGTCATTTTAAACTCAGAACCTTGCTTCCCTAATGGTTGTCGGTTCGTCGAGCGATGTGACTTGCCTGTTGCCACTTCAGCATGCTAACCCAGCAGGCTATATCGGTCACTCCCGTTCTACGGATTTCCGTATTTCGGATCTTATCACGTAGAGAGATCCCAAGCGTACCCTGCTCCATGGCAATTCATTGATATAAGGCTCTAACTAAGCGTGTGTTACCGCTTAGTTAGAGGCATATTGAATCTAAATATGAAAGTCGAGAGGTCACGCTTGATGAAGTCTACGCTCCGACCAATACCAGAACCCTGAAAACTTCCAGCTTGAACTACAAAATCGCTTTCAATGCCTAGACGAGTGCGAATCAGCGAGTGATATGAACAACAGGTTCATGGAAACTGTCCAAGCGGTCGGGTCGACCATTTTTAAGACCAGTCGCGTCAATAGGACTCAAAAGCTTTCTGACCAAACTCTTGAGCTCATGGCAAGACGGACAGAAATGACGGTACAGTCTTCGGCTGATTGTTCCAATCAGAGGCGACTAAACAGGCAGATCTCCAAGTCTATGCGACGAGATATTCGCCGATTTAATAACTTGCGTATTAAAGAGACGATAGAGCGGAACCAAGGTTCCAAAGTGTTCGCTAGAAATCTGTTTATTGGGAAAAGCCAGCTGACCAAGCTCCAAGCTAACTCGGCACTATACCGAGGATATCCCGGACGTCAGCCTGTACGAAATCAACTAAAGGACAAAAAGGCATCGGGAGATGGAATTACTATAGAGCTTCTGAAAGCCGGTCCTCAAAGCCCTCCAGAGGCTATTCAATTCCGTCGTTCTCGGGGGCGACGTTCGTTGGTGCTGTTCTTCATGAAATGTAACAGAACCCTCTTGAAAAATTATAGACCCAGCTCGCTCTTGAACCATGTCTATAAGTTGTTCTCGAGGGTCATTACAAATCGACTCACGCGCAGGCTTGACGACTTAGAACGTAATTTGTGTATTTTTTTTTGTAGTAATTAATTTAAATTTTTTTTGTGTAATACAATTTTTGAAAATGAGGTGTGTGATATAGTGGCCTGGCGACAAGTATATGCTGGGTTGCAATTTCGTAGAGTTATCGAAGCGTGAGCGCACGCCACGCCACTCGATTACAGATCATCGGTCTCCACGCAGTTTGTTATAATACGGAGTAAATTGTGGATCGGGATTAAATAACATATTTTGGATAGTCCCAAGTTTATATCCGAAGATTGAACTCGTAGGACACGCCACTATAAGACCAACATTCAGAGACCACGCCTCTGTTCCGTAAGTCATCACCGGTAACACACACTGGTCGTAGCGCTTCGTCTTCAGACACTGTGGAATATTGTACAACAATAACAAAGAGGAATAATAATTAAAATACAATATAGCGTATAAAATGTTTGTCTTCTATACAAATAAATACAATTAAAGTGTCTGTTTGTAATGATTAAATAACAGATTTTTACTAAATGTATACGAGAGTATATAATTATGCTACCTATAACAAATTACCAATTATTTAAATTTTTGTCTCACTGTTTGTTCCGGATAATCTCTGGAACGTCTGGATCGATTTGGACGGGACTTTCACCAGTAGATAGCTGTTGTTACAAGGAGTAACCTCCATCAGCATTTCGACGTCTACTGCTGGACATAGGTCTCCCCAAGAGGGGATAGTGCCGTAATCGCCACGCTTGGCAGGCGGGTTGGCGATCGCAGTGGATGTTGTTAATACTCGAGGGAGTGCTGCTGCCCACTTCCCTGGTAATAATTAGGGTAAATAATACATCAAATACATATACATACACGGCTGGACCGATTTGGATGGGACTCACGGGACGGGGATCACTACATTTATTTTGGAGAAATAATTTGAATTCTGCATTAAAAAAGAAAACAACTTAATTCCATGCGGACGAAGTTGCGGGTAACAGCTAGTTTTTCATAACTATAATTATCTATTTCGCTAAAACCCGACACTATTCAATAACATCTGCTATATCTGCCATTAAGCTTATCAAAATGATGACGAGGTATAAATAATATTATTTGTTTTTTTTACGAGCTGTGATTGTACAGTCCTGTTCCATAAATGGTAAACGGCAGCCGCCCGCGACTTCACTTGCGTATGTATACGATTTAAATTCTTTTTTTTAAAACCAGCCAAGTGTGTATCGGACTCGCACATAAAGGGTTCCGTACCACCGTAGAATATATAAGATTAAAGTAAAAAAAAAAATCAAGTTTCTTGAACGTCTCTTCTTCTTCTTTAATTTCAAATTAGATTTTTCATTTATTATTTTTATTATAAATCCACATTCTATGAAAATTTCAACTCTCTACCTATTACGGTTCGTGAGATACAGCCTGCTGACAAACGGACGGACAGTGGACGCTTAATAATAGGGTTCCGTTGGTACCCTATGGGTACGGAATCCTAATAATAGTAGGGTAGGGAGTACTCACTTGTCATCGGGCCCGAGCGTGTCAGTACCACCATCTTCTGTGATTCTGTTACCTTGGTGTTTCCCTTACTTACGCGAAATGAAACGGTGAGCAGTGGCTCGGGAATATTCTTAGTATTGCTGATTCTATGAGCGGTAGGTACCTACCAATACCATGTGGTGGATCGTGGCTCGTCTACCATCATAAGGCAAAAAGAAAACTATATTAGAACGCTTCCATAATATAATGGTAGATATTAGACTGTACCCAAAGGATAAATATCCTATAGGTTAGTTACAAAACGATATTATATAGGGTTTTCAACAAGAACTTTGTTTTTTAAATCATAATAAAAGAATAAATTTAGATGATAATGATTCAATTTTTTATTGAATTACAATAAGTATTGTTTAGCAATTATGAATGACAAATAATATCTGATAAATGTCCACCACGACCACGGTTGAAACCACGGCCTGAAACTTATTACGCGTATATTTTTTAGCCATTATTATTTATGTGAGTACCTAACCCTTATCATTAAAAAAAATGTTATATTTTTTCGTTTACTCTGAAACCTCGCTATCTCATTGGAGCAGTGTGTTTAGTTGTCGTACCATATCATTTAATTAAAGCCTTTCTTCACGGCAGTTTTCTGAAAAACAGCTCCCTTTTTCCATTTTTTCACAATAATTTATTCTTTAAAAGTGGCTAAGTGCTAAAGTACAAATCAAAATAACCTGTCCTGTGCGGGAATCAAACTAACGGTGCGACACTCGACATCTAAACCACTCCGCCATCTGTGCAGCATAATATTAGTAAGAAATCAAGAATTATAATATTTTAATCTATTCTTAATTAGTTTCTTTGTATACTACGTATACAAGCATACGGCCCACCTGATGTTAGGCGGTTAAAGTAGCCAATAGACGCTAGCAACACCAGAGGCATCATTCGTGCATCACCATCTCCTGGGAAAGGTATAGTAGGTGGAGAAGAAGAATTACAAGTACAGGAAAGGAAGAATACTAAGAAGAGGGTAAGAAGAATAATGAGGAGAGGATAGGAATGATAATAAAGATAAGATAGAGAAGGCGCTTGAGCCTCCGGCGCTCTCACTCAACATACAGACACAGACTAAACACAACGATAGGAGTACCTACTCTTGTTTTACGATGATCTTCTGTGAGAGGGTGGTACTTCCCCGATCGAGTCGGCCCATTCGTGATGGGATAAGCAAGGCTCTGCCGCTAGCAAAAAAAAATTATATTTATTTACTTTTTTGTAATCCATTTAAGGTGATCCATTTAAGGTTTGAAGTCGATTCTAACAAGTACCTTCTGAATACAAAATGCGCGTGGAATTACCTACTTTTAGAAGATGCTGTTTTTGTATTCCAATGCGTTATGGTTTAGTAGCGTGGGCCTATATCTTACTGGTAAGTCGATTTGATATATAATTAAAAAACTAATGAATAAAATAATTGCTTAAAATTGAATCTTACAACTTAATATACCTGTTTCTTTTCAAAATATTTTTTTTAAAGACAATACAACCCTTTTATTTTAAGGTGGGCCAAAATATTCTACCGTACGCCCGCCCTTTCTACGGCGGATCACGGGTACCGCTTCGTATTGACCGCGATCCGCACCTTTCGGCCTTCGGGCAACCTCTCTCGTGCGACACCCCGCGCACTCAGGCGTCACAGCTTCGTGGTGCTTCCACGGATGATAGGCAATCCCCGACCCGACCGTCCGTGGCATAGGCTAGGGTGCTATTAGGTGCAGGCAGGTGCACCCACGCTACACCACGTGCCGGCGGCGAATCGGGTCCACGAAGACCGATTCCTCCTAGGCCCTCTCCGCCACCTTCTTCCGCGAGATGACAGCCTCACAGAGGGATGCGACCGCGGTCCAGGCCCTGTCACTGCCAACCATCGCTCGCGCAATGGCCGAGGGCAAAAGCCGTACCGACGGAAGAGTAGGGCCTCCGACTTTTTACGGGCTCCCCTAAGCCCCAGCACCTCGATCCATCTGACCACGTCTGCGACACCTGAGATGGCCAGTGATACCGCCTCTTCAAGCGTCCCACCCTGGGGCTGAAACGGGCCTAGTCCCTCTCCCCTGAAGCCCGGCTTGAGGCTGTTTGTGGAGTTTGTTCAACATCCCTAGTGGTCACGCTCAAGTCCCTCTGCGCAAACATGCCGTGGATTTGGCGTTGCAGTCCCCCAGCACAAGCGCAGGGCTCGGTGCCATACGCCGTATCGAGGTCTCCAGGTTTACTAAGGAATCCGGCCACTTATGGCAATAGTAATCGTGACATTGCGGATGCACTTGCCTCAAGCGCTCGTGTTAGTCATTAGTAAGTAACTTTGACGATTTTAAGTGCTATATTAAGCCTATGAAATAAAGATATTTTTGAATTTGAAGGTTATCCAGGAAGACCTCGAAGGCCGCCAGACTACGATTGAGGGAAAATTACACATCATAGAGCGTGACCTCTCCCCATTCAGCTACCATATATATCCCGTACCCTGTCTTTGACTGACAGGGGCGGAAAAACCGGTGTTGTCGACCCGACGAATGCCATGGAGCCGTCACCGCGCACCACACGTTACGGCAATTTCTTCGTGTCAATTTTTCGAATCGCAAAAATCCAGTGCCCACCTCCTTCTTAGGGCCTGACTTGGCCGGACACTCCTCTCGTCCCATGCACGCAGGGCAGTGTGAGGCGCCAGTACAGGTGGCCATCTGGTGCCCTGCCTGACAACAACGGAAACAAAGCCCGCTGCAGTTAAAGCAGTTGGTGCACAGCGGGCGGGTATGGCCCACCGCCATGCACTTTAAGGAGACCCGGTGGAAATGGTTCCGCCGGCCACCTGCCAGTCAGTATGGGACCTGAACCCGGGGATAATCCTACCTCAGGAGGCTGTCCCGCGAACCGGCAAAAATCCTGTACAGTAGCCGTTGTGCCGAAGTGGAAGGCCAAAGTGGACCTGACGGTTGCTCGCAGATGGGCACCGGGGGCCCTTCAGTAATTCATGTCAGCTCCTCACAAAACCCGCTACATAGCAGTGTACCAGGTACTGCCACTCCTTTATCTTTCCGGAGTACTGTCGTACACTGTTCCCTTTCCACTTCGGCACAACGGCTACTGTACAGGATTTTTGCCGGTTCGCGGAACCTGAACCCGGGGATAATCCTACCTCGGGAGGCTATCCCGCGAAACGGCAAAAATCCTGTACAGTAGCCGTTGTGCCGAAGTGGAAGGCCGAAGTGGACCTGACGGTTGCTCGCAGATGGGCACCGGGGGCCCATCAGTAATTCATGTCAGCTCCTCACAAAACCCGCTACATAGCAGTGTACCAGGTACGCCGCCAAGGTGGAACACTTAGCAGAATTGGCAAGCGGCTCGGAAGCTATACCACCGGGAGTCATCCTTTCTGGTCACTCACCAAGGCAACACAGGGCAAGTCCTGCCAAGTTTCATTCAGCCTATACATCGCGAAGGCGTTCGTCAGGGTCTGGCTTAGGGCCCTTCTATCTAAGTTACCATCTTATGGAATCCCCGAGGGAATCTGCAAATGGATAGCCGGCTTCCTATATGGCCGTAGCATCAAAGTCCTAGTAGACGGCTGCTGCTCCGATGCCATGGGGGTTAATGCTGGTGCACTACAAAGTTCGGTGTTTTCCCAACAATGTTCATCCTTTTTTTTGTTTAGGTGGGAAAAAATGTTTCTAACCGCACTCCCCGTCGTTCGAGGTAACGAACAGGGTAGTGTGGGGTCTGCACCCACTAAAGAAACCCGCTGTGTGCCATCTCTCCGCCTTTATTGGCGGGCCACTGGAACCATGTTACATTCCTTCTGTGGTAACGCATTTCATCCTGCATAATAATATCAATGACTTGCTCTCAGTAGAGAATATAAAAATTGCTATGCGGATTACAGTACGGGTGATGCGCGATATACCGGCCGTCAGAAACACCCTCAGAATATGCTGGAGGAGAGACAGACCTAATTTGTGTCTGAAGTTAAGCACTCTCTTGGGTGGACCTCGGAATGGGGAGAAAAGATACAAAGTTCAATTTAATCCCACGAAAACACAGGTTTGCGCGTTTACTGCAAAGAAGGACGCATTTGCACCCCAGTTGCAAGGGATAACTCTCCCTGTCTCTAAGAGCATTGGGATCCTCGGCATTGATATCTCTAGCAAAGTCCACTTCGGGAGTAATTTGGAGGGCAAAGCCAAATTGGCGAGTAAAAACCTGGGTGTCCTGAACAGAACCTAATGGTACTTCACACCGAACCTACAGCTTATGTTATATAAAGCACAAGTCCGCCCTCATATGGAGTACTGCTCACATCTATAGGCAGATGCGCCTAAGTACAAACTCGACCCACTTGACTCCCTGCAAAGGCGTGCTATTCGAATTGTCGATGATCGCGATCTCACGGAGGGTCTAGAGTTGTTGGGGCGGCGGAGAGACTTCAGGTCCCTCTGAATGCTCTATCGGCCCTTTAATGGGGAGTGCTAGGAGGAGCTGTTTGAGGTGGCACCAACTTCACGTTGGTACTATCTCAAACACGCGTTCGTTTGAACTTCAAACGATCTTTTATCTATATTTTAGCACTTGACATGCTCTCAGCTACTTTAAATAACAAATTATTTGTAAAAGTGGAAAAGGGGTAGCGACTGCAATAACTTAGGGCTCTAGAGCACATCCCCAAACAAGAGACAAAGGCTCGAATCCTGCTTGCAGTAAAGTTCCCTTTTTCCACTTTCATAAATATTATGTTCTTCAAATGATCTTCTTATTAGATAGTAGAAATGTATAGGCGACGAGGGTAGATACTTTGATTAAATAAATATATCTACCTATTACTAGCCTTTGCCCGTGGCTCCACAGCAGCTAAAAGCTAGATTTAACTAAAGCTAGATTTGGGTTATATCTCAGGTTCCCTATACATACATAATAGTAGTGGGATAAAATGTATACCAGTTTTTAAGTCTAATCAAGAGCAATCAAATAAAAAAAGTTGCATCAAAATTCTTTCAGTAGTTTTTGCGTGATGCGCGATCAAACACACAGACAAACGAACAAACCGACAAAAAATCTAAAAAAAAAATAGTTTTGTTCATCAGTATTTTTTCCTCAAATATCTTAAATGTACAGACACAGCTCTGTTACAGCTTTATAATAGTATAGATTACCATAGGCACCACAAAAGAAATTATTATGATTTTTCTTTATAAAACGATAATTTCATACTTTCTAATATTTAAATTAATTTTGCAGCTGCTAGATTTTTCACAAATAGCGAGCGAGTACGAAAGTTGGAAATATATAATGAACCCCGATAGTTTCTATGACATATTCCGAGGAAAGAGATTTTTAATACTGACATGTATTAGTACTGTGTCGATAATAGTTAATATACCATTTTTAGTCATGTTTATCGTGGCATGTCATCAGGTAGGCACTTTTATATTTTTGTAAATTATTTTCAATAATAAAACTGACGAATTTGTTTATTTAGATGAGAATAATATTTTGAAGTAGGTGTAATGTACATACCATTATAATTTATTTAGTGCAAGTAGTGGGGATAACCGACATGACCTACATAAGGCGCTGTAGTTGTAATACAACTTCACTTGCCGGTTGACGTTCGAACGGTAAGGTTAGTGCTTTACTTGCAGTAAGTAGTTATTCTTTCATAGTTATGCCCATGGGCCGTGTGTGGCCGGCTTTAGAATTGTCCTACCCCTCTCCGCCCATGGGAGTCGTAAAAGCCGACTGAGGGAATACCGGAGGAGTGGGCAGCAGCTCTCTTTCGAGTATTAACAACATCCAAACGCCAACCTGCCTGCCAATCGTGGCGATTACGGCACTATCCTCCCATTCTTGGGGAGACCTAATGTCCAGCAGTGGACTTTAAAAGGCTGATAGATGTTTGGATGAGTTATATTTTGGTGGATTAGAAGTAACGGTTGAAGAAATAACAAATTACTGATAATTTATTGAAATACTGTTGTTTTATTGAACTACCTACTTACGAATTTTCATTATAAAGAAATCAAATGTTTGTACAACAGTTGTTTTTTTTTATTCTATTTCGCTTCTAACGTTATATACCTAATGTCGTGGCCCCTCTTAGAATTAGAGATTTCATTGTTGGTCCTGCAAGCTGGCGGACCTCCGTGCGGTTTGTATCCGTGCCCGGAGGTTCTACACCCAACCTGTGTGGCACAACGCGCGTGCCAAGCTTAAGCCAGCCGCGATCTGTCGCACCAAAGGCAAAGCGGCAGGAGATGATGGAGGGCCCTGATCGTGACCCCTGCAGATGCCCGTACTGTGCGGCGCTGAACAAGCTACGTACTAAACGACTACCTATTTGAACGAGCTTTAGACCAAGTGGACTAAAAATATATAAGTTTATTAAACACAAAGTGAAAAATGTGAAATCGAAAATAACAGTCAGGAGCAGGATTTGAACCTGCATCTTCTGGATACCGTCCAGATGCTTTACCAATTCAGCCATCCTGACAATTTCTCCTGACTGCTAATTTCGATAACACATCATACTTAACGTCTTTGGGTGACGCCTGCGCCATCTGTCGGACGTATTTTCATACATTATACCGACCAGGTAAACTTAATTTTACAATTAAGATTTTTACCTAATAATGACGCAAACCCTATAAATATTTATATATATTTGTAGCATTTGACATGCTTAGCACTATACATTAAACACAAAGTGAAAAATGTGAAATCGAAAATAACAGTCAGGAGCAGGATTTGAACCTGCATCTTCTGGATACCGTCCAGATGCTTTACCAATTCAGCCATCCTGACAATTTCTCCTGACTGCTAATTTCGATAACACATCATACTTAACGTCTTTGGGTGACGCCTGCGCCATCTGTCGGACGTATTTTCATACATTATACCGACCAGGTAAACTTAATTTTACAATTAAGATTTTTACCTAATAATGACGCAAACCCTATAAATATTTATATATATTTGTAGCATTTGACATGCTTAGCACTATACATTAAACACAAAGTGAAAAATGTGAAATCGAAAATAACAGTCAGGAGCAGGATTTGAACCTGCATCTTCTGGATACCGTCCAGATGCTTTACCAATTCAGCCATCCTGACAATTTCTCCTGACTGCTAATTTCGATAACACATCATACTTAACGTCTTTGGGTGACGCCTGCGCCATCTGTCGGACGTATTTTCATACATTATACCGACCAGGTAAACTTAATTTTACAATTAAGATTTTTACCTAATAATGACGCAAACCCTATAAATATTTATATATATTTGTAGCATTTGACATGCTTAGCACTATACATTAAACACAAAGTGAAAAATGTGAAATCGAAAATAACAGTCAGGAGCAGGATTTGAACCTGCATCTTCTGGATACCGTCCAGATGCTTTACCAATTCAGCCATCCTGACAATTTCACCCAAAGACGTTAAGTATGATGTGTTATCGAAATTAGCAGTCAGGAGAAATTGTCAGGATGGCTGAATTGGTAAAGCATCTGGACGGTATCCAGAAGATGCAGGTTCAAATCCTGCTCCTGACTGTTATTTTCGATTTCACATTTTTCACTTTGTGTTTAATGTATAGTGCTAAGCATGTCAAATGCTACAAATATATATAAATATTTATAGGGTTTGCGTCATTATTAGGTAAAAATCTTAATTGTAAAATTAAGTTTACCTGGTCGGTATAATGTATGAAAATACGTCCGACAGATGGCGCAGGCGTCACCCAAAGACGTTAAGTATGATGTGTTATCGAAATTAGCAGTCAGGAGAAATTGTCAGGATGGCTGAATTGGTAAAGCATCTGGACGGTATCCAGAAGATGCAGGTTCAAATCCTGCTCCTGACTGTTATTTTCGATTTCACATTTTTCACTTTGTGTTTAATGTATAGTGCTAAGCATGTCAAATGCTACAAATATATATAAATATTTATAGGGTTTGCGTCATTATTAGGTAAAAATCTTAATTGTAAAATTAAGTTTACCTGGTCGGTATAATGTATGAAAATACGTCCGACAGATGGCGCAGGCGTCGACGACCCAAAGACGTTAAGTATGATGTGTTATCGAAATTAGCAGTCAGGAGAAATTGTCAGGATGGCTGAATTGGTAAAGCATCTGGACGGTATCCAGAAGATGCAGGTTCAAATCCTGCTCCTGACTGTTATTTTCGATTTCACATTTTTCACTTTGTGTTTAATGTATAGTGCTAAGCATGTCAAATGCTACAAATATATATAAATATATATATAAGTTTACATTAAAAAATCCATTTATCTTCCCTATTTCCTAGTTAATATTACAAAGTTCTAAACAAGTGCTTTTTTTTCCAGAAAAACGTGAAATTAATGAAAATATTTTACTACTACAGCTTAGTACTACTCGGCGTTACAACAGGGTTTGAACTATATAATGTAATAGATTATTTCAGTTTTATTATAAGAATGCACCGTAAACATAATGACCTCGTCTTAGACCACTCGTGGGTCTTCTTGTTGCCTTTAATTGACTTTAGTAAGTATCTATGTATATTATACCGCTCCATTTTGCAAACACTTTGCACTAGTGTTAATAAATACGTTTGAGGTTTTATACTTACTTATCATCACACCATTTCCCTTGCGAAAAGGCAGAGAGAACAAAGTGCCAAGAGGCTCTATTCTTGCAAAGATCTCTCGCTTCCTCAACATTCATAACTCTCCTCATACACGCTGGCTGATTTCGGAGACTCCTGACTCCACCTTCCTTCAATACTTACATGACCGATTTGGTCTAGGTAGGTGAGGCTCTGTCTCCCCCTGTACCTAATCCTTCTACTTTCGCATTGTATATCTTCTTAACCAGTCACTCTTCCTGTATTCTTTCCACATGTCCGAGATTTTATTCAAGCCTTAAAGCTTCCTTGATCCAATTTTGTACCTTGTTGTGAGCACACCTACCAACATATTACGCTCGAGACGATTTACTTTCCATTTAACCTTACACTTTAGTTAAATTCAACGATTACGTACATTTATTTTTGTTAAGGCGTGATAAATGTAACCAATAGCACCGCGTCGTTCGGGGCAACGAACAGGGTGGTGGTAAATAAACCCGCCAAGTGCTGTCTCTCCACCTGTACCGGCAGAACTGGAAGATATTACTTCAGTGGTCCGCCTCTCGATTACATACTTACAGTATTAGAACTGTTTTGCTAAAAAAATGCAAAAAAGTTACACCAGTAAAATGATATATTTTTTCATTAACATAATTTTTAGTACAAATTATAATTTGTGAATAAGGAAAAAGAGTATTTTAGTTCGAGCGGGAAACGAACCTGCGTCCCTTCCTTTCCGGGGAAGTGCTCTAATCCCCTGAGCTATCGTACTATTGCTAGAAATACCGAATTTCCTCATCACTTTTGTCTTAACGACCAACGCCATTTATCGGCAATGCATTTACTGCATTCATTAAGACTTTTTCTTTCTCTTTTTCCTTATTCACAAATTATAATTTGTACTTTAAGAGTAGCTGAGCATGTCAAGTGCTAAAATATAGATCAAAATAATTTTTAATATTTTATTTATTAGTAGGTATAAAGCTTATCCTTCACCACATACAATATATATTAACAATATTTTACGTTTTAGTTCTACAATGCTACCTAATAATATTAAATAAAAATGAAATAAAGAAACTAAGCAATGGGTGCCAAGTCCAATTTACAAACAATGCTGTTGAAGCTGAGTGCAGACTCAACATTGAAGATGTATATGAGATAGATGATACAACTAAAACTACGAATGAAGGCTCAAACAATGGCAATAATACCAATAAAGTTTATTGATATGGGCTGCTTCAACATAATATACGTTATAATAAATTTTAAATGAAACTAATTTTGTGAAAATGTTAAAGATAAATGCCAATGGAACTCGAACACGCAAAGAAAGCACTTTCAACTGCTAAAAAAATATACTAGCTTAGCTGTCAATGTGTAGGAAGTAGCTTAGCATATCCTATATGTAGAATCCAAATAAGTTATCGTAATTTTTATTCTCCGTAATTTTTAATTGAAATTTTATAGAAGTATTGAATATTTTGCATAAACTACTCGTGTACGTCATTATGTGACCTCGCTCGTGATGTGACCTCTTCTATGATATAAATATAGGGTCAAATGAAAATTTGACGGGTGGAGCACTATGTTTTTCACTTTTTATCCTTATGTGAATCTATAATGGTTATTGTGCTTGATTTATGTATAAAATTGCCATTAAACGCTATATTAACTGTGTTTTTTTTCGATTTTCTATAATGAGTACTGATCAAAAATATAAATGGAAGCGTCATGGATTACGATCAAAGCTTCCTAAAAGTAACTGAAGTCATTCAACGTCTATCCATAATAATATTACACAACTAAAAAACTAACTAAATTTTGTCTAAACTAACAAAATTTTGTCCACCGATTCCCTAATCAAAAAATTTGTTGATTCTCACAAGTTTGTTCTCACAAAAGATGAAGTTCGTAAAGTAATTCGAGAAGAATTGAAACTCACGAGATCCGCTTTGGCATAAGAGCTTCACCAAACACTTAATCAAATAGTAAGAACCGAGCATCGGGCCATAAAACATAAGATAACAACATTAGAAACTAACGTTAAGTTTCTGGATGATAATTTTGAAAACATCTAAATATCTGTTAGTACATACAAGATACATAGGGAAAGCTACAGAAAGAGAACGCTCAACTAACAAACACAGTACAGGTTTTATAAATCAAACTTTGAGCAATTGAATAATACAACCGTTAGTAACTTTTAAAGATTCCCGAATTGTACACATATTTAAAGTAGCATAAACGGGTCTTTTTTCGCGTATAAAATAGGTGAAATTAACCTTTTACCCGACGTTTCAACTGCGTTGCAGCAGCCGTGGTCACGGGACAACTGGAGAGGCGAGTTTATTTTGCGTAAGAAAAACGTCCCAAAGAACAACATTACGATGGAGGAGCGAGAGGCCCTAGCACGTCTAAGGCAGAATAAGGACATCCTCGTACTTAGGGCGGACAAGGGCAACGCTACCGTAATAATGGATGTTTCTGAATATCATGCTAAAATGAAGGATATGCTTGAGGATACCAGTACTTATAAGGCAGTGTCGTACAATCCTACTGCTCGAATTACACGTAAGGTAAGAAAATTAATCAAGGACTACCAGGATATTTTCGAAGACAGAGAGTTCGATAAGTTATTTAAGCCTAAAAATGTGCAACCACCTAAAGTATACGGCCTACCTAAAGTACACAAAGCCGATGTGCCACTGCGTCCTATTGTGAGCCAAATTAACTCACCGACGTATGACTTAGCAAAACACATAGCTTCTGTATTGCAGCCGCTATTAGGTAAGACTTCTACATATGTAAAGGATTCTCGTCATTTTGTAGCCACGATCGGCAATTTTAAACTGGAAGCTGAGGACATAATGGTCAGTTATGATGTTGAGTCTCTTTTCACCAATATTCCAGTGAAAGATTGTATACATCTGATCGAACAAAAACTGAGGGAAAATGGTATGTCAGGACACTATGTTGCTCTGCTAAAATCATGCATAGAGGGTAACTACTTCTTATACCAGAACCAATACTACCTACAGATAGATGGCGTTGCAATGGGCAGCCCATTGGCACCTGTTATGGCTAATATCTGGATGGAGTATTTTGAAGAATGGGCACTAAGAACTGGGCCTTTTAAAGTAAGGTTTTGGAAGCGGTACGTAGACGATATCTTCTGCATCATATCCGGAGGAATGCCTCAAGTGGAGCAATATCTGAACCACCTTAATTCTCTTCACCTAAAAATTAAATTCACATGTGAGGTGGAGACTGACAGATCAATTTCTTTTCTTGACGTGAAGTTGATGGCGAAACCTGACGGCACCCTTGGCCATACCGTCTACCGAAAACGACACACACAAATAAGTATCTGCACGCCTCATCGCACCACCATCCGCGTCACCTACAGTCAGTCATAACTTCATTGACTACCAGAGCCATTGATATTTGTGACCCTGAACATCTACAACAGGAACTGCATAATGTTCAGGAGGTACTGAAACGAAATGGGTACAAAACTGGTCGTAGGCTGAAGCCTACGACGGCGAACGCAAAGGGAGAGATATCCTGAAGTCAATAGACAACCGGCTTTCCTGCCATATATACGAGGAGTGACGGACAAAATTGGAACAGTACTTAGTAAATACTCCATGAAGACTGTATACATTCCGCACTGTAAGTTATCGAGTCAATTGCGTACACCGAAGGATATTATTCCCTTGCAATCAGCGGGAGTTTACAAAATAAACTGTAGCTGTGGGAGCGCTTACATCGGCCAAACCAAGCGATCGATTGCTGAAAGGGTTAAGGAGCACATAACTGAACATCTCCTAGAAGCAGGTACTAATCACTGGATTGAGCTTCACCAACCTATAATCCTATCTCAGGACCGCCACTACTACAAACGGTTAGTGCGCGAAGCTATTGAAATCAAAAAACACAGAAATTTCAATAGAGGAGACGGATTTAATCTATCATCAGCGTGGAATCCAGTGATTAATAAGTGCAAACTACCTAACATATCTTCACATTCGTCTCGCGATATAGTGAGTGTTGTGTGTCGGACAAACATCGGTGTAGATCAATCTACCCTACAAACTGTCGAGGAAAAATAAAGTAGCTCGCCTCTCCAGTTGTCCCGTGACCACGGCTGCTGCAATGCAGTTGAAACGTCGGGTAAAAGGTAGTTCTTAATTTCACCTATTTTATACGCGAAAAAAGACCCGTTTATGCTACTTTAAATATGAATACAACCGTTGTTCTAATCTTGATACACAATGTGTTCCCAAGCGTAGGCAGGAAAACTTTAATATCAATCGTTTCTTGTGACATGACAGAATATTATAAAATATACACCTTAGTTAAATAACCAAAATGAATATTTGTAAAGCAGATCCTGCATGTGAAGGATCTCTTAAAAAATGGTAAAAAAGAAAACATCGCTAATTATATACCTTTTTCTATTTGCATTGCTTTGATCAAGTCATTTCGAGCTTTAATTTATTCGTAGCTGAAAAGTTACACTAGTCAGAATTTTAATCATGAATAACATGACTATATACTGTCCCGATAAACTAGTACAAACTTAGTTGCATACCGTCGCCTCAATGCTTTTCTACCAATTTTTACGAAAATTAACTTTAAATGCAGCATTGTTAAGACTTAAATTTCATTCCTGCTGCTTAAGGAAAATTTAAAACTTTTTCTCTTAAAACAACAAAAAAGTAATTTAAATTATATTAGTGACACAACACCAGAATGAAAATGTTGTGCTTATTTGTACTGTGTCCAGTGTTTGTTTTGTGTTAAATCCTACATCGTAAGAGTCGTTGAATGCTTGAGTGTTCTATATCCACTCAATCGACCAATCACAGACCGTGGCACGATATTGTCCAGCAATTTGGTTGATTTGTCTTGGGTCTGGAAACAAAGAATTATCTCGTTGCTCCATAAAATCATTTGAAAATTATATAAATTACAGTGTTTCTGGTGTTTAAATTGTTCTAGACATTGACAAATCATGTCTAGATCAAATTATAAACGTGAACAAGAGCAGACGCAATCGCAGATTGAGCACTAAGTACTTTTTAATTTACACTTGATTTCGTTATGAATTTGTAACAGGGTATTGCTTTTTAATGACTTTAAACATCCTCCAAGCCAAGCCCTAGATAAGCCCATATAAGTGGCGTTATATATTTAATTATTATTATATGTTATGTTATAAATAAAAGTAAAATAGTAAAGACACTCATTGAAAGAAATGAAACTAAAGGAGGTAAAAATGAAAAGGAGACACACACAGAAGTAAAGGAAATGAAGGGAGTTAAAAACGAGAAGAAGATACTCAATGCAGGAAATAAAACTAAAAGAGGGAACAAACAAGCCTACAAAAGACAAGACCCAAAAATATAATTACCAAGTTATTTTGTTTTTTATAACTAGATCAACAATAAAACAATACTTAGTATGTTTTTACCTCGACTTACAAATGCGGGTTTGCAGAGTTTTGGTTTAAGTTCTTTTTATCCTGCATAATGACCTTATTAAATAAGTAATAATAAAAAACATTAATGTTATTGTTTTTTTTTTCTCTCAACATGCGTGTTTTTTTAAGAGCACCAAGACCACAATCTTAAAAAAATGATATCTCTTCTAAAAGGTTTATATTAGAAATCCTGTCCAATATTTTTATGTTTTTCCATAAAAAAAACTAAAACGATTAGTTAACTTATTATAGTGTTTGTCTTCTTTCAAACGCAAATCATATTACGAAAGAAATTGTCATAACACCATCTTGTATATATCGCAATAGCAACATATAACAAATAAGCACGCAATAATGGAACAGTCACTTTGTCCCTCAGACTAAATACGTCCTAGACAGAGCGAAGAAAATTCTTTGACATGTATGAGCGAGAACGTAAGATACAATTTATTGGTGCAAAAAACAAACAAAGTCATAGATTTTTGTCCTTGTCGCCGTGGCCAGTTTTTGGTATTGTCACGATGTCAAAATGCTTTGTCTGTCACGATTCAACTGACATAATCGAAAGATTGTATAAAAATTCGGGTTTTAATTAAAATTTTATGTTAATGTGTGTTAATGAGTGTTTTGAGCAAAAGACTACGTGATAATAGTGGTTGTAAAATAATGTACAATGCTACAAAAGCTACAGCGAGCGAAAAAATACACGTATAACATTTCATTCATATGTAGTCGAAAATGAAAAAAATTAATGATTGAATGCTATAAAGTGATATAAAATAGGCTTTTTACTCAAAATTAATAATTGCTACTAAGATACACTCGCAAAACACGTTTTCTAGCTAACTTTCTATTACTGCGAATAGTTTTGGTGTTGCCTTATTGCGAATTTAATTTGACCAGTTTTCACTTTACTAAAATGTATATGTAATTTATGAGATGATGATAAATATTTACTATTTTAGGTTTTCCTCTAATCCAGATGCGAGATCGAAATGGGTGTATGCTACGGGAAAACGAGGCAACCCACGAAATACCCAAAATATGTTCCACGACATTTTGTTGATGTTTCATTATACATAATAAGAAAATAGTAACGTTGGGAGCATAATCATTGCCAGTGAATATGTTCATGTAAGTATAGCTTTTAAAGTCTTTGTAACTTTAAAAAACATAGCATCACGCCTGTATTCCCCGAAAGAGTAGGCAGAGGTGTATTACACACCCACGACTCGCCAGCTATGTATGCCGGGCACATTTACAAACTCCGAGCTGCAACAGAGATTTTTTTTTTGTTTTGAAAAATCTCAATAACCCTGCCCGACCCAGGGATCGAACCCGAGACCTCATGATCAGTAGTGGCTTACACTACCACTGCACCACAGAGGCAGTTGTAATTTCAACTTTCGTAAGTAAATCTCAATTCAATATTATGACTACCGTACAGTCATAATCTAGAATTCAGAGAAACTGATTTGCTCTAAATTCTTATTCAATTAGTTAAATCAGCTCTGGATGATAATTATTTTCTTATTTGACCCAGAAAAGAAAGAAAAGATAATTTAATTATATTCTTGTGTACTATTATTTTATTAAATATAACTTATTATTATTTACCAGATGAGATATCGAACAGAACGGCAATTGATGGAGCAGCAATCCTTACCTTGCATCAAGGCTCAAAGTCTTGGTATTTCCCTACGTGGTCGAATTCTTATTACGGAGATCCGTAGAACGTGAATATCCGACATAGCCTGCCAGGTTTGCATGCTGAAGTGGCAACGGGCAGGCCATATCGCTCGACGAGCTGACAATCGTTGGGGAAAAAGGTTTTCGATTTGCGACCACGTATCGGACAGCGCAGCGTAATATGGCCTCCCACCAGATGGACCAAATATATGGTCGAAGCTGCAGGGAGCCGTTGGATGCAGTCAGCACAAGCCCGCTAGTTCTGGTGCTCTCTTGGGGAGGCCAATGTCCAGCAGTGGACGTTTAAAGACTGATGGTTGGATGAATAGAAGGGGTGGTAGATTTACTTTGAAATAATTATTGTGATAAACGCTGTGATTTTCAATTAAATATTTGTAACGAAGACTTTCTTATTTACGATCAAGTTACAGACCTCATTCTAACTATCGTTTATTTTGCCCAAATATGGTTAAATATTTGTCAACCTGGCAACATTTAAAAAAATATTGCTGTTTCAATTGCGGCCACGCCGTAGCTCCGTCTAGTTAGTCTGAGCTTTGTCCTATCTCCAATGAGGTAATGTTCTATGTCCACATTCATAAGTATATTTGTGCATTTTTGTTCTATATCCACATAAAAACTTGTAAATTAAGGTATAATTAATTACTCTTATATGAAACTTATAACTATCAATTCAAAGATAACTCGTGTATTAAGAAAAACCTTCAAATCTAGATACTAAAGATTTTGAAAAAAAAATAAAGCAATAATCTCTTCTACTGTAAAATTTAACCAATGGTATATAGAACAAACAAGCACTGAGGCGACGATACGACAATGATCAAGTGAATACAGTTGATGCAGGTAAACAGCTGTGTATATAATTATATGGACTTCACCGAAGCATTTAATAGAGTATATCGTGAGGTTTTAGTTTACTAAATAAGTTAGATTAATATGGTTTATATATGGTCCTCTATTGAAATAGTTTGAATCAAATTTTTGTCGTGCTTAAAGGTTTTAAATCTATGTTCCTACAAAGCTATTTCTGGCGTACCCCAAGGATCTCGTCTGAGTCCTTTTCTAAACAGAAAGGTTAGGTATCTATAAATAATAATATAGTTTCTTGTATAGAATACTGTAGCGTATAAGGTTTCGCGGATGATTTAAAGATAATTATGTAAGTATAACTATATCAGATCAATTGGATTATGATCTATTTAGATATTTTTATATATATTTTAGCATTTGACATGCCACTATACATTAAACACAAAGTGAAAAATATGAATCGAAAATATCCTGCTTGTGACTGTTATTTTGGATTTCACATTTTTTACTTTGTGTTTAATGGATTATGATCTGTTTCAAAAGGATATTAATGCTTTATTTAGTTGGTGTGCTAATATCAAAATGTTCTTAAATACTGATAAATATGTATAACATTAACTCGAAGTTTGAACGAACCTATCCCACAAAGATAGTTTCAACACAAATCCTGTAAAATGTTGGGCTTTATCTTAAGTAACCGTAAGCTATTCTATAAAGTAGCTACAAAAATAGCCATTTATGATACTTATTTACGAATATTTTGGTCTGTATTATAGCACTTGACATGCTCAGCTACTATAAAGAACAAATTATTTGTGAAAGTGGAAAAAGAGAGCTTTGTTTTTGAAAACGGACAGACAGACACACGGGTGATCCTATAAGTGTTCCGATTTTCATTTACCTGATGGTAAGCCATTACCGTAGCCTATAGACGCTAGCAACACCAGAGGCATCACTTGCGCGTCGCCATCTCCGAGGAAAGGTATAGAAGGTGAAGAAGAATGCTATAGTATGGAGAGGATAGAGAGGATAATAAGGGGGGATAGGGAGGGGCTTAGGCCACCGGCGCTCTCACTCACCAGTGAGAGGATCGTCAGTGAGAGGGTGGTACTTACACTACTTACCCGATCAAGCCGGCCCATTCATGCTGGGATAAACAAGGCCACTTTAACAAAAATCTTTAAATTATTTAATATGTTTCTAATTAAAAACACGTACCTATATACAACAGCAATATTTTTCTTTGATGTGCAGTAGTAGCCAAGCGGTAAATCCAAGGACTGCGAAGGCAGTGGTATCGAGTTCGAGTCCAGGATCCAAACCTCGATCAGCACATAAGTCTGACTTTCCAATATTCTTCGAATTTACGAGTATAGTTAGTAGTTGTTAAAAAAAAATCACTACTCAGTGAGAGATAATATTTTTTTTATTGCTATAATGATGGCAGACTAGCCACGGCCCACCTGATGGTAAATGCGGTTGGCATTTCAGTTGGCCCGCTCATGGGCTCAACTATACCGAGTGTATTGTCAAGCCACTGCGCAACATTTCATTTCTCAGATATAAAATTAAAGAATAAACGGCTATTTAGATATTTTTATATATATTTTTAGCATTTGACATGCTTAGCACTATACATTAAACACAAAGTGAAAAATGTGAAATCGAAATCAGGATGGCTGAATTGGCAAAGCATCTGGACGGTATCCAGGAGATGCAGGTTCAAATCCTGCTCCTGACTGTTATTAACGATTTCACATTTTTCACTTTGTGTTTAATAAACGGCTATCTTCTGCTACAGACAAACCACACACGACGTGCTTCATGACCGATCACCGTTCGGGCCCGATAGCAAGTGAGTACTCTCACTTGGTACCCAGCCCTACCCTCAGTAATGGAATGGATGATAACTGCTTACTTCCCTTACTCACCTTGTACGACACCCGTGGGGAGAGGATGGGGTGGTGACACTTGTATAAGTATACACGTCACCACACGGACAAATGGTAATGAATCAAAACACAGGGATTTTTGTGTATGAAATATATATTTTAATATCACCACCTGGAAGCTACGATACGTCTTAGAAAAAAATATAAATATAGAGTGGCGAATATTATTACATAGAAATGCACAAAGGTCGGAGACTACTGACTTGGACGTCAGTAGTCTGTTTTTTTTTGCATTTTCTGAGAAAATTTTCCATATTAATGTATATTTATTTTTATACCATCAAAAAGTAGAGATTTCAACGTATAAAAAGCACACCGATTTTTTTCAAAAAGCAGATATTTTGACTTGAGAATTTATGATTGAAAGTTAGGGTGATTTTTCGATATTTAATCAAAATAAGAGGAAAAAATAAAAACTTTGCATCAAAAAAAATTACAATGTGTTTGAGATATAAAAAGGTAAGTTTTCACCAAATATCGCGAAAAAATGTTATTTTTTGTTGAAGTTAAAAGTAAAAAACCAAAAAGTCGGCTTTTTAGATTTTTCACATAAATTTTGAGGTTATATGAAAAAAGTGTTAATACAAAAGTTGTAGATCTTTTTATTGCCTACAATTTTGGCATTTAACTTTTTTCGATGGGACTCTTAGTTTTGCCGGAAATCGTGATAAACCGATTTTTACCCTTAAAAGCTCACCCTGGGGTGGTTCCCGACCCCAAATCGCTCGTAAATTATTTTTCCTTTTATTTTTGTTATATTTTCTTACTTTTCCAATGGGTCATCCTACTATTATTTTTTTTAACTTTTTACTATTTTCAAAGGCTTTCGACACTGGCCTAATTGTATTTTGTAAGATGAATGAGAGTGCTAGAAGCCCTTCCATGTCCTCCATCCACTCCATACTATAGTTCCTCTATCCCTTTTGAATTGGCATTGCGCGAGTGATGGCTCTCATGTTGCTGGCCTGTATGGACCATAGATATACAATAGGCTACGATAACCGCTTACCATCAAGTGGGCCTTTTTAAAGGAAACTCAAATGTACAATTTACAGCTATTATTATTTATTGATATCTCTTGACGAAGCGCGCATAATTTGCTCCCTGTTGTGCGCCGATCAATACCTACTTGCTCCAAAATAGAATATCTGGACCCATTATTCGCAACAGGTAGATTGATTGGGAAGCACCTATAAGCTATTACGTGTAATTAAACACCCATACTTTATCATAAAGGTACAGAAGCGGAAGACGAGCCTATCCTTTCATGAATTACTTGCGAAACTTATTAAAATCTGTATAATTTCCAGCGGTGTGCCACTGTGCAGAGCTATACAAAAATGCCTGGAGTACTTCAAAGTTACGGGATGATTTGTTCGTATTTACGAGACTACAGTAAATTGGCTTCGCTATACATTATGTTGGTAAGTACCTTTGTGTTATAAAGGCATAGATTGTGACCCAGAATATGTGAATCGGGTCTTAATGTTACCCGTTTTAATTGAAATGATTGTTTACTACAATATTAAAAATTATTGCCACGCAAATTTTGGACATCCATTAAACTGATTATTTTATATACATAATAATACATATAGTCCATTTAATAAACAATTAATAGTAAATCATAATTCAAAATCAGGCTTTATACTAAGCATGTGAATAAACAAACACAAACACAAATTCTAAAAAAAACTTCCGCACATCAGCGCGTCGCACTTTCGCGGTAGACCTTGCGGGTGGCATTAGGCGCAAATAAATACTAGTGCCTGCGCCGCCCTCATCACTGGTGGTGGTTCGAGTAAGCGGCAGGATCATTCTCCCTGGCCCCCTCAACCGCTTCCTTCTGCGAGATAACATCCTCGCAGATTATAGCTAGCACGGCGCACGTCAGCAACCCTTTTTATTTTTTTGGCGGGAAAAATGTTCCTAACCGCACACCCCGTCGCTCGGGGCAACGAACAGGGTAGTGTGGGGCCCGCACCCACTAAAGAATCCCGCCGTGTGCCGTCTCTCCGCCTGTGTTGACGGACCACTGGTACTGTGTTGGATTACTTCAGTAGCCCGCCGGTGGCGCGCGTCAGGGACCCTAAGGAAACGGATAGGATGTGGTGAGAGATAATGATAAAAAAGATGAGAAGGTGGATATCAAAGATAATAAGCAGGAATGAGGAGGGGGATTTTTGGCTTCCAGCACTCTCACTCGTCATACAAAACACAGACGAACTTATCGTTGCTTCACGCCGATCTTTCGTGAGAGGAACTGACCCATTCCTGCTGGGACTGTTCAAAAATAATATACGAGTATCTTGTGCTTTGTGGGATTTTCTTTTTGAAAAATCCGTCTTGGATAAACTCTGATATATCTGGAGCCCTTAAGCACGATGCACACATCGTGCTTAAGGGCTCCAAAGGGTAGGGGTGCAAATAACACACAATTAGTGACGCTCTGATCTTTACGGGTGAAGTGGAAGTATGCTAAAGTCTGTGACAAAGAGATGCAAGCTAAAGATAACACATTCCTCCTTAATGTTTTGGGTGACGCCTGCGCCATTTGTCGGAAGTATTTGCATACTTTATTCCGACCAGGTAAGCTTAATGAAGGTCAGTGCGACTTAGAGCACTTCCCCGGATTGGAAGGTACGCAGGTTCGATTCCCGCTCGCACTAAAGTTCTCTTTTTCCACATTCACATATAATTTGTACTTTAGAAGTAGCTGAGCATGTCAAATGCTAAAATACAGATCAAAATGCAAGCTAAAGGTTTTATGTTCTATCATCTTTTACAGGTTTATGGTAGCTTGTTGGTGGTGGAAAAGCTGCTCGTGCGTCATGATGAGTGCGTTAATGACTGCAAGGAAGAAAAAAATGAATTTGAACTAATTTTTATATTAATAGGCTGCTTAGTGTTGATGTTCACATTTCTAGTTGTCTGCGGGATCTATGAATGCATTGAGGTAATATTCCGCTACGGAATTTTTATTAATAAGACAGTAGAAATGTCATCCTGCCGTGTGGGGCCAGCTTTAGAATTGTCGCACCCCTCTCTTTCCATGGGAGTCGTAAAAGTCGACTGAGGGAATACCGGGGGAGTGGGCAGCAGCACTCCCTCGAGTATTAACAATTTCCACTGCGTTCGCCAACCCGCCTGCCAAGCGTGGCGATTACGGCACTATCCCCCATATGAGCGAAACACATGCTGTGGCGTTCTCGTGGGGAGGCCTATGTCCAGCATTGGACTTAGAATGGCTGATGGATGGATGGAGAAGTGTCATCACCACGAATGTTTTAATAAACTAATTCCTAAAAAGTATTTTATTCATGTTTTTTTTTTAATTACATTTTGAAAGTGCTGTATTATTTCTGTTGTGTCAAATGCAAAATACTTCAATTGGTTTCAATAAAATTAAGCCTTTTTATGAGAAGAACCCGGCAGGAAATTCATGCACCGCTTTTTTAACTTATGCTTTACTTCTTTCAGGACGTAATATAATTAATTAAAAGTATAATTATCTTGTTTCAGAAAAAGGTCAATACATCCTACAAGATTTCCAATAACATCTTCCTATACTTTTATGGCCTGCTGTGTTCATACATCTTCTATGACATTGTGTTAGTTAGTTTTGATATAACTAAAAATATTGTAACACACACAACAACCAAAATTTGGGAAAATTGGACGATATACATACTGTTACTGATTATCTTGTTTGGTAAGTTTACCTCAATTTGAACCACACAGTTCAAAGGCTTTTAAAATGCTTTTATAATCAGCCTTTTTTTTTGTTAAGGCGGGACAAAATATGCCTAACCGCATACCCCGTCGTTCGGGGCAACGCAAGGCATACTACATCAATACATAAGCGCATCAAAAAAAATGATTACGTCTATCAATAGCGACTTCGAAAAGCTTATATGCATTAATATTGTGGCGCTCCTCGTGGGGATGATAATGAAACGTCGGCGAGCACTGGTTATATTCGTATATTAGTTACATCGCGTTTCGTCCGACTGACCTCCTTACTTACTAGCCTGCTTATATACATAAGTGATTGCGACATTACAATATGCAATTCGCAGAATCCCCACAATATTATGTATCCTTTCTTATTGTTAAGGTGGGAAAAAATGTACCCAACCGCACACCCCGTCGTTCGGGGCAAACTATGTTGCATTATTTCACTTACCCTTTCGGGTCCCCTCTAGTGACCGACGCATCCGCACACAGGGCATCGCACCTTCTCACCTACATATGTAGTTAATTCCCATGTATGGGAATTATAACATACTAGCCTTTGCCCGCGGCTTAGCCGCAGCCAAAAGCTAGATATTCGGTCATATCTCAAGTTCCCGATATAGTAGCGGGATAAAATGTATACCAGTTTTTGATGTGAAACATCTAATGGTAAAATCGATTGTTAGCGTGGCGACGCTTTTATTGTACTTGTCCTATCAAATCTTGCAAGTTAAATTTGATACACTTCCCGGTTTCCGATTGAGCTGAAATTTTACACGCACACGTATATCACGTGACAATGCAATATAATAATGACATGGAGCTGATCTGATGATGGAGCTGGAAGGTGGACATAGGAACTCTATAATGAAACGACGTAACCCCATCGAGTTTGGGCTCGTATGATTCATCTTGACGAGTACTTTGTCTCTAGGTGGTATCCAGGGTCTGATGATGAAGCTAGAAGGTGGCCACAGTAACTCTATAATGAAACGACGTAACCCCATCGAGTTTGGACTCGTTTGATTCAACTTGATGAGTACTTTGTCTTTAGATGGTATCCACGGACTGATGAAGGAGCTGGAAGGTGGCCATGCAAAACTCTGTAATTACCTAAATAGCGCAACTCCATCTAGTTAGGCCTCGTGTGAAATATCTTGACTAGTACTCCGGTCCTAGATGATATCCAGAGTCTGATGATGGAGCTGGAAGGTGGCCACAGTAACTCTGTAATGAAATGACGCAATCCTGTCGAGTTTAGAATCGTTTGATTCGTCTTGACGAGTACTTTGTCTTTAGATGGTATCCAGGGTCTGGTGATGGAGCTAGAAGATTACCATAGGAACTCCGTTATAAAAAGACATAACTCCATTGAGTTTGGGCTCGTATGATTCGTCTTGACGAGCACTTTGTCTCTAGATGGTATCCAAGGTCTGATGATGGAGCTGGAAGGTGGCCACAGTAACTCTGTAATGAAACAACGCAACCTTATCGGGTTTATACTCGTTTGATTCGTCTTGTACTCCACTTTGTCAAGTTACGATCATTTTATTTCTACAAAATAATTTTGATGTTTCACATCTGGTAGACGTCCCACGACGTCCAGTTTTTTAAGTCTTATCAAGAGCTATCACATAAAAAATTGCATGAAAATCCGGTTAGTAGTTTTTGCGTGATGCGTGAATGAATAAATAGACAAACAGACAAAGCGACAAACAGATAAATAGACAAAAAAAATAAAAAATATTGTTTTGTGTTTAGATACGCCTATATAGCCTATTACAGTATTTTTTTCTCAAAATATCTTGAATGTACAGACACAGCTCTATTACAGGTTTATAATAGTATAGATAGGATACTGTTCATCCCGGAAACTACCTAACAGGTAGTAGGATAGTAAAGATAATATACATGCCATAGAGTTGCGTACTTATAAATATTGTCTCAATTCTGAGAACCACGCTCATGAAGTCGCGAGCAGCAGCTAGTATATTATAAATCTGTTTAACTGATCCCGAAAAAACCGACCACATAAAACAGTGTGATCAGTCAATTTAGCGACCTCTATAAATGAGCGCTATAACTTTACGTATTTTTAATAAACGTAGTATAACCTGAATAGTTATTCAGTACTCCTTGCCTTTGTGACTAATATGACAGTTTGACGTTGAAAGAACGGAACAAAACACTGAATAGTATTTTTTTTTAAATAAGACAGCAATAATTGTAATCACCAAATCTATTTTTTTATTATTTCAGCCACAAATACCTCGGCTATGATACTGTTGCAAAAAAACAAGGCTGCAAAAAGGAAAAATAAGCAGCTTAAATTGAATCAACAGGCTGTACAGGCATCTCTTGCGCACAACGAGGATATACGCATTGACGAAACAGTTCCTCTGCTGGGAAATTTGCAAGATAAGGTACTATGTGTCGACGAAGTATTTAATAGAGAATAAACGAGATAAAATCTTTCTTTTATATAATACATACTAGTACATTCCCTGCGGCTAAGCTCGTGTCATAGTATTGTCGATGAAAAATCAATTTCGGATAGGATTTATTATTAGGTACGCCTCGCTAACAGCCGGTTTTACCCTCCCACCGCATTAAATATTTCACATTAAAAATATAGGTTCCGGATAAGAAATCACCAACATATCATATACTAAAACCTTCCCCGAAACACGTTGCATCTTATGCTATAAGTATTTTTCCGATCGGTTCAGTAGTTTTTGCAGTATAACCGAACAAAAAAACCAGCTCTCCATTTCTTAGTATAGAATAACAATTAAGCACTTATTATCTACGCGTTGTAAAATGGACACAATTATCTTAACTGTGTATTACTATTTATATATATTTTTAGCATTTGACATGCTTAGCACTATACATTAAACACAAAGTGAAAAATGTGAAATCGAAAATAACAGTCACGAGCAGGATTTGAACCTGCATCTCCTGGATACCGTCCAGATGCTTTGCCAATTCAGCCATCGTGATAATCTCCTGACTGCTAATCTCGATAACAAATTCATCATTGTTAGGTAAAAATCTTAATTGTAAAATTAAGTTTACCTGGTCAGTATAATGTATGAAAATACTTCCGACAGATGGCGCAGGCGTCACCCAAAGACGTTAAGTATGAATGCTCGTGACTGTTATTTTCGATTTCACATTTTTCACTTTGTGTTTAATGTGTCTATACAATATATTCCGAGCAAATAGAAAAAATATTTTTTTTGTTGCTTATGGTGGCAGACGAGCCACGACCCACCTGATGGTAAATGGTAACCGTAACTCATGGATTCAACTATACAGAGTATTTCTAAGCCGCTGCTCACCATTTCATCTCACAGATATGAAATCAAAGAATGTACGGTTGTCTCCTGCTACAACCAAAACACACTGATGTGCTTCTTGGCCGGTCACACGGGAGATGGTGGTATCAACCCGCTCGGGCCCGATAGCAAGTGAGTATTCCCACTTGGTACACAGCCCTACCACCAGTATTGCAATGGGCGATAAATGCTTTCTTCCCTTAGTCGCCTCGCACAACAAGCGTGGGATAGAATGGGATGGTGACACTTGTATTCTTAGTCCGTCACCACACGGACATATCTTACCTATTTATTACTATTATACCATATATTCCGAGCAACTAGAAAGTAAGTTGCCTTTAACCTAGGTTTATTTGTCATACCACTGAAGGAATGTAACATGGTTCCGGTGGCACGCCAATAAAGGCGGAGAGACGGCACACGGCAGGTGTCTTTAGTGACTGAGGGCCCCACACTACCCTGTTTGTTGCCCCGAACGATGGGGTGTGCGGTTAGGGACATTTTTTTCCGCCTTAACCAAAAAAAAAGTTTATTTGGCATTCAAGGAAACGTTCAATTCAACATGTCTCAAAGCTTGGCATATCCAAATCGTACATCCAACACTACATATTTAAATACTCAGACCTTGTTCCTTTACTGGGGCATAAGACAGCCAACGGTGTAATGCGAGGCAAAGCTCAGAGTTTATTTAATAATGATCTATGCACAGAAATGGCTAAATATTTAGAGCACCACGCCATAGTAGAAAGAGTGAGGAAGTAGGCTATCTCCGGCCTATTCCGCGATATAATTACCTACCATACTTGCCTGTCTCAGGGTTGTCACTTTTAGCTAAATTTTAATTCAGTGCCTAGAAATTGGCAAGGGCCGGGAAGTTGTATTTTTTACTTGTAATCGTTTAGGTAAAACCGACCTCACTAACCCTGAACCCAGACGACACAACACAGATTATTTTAATTTACGACTTTTACTTACGATTATTACTTAGTGACTATACCTACAATACTGAGAAATCGACATGACATGACATTTAGACAGCCAAACACACAGCAATAAGTTCTCCTGCGATTATCACACATTTTTCACTTATTTAGCGGTGCCGAAAAGCCGTGACGCACGAACCTTGTGCGGCGTTAGTCCCGACTGGCGTACTGAGAAACGGGTCGAGATTTTGTTAGTGTGTGCGTACGATACTATGGCGCACACATACAAGCCGCGTGCGGTGCGTTTGTATGAAGATAACCTACTTCCTACTCTTTCTACTATGACCACGCTTAATCTTTACTAATATAATAGGTAATATGAAATACGAAAATGAATTTGTTTGTTTGTTACGCTTTGACGCTGTAACTACTGCACCGATCATCATAAAATTTCACAAAAATACCGTTTGGAGCTCAGAAAAGGAATTAAGCTAATTTTCATCCCAGAGGAGTGATTGAAAATATGAAGTGAAAATATTTAAATGATACTCAGATAATATTATATACTAGCCTTAACCCGCGGCTCCGCCGCAATCAAAAGCTAGTTTTTGGGTTATCTATCTTTGGATTATATCTCAGGTTACCGATATAGTAGCGGGATAAAACGTATACCAGTTTTAAGCCTTATCAAGACCTATCAAATAAAAAAGTTGCATCAAAATCCGTTTAGAAGTTTTTGCGTGATGCGCGAACAAACAAACAGACAAACAGACAATTAATCTAAAAAAAACTGTTTTGTGTACAGATACGCCTATATAGTTTAATACAGTATTTTTTTTCTCAAATATCTTAAATATACAGACACAGCTCTGTTACACCTTTATAATACGAGTAGTATAGATGTATACATTTATTTTTTTGAAAAATAATTAGTGTTCCTCACAAAAATAATAACAGCTAAAAAATCCACGTGTAACTGCGTCGTCGCGTAAGTTGCGGGCAGCAACTATACTAACTGAATAAGAAAGACTAGACTCTTCTGAGCTAAAAATTTGCATTTAGCTTTATAATAGTATAGATTTACAGTATGAAATTTTTATTTATTAACATCGTACGTTGTCCTAAATAGAATATTTGGACCTATTATTCGCAACTAGATTGATTGGGAAGCTCTTATTTATTTATTTATAGTATTTTAGGAAAACTAACAGCTAGGTAACACAATTAATTATATATCTAAGCAACTGAGGTGCATATGTATGAAGGCCAATTGTAAGTTTCCGCAGATAGGAACAATAAAAAAATAAAAAATGGTTTAAGATAGTAGAGGACAAAAGATAAAGAAATTAAAATAAAAGATACATTCGAAGCAAAACAGAAAAGAAAGTACACATAAATTACATAAGTTACGAATAAGTTAATTAATATTAAATACAATTGAAATAAGTGTTGCTCAGTAAAATTTTAAGCTTGTTTACAGAAATGTTGAATAAATCTATATCAAAGTTTGTCTTATGAACTATTGCGTGTAAATAAACTTCCATATTTCATCATCAAAATACAGAAGCTGTATTCAAGTCTATTTTTTTGTGAATTAATTGCATAATTAATTAAAATCTTTCAAATTTCCAGCGGCGTGCCGCTCTACAAAAGGATACAAAAGTACTTCCAAGTTTAAAGACGAAAGGTTCGCTTATACGAGACTACACTAAATTGGCTTCGCTAGGCCTCATGCTGGTAAGTATCTTTGTATTTTAAATGCATATTTAATGACCCAAGAATATAATAATAATGTAAAAGTTATCTTGGTGTTACCCATCCTAATTAATATGCTAGAACAAAAGATTAAAATTGTGGACATTGTGGTTGACTTGGAATTGTGGACACTCATTAAACCATAGATATAGTATATTACGTCATATACCATATCTATGCATTAAACTATATATTTTACATACATGTGTATAGCCTATTTAACAAAAAATTAAAAGTAAATTATAATCCAAAATTGGGTTAAGTAAGGTTTTATCCATGGGGGCGCCCATACCAAAGGGCGCGGAGCTTGTTCCGCGCCCTTGTTCCGAACAGTGGAAGTGCGGACAGTTTTGTCTACTGCAGAAGGAAGGTCGCCCACCTGACTCTCCTTCCACATATAGGCCGTTGGTGCTCTGGACGAGACGGCCAAACTACTCGAGAAAATGCTCGCGGACCGTCTCGTCCAGCACCTCGAGGATGTCGGGGTGGGGCTGTCAGAATTACATACAGTTCGGGTTCATAGATGCACTGGCCACCCTGAAAACCTTGGCCACCAAGGCAGTGGCCAGAAAGGAGGTCGTTCTGGCAGTTTCGCTCGACATCGAGAACGCCTTCAACAGTCTCCCTCACGAGACGCTGAAGGAGGCACTCTGGTTCCATGGAGTGGCTCCGTATCTTCGGAGACTATTGGAGGCATACTTTGAGGAGAGGCACGTGCTCTGGGAGGGGGATGACGGGCGTCTATACCGCCATCGGGAAGAGCGTGGCGTTCCACAGGGATCTGTCCTTGGCCCGATCCTGTGGAACGTCGGGTTTAATTGGGTCCTGCGGGGACGGCTCCTTCCTGGGATGGGGGTGATGCATAGCGGTGAGGGCCATAAGGGGGTACCGTACGGTGTCCTGGGCCGCGGTTACGCTGCTGGCAGACGACCCGCCTTGGCCTCTCCAGGCCGAGGCGTTGGCAGAGGTCTACTGGCTCCGTGCCGCGGCACGGGCCAGGGGCGAGGAAATTTCCGCAAGGAGACTGGGTGGCGCTCGTAAAGCGGCCCGAAAGGCGATGATCCAGCGGTAGAGGAAACAACTGGAGTCCCTCGGAGCAGGACGGGGGACCGTAGAAGCGATTGGGCCGCATCTCTACCGCTGGCTAAATTGAAGGTACGGCAGCCTTACCTTTAGGATGACGCAGGTGCTTACCGGGCACGGGTGCTTCGGTAAGTACCTGCATCAAATTGTTAGAGAGGCAGCCCCTGGATGCGTATGGCGCGCAAGTCAACGACGTCCGCCACGCTCTGGAGGAATGCCCCGCCTGGGGGCTCCAGCGCCGCGCCCTATCGGCGGTTATTGGAGGAGACCTGTCGCTGCCAGCTGTAATTTTGCAAATGCTGAGCAACGGCAGGTGCTGGTCTTCCATAGCCTCCTTTTGCGAGGCCATCATTGCGCTGAAGGAGGCCGCGAAGCGGGAGCGTGAGGCATCAACCCACGCTGACTCGCTCCGTCGGCGACGCCCGGGCGGGAGGAGGCATCGCTACGCCCACCTCCTGCCTCCGCCTTGATGGTGACAGGGCGTGGCCAGCCGGCCATTCGCCTGAAGCGTCGGAGTAAAATATCACTAGAAGACCCTCCGGCACCCCGCTAATAGCTATGCTTGGCAGGGGGGATGCGTTTCCACAGCGACAACAAAAACAAAGGTAAGGATTTATACTAAATGCACCTAGCATTGCTAGTAATTTCTTCGTGGTGCACCCTGGGTGCAAGCTACAGCCCTTTAAATCTCTTTTGAGTAGCTTTCACTCGCTGTAAATAAATGGCAAGAGGTGAGTCCGTTTTATAGAGGAAAAGCCTAGCTTCATTCCGTGGTAGTGAGACTAGAGAATTTTAAAGGGCCCGGGACATGAAGATCGATGGGTCCAGTTACTAGTTAATTCGGTAACTGAACAGGCATTCGTGCCAACCACGACAAATCGTCCACCTGATTAGTAGATCATGAGTGCAGTAGTCATGTCTCGCTGCCCAGCTCGTGAACGAAGGCCTTGGCTTAATAGCCTAGCTAAGAGGGGTTTTACTCTACAAAATATACCCCAAATTCCAACTTTTGGCGTTTGACGATGGCATACATGGCTGATGCATAGCTCAGTTCCAGAGTACCTGCGGTCCCTATGTGTTGGGTTCATAGCAATTCTGAGTTAGACTCAGGGCTGTTAAGAGCGATCCGAGCAATCGCTCAATTAGGACTAAAAATACCCAGATCTTGGCCCGGAAATTAATGAAGAAAAACCTGATAAAAATGCATTGATTTAATTAAAATGGCCGTTGGGTCTAGGACAAAATTCACGAAAAAAAGTGTCTCTCTAGTCAACCTATATAAACGAAGGTACATTATATTAATACATACAAACTTCAACATTCTGATTTGAAACTAAATGAAACACGTCCATTATAATAGTGTTGAGTTTTCTTTGCATTAATTTATTAGCTTATATAGCTTCTACCAATAGACCGCACCATGATCACCTTATGCAACTTCTAGTGAATATTATTAGTTGTAGATTTACAAATATTCAAAATTTAAATAAAAACTTTTTTATTTTAAACCAAAATAATACTTGCAAATCTTAAAACAATAGATATTCTTCTTTCTTCACTTTCTTTCACTTTATTTAAAGTAGATTTTACACGTTTTCACAATACAGTACGGCATATTGAACGTATAGTCAAGTGGGTCGACCAAACGAAGACTGGCACGCTATTGTATCTCTTTTAGCCTTTTATATCTCTTTTGGTTCGGACACTTTTGAGCGCGGATACGAAGTCCGTTTGTTTGTAGGTCAATGTAAAAATGCTTAATTTTTAACAACTTGATATATTAAAACTAATGTCATTGTTTTTATACTAACGTTGCACGTCCGTGCAGTTACCTCACCGCGTGCCTATGAAGATCATTTGGACTCACGTGCCGCGTGGATTGCAGCACTAGTGCAAGCGAATTGCACCGTTGCTGAAACTCGCATGGTTTTAAATACTGTCACTTGTACCAAATAACAAGTTTCAATCTTCGAAAATAATATTCTAAAGCCATTAATGAAGTTAATTTTTGTAAAGTACAACTATTGATGATGTAATAAAAAAATCTGATTTATCTCCCGAAAAAGTTTTGGATAAAGAACTCGAGACTTATTCAGAGTCTCTTAAGCGCAATATGTGGGTAGGTGTGTACATAATATCACTGAAGTAATGTCACACAGTTCCAGTGGTCTACCAGTACATACGGAGAGACACCACACGGCGGGCTGATTAAGTGGGTGAGGGCCCCACAGTACCCTGTGCGTTGCCTCGAACGACAAAGTGTGCGTATGTACATTTTTCCCGCCTTAACAAAAAAATGTGTTTACGTAACGCGATTGGTAGCGCTTGGAGGTTTAAGGGCAAAGCTGCAGTGTGCTTGTCTACGACATAATGTGAGTTGTAAGCTAAAGGTTTTATGTTCTATTTTATTTTACAGATTGATTGCAGCTTGTTGGCGATGGATCAGCTGCTCAAGGTTCATGATCAATTCACGGAAAAAACAATTGGATTTGAAGTAGCTTTTCTAGCGATTGCCTGCGTGGTGTTCATTTTCACAATTTTAGTTGTCTGCGGGATCTATAAATGCATTGAGGTAATATTCCGCTACAGATTTTTTAAGGCGAGAGTGCAGAGGTTTATTACACACCCACAGCTCGCTAGCTATGTTTAAGTCCTAATACGGAGCGAGCCTATTGCAGTCTACCAGGCACATTTCCAAACTCCGGGCTGCTACTGAGAATTTTTCTTTTTACGAAAAAGCTCAATAATACTGTCCGACCTGGGGATCGAACCCTTATTAAAAATAAGACAGTAGAAGTCACATATTTTAGTAAACTTGTTTTAGATAATTAAGTAAAAAAGTAAGACGAAACCCCAATTACGGACACTTTAAGAATCAATATTTACCACTTTTTTATGATTGTAAAGTTTCGAAAACTAAACGTAAAAGACTAGTAAAGAATCAGTCATGGCCACCCAGTACTGGACACACCACACTATAGCTATGTAATCCATGAATTCCAAGCTACGGAAAATAGAATATTTAATATCAACTTTTTATGAACTACAATAGACAGAGTATAAGGACTATAATTAATTTATTATTGTCTATTCCTCAAAATATCACTGAAAATTTGGACATATATGCTGTTATTTATATATATTTTTAGCATTTGACATGCTTAGCACTATACATTAAACACAAAGTGAAATGTGTTTAATATATATGCTGTTTTCACCCTTTGTGCACTTCCCAATAGTTATTTCATCTTAATAAACTTTTGTCAGTTTGTTAAATATTGTTTAACTCCCGTTTTCTTGAATTCATTATTCTGATTGTTTTCTTTTTGGTATTGACATGGGCAGGCATACGGCCTGGAGCGTGTGTACACGTACTCACTGACGCCCCTTAATTAAGGATTATAAATAAAATTACAAATAAAATGCAAAGCTATAATGGTATTACTCAATCATTTTGTCTAAAATGATATTTTTTTAGAGTACTATAAATAAAGTTTTAATGTTCTTGTTTCAGACGCAAATATCCAATAAAATCTTTTATAACCTCTTCCTGTACGTACACGGCATGATGATATTATACATCTTTTATGACTCGGTAGTAGTTGGTTTTAATATAACTAAATACATTTTAAAATCGAACAAAGTTTGGGAAAATTGGACTATGTTTATTGTGCTGCTGACTGTCATGCTTGGTAAGTTCACCTTCATTTGAATAAATAAATAAATAATTAATATTCACGGACATTTTCACACAACGTCCTCTAGTCCCAAACTAAGCTTAATGCTTGTGCTATAGGTTCCCAGATTACGGATATAATACATTGTACTACTTTTTTTTGTAAATACATACGGGGTTATTCACGGACATTTTTCCACACAACGTCCTCTGGTCCCAAACTAAGCGTAATGCTTGTGCTATGGGTACCAGATTACGGATATAATACATTATACTACTTTTTTTTTGTAAATACATACATATATTAGATAGAAACCACCCAGACGCAGTACAAATAATCTGTGTTCTTCACACAAATATTTGTCCTGAGTGGGAATCGAACCCACGACCTCGTGCACGAAAGTCGGTTACACTACCGACTACGCCACGAGGCCCAATTTAACATTTGAACCGTATTTAAGGTTTACGCTTTTTGATATTCAATTTCTTCAATTCCTTCAATAGTCTGCCATTCGGCTGCATCAAGGAGGCACTCCGGTACCATGGAGTGCTCTCTACCTAAGGCGGCTGGTGGCGGACTACCTCGACGGCCGCAGCGTCCTCTTCGTGGACCGGGAAGGGGCCGTTGTAAGGAGGGCTATGTCGTGCGGCGTCCCGCAGAGTTCGGTTCTAGGGACGCTCCTGTGGGACATCGGCTACGACTGGGTTCTCCGTGGCCGGCTCCCCCCGGGCTGGGCGTAATTTGCTACGCAGACGATACGCTCGTCACAGCCCGGGGCGGGACCCTCGAGGAGGCGGCAACGCTGGCCACCTCAGGTACCGCGGAGGTGGTCAGGCGGATCGAGGCGCTGGGGCTTAGGGTGGCCCTTGAAAAGTCGGAGGCCCTACTCTTCCATGGGCGCCGACGGGGCCCGCCCGCCAGCGCCTCGATAACGGTCAACGGTGTGGGCTTCCCAATCCAGGCCCACATCAAATATCTGGGCCTGGTATTGGATGGACGGTGGCACTTTGACGAGCACTTCCGCCGTCTTGCGCCAAGGCTCGTCAACACGGCGTCCGCCCTCGGGCGACTGATGCCGAATTTGGGCGGACCGAGTCTTGCGTGTCGACGACTCTACGCGGGGGTAGTACGGTCGATGGCACTGTACGCCCGTGTGGGCGGAGTCCCTGGCCGCTCGCAATAGGGCCCTTCTGTGGCGTCCACAGAGGGTTGTAGCGGTCAGGGCAATACGCGGGTACCGCACGGTCTCGACCGATGCAGCCTGCGCGTTGGCCGGAACCCCTCCGTGGGATCTGGAGGCGGAGGTGCTCGCCGACGTCTATCGGCGGGCGTCGATGGCGCGGGCGGGGGCAGCCGCCCCTCGCCGAGCGCAATGTCATCGTGGCGGGAAGATGCCCGCCGCGCCACCATCCTAATGTGGAAGTCTCGGCTGGAGACGCCCCGGGCCGGTCTCTGAACCGTGGGGGTGCTCCGACCGATCTTGGAAGAATGGACAGGGCGGCAGCACGGGGTCCTCACCTTCCGGTTGGTGCAGGTTTTTTCGGGGCATGGTTGCTTCGGCAAATACCTGCACACGATCGCAAGGAGGGAGACGACCCCAGGCCACTGCGGCTGCGACGAGGACTCGGCGCAGCACACGCTCGAGTCGTGCCCGGCCTGGGATGTGCAGCGCCGGGAACTCGTTGCAGTCATAGGCGTGGACCTGTCGCTGCCGGCCGTTGCGCGAGCGATGGTTGGCAGTGACAGAGCCTGGACCGCGGTCGCCACCTTCTGCGAGGCTGTCATCTCGCGGAAGGAGGTGGCGGAGAGGGCCCGTGAGGAATCCTTCTTTGCGGACCCGATTCACCGTCGGCGCGAGGGGCGGCGTCGCGCTTATCTGCGCCTGATGCCGCCCTAGCCGAGGCTGCGGACGGTGGGGTCGGGAAGTACCCTGCCGTCCGCGGAAGCCTACCGCGAAGGTGCGACGCCCAAGTGCGCGAGGCGTCGCTCAAGAGAGGGTGCCCGAAGGGGCTGCCGCCTGCGGATCGCGGTCGTAACGACGCGGTACCCGTGATCCGCCGTAGCAAGGGCGGGTGGAGGCGCACGGTGGGTTTTTAGTAGGTGAGAGCCCCACACTACCCCGTTGTCTCCCCGGGCAGCGGGGTGTGCGGTAGGACACTTTTGCCCACCTAAAATAAAAATAAAAATAAAAAAAAAGGGTGTACCCCAATACAATAGTGTAGCTTACTATAATATATATGTTACTTAGACATTTATATTACTACTAGCATTTGCCCGCGGATCCGCCGCAGCCAAAAACTAGTTTTTAGTTTATATCTCAGGTTCCCGATATAGTAGCGGGATAAAATGTATACCAGTTTTAAGTCTAATAAAGAGCTACCAAATAAAAACAAGTTGCATCAAAATCCGTTTTGTAGTTTTTTCGTGATGCACGAATGAACAAACAGACAAACAAATAAACAGACGAAAAATCTAAAAACACATATATATAGAAATAATAATAAAATAATAAATAAAACGCTATGATAAGAATATGCCGTGTAGGCCGTGTATATTGCCGTGTGAGGCCGGCTTTCTCCACCCATGTGAGTCGTAAGAGCCGACTGAGGGAATAACGGGGGAGTTGTTAATACTCGAGGGAATCTCGAGTATTAACAACATCCACTGCGATCGACAACCCGCCTGCCAAGCGTGGCGATTACGGCACTATCCCCTATATGAGCGAAACACATGTAGTGGCGTTCTCTTGGGGAGGCTTTTGTCCAGCAATGGACGTCGAAAGGCTGATGGATGGGTGGAATAAAAATAGTGATATCCTTGTGAATTTCCTCTTATGCAACAAAATAGGTCAACTCATTAGCAACGAGGTAGAGGATGCGGACTGCTCACGCCAGTGGTGCCTTAAGTGCCTAATTTTAGTGTCAGAATTTATCACCATCCATGATTGGTCCGTGATGCCATTAAAATATTTAAATAAATTATTTATAATATATGAGTATGCAAAGTGCTTTAGATAATTATATTCAAGTTTTTTTTTTAATTTTTTAAGGTACCGAGCTCGTTCCCGGGGAGCGTTTGAGAGAGATAAATAAATATGATCGCAAACTCTAATTTTTATTATTTCAGCTACAGAAGCGTGTGCTATTAAACTGTTACAAAAAAGCAGGTTTGGTAAAACGAAAAATTGGCAGCCTAAATTGAAGCAAAAGGCTGCCAAGGCATCTTATGCGAGCAACGAGTATATTAGCAATGAAGAAAAAGTTGTTCTGGAAAATTTACTAGGTGGGGCATTTGTCGACGAAGTCAGCGGAGGATAATTAATGAAATATTATACTCATTTGGCTAATCTTAACATTTAAGCGTTTTAAAATGGACACGATAATCTTAACTGTTTACTATGTATTAGTATGTGTTTAGAAAATAAATGGCATTAATTGTTGGGTTTATTTTTATTCAAGAAAAAATCCCGCTAATTTGTCAATTCTAGAAATTAATGTTCATAATAATATATTATATAATAATCTTTTTTTCTCACGCATCTCGCTCTCCGCACAGTTTAAAAAGTCTGGTACATCCAAGTCGTTATTTTTTACATAATAGATATCCCACAACAAATTATTTTAGAAAATGTAGAAAAAGAATAGGTACCTATTTTACTGCAAGTGGGATTCGAATGGGACGTCCCTTCCAATCCGAGGACGTGCTCTAGACCGCTAAACCATCGCAGTGACCGACGGCCATACCCAATCTCCACATCACATTTGTCTTTACAAACCACGCCACTTATCGGATGCATTTATATGCATTATTGCAATTAAAATACATACTATTTGATAGCACGATTTTTTAAATATTTTGATCTGTATTTTAGCATTTGACATGAATCCGGGGATTACAAGGGACGCGAGTTCGAATCCCGCTTGCAGTAAAATTCTCTTTTTCTACATTTTCACTTATAATTTGTTCTTTAACACTCATGATATTTCTGTCCAGCGCGTCCCTTACGACCGTGTAAAATTTGGAGGACAACGAGTGTTTTACTTGATCGGTCTATCTGGTGGGTGATCGATCGCGCGATCTTTTGCCTTCGGTGTTCCCAACCACAATCAGTCTTTCCAGATTATCGTCGCCTCTGCGCATTGTGTGGCCGAAATACGACAGAATGCGCTGTTGGTATGGTGGACAAGTGAGTTTTTACTCGGAGTTGAGTCCAGATCGATGCATTGGTGTGTTTCGCAGTCCAAGGTATTCTCAGCATTCGCCTCCAACACCACATCTCGAATGCATCAATCCTTTGTCTCGCACGGGCCAGGATTGTCCATGTTTCAGCTCCATACAGGAAGATGGGGAATACCAAGGCTCGTACTAATCTGATCTTGGTTTTGATACCCATTCCTCTCTGCTTCCAGATGTTGCTTAAACGGGTCATCGCATCCTTTGCCATCCTGATTCGCCTCTTTATCTCGGGGACACAACTACCGTCATTGCAGATTTGGGAACCCAGGTAAACGTATCGGTCGACGATATTCATGCCAGGAATGTTGCAGGTGACATTTGCAAGCTTTCCGGCTCGATCCACTATCATCACCTTGGTTTTCACTTTGTTTATTGCGAGACCAATGTTGCCACTTTCCAGCTCGAGCCTTTGGAGCTGAGCATGTCAAGTGCTAAAATACAGATCAAAATAGATTTCCCATATTTAAATATTTATGTTTTGTACGTAAATATAGGGTGCATCTTGCAAGTAAATCTTCTATCTACTATGGAAACCTACTTTTTTTTATTTAATTTCCCAAGCAAAATTGAAATAAGACTGGCAGGTTGCTAACAAAAATGTAGGCAGTGAAACAGTGATAATGAAACTGAAAGACCAGATGCTCCGACGATCTGGTCAAAGCCGCAGGGAGCCGTTGGATGCAGTCCTTAGAAGACCGCTCGATGTGGCGCTCTCTAGGGGAGGCACATGTCCAGCAGTAGACGTCGAAAGGCTGATGGATGGATGAATGATGATAATAATGAAACTGATATCGAGTTCAACCCCCAGTCCGAAACCCTAGCACGGCACAAACCTCCCACTTTCAAGGTTTTTCGGAATTATGTGTATACAAATTACCACTATTCAGTGAAAGAAAACATCGTGAGGAAACCTACTTGCCATAAGAGATTTGACTTCTTCTTCTTCTGGGACTATGCCTAAATCCCTTTCTCTCTCTGGGAGGTGACCAGTGCGCAATATTGGAACAGAAATTAGTGTTAAGAAAAGGTTGTTAACGCTAGAGGTGGGGATGACTTGGATATGGGGTCAGAAAGGGTTATTTTCTCCTTCTTTTACTTACAGCCTTTGCATCAAAAAGTGGCACCAGCCACCATAATTGAAATATTGTTTCCAGAGCTTAAGTCTCTTTAATCTATGTATTTCGGTTCGGTGGGAAATTAAAACGATTATTATTATATTGTTATTATATCAAGGAGACATTCTTTCCCCTAAACTGGTTACATCAGTATTCAAAAAAATGGATGGACGATAAGGAAGAAACCCGTCAGCTGCGGCAAACAAATAGAAGGTAGCACTGACTTCGGTCCCAACTGCCCTACCAGGGAGGCCGTGTTTTTAGGTCAAGCAGCGCCCTAAGGGTCGAGAAAGGAGGATTTCCCTCCCTTAGGCTCCGCCTAGCTCTGCACCCTCAGAAGAGGGCTGGCAGGTTATGGGCGGCAGGAGGAAGAAATCCCAGCTTAAAAAGAAGTTCTGGCCCTGAGGAGCCCGCTTCGCCTAGAGGCAAATTCAGCCCTAAGAAGCCACGCAAACTCAAACACCGAAACCGGCAGCTATGGGGATTACCATTATGCTGGAGGCGGAGTGACTGAGTTACCAGGCCATTTTGAGGAAATCCCAGAAAACTAAAGTAGCTTATGTCCTGTCTTGCGCTCTAGCTAGACTATATAATAGTTGCAAAATTTCATAATGATTGGTTTAGTCATTACAGCGTAAGGAATAAACAAACAAACAAAATAATGCGAAAGTGGGTGGATAAAATGCATCCATTAATTTAGCAAAAAAAATATAAATTTATAGAGAGAAAATTATTTATTCACTTCTCATAAGAGGCAATCAGTGCGCATCTTTCATTCCTTGTGCGCCGATCGATACTAACTTGCTCCAAAATAGAATATCAGGACCCATTATTCGCAACAGGTAGATTGATTGGAGAGATTGAAGCTATTGCATCTAATAATTTCCATTGGTGAGCCGCTGTGCAGAATGGATTCTAACAATATTTCACGTTACGTGAGACTGACTACGGAGTCCTCCAAGCTGGTAAGTAACATCGCGTTTTAAAGCCATTGTATGGGGTCTCAGAATATTAATTTGAATCCCATCTTAATGTTTTCCATCGCAGAAAAATGGACAGTTTCTGTGGTGTTTCTCTGCGATAGAGTGATGCAATTCTAGAAACCTCGAAGATAACGTCCCGACTAAATCTAAAATGTATAAAAATAGCGCAACAGGTTGAGAAACGTGTTCCATAAAAAGCGATTGAGCCTTGCTTATCGCATGAATGAACCAGCTCGATCGGTGAAGTACCATCCTTTCACAGAACTGCTAACGTCTATAGGTTACATTAACCGCTTACCATCAGGTAGGCCGTATGCTTGTGTGTACCACCCACGCAGTATAAAAAAAAGAAATCACGTGACGTACTTATTTAATAGAAAATTTCTTTGTTTGTAATGTGTCGTGTGCGTCTCCAATATCTATTGATAGTATCTATAGAATTTGAGCTTAGCCTTTCTGATCGTTTGAACTGCTAGTGCACAACTAGCTACGACCGCCTCAATTATTACCAATAATACGGAGCCCGAGAAGAATGACTGCATTAGAGCGTACTTTTTTATTTTTTTATAATATGCGAGTATTTGTGATTAATTATTACTTCAATCTACAAACAAACTATAACCACTTTTTTTTGTTTAGGCGGGAAAAAATGTTCCTAACCACACAACCCGTCGCTCAGGGCAACGAACAGGGTAGTGTGAGGCCCGCACCCACTAAAGAAACCCGCCGTGTGCCGTCTCTCCGCCTGTGTTGACGGACCACTGGTGCTGTGTTGGATTACTTCAGTGGCCCGCCAGCGGCTTACCCTTTCGAGTACCCTCTACTGAGCGACGCATTCGCACACAGAGCGTCGCAACTTCGCGGGAGGCGTTGCGGGTGGTGGACTTTCCCCGGTCCATCCACCAGCAGCCTAAGCTAGGGTGGCATGAGGCACAAGTATTCGCGCCTGCGCCGCCATAGTCGCTGGCGGCGGTTCGGGCCAGCGGAAGAATCCTCCTCCCTGGCCCTCTCCGCTGCTTCCTTTCGTGAGATAACCTCCTTGCAGAAGGCAGCGACCGCGGCCCAATTCCCTACGCTGCCAAGCATCGCTCTGACGACGTTCGGCAGCAAGAGGTCTCCCCCTACTGCCGCGACGAGTCCACGGCGCTGCTCGGCCAAGCCGGGCACGAGTCGAGCGTATGCCACGCCGTGTCATCGTCGCAGCCGCAATGGTGACAGCCCGGAGTCGCTTCCTACCTTGCGACTATGTGCCGATATCTGACGAAGCAACCACCTGATGGTAAGTGGCAACCACCGCTCATGGACTTTGGCAACACCAGGGGCACAGCCAAGCCGCCGCCTACACTGAATAGAGTGCTCTTTTGAAACTCCGTTTAAAGAGGTAACGTTGTTTACAAGTCGTAACGTTGGTACCACCTCAAACAGTTCCTCAGAGCATTCCCTATTGAAGAATCGATAGAGAAAACAGAGAGACCCAGTCTCTCTGCCGCCCCAACTACACCAGTTCATCCGAAAAAATTGGAATTTTTTTTCAAAATTATGTTTTTTTAAGGAAAGTTTAGGTATAGCGATGCCAATATTGGCATCGGGGTCGCGAAGATGCATTTTTAAGATTTTGACAACTATTTGACAGTGCCAATATTGGCATCGCTGGGCATTGAAGACTGTCGACTAAATAAATAAATCGCTAAATATGTTGCTAAGTGCTAAACTCGAGAATGGCTGAACCAATTAGGATGTTTTTTTCAAATATTTATTAAGGTCCGAGGATAGTTTTGATGCTAACAAAAATTGGACAAAGTACCTGGATAAAGATGAAAAATTTTAATAAAAAAATAGCGTAATATTTTTTTATACTACGTCGTTGGTGAACAAGCGTATGACCCACCTGATTATTAGCGGTGAGACTTGCTTATAGACACAGTGATAATAACCGGCCCCCCCTTTTCTTTGTTAAGGCGGGAAAAAATGGATCTAATCGCACACCCCGTCGTTCGGGGCAAGGAAAAGGGTAGTGTGGGGCCCCCACCCACTAAATAAACCCTCCATGTGCCGTTTCTCCGCCTGTAGTGGCGAACTACTGGAACTGTGTTATATTACTTCAGTGGTATATCCAGCCCCCCCTTGCCAAGTTGCATAAACGTTATAGAATACAATAGAATAATCAATGTACGGGATTAACTATTACGCTTACGTTGTCATAACCTTACTTCAATAACATACATTGATTATTGTATTTTATTTTACAAGAGTTTAAGCCACTTGTCTTCAGAGGCATAACTCAAGAGTCGCCGTCTCCAGAAAAGGGATGAGAGGTGTTGAAGAAAGATAATGAACAGAGAATGATATATATATTTTTTTATTGCATGTTGTGGCAGACGAGCCACGACATCTGATGGTAAATGGTAACCGTTACTCATGGACTCAAGTATACTGAAAGTATTGTCAAGCCTCTGCTCACCATTTCATTTCACCGATATGAAATGAAGGAATTAACGGCTATCTCCTGCTACAGCCAAAACGCAACGATATGCTTCATGGCCGATCACACGGGAGATGGTGGTACCAACTCGCTCAGGCCCGATACCATGTGAGCACTCCTACTTGGTACCCAGCCCGACCACCAGTCATGCATCCATCCATCCATCAGCCTTTTAAGCCGTAATAATGCCGTAATCGCCACTCTTGGCAGGCGGGTTGGCGATCGCAGTGGATATTGTTAATACTCGAGGGAGTGCTGCTGCCCACTCCCCCGGTATTCCCTCAGTCGGCTCTTACGACTCACGTGGGTAGAGAGGGGTGGGACAATTCTAAAGCTAGCCCCACACGACCAGTCATGCAATGGATGATAATTGCTTACTTCCCTTAGTCGCCTTATATGACACCCATGGGAAAGAATGGGGTGGTGACTATTCTTAGTCCGTCACCACACGGATAAACCAAAGGGTACTAAGGAGAGGATAGGAAGCATAATAAGCCAGATCGGTGGCGTTCGGAGGTTTAAGAGTAAGGCGGCAGCATGCTTAGTCTGTGACAAATACAAGCTAAAAATTGTATGTATTGTTTTATTTTACAGTCATTGACTTATATATTAGCATTGAGACTTCTGCCACACCTTGGTACAGTGCTCGATGATGACATGGATAAAGTTTTCTACAAAATTAATCTACTTCACTGGGCAGTTCTGAAAGTTACATCCATAATGGCTTTATTTATCTTTGAATTCATTAAGGTAATATCCGCTACAGAAATTTTATCTATACTTATTACTATATATATATATATATATATATATATATATATATATATATATATATTATTTATTTACATTTTTTATACTACTAAATCTGTATCAAACCCTTGATCCAACCATCCAACCACCCAACGTGAGCCTCTCAAGGTGTTGATCGAGGCTCTTGGCTATGAGTCCGTTAACTGAAACTACTATCGGCACAATGATCGCCGAATCCACATCCCACATGTCAAAAATCTCGTGGGCCAAGTCCAGATACTTCATCTGTTTATATTATTATTATAAAGAGGTACCGTATGTGAGTTTCTGACGTTGTAAGGGGTAATCTCTGGATCTACTGAACCGATTTTCAAAATTATTTCACCAATAGAAAGCAACGTTATTGTGGAGTGTCATAGGCTATATTAATTTTCAAAATTAATTAAGCATCTTTAGATATTTTTATATATATTTTTAGCATTTGACATGCTTAGCACTATACATTAAACACAAAGTGAAAAATGTGAAATCGAAAATAGCAGTCAGGAGCAGGATTTGAACCTGCATCTTCTGGATACCGTCCAGATGCTTTACCAATTCAGCCATCCTGACAATTGCTCCTGACTGCTAACTTCGATAACACATCATACTTAACGTCTTTGGGTGACGCCTGCGCCATCCGTCGGAAGTATTTTTCATACATTATACCGACCAGGTAAACTTAATTTTACAATTAAGATTTTACCTAATAGTCATTAAACCCTTTAAATATTTAGATATTTTTATATATATTTTTAGCATTTGACATGCTTAGCACTATACATTAAACACAAAGTGAAAAATTAGGTAAAATCTTAATTGTAAAATTAAGTTTACCTGGTCGGTATAATGTATGAAAAATACAGGGGCGTAGCTACCGCCGTATTTGCCGTATCAATTATACGGGGCCCCCGGGCCACGGGGGCCCCCAAAGTGTGTAAGGAAAAAGAATAAAAACTTTCTAATTTATTTTATTTTACAAATGACAAAATTCTATAAAGCAATTCCTTTTTTTCCCGCCTTAAGCGTGCGTTCAAAAGTTGGCAACACTACATCGTTATGGCGGGCTGCGGGACTTCCCCGTTTTACTTACTTCATATTCAACTCAGCGGGGAATCCCCGGGAATCCTTCATCGATATCGCGATGTACGTGTACGTTGTTGTACTTTGCATTGGATGTTAAACCACGGAGTGCAGTGCACTGTTTATTTACGCGCTTTATATAAATGTGCATTACATTGTAATTCAGTACAAACAATATTGTTCTTCTGGTTTAGCAGTATTAGTAACGATTTGTAAAAGAAATGAGTGAAAGAAAAAGAGATTATCCCAGCGGCGCTGAGAAAAGAAAAATTAAACAGAAAAGGGACGAGGTTATAAAAAAAGTGCCCAAAATTTCTTCATTTTTTCAGAGACAAGATACTGTGAGTGATTTAGATTGGAAAGGTAAGTACTACACTACTACCCAACCCATTTATTAGGGGCCCGTAGTGATAAACAAGGAAATCTTTTAATTTCGGTCTGTCCATCTGTCCGTCACAAAAAGTTGTCTCCCCCCTCGATTTTCACAATTATACTGTTTTTAGGGCTCCGTGCCTTGATTAAAAAAAACAAAATTCTAACTTATCTATAGCATCGATTTGTTTTGTTGTTTGTTTATCAGTCCGTATCGTATCGTTAATTGCGTGTTGAGAACTTCAGATGTGCAGACTCGCTTTCGGGTTCTCGTTTTGTATGGCCACTACACTACGCGCTGCGTTTAAATAGCACGCAGGTGTATAGTAATGCACGGACGGGCTGCAGGTGATTTTGTATCTACTAATAGGTACGAGCACAACCCGCGTAGAATCTGTGTGCGTCTGAACTGAACACTCTCTAACTGTGACCCTTAGTAACGTTATTTATTTATATATAACTCTTTTTAGTTTAGTATCAAAGCATTCGTATTTATTTTTTAACAATTACTCGTTTATTTTTAGATTCTTCTGAAGCATGTTCTTCGTCACATATCCATCCGGAAATAGAAGAAAGCCAAGCACATACTTTATCGGATGTCCATCCAGAAATCGAGGAACCCCAAGTCAACGATTCTGATATATCTGCAGATAATGCAGATTGTAATATAATTTCATCAGATAGAGGAAATTTTGGTGACAATTTAACTGAATGCGAACGAAAAATAATTTTTAAATTGGGTCCATTTAAACCACAAGGACCATTTCCAAAAGTTTCAGAAAATAACCGACCTTTTTCAGCTTATTATTATTCATATTTCAATCAGGCAGGCATAAAAATTATAAGACCATGGTTATGTTATTCTAACGTTTTAAACAAACCGTACTGTCACTTCTGTTGGTTATTAGCAGATCGTCAAAACAAATCGTACTCCTCTGCTTGGGTTAACGGTGTTTCGGTTAGAAGCAATTTCACACAAACTATTCTTGACCATGAAAAGTCACAGCAGCATATTAGTGCCTCACTCTCTTATAATAATTGGTTGCAAGGAAATACCATCGATACTCTATTGAAAAGTGAAATCGATAGTAAAATTACATTCTGGAGAGATGTACTGCATCGTATAATTAATGTTATAATTACTTTAGTATCTTGTAATCTACCTTTGAGGGGGCATGATTCTGATTCTGGCAATTTTATGGCAATTTCACGTCTGCTATCTAACTATGATGCAACTTTAAAAGAACTTTTTCTAAAACCGAAAGGTGAAATAAATTATTTAAGCCCTACGATTCAAAACGAAATTATTAGTTTGCTTGGTACTAACGTTAGGAACAGTATTATCTCAGAAATTAAAAAAGCTCCATTTCTAACAATAATTATGGATACAACACAAGACTTGTCAAAAATTGACCAACTATCTGTAGTTTTTCGATATATCTCGGTTACAGAAAATGATGATAATGTGCCTAAAGAAATAAATATCTGTGAGTCCTTTTTAGGATTCATAGCACTAACCGATTGCAGTGCTGCAGGTCTGAAAACTGTCATTTTAAATTTGACTAAAGAATATGGAATTGATTTGGCTAAATGTAGAGGACAGGGATACGATGGAGCAAATGTTATGTCGGGTGTGTATGGAGGATTACAAACCCTAATAAAAGAGCATGCTCCAAATGCCGATTATGTTCATTGTGCTGCGCACGCTTTAAACTTGGTTTTGAACGATGCTGCGAGACATGTTCGTGAAGTATCGACTTTTTTCGATAATTTAGAAAAAATATATACTTTTTTTGGCAATAGTATAAAACGCTGGGCTATGCTAAGTGACGATTCATCTGAAAAATATTTGATTACCCTTAAAAAGGTATGTTCTACCAGATGGTCTTCTAGGAACGACGCTTTATTAGCAGTAAAGAAAAATTTTTTACTAATCATGAAAACTTTGTACCAACTAAATTTAATTTCAAATAAAAAAGATGAACGTGAAGAATGTAAAAGTATAATTAATATTTTAGAGAGTTTTGATTTCTTAGTGCTCGTTACATTTTTTTCTTCACTATTTGAAATTATTAATCCTGTTTCTAAAGCTCTACAGCATGAAAATAATGACTTACAGAAATCTAGTATTTTATTAAGTAATCTTTTAAATAGACTGTGCCAATTAAGAAATCAGAATTCATTTAATAGTTTGCTAAATGAATCCAAAGATTTAGCAAAAAAGTGGGGGGTAACAACTGTTTTTAAAAACAGTAGGCGAAAGATAACGAAGCGTTTTTTTGATGAGTTATCACAAGATGAGAGAATTTCCGACCCGGAATCCTATTTCAAAGTCAATGTATACTATTGCTGTTTAGATATATTAATTTCTCAAACTAAAGAAAGATTTCAGAGCCTTTGCAACCTGAGTAGTATATTCGAAATATTACAACCGGAGAAACTCCTATCTTCTTCAAGCGAAGAGATATTAAACGCTTCCGGAAAACTGTCTGCTAAATACAGTAAAGACATCTCACTTAATCTTTGTGACCAATTAAAGGCTCTAAAAACATGCTTAAATTCTGAAATTAAAAAAATTTATTCCATTAAAGAACTCATTGAATTATTGCTAGTAAAATTCAATAGTCTTGCATCCAGCTTTCCCGAGGTAATCACAGCATACTTTTTATTCTTGACCCTTCCAGTTACAACCGCAACGGCAGAAAGAAGTTTTTCAAAATTAAAACTAATAAAAAATTACTTAAGAACTTCGATGGGACAAGAACGGCTGTCAGACATCTCACTATTGTCCATAGAGGCAGAAACTTTAGAAAAACTAAAATCATCATCAGCCATAAATGATTTAATAAATCAGTTTGCCGATAAAAAGGCAAGGAGAGTGAATATTTAAAATTCGATTTTTATTTGTAAAATGGGTAAATTATGTGATAAATAAATATTACTTCTCACAATATTTTTTTTCTTTTGTGAAAAATCTTTACCTCCATATCCTCCTCCTCCGCCTCCAAAAAAATTTTTATACGGGGCCCCGACAAGGCACGCTACGCCAATGGAAAAATACTTCCGACGGATGGCGCAGGCGTCACCCAAAGACGTTAAGTATGATGTGTTATCGAAGTTAGCAGTCAGGAGCAATTGTCAGGATGGCTGAATTGGTAAAGCATCTGGACGGTATCCAGAAGATGCAGGTTCAAATCCTGCTCCTGACTGCTATTTTCGATTTCACATTTTTCACTTTGTGTTTAATAATTAAGCATCTTTACTTAAACTTGAATAATGTAATCCAAGTTGTAAAATAATTGCTTTAATCGCGTGCGCTGCGGAAACTATTGAGGATAGAACAAAACAATGAACTACAATATTAAAGAACGTATTATAATCTTTAAAAAAGTCCGCTATAGCATATGCCTATTTTCTACGGATAACTCACAATAACTGCTTTTACTGTTAAAATTGTGGATTCAAAATAATTTTTGTGAAGCTTATTTAGCCCATATGATATTAATTTATATCTTTATAAATATGTTTTAATTATATGGGACGAATGTGCCATGAGTCATAGAGCTCATATTGAAGCCGTGAACCGTACGCTAAAAGACATCTGAAACTCAGACGCTGATATGGGTGGTGTTACTTTTGTATTTGCGGGCGATTTTCGGCAAATGCTGCCAGTAACAAAAGGAACACGCGCCGATGTCATCAGGGCATGCTTAAAATCATCATGCTTATGAAGTTCCGTTGAAACTCTCAATTTACGAACAAACATGAGAGCCCACTTGAGCGACAACTACGATAACGACTTTCCGCATCAACTACTGAATCTTGGAGAAGGAAAAAATTGCTGTCCCAACACCAACAGTAGGGATGACATGCTGGCGGACCACCGAAGGAATGTAACATAGTTCCAGTGGCCCGCCAATAAAGGCGGAGAGACGGCACACGGCGGGTTTCTTTGGGGTGCAGGCCCCACACTACCCCTGGTCGTTGCCCCGAACGACGGTGTGTGAGGTTAGGAACATTTTTTCCCGCCTTAACAAAAAAAAAGGGATGACATTAAACTTAACACTCGGTTAGGTCACATATTACACAGGTTAGAAGATCTGATAGACGCAATATATCCCAGTCTTGAAAGTTTAATGGAAATAGATTATCATTGGTTTTGTTCTAGGGCAATAGTCTCACCCAGAAACAATTCAGTGAATGAGATAAATAATATAATTTTAGGAAAAATTTTAGGTCAAGTCAAACACTATAAGTCCATTGACACGGTGTGTAATATTGAGGATACAGTGCACTATCCTCAAGAATTTTTAAATTCTTTGAGTCCTTCTGGCTTACCTCCCCACGACCTTATGCTAAAAGTTGGCATTCCTATCATGCTTTTAAGGAACTTGAGACACCCCAACACGTGTAATAGCACAAGGCTGCTCATAAAAGAGTTGCGAGAGAATATAATCGTGGCGACCATTCTCACAGGGCCAGCAGTGCTTGCTTATATTCCGCGGATACCCATGATTCCGACTGATTTACCTATACCGTTTAAAAGGTTACAGTATCCCGTCAAGGTCTCTTTTGCCCTCACTATTAATAAGTCCCAGGGTCAAACATTTTCTCTGGTGGGCATTGACCTGAGAAAGCACTGTTTTTCCCATGGGCAGTTATATGTTGGCTTATCTCGGGTTGGAACTCCTGAAAGACAATATATTTTAGTACTAAATGATAACATTACTACTAATATAGTATATCGAGAAGTTTTGAACAATTAACATACGTAAACATGATGTAAATAGTGTATATTAACATCAAGTAATAAAAATAAAAACAAAAAACAGTAACATAAAAAAAACATATAATCAATAAAAAAAAACGATAAAAAAAAAATCTTTATCATCATAATTTTTATTTATCCCGAACTTTTAACCTGAAGTATCACGCGGTACAAACGGGCCGGGACAAAAATATTTCTAACACGGAACGGAGTCCGCGGGCACTGCTAGTTTAATAATAAGATAGTAGAAGTCGCATCACAGTGGGGGACATTTTAGTCAACTTAATTTAGATAATGAAGTACCTAACCCTTAAAAAGTAAGGTGAGGTAAATTTGGGACACTTTAACAACTAATTTGTAATATTTTAACATTTTATTTACGACTAGATACTAGCCGTGACTCCATTCGGACTGGACTCTCGAAAATAAATTGTGTATAATAGCTATCCAAACTATTCGTTTTCCTGGGATGAAAAGTAGCCTATGTCCTGGACTCCAGACTATGCACAATTTCTCATGAAATTGATTGCTTTAGTAATTACAGCGTGAAATCGTAGCAAACAAACCAACAAACTACTTTTGCATTTTATTATTAGTAGGGATTGTGAAGTTTTTAAATGTAAACGCATTGGCGTATAAAAACTTGACTAAACATTGAAATTCCCATATTTATTCGTCAAATTCAAGAATAATTTGTCGATTTTTAACCAATTATAGACATGCCATGAACACCCAGACTGGGTGACTCAGTAATACTGATAAACTACCGTATCAACGAAAAAAAAATTCAGATAATGGCTATAATTAAAGCAGATTGCAATTTCTATTGTGAATAATACGCGCATTTATATGCATACATATACGTACAAGTACTTTGTCGTACTCTCAGATGCTTACGCATACATCCTCATTATCAATTAATCAATTGTAAACATTAATATCACACTTATCGATACATCTAACACAAAGGCCTAACTGCAGTCATTAGGACTACTGCCGACGGATGCTTCCGAAATGCTCTCAGATATTTTCTCGCTTAAAAATAATTCCGCAATTGGCCACGATATTATCTCAGGATATACTACGCTATGGAAATGCATTTACGCATCCCCTCTATCAGTGACAGACGGAGGGGTATGTAGGACTCACCGGGCGCGCAGATCTTAGTTGCACCCGGAATACCCACTAAAACCACAGCACTTCCTTCCACGCCTATTAGTGGGATGCCGGAGGGTCATCTTATGACATTCTACTCCGACGCCCCAGGCGGATGGCCAACTGGCCACGCCCTGTCGTTATCAGACCTTGTACGACCTGTGGCAATTAAGACTCCCCAAAGCAAAAATTGTAACAGTTGCTGACGACATTGTACTGCTATTTCACGGCCTCTCAAGGGGTGAAGTCCAACCTTCTGAGTCGTAATGTGGATAAGAATAAATGTATCCAATTTGCAAACATGACTTATTCCCTGCCACCTTTAATAGCCGACCCATATACCTACGTCTTCTTCTAATTGCTGCTGCTTAAACCTCGACGTTGTAGATAATGTCGAATATCAGCTTCTCCATCATTGTGTTTAGTTCTTCACAGTACACATTTGCAGTAATGGTCATCCCGTTTAGTAAGAAGCTGTGATGAATCACACTGGCGCTAGACCAACAGTGGCCATCAATTTTCTAGGGGTAGTTTTCGTTTAGGGCATTGCTTAGGCGCTGAGTCAGTATCCAACTAACTTGCTGAGCGCTTGCGATTGTCAAACAGAATCCATTTTTCGTCGCAGGTAACAATGCCGTTCAAAATTCCTTCGTTTGTGTGCCTCTTGAGCAGTGCAAGGCACGTCTTGACGCGTACCTCGCACTGGCGATCATTGAGTTCGTCGGGCACCCATTTGTCAAGATTTTTTACCATGCCAATTTGACGCAAATAGACCAATCAGCAGCCCCATCGGGTACCTTCTCTTCTGCGACGCCCCGCGCACGTGGGCGTCACACCTTCGCGGTAGGCTTACGCTGACGGCAGGGCAAGCCTTTCTTACATCCCACTACAGCTCAAATATACCAGTAAAATGCTGACGGTACGCCAACTATTCATTATATAAATTATAAATATGCCACACAAGCTTTTAGATTTTAACCCATTACATAATGCCAACAAGCGTTGGAAAAATTATGTCTGCGCTACCCTCATTTATGAAAATGGCTTTTTAAAGTCATTCACTTTCGTTATTTGATCCGTATCTGTACAATAAGCTCAATTTTGTCAGTCCGTGTGGGGCCGGCTTTAGAATTGTCCCACCCCTCTCTACCCATGGGAGTCGTAAGAGCCGACTGAGTGAATACCGGGGGAGTGGGCAGCAGCACTCTTTTGAGTATTAATAACATCCACTGCGATCGCCAACCCGCCCGCCAAGCGTGGCGATTACGGCATTATCCCCCATGACGGGACCGCTCGTTGTGGCGTTCTCTTGGGGAGGCCTATTTCCAGCAGTGGACGTTGAAAGGCTGATGGATGGATGGATGAAGCTCAATTCTTCCTTGTCCATTTAAATTGTAACTAAACATCTATGTAAACAAAGAGTCACAGCACGGCTTCTTTCCCTTTTTTTTTGTTAAGGGGGGGAAAATGATCATAACCGCACACCCCGTCGTTCGAGACAATGAACAGGATAGTGTGGGGCCTTCACCCACTAAAGAAACCCGCCTTATGTCGTCTCTCCGCCCGGTATTGGCGGGCCACTGGAACTATGTTACATTCCTTCGGTGGTACGGCTTCTTACCCTAACCTATACCGATACGGAATACTTATTTAGACTCATTAGTTAAAGTCATAAAACTGTCATTTTTCTATAATAATAAAACACATATATACACTCACACTCATAATAAAAAATATTTTTATATTTAAATGTACAAATAAAATGGAAATTTATTATAATCATTATATTTAATTATTTTTATACTGCAGCATATAACTTATTTCATTTTAAATAACCCTATTTTTTGTGATCCACTTTGACAGTAATTTCTATAAATAAAATTATAAGTTTCTTGTTTCAGGGATATGACGGTATGCAGAACGAGTATTCCTGGTTCATCTATCTATTCATTAACTTTATACTGGTATGATACACCTTGTATGACGTAACAGTTGTTGATTTTTGTATGACGTAACAGTTGTTGATTTTAATATAACCTAAACTAAAAGAAGGCCAGTAAGTGGTTCCTCGGGTAGGAACCACTTCGAATCTTACAACTAATTAGAACAATTCCTATTTTACAATATCTACGTTCTGATTTTTAAAATAAATGTTACTTTTTCTTTATATTTTGTTTTACCTCTGGTCCCAAACTTAGCTTAATGACAAATCACCAGGATAAAGATGAAAATCTTTTTTCCTATTCACTCTGTATCAAAACCTGTCAATTCAAACATTTCAATCAAATACTGCCGTCAAAAGTACTGTGTTCGAGGAAATGGTATTTTTATGTAGTAACCTTTTTTTTCTTATTTTTTTTGTTTAACTGCCTCTGTGGTGCAGTGGTAGTGTAAATGTCTGCTGATCATTAGGTCTCGGGTTCGACTCCCGGGTCGGGCAGTGTTATTGGGCTTTTTCGTAAAAAGGAAAATTCTCAGTAGCAGCCCGGAGTGTGGAAATGTACCCAATAGACGGCAATTGGCTCGCCCCCTATTACATGGGACCTAAACATAGCTGGCGAATCATGGGTGTGTAATATACATCTGCGTTTTTTTTTGTTAGAGCGGGAAAATATGTTCCTAACCGCACACCCCGTTGTTCGGGGCAACGAACAGGGTAGTGTGGGGCCCGCACCCACTAAAGAAACCCGCCGTGTGCCGTCTCTCCGCCTTCATTGGCGGGCCACCGGAACCATATTACATTCCTTCAGAGGTCCAATATACCTCTGCCTACCCCTTCGGGGAATACAGGCGTGATGCTATGTTTTTTACGCTTTTATGTAGTATTTTATTGGCCGTGTGGGGCCAGCTTTAGAATTGTCCCACCCCTCTCTACCCACGGTAGTCGTAAGAGCCGACTGAGGAAATACCGGGGGAGTAGGCAGCAGCACTCCCTCGAGTATTAACAACATCCACTGCGATCGCCAACCCGCCTGCCAAGCGTGGCGATTACGGCATTATCCCCCATGACGGGACCGCTCGTTGTGGCGTTTTGGGGAGGCCTGTGTCCAGCGGTAGACTTCGAAAGGCTGATGGATATAGTATTGAAAAAAAACATGGGTGGTGAACAAACATATATTATGACTGATGGTTGGCGGTTACCATAGTCTTAGACGCTAGTAATACCAAAGGCATCACTCGTGCGTCGCCATCTCCAAGGAAAGGGATAGGAGGTGGACTGGGATAATAAGGAGAGGATAGGTAGGATATTAAGGAAAGGATAGGAAGCATAATAAGGAGGGAAGAGGTTTGGGCCTTCGGCACTCTCACTCACTATAAAAAATACAACGCTACGAGTAACTACCATTGTACACGCTGATCTTATATGAGAGGGTGGTATTTCCCCGATCGAGCCGGCCCATTCGTGCTAGTATAAGCAAGGGTCTACTACTAGCAAATCTCCAAAAAAGGGGATGAAAGGTGGAAAAGCTAATGTTTATATGTGTTCTTTTACAGTCATGGTATGTTGCATTCGTATTGGATCCGAAGCAAATATTTCCTATATCGTACATTACCCAATCAACTTTCAAAACTGACACCCTTAGTCTATTTTTTACGTTGGTATTTCTGATAAATCAACTCGTCTTTACAGGCATTTTCGGATGTGTGATTGAATTAATTAAGGTAATATCCGCTACAGAAATGTTATTTAATAATAAGTAGAAATCGCATCACAGTACATTTTAGTAAACTTAATTTAGATAATTAAGTACCTAATCCGTAAAAAGTAAGGGATACTTTAACAACTAATTTGTAATATTTTAACATTTTACTTATGGCTAGATTCTAACCGAGACTCCGTCCATATGTAAAATTTCACGATAATTGGCAGTACTACTCGTGCAGATAAAGAATGGGATTATAAATGGCGGCACATTGAGCCTGTACTGTCAGCATACGGCGGCGTAACTATAAACAATAGTTCACGCAACATGAATACCGTTATTTTTTGCTGTCTATACCATTAGGTGTGAGTATAGACGGCGATAGTGTGTGAGCGAGAGTAAATAGTGGCGATGCCATTTATAATCCCATTCTTTATCTGCACGTGTTGTAGTTACCTGACAGCATGAAAGCGTATCAAACATACAAACAAACAAACTCATTTTCGCATTTTTTACATTAGTAAGTATTGTGTAGTTTTTAAGCTAAACGTATTACAATTTAAAATTCCCATATTTATTCTATATTGTATCAAATTCAAGTTAGGTACTTCAATTGTTTTCAATTTTTTTTAAATGACTAATAAATTCTGTTCATTTTATAATTCAATAAAAATAAAAACTGCTTCTGTGGTGCAGCGGTAGTGTGAACGACTGCTGATCATGAGGTCTCGGGTTCGATCCCCAGGTCGGGCAGTGTTATTGAGCTTTTTCATAAAAAGAAAAATTCTTAGTAGCAGCCCGGAGTTTGGAAATGTGCCCGGTAGAGGGCATTAGGCTCGTCTCCCATTATGTGGGACTTAAACATATCTGGCGAATCGTGGGTGTGTAGTACACCTCTCACAGACGTGATGCTATAAATTCTTGATTTTTAACCACTTATAGACATGCATGACATGGGCATCCAGTAATACTGATAAACTGCCATGAAAACAAAAAAATGACAGATAGTGTATAGTTAAAGCTGATTGCAATTTATATTTTGTACTAGTTGACCCGACACGTTGTTATAACTATGAACATTCAATTACTTGCGAATTGTCCAACTTGCTAACATAAAATAGTCGTCAAGTTTTCTAAAATTTTCCACTTACATGCGCTATTTTCTTATTTTATTCTTTCATTAGAATTCTCCTGAACATAATAAATACAACAAAAAAAGAATTAGCGAAATTGTTCCATCCGTTCACGCGTGATGCGATGACCAAGGGAAATAGAGATTCATTTTTATATATATAGATAGATAATACGCGCATGTATAACATATATACGCACAAGAACATACGTAGGTATTGACGGTGTTTCTTGATGTAAAATAAACGCTTCTAGAATCTAATAAAATAAAAGGATGGCTCGTAATCTATATATGTATACTATTATAAAGCTGTAACAGAGCTATGTCTGTACATTTAAGATATTTGAAAAAAATACTGAATTAGGCTATATAGGCTAGCTATTTTAGATGTTTTGTCTGTTTATCTGTTTATCTAATTGTTTGTTCGCGCATCACACAAAAACTACTGAACGGATTTTGATGCAACTTTTTTTTGTTAAGTAGACTTAACAACTGGTATACATTTTATCCCGCTACTATATCGGGAACCTGAGATATTACCTAAAACTAGCTTTTGGCTGCGGCGGAGCCGCGGGAAAAGGCTAGTTAATTATATAAATAAAATGTCTATCACAGTTTTATTATTTTTATACTGCAACATTATATCATTTTAAATAACATATTTTTATTATTCACTTTGACAGTAATTGCTATAAATAAAATTAGTAAATTTTTCTTGTTTCAGAGACGTAAAGTAGTATTAGACGAGTACACCAAGTTCATAATCCAATTCTTAACTTGCCCAACGGTATCACTCATCGTGTATTACGTAACTGTAGTTCATTTCAACATACTATTTTTTTATATTATAATTCATTTAATTTATATAATGCTTCAGTATAATTTATTTAAATATGTAAACTATAATATCAAGGATCACTCGTACGTTATACATGATGTGTAAATGTAATTAGTTAAAGGATTTATGTTTTTTTTTTTTTTTGTTTCATTCCATTAAAATTTTGCATTGCATTTTGCAGACAGCAAGTTCTCGATTACGTTGTTTTCTTTCATTTTTGGATGTCAAGTTCCTTATTATTCCGTACACAGTTTAATTTATTTCGTTATTCATTTTTTTAATTCATAATACTTTACCCAAAATCAAACGAAATTGTGCGAATTGGCCCATGTTTATCCTGTTACTGATAGTCATGCTTGGTAAGTTTACTTTCAACAAAATCATAGAGATCAAATTATGTTTTGATGTGCTTTTATTCGTAGCAGTGGAGCCTTGCATAACCCAGCACGAATGGGCCGGCTCAATCTCCAACACTCTTACGACCGGCGAGCGTGTGTCCAGAGAATTATGAATGTTGAGGAAGAGAGAGATGTATGCAAGGATATATAGACCCTTTTTTCACGCTGTTCTCTCTGCCTACCCCACAAGGCAGATAGAGTGATGAGAAGTAAGTAAGTGAGAATAATTATGGGCAATTTTCGAACCTAATTATTACCGACTTCCAAATATCTTGTATATTTCATAACGTTAGTGTCATTGTGTTATATGTTACTACGTACATATACATCATTGGTGAGTGTGAATAATCATTGACATTAACGTCCATTCTTGGTCCGGTTATCCGCTGGACCCATTATAATAGTTGCACCAAGTACCCCCCTGCAGCATAGGCGGATATTCGTCATATGGCTTTTAATTTATAAAAACAAATATTTAAATTACGGTGCTAATGGGATTGAACGTCAATTTCACAATTTTGCAATCAATTTGATAAAGTGAATTAAACTAAAGCACTGAAAATATTGGGTTTGGTTCTTAGAGAATGTAAAAACTTTAAAAAACCGCTAGTTAAAAAGATCATGTTTAACTCCCAGAAATAATCTTGAGTATTGCTGTGTGGTTTGGTCACTCTGTTAAAAAGTCCATATTGACAGAATTGAAAAAATACAAAAGCGCTTCCGTGGCATTTAACCTACAGCTGCAATAAGAACAGGAAACTTAAGTCTTACCAAAAACAACTAGAACATTTTAAAGTATCTTCTCTGTGTATACGAAGGAAATGTAAATGAAACCAAATCTAGTTTGGTTTTTCTATGGAACCTCGTCTTAAGTGTATTGAACTGCCCTGAACTACTATGCAAAGTAAATTTCTATGTACCATCTAGATTACCTAGAACCTGCAATCTCAAACTTTTATATTCACCTAAATCTCGCACCAACCTTCAGCAACATTTTTTATCGCATGTATACAACATACAATCTTTGTACCAGGATGAAATTTACATAACATTACCAGCAACTACATCAATAAAAAAAAATAGTATTGCATTCTCGTAGCAATTAAAACGATGATGTTACATGCATTTAATAATTATTCCGCTGTGAGTTAGCGACTTGTCAATATATTTTGTGTAATAAATAAAAATGTGCATGCTATGTTCTCTTTTAAGTAATGTGACAATTAGCTTTAAGCCACTAAATATGTGTAGGTACCTAAGTAGAATACTGTATTAGTTTACTCATTGTTAGAGAACCAAATACATAAATAAACTCCATTTATTATTAAAAAAACGACATAATGTAAAGGATTGTTGTATCTCAAACGTGTTTAAAAAAAGAAAGTAGATATATTCTTCTTTTACGTACGGTCATAAAGTCTTTTATTTTTGTTATTTCAGCTACCAGTGTTATTAAACTGTCATAAATAATATAATATAATGTCATAATAATATGATCACAATGAAGAAATATAGGCTGTGTAAATTGAAACAAAAGGCTGTTAAGGAATCTCTTGGAAACAACGAGTTTATTTACAATGATGGAAACAAGTGTTCTGGTTGAGAATTTGCAAGATAAGGTATTTGTCGACGAAATCAACAGAGGATAAACAAGTTGAAATATTTTTTTGTCAAATCTCAATACTTAACTAATTATTTATATATATTTTTAGCATTTGACATGCTTAGCACTGTACATTAAACACAAAGTGAAAAATGTGAAATCGAAAATACATATTAATATCCTGCTCGTGACTGTTATTTTCGATTTCACATTTTTCACTTTGTCTTTAACTTGACTAATTAAATAAAGTAACTATTTATTACTATACTATGTATTTTTAACATTAAAAAATACTTGAATTGCATTCTAAGGTTTGTTTTTCATTCAAGGAAAATCCCGCTCAATTTGTCAATTCTAGAAATTGTGAACATTTAAGTCACAAGGTACTTCTTCACACGTGTCCCGTGCATCCGTGCCGTGTTCAAATCTAGCACATCTGAATTGTTAGTTTTTACTATTATTACCCATATCTAAATACTTAAAGCCTACTTTATAGTAAATACCAATGTAAATACTCTTAACACCCATAGGTCACACCCCTAGCCTAGCAGGGTATTACTGTAAGTTTACCTGCAACCGTTCAAAAGGCTTACATTCATTAAAAGAACCCCTTTTAGAAAATTAAATGTTGGACCGAGTATAACACAATAAAATTTGCTGCACACACTTATATTTCGATGATGGAATATTTCCGTAAAGTGTATTTTTTTTAAATACGGCTCATTTTTTTGTTGCCCCGACACAGGCACACTGAGAATAGATGACTTAGGGCATTCAATTAAAAGTTTATAATATATATCCTATAATTTATCTAGTAGCTGGGTCCAGAAATACTTCTACCATTTGATTAGCAAAGCTTGACCTTCCTTCTTGATACCTTTGTTTGTTTAGCTCGTTGTATATCAGCAACAGCAGATATATTTGTATTACTGTGAACAGACAAAGACAGTTAGTAATACATTTAGTGATAATTGATGACATTATCACCCCTCATATCGTGCAAGCTGTGACTGCACAGATGGCGGAGTGGTTTAGATACCGGCCTCCTACGCGAGTGTTGTGGGTTCGACTCCCACACAGGACAACTCTTTTTGTGACCACAAATGGTTGTTCTGAGTCTGGGTGTACTTTGTGTCCGTGAAGTTGTAGTTTTTTGTAAAGTACCCCGCGATGCAAGGATTATTATTCCTTAGTGCAGGGTGTTAGGTCATAGGCTCGCCCCCTATTACGTGGGCATGATGCTATGCTATGCTTATAACAGTCATATTATATACTTTTTTAATAAAACAAATAAAACTCCGTTCAAGTGGACTTCAGACTATAAAAATGTCAGTCTATGGCAAAAATGATGTTACAGGAACTATCGATTTTTCTGGAGTAGTTTATCGTTTTCTTTGGTCCAGGCTTTGTTTATTTTTATGCTTTTATGTCGCAACTACTGAACCAATTATCGTGAAAGTATGAATATAGTCTGGTGACGGAATATCCTCATCTCTCAGCTACGTTAAGGTACAAATTATTATTGGTGAATCCTGTGAATGATTTCCTCATTCACAAATAATAATTTGTACTTAAAAGTAGCTGAGCATGTCAAGTGCAGATCAAAATGTTAAAATGAATTGTTAATATGACTTACCGTATCCTAAAAATGCGATGGCAGTTTCTGATAATGCTGAATAAACTGCCCACATACTCATTCTTCTAAAGTCATTATAAATAAGTAGCATCGCAAAGAAGTTCGCTATCATAGTCGTTATTTGATAGTAACAATATAATTTCATCAAGTTACTGTTTTTCTGAAAAATCCAAAATAAAAAATTGATACGTTTATGTGTGCTAGGCTGGAGAGGATCCCACCACCGAAGGAATGTAACACAGTTCCAGTGGCCCGCCAATAAAGGCGGAGAGACTTTTATTTCAGGTAAGTATAATCTAATTTAAGCTGACACGCCGCTGTTCAATTGTTAAGAAATCGCACGTTTAACAAAAATATAAATACACGTGATATCTCACTACACCCCCCCTTCCTCCTTTTGATATTTCGTGATTTTTGTCAAACCACCTCCCCCCCACCCCTTTACCGCCTCACATAATTAATGGAATATCCCTTGTCGGATGCGCTGGCGAGCCGACCACGTCCAACCAGCATTAATAATAATTATGTTCGACCGACCACCTTACACACGTTTTGGTCGTCGTCGTGTGGCCGGAAATCGGAACGTCTGTTAGTAGTCTTACTACTCTGCCAAGAAAGTACCGGAAATGGATGATTTGTTTATGATTCCAAATTCAAATTTTTGTTTTTGTTGTTGTTGTTAGATTGGCACAACTGTTATCCATTTTGGCGCGGAGTTTGAGTTGCATCTGTTATTTATATTCAATACAGTGCTGTTTTTAGTTATATCATATCTAGTGTGTATTGCGAATTTGATAATGGACAAAAACATCAAACAAAGAGTTTGTCTTAAATTTTGCATCGCCAATGGAATTTCGTGTTCGGAGTCACTGAAAATGTTACAGAAGGCTTTCGGTGAATCGACTTTATCAAAAACACATGCTTATGAGTGGTACAAAGCGTTTAAAAGCGGCCGAGACGTGATAGAAGATTTGCCTCGCTCTGGTAAGCCAACGTCTGCAACTGAAGTTAACATTGCAAAAGTGAGGGAAATAGTGACTGAAAATCCTCATTCAACTTTGAGAGAGACAGCCGCCGAACTTTCCGTGTCTCACGAGTCGATCCATACCAATTTAAATAATTAATTGGGTATGAAACATGTTTCCGCTCAGCTAGTCCCAAAAGACCTGAATTTTCTCCAAAAACTCAATCGTATGAGTCGCTGAGGCCATGCTAGAACGTGTCAATTCCGACCCAACATTTATGAAACATGGTTACTGGTGACGAGACGTGGATTTACGAGTCTAACATGCGAACTAGTCAACAAGCTTCGGAGTGGCGACTTCCAACTGAACCGAAAACGAAAAAACCACGCTAAATTCGATCAAAAGTCAAAGTCATGTTGACTGTTTTCTTTGACTACCGCGGTGTTGTGCACTCGGAATTCTTGCCAGAAGGTCAAACGGTAAATAAAGGGTTATGCAGCGTTTAAGAGAGCAAATTCGACGAAAAAGGCCAGATTTGTGGAAAGAAAATTCTTGGATTTTGGACCACGATAATGCGCCTTCGCACAAGGCCATCATTATGAATGAATTATTGTCCAACACTCAACAAATACCATCGAGCAACCACCATATTCACCAGATATGGCTCCAGCCGACTTCTTTCTTTTCCCTAAACTCAAATTACCACTTCGTGGCACCCATTTTCAATTGGTAGAAGACATAAAGGAGAATTCGCGGCGAGAACTAAACTCAATTCCGGAAACAGCGTTTAAAAAATGTTTTGATGATTGGATTATTCGTTGGCATAAGTCTATCGTTTCTGAAGGAAAATTCTGAAAAAAACTTTGAAGATGATAAAATAAATTTGGATGAATAACAAATTTTTGTGTATTATTGATCTTTTCCCGGTATTTTCCTGACAGAGTAGTATATTGCACGCCTCATAAGCGAAGCGTTGAGGTGGGTTCTACTCCCGCTTTATACGGAACAACTGATTTTTCAAACTTAAAATGTCTCTATTTATCATATATTGCACTTGTAAAATAATATTTACTCACACATATAAAGAACAAACACTATTTTTAACACTCATGATATTTTTGATGCCATTTTTGTTATTTAAACTAGTTAAAATCTATTTGAAAAAAATCTGGCTTGGACGTCCGTGAGTTGTAGGTAATGTATGTTAACACGAGAACGACGAAAATACTTTACTAATCTACTTTTTAAAATTAGCGCTATCTATGTGATTTATTGAAAACTACTTAGTAAGACCAATACATTATTAGTTACTTATCAAATAATCAATTTTATTGTGAAAAATGAAGATTATGAGGCGTGCACTTTTAGATTTTCCAAAGTATTTTTTATTTATATTAAACCTAAAACTCAATATAGCGATCTAACTTTTTGCCAACAGAGGCAAGTAAGCTAGCGGTTAATACTAACCTTATGAGCGCCAATTATAAGAATGATATTAAACGTTACGTCCAGTAAATGTAGAAATAGTACGAAGTAAATATGTGTCTCGATCACCACTCCTCTGAACATTACAATATCCGTATTTGCATTCTTATAGAATACAAGCCAGAAAAGTAGATGGATGATGAGGAAGAATATCGTAACAAACTGAAAAAATAAAAATTGCCAACAAAGTAATTATATGCTTTTGAAATAATAAAACAAAAGATCAAATTAAAACAGTAATAAAACAATTCTTATACACACATTGCGGATAACTCTACGAACAATTATATAGATTGCTATATTTTAGGTAGACATATTAGAACTTTATAGTGCTTATAATATTATTAGATACTTACAATAACTCTTATTTTATATTTCGTAATCAATAAAACAGAAATATGATATAAATAATAACTATTGCAAAATTCAGAACAAAATGATGGTGATTATTGATTTTGTGAATGTGAGCAAAACCAAAATAATGGTTTTTGAAAGAGAAGAAGCCAGAACAGATGTTAGAGTAGCAATAGAAAATGGTCTGCTAGAACAAGTGGTTGAATTTGTATATCTTGGATGTGGATTCAGTCGGGATGGAAGATACGGACTGATGTATACAGAAGAGTGAATCAGGGAAATAGAGTGAACGGAGCATTGGGATAACTTCTCGGCAGTCATCACCTCAGCCAGAGGGCACTTGTCGCAATACACAACGCAGTTCTTGTCTCAACGTTATTATATGGAAGCGAGAGTTGGGTATGCAAGAAGGAGCATGAGAGTAAAATCAATGCGGTCGAAATGCGATCTCTGCGGAGAATCTGTGGAGTGAGGCTGACTGACCGCATTCGTAACGACGATGTAAGAGAGCGAGTATGTATGAAAGGGAGTTGGTGTGAAGTTGCGAAAGAGAATGCTCCGATGGTTCGGACATGTGGAAAGAATGCCGGACGAGCGACTGGTTAAGAAGATATACAATGCGAAAGTGGAAGGATGTAGGTACAGAGGGAGACAGAGACCAAATCGGTCATGTATTGAAGGAAGGTGGAGTCAGGAGTCTCCGAAACCGGTGAGCGTGTATGAAGAGAGTTATGAATGTTGAGGAAGCGGGAGATGTATGCAAGAGTAGAGCCTCTTGGCACTCTATTCTCTCTGCCTACCCCGCTAGGGAATTGGCGTAATGATAAGTAGTAATAGTAGCAGAACAAAAGAGACTGTTTTATTAGATTGATATATTTGTAGAAATAAAAACAATATATTAATCATTTTGAGAACATTAGCACGCAATAATAAAAAATAAAAAAAAACATTTAGAATAATGCATAATGTAGAAACATCTATCTATCTATCTATATCTATAAAAGAAAGTAGTGTAAGTTACTCTATTTATAACTCAAGAACGGCTGAACCGATTTAGCTGAAAATTAGTAGAGAGGTAGCTTAGAACCAGGAGACGGACATAGGACTTTTTTTCTTTTCTATCCCGTTCCCTTGGAACGTGACATAAAAAGTGGTATAACAAAACGCAACTGACATGTGCGTGGGCCAACGTCATTTGGGTCACTACGGACTGTTAATGGTACAATATTCCCAACATATCGTGCTGCATGTGAAGAACTCAATTTACTAGAAAACGATACCCAGTGGGATACGCCAATCGTTGAAGCAATTATCTCTGCATCGCCAAGTCAGATACGCACATTATTTTTTACCATCATTTTGACATGTTTTCCAACAAACCCATCTAACCTGTGGCACAAATACAAGGATAATATGTCAGAAGACATATTCAAATTCGTGTCAGTTCAAGAAATCCCGATCTTGAGATTAATGAGGAAATACATAATCGGGCTTTGCTCTTGATCGAAGACATGTATTATTACCTCATGTTAGATAGTTTATTAGTCAGGTTAGGAATGCCAGCGCCAAATAGTGAAATGAATAACGCATTTAATCGAGAATCGGAAAGGGAACGTGAATATGGTCATCAGGAATTAGATTTGGTAATTCAAACGAATGTACCCCTGTTGAATCCCCAACAAAAGGAAGTTTAAGATACATTAATGAAGGAAATTGATGATGGAAATGGTGGTTTATATTTTCTGGATGCCCCTGGTGGAACTGGTAAGACATCCCTCTTGTCAGTAGTTTTAGCCACTGTTTCGTGCGAGATCCAACATTGCGGTTGCAGTTGTTTCTTCTGGAATAGCAGCCACATTGTTAGAAGGATGCCGTAAGGCTCATTCAGCATTAAAATTAATGTTAAATCTTCAAACTATTGAAGAACCAACACGTAATATTGCAAAACACTCCGTAATGGCCAAAGTGTTATCAGCATCGAAAATCATCATCTGGGACGAATGCACAATGGCTTTATGCGCCATTGCGTGCAGTGGAAGCACTTAACCGAACATTGAAAGATCTACGCAATGACTCGGCTGGACTGGCGATTTTCGTCAAACACTGCCAGTAATTCTAAGATTGACTGCTGCTGACGAAATAAACGCTTGCCTTAAATCATCGAATCTATGGCATTATGTGAAAAAACTTCAGATGACAACAAATATGAGAGTTGCATTGCTGAACGATACATCTGCTGAAGATTTCTCTGAGCAATAGCTGACTATCGGTAATGGTCGAGTACCTGTCGACGCATCGAACGGATGGATTTTATTTCCTCCGAATTTCTGTAACTTTGTCTCATCGAAAGAAGAACTCATCAACAAAGTATTCCCAAACATCATTACTAACCCCAAAAATAATGAATGATTGAGTGAGCGAGCAATTTTGGCGGCTAAATATAAAGATGTAGATGACTTAAACTACATAATTCAGAATGAAATCATTGGTACACTGCATTCATTCAAATCTATTGACTGTGTAACAAATAAATATGAAGCCACCAACTATCTAATTGAATTAAACACCTTGGATGTGTCTGGCTTACCACCGTACAATTTATGACTAAAGATTGGCTCCGTAGATATCATGCTTCGAAACATAAACCAACCAAAACTGTGCAACGGAACGCGTTTGGTGGTAAGTAAATTGATGAACAGTGTGATTTACGCCACGATACTCAAAAGAAAATTCGAAGGTGAGGAAGTTCTCATTCCGAGGATCCCGATGATCCCAACCAATATGCCGTTTGAGTTTAAACGACTTTAATTTCCAATCCGTCTTGCATTTGCCATGACCATTAACAAATCACAAGGCCAATCCTTGAAAATTTGTGGTCTAAATCTAGAAAATCCATGTTTTTCCCATGTTCAATTATATGTGGCATGGCATGTTCACGGGTTGGAAGACCATCTGCGTTATTTGTACTTGCGCCTGATAATAAAACGAAAAATGTCGTCTATCACAAGGTGCTTCACTGAAGAGTGCAACCCATGCATTAAAATACATGGCCAATAAAGAATCTTTAAAATACTTGATATTTTTTATTTATATTTAATATCCTAATAAAAATAAAATCCAAAATCTGCTCATTTATGAGCAGAGGCTTGACAATTCTCTTAGTAAAGCTGCGGCTGTCACCACTTACCATCAGGTGGACGGCTTGTCTGCAACCATAAGCTATATAAAATCTATCACTAACCAAGTTCAAATATCCAAAAACTATAATACCACGACGTAACGGTAGCCAGCAGCAACATCTTCGAATTATCGGTATTTCCACTAACATACTTGATTACCTTTATTACTTAAATGACACACTATCATAATACACTATTAGTCTTCTCTTTCCAACAGTTTTTGAGTCACTACTTTGTGAAATGCGTCTTCAAAATGGCACTGGTAATAGAGTTAGTTACATGGCCACTAAATAGGGCTGTCAACGAAATAGTGCAAATATGTATTATCTTCTTCTTTACTGTTATAAAGTTGTAACAGAGCTATGTCTGTACATTTAATTTTTCATCCACATATTTGAGAGAAAATGATTGTATAGGCTATTTAAGCATCTCACATAAAACATGACCTGACATGAACAAACAAACAGACAAACATTCTGAAAAAATCTGGTTTTGGTTAAGACGCTCGAATAATTTGATTTTCGAATTACTTTAATGTACAGACACAACTCTGTTACAGTTTTATAATTGTCTAGATTTACTCCGAAAATTTTGGACTGACTTCATTTTTGTTCAATATGTTTTTTTATATTCTATAAATAAAAAATATAATTATTTATACATTTAGAAATTTTTATATATATTTTTAGCATCTGACATGCGCAGGCGTCACCCAGGGCGTTAAGTATGAATGTATTATCGAAATTAGCAGTCGAGAGCAGCTGTCACGGTAGCTGAATTGTCATAGCATCTGGACGGTATGCAGGAGATGAAGGTTCAAATCCTGCTCGTGACTGTTATTTTCGATTTCACATGTTACACTTTGTGTTTATTTATACATTGTTAAGTAATCTTTAAAAAGTCTTATAATGAAAGAAATAAAAGACTTTATTGACCCTTAGCAAAAGAAAACATACTATCAATATACTTAGTTACAGGCTATAAACTAAATTAAAACAAAAACATATTATAAAAATAGTTACATTAAAACAATAATAAATTTACTACAGTGATCGTGGAGTGGTGAGAAGCGATCAAAAGGATAATTCCGGGATCCATTCATTCCATTTCAGGATTCTCTAGTAATAAATATATATAGATTTTCATCCAGATACAATTTAAACTGTCTTGCCCTATATTCTCGGTGAAAATGAGTATCTCATTTAATATACTCGTAGATAGGCATCGAATTTTTATGCTCCTACTTTTTCCATCAGGGTGGTCATTACTCGTAATCAGTAAAAAAATACAATTACTATATTATGACAATAAAAATAAAAGTGATGATAATGATACTTCTAATTCTAGCCGTTTTTGCAATTACTCACACTTTAAAGAAAATTTATGATTTAAATGTATTATTTTATCTACGTGTCAACCCTACGAACTATTATCCTGTTTAGTTGAGAAGGAAGCTGTAGCATGATGAACTTGATACGAAGTGCGATGACGCCGCAGTATTGAGAAGTTGATTTGACATTCTTGGAACAGTTAAAATATTAGTAGTTGTCTTGGAAAAAAAAATATTTTTTGGAGATTTTTTTTGGCACAACTATGATATGTAACGAAATAGCTATCAAAAAGACAAACATATACATTATAAAATTTAGCCAGCGAGAAAATGAGATAAAATACAAATACACATTCTTTACTATGAAATGTGTCCGTGTGGTGACCGACTAAGAATACAATTGTCACCACACCATTTTCCCACGGGTGTCGTACGAGGCGACTAAGGGAAGTAAGCAATTATCGCCCATTGCTTTATTGACGGTAGGGCTGGGTACTAAGTGGGAGTACTCACTTACTATAGGGCCCGAACGGGTTGGTACCACCATCTCCCGTGTGACCGGCCATGAAGCACATCAGTGTGTTTTGGTTGAAGCAGGAGATCGCCGTTTATTCTTTCATGTCATATCTGTTAAATGAAATGGTGAGCATTGGCTTGACAATATTTGAGTCCATGAGCGACGGTTACAACTTATTATCAGGTGGGCCTTGGCTCGTCTATTCCTGTCGTTTCTGAAGTATTGCATAAGACTAGAAGAAGAGTTCTTGAAAAACGGCATGTCACCATGCCAGTCAGTGATTATTGACTAACCGTAAAACCCATTTTCTCAGAGATAATGGGATGAGCCATTATGCGGGATCATTACAAAAATAATCTATAATTACTATTATTGGTGCTACTGAGCGTGCTTGTCTGTAACCAGTGGGTGAGTGGCAATCAAGTATTTGGATTCAAGCACTTTTGTCGTCCAACACAGACGCCATGAAGGACAACACAACATTCCGAATTGCAACTTGTCTCCGTTTAGGAACTTGTTGGGGACCCTGTCGATAGTCTCGGATACCATGGCCTATCATGCAGCAAAAGTGCACTCTCACGCCATGCTAATATTAATGAGATTATCCGTTGTGCTCTTATTACTGCCGGTATACCAGTAGTATGTGAGTCTCACGGTTTTGCACGTGACGATAGGAAGATACCAGATTGTATGACTCTCATGCTTTGAAAGATGGGTAGACCTTTGGTGCACCAAGGTCTACCCATTAGTGCACCACCTGCATTAACAACCTTGCTTTATCACATCGGCAGGCATCTCTGGCTATCCTAATGGTGCTGCTGCATCTGCGGTCATTTTTAAACCCTGTGGGGTCGAAAGGCTTGGGCCTTTGGCTTCGAACGAATTTTATAAATAAAATGCGAGACGATTACTGGACGTGATCAGAAGGCCAGCCAGCCTTTACCTAGCATACAAGTTAAGCGTTGCTATTCAACCTGGCAATGCTGCCAGCCTTCTGGGCACGTTCCCAGTAGTCAGTGACATGGATGAATTTTATGATTCATAATTTAAACAACTTAATTTTTTTTTTGTTTTTTAATGGAACATAAGTCTGTGTGTATATAACTAAATATCTGATGTTATTTGTACTCAATTTAATTACCATTTATTAAGAAACGTATTTTAGTCCACTATTTATTTTAGTTAATACCTCTTTATGATTTTTAATTTTGGTATTGTTATTTTTATATTACACGAAGACAAATTTCCGTGTCCGTATAAAGATATTTTCCTTTCTTTTGAATTTTAACTTCATTACATTACACAAATGCTGCAGGACTTCTGGTATGAGGCTCCACAAAAATTTCTGTCATTTGATTGATGAAGAATAATTGTCCTTCTTGATATTTAGGCTTCTTTAGCTCATTATATATCAGCAATAGCATATATATTTGTATCACTGTAAATAAATATAATTTCAATCATCTATGTTGACTGTCTTCTACATAATCAGTGTACAGATGGCCTAATGGCTAAGACATCTCTAGTCATATACTTGTATGATGCTTAATCGTTGAGAGTTTATTACCACAGGATAATTATTTACATTTGTGTGAAGCTATGATTGTTTTAACTCAGAATTTATTAAGGCCATTAATTTTAATTACTTAAAGCCATTTGTACAGGATTCGGTCTTGGAAAATGAACACAAGTATATAAATCAAAATATCATTCGGAATATGTATTTTTCTACTTAAAATAACTTTAATCAAGATACCTAGTAAATATCAATTGAAAACTTATTTTAAATAACAGTCAAAACAGTTTCATTCGTTGCGTTCCATCCATCCATCCATCAGCCTTTTAAAGTCCACTGCTGGACATAGGCCTCCCCAAGAATGGGGGATATTGCCGTAATCGCCACGCTTGGCAGGCGGGTTGGCGATCGCAGTGGATGTTGTTAATACTCGAAGGAGTGCTGCTGCCCACTCATCCGGTATTCTCTCAGTTGGCTCTTACGACTCCCATGGGTGGAGAGGGGTGGGACAATTCTAAAGCCGGCCCCACACGGCAATTCGTTGCGTTAGATGAAGACAACGAACAAACATACGGAGGTGGTTTGACTTTACTTCACACTGCGTGTAGATAGAGAAATTGTAATTTTTATATAGTTGTAAAGTTATATTTAAAGAGTAAAATATGATTATTTAGATAGAGAGAGAGTTTTAAAACGTACCATATACGGTGAAAGCAAGACAGAGTTCTGAGAAGCCACTCAACAGTTCCCAGCGGCTCTCATACATGTCAAAGTAAGTGATCATCACAGCGAAGAAATTAGCTATCATAATTGTGATTTGGTAGTAGCAATATAACTCCATTAATTTACGGTTTCTCTGAAAATACACGAAGTGTATGTAGTAGTAGGCACATTCATGTCAAGATTGAAGAAGTATTCTTTTAATAAACACTAGCCGTTACCCGCAACTAAGTCTGCTTGTAATTTTTTTTTTTTTTTGAGATTCCTCTTCTTTTTTCAAAAATAAAAGTAGCTAACGTTATACCTTAAAACATCAACAATCTGCCAGTGAAAGTCCCGTCTAAATTGGGAAAGCCATTTGAGAAAATAGCCGAAACAAACAAACAGACAGACAGGCAGACAAACAAAACTTTTAAAACACACACCACAGCAGCTACCGAGGTCTTGCTCTTTAACAGCACAATAAACCCTTAATATCGATATTTCCATTGACGTGCAATGAGATACTGTCTTAAAATTCTAAGTAATCAACGAATTCTGATTTTCTCCTCATTATTGATGTGAGAACGTCTTATAAACCGATGCACGCACGAAAAATTGTCACGTTCCGCCTGAGACGAGCGTGCAAGCACTCGGCGCGGAACAAGCGATAGAGAGACACGATCGGCGTAAGCGTTCGGCTTGTGACGCATCTATTGACATCATATCACGTAAAATTATCGTCCGTAAATCGACTATACACACAACCATATAGTTTTTTTTTTTGTATCTGTTGATAGGCCTACAGCCCACCTAATGGTAACTAGTAACGGCTTCTTATAGAGTCAGTAGGTAAAAAGAAAAAAACTTAAATCTGAAATGATTCTTACCGTGTGAGCTCCAATAATGAGAATAATATCAAACAGTCCATCTAATGCGATTAGTATTAAAACAAATATAATGTGAGCTCTTATATAAACAAGTCTATATATGCCAATATCTGGTGTCACGTTCCTAGGAAACTTCGACCAAATAAATAAGTTCACCATAACATGAAAAAGTGTGATAATCTGAAAACAAAAAAATCTAGATATTTTAAAAAACAAACGAAGCCGTTCGTGTTGCTTTTGTACAAAACATTCTCCGCCTTATTACAAAACACAAACCAGGTTTATATTATCTTTAAACCTCGGTTTAACAAAATTCTTATTACAAAATCAGTTTTAAGTGTTAAATCACGTATTAAAAGATAAACTGCGGGGAACCCTAGTTTAAGTAGTTTAGTCTGGTGCCTATGCCAAAGTAATGTCAAATTTTTTCACAACTAATATTTGTTTAATATTAATTTAATAAGATTCGTATTGTATCCTGAGGTTTTAAGCAATAATAATTCATGTAATTCACTATAAAATAATAGCATGTACATTCCAGAGGTCCACTTCGATTTGCGTACCATATATAACTTTAACCAATATTCTCCCTTTCACACTTTGTGTACGTAATGAATGGTGACACGCTGAGCCAACAATATTACTTACAGAGAAAGACCTAAATCGCGATAATAGGAAGTCCATTGTTTAATTATTTTGTAATAAGACTAAGTTTAGTTAATGGTTTAAGAGTTAAACCTGGACCAACTAGTTTGCGTTTAAACCACGACTTAGTCCGTATTTTGTAATAAGACCGTCTATTTTTTAGAAAACAGACAGCCTGCATTAGGATAATTCCTCTGTCGCGAGGAACTCAAAACCAAACCTTTTATTGATAGTTCTTAATACGACTTAAAAACTGATATGCTTTTTATCTCGCGAAAATTCTGAGATTAAAATTAGTATTTTACTATTTTTATATCACAAGTTTCCGATATAGAAGCGAAATAAAACGTGCACCAAGTTTTAAATCTAATTAAGATGAACTATAAAACAAAAAAGATTAATCAAAATCCGTTCAGTATTTTTGGTGGGATGTGCCAACAAACAAACGGGTAAAAAGAAGAAAATTTCTTAAATCCTTTAAATAGTCCAATGATGTAATTTTTTCTCAAAAGTTGAGGCACAGTAGAGAGTAGATAATAGTGTAGAAAACATTTATATAAATATAATATAACATTACTTACCAAGTCCAGATATCCAAACACCAGGATACCACGACGCAATGGTAACCAGCAGCAACATCTTCGAATAATCGGTATTTCTATTAACATAATATATAAGTACCTAGATAGATTTTAGTTTCACAATTACATATACACAACTAAATAATAAACTGATTCCTTCGAGATAGTTCTTTGCTCACTTTTGACACAAACACTCCTCTTCTATAAACTGTCCGAATACTGAGTCAATGATTCGGGATGTCGTGTTCAACGATTTGATCACAATTACTTACCTTTTGTCAAGAAGACCCTGCTCTGCTATTTGTTTGGCGCGTGTTTCATCTTAGTCTGAGAGGAATTCAATTACATATTCAATATTTATGTATGTTGGCATATATCACATAATAGTTTTTAACACATCAAACAATTACATCAATATTTTGAAATAAAACTACGTTTACGGAATCTATCGCGTTTACTTGATTTTTATACTATCTCTAGCTTTGGACGCTTACCATCTAGTCCACACATGATCATGAATGCTGTAAAGTATTCAAAACTTCGGGATGGTATACAAATCAAGTAAACGCGACAGATTCCGTAAACGTAGTTTTATTTCAAAATGTGTAAAATTCGCGTAAATGTTAGAAAGTATTATACATCAATATTTTCAACGAATACGTCAACAAGGTCTAATACAGAATTTCCATAACCTATCCACGTGGGGCGAATGATAGGTTGCCATATGGTATAAGGTGTCTATCTATTCGTACTAATTCCAAACAAATCGATTAATATAAGTTACATACCTTGTGAAAGATCATTCTTATATCCCTGCCTGCCTATAACAGGCTGGTTGAGACCTCAAACTGGAGACTATATTTGATCCTACAGCATTTTTTTGGTCTTACAATTTAACTGTAACTCTTTTTTTCCTTATTTATTATGATCCACCACTTTTCCTTAAAGGAAAGTGAGGATAGTTGGTAATTATCAAACATTTTGTTACTAATTATAAAATTATTACTCATCGAAATTGTTTACAGCTGTTTAAAACTAACAAAGGCGACACTCCCTCGTTAGGATCTGGCACGGCTGGTAATTTCCAAACCCAACCATCAATGTAGAGAACAAAGAAGTATAAGATCTCTCTACAATTTAAGTGAGATTGTTGCTTGTATGCTTTTCTATATAATCTTTTTCTTTTTACAATATTTCCATGCATGCACCCTTCTTAGAATTTTAATCTTAAACAAATGTAATCTATCTGACCTCCTTTCCATATTATGCTTTTACATTCAACCGCATGTTACGTTATACTATTCTTTCAAATTTTTATTGAATATTGTAAGGATAATAATATTTTCTAGGTATATTTTGACCATAACAGGGGGCTACCTGAAAGGATAAGCCACCGGCGACACACAGGTCACATGGGAGATGGTGGTATGAACCCACTCGGGCCCGATCCCAGATAGAGGTGCTTTAGAAAAGACACTTAAAAAACGCATACCACACCTACTGAATACATATCCGACGGATATCCGAGCCGAAAAATTCAGAAAGATTTTTAAAAGTAAAAGAAAATGATACATGTACCAGATATAATTCCAGTAAATAATCATTATTTTGATTTGTATTTTTAGCACTTGACATGCACAACTACTTTAAAGTACAAATTATTATTTGTGAATGAGGAAAAAGAGAACTTTAGTGTGAGCGGGAATTAACCTGCGTCCCTTCCAATCCGGGGAAGTGCTCTAATCCACTGAGCTACCGCACCCCTTTCGGCCATACCCAATCTCCTCATCACATTTGTCTTAACGACCAACGCCATCTATCGGAACGCATTTACATGCATTAATCCAATATAGTAAGTTTAATTTTGCAATTAAAATTCATACTATTTGATGGTGCGATTTTTTAAATATTTTGATCTAAAAATACGCACTTGACATGCTCAGCTACTTTAAAGTACAAATTATTATTTGTGAATGAGGAATAAGAGAACTTTAGTGCTAGCGGGAATCGAACCTGCGTCCCTTCCAATCCGAGGAAGCGTTCTAATCCACTTTTTATGGGGTAATGACATACTGCTAAGAATTAAGTAAATTAAATAAATAAGTAATATATAATTATAATAATGATTTACAAGACAAGTGCAATGTCTTGTAATCAAGTTACAAAAAAACTATAATCATTGTACCTATTACTTTGGTTAAACCTTAAGACGTACCTACATTAATTTAATAAACTTGATACATAATTCTTCAAGAACCGTAGTGATTTTTTCATTAGTACATTGCGTCCATTGATCCCGGGGTGATAACTGTTAAAATATACCTTTTTTTTGTTATAGTGGGAAAAAATTGTCCCACCCCCTCTCTACCCACGAGAGCCGTAAGAGCCGACTGAGGGAATGCCGGGGTAGTGGGTAGCAGCACTCCCTCGAGTATTAACAACATCCACTGTGATCGCCAACCCGCCTGCCAAGCGTGGCGATTACGGCATTATCCCCCATTCTTGGGGAGGCCTACGTCCAACAGTGGACTTTAAAAGGCTGATGGATGGATGGAATGTTTTAGTATAAATTTAGTTTTATCTGAATTCAGTACCATTTTATTATTATGTGACTATTTGACCATATTGTCTATGTCTTGTTAGACTACAGTGCGCGTGTGTTCAATGTTGATCGTGCATGAGGTGGCAGAGCACGCCGAAGCCGGGACCCTGGAGGACGCCTCACCGCAGCGCCACGCTTTTACAGAGCGTAAACGACATATATATTAATATAAGTATGTGTGTATATAATTAAAAAACTATTTGTTATTTATACTCAATTTAATTTACATTTATTAGGAGACGTATTTTCACATAATTATCAATATCGTAGACTACATTATTTATTTTGATTAAAGTAATACCTTTTTGATTTTTGAGTGCGGTATTCTTATTTTTATAGATACTTGTACAAAAAAAAAGTGATGAAAAAAAATGGAAATGGAAAACACATTAACTTTAAAAGAAGGGAAAACTCCCTTCTTTTAAATTTTAACTTCACTGCATTACACGAAGATTTGCGCAGGACTTCTGGTACGCTCCACAATTTCTGTCGGTTGATTGTTGAAGAGTAATTGTCCTTCTTGATATCTAGGCTTCTTTAGCTCATTATATATCAACAATAGCAGATATATTTGTATCGCTGTAAACAAATATCATTTCAATCATCTATGATATAATCTTGTACCTAATCAGTGTACAGATGGACTAAAAATCTTAAGTGATATAATTATGTTGTATGAGCGTTGAGAGTTTAATTACCACAGGATAATTATTTATTTGTTTGAAGTAATGATTGTTTTAAGTATGAGTTTATTAAAACCATTAATTATAAATACGTAAAGCCATTAGGGCAGGTTGCCATCTTGGAAAATGAACACAAACTTTATGGCTAAGCATGTCAAATGCTTAACATATGTCTTAATAAAAAATATTAGATATTTCATGAACCTTGTAAGTACAATGTGTGTAATCCGACAAATGGCACATAAATCACCCGAGACGGTAAGAAAAAAATTGATAAAGAAATTGCAAGCTCTTAGCAAACGCTACGATAGTTCAGTAAGCAGAGGGTCTAGAACGATGATCCAGAAGGTGCAGATACCCGCTCGTAATTATCACTTTCTATTTCACATTTTCATTGTTTGTGTTCTAGGTTTATAGTTGTATGTATATTGTGCATTCGTAATATGTTTGGAGGGTTTTAAAAGAACTACAAGTCTCCAGTACATAGCTTTGATCTGTCTCCTAAGATTTAGCCAGGGTGTACTTTAAATAGATTTGTTCGCGCCTTGATTATAAAACATAATTTTTTCTACTTAAACTACTTTAATCAAGATATATTATAAATATCAATTGAAAACTCATCTAAATAACAGTCAAAACAGTTTCAAATTCGTTACGTTAGACGAAGATAACGAACAAACAAACACAGGTGGTGTGACTTTATTTCACACTGCGTATAGATTAGAAATTAAATAGGTATGATTATTTAGATAGAGAGAGAGTTTTAAAACGTACCATATACGGTGAAAGCAAGACAGAGTTCTGAGAAGCCACTCAGCAGTTCCCAGCGGCTCTCATATATGTCAAAGTAAGTGATCATCACAGCGAAGAAATTAGCTATCATAATTGTGATTTGGTAGTAGCAATATAACTCCATTAATTTACGGTTTCTCTGAAAAAATAATAAGTGTATATAGTAGGCACATTCCTGTCAAGATTTGAAGCAGTTTTCTTTGACGGGCCTCGTGGCGTATTCGGTATTGTAACCGACTTCCGTACACGACGTCATAGGTTCGATTTCGATACAGGACAAATATTTGTGTGATGAACACAGATATTTGTACAGCGTCTGGGTGTTTTCTATCTATTATATGTATGTATTTACAAAAATAAATGTAGTATGTATTATATCCGTAATCTGGTACCCATAGCACAAGCGTTAAGTTTAGTTTGAGACCAGAGGACGTTGTGTGAAAATGTCCGTAAATATGTCCGTGAATATTTGTTACCTGTGAGTAAGTGTACATGTTTTGTTATTATTTTTTTGAGACTCCTCCTTATTTATAAAAGTAGCCAAAGTTACACACTACACAGTTGGTGACACTACTATTCTTAGTCTGTCACTATACGGACATTTGTAGTAGGTAAAAAGAAAAGCATTGAGCCAGTGTGTTGGACTATGGCCTAATCCCTGTCACCATTAGAGGAGTCCCACGCCCAATAGTTGGACAGAAAAAGGGTCGATAAAAAAATAATACTTCAATCTGTAATTATTCTTACCGTATGAGCTCCAATAACGAGAACAATATCAAACAGTGCATCTAACGCGATTAGTATTAAAACGAATATAATATGAGCCCTTATAAATACTAGTCTATATATGCCAACATCTGGTGTTTCGTTACTAGGCAACATCGACCAAATTAATAAGTTCACCATCACGTGGAAAACTGTGCTAATCTGAAAACAAAAAAGTCTAGACAATTAAAGTACAAATTATTTGTGAATGAGGAAAAGGAGATTTTGAATACGAGCGGGGGTTCGTTTCCCGCTCGTACTTTAAAAGTAGCTGAGCATGTCAAATGCTAAAAAATATGGAACAAAAAAGTCTAGACAATACTAAAAAACAAATGAAACCATTCGTGTTGCTTTTCTGCAATACATTCTTTATTTTATAAAATACTGCATATTATTATTAATATTATTATTTTAATTATTGTAAACTTTTTAATTACATACTTTACTTATTCATAAAATAATGTGTTATTTATTTATTTATTATTTATTCACACTAAACTCAAAGAGAGGTTAACGGACAGCAGGTTTCTCTTAAAAAAAATGGTAACATTTAGTTTTATCGAACCAAAGTTAGTCTAGGCTAGTTTAAATGCTAAATTCGTGGGGACCGGCGCCTAAAGCTGCAATACAGGTTTTTACTTAATTAGGCGACGGATGCTGTTTCATTATTTATTTATGTTATGATGTGTAACTGTAAAACATTTTGTTTACACATGGTTTTGGACAATAACACGTTTTTATTATCATTAAATATATAGATAGATGTACAGGTACAGGTGCTCTGTTACAGCTTTATAATAGCACTAGCCCTTGTCCTGGTTTTTAGGTTATTTCTCAAATGCTCGATATAGTAGCAGGATAAAATGTATAACAGTTTTTAAGTATAATTAAGAAAGAGCTATCTGATAAAAAAAGTTGAATCGAAATCAGTTTAGTAGTTTGTGCGTGACGCGCGAACAAACAAACAAACAAAGATCTAAAAAAAATGTGTTGTTTTCAGACATACCTATATAGCCTAAAACAGTGTTTTTTCTCAAATATCTTCGTTACAGCTTTATAATAGTTAGCAAATAAAATATTATTATAATATAAATTTAATTACCAGGTCTAAATACCCAAACACCAGAATACCACTACGCAATGGTAACCAGCAGCAACATCTTCGAATAATCGGTATTTCTATTAACATAATTATAAATGTTAGTTTCAAATTACACAACTAAATAATAAACTGATTCCTTCGAGATAGTTCTTTGCTCATAGACACAAACACTCCTCTTCTATAAACTGCCCGAATACTGGGACAATGATTCGGGATGTCGTGCTCAACGATTTGATCACAATTACTCATTGTCAAGACCCTATTCTGTCTGCTATTTGTTTGACGCGTGTTTCGTCTTAGTCTGAGAAGAATTCAACGACATATCCAACCTGTGTATGATGGCATATATCGCATAATACTTACTTTTTTTTAGCTTCAACATTGATATTTTTAACAAATACGTCAACGAGTAAAAATATACAGAATATCCATAACCTATCCACGGGGGCGAATGGTAGGTTGCCATAATATATGGTATAAGGTGTCTGTCTATTCGAACTAATTCCGAACGAATCGATTAATATGACGTACACACGTTGTGAAAAATTATTCTTGTATCCTTGCCTGCCAATAACAAGCCAGTTGACACCTTAAACAGGACTGGAATCAGTCAATCATTACAGTCTCCATGAATGTAATGATTGACTGATTCCACAGTATTTTCTAGGTCTTTCAATTTAACTGTATACCTTTCATTGCTTATTTCTTATGATATAATTCTTTGCTTGAGAGGAAAGTTGGGATAGTGGGTAATTAAGAAACATTTTGTCATTTCAATAAAATTAACACAAAATGCGAAAATGTGAAATCGAAAATAACATTTACGAGCAGGATTTGTACCTGCATCTCCTGGAATACTGTCTCACATGCTTTGCCAATTTAATGACAATTGCTCGGGCCTGTGAATTTCGACCAGGTAAGCTTAATTATTACATTTATATTTAGATATTTTTATAAATATTTTTAGCATTTGACATGCTTAGCAACATACATTAAACACAAAGTGAAAAATGTGAAAACGAAAATAACAGTCACGAGCAGGATTCGAACCTGCATCTCCTGGATACCGTCCAGATGCTTTGCCAATTCAGCCATCGTGACCCTTGCTCCTGACTGTTAATCTCGATGACCCTATCATACTTAACGTCTTTGGGTGACGCCTGCACCATCTGTCGGAAGTATTTTCATACATTATACCGACCAGGTAAACTTAATTTTACAATTAAGATTTTACCTAATAATGAAGCAAACCCTATAAATATTTAGATATTTTTTATATATATTTTTAGCATTTGACATGCTTAGCAACATACATTAAACACAAAGTGAAAAATGTGAAATCGAAAATCAAGGGGTAATGTATGAAAATACTTCCGACATGGTGCAGGCGTCACCCAAAGACGTTAAGTATGAATGGGTTATCGAGATTAGCAGTCAGGAGCAAGGGTCACGATGGCTGAATTGGCAAAGCATCTGGACGGTATCCAGGAGATGCAGGTTCGAATCTTGCTCGTGACTGTTATTTTCGATTTCACATATTTCACTTTGTGTTTAATGTATTACATTTATATCTGTATTTTAGCACTTGACATTCTCAGCCACTTCAACGTACAAATTATTTGTGAATGAGGAAAACGAGAATCCCAGGGTTTAAAAATCGCGCCTTCAAATAGTATGGAATTTTAATTGCAAAATTAAACTTACTATATTGGATTAATGCATGTAAATGCATCCGGTAGGTGGCGTTGGTCGTGGAGACAAATGTGATGAGGAGATTGGGTATTACCTAGGGTCAGTGCGATAACTCAGCGGCTTGAAGCACTTCCCCGGATGGGAGGAGACGTGGGTTCGTTTCCCGATCACACTGGAGTTCTCTTTTTCCTCATTCACAAATAATTTATACTTTTAATTATTACAATTAAGTTTATACCTGCAATGCTCTATAGATTATTATATGAGAAATATAAGGCTCGTAGCAGCAGTGATGCAAAACATTTTATTTCTAAGTCGTTCTTATTTTGTTTTTTTTTTCAACCAAGTTATTATGAGATATATTACAACTAAATAATTTACAAGAAAGTTGTAGTTCTTTAAGAATCCTTAAAGTTATTCCTTATTAGTGATTTGCAACTGTGCGGACCTAGATCGAATCGCTAGTATACATATTCTTGGGATGTGTGCAATTGCGTAGCATTTACGTATGTGGCGTTATAAAATGAAATATGATTTACATCCTCGTTACTTCTACTTACATGAATAGAAGTAATTTGGTTGGATTACTAAGGATTCCGAATTTGATATTTTTCGTGGAACAATAGAAAAAGACTCAGAAGAACAGCTGGTGTCGGCATCTCGGCTTGGAATCTATACATGTATAAGACACATGAACTGATTTTGATTAAGTAAAATATGTTTGAGTGGGTCCTTGAATAGTTTAGATACACAAATGGACCGTGGCGCTATATTTGGGTTTCAACATTTTTTTAAAGTTTGAGCAAGATGACTTAAGTTGAGTCTATTATTACCTAATCCTAACAATTATAAAGCTGTAACAGAGCTGTGTCTGTGCATTTAAAATATTTAAAAAAAGAATTAGGCTATATAGTCGTACCACCGAAGGAATGTAACATAGTTCCAGTGGCCCGCCAACAAAGGCGGAGAGATGGCACACGGCGGGTTTCTTTAGTGGGTGCAGGCCCCACACTACCCTGGTCGTTGCCCCGAACGACGGGGTGTACGGTTAGGAACATTTTTTTCCCGCCTAAACAAAAAAAAAGGCTATATAGTCGTATATAAACACAAAACATTTTTTTTAGATTTTTGGTCTGTTTCTTTATCTGTTTTTTCGTTCGCGCATCACGCATAAACTACTGAACAGATTTTGATACAACTTATTTTGTTTAATAGCTCTTGATGAGACTTAAAAACTGGTATACATTTTATCTCGCTACTATATCGGGAACCTGAGATATACCCTAAAAACCCGCTGTTGGCTGCGGTGGAACCGCGGGCAAAGTCTAGTATAGATTATATCCACTCATATGGTCACTTAGAAAGAATAATATTTTTTTGCATTATAAGTGAGTCCATACGGGAGACGTGCTCCTCTCTTACTATATCTTATAGTAGTACTGAGATTCTTTAATTTAAGAAGAAGAGTCAGGACGGCTGTACCACATAGAGTTGCGTTCATTTGTTCATATTTATAGTTTATCTTCTTTGGCAGAGAGATTATGCGTGTATTTGATTTTTATATTTGTGATTCTTATGTGTTCATAATTTCATAAAGACTAGAACTCTACCATCAAGTGCAATGAACTCCTGAAAGCCTGGATGCATTCTGTATCACAGGAAGATTGGAGATATCCAAAAATAGATGAAATTAATACCGACGGTAATTTTTGTGGATAAAACACTAGGATCATCGATATTACCTGTAAGCTTGAAGCCTATTCTTCTGGAGCAGATTTTGAATTTAAAAATAAAAAGCCCTTAAAACTGTCACTATTTTATTTAACTCTGTAAAAGACTCGTTCTATCTTGAGCAAACGGTGACTCTACTACGACTTCGGACTTTTGATTCAAGAAGTGGGAAGTTCCTTCTTCAGACTTAAGCTTCCTTAATTCGCTGTAGACCAGTAACAGAAGGTATATCTGTATCGCTGCGAACAAAATACATATTTTATGCAACAAAATCTCTCTCAAGACTCATCTCTTAGACTAAAAGCAATTCCGAGGATCCAGAGTAGTCGGTCCCAAAAATATAACTCATAACAAACCTCTCAGGCTTGCGGGTGTCCACTGAAGTAATATAACACAGTTCCAGTGGCTTGCCAATACAGGTGGAGAGACTGGGTGAGGGCCTCACACAACCCTGTTCCTTGCCCCGAACGACGGGGTGTGTAGTTAGGTACAATTTTTCTTAACAAAAAAAAAAAAGAAGAAAATATGGCATGCGGGTATCACGATGGTTTATTTCTACAGGGAGTGGATCATAAATTACACACGAGTTTGAAAAAATTTTATATCTTAAAATCTTCATGGACTTCTATGGAACTAATTAAGCAGTAGTAGCATAGCGGTAAAACCAAGTTTTTTATATATTGCATGTAGTGGCAGACGAGCGGTCCATCTGATGGTAAATAGTAACCGTCGCTCATGGACTCGACTATACCGAGAGTATTGTCAAGCCGCTGCTCACCAATTCATTTCACAGATATGAAATGAAATATACACGGCTATCTCCTGCTACAGTAAAAACGCAACGATGTGCTTCATGGCCGGTCACACGGGAGATGGTAGTACTAACCCGCTCGGGCCTGATACCAAGTACTCCCACTTGGTAACCAGACCTACCACCTGTCATGCAATGGATGATAATTGCTTACTTCCCTTAGTTGCCTCATACGACACCCGTGGGAAAAATGGGGTGGTGGCACTTGTATTCTTAGTCCGGCACCACACGGCAAAAATACTACAAATACAGTGGAATCGAGATTGATTCCCATTCCAAGGTCACGGTATACATCTCTGACTTGAGAATATGTGTGTATATGTTTACAATTTATCACAGCTCGGTGAAGGAAAACATCGTGAGGAAACCTGCATGCCTGAGAGATTTTCTCGACGGCCTGTGAAGTCTGCCAACACATGGGCACGGGCCAGTGTAGTGGACTATGACCTAATCCCTCTCACTCAAGAGGAGACTTGACCAAAAGAGTTACAGGATGGAAAAAAACATATGATTTATTATGGATTATCCTGACATATATCAGCCGTGTGGGGCCGGCTTTAGAATTGTCCCACCCCTCTCCACCCATGGGAATCGTAAGAGCCGACTGAGGGAATACCGGGGGATTGGCAGCAGCTCTCCCTCAAGTATTAACAACATCCACTGCGATCGCCAACCCGCCTGCCAAGCGTGGTGATTACGGCACTATCCCCTCATATGAGCGCACAGGACCGCTCGTTGTGGCGTTCTCTTGGGGAGGCTTATGTCCAGCAGTGGACGTCGAAAGGCTGATGGATGGATGGATGATCCTGACATAATATTAGCCACAGCTCATCTGATGGTAACTATAGTTTATAGATTTAATAGTACAAAAAATACTACTAAATAGAAAATTAATAAATGTTGACCCGTTACAATGAAAGTACGCCGAGGTATTTCACGGGTGCTCACCCCAAGACGGTCGAACCAAACCTGGTTCTGCATGCTGCTTACTTCCCTTAGTCGCTTGTTGGTATTGCATTGGTATCCTTTAATCCGCCACGACACGGATAACCATATCAGGATTGACTCTTTGAAACAAATGCCATAGACAAAAAAAACAACAGCCTGAGGAGTTAGAATGTTACACAGTAAATCGTATCGATATCGCATCGACATCGCATTATATCATTGTGATTGGTTGATTGATTGCCGTGATTGGGTGAGTGATTATTACACCACCACGCGTCGTCCCTACCAATCACAATAAGACGACACGATGTCGATAGGATTTTGTGTATCGCATTCTAAGGGATCTGGGGGGTTAGAATGTATCTCACTAAGTCGTATTGGCATCGGATCGTGTTGTTGTGATTGGTTGAGAGATCACCGTGATTGGCCGAGTTATTATTGCAACATAATACGTCAATGTCTCTACCAATCACAATAAGACGACACGATGTCGATACGATTTTGTATATCGCATTACAAGCGTCTTTTTCACAGGCAATTTCATTAATTCATTGTGCAAGCTGATTTACAACGAAAAAGAACTGTTAACTAATTTTAGAATTTGATGGTCATCTTACCGTATCCTGTGAACGCGAGTGATAATTCTGATAACAACGTAAAATGACTTCTCCCATCTTTGTACATGTTTATGTAAGTGACTAGCATGGCAAAGAAACTGACTATCATGGTCGTTATTTGATAAAAGCAATATGCTCGTATTAACGCATAATGTTTCTGAAAAATTTAAGATATTAATAAATTGATGATGTATCATCGTCCTCATGTTTAAACTTACTTACTTATCTATACTTATTTCATGAGAACTATTTCTATAGACCAATATAGAATTACTTCTTAAAATTAGCGGTAGATGGCGTAGACACGTAACCCACATTAGTACTTTTTGAAATTAGCGCTATATATGTGATTTATTGAAAACTACTTAGTAAGACCAATACATTATTAGTTTCTTATCAAATAATCAATTCTATTGTGAAAAATGAAGATTATGAGGCGTGCAGTTTTGGATTTTCCAAAGTATTTTAATTAATTAGCGAACTAGCGGCGCCGGCCACGGGTTGCTGTGGCAAACATAATTCATTGGTTAATTTTGCAATAATAATTGGAACAAATCACATATTTTGAAAAAAAAAACATGGCTTAAATCGGATCAGTAGCTTCGGAGTTCATCGTGGACAAACAACGTGACACGTAAATTATATATATAAAGATATGTGTTTTTCTAAACTCCGAATCATGTTTTTTTTATACTACTTTGTGTGGGCAAACAAATATGGAGCCCACCTGATGGTAAGCGGTTACCGTAACCTATAGACGCTAGCAACGCAAGAGGCATCACTCGCGCGTCGCCTCCTCTAAGGAATAGGGATAGGAGGTGGATAGGCAGAGGATAATAAGGAGAGGATATGAAGGATAATAAGGAGATGATAGGAAGGGGGCTTGGGCCTCCGACGCTCTCACTCCCTATACACAACACAATGGTTAGAATACCTACCGTTGTTTCACGCTGAGTTTTTGTGAATGGGTGGTTCTTCTCCGGTCGAGCTGACCTATTCATGCTGGGATAAGCAGGGCTCTACCACTAGGAATTATGTAAGCACAATTTTTTTGATGTTAGTATAGTATCAGTAATTACGATAGAATCTCACTATCACATTTATGATATTATAGTCCAGGAGCCACCGCCTATTTTTTTTTTGTGATTAATAACAGGCTGAATATTTGTGAGTAGGTTCCGTTTGATGAGACACGCAAATTTTTCTCAGTGAAAAATCTTGTAATCGGTAGCTATTAAGTGTCTGTGAATTTGACAACTTCCAAGCGTGGGACAGAGAAAACGTACCATTAAATTTGTAGGACTGTATGGCCATTTCATTATACAAATATTTACAAAGCTGCATTCAAAAAGTCAGATCTTTAATAATTTCAATGACCTCTTTATTTATATTTGTCTCTCTATATTTGTAGTGAAGTACGCTCTAGTCAAACTACCCATTTTGTAGGAAAATTGTTATTTCGAGTTTATTATCCAATTATCTTAACATTTAAACTTACTGTTAGTCAGACAATTTCGACACTCCACCAAATCGAAATTTTTTATACCTGCGCTTTTTATTAGCTACCTCTATCGAGATTTTTTACAGAGAAAAACGTGGGCGTCTCGTCGAATGGAACCTACTCACAAAGATTGAACCTGTTATTAATCACTTGAAAAAAATAGGCGGCGGCTCCTGTACCATTAGGTAAGATTTATTAATAAAACTTTTTATACTTACCATGTGAGTTCCAACGATTAGAACAATATTTAAAATTGTATCAAGGGCGTAAATAGTTAGGACTACGAAAATGTGTGCCTCTATCAACCCCCCTCGGTACATGGATGGAGGACGACCATATTTAGAGTCCTGGGACCACAATGCCCAATTCACATAACATAATAATATTGTGATTACCTAAAAACACGAAATATATTAAATCCTATTATAAAGCTGTAACAGAGTTGTGTCTGTGTACATTTAAGATATTTTAGAAAATAAGTACTGTAGGTATTAGGATATATATACGTGACTAAACAATAAATATTTTTTGTCTGTGTATCTGTTTGTCGGTTTGTCTGTTTGTTTATTCGCGGATCACGTAAAAACTACTGAACGGATATTGATGCCTTTCTTTGTTTTATAGCTCTTGATTAGATTTAAAAATTGGTATACATTTTATCCCACTACTGTATCGGGAACCTGAGATACAACCTAAAAATTAGCTTCTTGGGGCTAGTTATTATATTTTAGGAATTGCGATATGGGAAAGTCATCAATATTTTACTGTGGCTTAGTACCAATAACTTAGTCACAGATCTTGGACTTGAAGGTTTTATGCTATATTCCACGAAAGAAGCTAATGCTGTCAGTGTAGTACTAATTAATAAAAGTTAATGCACAATGCATACAAAAAAAAAACTTATAACACCAAGGCCAGGAGGCATTGAAAACACCAATATTTCCATTCATCCATCAGCCTAAAGACGTCCACTTTCGGACGTAGTCCTCCCCAAGAGAGTGCTGAAACGAACACATACCACTTGCATCCAACAGCTCCCTATGACCAGATTTTTGTCACGGATTAGCCTCATGAGTGAGCGGGTGTCTGGACTGAAACTTTTTTGTATATGGGCTTCTACGACTCCCGTGGTTTGAGATGGGATGGTGCTATTCTGAGGCCGGTTCCACACGAAGAAAAACATTTACAGCATACGGATGGGCTCATCATTCGTATGATGTTATAGAACACAATTATTTCCAAGATTATTACTCACCAAGTTAAAATATCCAAAAATAAGGATACCACGACGTAATGGCAACCAGCAACAACATCTTCGAATAATTGGAATTTCCAATAACATAATTGTTATTATTATTATGATATTCTTTAAACTTTTGTTACTTTATCAATGTGAATAGTAGACTACCAATCTGTTATGACACAAATTCGCAACTGTCATTGCCGAGAGCTGTATAATAAGGATGCTAAGATAAGTGAGCTCGTACAATAACAACGAACATAAGTACACTGTAATATAAATTTTCTTAGCAAATTTATCACATATCACTGTTCGCAATATTAAGTACTAGGTTATGCTCTAAAGTTCATCTATACTATTATAAAGCTGTAACAGAGCTATGTCTGTACATTTAAGATATTTGAGAAAAAAATACTGAATTAAAAATTGCTATATAGGCGTGTCTAACGCGAAATGATTTTTTTTAGATTTTTTGTCTGTTTGTCTGTTTGTATGTTCACGCATCACGCAAAAACTACCGAATGGATTTTGATGCAACTTTTTTGTTTGATAGCTCTTGATTAGACTTAACAACTGGTATACATTTTATCCCGCTACTATATCGGGAACCTTAGATATTACCTAAAAACTAGCTTTTGGCTGCGGCGGAGCCGCGGGCAAAGGCTCGTACTTAATAAAACTAGCCTAATAATATAATATACCACTAAATTAAATATGTCATCCTGAGGAAAAAAAAAATAATTATATCACAGAAATAACTTTAATTTTGGGGAAACAGAAAACTTTAAATACGGAGTTAAGAAGTAACTAGCAAACAACTAAACTCACTTTCACATTATTATAATATCAATAATGTTTTTTTTTATTACTCCAAATGAAATATTTTTGATATAATGCGGTAGGTAGTATTACTTTCTTACCTACCCTTGGTTATCTGGTAGAGGCCTTAGGCATTAAGTTCACTAGTGTGAATTTGTTTTCTAATACATAAATTGTGATACTATAATAAAATATTCAATAGACGTTAAAAAAAAAACTATAATTATGGATGTCTGTAAAGTCAGTTTACGGACGATAATTTTACGTGGTAACGTCATATACCTATGTTTTCTGAGAGTTTCACAAACAATGCATCGGTCGCCATACATTTTTCGGAACGTGAGACTTTTTCGTGCCTGCGGCCTGCGTTCATCGATTTATAAGACGTCATCACGTCAAAAACGGTGATAGTACTATATTGCTACGACATCTATTTTGAAAACCTAATTAATAATTTTATATTAAAACAAAAAAAATTTGACGCGAATCTTCAGGGATTTAAATCTACAAATCAAAGAGTATGTAATTACTAATCACAAATTACCGCTACAAAAGATAAAGTTATTGTAAATGAGCTCCCGTACTAAGTATTGCGGTTCAATTCAATTTCGATTGATTGTTGTTTTGAGTCTAGGCTATGCGATAGGTGTTATCTTTTTAACAATCGAAAAGTACTATTAAACCAGAAATATATTATATAAAGTTTTAGTAACTTTTAAAGATTCGCGAATTGTACACATATTTAAAGTAACATAAACGGGTCTTTTTTCGCGTATATATTAGGTCAAGTTTGTGTGGTCACGGGACCTCAACTGCTGCCCCCTTAGAATGAAAAACGAAACATTAGACGAACTTTCGTTTCGAGTCATTGTGATTGATCAACAGTCCGACGCGTGATTCATTAGTCGAGATATCGACGCGTGATTCAGGCGATTAATCAAAATGAAGCAAAACGAAAGTTGGTCTTACGTTTCGTTTTTCATTCTAAGGGTGCTGCAACGCGGTTGAAACGTCAGGCTAAAGGTAGTTAAAAACTTGACCTAATTTATATACTAAAAAAGACCCGTTTATGTTGATTGTTTTAGTTCGAGGTAAATTTGATAGCATCTTTAAAGGTGCGTGAACCCTATTTTAACAGACGTCGTGCGTCATGCGTTATTTATGAATTGTAGTACTTAACACTGTTCTACGTAACGGTAATTTTCGAGTTTACTCTTGTACCTAAGATAATATGCTACTAATCAGCTATTAAGTCGTTCCACGCCTGAGATCTCGTGTAAATCTAACATAACTACATGTTTCGAAATGACTAAATTGACCAAAATGTTGAATCTAAACAATCTTTTACATTGCTTCAATTTTAATTAGACAAATATGTTTATCTTGTATCTATGCTTTTCAACTAAACTAATGCATTAAAGTACAAATTATTATTTCTGAATGAGGAAAAACAGATCCTTAGTGCGAGCGGGTATCGAACCAGCGTCCCTTCTAATCCGGGGAAGTGCTCTTTGATTGGAAGGGACGCAGGTTCGATTCACGCTCGCACTAAGGTTCTCTTTTTCCTCATTCACAAATAATAGTTTGTACTTTAAAGTAGCTGAAAATGTCAAGTGCTAAATACAGATAAAAATAAACTACTGCATATTGCCAAGATCCGCCAACACACTTAGGAGTGGAATGGTTGACCACAGAAGAGAATATACCAGGTACCAGTGGTCTGGCGAGTACAGGCGGGTAAAGGCGCACGGTGAGTTTTAGTAGGTGGAGCCCCACATAGCATCACGCCTGTATTCCCCGAAGGGGTAGGCAGAAGCGTATTACCCACCACACATGATTGAGCCCCACATTACCCCGTTTTCTCTCCCAGACAGCGGAGTGTGCGGTAGGTAGTTACATTTTATCCCGCCAAAAAGAAAGGCGTGGAATAGTTGCTAACCTGGCATGGTTGCAAAATTGTCTATAAATTACAATCAAAATCGCTGGCAAAGGCTAGTTTAAAATAAAAATACAGAAAATTAATAAATCTTTTATCCCGCGTTCACGACAAGTTCGACGCTATCGTTGACGAAGTGTGATCTTCCTTCTTGATACTTCTCTTTCTTTAACTCGTTGTGAATCAGCAATAGTTGATATATTTGTATCACTGTAAACAAAAATGTTGATTATTACATCATTATCTTTCATGAATCATGGCCATTCCAGCTTATCGATATCCTCTTATTCAGATGCATCGTCAAATTGTTGAGGTTGTACTTTATAATGTATTCTTTTTTTATGTGAAAATATCTAATGTTGTTTAAAAATGTTTTTATTGCATTTAGTGGCAGAGGAGCCATGGCCCATCTGATGGTAAATGGTAACCGTCGCTCATGGACTCAACTATACCGAGAGTATTGACAAGCCGCTGCTCCCCATTTCATTTCACCGATATGAAATGAAAGAATATACGGCTATCTCCTGCTACAGCCAAAACGCAATGATGTGCTTCATGGCCGGTCACACGGGAAATGGTGGTACCAACCCCTCGGGCCCGCTACCAATTAAAGTCCCACTTGGTACAGAGCCCTACCTCCAGATACATATATTAATATACATATATTAATATTATTTCTTTCTATTCATCTTTTTTACTCTTTCTATTTTTGACATTAGTAGATAAAATTTAAGATTTTTCTTACCATATCCTACGAAAGCCATTGACATTTCTACCATCACCGCGGAGCCTCCCCATTCGACAACTAATTGATATATATCAGTATAAGTAATCATCATGGCAAAGAAACTTGCCACCATTGTTGTTATTTGGTAAAAGCAGTACGCTTTTAGTAATTCATTGATCTTCTGAAAAATAAAAAATGTAACTTCAATTTGTGAATGCTTAAAGTATTACTTTAAACATAGAAAGCCAGCTTTATTATGAGTATTATAAACGGGCCTCGTGGCGTAGTCGGTAGTTTAACCGACTTCCATGCACGAGGTCGTGGGTTCGATTCCCACTCAGGACAATTATTTGTGTGATGAATACAGATATGTGTACTGCGTCTGGGTGTTTTCTATCTATTATAATGTATATATTTACAAAAAAAAGTAATATATGTATGTCGCAGAACGTAATATTTGAAGATGGCAATTAATGGAATGTCAAGCAATCACTAATAATATTGATATTTTCATTACTAGACTATTTGATGTAATTTTTGATTATTGCTCGAGTGTGTTTAGTTGATAGTGATGCGATGACAGACGTCAGGTGGTAGGTGATGGCTGACAGTGTCCGTTGAAGACTGACAGCTGACGTCTGATAGCAATTAGTCAATTTAAAAGAGGGCAGACGTCCTTACGATGCATTCAATTGGCAAGAGTGCGTACAGTCGGTCCTGGTCACGATACAACTAACCTCACTGCATTATACGTTTTACAATTTGCTAACCCACTAACTGCATTTTCAGTTAGATCATTTAAATAAAAAAAAAACCAACAATAGCTTTATTTATTTATTGAAATAAAAAAGGGAATTGGCCTTAAAACTACAATAATGGACCTGTATTCAGTCTTTTTGGTATTTTCATGAGATAAAAATTAACAAAAATTAATGAAGTAAGAAGAAAACTGTTACTGAAGATCTTATTTTGATTAACAAAATCATGTAATAAAAAATAATGTACTACATGATTATTATTTTCTGAATAAAATCACAAAAAAATAACAAAAATTAAAACCTATCTAGCGTAAACAAAAATAAAAAAATCTCTGTAGCTACGAGCTACAGAGATTTTTATTCAAGTAATAAAATTACCAAAATCAACTTAACAATCAACAAAAGACATAGTCCACCTATCTGTTTCTCATCTCTTAATTTACCATTTCTACTAATAATAGCATATAAATGCTTTCCCAGTATTTTTAAGTTTTTTTCTTTTTGAATCTATCCATTCATTACGAAATTTTTCGCGCAATCTTCCACTATCTCTTTTTTTAGTAAATTTTCTTTTTCTGGGCCGCATAGGAGTTGAAACATCACTTGATGAGTAATACTGTGAAACAGGGGACGATGCAGTTGCATCTGATAACAATAGCACTGAAGGAATAGGTTCTTCCTCACAGAAGGAACTATAATTAGAAGATGGCATCATTATCCAATAGATCTATATTATATTGAATAAATTCTTCACTCTGATATTTAATTGAAGATTCTAAAACTCTTTTGCTTGATAGATTATTATGTGTTATTATGATTGATGAACTAACTAGCTATCGGCTCAAAATTGTAATAATTTGTTTTTTGTACTTAAAGACAGTTTGAGTGTAAATCAGAATTTTTTTCTTTTGCATAGTGTGCCACTCACATGTGAGTACACTTTTCGTGGGGTTGAGTTAGTAGACTATTAGAAATAAACATGTTATCAGATTCGAGCAAAGTAGAATTTTCTAATGTATAATTTTGTTTTTCTTGTTGAGGTGGATCATTTTCAAAGGATATATCTTTAAGCAGACTTAATTTGCAATTTTCGAATATCTCACTGGCCCCAAATGGTAAAGGAGCTGCAAACTTAATTTGCAATTTTCGAATATCTCACTGGCCCCAAATGGTAAAGGAGCTGCTAAAAAATTAATGCAGTGTAAGAATAAACCGTAATATTTTAAATAAAGTAAGTTAAATAGAGTTAATTATGTAACGTGATATTTCAGTTAATTTATTTATAAAACAATATTTAATTAAAGTTTAAAGATTTGATAGTCTGTAAAAACAATAAAATTAAATACTTTCAAAGGTCATCATGGCTATTTTCTATAAAATCGTCGTTTTCATAACCGAAATCGTTTCTCTGTGCAATGTTATTTTCATTTCTCAATGCCAACTTGTCTGATGAATTTTTGTGTGAGGCACAAGGAGGTTTCAGGTGTGGAAGGGGATGCATGGATCAAGTGTTTTCTCTGCGCAACATTGTGGAGAAGCATCTGGCTGTAGGCCAGATGGTTTTCTGCAGTTTTGTAGATTTGGAGAAAGCATTTGACAAGGTTGTACGAAAGGAACTTCGGGACATTTTGCCGGAGTATGGTACTGCTACAAGCAGTGCAGTCCAACTACATGGACTGCAGAGCTTGTGTGCGGCAGGATGATGGAATGTGGCCTTGGTTTGATGTCAATATCGGTGTTAAACAGGGCTGCGTTCTATCAGCCAGACTGTTTATATATCTGGATAAATGTCTACAAAGGTTGAATGAAATGAATGTGAGAGTTCAGATGGGCGATCTTTTACTACATAGGACCCATCGATATAATGAAGATCTTTCCAATAAGTGGGAGATGGTGTGTTGGTAGTCAGGTGGGGGCGCCCATATATACTCTAGCTCTAGTCGGATAGACTCTACAAATTCTAAAGTCTATGAGTAATATAGTCTAATTTAAATTAAGAGCCATCAAATAAAGTTTCAGTAGAATCAGTTCAATAGTTCTTGCGTGAATTGCGAGTAAACTATACAATAAAAATTAGATTCAGATATAATCTAAATAACTAATACAATTTTTTTTTTCAAATTTCTTTAATGTGCAGTCTCAGCTCTGTTACACAATCCTGTAATCTAGCAACGGTATATTTATCACAATCCTGTTACCTAGCACCGGTATGTTTATCACAATCTAGTTACCTAGCAACGGTATGTTTATCACAAACCTGTAACCTAGCAACTAGTAGCTGTTTTCTAGCAAAAGTATGTTTATTAAGGTGTTTCTTAGAATTTAATACACAAGACTAATTAATTAACTAATTTTCAAATGAAAACATAAATTTTAAGATCTTTATATATTTTTCTAAATTTGAAAAAAAAAAGAAATATATCTTAAAGTAGCGTATCAAACGTTAATTTTGATACAGTACTAAAGGAGATATTTCATACTTACAATAAAATAATTAAGAAAAATAATGGTGATATTGTGGTACATACCATATGAGCACCAGCAATAAGAACGATGTTGAAGACTACATCTAATGCATGTAAAATAGCGACAAAGATCATGTGCGCTTCAATTATTGCTCCTCTGTAAATAGCTACCTGTGTAGATATCTGCATGCTTCTCTCAGAGACCAGGAGCCATATAAGAAACTGTAGAAGACCCATGAACAATGTGATTAACTGAAACAAAAGACTTTTTATTTTATATATACTACGCGAGTGGAAAACAAGCATACGGCGCACGTGATGGTAAGCTGTTACCGTAGCCTATAGACGCTAGTAACACCAGAGCCATCACTCGCGCGTCGCCATTTCCAAGGAAAGGGATAGGAGGTGGTTAGGTAGGATACTAAGAAGAGGATAAGAAGATTAATAAGGAGAGGATAGATTGGGCCGCCGGCTTTCTCAACTATCATACAAAACACAACAGTTCTAATGTAGGTACCTCTGATATTGCTAATATCTTGCAATACCGCACCTGCCAACAAGAATAAAAATACGAAATTACCCACAGATTAAATAACAACTAGAAAAATGTTAAAAGACCATTGAACCTGATGGTTCTGGAGCAGCCGCCTATTTTTTTTAGTGATTAATAACAGTCTGAATATTTGTGAGTATGTTCCGTTCGATAAGTTACGCAAATTTTTCTCAGTGAAAAATCTTGTAAGAGGTAGCTATTAAGTGTCCGTGAATTCGACAACCCCGTCTCTTCCTATGGGAGTCGTAAAAGCCAACTAACCGGGGGACCGGGCAGCAGCGTTCCCCTGTGTACTAAAAACATCCACTGCGATCGCCAACCCGCCTGCCAAGCGTGGCGATTATGATAAAACCCCCATTTTGGGGAGGCCTATGTCCAGCAGCGGGCGATGAAAGGCTGATGGATGGATGGATGGATGGAATTCGACAACTTCCAAGCGTGGGACAGAGAAAACGTACCACTAAATTTGTAGGACTATATGGCCATTTCATTATACAAATATTTACAAAGCTGCATTCAAAAAATCAGATCTTTAATAATTTGAATGACCTCTTTATTTATATTTGTCTATCTGTATTTTTAGAAGAGCACGCTTCAGTCAATCTACCCATTTGGTAGGATAATTATTATTCCGAGTTTATTATCCAATTATCTTAACATTTAAACTTACTGTTAGTCAGACAATTTCGACACCCCTCCAAATAGAAATGTTTTATACCTGCGCTCTTTATTAACTACCTTTATCAAGATTTTTCTCAGAGAAAAACTTCAGCGTCTCATCGAACGGAACCTACTCACAAAAATTGAACCTGTTATTAATCACTTAAAAAAATAGGCGGCGGCTCCCGTACTATGAAACGTCATGCAAAATATTATTTGTCGGTGTTACCTACGCATTTTATGTACCTATAAGGTACATTTAGAAAGAGAGTCAGAGGGTCTTCGAATAAGGTAACAATATTCGAATAAAGGCATTTTATGAGTAAGTATGTGATCCCATCAAAAACATAAATGTGAAATGAGAGCCAAGTTCAATATGTTATTATAATATATGCCTTGGTTTTTGACTTCGACGATAAAAGAAGGGTGTCACTTCTTTTATAAATAGGTGCCAAGTTCAATGGTCAGTCCTGAAATTTATTTAAAACAACATAAAATATTTTATAACAACGTAAAATATCATTTCTTCTTATAACTTAGGATACTATATTGAAGCCTAAGGCTTGACTGTTTATTTTTTGTCTGAGTGTTTATGAAAGGACAATGCTCTGCATCCATACATAGTTTGCCCTGAAAAATCCTCAAAACTAACTAATGTGTTGAATAAAACATATTACTGAATTCTCATAGAATTAATATTTAATAGCGGACTAGCTGGCAAATCATACTATTACAAATACTGTATGATTTTGAGGTCATGAGCTGGGCGTTATAAACTTATAACAATGAAGCTTGAATGTAAATGGATCAGTTTACGTATGACCCTAGATTATTGATATATTATCTAGATGAACACTCGGCGTTGTAAACGCGTCAAAAAAAATTGGGGTGAACTTTTCACCCCAATGCTGTTAGTGGCAATCGTGACGTCACTTGACAAGGTCGTATCCAGGAGCAATAGTGTGTCATTTAAAATGTCAACATGTGTAATTAAAGTGTGACGAAACTACAAAAGTCGGAAAATGAGCACTAAAGATATCTCTTATCATCGGTTAGTAACATTATTTCATACAATAACTGGCTAAATAATTACATTTAAATATTCCGAAAATAAATTAATTTTAGGTCGTATTTTTTCATGTGATACCAGTTTATGAACTTAAATTTCCCGCGTAATCTTGCAAACTTGATGATATTTTAAGGATAGAGAGTAATAGAAATATTACCTAACATAGTTATTAGCGTTTTTATGGATCCATAAATCTGCACAGTCGTAATTTTCGGAATTAATTACAATATTACTATTTGTAATATTATTATTTATTTTAATGATGAAGATTGTTTACATTTTTAAATTTATAATTATTGTGGGTTATAGTAGTATTCTCATTAAAGAAGAGGTATACATGTAGTATATATTTTTTATATATAATTATATTAAGATTATGAGAGTAAATAGAAAGAGATAATTGACTATATACCTACGAAACATTTTGTAGTATAAGAATGTCTTGCATCTATGATAATATAATTTTCCCGTAATTTAATACTACGACTGAAACTGGTATCATTACGCACGCACACACACAAACACAAATTGCACAAGCGTAATTACAGCCGTCACGCACACTAGCATAATAATTCCCACCCGATTTTTATGACGTTTATAAGAGTGATACTCCATCTAGATAAATATTTAATCTAAGCGTATGACAGTAGAATGGTGTTTCACTACCTCTTGTAATAGTTTTCAATACAACTGAAATTATAATCCTAGAGTTGCGTATTTCCGACGCTAGATGGGGCTCTATTAAATATTTACGTGTTTCAAAAAATATTTTAACTATTCATTTCTATATAACAATAAAGATTAGATTACTTTATTATTTTAATTCAGAATGACATTTTAAGTTTGTCTTATATCTATATGTATAAAAGAAAGTCGTATTAGTTACACTATTTATAACTCAAGAACGGCTGCACTGATTTGGCTGAAAATTAGTAGGGAGGTAGCTTAGAACCAGGAGACGGACAAAGGATACTTTTTCTTTCTTTTTTATCCCGTTCCCGTGGAACGTGACATAAACCGTGGTATAACAAAACGCAACTGACATGTGCGTGGGCCAATGTCATCTGAGTCACTACGGACTGTTAATGGTACAATATTCCCACCATATCGTGCTGCATGTGAAGAACTACCCACTGGGATACGACAATCGTTAAAGCAATTGTCTCTGCATCGTCCAAGTCATTTCGATATGCTTTCCATCAAACCCATCTAACCTGTGGCACAAATACAAGGATAATATATCAGAAGACATATTCAAATTCGTGTCAGTTCAAGAAATCCCGATCTAGAGATGAATGAGGAAATACATAATCGGGCTTTGCTCTTGATCGAAGACATGTATTATTACCTCATGTTAGATAGTTTATTAGTCAGGTTAGGAATGCCAGCGCTAAATAGTGAAATGAATGACGCATTTAATCGAGAATTGGAACAGAAACGTGAATATGCTCATCAGGAATTAGATTTGGTAATTCAAACGAATGTACCCCTGTTGAATCCCCAACAAAAGGAAGTTTAAGATACATTAATGAAGGAAATTGATGATGGAAATGGTGGCTCATATTTTCTGGATGCCCCTGGTGGAACTCGTAAGACATCCTTTATGTCAGTAGTTTTAGCCACTGTTCGCGCGAGATCTAACATTGCGGTTGCAGTTGTTTCTTCTGGAATAGCAGCCACATTGTTAGAAGGATGCCGTACGGCTCATTCAGCATTAAAATTACTGTTAAATCTTCAAACTATTGAAGAACCAACATGTAATATTGCAAAACACTCCGTAATGGCCAAAGTTTTATCAGCATCGAAAATCATCATCGGGGACGAATGTACAATGGCGCACAAACGTGCATTTGAAGCACTTAACCGAACATTGAAAGATCTACGCAATGACTCGAGATGTTTTGGAGGTGCAATGATTTTACTGTCTGGCGATTTTCGTCAAACACTGCCAGTAATTCCAAGATCAACTGCTGCCGACGAAATAAAGGCTTGCCTTAAATCATCGAATCTATGGCGCTATGTGAAAAAACTTCAGCTGACAAGAAATATGAGAGTTGCATTGCTGAACGATACATCTGCTGAAAATTTCTCTGAGCAATAGCTGACTATCAGTAATGGTCGAGTACCTGTCGACGCATCGAGCGGATTGATTATATTTCCTCCGAATTTCTGTAACTTTGTCTCATCGAAAGACGAACTCAATAACAAAGTATTCCCAAATATGATTGCTAACCACAAAAATAATGAATGGTTGAGTGAGTGAGCAATTTTGGCGGCTAAATATAAAGATGTAAATGACTTAAACTACGTAATTCAGAATGAAATCATTGGTACACTGCATTCATTCAAATCTATGGACTGTGTAACAAATAAAGATGAAGCCACCAACTATCAAATTGAATTCGATTGAAATTCGACTAAAGGTTGGCTCCGTAGATATCATACTTCGAAACATAAACCAACCAAAACTATGCAACGGAACGCGTTTGGTGGTAAGTAAATTGATGAACAGTGTGATTTACGCCACGATACTCAAAAGAAAATTCGAAGGTGAGGAAGTTCTCATTCCGAGGATCCCGATGATCCCAACCGATATGCCATTCGAGTTTAAACGACTTCAACTTCCGATCCGTCTTGCATTTGCCATGACCATTAAAAAATCACAAGGCCAATCCTTCAAAATTTGTGGTCTGAATCTAGAAAATCCATCTTTTTCCCATGTTCAATTATATGTGGCATGTTCACGGGTTGGAAGACCATCTGCGTTATTTGTTCTTGTGCCTGATAATAAAACGAAAAATGTTGTCTATCACAAGGTGCTTCACTGAAGAGTGCAACCCATGTATCAAAATACATGGCCAATAAACAATCTTTAAAATACTTGATTATTTTATTTATATTTATTATCCTAATAAAAATAAAATCCAAAATCTGCTCATTTATTTCCCCCTAAGGCGGAACAAAGTTCGCCGGGTCAGCTAGTTAATAATAAAAAGAAGTCTATTAAAAGCAGTGACATCTATTAACTCTAATATTGATAATAAAAATAAGTCTTATAAAAGCAGGACATCTATTAACAAAATCTATTGACAAAACCAATTAAGAGATCAAAAAGCTTGTAATTAAACAAAACTTCTGATTTTTGTCTAAATTTATTAACGTAACTTATAATATTAGAACTGATCTTGATTTTTCGTTGTGACATTTTACACACAATTTCTAAATCAATTCCAAAAGAGTAATTCAAATTTAAAAATAACCTAACAATCCATCCATCAGCCTTTTATCGTCCACTGCTGGACATAGGCCTCCCCAAAATGGGGGTTTTACCATAATTGCCACACTCAGCAGGCGGGTTGGCGATCGCAGTAGATGTTTTTAGTACACAGGGGAACGCTGCTGCCCGGTCCCCTGGTAATCCCTTAGTCGGCTTTTACGACTCCCATAGGAAGATACAGGGTGGAGCTATTCTTGGTGCCGGTCCCACACGGCGTGTGGTGTGGTGTGTAACCTAACAATGCTATAAAAAAAAACTATTATATTGACTTCAGGTAAACATGGCAGGCGCGTCCGGTGTACAAATAGTCCCTTCGAATACTTTTTTCTTCATTATGACATGGAGCTAGTCCGTGTTAAATAGAAATATGCAAATTGTACTATAAAAAATACTAATAATTATCATAGCTCTGATCGTACTATCGTACAGGGCGAAAATTGGCATTGCCCTTTAGAGCACATATATGTATGCATCTCGCAATTCTCAATATCATAATATGAGCCAAATTTGACATGTTTATGTGATGTAGTTTTTGAGTTATGAGGGGTCAAAAGTGACTCCAAATGGTTCATGTCCTTCCATCCATCAGCCTTTCAACGTCAACTGCTGGACATAGGCCTCCCCAAGAGAACGCCACAACGAGCGGTCCCATCATGGGGGATAATGCCGTAATCGCCACGCATGGCAGGCGGGTTAGCGATCGCAGTGGATGTTGTTAATACTCGAGGGAGTGCTGCTGCCCACCCCCCGGTATTCCCTCAGTCGGATCTTACGACTCCCGTGGGTAGAGAGGGGTGGGAAAATTCTAAAGCCGGCCCCATACGGCCTTTCAATTACTACTATATTGAGATATAACTTAATAAACTAGCTTTTGTCTGAGCCGAAGCCGCAAACAAAAGCTTTTAATGTTTATAAAATTGTAAAGTGTTTTATTATATACTAGCGGCCTGCCCTGCTACGCAAGGGCATTTATTTTTTTTAACATTTTGGGATAATAATAAAGTAATTATGTATCATTATGCCGGATTTTTTTTTTCAAATTAATATTTATAGTAATAATATAGCCCGTTATTTGTATACTTACAAAATTACAAATCATTCCTTTTTATAATATTAGTAATAAATTTATTACGATTCATAGAACAACTCAAATAACGCATGACACAACCACTCATCCCGACGCGACACCCGATTCTTTCAGCACTGCCAGGGGTGCTTAGATTCATGTAGATACGCGCGTCTGTGTGAGTGTGCCATTTCTAACGATTTGTTCCTAGTTTCCGCGGAGCAGGATTTGAACCTGCATCTCCTGGATACCGTCCACATGCTTTACCAATTCAGCCATCCTGACAATTGCTCCTGACTGCTAATTTCGATAACACATTCATACTTAACGTCTTTGGGTGACGCCTGCACCATCTGTCCGAAGTATTTTCATACATTATACCGACCAGGTAAAATTAATTTTACAATTAAGATTTTACCTAATAATGACGCAAACCCTATAAACATTTAGATATTTTTATATATATCTTTAGCATTTGACATGCTTAGCACTATGCATTAAACACAAAGTGAAAAATGTGAAATCGAAAATAACAGTCAGGAGCAGGATTTGAACCTGCATCTCCTGGATACCGTCCAGATGCTTTACCAATTCAGCCATCCTGACAGTCCTACCAGTATCCTACCAGTTTTTAAGTCTAATTAAGAGCTATCAAATAAAGTTCCATCAAAATCCGTTCAGTAGTTTTTGCGTAATGCGCGAACGAACAAACAGATAAACAGACAAAAAATCCAAAAAAGTTTTATGTATTCAGACATGCCTATATATAGCCTCATAGAGTATTTTTTTCTCAAATATCTTAAATGTACAGACACAGCTCTGTTACAGCTTTATAATAGTATAGATAGTAGTAAAGCGTAATATATATTATACAACGGGCTAGTTGTGCCCGCTATGCTTCCAGTTTTTAGGCTATATTTCATGTTGCTTGTATAATGGCTGGATAAAATATATATCAGGTTCTTTCAATAGCTATCAAATAAAAAAGATTAATCGAAATCCATTCAGTAGTTTTTGCATGATAACAAACAAATAGACAAAGAATCTAATTTTTTTTTATGGTCAGATACGCATAAATAACATTGTTTACTAACCAAGTTCAAATATCCAAAGGCTATAATACCACGACGTAACGGTAGCCAGCAGCAACATCTTCGAATAACTGGTATTTCCACTAACATACTTGATTTATTTCAACTTTTTCATTACATTACTACTACATATATTTTTATTTTCATTTACGTATTTAGTTTTTCCCATTAATCCACAAACACGTGTCTTCAACGGTACCTAGTACGCGAGTGCTCTAGACATTTAATAGGGTTGGCAAGAATCTATGAATACGTAGTAATGAAATTTATATTTAGGTACCTATTTATTTACATTCTTCGTAGATCTACTAAAATTGTAAATGTTAATAATCAATAAATTACTTACATAATTTACACTTGTATAATACCTGCTGTTACGCGCTCCGTGAAATTTAAACTATTTATTTTTTACGCGGAGCGCTAATTCATTTTGGAAAATAAAAAAGAGAACACATAATTTGTGAAATGTGGAAAAAGAGAACTTTAGTGGGAGCGGGAATCGAACCTGCGTCCAATCCAATACGGGAAGGTGCTCTAACCGCTAAGCCATGACTGACCAATGGCCATACCCAATCTCCACATCACATTTGTCTTTACGGACCGCAGGTTCGATTTCCGCTAGAACTAAAGTTCTCTTTTTCCACATTTCACAAATTATTTGTTCCTTAAAGTAGCTGAGCATGTCAAATGCTACAATACAGATTAAAAATGAATAAAATAGAGCATAAAAAGCGTAAATGTGAAATCAAAACTAATGGTCACAAGCAGGATTTGAACCTACATCTTCTGGAAAAACCGTTCCAAATTCTTTGCCAATTGAGACATTGTGACATCTGCTCGCGTAGAATCTTCAGTGCCCGCTTCTAGGACACAGGGGGTTTTTTTGGGCACGTGACTTTGACGCAAATGAGTGACAACCCTGGTATCTATTATTCTATAAGTATATCTGAGGAGCAGGAAGCTGCTGATTCATAAACTTGACAGTATATATGATGTGTAATGACGCAAAAACTAACTTTGGGAGTTGTTAGAAATAGTAGATTATGCAATTGATATAATGGAAGACATTAATAGTTACTATATAGTTATTAGTTACGAATTTATCAACACACTAGCTCTAGAGCCTGACTTCACATCTATTCCACTGCTCCACTTCTGCAGATTATAGCGAAGTGTTATATAGCTTATATTACTTCTGAATAATTTATCTTTCTAAAAGTGGAAAAAATATTAAAATAATTTTAATGATTTTAGAGTTTATCGATTAAAAATATAAATACACTGTAATATAAATTGTCTTAGCAAATTTATCACATCACTGTTTGGAATGTTAAGTACTAGCATATGCTCTAAAGCTAATACTAAAAAACTAGCCTAATAATATAATATCACTACACTACACTATAATACCACTAAATAAATACGTCATCCTCAGGCAAAAAAGATAACCATACCACAAAAAACTTCAATTTTGCCGTGATATACACCTATGTCATTATCTGTACTCTGGACTATACCTACATTTATGTATACTATCCACGACGATCGGTTTAGTAGTTATGGGGTCAAGAAGTAACAAGCAAACAACCAAACTCACTTTCATATTTATAATATTAGTAATGGCCTTTATTTATTACTTCAAATCTAATATTTTTGATATCATGCGGTAGATGGTAGTATTACTTTCTTACCTACCCTTAGTTATCTGGTAAACAATACTTTAGGCTAAGTTCAGTAGTGTAAAGTTTATATACCTAAATAAAATATTTTTAATATACATGAATTAAAAACTATCTATATTTAAGCACTTGACAAGCTCAGCTACTCTTAAAGTACAAATTATAATTTGTGAATAAGGAAAAAGAGTATTTTAGTACTAAAATCACTCGTACGAGCGGGAAACGAGCCTGCGTCCCTTCCTATCCGGGGAAGTGCTCTAATCCACTGAGCTACCGTACAGTTTATTAGAATACCCAATCTCCTTACCACATTTGTCTTAACGACCAACGCCACCTATCGGAAGTATTTATATGCATTAATCCAATACATAATTTTGCAATTAATATTCCCCCTCGTACTAAAATACTCTTTTTCCTTATTCAATTTTCCTTTTTTTTTTCCTTATCAATAATTATAATTTGAACTATCTATATTGAAATCTCATCTATTTTGGAAGACTAAATAGTAATTTTAAATTAAAACAATACAATTAAGACGTAAACCTTCGAGGGTTTAAATATACAAATCAAAGAGTATTTATAAATATTTTGATCTGTATTTTAACACTTAACATGCTCAGATATTTTATAGAGTTGTAAAGACACCCAAAAGCAATTGTGAGGTGGAGATTTGGTGTCACCGTCGGTGACTGCGATGGCTTAGCGGTCTAAAGCACTTCTACGGATTGGAAGGGAAGCAGGTTCCAACCCCGCTCGCAGTTGAAAAAAGAGAGCTTCTTTTTCCACTTTCACAAACAACTTGTTCTTTAAAGTATGTAAATACTAACCACGAATGACCACTGCATGAAGTTATTCTAAATGAGCGTCTTAAGTATTGCGGTTTATTTCTAACAAAGCACATTTTTGAGTAATTGTTGTTTTGAGTCTAGTCGATAGCTTAGTGATAAGTGTAGTAGTTTTAACAAAAAAGATCGGAGAGTGAAACTACTGTTTCAATTATCCAAAATAGACAAGAAATAATTTAAAAATGGAAATAAGAAGATGGAAATCCTCTCCAGAAACATCATCAGATTATCACCCTAATTCTATGGGACCTATTAGACTGGAATTCTCGGGGAAAACTATGTACAAAAAAAGGAAAAGTTCGACGTCAATTCAATAGAAACTTTAAAGGTGTGTGAGCCCTATTTCAACAGACACATTGTATGTCATGAGTTATTTATGAATTGTGATAGCACTCTTCTACGAGGTAATTTTCGAGTTTAGTCTTGTACGTAAGATAATATGCTACTAATCAGCTATTAAGTCGTTCCATGCCTGAGATCTCGTGTAAATTTAACATCAGCTACATCTTTCAAAATGACTAAAATGACCAAAATGTTGAAACAGAGATCGGCGCTTCTCTGATTAAGACTTAGCACGTATCTACTACCAAATTGGATCACTCTTTTATGCTTCATTCATTGGATGGCAAATAAGTATACGGTCCATCCGATGGTGAGCGGTTACCGTAGCCTCTATACGCTGGACGAGGACGTGGAGAATAAGAATTATAAGAAGAGGATAGGGAATGGCTTGGGCTGGCACTCTTACTCATACGCAACATAATGGCAAGAGTATAGATACTCAAGAACTCAGAGGTAGACCGTTGTTGCACGCTGATCTTCAATGAGAGGTTAGTACTTCCCCGATCGAGCCGGCTCATTCATGCTGGGACAACAATGCTCTTCCAATAATAAACTTGCGAATGTATAAAATTTAGAAGTATACGATATCTATCTTCCGTCGTTTAATGTTTCAATGTTAAAATAAAAATACAGAAAATTAAAAATCTTTTTGTTCATCCCGCATTCACGACAATTTCGACGCTATCGTTGAAGAAGTGTGATCTTCCTTCTTGATACTTCTCTTTCTTTAACTCGTTGTGAATCAGCAATAGTTGATATATTTGTATCACTGTAAACAAAAATGTTGATTATTACATCATTATCTTTAAGGAATTATAGCCGTTCCGGCTTATCGATATGCTCTTACTCAGAGCCCTCGTCAAATTTTTGAGATTGTACTTTATAATGTTCTTCCAGTTCTGAATTGTTTTTCAAGTAGGCCATTGTATGAATAGAAATAAAGTATTTTAGATATTTTTATATATATTTTTAGCATTTGACATGCTTAGCACTATACATTAAACACAAAGTGAAAAATGTGAAATCGAAAATAACAGTCAGGAGCAGGATATGAACCTGCATCTTCTGGATACCGTCCAGATGCTTTACCAATTCAGCCATCCTGACAATTACTCCTGACTGCTAATTTCGATAACACATTATACTTAACGTCTTTGGGTGATCCTGCTCCTGACTGTTATTTTCGATTTCACATTTTTCACTTTGTGTTTAATAGAAATAAAGTATAAAGTAAAATTGATATCTGCGCCTGTTTGCCAGCTTTCTTCTACTAAACTGCGCAACGAATTTTGAAAGTTTTTAATATCAAATATTTTTTTAACCATGTTATTTTGCGATATATGTTGGGTATGCCTTAAGATGTACTTTAAAATATCTTAATAGAGAGTTGTAATTCTTCAAACATACTATAATAGGAGAGCCGGCGATGATAATTGGGGATATTTGGGTTACAAAGCATAGATCAAAAGAAGAAAAAAATGTTATAAAATGTATCCTTTTCATTAGTAACTGCCTCTTTGGTGTAGCGGTAGTGTATGCGACTGCTAATCATGAGGTCTCGGGTTCGATCCCCGGGTCGATCAATGTTATTTTGCGATATATGTTGGGTATGCCTTAAGATAAGCAGCTTTTTCCTAAAAAGAAAAATTCTCAGTAGCAGCCCGGAGTTTGGAAATGTGCCCCGTAGACGTCAATAGGCTCGCCCCCTATTACGTGGGACTTAAACATAGCTGGCGAATCGTAGGTGTGTAATACGCCTCTGCCTACACCTTCGGGGAATACAGGCGTGATACTATGTGTTCATTAGTGGGAAAAGCAGCTATAGACTTTCCAATATGTAAAAAAAATACTGTTGCATGGACATACTCGAGCGCGTCAGATATTGATATCATCAATATCCTACGTATTTATTTTTATAATGTATGTATGTTATTCTGATCATTTGCATGATGCGGGTGGTTGAAAATGAAAAAAAAAACAATCGAGCGCGTCAGATTTTCTAAGGGGATGTTAAGTGAACCTAAAAAAACTCTCATTCAATAATTTGACGATTTCGATGTGACGCAAACTCGCGGTCATAAATATAATGTGCAAAAAAAATCGCCATTTGAAATACTCAAGCGCGTCAGATTAAGATATAATATATATGGTTCATCTTTATGTCCTAGACGTGCTGTCTCATAATCCGACGATGACCTAGAGAGATTCGCCTAACCTCAAAACTAATAAATTTTTTATTTATTCTTTTTTTAATAGTTGTACTTAATTAATTGAAAAGCTGTGGAAATAGCATGCAAACAAAAAAGTGTATACTTTTTAAGTAGAATACTTGTTTTTTTTTTGAATAAGAAAATAACTAAAAAAAAAATATTTTTTTTTATATTAAATTTATTAATTAATGATGATGATCTTCATCCGTAGAAACATCTTCCTTTTCTGGCTCGATTTCATCCTCAGATTGCTTATCTGTAACAAGAAATCTTTAAAATATTTAACAATATTTTTTTGTTATGAATAACGTGTTTTTTAATTATGGAGAATAGATATACCTGATTCTAGAGTATCCTCAAGAATATCAGGTGTTATGACTACATCTTCATACGCTTAGCATTAGATCATTTTAAACTTTCCATCGACAATGAATTTTTGTTACTTCGGCTTGTGGAAATCGTCAGATTATATATTTTTCATTATCCTTGAATTATTTCCATCAAAATAAAAAATAAATTAGCAACGCTCGAGAATGTCAAGATACTTTTTTTTTTTGCAGCTTTGTAACCCTCCCACTCCCTTTCGTCACGCTCAAATCGTCAGATTTTCAAAATATATTCTTATTAGCTCATAATCAACCCACCTTATCTCAATCTGACGCGCTTCAATATTTCTGACCTTCGATTTTTTTTACTAATCTGATGGGCTGCCCAAGACGCCCGTCACTATATAGAGGGCTTATATATGGTACAGGTACTCAGCAGGATGCAAGGTATCCTCCCTTATGTTAATCTGGCGCGCTCGAGTAAATCACAAACTTCCTTCTGCGGCTCCCCTACAATAAAAATATTTTATCCGTGCGAATTGAGGGTGGGTTACTAGGAAGTGGTTTATTAGCTTATATGTACAAATAAATAAAATTGAAGTGTCTGTTTGTAATGTCAGCAACAGCTTTTTACTAAATGTATATGAAAGTACAAACTAAACGACCTATAATCTGTACTATTATAAAACTGTAACAGAGCTGTGTCTGTACATTCAAGATATTTGAGAAAAAAATACTGTAATAGGCTATATAGGCGTGTCTAAACACAAAACATTTTTTTTTAAATTTTTGTCTGTTTGTCTGTTTATCTGTTTGTCTGTTTGTTTGTTCGCGCATCACACAAAAGCTACTGAACGGATTTTGATGCAACTTTCTTTATTTGAAAGGCCTTGAGTAGTCTTAAAAACTGGTATACATTTTATCCCACTACTATATCGGGAACTTCAGATATAACAGAAAAACTATAAAATTATTTAAACAAGAATTTTTTGTAGAATTTATTTAAAAGAACTACTATATGTGTATACTATATAATTACAGAGTTTCGCATGACCACCTTCCAGCTCCATCATCAGACCCTGGATACCATCTAAAGACAAAGTACTCATCAAGACGAATCAAACGTATCCAAACTCGACGGGGTTGCGACGTTTCATTATAGAATTCCTGTGGCCCCCTTCCAGCTTCATCATCAGCCCCTGGATACCATCTAGACACAAAGTACGCGGCAAGACGAATCATACGAGCCCAAACTCGATGGAGTTATGTCATTTTATAACGGAGTTCCTATGGCCACCTTCTAGCTCCATCATCAGACCCTAGATACCATATAAATATAAAGTACTCGTCAAGACGACAAATGATTCCAAACTCGATGGGGTTGCGTCGTTTTATTAGAGAGTTACTATGGTTATATTCGAGCTCCATCATCAGACCCTGGATATAATCTAGGACTGAAGTTCTAATCGAGACATTTCAAACGAGTCCTAACTCGATGGAGTTGCACCATTTAACTACAGAGTTTCGCATGGCCACCTTCCAGCTCCATCATCAGACCCTGGATACCATCTAAAGACAAAGTACTCATCAAGACGAATCAAACGTATCCAAACTCGACGGGGTTGCGTCGTTTCATTATATAGTTCCTGTGGCACCCTTCCAGCTTCATCATCAGCCCCTGGATACCATCTAGACACAAAGTACGCGGCAAGACGAATCATACGAGCCCAAACTTGATGGGGTTGCGCCGTTTCATTATAGAGTTCCTATGTCCACCTTCCAGCTCCATCATCAGATCAGCTCCATGTTATCATAATATTGCATTGTCACGTGATATACCACATGCATGTAAAATTTTAGCTCAATCGGAAACCGGGAAGTTTATCAAATTTAACTTGCAAGATTTGAACGGGACAAGTAAAATAAAAGCGTCGCCACGCTAACAGCCGATTTTCCCACCCTCCGCATTAGATGTTTCACATCAATAATAATAATAATAACGTTTTATCCGTGTGGTGACGGACTAAGAATACAAGTTTACCACCACCCCAATCTTTCCCACGGGTGTCGTATAAGGCGAGGTCGTATGGGTACCGAGTGGGAGTACTCACTTGGTATCGGGCCCGAGCGAATTGGTACCACCCTACCACCATCTCCAGTGTGACCGGCCATGAAGCACATCGTTGCGTTTTGGCTGTAGCAGGAGATAGCCGTTTATTCTTTCATTTCATATTGGTGAAATGAAATGGTGAGCAGCGGCTTAACAGTACTCTCAGTATAGTTCTCAGAGTCCATGAACGACGGTTACCATTTACCATGAAATGGACCGTGGATCGTCTGCCACTACAAGCAATAAAAAAAAATAAAAAAAAGTCTGAGTTAATGTCTATGTCCCTATTCCACATGACGAGAATCTCGTGAAATCTGAAAAAGAAAAGTAAATGAAATATTTGGAGTTAGCTCGCGACTGCTGATCATGAGGTCTCGGGTTCGATCCCCGGGTGAGGAAATGAAAAAGAGATTTAAAAAAAAGAATCTCAGTAGCAGCCCGGAGTTTGGAAATGTGCCCGGTAGACGTTAATAGGCGCCCCCTGTTACGTGGGACTCAAACATAGCTGGCGAATCGTTAGTGTTTAATAAACCTCTGCTTACCCCTTCAGGGAATACAGGCGTGATGCTATGTTTTAGCTCACGAGATTGCCGACATGTGGGATGTTGGTTCAACAATTATTGTTCCGATAGTCATATCGGTTAATGGACTGATTGCCAAGAGTCTTGACCAACATCTAAATGAGACTCTCTCAGGAGGATAAATATTAATTTAGTACCGCGCCGGTGCTAAAAAGTATAATATAAGTAATGCAATTATCTTTTTTTATTTATTCTACTCCTTGATTTATTCTACTCTTTGATGCAATATGTCAAACTGTCATTAAGGCAAAGGGCATGTGTTTCATACAGCCACGATACGTTTTCTGTTTCAAAACGAATTTGATTTTAATTTATAATGACACGCATATATTATTTTAATTATATTTACGGTATATAGGTTGAATTATATCAAAATAATGATAACTGTAGACGGATATCAAGTTTATTATTTTAATGGTCGTTATATTTTTGCCCTAGTCAAACAAACTTGAGAATTATTTCATTATACATATTTTATTCTAAATAGAATTAAGGACTATTAATATTTACTGTCCGTTACAGGCATTTTTTGGGCATATTCCTTTTAAATTTGTTATGTTTACTTGTTTGTGTTTTTGTTTGTATTTTTATAAGTATGTTTTTGTGTCTGTTTTTTTTTCATAATATATTTAAAAATGTATATCTATAATGTGATATAAAATAAAATTAATGTCTAATAATAATAAAATTAATATTAATTGTTTCTATGAAACTTTTTTACTCATTCTATTTTTAATATTAGTAGATACCATTTTAGATCTTTCTTACCATATCCTAGGAAAGCCATGGACATTTCTAACATCACCGCGGAGCCTCCCCATTCGGTAAGTATTCGATATATATCAGTATAAGTAACCATCATGGCAAAGAAACTTGCCACCATTGTGATTATTTGATAAAAGCAGTACGCTTTTAGTAATGCATGCTTCTTCTGAAAAATAAAAGATGTAAGTAATTTCAATTTGTGAAAGCATAAAGTATTACTTTAAAGCTAGCTTTATTATGAGTATAATACACGGGCCTCATGGCGTAGTCGGTAATGTAACCGACTTCCGTGCACGAGGTCGTGGGTTCAACTCACACTCAGGACAATTATTTGTGTGATGAACACAGATATTTGTACTGCGTCTGGGTGGTTACATATAATAGATAGAAAAATCTATTATATGTAAGTTTTTACAAAAAAAAAGTAATATGTGTATTTTATCCGTAATCTCGTAGGTACCCATAGCACCAGCGTTAAACTTAGTTTGGGTCTAGTGGACGTTCTTTTTAAAAAAATAAAAATTTAACAAAAAAAAAACCGACTTCAAGTTAAGAGTTATATGGTTTTCTCACGGATGCCATTCTCAGAACTGGACCAAATAGAAAAGCTTTCAATTAATAAAAATAATCATCGAAATCAGTTCACCCAGTCGAAAGTTCTGAGGTAACAAATATATAAAAAAATACAGTCGAATTGAGAACCTCATCCTTTTTTGAAGAAATTTTGCTTCATTAAGAGTATTATATTTATTATAAATAAGATCAAAATATCATATAATGAAGATCTTTTCAATAAATGGGAGATGGGTATATTGCTAATCAGGTGAGGGCGCCCATATATATTCTAGCTCTAATCAGATAGCCTCTACAAATTCTAAAGTCTATAAGTAATATAATCTAATTTAAATTAAGAGCCATCAAACAAAAAAGTTTCAGTAGAATCAGTTCAATAGTTCTTGCGTGAATTGCGAGTAAACTATAAAATAAAAATTAGGCTCAGATATAATCTAAATAACCAATACAATATTTATTTTTTCAAATTTCTTTAATGTACAGGCACAGCTCTGTTAGAGTTTTATAAAAGTATAGATATAACAAATGAAAAACTGACCAAGTGCGAGTCGGACTCGCTCACGAAGTGTTCCGTACCATTGACTAGGTAAACAACATTACACTATTGTAACTCTCTGTAACCATGGTGTTTGGCTGTTACCAAATTTTGCAAGTAAAGTTCGACTCATTTCGTGGTTTTCAACTTAGACTTAGATGCCCATAACGAACAGTTTTAAATTTAAGGAATTATGTTACCATTAGAGTCATTCGAGGCAACTGTGCGCAGTGGGTAAGCGTGCGCAATCCCATATACTTAGGGCTAAAAAGAATGGGTTTGAATGCTAACTTATAAATTTAATAAAATTGTTAAAAAAGTTAAAAAAGTACAATCAACTATGGACGAATAAAACAACAAAAGGGCAAAAAATCACGTTTGTTGTATGGGACCCCTTAAATATTTGTTTTATTTTGTTTTTATTTAATATTCGTTGTTATAGCGGCAACAGAAATACATCATTTGTGAAAATTTCAACTGTATAGCTATCGCCGTTCTTGAGATACAGCCTGGTAACAGACGGACGGACAGACAGAGCAAACACGAGTAAAGAAACACGTTTGTGTATGGGAGGCCCACTTAAATATTTGTTTTATTTAATTAAATTATTTATTTTTAAAGTTAATATATAACTAAATATTCTGTGAATATTTCAAGCGTCTACCTGTTGCCGTTATCTATAGCGAGCCAAAAAGAGCAAAAAAAAAATCACGTTTGTTATATGGGAGCCCCCCTTACATGTTGCTTTTTTGTTTTTAGTATTTGTTGTTAAAGTGGCGACAGAAATACATCATGTGTGAAAATTTCAACTGTCTAGTTATCGCCGTTCTTGAGATACGGCCTCGTGACAGACGGACGGACAGACAGACAGACAGACAGCGAAGTCTTAGTAATAGGGTCCCGTTTTGACCCTTCGGGTACGGAACCCTAAAAAGCCCAAAATATCTTTATTTCAGTATTTTCAATTTAGGCTTATTATATAGCACTTAAAATATGTATGCTTATCACAATTCTATGACTTGGCAACGGCTTTTTTATCACAATCCTGTTAGGTTACTAGCAACGGTATGTTTATCACAATCCTGTTACCTGGCAACGGCTTGTTTATCACAATCCTGTTACCTAGCAACGGTATGTTTATCACAATCCTGTAACCTAGCAACGGTATGTTTATCACAATCCTGTTACCTAGCAACGGCTTGTTTACCACAATTCTGTTAGGTACCTAGCAACAGTATGTTTATCACAATTCTGTTACCTAGCAACGGCTTGTTTATCACAATCCTGTTACCTACCAGCGGTATGTTTATCACAAACCTGTAACCTAGCAACTACTAGCTGTTCTCTAGCAAAAGTGAAAAAGATAAAAATATATCTCAAAGTAGCGTATCAAACGTTAATTTTGATTCAGTATTAAAGGAGATATTTCATACCCACAGGAAAATAATTAAATAAACAATGGTGATATTGTGGTACATACCGTGTGAGCACCAGCAATAAGAACGATGTTGAAGACTACATCTAATGCATGTAAAATAGTGACAAAGACCAGGTGCGCTTCAATTACTGCCCCTCTGTAAATAGCGACTTGTATAGATATCTTCCTGCCTCTAACATCGTACAGTAGCCATATAACAAACTGCAGAATACCGATGAACAATGTGATGAACTGGAACAAAAACACTTTTAATTTTATAAATACTACATGAGTGGCAAACAAGCACCCGATGGTAAGCTATTACCGTAGCCTAAATAACAACTAGAAAAATGTTAAACGTCCATTAAACCGTGAATGTGACACTTCTTTACAAAATATTAGTTGTCGGTGTTACCTACGCATTTTTTTGTATAAGGTACATTTTACCTACGCATTTTATGTATAAAGTACATTTTACCTACATGTTACCTACGCATTTATGTATAAGGTACATTTTACCAACATGTTACCTACGCATTTTTTGTATAAGGTACATTTTACCTACATCTTACCTACGCATTTTTTGTATAAGGTACATTTTACCTACATGTTACCTACGCATTTTTTGTATAAGGTACATTTTATCTACATGTTACCTACGCATTTTATGTATAAGGTGCATTTTACCTACATGTTACCTACGCATTTTTGTGTACGGTACATTTTATCTACATGTTACCCATGAATTTTTTTATAAGGTACATTTTTCCTACATGTTACCTACGCATTTTATGTATAAGGTACATTTTATCTACATGTTACCTACGCATTTTATGTATAAGGTGCATTTTACCTACATGTTACCTACGCATTTTTTGTGTACGGTACATTTTACCTACACGTTACCCACGCATTTTATGTATAAGGTACATTTTACCTACATGTTACCTACGTATTTTTTGTATAAGGTACATTTTATCTACATGTTACCCACGCATTTTTTGTATAAGGTACATTTTACCTACATGTTACCTACGCATTTTTGTATAAGGTACATTTTATCTACATGTTACCTACGCTTTTTATGTATAAGATACTGGTGGTGCGGTTGAGTCTGACTTCCTAGACGGAGGTCAGGTTGCGTTTAAAATGCGGTAAGGACGAATACTGGATGTGCCAGAATATGAAGGGCGTGCCAAGCTATTTTGGTATATTGCACTAACCTGTGGTCTTGTGTGTGGATTGCCTGATGTTCTCCTCATGCAGTTAACAGCAGCTATAGCGTCCAGGTGAGACCCGACAGCCAGGCGTTGACGAGACGAATTTGCGAAGAAGCAGCCGAAAAACTTGCAACCGGCGTGGATGATCGATGAGTTATATTTTAAAAAGGACGAGCGGGGATGATGGCGCCACTTACGACCATAGTTACAGGTGTCGTGCATCAAACTTATAGAAGGCACCACTCCACATTTCTGGCATTAAAAACGGCTTAACCAGGTACATTTTACCTACATATTACCTACGCATTTTATGTATAAGATACATTTTACCTATATGATACCTGGTGGTGGGGCCGGCATCAAGAATAGCTCCACCCTGTCTCTTCCTATGGGAGTCGTAAAAGCCGACTAAGGGAATACCGGGGGACCGAGCAGCAGCGTTCCCCTATGTACTAAAAACTTCCACTGCGATCGCCAACCCGCCTACCAAGCGTGGCGATTATGGCAATACCCCTCCTAGGGGAGGCCTATGTCCAGCAGTGGACGATCAAAGGCTGAGGATAGATGATGGATGGATATGATACCTACGCATTTTATGTATAGGGTACATTTAGAAAGAGAGTCAGAGGGTCTTCGAATAAGGCAATTATATATTTTTATTATTCGAATAAAGGCACAAAATATTACAAAATAATTATCATTGTTTATTTAGCATAACATTTTATGAGTATGTGATATTTATGTTATATGATTAATCTTTCATACATACTCGTAATAATTATTACACCTATTAAAATACTCACACACTTGATTTAAGATAAAATACTTCTTTATTATATTAGATTCTGCACGCGTGGAATTCAGAATTATAAATACATCACTCTACGGCACACTAATAAAATCTATGTCCTCCTCTAGGTTCCATACTTTATGTATGCAAAATTTCATGATTATTAGTTCAGTAGTTACGCCGTAAAAGCATAACATGCAAACAAACTCCCTTTTGCATTTATAGTAGGTATTAGAAAAGACGGGATTCTGCTCGCAATTTCGCCTGCGGAAACTTTAGAATACAAATACGATACAATAATCTTCTAAGTAATAAATCATTTTTAAATTAAATAAAATCCACATTTAAAAGACACCCAGGAACTAAAAAGCAAAAGAATAATTTTAGTTTAGTGCTAGACACCTATTGATGTGTTTGAAGACGGTGGCAAACATATAAGCTTATATATCTACCAATTGTTTTTGTTATTTTTGGACTAGGCACCAACTTCAAACACATCAGTTGGTGTCTAGCATAGAAATCGTATGTAAATACAAATTATTTTTTGCTTTTTAGTTCCTGGGTGTCTTTTGAAGGCCGTCTTTTTTTATTAAAAAAATAAGTTATTTTTTGCTTTTATAAAAAAACATAAAACCGAATTGAGATTCACCTCCTAAGTCGGTCGAAAATAACTATTCCGCGGTAACCATTCCCGGGATGAAAAGTATCTATTAAAAAAGATTATTCAATACCCATTCAGTAGTTTTTGCATGATAACAAACAAATAGACACTAAATCTAAAAAAAATATTTTATGTTCAGAGGCGCATAAACAACGTAATATATTATTTTTTCTCAAATATCTTAAATGATAAGAGCCCTTTTTTAATAGTATTATTTACTAACCAAGTTCAAATATCCAAAGGCTATAATACCACGACGTAACGGTAGCCAGCAGCAACATCTTCGAATAACTGGTATTTCCACTAGCATACTTGATTTATTTCAACTTTTTCATTACATTACTTCTAACGTATTTTTAATTTCATTTACGTTTTTAGTTTTTCCCATTAATCCACAAACACGTGTCTTCAACGGTACCTGGTACGCGAGTGCTCTAGACATTTAATAGGGTTGGCAAGAATCTTTAAATACGTTACAAAATGTATATTTAGCTATTTATTTACATTCTTCGCAGATCTGCTAAAATTGTAATGTTAATGAATCATTACTTACATAACATTTAACACAAAGTGAAAAATGTGAAATCGAAAATAACAGTCACGAGCAGGATTTGAACCTGCATCTCCTGGATACCGTCCAGATGCTTTGCCAATTCAGCCATCGTGACAATTGCTCCTGACTGCTAATTTCGATAACACATTCATACTTAACGTCTTTGGGTGACGCCTGCGCCATCTGTCGGCAGTATTTTCATACATTATACCGACCAGGTAAACTTAATTTTACAATTAGAATTTTTACCTAATAATGACGCAAACCCTATAATTATTTAGATATTTTTAGCTTTTGACATGCTTAGCACTATACATTTAACACAAAGTGAAAAATGTGAAATCGAAAATAACAGTCACGAGCAGGATTTGAACCTGCATCTCCTGGATACGGTCCAGATGCTTTGCCAATTCAGCCATCGTGACAATTGCTCCTGACTGCTAATTTGGATAACACATTCATACTTAACGTCTTTGGGTGACGCCTGCGCCTGCTCGTGACTGTTATTTTCGATTTCACATTTTTCACTTTGTGTTAAATGTATAGTGCTAAGCATGTCAAATGCTAAAAATATATATATATAAAAATATCTAAATAATTACTTACATAATTTATACTTGTATAATACCTGCGGTTACGCGCTCCGTGAAATTTAAATTGTTTATTTTTTGCGCGGAGCGCTAATTCATTTTTGAAAATAAAAAAGAGAACTAATAATTTGTGCAATGTGGAAAAAGGGAACATTAGTGCGAACGGGAATTGAACCTGCGTCGCTTCCAATCCGGGAAAATGCTCTAACCGTTAGGCCACGACTGACCAATGGCCATACCCAAACTCCACATCAAATTTGACCGCAGATTCGATTTCCGCTCGCACTAAAGTTCGCTTTCCACATTTCATAAATTATTTGTTCTTTAAAGTAGCTGAGCATGTCAAATGCTAAAATCCACATTAAAAATGAATAAAAAAGAGCATAAAATACGATGTGAAATCAAAAATAATAGTCACATTTGAATCTACCTAACTTTCCTGGTAAACCGTTCTAAATTCTTTGCCAATTGAGACATTGTGACATCTGCTCGTGCCGTAGAATCTACAGTGCCCACTTAGTTACAGAGTGTCGTCTTTTAGGCACGTGACTTTGACGCAAATGAGTGACAACCCTGGTATCCATTATTCTATAAGTATATCTGAGGAGCAGGAAACTGCTAATTCATAAACTAGACGGTATAAGAACTGAAATGATGCAAAAACTAACGTTGGAATTGTGAGACACATAACATCGCGCTTGTATTCCCCGAAGGGGTAGGCAGAGGTATATTACACACCTATGGTTCGACAGCTATGTTTAAGTCCCACGTAATAGGGGGCGAGTCTATTGCCGTTTACCGGGCACATTTCCCAACTCCGGGCTGCTACTGAGAATTTTTCTTTTAACGAAAAATCTCAATAGTACCGCCCAAGCAGGGAATCGAACCCGATACCTCATGATCAGCAGTCGCTTACACTATCATTACACCACACGCGGCACGTCGTTAGAGATAGTAGATTATACAATTAATAAAAAATAACAAATTAATAGTTTCAGTACTGCGAATAATACACACTAGCTGCAGCATGTAACTACACACCCATTCACACTGTTCCACTTCTGCAGATTATAGCTAAGTGTTATATAGCTTATATTACTTCTGAATAATGTATCTTTCTAATAGTGGAAAAAATATTTAAATAATTTTAATGATTTTAGAGTTTATCGATTACAAACAAACAACTGTTTATTCCTTAAATAATAAATTAATAAATATTTACTGACATTTTCACACAACGTCCTCTGGTCCCAAACTAAGCTTAACGCTTGTGCTATGGGTACCAGATTACGGATATAATACATTATACTACTTTTTTTTTGTAAATACATACATATATTAGATAGAAAACACCCAGACGCAGTACAAAAAATCTGTGTTCATCACACAAATATTTGTCCTGAGTGGGAATCGAACCCACGACCTCGTGCACGAAAGTCTTAAAGGTTACACTACCGACTACGCCACGAGGCCCGTCAAATTATAGTATAGGTACATAAAAGTAAATTTCTGATCAACGTCCAAGAGAGTTCTTATAGTCTGTTCAATCCATTGAACCATTTATGAAGAAGAAAGAAGAAAGTTCAATGATAAAACTGTAATAACCTCAGTTCAAACTTTGCTAAGATTTTTACGGTAGGCATTTAAAATAATTACAACGATGTACTTTATTTAATAACTAGATGAAAACGCCGCTTCGCTAGGGTGAAATGTTACTCATAATACACTATCTTTAACAAAACTGATACGTGTGAATCGTTCTTAACGAAATCAAAATGGCATCTGAGTGGCCAATATGGCGACTGCCATTTGCACCATTAGATTTTAACAAAATACTCGACAATCCGAATTTTGCGGATATATGTTGTCGACTCGAAATCAATATTTTTTATGTTTTATTATTACTTACTTACTTCCTTATCATCACGCCATTTCCCTTGCTGGGTAGGCAGAGAGAACAGAGTGCCAAGAGGCTCTATTCTTGCATACATCTCTCGCTTCTTCAACATTCATAACTCTCTTCATAAACGCTTGCCGGTTTCGGAGACTCCTGACTCCACCTTCCTTCAATACATGACCAATTTGGTCTAGGTAGGTAAGTCTCGGTCTCCTCCTGTACCTACAGCCTTCCACTTTCGCATTGTATATCTTCTTAGCAAGTCGCTCGTCCGGCATTCTTTCCACATGTCCGAACCATCGGAGCATTCCCTTTCGCATCTTTACACCAATACTCTCTTTCATACATACACGCTCTCTTACGTCATTGTTACGAATGCGGTCAGTCAGCCTCACTCCACAGATTCTCCACAGAGATCGCATTTCGACCGCATTGATTTTACTCCCATGCTCCTTTTTACATACCCAACTCTCGCTTCCATATAATAACGTTGGGACAAGCATTGCGTTGTGTATTGCGACACGTGTCTTCTGGCTGAGGTGGTGACTGCCGAGAAGTTGTCCCAATGCTCCGTTCACTCTGTTTCCAGCATTCACTCTTTTTTCTACATCAGTGGTGTACCTTCCATCCCGACTGAATCGACATCCAAGATATACAAATTCATCCACTTGTTCTAGCACACCATTTCCTATTGCTACTCTAACATCTATTCTGGCTTCTTCTCTTTCAAAAACCATTACTTTGGTTTTGCTCACATTCACACGTAGGCCCCTTTTCTTACAATCTTCTGCCATTACGTCGACTAGGGTTTGCAGGTCAGTCGCAGACTGCGCTAATAGGACCGCATGGTCTGCATATAGCAGAGACCTAACCACTGAGTCGCCCATCTGAACTCCCACATTAATTTCATTCAACCTTTCTAGACATTTATCCAGATATATGATAAAAAGTCTGGCTGATAGAACGCAGCCCTGTTTAACGCCGATATTGACATCCAACCAGGGTGACATTCCATCATCCAGCCGCACACAAGCTCTGCAGTCCATGTAGTTGGACTGCACCGCTTGTAGCAGTCTACCGTTAATACCATACTCCGGCAAAATGTATTTATTACTCAGATAAGGTTTTAATCGACACTACCGTACCCCTTCGAATTATTAATATAGATTCTGTTTTTGTAGATAGTAGGTAATAAATTTTGTGACTTGTATCAGGTCACATGCTCAGCTAGTTCAAAAAAAAAAATATAGAAGTGAAGAAAAAATATAGAGTAGTCCGTCACCACACGGACAAAACATGCAAGAATAGAGTCTCTTGGCACTCTGTTCATTCTGCCTACCCCGCAAAGGAAATGGCGTGATGATAAGTAAGTAATGTTGAACATTTTGATCTATTTTTTAGCACTTGACATGCTCAGTTACTCTTAAAGTACAAATTATAATTTGTGTATAAGGAAAAAGAGTATTTTAGTACGAGCGGGAAACGAACCTGCGTCCCTTCCTTTCCGGGGAAGTGCTCTAATAGTTCGATAGCTCAGTGGATTAGAGCACTTCCCCGGAAAGTAAGGGACGCAGATTCGTTTCCCGCTCGTACTAAAATACTCTTTTTCCTTATTCACAAATTATAAAGTAGTATTGATTTATCTAGAGTTAGATTATGTCTGTACTAGACAGGTTCTGCGGTGGGGATTTTAAAATTGGGTCATTTTTTCTAATAGATAGAACCATCCATCCATCCATCAGCCTTTCAACGTCCACTGCTGGACATAGGCCTCCCCAAGAGAACGCCACAACGAGCGGTCCCGTCATGGGGAATAATGCCGTAATCGCCACGCTTGGCAGGCGGGTTGGCGATCGCAGTGGATGTTGTTAATACTCGAGGGAGAGCTGCTGCCCACTCCCCCGGTATTCCCTCAGTCGGCTCTTACGACTCCCGTGGTATAGATAGAATACCTACCTAAGATTCCTTCTCCTTTTCTAGAATCTAAATAACATTCGGACAAAATTTATTTTTTTATCCCACATGGGCAGCGAACAAGCGTACCTGATGATAAACGGTTACCATAGCCTATAGACACTAGCAATACCAGAGGCATCACTCGCGCGTCTCCGTCTCTAAGGAAAGGAATAGAAAGGATAATAAGGAGAGGATTGAGAGGGGGCTTGGGTCTCCGGCGCTCTCATATATCCGGTATCACCATACGAAACACAACGGTAGGAGTAACTACCGTTGTTATACGCTGATCTTATGTGAGAGGGTGGTACTTCCCCGATCGAGCCGGCCCATTCGTGCTGGGATAAGTAAGGCTCTCCCACTAGAAATTACGGTCTGTAAGCGTAACAAACATACAACTATGGTACCAACCTTAGATTAATTATATTTCTAGATGGAACCTCGGCAAATTGGGGTGAACTTTTCATCCCAATGCTTTTCTATGGCTGTTAATGTCAATCGTGACGTCACTTGACAAGATCGTATCCAGGAGCATTAGTCTGTCATTTAAAATGTCAACATGTGTAATTAAAGTGTGCCGAAACTACAAAAGTCGGAAAATGAGCACTAAAGATATCTCTTATCATCGGTTAGTAACATTATTTCATACAATAACTGGCTAAATAAGTCATTTAAATATACCGAAAATAAATTAATTTTAGTTCGTATTTTTTATGTGATACCAGTTTATGAACTTAAATTTCCCGCGTAATCTTGCAAAGTTGATGATATTTTAACGATAGAGAGTAATAGAAACATTACCTAAAATAATTATTAGCGTTTTTGATGGATCCATAAAGCTGCACAGTCGTCATTTTCGGAATTAATTAAAATATTACTATTTGTAATATTTTTATTTATTTTAATGATGATTGTTTACATTTTTAAATATATAATTATCGTGGGTTATAGTAGTATTCTCATTAAAGAAGAGGTTATAGTATAGTATATATTTTTTTATAACATATTAAGATTATGAGAGTAAATAGAAAGAGATAATTGACTATATACCTACAAAATATTTTATAGTAAAAAAAGTCTTGAATCTATGATAATATAATTTTCCCATAATTTAATATTATTACTGAAACTGGTATAATTACGCACGCACACAAACACAATTTGCACAAGCGTAATGACAGCTGTCACAAACACTAGCATAATAATTCCCGCCCGATTTTTATGACGTTTATAAGAGTGACAGACCATCTACATATATAATTTAATCTAAGGTACCAACATCTTCTTTCTTTAAAATAAATAAATATTCACGGACATTTTACACACCGTCCTCCCTGGTCGCAAACTAAGCTTAACGCTTGTGCTATGGGTACCAAATTGCGGATTTAATCTATACTATTATAAAGCTGTAACAGAGCTGTCTGTACATTCAAGATATTTAAGAAAAAATGGCTGTAATAGGCTATATAGCCGTGTCTAAACCCAAAACAATATTTTTTTTAACTTTTGTCTATTTATCTGTCTGTCTGTTTGTTTGTCACGCAAAAATTACTGGACAGATTTTCATGCAACTTTTTTATTTGAAAGGCCTTGATTATACTTAAAAATTGGTATACAATTTATCCCGCTACTGTATCGGGAAAAAATATAACCGAAAACCTAGAAAATTATTTAAACTAGAATATTTTTAGAATTTAATTTAAAAAAGTACTGGACGTATTTTGATGCCTGATAATGATTTGGACCTGAGATATAACCGAAAAACTAGCTACCTGCTTAACTACTTGGCTGCGGCGAAGCCGCGGGCAAAGGCTAAATAGGTATTACTTTTTTTGTAAATACATACATATTATTATAAATAAATACATACATATTATTATACATAAATACATACATATTATTATACATAATAGATAGAAAACACCCAGACGCAGTACAAATACCTATCTGTGTTCATCACACAAATAATTGTCCTGAGTGGGAATCGAACCTACAACCTCGTGTCTGTCAGTGTCTATGAGCGGCGGTTACCACTTACCATCAGCTACCACACTTTTTAAAGTAAACGCTCAGCACTAAGGAATATCCTCTGTATCGTGGGAGTATTTACAAATATACAGATATACAGTGTTACGGACACAAATTACACCCTCAATCAGAACAATTATTTGTGGATAAAAAATGCCGTGTGTGGGATTCTATTCCTACACAGGGCTGTTGTGGGTTCTCGGCATGGAAGGTGAGCATCTAAACCACTCCGTTATCTGTGCAATTAGTAATATATTATTATGAAAATGTTTTTAAGATTTTGTAATATTAACCTGCCACCGTACGCTAAATGTTTTATATTTATTTAACATGTCGTATTATGACTGCATGCGCGTGTTCAGCTTACGTGTGCCAACATATTGCGATACTTATCCGATTTCTTTATCGTCAACGTTACAATTTTAAAAACATTTTCACAGAAGCGATAGTATACTTAGATATTATATTAATTTCCAAACATGATATCTTTGTAACACAATACCAGTGTTGTGGCAATAATTCGATGTCCGCAAAAAATGACAATCATGGTTGTATTTTATTTGTCATCAGAATTGTATTATATTATAATATCTATCTATGTTTGTATGTATGACTCCAAAACAACTGGAGCGATTTTGATGAAATTTTCAAAAAGTCTTCATATAAGTCCATCGGGTAATCCTGTAAGTCTGGTAGTAACCGAATATTTAGGTATTTGATTTACCTAAATCGGATGTCAGAAATAAGTTATCCCAATTTAAAGGTCCACGCAGCCAATGTCGCGGGTGACAATTAGTATATAACAAAACAGTAGATTCCAGTTTGTATGTACTCTGAATATATGTATCAGAAATTACGTGCGGGCGATAGGACTTTAATATATATCTATCCATCCATCCATCAGCCTTTTGACCTCCACTGCTGGACATAGGCCTCCCCAAGAGAACGCCACAACGAGTGGTCCTGTGCTGACCGCATCCAACGGCTCCCCACGGCTTTGACCAGATCGTCGGTCCATCTGGTGGGGGCTGTCCTACACTGCGCCGTCCGATACGTGGTCGCCACTCGAGCACCTTTGTTCCCAAACGGTTGTCCGTTCGTCGAGCAATGTGGCCTGCCCATTGCCACTTAAGCATAGCAACCCGGCGGGCTATGTCGGTCACTCTTGTTCTCCTACGGATCTCCGTATTCCGTTGGGAAATACTAAGCATAGCCCGCTCCATGGCCCGCTAAGTGACTTTGAGCATTGATACAAGGCCAACATTCAGAGACCACGTCTCTGTTCCATATGTCATCACTGGTAACACACATAAGTTGTAGACCTTCGTTTTGAGACACTTCGGAACATTGGACGAGATTATCTTCCTTAGCTAATACAAAAAACTATATTCTATTCTGTTAATGCGGGTTTCAGGGTAGGTAGATAGTGTTTACCACCGAAGGAATGTAACATAGTTCCAGTGGGCCGCCAATAAAGGCGGAGAGACGGCACACGGCGGGTTTCTTTAGTGGGTGAAGGCCCCACACTACCCTGTTCGTTGCCCCGAACGACGGGGTGTGCGGTTAGGTACATTTTTTCCCGCCTAAACAAAAAAAAAGGTAGATAGAGTTTGGCTTAGAGCAAAATGTAAGTTTTAATTAATTTAAATCGGATATCAGACTTGTGTCAAGTATAGCAAAAGCGAGCACCCTACCCAAGTGTAAATACGTCAACACCTACATAGGCTACATACCTATAACATTTACAAGAATATAATTATTTTTTTTTACAAAAATAGCACCTTACGGGACCACTTTCCCGCCTATAAATCCTTTGTCGTTTGTTGTTGTATGTAAAATTTCAAGCAGATAGTTTGAGTAGTGATGGCGTTGAGAAAACATATGTACAGATCATGGAAGTAACATGTATACAACAAATAGAACCCTTTTAACGTCAATAATATTAAGAAAAAAAGAGTTTCTCCTGAATAAGAATATTAAGTTGGTTTATAATTAGAAATCATTACAGTTAGGTTCCCATCGAATGTGAGAAATATACTGAATGTGATAGAGGATATATCTAAATATTTACCTATAGTTCATCCAATAAATGGAAAAACATCTGTTACATACATGCACATCATATAATTATTATAATTTCCCATAACGTTAAAACTAAATAAATCGACCTGAGGTAATATCACTATTTTAACCAAAAAAAGGTTTTACTTAGTGACCATAAGCTATTGATTTTTGTCTTTAGTAGACTCTGTATCTTATTGTTTTTTTTTATATTAGAAGAAGGGTAAACAAACGTTCTGCCCGCCTGATGGTAAGTGATTACCGCAGCCAACAGATGCTAAGAACATCAACAACATACGAGTAACTTGTGCGTTAGTGCAGGGGGGAAGGAGGTGAACAGAAAGTACCGTAAGAGTATGAGGCGCTCTCACTCGCCGAAGCAAGTTTCTAGTGGTAGAGCCTTGGTTATCCCAGCACGAATGGGCCTTTTCGATCGGGGAAGTAGCACACTCTCACATAAGATCAGCGGGTACCAACGGCAGTTTTTCCTACCGTTGCGTTTCGTATGGTGAGTGAGAGCGCCGCCCAAATCCCCTCCTTATCCTCTACTTATTATTCTCCCTATCCTCTCCTTAGTATCCTACCTGTTCTCTCTTTATAATCTTATCTACCTCCTATCCCTTTCCTTGGAGATGGCGACGCGTGAGTGATGCCTCTGGTGTTGCTAGCGTATATCTATCAGGTGATTTACCGTGTGGGGCCGGCTTTAAAATTGTCCCACCCCTCTCCACCCGTGGGAGGCGTAAGAGCCGACTGAGGGAATACCGCGGGAGTGGGCAGCAGCACTCCTTCGTGTATTAATAACATCCACTGCGATCGCCAACCCACCTGCCAAGCGTGGCGATTACGGCACTATCCTCCATTCTTGGAGAGGCCTATGTCCAGCAGTGGACTTTAAAAGGCTGATGGATGGATCTATCAGGTGAGCCGTATGCTTGTTCGCCACAAATGTATTATAAAAAAAAAGAGTAAAAGAAAAAAAAAAAATAGTAAAAACAGCCACCGTTGCTTCATATTGATATTCTGTGTGAGGGTGGTAGTTGCTCAGTGGAGTGGGTCTGTTCATTGTTAGATTTATAAGACCCTACTTATTCATCTCACGACTGTTAAGATAACATCAAAATACTAAGTTTCATTGCTGTTTTGACTCGGCTAGGAAAATACCATCCATCCATCAGCCTTTCATCGTCCACTGCTGGACATAGGCCTTCCCAAAATGGGGGTTTTACCATAATCGCCACGCTTGATAGGCGGGTTAGCGATCGCAATGGATGTTTTTAGTAGACAGGGGAACGCTGCTGCCCGATCCCCCAGTAATCCCTTAGTCGGCTTTTACGACTGCCATAGGAAGAGGCGGGGTGGAGCTATTCTTGGTGCCGGCCCCACACGGCAAAAAGGAAAATACCAGCCTCTCACAATTTTCTATTTAAGTCAATACCTTGTACTAATCAAAATCCTTTTATCGTGGGGGTCTTTACAAAGCTACAATTACACAAAAATAAAAAAAAAGTACACCCATACTCAGAATAACCATTTGTAGATCACACAAAGAGTTGTCCTGTGTGGGGTATCGAACCTACAACCACAGTAAATATATTAAGCTAAAGCAGTAGTGAAACTAGGCCTATTCGTTGAAATAATTACCTACGCTTCGTTGGAGCGTCAGGGTTGTCCCCGTAAGTTTATACAAATTAGCACCCGACCACATGTTGTTGTGGTTCGTGTGAAACAATGTTTACGATTATCCTAATAACTAAATCTGTAACAGAGCTATGTCTGTACATCGAAGATAATAAATGTGACTGTATTAGACTATATATGCGTGTCTTTTTTTTCTTCTTTCTTCGTTTCGTCCTCCATCCATCCATCCATCAGCCTTTCAGCATCCACTGCTGGACATAGGCCTCCCCAAGAGAACGCCACAACGAGCGGTCCCATCATGGGGGATAATGCCGTAATCGCCACGCTTGGCAGGCGGATTGGCGATCGCAGTGGATGTTGTTAATACTCGAGGGAGTGCTGCTGCCCACTCCCTCGGTATTCCCTCAGTCAGCTCTTACGACTCCCGTGGGTAGAGAGGGGTGGGACAATTCTAAAGCCGCTCTACACGGCCTTTCATCCTGCTACTACTATATTGAGATATAACTTAATAAACTAGCTTTTGTCTGAGCCGAAGCCGCAAACAAAAGCTTTTAATGTTTATAAAATTGGAAAGTGTTTTATTATATACTAGCGGCCCGCCCTGGCTTCGCAATGGCATTTATTTTTTTAACATTTTGGGATAAAAATAAAGTAAATGTATCACTATGGCGGATTTTTTTTTTCAAATTAGTAATAATATAGCCCGTCTTTTGTGTACTTACAAAATAACAAATCTTTTTCTTTATAATATTAGTAATAAATTTATTACGATTCATAGAACAACTCAAATAACGCATGACGCAACCACTCATCCCGACGCGATACCCAATACTTTCAGCACTGCCAGGGGTGCTTAGATTCTCGTAGATGCGCGCGTCTGTGTGAGTGTGCCGTTTCTAACGATTTGTTCCTAGTTTCCGTACTGGTTTATATATTTACTGTGCCACAACACTCGGGCGGGAGGCCGGTATCTTAACCACTTCTGCGCAGTCAAAATATCGACGTGTAGTAAAGGTAATTATTGCTGCATTTAATTGGTTTAGTAAGAGCGCTGGAGGCTCACACCCTCTCCTCATCCTGTCACTGACGTTACTTTCTCCTATTCACATCAATTCTCTATAATAGTTTCACTCCACCTCTCACCCCTTTGACTGGCATTGGCAGTGTGAGTGATTTCTCTCAGGCGTTACTTAACTGCTTACCAACAGGTGGGTTGTATACTTATATGCCACCTTAGTATCTACAAAAAATCGGGTTTTATTTTCTTCCAAGTATAAAATTAACTAGCCTTTGCCCGCCGCTCCGTCGCAGCTAAAAGCTAGTTTTTAGGTTATATCTCAGGTTCCCGATATAGTATATACCAGTTTTTAATGGGATAAAATGTATACCAGTTTTTAAGTCAAATCAAGGCCTTGCAAATAAAAAAAATTGCATTAAAATCCGTCTAGTAGTTTTTGCATGATACGCGAACAAACAAATAGACAAACAGAAAAAAAATCTTAAAAAAATGTTTTGTTAGACACTCCTATATAGCCTATTACAGTCAGTTTTTCTCAAATATCTTGAATGAACAGACACAGCTCTGAGTTTTATAATAGTATAGATTTAAAATTAGAATTCTTAGCCAAACAAAAATTATTTTGATTTGAAATGGCCAGTACCACAGCCAGTACTGTAGAACGGCAATTTCATAGGTAAAAAACTAATATTATAAGCCTGCTTCTTTTAATACTTTCTAACATTTACGCGAATTTTACACATTTTGAAATAAAACTACGTTTACGGAATCTATCGCGTTTACTTGAATTTTATACTATCCCGACGTTTCGAATACTTTACAGCATTCATGATCACAGCATTATGTGAGAGAAGAGAGAGGGAGGAGAGAATCAATATTGTCTTCTTAATAGTAGTTTTTTGATTACTTAAAAATTTTAATTGGAAGTTTGTGGTAGAATTATTAAGCACCAAATATAAACAAAAATTTTAAAACTTAAAGGAGTATTATACTTACACTAGCTTAAAATATCATACATTGTAAGCATAAATCTTAGAGTAGATATTTTTAATTGTGTTTCTAAACGAATATTATGTGGGTTGAAATAAATAAATCATATTACTGTGGGTAGATGAAATCGTTAAAACAACATATCAGCTTTGGACATCTACCATCTAAGTCCACCCGTGATCATGAATGCTGTAAAGTATTCGAAACGTCGTGATAGTATAAAAATCAAATAAACGCGATAGATTCCTGCTTCTTTTACTCACCTCATATATTGTTATGACACAATAAAACTGCCTCGGTGGTCTAGCAACAGTAGTGTGTGTGACTGCGGATCATGAGGTCTCGGGTTCAAATCCTGGTTTGGAACTACAAACAATTTTTGGGGTTTCACTGTCATGAAATTCTCAACTGTAGCTCGGAGTTAGGACGTTGGCGGTGTTTTAACCCCGTGCCTCGTAAAGCACGTAAAGCTGTTGGTCCTGCACCTGATCTGTCTCCGGTCGTGTCAGAATGCCATCTCATCGAGGACTACAAGAGTACTGTTTGCGCACACTTGTCCACTATAATATCTCCTGTTAGCTGCTCTCAGTTAATACTGGTTCACATCATCCAGTGTTTAGAGAAATTCCTGTTAACACTGGACGCTGTTTTGTATCTGTGATGCAGTAGTATTGTAAGCAACTACGGATCGTGAGCTATTTCTAAAAAGAAAAATTTTCAGTAGCAGCCCAGAATTTGGAACGGTGCTTTGTAGACGGCAATAGGCTTGCCCCCTATTACGTGGGACTTAAACATAACTAGTGAACCGTGGGTGTGTAATACACCTCTGCCTACCCCTTCGGGGAATATAAGCGTGATCCTATATTATGTTATGTTTAGTTTCTTTGTTTTTCTTTTTTTTTTCATAGACAACACCCTGCAACCTTGTATCGCGAGAGACTACACAAATATACAATTTCACGGAGACAAAGTACACCCAGACTCAGAAAAACCATTTGTGGATCCACAAAGAGCTGTCCTGCGTGGGAATCGAACCCAGAACATTCGGGTGGGAGGCCGCTATCTAAACCACTCCACCATCTATGCAGTTACTGTGACCAAAATAGGTCTGAAGCTCTGGAGATATTATTATTATTATGAACATTAACCGCACGCCTCCGTGATGCTATGTTTTCTTGTTCTTTTACATCTCCAATTAAATGGAACATTACTTTGATTGTGCAGTAATAGTGAACATCCATTTGAACCCAAACGTTCAATAAAATTTACTTAGAATTGACGAGCCATTCGCGTCATATATTTTTATATAACAACATGTTATCCATTTCAATAAAATATATCTGTACTATTATAAAGCTGTAACAGAGCTATGTCCGGACATGTTCCAGTGGTAGACCCTTACTTATCCCAGCATGAAACGACCAGCTCTCCTGCCGGTACTCCTACCGTTGTGTTTCGTATGGTGAATGAGGGCGCCGGAGGCCCAAACTCCCTCCTTATCCTCCCCTTATTATGCTTCCTATCCTCTAATTAGCATCCCAGCTATCGTCTCTTTATTAACTGCGTATCCACCTCCTATGACTTTTCTTGGAGATGAGATTGAGAGGCGACGCGCGAGAGATGCTTCTGGTGTTGTTACAGTCTATAGGCTATACCTCCTCTCTACCCACGGGAGTCGTAAGAGCCGACAGAGGGAATACCGGGGTAGTGGGCAGCAGCACTCCTTTGAGTATTAACAACATCCACTGCGTTCGCCAACCCGCCTGCCAAGCGTGGCGATTACGGCATTATGACGGGACCGCTCGTTGTGGCGTTCTCTTGGGGAGGCCTATGTCCAGCAGTGGACTTTGAAAGGCTGATGGATGGATGGATGGATAGGCTATACGGTAACCGCTTACCATCAGGTGAGCCGTAGGCTTGTTTGCCACTCCAGCCTGTGCTGGAGGGGTGGGCAAGGCGACGGCATGGAGTTCTTACCTCCCGACTGGTGCAGGTGCTGTCGGGGCACGGTTGCTTCGGCAGATATCTCTGCACATAGTCGCAAGAAAAGCAACTCCGGGCTGTCACCATTGCGGCTGCGACGACGACAAGGCGCGGCACACGCTCGAGTCGTGCCCGGCTTGGGCCGAGCAGCACCGTGAACTCGTCGCGGTAATAGGGGGAGACCTTATCGTTAGAGCGATGCTCGGCAGCGACAGGAATTGGGCCGCGGTCGCTGCCTTCTGCGAGGAGGTTATCTCGCGGAAGGAAGTGGCGGAGAGGGCCAGGGAGGAGGATTCTTCCGATGACCCAAACCGCCGCCAGCAACTGGGGCGGCGCAGGCGCGAGTACTTGCACCTCATGCCGCCCTAGCTGAGGCTGCGGGTGGATGGACGGAGAACGTCCGCTACCCGCAAGGCCTCCCGCGAAGGTGCGACGCTCTGTGTGCGGATGCGTCGCTCAGTAGAGGGTACCCGAAAGGGTAACCCGCCGGCGGACCACTGAAGTAATCCAACACATTACAAGTGGTCCGGCAACACAGGCGGAGAGACAGCACACGACGGGTTTCTTTAGCGGGTAAAGGGCCCCACTGCCCTGTTCGCTGCCCCGAACGACGGGGTGTGCGGTTAGGTACATTAAGATTCTGTAAGTACTAGCCTTTGCTCTCAGCTCAGGCTTAGAGAGAAAATCATGTTTTAGAGATGACTCAATCTATAATTATAAAAAAACTAGCTGGTACCCGCGACTTCGTCCGCGAGGAATTTCAAAAAAATAAATAAAGCAACCCTTGAAATAACAACCAATATTATTATCTTTCATAAAAAAAATAATAAAAAGTATCCTATGTTACTTTTAATACCTCCAAGAATATGTGTACAAAGTTTCATGATGATCGGTTAAGTAGTTTTCGCGTGAATGCGTAACAAACAAACTTACATTCACATTTATAATATTAGTATGAATACTGGTTTACGTTAGTTAGGCGTGTCTGCACGCAAAACGTTTTTTTAGATTTATCTGTTTGTTAATTCAGACATTACGCAAAAACTACTAAATGGATTTTGATAAAACTTTTGATAGCTCGTGATTAAAGTAAACGATTTATCCCGCCATTATATCAGAAACTTGAGATATAACCTAGAACTAGCGGCTCCGCTACAGACAAATGTTCAGTCTTAATTTTTGGGGATTCAATGAAAAATGATGCGCAATTAAAGATAGTTTTACTCAATCTTTTGTTAAATCCTTTCATCAATAATTTATTAACTAAACTCCAAACGTTCAATAATATTGTGCAACTATGAACATTGTGAAATTTTATTGAAGGTGTGTGGTCCCATTCACTGTGTATACTTCTTGAGGAAGGAAAGAAAATAAGACGAAGCTAAATTTTCATTGAAATCTGTAATCAGCGCCTCCGTCCCTCCCACATCTTTATGAAGTTTGTTTTGTCTATTTCGTTTTAGTGTTGAACACCAGCGCTTGCGCAGTTGTGTTTAATACGTTAATGTGAGTGAACGTTGCCGCGGAAATGTCGACTACTCTCAATACTAGTTTGAAGTAAGTGTTTTGAGCGAAAGTCTTACGCGGGCCGGATTATTTACGGTGTTGTGATTTTTTTTAATACAGGGTGTTTTTGTATTTTATTTTTATTTTAACCATTGTGAGTGTGAGAGGAGTATATGAGAATTGGACATTGTCGTAAGATAAATAATTTATATTTTATCTACTGAAAACATTTTCTTTTTTATATTTAATCTAAGTAGTTCTAGTATTTATTAAAATATAACTAAAACTAAAATAAGAGCTGAAGAGAAAATATTTTCCAAAAAACGTTGACAACAAATATTAGTTAATTGACATAAATTCTTAATCGTTTTACGAAACTGAAAAGGGAAATACTAAGCGATTTCAAAATCGTTAAATTTTAATTATTTTCCAACAGAAATTTTATGACCGAATGCTGAAACTCAGCAAAAATATTTTCATTTAACTTAATATTTCTGCAGAAATAAGTGTGACATGCAGTGATAGTCTAGTAGTAAAATCAAAGGCTGCAAAAACAGTGGTATTGAGTTCAATACCCAGTTCCAGACTTAGCGATATTTTTCAAATTTATGTGCGTATTTGTGTACATATTATCACTATTTGGTGAAGGAAAATGTGAAGAAACCTTCTCAACGGCTTATGAAGTCTCTCAACGGCTTATGAAGTCTACCAACCCACACTGGGTCAGCGTCATGGGCTGTGGCTTATATCCCTCTTGCATCTAATAATTGGACAGTAAAAGATTTGAAAAAAATACAGTGTGACGCTACATGCACCTTGTGGCGATTGCAATCGCTCCATTGCGGATGCACTTGCCTCAAGCGCTCGTGTTAGTTATTAGTAAGTAACTTTGACGATTTTAAGTGCTACTATAATAAGCCTATGAAATAAAGTTATTTTTGAATTTGAATTTGCATGCTTACTTACTTACGAGTTAAGAAGAGTAAAGACTTACTGCTCGAAGCTTCTTACTACTGATGGCACAGTCATATTGTTCACCTACCATTAGAAGCGAAACATAAACAGCTTTATAACATAATACATGCAGTATTTGTACGCCTATAACAGAGCGACGGCAACATAGCACAGGATTTTAGAATGTGAGAATTCAGGCTATACTCCGAGAACCTGACCTAATATGTGTTGAAAGATTTCACTAAGTAACGGAAAAACCTTTCAGGTTTCGTCACAGCGTTTTTCTTCATCGAGCAGTGATAATATGTAGGCATTGTACTGGTACATTTAGCTAATGTAGATAGTGGTATTGGTACAAATTCTTGATTTGAAAGACAATTTTATAGCCCAAGAGCTGATGAAATAGTGCGATAAATTATTCCTTTATTTAGAGTAAGATTTTTGTTCAAACCATCCTAATGGTTTACAGAAAATATTTTATGTTTATAAAACCGTACTTTTTTTAACCTGACCTTGCGATCAAATCCGTGGACACCAGCTTTTGGAGTGTTAATCACTAATCAATTTTACTGGTAGTAGGGCTGGGTACCAACCACCGAAGGAAATTTTTGGAATTTATGTTATTTTTGTTTCAATATCAAATTCTATTCGTTCCAAGTGCGTACTAGAATAGCGAGATTTTGGCAACGACTTGTACCAGCCTTTTTTTTTTTTTTTTTTTTTTTATTTTAGGTGGGCAAAAATGTCCTACCGCACACCCCGCTGCCCGGGGAGACAACGGGGTAGTGTGGGGCTCTCACCCACTAAAAACCCACCGTGCGCCCTCACCCGCCCTTGCTACGGCGGATCACGGGAACCGCGTCGTTTCTCCGCGATCCGCAGGCGGCAGCCCCTTCGGGCACCCTCTCTTGTGCGACGCCCCGCGCACTTGGGCGTCACACCTTCGCGGTAGGCTTCCGCGGACGGCAGGGTACTCCCCGACCCCACCGTCCGCAGCCACGGCTAGGGCGGCATCAGGCGCAGGTAAGCGCGCGCACGCCGCCCCGCGCGCCGGCGGCGAATCGGGTCCGCGAAGGAGGACTCCTCCCGGGCCCTCTCCGCCGCCTCCTTCCGCGAGATGACAGCCTCGCAGAAGGCGGCGACCGCGGTCCAGGCCCTATCACTGCCAACCATCGCTCGCGCAACGGCCGGCAGCGACAGGTCCACGCCTATGACTGCAGCGAGTTCCCGGCGCTGCACATCCCAGGCCGGGCACGACTCGAGCGTGTGCTGCGCCGAGTCCTCGCCGCAGTCGCAGTGGTGACAGCCTGGGGTCGTCTCCCTCCTAGCGATCGTGTGCAGGTATTTGCCGAAGCAACCGTGCCCCGACAAAACCTGCACCAACCGGAAGGTGAGGACCCCGTGCTGCCGCCCTGCCCATTCTTCCAAGATCGGCTGGAGCGCCCCCACGGTCCAGAGACCAGCCCGGGGCGTCTCCAGCCGAGACCTCCACTCTAGGACGGTGGCGCGGCGGGCATCTTCCCGCCACGCAGAGATTGCGCTTGGCGAGGGGCGGCTGCCCCCCGCCCGCGCCGTCGACGCCCGCCGATAAACGTCGGCGAGCACCTCCGCCTCCAGATCCCACGGGGGGGTTCCGGCCAACGCGCAGGCTGCATCGCACGAGACCGTGCGGTACCCGCGTATTGCCCTGACCGCTACGACCCTCTGTGGACGCCACAGAAGGGCCCTATTGCGAGCGGCCAGGGACTCCGCCCACACGGGCGCGCCGTACAGTGCCATTGACCGTACTACCCCCGCGTAGAGTCGTCGACACGCGAGACTCGGTCCGCCCAAATTCGGCATCAGTCGCCCGAGGGCGGACGCCGTGCCGACGAGCTTTGGCGCAAGACGGCGGAAGTGCTCGTCAAAGTGCCACCGTCCATCCAATACCAGGCCCAGGTACTTGATGTGGGCCTGGATTGGAAAGCCCACACCGTTGACCGTTATCGAGGCGCCGGCGGGTGGGCCGCGTCGGGGCCCATGGAAGAGTAGGGCCTCCGACTTTTCAAGGGCCACCCTAAGCCCCAGCGCCTCGATCCGCCTGACCACCTCCGCGGTTCCTGAGGTGGCCAGCGTTGCCGCCTCCTCGAGGGTCCCGCCCCGGGCTGTGACGAGCGTATCGTCTGCGTAGCAAATTACGCCCAGCCCGGGGGGGAGCCGGCCACGGAGGACCCAGTCGTAGCCGATGTCCCACAGGAGCGGCCCTAGAACCGAACCCTGCGGGACGCCGCACGACATAGCCCTCCTTACAACGTCCCCTTCCCGGTCCACGAAGAGGACGCTGCGGCCGTCGAGGTAGTCCGCCACCAGCCGCCTTAGGTAGAGGGGCACTCCATGGTACCGGAGTGCCTCCTTGATGCAGCCGAATGGCAGACTATTGAAGGCGTTGGCGATGTCGAGCGACACCGCCAACAGCACTTCCCTCGAGGTGACGGCCTCCGCAGCCGCGGCCTTCAAGCGCAGGATGGCGCCGACCGTAGACCGACCCGCCCGAAATCCGAACTGGGCATCGGACAGGTCGGGGCCGACCGCACTTAGGTGCCGGACGATGCGGGCAGCGACTACCCGCTCGAGCAGTTTGCCCGCCTCGTCCAGCAACACGATGGGCCTGAAGGCCGCGACTGTATTCGGAGACCGTCCCGGCTTCGGCAGGAGCACGAGCTTCCCCTCCTTCCAGCAGTCAGGGAACCGTCCGGACACCAGACAAGCGTCGAACAGTCCCCTGAGGCGGGGCTCTAGGTGGTCGAGGACCAGGGCCAGCACTCGGGCGGGAACCCCGTCCGGCCCGGGGGCGGCGCTTCTCCGCATACGCGCTGCCGCCGCCCCCATTTCCGTCGTCGTCACGGGCGGTACCTCCCCGTCGTCGGCCTCCCGGTCGTCATCTGGTGTAGCCATGACCGGGGGCGTGTGCACCGCCCGTGAAGGGAATAGTCCCTCAACCACCTCAGAGAGGAAGCCCGGCTGGAGGGTCTCCGTAAGGGGGGGGCCCTGGGCGCGGAGCTTGTTGAGCGCCGCGCGGTACGGGCGTCCCCAGGGGTCACGCTCGAGACCCTCCAGCATCTCCTGCCTTTTCGCGTCCTTGGCGCGACAGATGGCCAGCTTAAATGCGGCGCGCGCACTGCTGTACGCCGCATACAGCCGGCCCTCCCGCTCTTCGTCGCGGATTCGGCGACGTCGGCTGCGGGTGTAGGACCTCCGGGCACGAATACAGGCCGCACGGAGGTCCGCCAGCTCCGGGGACCACCAGTAGACCCCCTTCCGTCGGGGCGGGCGCCGCACGCGGGGCATGGCCGCATCGCAGATCTGCGTAAGCATGCCGCGAATGCGGCCAGCCTCGGCGCCCACGTCTTCCGTCAGGAGGGGAGGCAGCCAAGATTGAAAAATGGCCGCCTCCACCAGCAGCTCCCGGTCGAGCCTACCCACAGCCCATCGCGGAAAAGCGGGAGTTCCGTCTGCCGCGTGACCCCTGCTGGCGCTCTGAAGGGTCCGGGAGACCTCTATCTGAATGTATCTGTGGTCAGATAGGGTCTCGACCTCCTCCAGGACTCGCCAGCTCCCCACACGTGCGGCGACACCGGGGCTAGCGAACGAAAGGTCCACTATCGACCCGCCCCCGCGCCGCACGCACGTTAGGGCGGACCCTCGGTTTAGCAACACGAGGTCCGCTGCTTCCGCCCACTCTTGGACCGCCGCACCTCGGGCGTCCGTCCTGGGGGACCCCCACGCCGTTGATTTGGCGTTGAAGTCCCCCAGCACCAGCACAGGGCTCGGTGCCATCCGCCGTATCGAGGTCTCCAGGTAGTGCAGGAAGACCTCGAAAGCCGCCAGACTACGATTGGGGGAGAAGTACACGCCATACAGCGTGACCCCTCCCCATTCAGCCGCCACATATCCCGTGCCCTTGTCTTTGACTGACAAGGGCAGGGAATGCGGCGCCGCCGACCCGACGACCGCCACGGAGCCATCCCCGCTACCCGCCCAATTGGGGCGATCGGGGACTATGTAGGGCTCCGCAGCTACGGCAACACCGATCGACCGCTCCGCCATGGATTGCAGGAAGAGGTCCTGCGCCCTGGCGGAACGGCCGAGATTCCCTTGGAGGAGGATAGAGTCGTGGTCCATAAACTAGACCACGACATCCTCCTCCATGCGCTGCGGCGGTCCAGCCGCGCTGGGTTGAGCAGCCGGGGCCGATTGGCTGCCCACCCCCCTCTTAGGGCCTGACTTGGCCGGAGGCCTGCACCCCACCCGCCCCATGCAGTGGTTGGCGGGGCGGTTGCCCGCCGCGCATGCGGGGCAGTGTGGAGTGGTAGTACAGGTCGCCGCCTGGTGCCCTGCCTGACCGCAGCGGAAGCAAAGCCCGCTGCAGTCGAAGCAGTTGGTGCACAGCGGCCGGGTGTGACCGACCGCCATGCACTTGTAACACCTGGCAGGCCGGGGCTCCAACGCGGTTACCCGCGCGGCGCTCCAGCCCACCAGAAGTCTACCGGCGGCGACCAAATCTTTGGCCGCCGCGACAGGGCACGATGCCCAGACGGCACCCACACCACCTGGACCTGGGCGAATGGTGCCCACCCGGACGGCGCTGCTGGGAGACCCGGTTTTCGAGGCGATTGCCTCCCGGATCTCTTCCGCCGTCACAGAATCGTCCAGCCCGGAAATGCGCAGTTCGGCGCACTTCACGGGTCTGGCGACCCGGACACCACTCTCAGCCGGGAACAAGCCCAGCAGCCTCGCGGCCATCGCGTCGGCCGTCTTGGCGCCCTCTGGCCCCAGGTACTCGAAAATTCGAGCACCTGTCCGGGCTTGGCGGGAGCGAGCGGAGACGTCCCCGAGATCGGAGACGTTTATCTCCCGCCGGGCACGCTTCAGGACGGCCTCGTACGTCAGACCCCTATCCTTGGCCTCAGGCAGCAGCGTGATTACAACGGCTGCTGTCTTCGGCACTTTTAGTTTTCGCGGCTTCCGCGTCCTCTTCTTTTTGTTCTGACCGCCGCCAGAATCACCCTTTAAGGGTGCAGTAGGGGCCGCATCTCGGGCTGCGGCACCCTTGCGCCTCCTACCCCGGGACTTTCGCCCACCATCCACAGTCTGCCAGCCCTCGTCAGCAGAACCAGCAGTGCGGGGGGCAGGAGGTGGGCCCCGGGGCGCAGCAGCTTGAGCCCGCAAGGGCCCAGCAGCGCCAGGTAGGGCCGGGAACTCTTCCCGACCCTGAGACTTCTTAGGCTGGGCCATTGGTGGCCCAACCTTGGCGCCCTTTCTCCCCCTCGTGGGGTGCTCCGGCGGCGGCACCGCCACTGCCGCAGAGTATGATGCCACGCGACCACCCTGACAAGGGAGCGGTGCCGGCACCGAGGGTGCTGCAGCTCTCCTCTTATCTGCGGCGAGCGGCGGACGAACGCGGGGCTCAGGTGGGAGCCGGGCGCTGAGAGCGCTGATCCGCGGGTCGTAGACCGCTGCGACGCGGTCGATTACCCGGCGGAACAGCTCCTCCGATGCATTGACCGGTGGCGCAGAAGCGCTCGGAGTGGCAGCCGAGGCCCTCGGGACCGCCTCAGGGAGCCCCAATTCGGCTCTCATATTGGCCATCCCGAGGCGCATTTCTTCTACATTTGCCTCGAGGCGCTGATTTCGCGCCCCAAGCTCGGCCACCTCCACCTCTAGGCGCTCATTGCGCGCCACCAGCCGCTCCACCACGTCGGACAGCTCCGTGGCGGCGTTCTTTAGACACCTAATAAAGGTGCCTTTTAAATTTCGAGAGCCCGTGGCTACCGTGGTTATGATGGCCACACTGTCCGAGGCTCTCTCGGCAATCTGGGCCGCCGTGGGCGGCCCATTCTGGTCTATCGGGAGGCGGAGCTTATTAGAGAGGTCCGCCAAGCGTTCCTCCGCTGTTTGCTCCGCCTCCATCCTCTTTAAATTTATTGTCTCGGCCTTGTTGGCCGAGATGTTGCGTGGGATCGGTGTCCCAGGCCGGCTGACTCCTCGACCCCTAACCGCAGTCGGTATTTTAGGGGGAGGCATCTCCGCCGAGCTGCCGTCTGACTCCGACGCAGCGCCACCCTGAGACAGGGTGCGCTTGCGCCAAAACCGCGACGGGAGCGGCTCCAATAGCACCGCAACCTCTGCCGGCCGCGGTGACTGTACTCGAGCAGCCTGGATATGGCCGCTCTCCTCGGCAGCGGACATCTCGGCAGCTGAAGTACAAACCGAGCTGCCCGTCGCCGAGCCATCCCTTGAAGATTGGGACTCTCCCATCTTCTTGCCCTTGCGGGCCTTTCTGCCGCCGCGCGATTTACGCGCGGATGCATTGGTAGGGGCAGTAGTTTTTGCCGGACCCCTATCGGCTGAGGTGTCAGGTGTCGCACCCGACTCCGTCGAAGTTTTCTTTTTTAAATTTTCAAAATCCATAAGATTCCCACGAGTGTGGGAGAAAAGAGGTCCACCCGGGCAGAGCTCCCAGTACCCGGGTAAGCGTACATTTGTAACCCAACACAGGGGGACCGCAGGTACCCTGGCTGGGGGCGCGCTCGAGACTGAACTACCCATCAGCCATGCATCTCCTCGCCGCGCGCCAGAACTTGAGATTCGGGGTAATTTTTTATAGAGGTTGTCTTCCTCGCGGTCCGGGCGATTAAGCCAAGACCCTCGTTCCTGTATGCCCGCGAGACGTAACCACAGACACGCGCTCAGGTTTACGATTTGGGACGGGGGGGGCCGCTGTGGCCCCACTGTCCCCCCTCTCCAGAGCCCGGTGAGCCAGTCTGGCCCCACCGACTCCGACGCCTGGTCTATCCGCCGTGCCCTCTGCTGAGTCAGAGGGACACGCGGAGACCCGTCCTGTCCGGAATTTTAGCCGCCGGCGACTGCCGACGTTGCCCGGGGTGCACCACTAGGAGGTAAACCAGACAAATTAGCACCCCGACTTGTACCAGCCTGGTACACCGTTGAATACGGCTTTAATCCTGACCTTCCTGATCTGGGACAACAGTGAATGGTTTTTGAAAAAGGAATAACAAAATCTATTACACAGGAAAGAGATAGAAACAAGAGAAGAAAAGTAAGAAAAATATCGCTACTCGAGAATTTAATAAAATTCCCTTAGGTTGTCAGTTCGTGTGCAACGTGTGGTGTGCGGGGTGCGTGGCTCAGTAGAGGGTACCCGAAAGTGTAAGCCGCCGGCGGACTACTGAAGTAATGTAACACAGTTCCAATGGTCCGCCAATACAGGCGAAGAAACGTCATACGGCGAGTTTATTTAGTGGGTGAGGGCCCCACACTAGCCTGTTCGTTGCCACGAACGACGGGGTGTGCGATTAGGTACAATTTTTCCCACCTTAACAAAAAAAATAAAAGGTTGTCAGTTCGTAGGGCAATGGGTGATCCATAAATGGTTGTTCTGAGTCAGGGGGTACTTTGTGTTTTATACCTAAGGATTATTTCTTAGTGCAAGTTATTGTTTATTATCTAAATATAAAATTCTCGTGTCACAGTGTTTGTCGCCATTCTCCTCCGAAACGGCTTAACCGATTCTTATGAAATTTTGTGTGTATATTCAGTAGTTCTGAGAATAGTATTTAAACTATTTTTCATACACCTACATGATAAGGGCGGTCAACTCCTAAAAATTTTTTTACTTTGTGGACAACAATTTTTATTTTTATTTTTTTAGATTATAAAATACATACAACCCTAAATTTTCACCCTTCTACTGCCTACCCCTATTTTTTAATAGCAATATTAGCGCTTTAATAATTTTCATTGCAAAATATTCACGAAAAAAAAATGGCGGTACGAAGTTCGCCGGGTGAGCTAGTTAAAAGTAAAATCTAAATCTCCGTAGAACAGATTTTATCGCGCATTACCTTTTCCTTAGCATGCTGCTCAATTGTGCACTTAATTACTAGGAGAACGTTCAATGTCTCAGTTAAAAAATAATGTAAGCAATCGCATTTCGGTGATATACCATTTGTGATTTGCAAATAAACAAATGTTATTATTTACAATAAGAATTCCCAGATTTATTGTTTACTACTTATTATCTTCATTTAAACATTATATTTCTAAGAATATTTCACTTAAAATTAATATAATGTCCGTCAACACATTCCAGTAATTAAGAATAACGTGCCACTGTAATATGAGCTTTGTCTTCTTGCAATAAGATAATATATCTGTACGAGCATCGCTGGCTTCTGATAATGAAGCTGTCTATGAAAACAGCTTATCAAGGTTCATTCTGATAGTGTTGTTGTTTGAAGTGAGATGACGCTATCATAATTGCAGAGTGATATTTATTGGTGTTTGCACACTATGATATCTTAATTATATTCTTGAGAGATAAAATAAGGTCAGTAGGTTCAAATATGGATTCGCAAATAAAACGTTTAAAAACAAAGATATCGTTTTGAAAAGTTTTTATAATTAGGTAGGCTTCTTTTGATAATTCTCAAATGATAGATCTACTTATTCAATGATTATCTATTCATACGTCAATCGTTATTCTCTTCTTACATTACTGGATATAATCTTCGCCAAATGAATGCCACAACGAGAAGGTAATACTGTGCCATCCATTATGTTATACTTATACAAAAAAGAGACACATCCAAATATTAGTACTTCGTCGTAATGCATCCATTTATCAGTAAGCCATTCAGCATGAATTTATTGACCAAAAAAATAAAAGATAGTTTTTAGGTTATATCTCAGGTTCCCGATATAGTAGCGGGCTAAAATGTACACCAGTTTTTAAGTCGTCTCGAGAGCTACAATATAAAAACAAGTTTCATCAAAATCTGTTCAGTAGCTTTTGCGTAATGCGCGAACGAATAAACAGACAAAAAATCTAAAAAAAATAGTTTTTTGTTCAGACAAGCCTATAGCCTAATACACTATTTTTTTTCTCAAACATCTTAAATGCACAGACACAGCTCTGTTACAGCTTTATTATAATAGTTTAGAGATAAAGAATTTCTCACAAATAAATAATTTTACATAAAAAGATTTTCTGTTTCTATTTAATTGATGTGAAATATACAATCAAATTGTAACTTATAACTTATCATTAAAAAAAATCTCGTGTCTGTTCATATTTATGTACAATTAACTAGCTTACTCGGTGAACTTTGTACCGCCATATTTTTATTTCGTGAATATTTTGCTACGAAAATTATCGCTATTAAAAAAATAGGGGTAGGCAGTAGAAGGGTGAAAATTTTGGGTTGAATTTATTTTTAATGGCAAATCATAAAAAAATAAAATAATATTTTTTTGAACACGAAGTGGTAAATGTGAAATTGAAAATAATAAAAAAATTTGAACCTGCATCTCCTCGATACCATCCAGATGCTTTGCCAATGCAGCCATCGTGACCACTGCTAATTTTGATAACACATTCATACTTAACGTCACGGGGTCACTTGGGGTATGAAAAATAGTTTACATCCTATTCTCAGAAGTACTGAATATACACACAAAATTTCATAAGAATCGGTCAAGCCTTTTCGGAAGAGAATGGCGGACAAACACGGGCATTTTATATATTAGATTTTAGAGAGTAATTATTATAAATTTTACTAATTATTGGGTAGTGAATTGATTTATTTTACTAATTTATTTAGGTACTTATATATTATTATGAATTAGATAATACAACAGCGAGAGAAAGAATCCAATACAGCAGCAATTAACCCTTTTTTATGTTAAGGGAGGAAAAATGTACCTAAGCACACACCCTGTCGTTCGGGGCAACGAACAGGGTAGTGTGGGGCCCTCAACCACTAAATAAACCTGTCGTGTGCCATCTCTCCGCTTGTATATGCAGACCACTGGAACTGTGTTACATGACTTCAGTGGTAACGTTTAACTTTACAATCGGATTATCACAACATTTGCATTTAAATGCAAACTGCACAGTCGTAATCATATGTCGCAGACGTTTCAATAATAATTAATTTCAACCTATTTACACAACCTCATGTAATAAAGCGAAGATTAACGTTGCCAAATCGCTATTATGACATATCTTACAATACTCTTTTCTTTCTTTCTTTCTTTATGATATACCAATTGATGTCGTAGTAGCTTAGATACCGACCTCTTGTGCCGAGTGTTGGGTTATCCTTAAATAGTTATTCTCTGCTTGTATTTTGTGTCTGTCAATTATATGTTTGTTGATTCCACTGAAATACAGGGATTATTGTGAAAACATCTAATGTGGATGGAGGGTAAAACCGGCTGTTAGCGTGCTGACGTCGCCACGCCAATTCATTTATATCTTTTTAACGCCATTTGTTGATAAAAGGAACAACTAGGAAGTACAATGTCAATCAATAAACCAATAACAGTTTTAATTCGTCTAGACATAACGAGAGGGCGATTACCTAGAATTATATAAGACTAACAATATTTGAAGAAAGAAAGAGTATCGATGTTTTTTACATCTGCGAGACGTCCCGTGACGGCTCATTTTTAACCCCCGACGCAAAAAGAGGGGTGTTATAAGTTTGACGTGTCTGTCTGTCTGTCTGTGGCTCCGTAGCTCGCGAACGGATGAAGCGATTTCAATTTAGTTGTTTTTGTATGAAAGGCTGCAAATATAATCGAGTGGGGTCTCAAATGAAAGCGCATCACGTGCACATTACAAAATAATATGTTCAATGAAAATCGGTTGAGCCCTGAAAAAACTCTGGGGGTAAAAGTGGGGAAAATACCCAATATCTGCAAATATATGGTGGGGAGAAAATGAGGATGGAAATCCGAATGTCAGCAAGTTTACCCGAGCAGGGTCGCACAAAATAGCATCACATGCACTTTACAAAATTAATAATAAAAATAAATGTTATAATAAGCCTACTACCTATAAAAAGTATAAAATAAAAATTAAATTAAAAATTTTAAAAAACCCCCGACACAATAATCTGAGTACCCTTTAAAATGTAAATAATAATAAAATAAACTCAATCTTAAAGTACCTAAGTATGTCCGAGTATTAATAATTCTAAAAAAAATACATCGCGTTGGGGACCGCAAAACAATTCTTTTTAGATTTTTTGTCTGTTTGTCTGTTTATCTGTGTGTCTGTTTGTCTGTTTGTTTGTTCGCGCATCACGCAAAAACTACTGAACGGATTTTATGCAAGTTTTTTTATTTGGAAGGTCTTGATTAGACTTAAAAACTGGTATACATTTTATACCGCTACCATATCGGGTACCTGATAAATAACCGAAAAAAAAATCAAATCAACATCAGTCAGGACGATAATCAGTTGTGCTTATTGATCCATTAGTGATAATGAGAATATACTTAGTATTGTCAAGCAATACATGCGTGATTGTATACTAGAGCTCTAGATTTCACGAGAGACATAATATAATGCACAAAGGCGCTCTACATAGTCATTCTCTCATAGCCACTCCTCCATAGCCTTTTCCAAAGTTTCTCTATTACAAAAACTGTAACAGCACATTTCAGATATTTGGAAATAAAATACTTTTTTTGGTAGATCTTGATAAGGCTTAAAAACTATACGTTTTTTTCCGATACTATATGGGGAACCTGAGCGCCGCCTCATAGGAACTAACGCACGTCTTCAAAAACAGAACTTAAGGCATAAGAGAAAGTAAAAGAACTCTAGTAGTCCGAAAAAAAAGCAGCGGCATCTGAAAACGAGGAGAAAACACGAGAATGGTACGACAACGTATTGGCGGGCTACCCCCTACCTGAGATATATCCTAAAAACTAGCCCTTGTCTGAGGTTGAGCCACAGGTGAAGGCTCTCTCTCATAAAAATGGATAAGCGGTAATGCAACCGGGAAATTAGACCAAAATATATACATACATGCTTTAAAAATGCAGTTCAATGCTTTATAATAGGTACGCTAATGTCTTTCGATATAATAACAGCAATTGGTTCAGGAGCCGTCGCCTATTTTTTTTTAATGATTAATAACAGGCTGAATATTTGTGAGTAGGTTCCGTTCGAGACACGCAAATTTTTCTCAGTGAAAAATCTTGTAATCGGTAGCTATTAAGTGTCCGTGAATTCGATAACTTCCAAGCGTGGGACAGAGAAAACGTACCACTAAATTTGTAGGACTATATGGCCATTTCATTATACAAATATTTACAAAGCTGCATTCAAAAATTCAGATGGTTAATAATTTGAATGACCTCTTTATTTATATTTGTCTCTCTATATTTGTAGTGGAGCACGCACCATTCAAACTACCCATTTTGTAGGACAATTGTTATTTCGAGTTTATTATCCAATTATCTTAACATTTAAACTTACTGTTAGTCAGACAATTTGGACACCCCACCAAATCGAAATGTTTTACACATGCGCTGTTTATTAGCTACCTCTATCGAGATTTTTCACAGAGAAAAACTTGGGCGTCTCGTCGAACGGAACCTACTCACAAAGATTGAACCTGTTATTAATCATTTAAAAAAATAGGCGGCGGCTCCTGTACTAAATTACATTATAATGATGATGTATATAATACACATGCTGTGTTCATCATATTTACATAGTTGCTGATAGCATGCAAATGTAGAAGCAGGTCATCACACACATTTCATGAACTTTTTGTTAACGCAGGAAAAAATGTACCCAAACATATACCCCGTCATTCAGGGCAACGAACAGGGTAGTGTCTCCCTCAGCCATAATAAGCCCGCCGTAAGCCGTCTCCCCGCCTGTATTGGCGGGCCACTGGAACTGTATTATTTTACTTCAGTGGTTCTCACAAGATACAGGTACCTTATCTCCGTTTTGTGTCGAAACATGGGATCAGTAATTGCAATAATAATATACCCATAGTCGATACTCCGGCTACTGGCTAGGCATCTGGTATTCGTTAGTCATAGACTACTCTTTTTATTACTAGTCTTTTTATTTAGAAGCAGAAAATTGAGAGTGAAACTTGGTTTCAATGATTCTCTTGGCAGTTTTGAAGTTCACCTGCATGCGGGTTGCATAGCATCACGCCTCGCCGAAAGCGTAGGCAGAGGTGTATTACACACCTACGGTTCGCGAACTATGTTTAAGACCCACGTAATAAGGGGTGAGTTTATTGCCGTCTAACGGGCACATTTCCAAACTCCGGCCCGCTACTGAGAAATTTTCCTTTTACAAAAAAGCTCAGTAGCACCGCCCGACCCGGGGATCGAACCTTAGACTTCATGATCAGCAGTCGCTCACACTACCGCTGCACCATCGAGGCAGTTGCATTGGACTATAGTGGTGGACTATGTGTTATACAGTACAATACAGATTACTAAATAATGTTTTACGCTAGACCGATACTAAATCTCATAACGAGCTACTGTATCTTCAATACTTAACAGTTGTTTACTTTGTAGATCTGAGATTCAACATTATAACCACATAATTTAGTTTTTCACACAGATATACCGAACTTCAGACCTCGGAAACATTTTAATGTTTTTTATAAGGTCACGAAGATCATAAAAACAAGGCAATAATAATTTATTTATAAATAACCAGCGAAGCACGAATCTTACCGAAGATTAAATAAAAATTCTAGCTTTAATTTAAAATGACGGATTGAATGTACTCTGCTGTTCCTATTCCATACCTTTTGTCATTGTTCGTGAAATCAAAATGTACAGCTGCTAATCGGGTCTGACCTTAAAAAAACAACATAACTGTAATAGCTATTGTTTGGTTGGTTCTTAGGTGGCCGTCTACAGCACCACTGGATAACTAGGACGACAATGCAACACCGTATTTACGCACCGAATCATGCTAACGATCTTAATATTAAAATTTTTGTTATGGTCTCACCGAGTACTTAAATATCTTGACATCGATTTCAATGGTAGCAGATGAGTCTTCGTATCGCCAAAAGTACATTAGGCTGTGTGACCAGGTGTCATTATTATATTTGGCAATTGTTGTTCTCTTAAATATCTACCCAGATTTAGTTTTTTTTTTATACTATGCTGGCAATGATGTTTAAGTAAATATGTGTTACTCTTCACACTAAATGGCTTACCGATATGGTTGCATTATGACAAAGTACTCATTTATAGATGTGTACATACATTATGCAATAGATAATACGGAACGCATGATACAGAAAGAGACCGAAGATCACCGACTAAAACTAATATGACCAATTGCCTGAATTTGTACGCAACAATTCCATCCATCCATCAGCCTTTTCACGTTCACTGCTGGACATAGGCCTCCCCAAGAATGGAGGATAGTGCCGTAATCGCCACGCTTGGCAGGCGGGTTGGCGATCGCAGTGGATGTTGTTAATACTCGAAGGAGTGCTGCTGCCCACTCCCTCGGTATTTCCTCTGTCGGCTCTTACGACTCCCATGGGTGGAGAGGGGTGGGACAATTCTAAAGCTGGCCCCACACGCAACAATTACCGCGCACTATCTTCTCTTTTTTGGTTATAACACCACTATACGTGGGTGGTAAACAAGCAATTAGAAGTAGTTAACGTAGTCTATAGACTCTAGGAATACCAGCGGCATCGCTCGCTCGTCACCCAATACAAGGAAAGGCATAGGCGGTGGAGATAAAGAATAATAAGAAAAAGGACAAGGAGAGGGTCTGGTCCTCCGGTGCTCTCACTCATTATACTAAATACAACTGTAGGAATACCACTTTTTTTTTCTCTCCTGTCAATGGCGGATCACTGTGTGACATTACTTCACTGCTCAGCTATAGAAATACCTGCCGTTGTTATTGCGGAATATTTTAAAAACCATGTGCTGCTAAGTTCAATGACGTCCGAAAATAGTAGAGTAACTAATATGTATGGGCTAAGGTCCAGGTCAACTACGTCACGCATCAGTGAAAGTCGTCAAGCAACAGCCTCAATATTTATTGAAGGCGTATCATAGCGAGCCGTTTGTATTTTCGTGTGACGCACCTCGTTTGACTAATTCTATCGTCGCCTCTTGAACTTGCCGTCACCTATAAGAATGTGAAAGTGCTTGATTGTTTTATTTACATTCTTTTCTTGACATAAGAGCTAAACAGCTAGCCGTACGTATTACCTGTCCTCGCTCATCTGCCAACAAATGCAACAATAGTAACAAATGTTGGTAGTATTTATAAATGTCATTACGGTTTAAAATACAATAGCCTCACTCTGTTTGAATTGTATTTCAAACAAGAGTTAGACCACTGTAGTTTGATTATTAGTTTTTTTTATGTATGTGTGAGTGCGTTTTTGGATGGTTTATATATACACTTAAACTCGGCAGTTTGTTCTGTAAACAGTGATCGAGAGACGGTACACGGCGAGTTTATTTAGTGGGTGAGGGCCCCACATTACCCTGTTTGTTGCCCCGAACGACGGTTTGTGCGGTTAGATACATTTTCTCCGTCTTAACCAAAAGAAGGTGGTTCTTTAAAGGTGTTCTAGGATTAATATAATGCTGCTAATAATTTGGAAGCGATCGTTTGGACAGGACAACATCTGCTGAATCCTCTAATGTTTGTAACGTTATCGAATTTCTCAACAACTTGTGAAAACATAAGACCTTTTTTACTTCTTATTTTGAGAAGAGATTTATGTTAGAAGTTTAATCATGACACGAGTAGAGTCAACCAAAGAAGTATTATCAATGCAAGATAAAAAAAACTAGTCCAGTAGATCACTTAAACCCGAAAAACCACAAAAAAATCTTGATAACACAAACAATTATTCCAGCTGTATTGTTTTAACATTTTCAAGGTTTATTTTAAAACTAAAATAGCAAGCCGTGACGCCACGTTAAACAAAAACCCAAGTTTTATCTGTTCAGAAACATCGTTCATTATAATTATAAATTAAATTATAAACACCTACGAGTATCTATGTGCCACGGGCGCATGTCTGAGAGAATCTCTTGCCTCGTTTTTATTGAAAAACATAGCGTGTTTTACCAAATAAACAGACCAACTTAATAGCATAAATTGAAATATAGAGTCCTGGTGTAGGATGAATGTAGTCTGCAGCGGAGCCGCTGGCTTAGGTCAAAAACTAGCACCATACCTTAAAGTATACATACATCATCATCTGCCACCAAGGTAATTGGTATAACCTTATACAAATACAGTAATATTTTATTCAAAAAACTAACGTACTCTGTGTAGAGGCGTTACTAATTGCTACTTATTTTAATCTATATTTTGATACACATATTAACACATAGGAACAGTCCATTTTTCCGGGTTTAAAAGTACCTTGTGTCCTTCTCTGTAGTCTGAACTATTCATTTGTTAAATGTCATTATGATCGGTGCAGTAATTACGGCGTCTAAAAGTAATGAACAAATAAAAAACTCAATTTCACATTTGAAATATTAGCCTAATAAACTAGTTAAGACGAATCTAATGAGCCCAAACTTGATGGGTTTACTAATAGGCAACCCAGGATTTCGTCTCCTACCTTCAAGCTCCATCATCAGAGTAGCTCAGTGGTACCAGCATGCATGGGTGTTCCAGATGTTAGGTCACAGATAAGTTTGAAAGTAAAGTAAATACCCATTATGCATCTAAGATCCCTACCACAGGTAACAAAAAGAAACGCCTGAACAGATCTCCATAAATTGTAGCTAATAATCATCTTGATCACGTCTTCTTTCAAACAATAATAACCATCATTAAAATCAGTCCATTCGCTTAGGAGCTACGATGCCACAGACAGACACACAAAGACGACAAAATTATAACACTCCTCTTTTTGCATCGGGGGTTAATTAATAATAATGAAGAACAAATATTTTTTTTTTGCATGTAAATGCATCCGATAGGTGGCATTGGTCGTAAAGACAATAAATTGTGGTGTGGAGATTGGGAATGGCCATCGGTCAGTTCGATGGCTTAGCTTAGATGGATTGGAAGGGACGCAGGATGGAATCCCGCTCGCACTGAACTTCTCTTTTTCCACATTCACAAATAATTAGTTGTTTAAAATAGCTGAGCATGTCAAGTGCTAAAATACAGATAAAAATGAATAATAATGAATTTATTATATGATATTATTGAGGATAATGTTAGTCACTGCATATATCAGAAGACAAACGATAACCTCGTGCACTGTGCTCGCATTTATCGCGTTTATAACATAGTACATACATACTATATATTTCGCAGTATTTATATAAACAAGCCTCATTTTAAAAGAAAGTTGAAGGAGTGGTCTGTCATAGACATTATTATTTTAATTTAAGATAATGTTAACGCAAATAAATTCATATTATTATTCGAGTACAATGTACGCTAACTGTGAACAAAGCCAATTTGGTATGCATACCAGCGTGTTTGGAGTAACGGAACGTTTTTGTTACACTGAATGATGTATGGCTATTCTTTTTGATTAAACTATGTAACTTCTAAGAAACTTGTACTTGTCTCTAAGTAGCTGAGCATGTCAAGAGCTAAAATACAGATCAAAATATTTAAAAAAAATCGCACCCTCAAATAGTCTGAATTTTAATTGCAAAATTAAACTTACTATGTTGGATTAATTCATGTTAATGCATCCAATAGGTGGCGTGGGTCGTAAAGACAAATGTGATGTGGAGATTGGAAATGACCGTTGGTCAGTGCGATGGCTTAGCGGTTAGAGCACTTCCCCGGATTGGAATGGACGCAGGTTCGATTCCCGCTCGCACTAAAGTTCTCTTTTTCCACATTTTCATAGTTAATTTGTTCTTTAAAGTAGCTGAGCATGTCAAGTACTAAAATACAGATCAAAATGTTTAACTCGTACGAGATTAAACTCCTGTACTAAAGCTTACAAAGTAGTAATGTTCTTATCTGGATGTTGGACTATATGTATGCTAAATGTCATGGTGATTGGTTCAGTACCTAGTTACGGCGTAAAGACGAAATAAATTAACAAACAAGTTTATTTTGGTATTTAATTGCATCCCATTGTCTCATTGTCGGGCACGGATATTCCCACAGAATTGCAGATATACTACAATTCTAAGTACTTAACCCCCGACTCTATTATTATAAAACTCTAAAAAGTAATGAGAAATAAATAGAACTAGTTAAAAGACGAATCTAATGAGCCCAAACTTGTCAGTTATACTAATAGGCAATCCAGGATTTTGTCTCCTGTCTACCAATATGGGTAAGCAGCATAATAACCAACTGCATTAGTCCAGCTGTTTTCGAGTTATTCGGTTAGCAACACATTTTGCAATTCATTTTTATGTGCCTGGTAGACGGCAATAGGCTCGCCCCCTATTACATGGGCATAAACATAGCTAGCGAGTCATGGGCGTGTAATACACCTCTGCCTACCCCTTCGGGAAAATAAGCGTGATGCTATGATGCTATGTTTTTTTATTCGGAAAATTTGTTAGTAAATTATCCCATTGCCCTAGTTTATTGTCAACATTCTGCGAGGGGTATTAGAATGTACATAACAATCGATTTTGAATATTTTATTATATTATTTATACGTCCATGATTATAGTATTGATAGCTTCACATGTAATAAAAGTGTTGATGAACGATGCTCGATACAATGATGTTACTACTCTATGCATGGGTATCAATCCGATACATCGATTACCTTCGGAGTTTAACGATCGATTGATGTTTTGACACAAAGCACCGACAAAAATAAAAATTACAAAACAAAATTATTCTGCTCTTAAATTTACGATAGCTGTTAACGATATCTGAAAACATCGCGAATTTTGATGAACTACACAGAACGACACTTTATTGGTAGTTTAAACCATCAGTAATGGACCTAGTTATAAATAATGTTACGCCATTACACAAGTACCTATTAAATATTTTAAATTATTTCCAGACACAATAATACTTTAATTAATCTAAAGTTTATCATTATACTAGTTGGTGCCAGTTATTTTCTCTGCGTGGAACTCAAAATTGGATAAAAACGTTATGACAATGTAAATGTATAATATCTTGTGAGTATTATAGTGGGTACCTACTGAGTTCGTACAGCAAAAGGATTCTATAACCAGCATTTCCTAGCTAAATGGCCTCTTAATGAAAAATATTTCAAATCCGCGCTAAAAGAAAACTATTGTTGAAGTCGGTTAGAGTATAGCCTATGTTATCCGGGCCATAATAGCGAATCGATTGACACCTTATTCATCAAAATAGGATGAATAGTTTAGGCGCTACGGAGGAACATATATGTAGATACATACACACATACATAGACTGCTAAAATCATAATTCTTCCTTTTGGCTTCTCCGTAGTCGGGTAAAAATAGCTATCCTATAGAAACCAAATATTTCCCTCCGGGATAAAAGGAAGCTTACGTCCTTTTCTGGGCTGCAGACTAAATGTATGTTTAATTTTGTGATCATGGGTTCATTAATTACGACGTGAAAGTATAACAAACAAACTCAATTTCGCATTTACAATATAAGTAAGTAATGATAGAATTAATAGCGCATCTCTATTTCGTTATAATCAATGATTTTGTATATACAAAAGATGTAAAATATCATTGGTTGTAATTAAATACTTTAGTATAAATAGGTATACGAGTATGATTTATAATCTCTTTAGAACAGGAGGAAAATTGAAACACATAAAAAACATCACAATGTTTAAATTCTTCGCCTACAACTTACTTAGGAACATAACTTAATAACTACACAGTAACTTGAGACTCGGAATTGACGTCATACGATGTAAATATTTCTACGAACAGTATAACTTTAAACTAACTAACAGAAATGTGATAACAAGATATAAACTTCTAATGTACTTAGGAATTCATTTACATACCAAACCGTATATTTGTTTTAAAATGTTTATCGTTTTTCTTAAAAAATAAATAAATAAATATTCACGGACATTTTCACACAACGTCTTCTGGTCCCAAACTAAGCTTAACGATTGTGCTATGGGTACCAGATTACAAATATAATACATATATTACTTTTTTTGTAAATACATACATATAATAGATAAAAAACACCCAGACGCAGTACAAATATCTGTGTTCATCACACAAATAATTATTGTCCTGAGTGGAAATCAAACCCACAACCTCGTGCACGGAAGTCGGTTACACTACCGACTACGCTACGAGGCCCGTCAAATATTCATAAAACTAAAAATATCTTTGAACAAGAAGGTCCATGTATATTGATTGACTATATCTACTAAATAACATCAATACATTTCCCACCGGTTTTTCAAGAAGCTACCGAAGTTACCCAAAGAAGGTGATCAGATTAGTGGCCAATTATTCCGGGATAAAAGGTAGCTTGCGTCCTTTTCTGGGATCTAAACCTGATGATATTATTTAGATAGTTGTACATATATTTTTAGCATTTGACATGCTTAGCAACATACATTAAACACAAAGTGAAAAATGTGAAATCGAAAATAACAGTCACTTGCTATGCTTTGCCAATTCAGCATCTGGACGGTATCCAGGAGTTGCAGGTTCGAATTCTGCTCGTGACTGTTATTTTCGATTTCACATTTTTCACTTTGTGTCTGATGATATTAATTATAATATTAATAAGATATACAATGCGAAAGTGGAAGGATGTAGGTACAAGGGGAACAAGGGGAGACCGAGACTCACCTACCTAAACCAAATTGGTCATGTATAGAAGGAAGGTGGAGTCAGGAGTCTCCGAAACTGGCGAGCGTGTATGAAGAGGATTATGAATGTTGAGGAAGCGAGAGATGTATGTAAGAAAAGAGCCTCTTGGCACTCTGATCTCTCTGTCTACCCCGCAAGGGAAATGGCGTGATGATTAGTTAGTTTTAGTTAAACCTGATGATCGGTTAAATAGTTACGACGTGATGATGTAACAAAACAAACAATTTTTTATTCTATCTAAATTTAAAGTCGAGAAAAAAACGTTTAAACGACAGACTTGCGTTTCCCTCAGATCAAATAATAACTTTTTTACTTTATTATTCTGATTTTCTCGGAGTGTTAAAATGTGTCTATTTTTAGTTCCTATAACACATAAATCAACCCGTTAATTAAAATATGATGGGTGTATTGTACTATATTATTACTAGGTTCTGCCTACGAGTTCGTCCGCGTGTGATGCAGACACTAGTTCGTAAGAAAAAAAGTAATCACATAGGAACTATCCGTATTTCTGAGATAGAAGTAACTTGCCCTTTTCTGGGTTCTGTACTTTATGCAAGCAAAATTTTATGATAATCGGTTGACTGGTTACGGCGTGTGGTTGGCCGTGTGGAGCCGGCTTTAGAATTGTCCCACCCCTCTCTACCCACGGGAGTCGTAAGAGCCGACTGAGGAAATACCGGAGGAGTGGGCAGCAGCACTCCCTCGAGTATTAATAACATCCACTGCGATCGCCAACCCGCCTGCCAAGCGTGGCGATTACGGCATTATTCCCCATGACGGGACCGCTCGTTGTGGCGTTCTCTTGGGGAGGCGTATGTCCAGCAGTGGACGTTGAAAGGCGGATGGATGCTTACGGCGTGAAAGCTTAACAAACAGTCGAAAATAAACATAATCCTGAGCAGATGTCACTGTTACTGAATTGGCGAATCATCCGGAATGGCTAACTAGGAGTTTTTTTTTATTTTTAATAATGGCAGACGAGCCATGGCCCATCTGATGGTAAGTGGTTACCGTCGCTCATGGACTCGACTATACCAAGGGTATTGTCAAGCCGCTGCGCACCATTTCGTTTCTCAGATGCGAAATAGAGAATAAACGGCTATTTTCTGCTACAGCCAAAACCTCGTAGAGTAAAAATGTTCTGTGGCCAAAACACACAGACGTTCTTCATGACCGGTCATACAGGAGACGGTGGTACCGACCCGCTCGGGCCTGATAGTAAGTGAGTACTCTCACTTAGTACCCAGCCCTACCACCAGTAATGCAATGGGTGATAATTGCTTACTTTCCTTAGTCGCCTTGTACGGCACCCGCGGGAAAGGATTGGGTGGTGACACTTGTATTCTTAGTCCGTCACCACACAGACATGCATGCACAGAGATGCAGATTCAAATCCTGCTCCTGACTAAGTATTAAAAATGTATAATGTTAGCAAGGATTTATTATAATTTCTAAACATACAAACATATTGTCATGCCTTTTTCCCGTAAGGGTAGGCAGAGACCACTTATCTCCACGCTACGATCCTGACACACATCTTTCGCTTCATCTACTTTTATCAGTGCTTCCATGCATGCTCGTTGGTTTCGAGTACTCTTAAACTGGCCCTTCGTATCGTATGAGGCGAAGTAAGCACTTATCATCCATTGCATGACTGGTGGTAGGGCTGGGTACCAAGTGGGAGTACTTACTTGGTATCGGGCCCGAATGGGTTGGTACTCTCCATCTCTATTTGGTTTTAGTAGGAGATAGCCGTTTATTCTTTCATATCATATCGGTGTAATGAAATAGTGAATAGAGGCTTGACAATACTCTTAGTATAGTTGAGTTCATGAGCAACGGTTACCATTTACCATCAGATAGGCCGTGGCTCGTCTGCCACTATATGCAATAAAAAAAAACTGTAGCAGTTCAAGAGTAGAAATGACGCGGTTTCAATGCCATCTATCCGTCTCTGATCGAACCGCTCAGTGCCGCCATGACCAGTTGGATGTAAGTGGCATAGGATCGCTCCACTCTTTTAGGAATGCCTATGTTCACCACTGAAATAAGGTAACACAGTTCCAGTGGCCCACCAAAACAGGCGGAGAGAAGGCACACGGCGGGTTTATTTAGTGGGTAAGGGCCCCACGCTACTCTATTTGTAGCCCCGAATGACTGAGTGTGCGGTTAGGGACTTGTTTTCCCACCTTAACAAAAAAAGTATGTTCACTAGGAGCATCAAAAACATCGCAATATCGCATTATCAAATTGCATATTGATGCGGGCATTCATAAAGTATTCGCTCAATTTGATAACAATTGCTCAAAGAGAACTGAATAACGTCTAATTGTCGGCCTTCATTCTTTAATGAACTATCATCATTTCGTATGGTCACGTTTTGAATTGTAATGCGCGGCTATAACGCATATGCGGTGAATGAATGTGTATACATACAGATCCATTATACGGTGAGTTGATTAAAAAAATTACGCTTCAACAAGTTTATTAATATAACTAGCCTTTGCCCGCGGCTCCGCCGCAGCCAAAAGCAAGTTTTTAGGTTATATCTCAAGTTCCCGATATATTATCGGGAGAAAATGTATACCAGTTGTTAAGTCTAATCAACAGTTATCAAATAAAAAAAATTGCACCAAAATGCATTTAGTAGTTTTTGCGTGATGCGTGAACAAACAAACAGATAAACAGACAAAAATTCTAAAAAAAAATGTTTTGGGTTTAGACACGCCTATATAGCCTATTACAGTCATTTTTTCTCAAATATCTTGAATGTACAGACACAGCTCTGTTACAGCTTTATAATAGTACTAGCCTTTGCCAGCGGCTTCGCCGCAGCCAAAAGCCAGTTTTTCGGTTATATCTCAGGTTCCCGATATAGTAGCGGTACAAAATGTTTACCAGTTTTTAAGAAAAATCAAGGCCTTTCAAATAAAAAAAGTTGCATCAAAATCCATTTAGTAGTTCTTTTAAATAAATTTAAAAAAAATTTATAGTTTAAATAATTTTCTAGTTTTTCGGTTATATCTCAGGTTCCCGATATAGTAGCGGGATAAAATGTATACCAGTTTTTAAGTCTAATCAAGGCCTTTCAAATAAAAAAAAATACATTAATATCCGTTCAGTAGTTTTTGTGTGATGCGCGAACAAACAAACAGATAAAAAGACAAACAGCTAAAAATTCTAAAAAAAATTGTTTTGCGCTCAATCTGCTTTGGCTCCGCCGCAGCCAAAAGCTAGTTTTTAGGTTATATCTCAGGTTCCTGATATAGTAGCAGGATAAAATGTATACCAGTTGTTAAGTCTAATCAAGAGATATCAAATAAAAGAAGTTGCGTCAAAATCCGTTAAGTAGTTTTTGCGTGATACGCGAACAAACAAACAGATAAACGGACAATCAGCGAAAAAATCTAAAAAAATTGTTTTGTGATTAGACACGCCTATATAAATTATTTGTGAAAATGGAAAAAAGGAACTATTATATACTGCAGGCAGGATTCAAACCTGCGTCCCATCCAATCCGGGGAAGTGATTTTAAAGTATAATTTTTGCCAAAGTTTTATTGAGTTAAAAATAAATCTTTGTATAAACAGAACCCAATTTATCTGTTAGCGGTTTACATAAAAATAATTATTGTTATATACTTTTTTCGTGGTACATGTGTTGATAGAACGCTAGTGGCATCACTTTTGCGTTATCAACCGGGATTGGCCTCCGGCGCTCACTCGCCGAATAAAACGCAACAATAGAAATACAGTTACTTTATGACATTTAGAGTAGGGCAAGACTTCAACCATCAAACAAACTTATTTGTATTGTACCTTCCAAGTATCTTTTGGACATGTCAAACATAATCCTAACTATATATACTAACTATTATAAAACTGTAACAGAGCTGTATCTGTACATTTAAGATATTTGAGAAAAAAACTACTATAATAGGCTATATGGGCTGTCTAAGCACAAAAATGATTTTTATAGAAGTTTTTTCGGTTTTTTATCTGTTTGTCTATTTGTTCGTTCGCTCATCACGCAAAAACTACTGAACGGATTTTGATGCAACTTCTTTTTAATTAACAGTTCTTGATTCAACCAACACAAAGTGTAAAAGTCGAGCAGGGTTTGAACCTGCATCATCATCATCCAGATGCTTTTTGATCCAGGAGATGCAGGTTCAAATCCTGCTTGTGACTGTTATTTTCGATTTCACATTTTCACACTTTGTATTGATTTATATGGCTAAGCATGTCAAATGCTAAAATATATATATAAAAAATATCTAAAAAGCTCTTGATTAAACTTAAAAACTGGTATACATATTTTATCCCGCTACTATATCGGGGACCTGAAATATAACATAAAAACTAGCTTTTGGCTGCGCCGGAAATGCGGGCAAAGGCTAATATTGAATGTAGCTTTTAATAGATATACTTTTTTATTTCTACATTATTTTAAGTGGAGTGTCTCTTATATTTTATAGTCTTTGCAACTGTTTCTTTGCGAAATCAGTACTTATCCTCTAACAATGAAAACCTGTAATTCTACTGTTTGTATACAATGCCATTATGTGCCATGTGAAAAACCTGAAGGAAAATGAGTAAGCGTATATACGTCAGTACGTTACAATAGTTGTTATGGTCACGCCCCATATTAAAGACATTCTTTTACTAAAAATACATATCTATACTATTATAAAACTGTAACAGAGCTATTTTAATAATGACTGTATATATATGTATTAGGTTATTAGACGTCTCTGAAATCCAAAATATGTAAGGATTTTCACGAAAAATATTTGTTTGATAACTCTTTATGAGACTTATTAAAGTACAAATTATAATTTGTGAATAAGGAAAAAGAGTATATTAGTACAGGCGGGAACTAAAATACTGTGCAATATATAATGTATATTTTGCAATTAAAATTCATTCTATTTGATGGCGTGATTTTTTTAAACATTGTGGTCTATATTTTAGCACTTGACATGCTCAGCTACTCTTAAAGTACAAATTATAATTTGTGAATGAGGAAAAAGTGTATTTTAGTACAGGCGGGAATGGAACCTGCGTCCCTTCCTATCCGGGGAAGTGCTCTAATCCACTGAGCTAAAGTACTATCTTTTAGACATGCCCATTCTCCTTATCACATTTGTCTTAATGACCAACGCCCTCTATCGGAACACATTTACATTATATGCACAAATTATAATTTGTACTTTAAGAGTAGCTGAGCATGTCAGGTGCTAAAATATAGATCAAAATGTTTGAAAAATCAGTTGTGCTGTGTAAACCGGGAGTAGAACCCACCTCAACGCTTCGCTTGAGGCGTGCAATACGACAAAAAGAAAAAAAAACATTCGTAAACAAATTTATTATACCTACGTTACTTACATTTTTAATTGCATATGGTGCCAGATGAGGCCCGGTCCACCTGATGGTAAATGGTAAAGCTCATGAACTCAACTATACCAAGAGTATTGTTAAGCCGCAGATGGCAGATGGGCCGTGGCTCACCTGCCACAACATGCAATAAAAAAAAAACTTGGTACCCAGCCCTACCACCAGTAATGCAATGGGTGATAATTGCTTACTTCTGTTAGTCGCCTCGTACGACACCCGAGAGAAAGAATAGGGTGGTGACAATAGTGTTGTTAGTCCGTCACCACACGAACCAAAGCATTTGACAGAGGATACAAAATTCGTAAAAAACGTAACACTGGGAAACTTAGATATTACTTCTACATTAACATCATCGGCTCCATTACAAATCAAACACAGAAATTATGAAAAACACGTTAAATGGACTTCATTTTCTTCAATTATAGTCATTACCAACGTCAAAATAGAGTCGTTATTATAGCAAACTATTATAATACACACGTAACCATTAAACGCAACGCAATTATATAACCAATGTAATGAGGATTGTGGGATCTGTGGAGAAAAACTATGTCGTAACAACTGTTATAAGGTATTACTTTCTTTGGTAATAAACAGACATCGTGGTTACCTTCAAGATATCAAAAATCCCCGTGACCGAGTTTTCATAATTAATTCGCCATAGCCAGGCTCTGTGACTCTAACAGTGTCACTCTAATAGTCTGTGTCTGTACAAAACAATAACAATAACATGATTATTTGTGATCGGTCCATCTGATGGTAAATGGTAACCGTCGCCCATGGACTCGACTATACAGAGAGTATTGTCAAGTCGCTGCTCACCAATTCATTTCACAGATATGAAATGAAATATAAACGGTTATCTCCTGCTACAGCCAAACCGCAACGATGTGCTTCATGGCCGGTCACACAGAAGATGGTGGTACCAACCCGCTCGGGCCCGATACCAAGTGTGTACTCCCACTTGGTACCCAGCCCTACCACCAGTCATGCAATGGATGATAATTGCTTACTTCCCTTAGTCGCCTCATACGACACCCAAGGGAAAGAATGGGATGGTGACACTTGTATTCTTAGTCCGTCACCACATGGAGTGTCAGTGTTTTAATGACGATTATTTGTTATATCCAGTAAAGTTAACGATTTAAGTTAGATTAAAATAATAAACATTGTGTAAAGCTTTAAAGCTGGTTTCCTTTATCTTTTAAGTATCAGGAATGACAGAGTGGAACAAAAGATATTGCTAGTGCTTTATTACATATTGCTCGATGCGCCTCTGGCTTCAGAGGTACACCGATAGCATATGAAATTCTGTCTGAGATACACGACGCCTACTCGAGAAATACCACATTGAGATTACAATGGGTTCCATCACATATAGGTCTAAGGGGAAACGAGGAGGCTGACATACTAGCCAAAAAAGGCGTTTCAGAAGGAATAGAAATCTGTATTTTGCCACACTATACAGTGTCTACCTCATTACAAAAAAATATGTTTTAATGACTGGATTATTATTTTAATAAAAGATCAGTAGAGAAAGGTATTTGGTATAAAACCCTGCAATGTGAGCCTCCACGCATACCCTGGTTTGTTACACAAAAAATAAGTAGAAATTTAACAATAACAGCTTTCAGGCTGAGATCCGGACATATGCCACTAAACAAGTTTGCGCACATGATGAAGGTGAAAAGATCTCCAAGCTGTGAGTTATGTGGCACTGTTGAAGATGTGCAACATGTTTTGGTGGAATGTGTCCGATATTGGACAGACAGAGAGATTCTTACGAGGACTTTTCACTTATATCTATTTAACATGAGCACCTTTCAGGTACTGTTAAGCCTACCAATATCAGATGCAGCGAAATACTTGTTACAGTATATGAGCCGATGCTAGTTAGCATCTTGTAAAAGTTATTTTTTCCCTAATGGGACTGACATGTACATTATTGTATAAAAGATCCAAAAATAAATAGAAAAAAAAAAATCATACTATTTGACGGCGCAATTTACACATTATAGTCTACACACATAATAAAATACTAAATCGGTGTATACTTTGAAGATGTATATAAAAAATTGAGAGGTTATTACCAAAGAAATATAATATAATCCTTACTAATATTGTATTATAAATGCGACTAACCATCATGAAATTTTGCATAATATGTACATACTCGTTTATTATATTCTGAAGCCGAACTGTTTTTGCAGGGACGTTAAATGTGCTAAAGTTATATATTTGTATTCTGACGTCGATGTGGACCAAGTTAGAATCTAGTATATTATAATTTATAACAAAACACAAAACAATGATGATTTTTTGCCTCTGTAAAACAAGCAATTGTTTTGTCAGAAATAGCTAAATAATCATTTATTTTTCTCACCACAATACATAGATTTATAAGAGTAACATAAAACATTCTTAATTAAGGTTCATATTGTGGGAGACTGGTGCCTAAACTAGGCTCTAGGTCTGTATTTCAGGACGAATGTATTATAATGCGGTTTTCAAGATTATAAATTAGTTAGGTAGAGGCGTTAAATAGTGCATTTTTCTCAACATACATAATGCATTTTTCTTAAATATCTTTAGCCTGAAGACACAGTGCTGTTACAGTTTTATAACACTTTGTACCTATTGGAGTAAACTTTGAAGACGCTGAAAGTATTTTGATCTGTATTTTAGTACTTGACATGCTCAGCTACTTTAAAGAACAAATTATTTATGAATGTGGAAAAAGAGAAGTTCCCCGCTCGCACTAAACTTCTCTTTTGCCATATTCACGCTGAAAGTAGCTAGTCATAATTATCTTATCTAAGCACTATATCATATATATGCTTAGAGAAGATAATTATGTATATATCTAAGTATACCTATTCACTAATAATATCGTGATTCCATATGATGTAAAATACTTGGTTAAACTTATTTTAGACCACATAATTTAATGTACAAATGCATACATTAACAAAATCGTGCATGACGCATTTCGTGAAGTTATGTGTAAAATATCTTAATTATTTGAAGAAAAACATATAAAATATTACAGATATGAACATGATAATTATTTGTTGCTGATTCATGGCCGACTGGTTTTTATTTAATCCCATCAAAAACATAAATGTGAAATGAGAGCCAAGTTGAATATTATGTTATATGCTTTGGTTGTTAACTTCAACGACAAAAGAAGTGTGATCTAAATGGGTGGCAAGTTCAATGGTCAGTTCTAAAGTTTATTTATGACAACATAAAATATTTTATAACAACTTAAAATAAATTTTCTTCTTACTTAGGATAATATATTGAAGCCTAACCTGTAAGTCTAATCAAGAGCTCTCAAATAAAAAGTTGCATCCGTTTTTTCGTGATGCGCGAACAAACAAACAGATTAACAGACAAATAGACAAAAATTATTAAAAAAACTGTTTTGTGTTTAGACACGTCTATACATACCTATAGCCTACCTATTACATTTTTTTTTTCAAACGTCTATACATAATACTTAGTAATATTATCTTGCGTTTTATTTATTGTATTTTCATTATTACTTTTAATTATAATACCTATGTGAAGGTTTAAAAAAAATTTGCTATGCATGTATTTCATGAACTGATACTTAAGAGAGAGAACAAGAAGGTATTTTTAAAGCGCTATGATGTAATCGCTTTGTTCAATAATTAAATAAAAGACAGACGTTTAACTTCAAAGTAAACATAAAAAGGTACATAAATAGCAATTTATGTTGCATAACGTGACCCGTTCTAAGCTCACAATAGGCGTCGGACAGCTTATGACTTTGAGTGACAACACTTTAGTTACATAATTGTAATGATCTATAGCGTTAGTTACAAAGAATCACATTACACTAATAATACAGATATGAAATAAGATTTGTAAGTTTTGTAAATTATTCACAGTCAAGGCTCAACATTTTTCAATAAATTTTAATGTGGCTATAACTCATGTTCTGGCACACTCTTAGTACATGCAAAGATTTTTATTTATTTTAATGGAAAAATGGTTATGATACCGGTTTCTCGAGCCTAGTGTCGTGGGTTCGGTTCCCACACAGGACAAGTTTTTATGTCATCCACAATTTCTAGCTGCTAAATTCACTCGGATCATCTGACTTAGGTATTTTATAACGATAACAGAAAAATTACCATTTGCTGTCCAATAAAACATTGTAAAGACACCAGCATACCTGATAAACAATTTTTTGGCAGGTTGTGGAGCAATCAGAATTGTCTATGGCCTAGGTAAATGCCATTGGTCGTCTGGAAGAAATCGCTATATGCGATAAGCCCGCCAATATTTTTCTAATTTAAATTACATGTACAATGTATAAAAAAGAGTTAATCTGTCTATCTATCTAATGCCTTTAATATTTCAACACTGAAACAGTAATAGTAAAACACAATAAAATTAAATCCTAAAGCCTTTTGAACGCACTTAAAACTTAGAGCGTCCCGCATCCGATTTTGTACTGCAGTACGTAAACTCAATAAATAAATAAAATCTAGACATGATAATGTATCGTAGATACAGACTATTGGCATATTATCAAGCAGCGCGATATTTTCGTCTCCGCACATCTAATACGGGTAATATAATTATGCACTATAATTTTTATTTTTTTTGTTAAGGCGGGAAAATATGTCCCTAACCGCACCCACTAAAGAAAGCCGCCGTGTGCCGTCTCTCCGCCTTTATTGGCGGGCCACTGGACTATGTTACATTCCTTCGGTGGTATATCATCATCCTCCTGACCTTTATTATTTCAAATGGTATCGGCGTCAGCTGTATAGTTTTTGCGGAAGTAAATTTTCACACGAAGCGACTGCTACCTTTTTTTTTGTTAAGGCGGGAAAAAATGTTTCTAATCGCACACCCTGCTGTTTGGGGCAATGAACAGTGTAGTGTGGGGCCTTCACCCACTAAAGAAACCCGCTGTGTGCTGTCTCTCCGCCTTTATTGGCGGGCCACTGGACTATGTTATGTAACATGAAGGAATGTTCCTTCGGTGGTATATCATCATCCTCCTGACCTTTATTATTTCAAATGGTATCGGCGTCAGCTGTATAGTTTTTGCGGAAGTAAATTTTCACACGAAGCGACTGCTACCTTTTTTTTTTGTTAAGGCGGGAAAAAATTTTTCTAATCGCACACCCTGCTGTTTGGGGCAATGAACAGTGTAGTGTGGGGCCTTCACCCACTAAAGAAACCCGCTGTGTGCTGTCTCTCAGCCTTTATTGGCGGGCCACTGCTACCTGACCCCTGCCACCTTAATAGCTAATGATGTTCTGTAGATACCAATATGATAAAGCTCAAAGTTTAACTGGTACAATACGCATTAATTTCTTTCAGTATCAAATGCATTTACAAATTCTATTTGGAATTTAAAGCCGACTTATCCAGAAAAGTTTAAACTATACTGTAACAACAAACTAGAATCTTAAATAGCTGAACCATTTTTGAGTATAAGTAGGTAGAGATGGTTAAGAGCGACCCCGGAAGAATGGTGGTCTGTTCGACGCAGAACCACTGTGCCATAATGGTCCTTGCTGGCAAAAAAGGGAGAGCTTTCATTGTTGCCCTCCTCGTGTTAGCGTTCTGGTAGGGACGGACGCGTTGGGGCCACTGGAGCTGCTATACCCGCGTTCCCGGTGTTCCTGACAAGGCGTCGTGAGGTAGAAGTTCGTGGTGGTTTTAGTTGGTAGGCCCTTCGGGGAGAGCCCGACATAACCTCTCTGCATGCCCTTTGTGGAGAGGTCGGCGTAATGCATTACCCCACGTAAAAAAAAAGGTAGAGATGGTTAAACTTATATTTATTGAATTTCAATATAGTTGAGTCCATATAAATTTGAGATAATTCTTTATAAGACTACTAGCAGTCCCCGCGGACTCCGTTCCGCGTTAGAAATATTTTTGCCCCGACCCGTTTGTCCCGCGTAATACTAAAGGTTAAAAGTTCGGGATAAATAAAAATTATTATGATGAAGATTCTTTTTTGTTATTTAAGTTTTTTGTTTTTTTTTTATTGTTTTTTGTTTTTTTTTATTGGTTGTTGTATGTTTTGTTTTTTATGTTACTGTTTTTTGTTGTTATTTTTATTACTTGACGAGGTCGTGGGGAGGTAAGCCAGAAGGACTCAAAGAATTTAAAAATTCTTGAGGACTTGAGGATAGTGCACTGTATCCTCAATATTACACACAGTGTCAATGGACTTAAAGTGTTTGACTTGACCGGGAATTTTTCCTAAAATTATTTTATTTATCTCATTCACTGAATCGATTCTGGGTGAGACTATTGCCCTAGAACAAAGCCAATGATAATCTCTTTCCATTAAACTTTCAAAACCGGGATATATTGCGTCTATCAAATCTTCTAACCTGTGTAATATGTGACCTAACCGATTGTCAAGTTTAATGTCATCGCTACTGTTGGTGTTAGGACAGTAAATTTTTCCTTCTCCAAGATTCAGTAGTTGATGCGGAAAGTCGTTATCGTAGTTGTTGCTCAAATGCATCTCATGTTTGTTCGTAAATTGAGAGTTTCAACGGAACTCCATAAGCATGATGATTTTAAGCATGCCCTGATGACATCGGCGCGTGTTCCTTTTATTATTACTGGCAGCGTTTGCCGAAAATCGCCCGCAAAAACAAAAGTAGTAGATGTATACTGATGACTGACATATAATACTGCCTATATCGCCACGCAACGGCCGGGGCGGCGCGCACCGCACGTTTTTATCTTTGAAGATATTTGTTTAAACTGTATAGAGTAAAGGGCACAAATATTCTACATGAATTTCCGTTCTAAAAACATATTTATAAAGATATAAAAATAATACCATATGGGCTAAACAAGCTTCACAAAAAATATTTTTAATCCACAACTTTAATAGTAAAAGCAGTATTTAGATATTTTTTTATATATATTTTTAGCGTTTGACATGCTTAGCACTATACATTAAATACAAAGTGAAAAATGTGAAATCGAAAAAAAATCAAATCCTGCTCGTGACTGCTATTTTCGATTTCACATTTTTCACTTTGTGTTTAAAGTAAAAGCAGTTATTGTGAGTTATCCGTAGGAGATAGGCATATGCTATCGCGGACTTTTTTACAGATTTTGATACGGTATTTAATATTGTAGTACATTGTTTTGTTCTATCCCCAATAGTTTCCGCAGCGCACGCGATGAAAGCAAATTTTTTTACAACTTGGATTACATTATACAAGTTTAAGTAAAGATGCGTAATTAATTTTAGAAATTATTATAGCCTATGACACTTCACAATAACGTAGCTTTCTATTGGTGATACAATTTTGAAAATCGGTTTAATAGATCCAGAGATTACCCCTTACAACGTCACAAACTCACAAATATTACCTCTTTATAATAATAGTATAGATTATACATATAAATATTAAGAGAATGGTAGTTTATTTATTTGATTTTTATGTAATGCTCTATAATCATTCGCAGTGCATATTCATTGGGTGTCCCTCACAGTACCAAGACATTGAACTATGAAACGGATGATTTTAAATTCATAATAGCATGATGGTACCGCTGTCCTATTGTGTGCAATTAGCTGACAATATAAATGATCATAAGAATTAAATTCATGTGTCATGCTAATGTTATAGATATGAAAGTGAGTTTGTTTGTTTATTACGCTACCACGCTGTAACTACTAAAAAAGGAAGGAAGACTACTTTTCGTCCCGCAAATATGGATGGATCCCCTGGAATAGCTATTTTTACATCCATCCATCCATCCATCAGCCTTTTGACGTCCACTGCTGGACATAGGCCTCCATAAGACAACACCACAACATGTGTTTCGCTCATATGGGGGATAGTGCCGTAATCGCCACGCTTGGCAGGCGGGTTGGCGATCGCAGTGGATGTTGTTAATACTCGAGGGAGTGCTGCTGCCCACTCCCCCGGTTTCTCTCAGTCGGCTCTCACGACTCCCATAGGTAGAGAGGGGTGGAACAATTCTAAAGCCGGCTCCACACGGCATTATGTATTTCATCACTCCCTCGAGTATTAACAACATCCACTGCGATCGCCAACCCGCCTGCCAAGCGTGGCGATTACGGCACTATCCCACCATATGAGCGCACAGGACCGCACATTGTGGCGTTCTCTTGGGGAGGCCTATGTCCAGCAGTGGACATCGAAAGACTGATGGATGGATGGATGGATTTAATCGTAAAGAAAAAGGAAGGCGGAGTCAGGAGTAACCGGCGAGCGTGTGTGAAGAGAATTATCAATGTTGAAGAAGCGAGCGATGTATGTAATAATAGAGCCTTTTGGCACACTGTTCCCTCTGCCTACCCCGCAAGGTAAATGGCGTGATGATAAGTAAGTAAGTATTTAATCGTTATGTTTCTACGCATTGGGTGCAACGTACTAAGTAAAATACACATTGTTAATATAATTACTAAAATTTATCGACGCATCCGCTTAGAATGGAGAGACACTGATACTGAAATTATTTATCATCATACCTCCCACGCATTTAAACTTTAAACTCAACCCTAATTATCATAACAGATAAAACATTCCTGTTTTTGTTCTTCATGTTAAATGTGTACGATAAATACAATCTTTTAAACGCAGTAAAAGACTTTTTGATGTGAAACATCTAATGCGGAGGGAGGGTAAAATCGGCTGTTAGCGTGGCGACGCTTTTATTTTACTTGTCCTGTTCTAATCTTGCAAGTTAAATTTGAAACGCTTACCGGTTTCTGATTGAGCTGAAATTGTACACGCATATGTATGACAATGCAATATTGTGATGACATGGAGCTGATCTAATGATGGAGCTGGAAGGTGGACATAGGAACTCTATAATGAAACGGCGCAACCCCATCGAGTTTGGGCTCGTATGATTCGTCTTGACGAGCACTTTGTCTCTAGATGGTATCCAGGGTCTGATGATGGAGCTGGAAGGTGGCTATGCGAAATGACGCAACCCCATCGAGTTTGGAATCGTTTTATTCGTCTTGACGAGTACTTTGTCTTTAGATGGTATCCAGAGTCTGATGATGGAGCTAGAAAGTGGCCATAGGAACTCCATTATAAAACGACATAGCTCCATCGAATTTGGGCTCGTATGATTCGTCTTGACGAGTACTTTGTCTCTAGATGGTATCCAGGGTCTGATGATGGAGCTGGAAGGTGGCCACAGTAACTCTGGTAATGAAACGACCCAAACCCATTGAGTTTATACTCGTTTGATTCGTCTTAAGGAGTACTTTTTCAAGTTATGATCATTTTATTTCTACAAAATAATTTCGATGTTTTCCCACGACGTCTAGTTTTTTTTGTTAAGGTGAAAAAAATAATGTTCCTAACCGCACACCCTGTCGTTCGGGGCAACGAACAGGGTAGTGTGGGGCCCTCACCCACTAAAGAAACCCGCCGTGTACCGTCTCTCCGCCTTTATTGGCGGGCCACTGGAACTATATTATATTCATTCAGTGGTAAACGCAGTAACAGCCCTGTGGTAAAACTTAGTACTGCAGAGACAGTGGTATCGAATTCGCTACCCAGTCCAAGAATGAGAACTCGTAATTATTTGTGCGTATTTGTTATCAAATTATTACTTGTGAAGGAAAACGGCTTGAGGAATCCTGCATTATAGAATGTCTCAACAGCTTGTAAAGTGTCAACTACACAGATGGCGGAGTGGTTTAAGGCACAACACCAAAAGCGTTGTGGTTTCGCTTCCCACAGAAGACAACTCTTTTCTATCCACGAATGGTTGTTCTGAGTCTGAGTGTACTTTGCGTCCAAGAAATTGCATGTTTGTAAAGTCCACCGGGATACAAGGAATATTTTTAGTGCAGGTTGTTTAAAAAAAATAGTCTAGAAGACGCTGTGGTGGATTTTGGTATAAAACGCCCTCTAACTCTATGAGTTCTAATGGGTTAACACAAAGTGTGAATATTTGAAATTGAAAATAACAGTCACGAGCAGAATTTGAACCTGCATCTCCTGGAATACCATCCCACATGCTTTGCTAATTCAGCTTTGCAGTTTTGGAATCATGTATGCAAATATTTCTGGCCGTGTGGGGCCGGCTTTAGAATTGTCCCACCCCCTCTACCCACGGGAGTCGTAAGAGCCGACTGAGGGAATACCAGGGGAGTGAGCAGCAGCACTCCCTCAAGTATTAACAACATCCACTGCGATCGCCAACCCGCCTGCCAAGTGTGGCGATTACGGCATTATCCCCCATGGCAGGACCGCTCGTTGCGCAGTTCTCTTGGGGAGGCCTATGTCCAGCAATGGACGATGAAAGTCTGATAGATGGATGGATGGATGCAAATATTTTATCTGACAGATGGCGCAGGCGTCACCCATGACATTAAGAATTAATGTGTTATCGAAATTCGCAGTCCCGAGCTATTGTCACGTTTGCTGAATTGGCAAAGTTAAAAAATGTGGGACGATATTCCAGGAGATGTAGGTTCAAATCCTACTCGTGACTGTGATTTTCGATTTCACATTTTCGCACTTTGTGTTAATTTATATGGCTAATAATTTTATATATTTTTTTAGCATGTCAAATACTAAAAAAATATATAAAAACGTCGAAATATTAATGCGTTAAAAAATATATACCAACTTCAAATAATGATGATTTACTTCTACGAATAATGATATGTGAATTACCTACTCTTTTGTTATTTGTTATTATGGAGTTCCGATGGGTATTTAAAAAGTTCATTATGCAATACTAAAGTATTTTTTATTTATTAAAGTATCGTAGAAAAAACACCTATTCCAGGCTATAATGTTCAATATGTATTCTTAAAAAATGTTCATGTTTGTTACAGGACCAAGATTAAGGATGCCGTGGAGATCCCCATATTGACAAGATGTTGCTTTTGTTTTCCACTCCGGAAAGGGCTTATCGCCTTTGCCTACGTAAATTTGGTAATTATAACTTGGTTTGTAATTAGTAGTGTGTACAGAATAGATAACAATTACTCGAAATTCATTCTGAAAAATATCCATTCAGGTCACGCGGTCAGCAGTCAGGCTATTTGTACATTTTTTCTTGCAATTTAGGAAGTATTCCCTAGTGCAGGAGCCTTTAAATTAGTAGTAGCCTTAAACTGACAAACTTAATTTTAATAATGCAACTTACCTGGTCAAAACAATGTATGCAAATAGAGTGGACCCGAAATTGCTCCTTGTGAAACTCCACGTTTACATTGTCAATGTAGCCTTGAATTCAACGGAAGTAATTCAAGAGGTACTTGTCATTTCAATTAACATATTTACAGCACATGAGCAATTTTACAGTGGTTGGTTGTGATCCAAGGCTTTGATAATCAAATATTTGGTCGATTTGATCGTTATAGAAAATAATAATATCATTGAAACCCAAAAAATAAAATCAATTATCTTTTTTATTACACGTGTGGTAAAACCCGTAAGTACCATCAGGCCATAAACATTAATTAAGTCGAGGACATCATTCGCATTTTGTCAATCATGTTTATTTGTTAAGGCGGAAAAAATTTACCTATCCGAACACTCTCCTTGACACTCGCCTTGCGGGTGGCAAATGTTCCCCGGTCCAGTCACCCGCAGTCTTAGCTAGTCGCGTCTCACGTTGTCAATCCTGGAAAAATTGACAGTATGTGGAGAGTTTGAATAATAAGGAGGGGATTAAGAGGGACGTTTAGGCCTCCGGTGCTCTCACTCATCATATGAAGCGTAACTGTAGGAGTATCTATCGATATAACGGGTTGAACCAACCAGCATTTGTTTTCTGCTTATGTTAATCTGATATCAGCGTTCTTTTCTATCTCGTAAATGTAGATCCGAGAATAAAGCTCTTGCTCCGGTGTTTTGCCGGCACTATACGTCCTTCTTTAATAGAGGTTTGTGAAGGATACTTTACTCACTATAGGCACCAGCTTGGCCGTCGCTCTCGTGTTGCTAAACTCTTTGAGCTGCGGTTACTCTCAGGTGGGCCACTTGCTAGTCTTCTACCGTTGGCAATAAAACAATTTAAAAGAGATCATTATTTCTATTGAACCAATAATATAATTAATTTTCTTTGTTTACAGATATTGACGCTGGTGGTGACATCGTTCCTGTCCCTCTACATATCGTACATAAAGCATGCTTCGCCTTCAGATCAGGAGATGTTAGCTTCAGAGTTTTCGAGATTGATAGCTGATATTGTAGCATTGCTCATCGAGCTGTTTATGACAATTATGTTCATTGCTGCTTTACATAGAGTGAGTTATTACTAAAGTAATTTCTTATAAATAATGCAACTAAATCTTCAAGGATTAAAATGGATTAAAGCCAAACAAACGCATATACATACATACACACACACACACACACACACACACACACACACTTATAAACACACGAAAACGCATATACGCACACGCGCATACACACACACATAAATGACGTTGAATCGATATAGCCCACCATGCTGGCACGCATTGGCTTGAGGTCACTTCCTTAACCGCTTAGAAAACCTTACAAGCATGCAGCTTTCCCCAGAATTTTTCCCTTCATGCGGCAGTGAGATATGAACAGACTGGTGGTACAATTTGTACTGTGTCATTCTTGAACGCGTGTGTCGTACAGGGAAAGCCATTGTATTACTGATGATAGAGTTGGATACCAACTGGGAGTACTCACTTGTCATCTACCCCGGGTAGGTTAGTACCATAGTATTCAGTGTGGCCGACCGTAAATCACCCTGGTATGTTTTGGTTGTATTTGGAGATAACCGTCGCTTAATTCATCCCATTAGTGAAATGAAATGTTAAGCAGCTGCTTTGGCAGTAGGTATACTGAGACCATGACCACTTGCCATGAGCTGTAGGTACTATCGCTCGTGTGGTGTACGTATAATAATAAATTTCGTAAAATTATATAGTTTTATCTACGAATGTAGCATTGGTATCTGAATATATATAAAAAAAATCATGAGGACTGCAAACAGAAGTGAAAACTTAAAACTATAAACAAACAAATGTTATTTTTGGATATGGGATATTAATAGTTATCTTAAATTAAAACTTGTAAATCAAAGCTGTTTAAATTTATCGGGTTTTGCCATCTACCGGCACTCTGAGCAACAATTATATTTATTTATTTCATTTTGTTTAAATAGTGTTATCGTTAACACATCACGTGACTATGTAGATGACAACTTACATGAATTTCCTCCCTACCCAAACCTTCCTATAGAACATATTTGATCTGTATTTTAGCACTTGACATGCTCAGATACTTTAAAGAACAAATTATTGTGAGAGCCCTTCCCCGGATTGAAAGGGACGCAAGTGCGATTCCAGCTCGCACTAAAAGTCCTCTTTTTCCACATTTTCACAAATATTTTTTTCTTCCAACAGAAGTTTTCACTTCAAAAATTGTTTTCAAACTTTACGAAATAGTTCCTAACAACTCCGAGTGGAAACTGCCACTTAGACAAATTTGTTAATTTCATATTTATATTTTTTATATACTTTATGTTTTCTGCTTCTCGATAAAAAACAACAGTTATAATTACAGGACCATTTTATTTTTCCAGAAACACGTGCTACTTATGAAGGTGTACATTTACTTCGAGATTGTGTACTCCATCTTCGGCTTTGTGTACAGCCTGGCATTCTTGACGAAGGAAACCGCCAGTGAGCTGTTCCTTGTGTTATTCCAACTGAGTAAGTTTAGATTTTGCTCTGTCTAATATGTCTGGATTAGATATAAAAAGGTATATACTGTAGTGACGGAATCAAAACACAAAGTGTCACCTCCACATTCCAGTTCAAAGCTATTGTAAAATTCAAATGAAGAATTAAATATATAAAATGAGCCGACATCTGGTCTACTTATAAATCTCTGGTTCCCAATATAATAACAAGATAACCAGTTTTAAAATCTCATCAAAGGCTATGAAACAAAATTAAAATAGTTATGCGAAAATTTCATCAAAATTGTTTCAGTAGTTTTTGCGTGATGAACAAACAAATAGACAAAATTCTAAAAAGATAAATCGATCTGAGGCGCCTAAGTAGCCTAATAGCTCTAGTATCTAATATATTTCTCAAATATCTTTAACTAAATTCTGCCCGCGACTACGTCTTCGTGACCTAAATAGATCATTTTAAGGCACACCCAAGTTGCAGTCTATGATCGCTAACGCTATAGAAAACTATTAAGAATTTAATATCTTTAACGATATCTATAACGCTAAGTCACGTGACTTAACGTTAGAGCTGTCAAATTTCCATACATTTTAATAGTTTTCTATAGCGTTAGCGATCATAGAATGCAACTTGGCTAGGCCCACAGTTATCTCCATGCAAGAATTGCTATGCCACAGCAACTTTTCCGTTATAAAAAGTAACTTATGTACTTTTTAATTTCTGGGTTATATGCGTGTATTTCATGATGGTCGGTTGATGAACAAACTAGCAAGCATACGCCATTTTCGCATTTATAATATTACTAAGGATGTACAGACACGACTCAGTTATAATTTTTAATAGTGTTATCTGTGCTATTATAAATCTGGTTGTGTGTTGTGGATTCGATTCCTACACAGAACAATTACCTATTTATACGATTCACAAATAATAGTTGTTCTAAATCTAAATACCTATATTTATGTCCTTTAAAATAAAAATGACAGTCAGATGAAACAAACAGTATTCTACAGCCAAAGAGTTCCATTTTCGAATGTTGTAATTACTTTTTAAATATTGTTCATATAAGTGGCCAGTTCCGGAAAAATATATTGTGGCGCCCTAAGTATGACCTTAATATTTATTCTCTTGGCACCGCATATTTTTATAACGTTCCACGTGATATAATATTTATACGTATTTTTACACATAATTAGGTATGAGCAATCGATATACTTATATGTAATGGACGGAATCAACAAACTTTACAAATAACATATTAACGAAGCTCGTATTGTTAAAACACATGTTATGACTAATAATAAAATAATTAATTCAAAATTATTCATTCACACATTCCTTTTACCAAAATTGCTAACATTTAAATCATAAACTGTTAATAATATAAATACTGTTTTTATTACAATCGATTATAAATAAGGTGCTGTTAACTTATATGAGGTGTGATAATTGGAGGTCGAACTTAGTCCTTCCGTGACCATACTGTAAAATATTTATTTATTTATTTATTTACTCTACATCCCTTATAGCTATCTTACAGGTTAAATGAAAAACCCAATGCAATAGCCGGGTCATTTTACAAATTATAACTGTAAAAAATAACTAAATTTAACTGTCAATACATTTACAAATAAAAAAAAAATATATCCAAAACTTATAGAACCAAAACAATAAGATTCCGTAAAAACACTTATATTTTTTTTATATTGGCTGTACTACTTACTATTGAAGGGTTCAGCAAACTATTTAACAATATTCAATATTTTTAAATAAACTTCTGCAGTCCTATTGCAGTGCCATCTAAGAGTCTATCTGTGAGTCTAAGCCATCACGGTCCAGCGAGTTCAGTGACATACCCAAGTACAGAAGAATCTATATAATACTTAACTATTATAAAGCTTAAAATATTTGATAAAAACTGTTTGGTTAAGGTTGTTTAAGCGTCTGTGAAAACAAAACATTTTTTTTTAGAAATTGTGTCTGTTTGTTTGATTTTGGTTATGACTTGGGTAAAATCTTTTCCTATTGCAGTACAGTATCAAAGAAACCCTTTTTTCAATTTTAACGGTCCTAGCCGTAGACGCCGCAGCCGTAGACTGTGCGTTGATTTGTCAGTCAATCAGTAAATATGTTTCTTACACTGACTTAACTATACTTTAAAATTTCAGTGCTGCAAATCTACCTGGTGATCTTAATATGGAGTTCAATAGTTAAGATGGAAAGAGACGGCACAGTGAAGTACTCCAGGGAGACTGACAACAACGTTTAAAAAACACTTAGTATTAAGTATTCAGTTAAGATAATAGAATATTGAATATTTATCCTACCTCCCCTATCCCCTGCCCTAGACAGACGGGAAAATGTCCTTAAAGAGAGGGCTACCTTCCCCATAATCAGCAGTTTGCCCATACCACTGGTATTGCTGATTGCAGCAGCCGTGAGTCACATCACAAATAGTCTCCAGTCGCTAATCAGTAGGCCAACTTTGAAAAAAATATTTTGGCTTATATCATTTCTATATACATTGCATGTTTGATGTTTCGAGAACAAGCCGCAAATATGACTACCATTATAATAAGTGAAAAAATTGAAATTTTTGTTTGTTTAAACGCAACAATCCCTGCCAGTACTAGATGAATTTAAAAAAAACTTAGAAATTGAGCTGGCTACTGTGAAACAAGCGTAGACCTACTTAAAACTATTACCTATATTAATAAATTGTATTTAAAATTAAAAATATGTACTTCGACACTATCCTATTTCGATGGTTAACAATATTAGCTAATGGGTTATAATGAGTTTTTGCTCAATTTTCATTCCAAAAATAAAGGTAATAATTTTATTGTATTTTTTAGCATTTGACAGACTAAGTTATTTTACTAGATTTTTTTTTTATAAGACTATGTGAGTCGGCGATTGGGAGTTACAAATAGGATTCTACGATCTTAGGCAAACTTAATTAATATATATATATATATATATATATATATATATATATATATATATATATATATATATATATAAGGTTTTAAGCAGTCCCCTGAATTGCAAAAGACACAAGTTCGAATCCTGCCCGTAGAAAATTTATGTTCTTCCACTTTCACAAAAAATTGTTCTAATAAAGAAATTATATATTTTTAGGCAATAAACATTGATTTTTGGCTAAAAATATCTAAAACATATTAATAGTCAAAAATTATTTTCTGTAACAAAATATATATAAACATTGTAAAATAATAATGTATTTTTATAACTAAGTACATACATTGCGAAAAATCATAATGTATTTCCTATAAAATACAATTTGAACATTGATGTATAGGTAGGTATATGAATTCGAATTAATGAAAAAATAATATAAGAAGCTGCCATTAATTCATAGCTAATATCAAAAAAGCGTGCTGTTTTTAGATGGGAATTTAATAAAATTGTTAACGATTCAATTTATTCCTTTAAAAATGATATTAATCATTTAAAAGTAATTGCAACAGATCCAATATGTAATGACTAAAATTTACATTATTTTGAGAGCAATTTATTTGGAAATATATCTTTTGTGATATTTAATGTTATAAGTAGTTAGCTGTATTTCAGCAGTCAGGGGCTTCATCAATTCATAATAGGTATTATTATTGTTACCACTTACCATCAGGCGATCTGTTCACTCAGCTACCACATTAAGCAGCAAAATATTATTTTGAAATGGATTTGATTAGATTATAAGTGTAAATTCTAAAATTATGTATAAATATAATATACAATATTATTGTGTACGAATATAATTGTAATATTATTGTATGTTACCTAATTACATAAATATAGGATATTGTAAATAAATAGTATAACTTAGATTCATTTTTATTAAAACAAAGATCTAAGAATTGTTATGCCAAATAAAGTGATCATTCTATTTTTAATTGTTTTAATTTATAAGCACTATAACTACCCGTAGATACAATAGTCACAACGGCTTTGTGTCTCTGAAGTTGGCTGCAAGACGCTGCGCAGTAGCTATGTTTGTGTCTCAAAGCATGTGCGTCTTCTGCAGCTTACATTCATCGACAAATGTTAGATTATAATTTAACAATTATTATAATCAATAATCATAGTATCATCGATCTTACTAGAAGATGCGGACTCTTCTATATCTAGATTAAAGGATATTCACAAATTGCTCGTATACTTTCTATTGAATATAAAAATAATAAATAGAACCTAAACAATTAGATATGAAAACATTATGATCTCATTCGATTGTTTTGTTTATTGAGTACCTAATAACATTTGAATTGGTCAGCACTAATCGTATGATTTCGTCACAATCCCCACTTCTTGTTTTGTGCCTAACTTCAGAGACACAAAGATCCGTTGTGACTACTATACTTTGTCAATGGGGATGCACGGCCAATACTGTGCGCAGATGGCGCTATCGGCGAGATGGCCACTGTCAAATTGTAGTTGCTTTGTTTGCCTGAGAATAGTTATTTTTTGTGTTTAATCCGGTTGATCAGCGATAGGTATTGTTAAAATGTATAGTCCCTGGTAGATTAAAGAATTGAAATACGCTATGCTGTGTAGTCACATTTTTTTTTTTACATTTCCCACTTTTTTGATTTTTGATCTTTGGTAAATAAATATACATCGACTGTATTACATTTTGGGACAGCAGATGCCTATTACGAGAAATTTAAACAGCACAACAAGTTGTGACAACTTAATAAGCGCCTATCGAAAAGTAATGAGTGTTAAATCTGATCAGTTAGATATTATATCAGGCGCTTTGGTACCTATATTAATAATGAATATCTCAGGTTAAAAATTAAGGCCTTATTTAGTAAAACTTGAGCAAACGCTAAGAATGTGGAAATTATGGAATACCATCTTTTGCAATACGTTCGGAATATGTTATTTTTAAAATTAATAAAAAAGTACCTACTAAACAATAAAATCAATAATAGGATCATCCATTATATGCAAAAAAAATATTATATTTGTGTTCTAAATCTTATAATGTGCGTTTTACATAATAATTTATGTTTTACGACCTTGTCACGTTATAAAGATAATATTATGAACTTTTATTGTAATTGTCGTAATATTATATTATATTTATAACTACTAGCTCATAATTGTTTTTATTTTTTTGGACAACATTATTATTATATTTTTTTTATGATTTGGCATTAAAAATACAGCCGCAGCGACGCGGGGCCTATGTCCAGCAGTGGACGTCGAAAGGCTGATGGATGGATGGATTAAAAATACATGCAATCCTTAATTTTTACCCTTCTACTGCCAACCCCTATTTTTAATAGCGATATTACCTAGTACTTTAACATTTTCAATGCGAAATATTGACGAAAAAAAATGGCGGTACGAAGTTCGCCGGGAAATTTTGGGGTGGACCACCCTTATTACAAAAAATAGTTTACATCCTATTCTCAGACCTACCGAATATACATATAAAATTTCATAAGAATCGGTCAAGCCGTTTCGGAGGAGAACGGGGTCAAATATTGTGAAAGAATTTTATATATTATATATTCACGGACATTTTCACACAACGTCCTCTGGTCCCAAACTAAGCTTAATGCTTGTGCTATGGGTACCAGATTACTATACTACTATTACATACTACTATTACATATATTATTTTTTTTGTAAATACATACATGTAATAGATAGAAAACACCCAGACGCAGTGCAAATATCTGTGTTCACCACACAAATATTTGTCCTGAGTGGGAATCGAACCCACGACCTCGTGCACAGAAGTCGGTCACACTACCGACTACGCCACGAAGCTCGTCGTTATTAGATTTTTTGTCCCCGAATTATAAATAAATAAATTACCTGTGTTGTACTTCTTTTTAGTGCATACTGAGAATATTGCCAAGGTGCAGCTCACAATTTAATTTCTCGGATGGAAAAACAAAGATTAGATGATCAAATTTCAATCACAAAATAAAGAACTATATAATTATCTTCACATTATTACAATTATTTAGATTTTTTATTTCAATTATAATAGAAAATGTAGTTCACATTGTCACATTATTACACGTATAGAGTACATAGTGCATGTATAATAAATATCATTAGTATATCAGTCGTCATATCAACGATACTGCTTGTATTACACAGCGCTGTATCTTGGCTCGTCTAAAGCCAGGCGCTTGAGTCGTTCAAGCCCGGCTTCTTCTTCAAGTTCCTTGCTGTAACTGGAGACCAGCACCAACATGTAGAACCGGACCACTGTTGAAAAAGAGATTGTTTAACGTCTTTTATCTCTGAATATAATGAGCCGTCACGGGACGACTCACAGATGTGAAAACATCGATTTTCATTGTTTCGTCAAATATTGTTAGTCTTATATTATTCTTGGTAAGCGCCCTCGCGTTATCCATAGACGAATTAAAACTGGTATTATTGTCGTTATTGATTGTCATTATACTTTCCTAGTTAGATGCTTTTCTCAACAGATGGCTTTAAAACCAATTAAATAGATTATCGTGGTGACGTCGCCGTGCCAACAGCGGGTTTTACCCATAGCATTAGATGTTTTCACATTAAAATTGCAATTATTGCGAAAATAGCAATAGCACGGGATTCCGAATTGAAATACATATGACAGATGGCATACATTCGTAGTAATGTCCCATTCTCGCAAAATGGTAGTAATCGGAAGGCTCATCCCAGCATCAATGGAGCGCCGGAGGTCCAAGGAAAAAACTCATTTCGCTCCGCTTTGCAGCAGGCAAAGGCTTTATACATATTTGATTAAGCCCTTTTTATTAGATACAAAGCACCTTTCAAAAATGTTTTTTAATTTATAATTTTGCAGGTACATAATCCTTATGTATTGAAACTAGCCTTTGCCAGCGGCTTCACCGCAGCCAAAAGCTAGTTTTTCGGTTATATCTCAGGTTCCCGCTGTAGTAGCGGGATAAAATGTATACCAGTTTCTAAGTCAAATCAAGGCCTTTGAAATAAAAAAAGTTGCAACGAAATACATCTAGTAGTCTCTTTAAATAAATTCTAAAAAGAATTCTAGTTTAAATAATTTTCTAGTTTTTCGGTTATATCTCAGGTTCCTGATATAGTAGCGGGATACAATTTATACCAGTTTTTAAGTCTAATCAAAGCCTTTCAAATAAAAAAAGTTTCATCAAAATCCGTTCAGTAGTTTTTGTGTGATGCGCGAACAAACAGACAGATAAACATACAGACAACAATTCTAAAAAAAATTGTTTTGTGTTTAGACACGCCTATATAGCCTATTACAGTATTTTTTTCTCAAATATCTAAAATGTACAGACACAGCTCTGTTACAACTTTATAATAGTATTCTTAAATGTACAGACACAGCTCTGTTACAACTTTATAATAGTATAGATTAGTATCACTTAACCTAATACCAGTGGAAATTCAAACAATAAATGATACATATTCGTGGAATACAAGCGTGATGTTGTGTAAATATTACTTTGTCTATTTAAAATTATGAGTAATTTTGTTGAATACTGAATATAGTAGTGAATATACTTACACAACATTAGAAAGTCGACAACATACACCACCAGAGAGGTCTCAACGTGGTTGATCATGCTCATAGTACTCCAGAAGACAAACATCAAGAGACAGGCTAATATCTGGCATGACGTCCACAAGATCCAAGGCTTCATTAGTTGATATTTATCCTGTAAATATGTTATTGATAATGAAATAAACTTGGATTAAGATATGCGTAATAGGCACTTCGACTGAAATTGAGAGACCTTAGGTAGTCAGACCTATTATAATTGTATACATAACATTGAAGTGTCTAAATGTACAAATTATTTTTGAATAAGGAAAAAGAGATTTTTTGTACTAGCTAGTACAGATATAGACAATTTGCTTATCACATTTGTCTTAACGACCGTTTTTAAAAAAACGCGCCTTTAAATAGTATGAATTTTAATTGCAAAATTAAACTTACTATAGTGGATAATTGCATGTAAATGCGTTTCCGATAGATGGCGTTGGTCGCTACAAATGTGATAAGGAAATTGGGTTGATCGAAGGATCTGTACTATAGCTCAGTGGCTTAGAGCACTTACCCGGATTGGAAAAGACGCGGGTTCGATTCCCGCTAGTACAAAAAATCTCTTTTTCCATATTCACAAATAATTTGAACTTTAAGAATTGGCGGAGCATGTCAAATGCTAAAAAATTTAGATCAAAAATGATTGAAGTCTTAGAATAATAACGCTATTGAAGTAAACACAAAGTGAAAAATGTGAAATCGAAAATAACAGTCAGGAGCAGGATTTGAACCTGCATCTTCTGGATACCGTCCAGATGCTTTACCAATTCACCAACCGCAAGCGTCACCCAAAGACGTTAAGTATGATGTGTTATCGAAATTAGCAGTCAGGAGCAATTGTCAGGATTGCTGAATTGGTAAAGCATCTGGACGGTATCCAGAAGATGCAGGTTCAAATCCTGCTCCTGACTGTTATTTTCGATTTCACATTTTTCACTTTGTGTTTAATGTATAGTGCTAAGCATGTCAAATGCTAAAAATATATATAAAAATATCTAAATAGCTATTGAAGTATTTATTTATGATATCAAAATAACACATAACTTATACTAAAAACCATGCTTAAATATTTTTGTCTGCTTGTTTCGGCTAATTCCCAAAACAGCTGGACTGATTTAGGTAGATGGAACTTGTGAGAATTAGACAGGTAACTAATGTAATAACAATAATAATAAATAATAAATTCTAATAAGAAGTAAATTGGGTTATTTTACTTTAAGACATATAGGGTATCCACGCTGAAAATAGTAACCAAATCAGTTAAACGAAATCCGCAAATGTCTTTATAGTTGAGGATATTGGTAGTCTAGTAAATTTTAATTTTTTCGCCTTTAGTCATCATCATCTTCGTAGCCTTATCCCTAACTTTGAAGGGGTTGACTCATAAAGAGTTCAGTTTTAGTTTGATACAAATTGAGTGACTAGCTTGCTGCTTCCTTTTTCTGGGTCATCATTGAATGGTTTCTTAAGTTTCTTTAATAAAGACGAACTTTTTACCATTCCTCTTGAGAGAATGCCTGTAGTAGGTTTCTGAAAAGAAACCTGTGACAGGTCACCGTCCATCCTTCCATCCATCAGCCTTTCATTGTCCCCTGCTGGACATAGGCCTCCCCAAAATGGGGGTTTTACCATAATCGCCACACTTGGCAGGCGGGTTGGCGATCACAGTGGATGTTTTTTAGTACACAGGGGAATGCTGCTGCCCGGTCCCCCGGTAATCCCTTAGTCGGCTTTTACGACTCCCATAGGAAGAGACGGCGTGAAGCTATTCTTGGTGCAGGCCCCACACGGCTAACAGACCATCATAACAGGTCATCGGAACCCCATAATGGATATTCACTTGTAATTTTTGACTGTGACCTTGTAATTTGTGACTGCCTATCTAACTTTCGATAGGTACCCAGTCAGGAGGACAACTGACGACCTTATAATGAGACTGGAGTCAAACATTTTATTTACGCTTCTGACAATAATTTTAACTATTGCCCGCATTTGACGGCTGGGATGCACGGTTTAAAGTATCTTCTTCTTATATCTTTACATTCAAAAATCTGATGCCAGCCGAGCGAAAGGGGGTTAACCTTGCTTATGGTTTATGTGGAAAATGCATAACGAGGCTATGACCCTGTTAGGATAAACCTGAGTATTTTGGCAAATATTTGGGGCTACATTTTGCTAATTAAACTTTTATAGTTATACAAATTAATTGGATCAGCAATGTGCTCGAATTTTCATCACAATATCTATATCATACTAGCTCACCCGGTGAACTTCGTACCACTATATATATTTTTTTCGTAAATATTTTGCAATGACAATTATTAAAGTACTAATATCGCTATTAAAAAAATAGGGGTTGGCGGTAGAAAGGTGAAAATTTTAGGGTTGTATGTATTTTTTAATGCCAAATAATAAAATATACACAATTTTGTCCACTAATTAAAATTAAAATTTTTGGGGTGGAACCACTCTCATCACTTCCATCCATCCATCAGCCTTTTAACGTCCACTGCTGTACATAGGCCTCCCCAAGAATGAGGGATAGTGCCATAATCGCCACGCTTGGCAGGCGGGTTGGCGATCGCAGTGGATGTTGTTAATATTCAAAGGAGTGCTGCTGCCCACTCCCCCGGTATACCCTCAGTCGGCTCTTATGACTCCCATGGGTGGAGAGGGGTGGGACAATTCTAAAGCCAGCCCCACACGACAACTCATCACTTAGGGGTATGAAAAATAGTTTACATCCTATTCTCAGACCTACTGAATATACACACAAAGGAGAAAGCCCATCACCCATACAAAAAAATGCCTGAAATGTACAATAATGAAATATACGCTAAAACGTACTACAAATCTTAAGAAACCCATTATAATATCAATAATTATCAAAAAAAAACTAGGCCGAAGCCAGTTCCAGACATTTTTTTAAATATGGGTTAGGTTGTGTTCAAGGATTAATATGCCATATAGGTAATAGAAGAACAATAGGTTATCATTTTTGTTGTTTCATTATTCTTAAAATAACTAATATCATCAAGAAACTGCGCAGGAGGATAGATATTGGATTGGTATCGCGCTCATGCTATATAAAAGTAATGCAGAATCAAAGAGTAATACGTATAAGTATAACCAGAAATGCAGAATAGACATTCTGCATTACAGTCTGTCATTAAGGCAAAGGAGATGTGTTCCATACAGCCACGATTCGTTTTCTATTTTGAAAATACTTTGATTTTAATTGATATTGACACGCATAGTTATATTATTTTAGTTAGATTTACGGTACATAGGTACATATAGGTTGAATTATATTAAAATAATGATAACAGTGGACTAATTCTATCCTACTTTAAAAATCAATAAGAATGAATTAGGCAGATATCAAGTTTAATATTCTGATAGTCATTATATTTTTGCCCTAGTCAAACAAACTTGAGAATTATTTAATTATACATATTATTCTAAATAGAATTAAGGACTATAAATAGTTGCTGTCCATATTAAAATATTTTTATATATATTTTTAGCATTTGACATGCTTAGCAACATACATTAAACACAAAGTGAAAAATGTGAAATCGAAAATAACAGTCACGAGCAGGATTCGAACCTGCATCTCCTGGCTACCGTCCAGATGCTTTGCCAATTCAGCTGTCCATTTTAGATATTTTTTGGGCATATCCCTTTCATAAGAATCGGTCAAGCCGTTTCGGAGGAGAATGACGACAAACACTGACACGAGAATTTTATATATTAGATTTATGACGATACGTGAGATTGCTGTACATGTAATAATAGGCGCTAGAAGACGAAAAGTTCTTCAAATAAATAGTATTTTATTTGTTTCACACTATTACTATTGAGCACAATCCCTTTTCAGAGTAAGAGAGTTCCATCCATCACTCCACAAGCCAAAGAGATAATGTCTCGGACATGCAGGTTTCCTCACAAGGTTTGCCTTAGCAGAGATAATTTTAAACGCATTTTCATGTTCTCGAAAATATGTCGAGGTGTGCGCTGAACTGGGGCTCGATACCATTGTGTTTACAGTCCATGGTTTTATCATTAGGCTAACAATGTTCTTTTTTAAAGTGGTAGAAATTAAGTAGGTACGTAATAAGCGTAGTGTAGAATTTTAGTGAATTTTGTACTTAATATTAGGAAAATAATTATAGTAATTCGGAAAGAATTAAAGTATTGACAATACAAATTGCTGTTTCTGCTATTCACAAATGGTTTCAATAAATACATAACTAAAAGCTCAAAATTACATAACCTTCAAAACATAATTTTCGGAAGGACCAAAAACAATAACATTAATATAATTATTTTCAACATATTATTTTATCAATTGTAAAGCCGACTATTTAAACTTAATTCTAATTTTCATTTATTAATAAAATAAATGAAAATTAGGAGCTTTATGATACAATTGAAAGATATTAACAAAATTACATATTAGAGGTACGCTCAAAATATGATAATACACCCAAAAAACTGCTCTCGTAATAAAATTAGAGCGTGTTTGCCCATTCAATTGCATCTAATGGTAGAGTCTAACTTATCCCATCACGAATGGGTCGGCTCGATCGGGGAAGTACCACCCTCTCACATAAGATCAGCGTGTAACAACAGTAGTTTTTCGTATGGTGAGTGAGAGCGCCAACAACAAGCCCCAACCCCCTCCTTGTCTCTCCTTATTATCCTTCCTATCCTCTCCTTAGTATCCTACTTATCCCCTTCTTATTATTCTCCCTATCCACTTCCTATCCCTTTCCTTAGAGATGGCGACGCGCGATTGATGCATCTGGTGTTGCTAGAGTCTATAGGCTATGGTAACCGCTTATCATCAGGTGCACCATATGCTTGGTCACCCAAGTAGTATTAAAAAAAATCTTAATTAGCTCTTTTAGTTACTTTTCAGAAAAATCATATTAATAATACGAGTAAATAAGCGCTGGAGATACAGCCCCTTCCTTATCCTCCATCCTTTCCTTATTAGGATTCCACTCCCCCTCCTATCCCTTTCTTTGAAATTGGCGACGCGCGAGTGTGTCTCTGGTATTACTTACTATTTTATAGGCTATGGTAACCGCAATGTTTTAGCAAAGCTACATACCCTTATAGTGCCAACAAGCATCACAGTAGTGAAGAACATGGTGATACAATGGATAAGTCCGATGGCTATCACCACGAGGTACGAGGCCGTGGTTTCTTTGCTGTTCTTCGAAGACATGACAGTTAACAGGGCAGTGCATTGCGCTATCGCGAGCACTGAATATAACTGGAATTAAATATGTATTATATTAGTTAATTTAAAGACAAACAGATTCATATCCATAGTATCACAATCCATTATTTTTTACAGGTACTTTCCACACGTCAAAAGAAATTTTTTAATCAACAGTTGGGACTTAGGTATATGAGTTAAAGAAAGAAAGTAGAATGTATGACAGTAGTTGTGACTTAGGTATGTAATTTTATGACTAGATGCCGATGTCTTATAGTGTAGCTATACTTCTCTAATAAGTAAGTGATATCACTGAAATGGCCATTAATTTTAGCTCGTGTGAATCCCTCCCAAATTTTTATTTCTCTCTGGACCCCGATAAAGTCACACAGACTAAAAGAAACGGGCACAATAATTAGTCTTATGGTTGAACTGTAGCATGGTTGCGACTGTGCTTCTTTACTAAAGTTATAAACTAGTCGACCCGTGCGGGATTCCGCAGGTCAATTTTTATCGACCACCGAAGGAATGAAGCATAGTTCCAGTGGCCCGCCAATAAAGGCGCGTTTCTTTAATAGGTGAGGGCCGACGGGTGTACGATTAGGAACAATTTTTTTTCGCCTTAACAAAATAAAAAGGTCTATTTTTATCGAATCCGTTTCTATACTATTCTAAAATCAACGCATCTATTAAAGGATCTCTTCTTCATCCATCCATCGATCAGCCTTTCATCGTCCACTGCTGGACATAGGCCTCCCCAAAATAGGGTTTTACCATAATTGCCACGCTTGGCAGGCGGGTTGGCGATCGCAGTGGATGTTTTTAGTACACAAGGGGAACGCTGCTGCCCGGTCCTCTGGTAATCCCTTTTACGACTCCCATAGGAAGAGACGGGTTGGAGCTATTCTTGGTGCTGGCCCCACACGGCTAAGAAGTTCTTCTTAGATGATTTTAAATCTCAAATTGAAGATACATGGTACACTTTTAAATTTCCATCATTAACCGGCACGGTAACCTTTAAAATATTGAATATAAATCATTGGTATAAATCATTGAATTTCATTAAGGAATAAGGAAGATCTTGCCGACAGAAAACAGGCAAGAGAAATAATATATAAGATGTGAAAGTGCCTTTGTTTACATGTTCGATTCGCTTTTACGTAAAAAAAAAAAAAAGGACATGGGTTACTTTTTATCCCGGAAATGTAGATGGTTTCTGTAGGATATAAATGTTTGCATATAGTTCATGATGGTGCCATAAAGTTCCATACGTACTCGTATTTATATTCTGAAGTACATGCGGCCGAGATAGTGGGCAGAATTTAATTAAAGATATTAAACAAATACCCCATTAAGGGCGGATTCGACCCAACAAGAATACATTTTATTCCTAGAATAAATCGCTACTTACTCGAGAATAAATCAATTTTACATTTTACCAACAACAATTCGAAGAATAGCGAGCCTATTTGGGAATAGTCACTATACCACTGATAAGCATCGAATAAGGAGTTAATCCAAGAATAAAAAAAATGGCGTCATCTTTTTTGTGCTGTCATTTTTCGAAACCAATATCGGTTTCGGGCGCGTGACAGCTACTTTCTCACGCTATAATACGACAAATAAGAGTTGAGATGAGTTAAGTTATACACTGTCCCTTTTGTAGAACAATTTCTTTTTGCTGGGTATAACATTAACATTGCTATTCGCGAATAGCTATTCCAAGTATAAGCTATACGTCAGATGGCGTGGAAAAACGACTGTTGATTATCTAAGAGAATAAAATCGTGGAATAGATTGTTCTTGGTATAGTTATTCTTGTATATATTCGAGTTTGGTCGAATCCACTCTAAGTTATTTATTCGTGTCTGCTTCAAAAACATTTTTTTACAATTTTTGTCTGTTTATTTGATCACCTTTCACGCAAAAACTACCGAACCGATCTTTATAAAACCAGAGATAACACCAAAAACTAGCTCAGCAGAGGCTCATAAGTTGTAATTTTGTTGTTTTAATAGTTTCTTTCTTAGACTAGTTTAGCTTAAAGTCCTTAATACTTACAATGAGTAGTAAAGCTGAGAAAATGCAACCGAACTTAAGCGAAAAACATCCAAAGCCTTTCTGTCGAGGTATGTTCTCCATTGAGAACGGAAACTCTGCAATAAGAGAATTACAACCACATAAAGAAACAGTAAAATTTCGTTACATCAAATAGGTAACTTCAAGATTATTTTTTTGTTAAGGTGGGAAAATATTTAACTAACCGCACACCTCGTCGTTCGGGGCAACGAACAGGATAGTGTAGGCCCTCACCCACTAAATAAACCCTCCGTGTGTCGTCTCTCCTCCTGTGTAAGCGGACCACTGGAACTGTGTTACATTACTTCCGTGGTGTGATAATAAATAATTTCCCTCGATTTCTAAATCGAGTATTTGAAGGAAGTTTACTTTATCATTATTTAGAGGTTTTATTTGAAACAGTAGGTACCTATAGCGCATGATAACCCGAAGGAAGAAATAGCCGACGACTGAACGATAGTGCACTTTAAAAGTGTGTTAAAGTTGTTAAAACTCACTGTAATACATCATTTATAATATAAAAAACGTATTGCGACGTTAGGCTAGATATTTTTTAAATTAAATTTGCAGAAAAATCTGCTTAAATAAAAACTATTTTCTAAAATTTCCGCTAAAACGTTCAATTACGTCACGAACCCCTGTTCAATAGTCGCGCGTGCGTGGTCTCTAGTACTTTTTCTCTCAGTTTCTTACATAAAGAACCTAAGTTTCATACAAATACAGATAATGTGTATTATTTAATTTACAACAATAGTTTAACCACATAAATTATTGTTTACTCCGACAAGGAGTTCTGCCTAATACGAGTACACTCTACGGATAAAGTTTTGAAGTCCACACAGACGTGGTCAGTGTTAGAAACTAGTATTTTATGAATAAAATAATTGATAGCAATCAATCAATTAAAATTAGCAGCAAATATCTTACAAAGATTTTAGAGTATATTTCACAAGTAAAAAATAACGGTCTTTTATTGTCCTAAAAAAACCACCAAGATTTTTGTAATATTATTTTGTAGAACAAATTATTTGCTAAAATGAAAAAAGCGACAGCTTCACTGCGAGCAGGCTTCCAACCTACGTCCTATTCAATTCGGGGAAGTGCTCTGGACCGCTAAGCTATCGCAGTCTCCCAACGGCGACTCCAAATCTCCCCTTTCTCATTTGGCTTACATTCTCGCAGTAAAGCTCTCTAAGGACGTCAAGTGCTACAATACAGATCAAAACATTATTTTGTAACGTACTTTTGTCTGATAACAGAAGGTCTGCCATTCAATTCAGTGTCCTTTGTAACTGACTCACCTATCGCAAACAAAGATAGCATTTATCTAGAGATAATAATTGCTCTATGCTACCGGTTTGTTTTGCATGAGCTTAAATAATATGCGTAGTTTGATTTTTCACTTTTTAAACTGACTTGATCTGCGTGCTAATGGATTAAGAATACAAGTGTCACCCCGCCATGATTTCCTGCAGTTATCGTACGAGGCAGCTAAGGGAAATAAGCAGTTATCACCCATTGAATTACTGATGGTAGGTTTGGGTAACAAGGAATGTATTTTGGTTGTAGTGGCAGATGGCTCTCCATTCATTTCATTCCCATCCACGGCATAAAATGGTGGGGAGCAGTTTAGTAGTACTTTTAATATTGTTTAGAGACAAGACCCTAAATGCACACCATTTTCTTTTTTTTTAGGCGGGAAAAAATGTTCCTAACCGCACACCCCGTCGCTCGGGGCAACGAACAAGGTAGTGGGGGACTCACCCACTAAAGAAACCCGCCGTGTGCCGTCTCTCCGCCGGTACTGGCGGAAGGAATAACCCTTGTATCGCAACGAACTTTACAAACATACAATTTCACGGACACAAAGTATACTCAGACTCAGAACAACCATTGGTGTGAACAAATACTCTGGTCGGTATTTAAACCACTGAGTCATCTGCACACAGTCCGTCAGGTTACCGCTAACACAAGCCAAAAAAAAATAAGTTAGAATCTAGACTTTTTATAACAAGTCTCTACGCCAAGTGGGCGTCACATTAAATATAAGGTTTTATGGTTTTTTCATTGTGCCTACTCATCTAGTCTAGTGGCAAGTGAGAAGTTTCACTTGGTACCAAAGTCTACCATCATTACTACTTCTTACCGAGTTCTTCTTTGCTAGATGTATTATGTGCTTCTGTATATCTTGTTTCGGTACCCGTGAAAACAATGGGTTGATGACACGTCAAAGTATTAAATCATCATCAAAGTTAAAAATAATCACGAGAATCGTTTCCTACAGAACCATAGTAACAGAGCTGTCTGTAGATACATTCACGACATTTGAGAAGAAAACATTTAGGCAACTCTGAACTCAAAACATTGTTTTTTTTAACTTCTTTCTATTTTAGATCTATATTTTAGCAATTGACATGGTCCGCTACTTTTTAAAGTATAAATTCACGGGTTCGATTCCCGCTCCTACTAAAAATCTCTTTTTCCTTATTCACAAATAATTGAAACTTTTGTCTATTTGTTTGTTCGGGAATCACGTAAAAATTTTGATGAAACATTTTTTAGATAGCTCGTGATCAGGCCAAAAAAAACAAACAGACTAAAGCAGTCATGAGAACTGCTGACAGAAGTGAAAACTTAAAATTATAAACAAACAGTTGTTATTTTTGGATATCCAAATGAATTGTTTGATTTAAATTAAAACTTGATCTTTAAAAAAAAACTTGCACCACTGAGTATATTATATATATATATATACATATATCTATACAAAACCAGCTGGTCCAGCGCAATAAGTTATACTAATAGCAACAGATATAGTGTGCTAATAGGAACAAATATAGCGTCATCGTTAACACGTCACGTGACCATGTCGATGACGACTTACGTGAATTTACTCCCTATCCAAACCTTCCTATGGTATATATTTTGTCCCGCTACTATATCCATTGGCCATGTGGGGCTGGCTTTAGAATTGTCCCACCCTGCTCTACCCACGGGAGTCGTAAGAGCCGACTGAGGGAAGACCGGGAGAGTGCAGCAGCACTCCCACGAGTATTAACAACATCCACTGCGATCGCCAACCCACCTGCCAAGCGTGGCGATTACGGCATTATACCCCATGACGAGACCGCTGCTCGTTGTGGCGTTCTCTTGGGGAGGCCTATGTCCAGCAGTGGACGTTGAAAGGCTGATGGATGGATGGATGGATGGATATATCCAGAACCTGAGATATAACCTAAAATGTACAGGATGAAAAATAACTTTATTATCTTATCAACGTTGCCACGGTCTTATCCGTTATTTATTCACTCAATGTTATGATCCTTAATCTAGGGATATTTTAAAGTACATTTTTGTTCGTGAAATGTCATACCGTAGTTATGAAGAACATTATACTAAGTGCACACGATAAACCACATGTAAAAAAACAGCGTCTTTTGTAGTATAGAAAAATAGTGGTACACTCTGTATAATGCTCATAGACATTAATTATTTGTGAATATAAATATACGCTATAGCAGTCTAGTACTCTAGAGCCTCCCGGATTGGTCCCTTCCGTCCCTACGCAGGAAACCTCTCTTTTCCGACTTTCACAAATATGTAATTTGTTATTTAAAGTAGCTAAGCATCTCACGTGCTAAAATACAAATCAAAATATAAAATAGACATCATAAAATAAGACCTGAAAAATTTTCGTGTGGAGAAGGGTTGAGAATACAAGTATTACCAACCCATTCATTAACACGGGTGTCGTACAATGCAACTAAGGGCAGGTTTGGTTGTTTGTAGCGGAAGATAGCCGTTTATTCTGTTATTTCATATCCGCGAAATAAAATTATGAACTTTGACTTGACTGTATTCTTAGTGTAGTTGAGTCCATGAGCGACGGTAATCAATTACCATTACCCAAAATAAGATATAAAAGAGCAACGATTTACTTAGTCGATTTTTTATAAGTCGACTACGTTATCTAATACGTGACTATTTTAAATCAGCTTAAAAGCAATCAACTAATTTCACACTGCGGTTTCGCATGCCTGTTATATTATTAGAATAGCATCTGTAGCCCTTTCAGGTCCCATTATACCTCATCTCAATCCAAGATAAGTACACATTTTCTGACAAAAATTACATGACAGAATATTCGTGTGATGACGGATTACCATTACAATGGTATCGCTATTATATTCCATGACACGCGCGCTGTAAAAGCGATTTTCATAGCTACTAGCCGCCACTTTGTTCGCATGGAATTTAGTTATTTTCATGTAGCCTTTTTTTTTTGTTAAGGCGGGAAAAAATGTTCCTAACCGCACAACCCGTCGTTCGGGGCAACGAACAGGGTAGTGTGGGGTCCTCATCCACTAAAGAAACCCGCCATGTCCCGTCTCTCCGCCTTTATTGGCGGGCCACCGGAACCATATTACATTCCTTCAGTAGTTGGTACATTTAGTCCTGGAGATCAGATTGATTAATAGTTTCACACTAAACATACAATTGTGCTATTTAATTGCACAGCCTGTATAGAGTGGTTCGCCTGATCGTGCCAGATGTGTGCATTTATTGTCTTCACTATCCTCTCTTATTGAAAATAACATTAACATGTATTTGTATGAGATATTATAATGACAAAGATTTTCGCTACTTACCTACTTGCTTATTTTCTAAATTTGTAATCTTAGGTTTTGATTTATTGTTATTTGCGCCTCATGCCGCCCTAGCTGAGGCTGCGGGTGGATGGACCAGGGAACGTCCGCCACCTGCAAGCCTCCCACGAAGGTGCGACGCTCCGTGTGCGGATGCGTCGCTCAGTAGAGGGTACCCGAAAGGGTAAGCCGCCGGCGGATCACCGAAGGAAAGTGACATAGTTCCAGTGGCCCGCCAATAAAGCCGGAGAGATGGCACACGGCGGGTTTCTTTAGTGGGTGAAGGCCCCACACTACCCTGTTCGTCGCCCCGAACGACGGGGTGTGCGGTTAGGAAAATTTTTCCCGCCTTAACAAAAAAAAAAGTTTTGATTTATTGTATATTAAATGTATAGAAAATTATTATAATATGTGCAAGCGGTAGACCGTCTGAATGTGAATACCTTCTCAAACTTGTATTAGTTTTTAGGTACTGTATTGGATAATTTAACTTTCTTTAACTATTTAAATAAATAAATAATAAAAAAAATGACGGAGAAGAATTTTAACAGTAGAGAAAGACAGAGACAGAGAAGCCTGCGTCAGAAGTTATTGGATCCTATTGGATCCAATAACTTCTGACTCAGACTTTGATTACGAAGATTTTTTTATCACTTAGTGTTTGCATTTCCGCATCCCTGTTGCTCCTTGGAGCAAGCCGTACCTGAATACTAGGGGGCCCATGCACTTGTTATTAAGAGTATCTTACGTAAACCAATTAAATATTCAACATGTTTTAAAAAACAAATAATTTGTGAAATGTGGACAAAAGAACTTTATTGAGAACAGGAATCGAACCTGCGTCCCTTCGAATCCGGGGAAGTAGTCTAACCGCTAAGCCATCGCACTGACCAACGGCCATACCCAATCTCCACATCACATTAATTGTCTTTACGAACATGTTTTAATTAGCAAGAAATACAGAAGTATGTACCTACTTGTACGTAATGTCAAAAACATAGCTAGTAGAAATTAGTATGATCTATCTATCTTAGACGATAAGTAGTCTATGTTTAGCGATATCAGCGTCTTCGGCGTGTTCGACAGTGAAACAACTCGATGTATTGTGATTGTAGCCTAGAGGAGATATATTCATTCATTCTCCATACGCGAAATAAAAAAGTGACCAGTCATCGTCGGATAAAATATTAAGTTTATGAATAACTAGCCTTCGCAGCCAAAATCTAGCTTTAGATTATACCTCAGGTTCCCGATATAGTAGCGAAATAAAATGTATATCAGTTTTTAATTCTAATCAAGAACTATTAAACGAAACAGTTTAATCAAAATCCGTTCAATACTTTTTGTGTGATGCCCAAACAAACTAACAGACAAAAGTATAAGAATAATTGTTTTGTGTTCAGAGACGTCTGAATAGCCTAATACATTCATGTTTGCTGTAATATCTTAAATGTACGGACATAGCTCTGATACAGCTTTATAATACTTAGGTAAAACACATAGAGTTCGCGATATTGACTAAATGGTCTAAAACATAAGAGAATACTTACTTGAATACATTTTAAATGAATCACAGCCAATACTATCACTATTATATCAATAGGCACAATCACAGGGCAGTCCAGCCCGTCCGCGATGTTGTAATGTACTGCATTATCAACATACGATAGCTTATCACGAAATTGAATTAGGAGCAGTAATGATAACGCAGATAATCCAAATGATAATAAGACCTTTCAATTATGAATATTAAAACTGCAATAAAAAGAAATATAGATACTTTAATTTAAAATGACAACTGTAAGTTATTGTAATATATCCTTTACTTCCTTAAAAAGTGTTATTTTTAACGATTTTACACCGATCAGCGTTAAATTTAGCATGGGTAGTATAGGAACCCAGACAACTTATAAGTTAGCTTTTTTTTAATACTACGTGGGAAGCACGAAAACATACAACCCACCTGATAGTAAATGGTAGCCGTCGCTCATGGTCTCAACTATACCGAGAATATTGTCAAGCCACTGCTCACAGTTTCATTTCACCGATATGAAATGAAAGAATTAACGACTATCTCCTGCTACAACCAAAAGACACCGGTGTGCTTCATGGCCGGTCACACGGGAGATAGTAGTACGAACCCGCTTGGGCTCGATAACAAGTGAGTACTCCCACTTGGTACCCAACCCTACCACCAGTAATGCAATGGGTGATATTTGCTTACTTCCCTTAATCGCCTCATACTTACGACACCCGTGGGAAAGATTAGGGTGGGGACACTTGTATTCTTAGTCCGTCACCACATTAATATAAGAATAACAATTAATACTAAGTCCGAGAATACATCTCGGCCTTGGTATTCGTCATAGATATCTATCTATCTAATATCTTTAAACGAGCAATTCTTGTATATTTTTAAATATAATCAATATATTTATATTTAATGTTAATATTTATATATAACCTGAATCTCGGAAACAGCTCCAACAATTTTCATGAAATTTAGTATGCAGGGGGTTTCGGGGGCGATAAATCGATCTAGCTAGGTTTCATTTTTAGAAAACGTCGTTTTATCTGGGTTTTCAGGCAATGCAAAACTGCTACAATATTATTAGAATACGAATGTAAATTTCGCCACTATCTACAAGGATAACCTTATAATAGCTCCGGTGGGAAATCGGGCGGTCCCAAAACCAGAAAGCCCCGGTTTTTTTTCAAGTGCTTTCTTTTGTGAGATAAACTCACGATTTACCAAAAAAAAATACCGAACAAAACTCGGTCATTCAGGTACTTACACATGATGTAACAAATATTCAGTATTTGCCTCGGGACTAATAAGTAATATTGGTTCTCTCAGCTGGCAGATACATTTTTGTATCGATGGACCATTGCAGAACTAGGTCATCTACGCAGATAAAAATTTGTTTGTAAAACAATAGGTAAATAGTTTTGTCGTCGATTTATTTGATTAAATTTAATATTATTTAGGTTAAGTACGTGTTTTTAATTGATAATTGCTATAATTAGGTTATTGGAAAACAAACTAATTAATTAGTTAGTAAACTTATGTGTCATTATTATTTTGTAATTGATTTTTGCCTGTATTGGCTTGTCTTATTTATTTTGAAATAAAACTTCGTTTACGGAATCTATCGCGTTTACTTGATTTTACTACTATCCCGACGTTTCGAATACTTTGCAGCATTCATGATCACGGGTGGACTTAGATAACTTTGTCTTAATTAGAAAGTTAATATAGAACAGCCAACTAAAATATTTTCTTTCTTTCTTTAAAATGCGTAAATAAATCATAAAAATGCTCAATTTTTTTTTTATTGCATGTATTGGCAGACGAGCCGCGGTCCATCTGATGGTAAATGGTAACTGTCGCCCATGGACTCGACTATACCGAGAGTATTGTCAAGCCGCTGCTCACCAATTCTTTTCCCAGATAAACTGAAATATAAACGGCTATCTCCTGCTACAGCCAAAACGCAACGATGTGCTTCATGGCCGGTCACACGGGAGATGGTGGTACCAACCCGCTCGGGCCGGATACCAAGTGAGTACTCCCACTTGGTACCCAGCCCTACCACCAGTCATGCAATGGATGATAATTGCTTGCTTCCCTTAGTCACCTCATACGACACCCGTGGGAAAGAATGAGGTGGTGACACTTGTATTCTTAATCCGTCACCACACAGACACATGGAAATATGTTGTGTATCGGAAATAGCTCCAAATGATTTGGATCAAATTTAGTATTTAGATATTACTTAATATATATAGGTGCATAGGTACGTAGATCTATATTCCAAAAAAAAGGTTTTTTGTAATGAAATCAAAAAATAAAAATTAAATTCTGCGAGATGGCGTGAAATTTATTAGTTAAACATTTCATTACACGTTTTGCTTTTTTTTTATTGCTAATGATGGCATACGGCCCACCTAGTGGTAAGCGGTAACCGTCGCTCATTGACTCAACTATACCGAGAGTATTGTCACACTGATGCGCACAGAAATGAAATGAAAGAATAAACGGCTATCTTCTGCTACAGCCAAAACACACTGCCATGCTTCATGGCCGGTCACACAGGAGACGGTGGTACCGACCCGTTCGGGCCCGATAGCAAGTGTGTACTCTCACTTAGTACCCAGCCCTACCACCAGTAATGCAATGGGTGACAATTGCTTACTTCCTTTAGTTGGCTTGAATGACACCCGCGGGAAAGGATGGGGTGGTGACACTTGTATTTTTAGTCCGTCACCACATAGACAAAAAACGTACGTAAGTATAAAAACACTAACATAAAAGGCCGAACGAAACTCTGTCGCCCTGGTACTAAATAATTTACGCTTAACTGCCTCTGTGGTGCAGCGGTAGTGTAAGCGACTGCTGATCATGAGATCTCGGGTTCGATCCCAGGGTCGGGCAGTATTTTCGTAAAAATAATAATTCTCAGTAGCATCCCGAAGTTTTGAAATATACCCAGTAGACGGCAATAGGCTCGCCCCCTATTACGTGGGACTGAAACATAGTTGGCGAACCGCCTACCCCTTCGGGAGATACAGGCGTGATGCTATGTTTAATTTATGCTAATAAAATACGTTTAATAAGGCTTAAGGAAATTAGGTAATTAAACAAGAACTAAATGATGTATTTATGTTATATTTTTATGGTTTTGTGTGGCAAACACACGTTTTCAACTTAACAATACAGTTGTCGTACTAAAATTGGGTTTAGTGGCTACTGCCGGATTAAAACATTCCGGCAAGAAACTTACATATAAACACTGTTGCTCTATATTTGAGAGAGGCACTGCATGTTACGAGCATGCTTATCGTCACACTAACCAAACTATAGAAATATATATTAATCGCACAGCTGAAAGGTCTTATATTTATATAAAACTTATATTTCATAGATGTAAAAGTAAATTAATTAATTTGTGTTGATAAAATACATATAAACTTAATTCTTTACAGATAGATAAAAATAAAGAAATATTTAATAAAATCTGCTCCTGATATAAAAATATTTCAAATAAAAAATAACATTGGTAAATTGTAGAATTAACAAGTAACATTTAAATTCAACAGATAGTCGTTAGTAAATGTTTCCATAAAAATCCGACATTTCAGACAAATACAGATTTTACGCGATTTAAATGTTAAAAACAAAATGAAAACATATTATTCTCACAATACGTGGCACTTACACAATGTAGTTAAATACTAAATATTATAAAATAGTTAAAGCTATATTATCCTCCTCAAATAATAAGTTCTTTAGCAGTACTAACCATAAATATAGTATATACTTACGTCAGTATATCTATGGTACTAATTATCAAGTAAACTATTAGTAGTTTATATAGCAGTTAGCTGCTTTCTTACTTAGAAATAACCCACAATCTTACTAATCCACTTTTTATGAATGAACCAAAGAGCATTGGACCAAGCTATCCATATGTAGATAGAATGTAATGATCTATGATGATGAATTTAAAATGAAGATTTGATAAGAGAAGAGGTTTTGAAACATATAACATATGTTTCAATTTCATAATACACTTTTTAGGTATAACTAAACTATCAGTATGTAGATAGAATGAAATGATTATGATGATGAATTAAAAATTAATATAAGTATGATAAGGGCAGATACTTTGACCAAAATAAAATGAATTTCCAAGTTCTTTGGTCGAAGGAAATAGACAGGTACATCTTCTTGAACATACTCTACAATTATGTATTTCTAGTGATAATCATTACAAATAACGTATCTATTAATTCTATACTCTACAAATAGCACTTGATTCTGATTAATTGTTAAGATACTCCTTTATATCGATTTCCAGAGAGAATTAATAACAACTTATTTACTTAAAAAAAAACTACTGTGCATGTATGGAGGGTAGAGGTATCTGCTAGTTACAAAACTATTATAACATACGTCATACTCTACGTGTAATGAAATGACTAACAGTAAATTTGACTTTGTAAATATTACTAGTGGTGATGATGACCAATCCCAAGACTCAAACCATGACCTCCATAACTGCTGGATATTCCGTGACCCAAGCCCCCTATACCACCAAGAGTCCCAATGCCACCTACTCCTCCAAGCCTACCTAATCCACTAATTCCACCAAGCCCGCTAATCCCACTAATTCCACTAATCCCGCCAATTCCACTAATTCCACCAATCCCTCCAAGTCCACTAATACCGTCAAGTCCACTAAGCCCCCCAAATCCTCCAATTCCGCTAACTCCGTCACCTACAGAAACAGGTACAGGCACTGCTTGTGGTACCCTAACAGGAAAGGGAGCAGGAATACCGACGGCATACGGTTGGGGTACTGGAATCCCTACCCCTTGAGTAACAGTCACTGGTACCGGTTGAGGAACTGGGTAAGGATACGGTCGGTCAACTGGTATGGCTACCGGTCGGGGTATTACATGAGGTACTGGTTCAGGGACTTCTACTGGTACCGGACGAGGTTGGTCTACTGGTACGCTGATATGGACCGGGTATGGAACCGCTCGGGGCACGCTGACGGGTACCGGTTGCGGTACTGGTATTGGTACATGGTTGTGGTATTCTGAGTACGTGTGATGCGTTGGTATGTGGGATGCGCTTCTTTTAGTTGGCTCTGCGCAAGCGTAGTGGACGCACGCTAGGAGCACCAACTGAAGAAAGGAATAATAAATTTCAGAATTATTATTATAATACAGTCATTTACTGCTCCAGCTAGGTATGTTAAACAACTTTCGCTCGACCGGTATCAGATGGGTGCCCATGTGTGCAACCCAAAAATAACAGCCATTATTTGTTTGACATAAAAACACAGTATGTTGTGGTATGAACCACCTCCACAACACATGTAAGTAATAATTTAATGCAATTAGTATATTTTAGTAAAACTATGATCAATTGAAATACTGCCACTACACCAAAACTCTGTTGTTATTTAAACAATCTAAAAAACCTCGAGAAAGAGTTAAAGAACAAATTAATTATTTGTGAAAGTGGAAAAAGAAAGCTTTACTGTGAGCAGAATTCGAACCTGCGTCCCATCTAATCCGGGGAAGTGCTCTGGACGTTTCGGCTTTGTTGTTTGTTAGTAGCGTAACACGCTACTAACAAACAACAAACACAAGTGCCAAATACAGATCATAAAATTTGAGTTAATTCACATACATTTTTATTAAAATTTTCTCCATATAAAATTTGGTGGAACATATTTTTTGACAGCTGATAGAACCAGCAAAACATATTCCAACGGTGTAATTATTCTAAGATTCCAACTAAGTAAATATTTATCACGATACAAATATTGCAATTATTATGTCAGATGTAAATATTAATCACAATAATTAACTTACATAATAATTCCACATTTTCTCTGCTCACTGATACGTTTAGTCGGAGTGAAGGAAAGAAAGTGATTAAGCGTTGATAGAAATGGTATTTATAAAGACATGTGTGCCTTGCCGCGGAAACACCCTGTATGAAAGTTACGAGATATATGTATAGAAATGTTATTACCACAGTTCAACATAAAATATAAGTAGTTTATCATGGATGTACTCGTAATCCTTTTTATTTTGCACGCCTCACAAGCGAAGCGTTAAGGTGGGTACTATTCTCGTTTTACAAAGAACAACTGATTTTTACTAACTAAACTTAACTTAAAATGACTCTATTTATCATATATTGCACTTGTAGCATCACGCCTGTATTCCCTGAAGGGGTAGGCAGAGGTGTATTACACACCCACGACTCGCCAGCTATGTTTAAGTCCCACGTAATAAGGGGCGAGCCTATTGACGTCTACCGGGCACATTTCCAAACTCCGGGCTGCTACTGAGAATTTTTCTTTTTAGGAAAAAGCTCAATATCTTTGCCCGACCCGGGGATCGAATCCGAGACCTCATGATTAGCAGTTGCATACACTACCGCTACACCACCGAGGCAGTTACTTTAATTAGCTTTATGCAAAAATAGCTAACCCGAAGAAATCATTCATTTTTCCGGGATAAAATGTAGCCTGTGTCCTTTTCTGAGCTCTAGTACTCTGAGGTTCAGTAGTTACGCCGTGAAAGCGTAACAAAAAACTAACAAATAAAGTCACTTTCACATTTATATTATAGTAAGGATTAAAAATTTGAACGTGACTTGGATTAGAAAAATAGTGGAATTTTTATTTGGCGTACAAAATTATAAAAAAAATATTTAGATATTTTTATATATATTTTTAGCATTTGACATGATTAGCACTATACATTAAACACAAAGTGAAAAATGTGAAATTGAAAATAACAGTCAGGTGCAGGATTTGAACCTGCATCTCCTGGATACCGTCCAGATGCTTTGCCAATTCAGCCATCCTGACAATTGCTCCTGACTGCTAATTTCGATAACACATCATACTTAACGTCTTTGGGTGACGCCTGCGCCATCTGTCGGAAGTATTTTCATACATTATACCGACCAGGTAAATAATATTTATTATATAAATAATATTTATAGGGTTTGCGTCATTATTAGGTAAAAATCTTAATTGTAAAATTAAGTTTACCTGGTCGGTATAATGTATGAAAATACTTCCGATAGATAGCGCAGGCGTCACCCAAAGACGTTAAGTATGATGTGTTATCGAAATTAGCAGTCAGGAGCAATTGTCAGGATGGCTGAATTGGCAAAGCATCTGGACGGTATCCAGGAGATGCAGGTTCAAATCCTGCTCCTGACTGTTATTTTCGATTTAACATTTTTCACTTTGTGTTTAATATAAAAAAATATTTAAATATACTCCAATTTATCACCATGAGCTGGTTGGAT